>JARWLC010000012.1:47430054-48905054 GCA_033318265.1 Phyllotis vaccarum | reverse complement strand
AGAGGCCTGGACCAGACCAAAGGCTCTGCAATGAATACTGGCAAGTAAAGATATGTAGACAAAAGGGTTTACTGTGTGACTCACTGAGTCACACTAGAGCTTCCAAGACAAAATTTATTTTTCTTTTCCTTTTTATGTTTTATTTTATTTGAGGGGAAGATATAAAGGATGGGGAAGTGAATGGGATGAAGATATATGATGTGAGAGACACAAAGAATAAGTAAAAAAGGAAGTTTAAAAAATATGTTAATAGCTCTGAGTTGCAAGTAAGAAGGAGATTTGACTGACAATAATTTAAATAAAATTTACATCCAAGCATGTAATGGTAAAATTTCATCTTTATACAATTATTAAAAATAATTATGGCATCCAGCTAAGGTCTAAGAGTACATTAACGAAGTGGGCATATCCATAAAAATTAGAAGAAAAAAATCAAAGCTCATTGATAGTTAAGCTGACAATTTGTAGTGAGTTGGAGAGTGGAATGTTGTGGTAATAATGATCTGGGTCAATCTCATAACACTGACTCAGTGAATTTTTTCCCCAATTACTGATGAATAAACTTAAATCCTTCCAATTATACAAAAACTGAAGGAAAGAAAGCTGAGAAAACATTATTTACAGATGAATATATTTGCAAAAACGGTGAAAATTACATTTTAAAAAGCAGAATAGTTTGTAGACAATGCAAAGTTTATGGTTATGGGCTGGAAGAGACAAGGAGTTGAACGTGTGCTGACTTTGCAGAGGATCTAAGATTAATTCTCAACACCCACACTGAATGGCTCAAAGTGCCCATAACTTTGGCCCGAGAGAACCTCATGTCCTCTTCTCCCTTGTATGGGCACGCCCTGCACAAACATGTACACACACACACACACACACACACACACACACACACACAAATAAATAAAAAGAACACAAAGTGTCCTGGTCATACTGTGCCTTTAACTGTCATGTGTAAATGGTGCTTATATTTCTTTAACAATAGTATTTCTACATATTATACTACATTTATGACAATATGTAAAATCTTATCATACACATGTAAGATAAATTCCACAATTCTTTTTATAAAATAACGCTTTTCATCTAAGAAACAATTATGTTTTAGTTGGTACTTTTATGAATCAAGAGTTTGAAAATGCATGTTAAATACTTTAGGTCCCTGCCAGCCCCCGACGGCTCAGTGAATGGTTAGAAAGTGGAGAGTGTTATTTCAGCCGCCTGGCAATTGATACCAATCATCACAGCTGACTTTTCCACCTAGCAATCTGTGCCAATTGTTAACATGGGTGAAGTGAGCCAATTGCTTGAGACCAGGTCTTATTAATTTATATTAAAATTTAGCCTTAAACAGACATATTGGGAAATTAAGAAAATAAAAAGGACCAACTAAAAATGCCCAAAGGAATTTAGAATATTTTGAAGCCAGAGCTTTCATTTCAAAACATAGTCTTTTATTCAGAGTGATTGGAAATCAAAAGCCTATTGAGTGCACATCATTTCTGGCAATTGTATAATTCATAAATAGACAAATGGCTTAAGAAACATGGTGAAAAAAATGTACTCACAAGGAAGTATCATCTATGCCAAGTTTACTGCTGAGATCATAAACCAGTGACAATAGAGGTTAATAATAGAAATGTTGGTAGTCCTCTACTTACAATAGAATGAACAGTGCTGCTGTAATTACAATTTTCTTTTTATCCCTGTTATATAGAAATGAATCAATATCCAAGTAGAGAGAGGATGAAAATGTCTTCGATAATTTGCTCTGCTCTTCAGAAGAATTGGCTTCTTAGGTCTGCATGTCAATTGGATCATTCAAAATTATTACAAGGCTATTTATCAAACAGTTTAAATTAAAATTTGTTTGGACTTATTTAAGGCTATTTTGTGTAGTTCTCATGCACAATTTTCTCTCCTTTACCAAGTTACTTTAGAAAAGAATCAATATGTTGTTTCAGTGTATGTTTAGAAAAATCAACTCTTGGGTAATTCCTTGCTAGTTATGGCACTATCAAGACTATTATATATGGATGTCCCTTGCCTTGGTTTGCTATTAATTAGGTTTATGGAAGCATTTGATCAGTAACTAAAGCAACAACTATTATATCGTAAATGTATCATTATTATTCTTAAGAAAAATAACAACCAATTTGATTGGCTTTCATTTAAAAAAAATGTGTAAAGAAAGTAAATAAAATTGTGGATCTAAGCAATGCAAACTTGCCACACATACCCAAGACTTCAATTCATTTGAGTCAGGTATAATGGCACATGCCTTTAATCCCAACATTCAGGAGCCAGAAGTAGGCAGAGTTTTGTGAGTTCAAGGCCACCCTTGTCTACATAGTGAATTTAAGGATTACTTATATAGACCCTGTTTCAATAAATAATACAAAAATGAAAATTAAGATTAAAAAAATTTGTTTGGGTCAAATAATAAATCAACATATACTCTAATTTAAATCAAGAGTGTGTCTACAGTTTATGTGGTCCTGTCTTTTTACCCATTTTTTTTTTTTACATTGAGAATCTGAATCTAAAAGAGGTAGCTAAAAGAAAGGGGAAGGAATTTTTGTGCCGAATAAGTCTTTTTCAGAGGTGGGTTGTATTTTCAGACTTACTTTAGCTGACACAATGAACTTAATGAATTAAAGAAAGATAGAAAAGATTGAAGAGGGAAGACATCAGAATTTTATAACAATTGGTTTTGAAGTATGTCTGTCAATGACGCCGTCTTTACCAGTCTCCAGTCCTTTGCTGTCACTCTTTATTCATTCTTCTACCCTACTCATTCCTTAACCACAAATTTCCAGTATAAGAGCTTTGGCTGTAACTACTAACAGTTCTGTGGCTGTAGACGTGGGATTTCATATGTGTGATATTTATAAAACCCTTACGAAGATGTTGTTTCTCAAATAAATATGAAAAAGTGCAAAAATATTACAAAGTCCCATTTGCCTTGAAAAATAATGTTATAATTATGTGGATGATCATACAAAGGGAAGGGAAGAGAATTCTATTTGGTTCCTGGTCCTCTGTGTTTCATCTGCCTCCATTTCTTTGAGCTTAACATAGTTCTATGAGACAAGTGGAATCTCTATTTTTATTTTAAAGATGTGAAAGCAAGATCTTGAGATGATAAGTATTTTATTCAACTGTTGGCGCTCTTCTGAAGCTCACCTACTTGTCTTCATGTAGATTCTCAAAATATTTGTTCACTAATATGCTCATTTAACAAAATAAATGCAGAGTTTACATCTTTTTCAGTGTTGAGAATCACTGGCTTTTTGTTTTGGTTAAAATCCTGTCCATATGGAAAAATTAATATATATAGTGTCTACTTCTTTGTGATTTAAATCATTTTCCAACTTTAGGTTTTATTCCCCTGTGGATAGCTTTTGACTTTGCCAAGGTGACCTTGGTATCTCTCTAAGTGACATGTTCTATTTATGATCTCATGCAAACTTACTGTTTAGCTAATTCTCCAGTTAGACTCTGGAAAATATCTTCCTGGCATTCATTCCCAACTTCTCTTGAAAATAAGTTTGTAAGAAGCAAAAAAATTATCACATTTTCAAGTGTATTCTTTAAGAAATTGGAATTACTTTTGTTCATAGTATCCTATACTAAAATTTATTTGGTCCTTGTTGAAATTGCTGGAATGTGCCACTTTGATTTTACAAATAAATCAGTCTTTACATTGTTTGTACATTTACAAACCTCCACTCTTCCTGCAGGTTGACAGAGATCTTGGGACTACTCTTATGATGCCTATATACTTCATCAAGAGTATATGATTTGTATGGCAGCTTTTCAAGTGGATAGACGCTGTGTTTAACATCTTTTAATTCATTGTTATAAGGGTCTTTGTATTTTAAGGGCTCTGTGGCCATGTCTTCATGTTTTTAATGTAAGCCATATGAGCTAAGACAATAATAACTTCTGGAGAAGTTAGATAACAGGGCCTGAAGAGGTATTACAGATCCTTTAATTCAAGGTCTCTACACAAACAAAAGCTTGGAGTTTTATGTGTATGGGAAATTTACAGCATTATTTTATCAATCACATGTTTATTATATTCATAATTTATAATATAAAATATGCCAGATACTTAATGATGCCATCTTAAGTTCTCCAATATCAGTGAAGTGATTATGTTCTGCTATTAGAAGTTAAACGATCTGGAGCAGGATCTCATGAATTTTCCCTAATCATCACATCTTGTACGTAGCCCATTACCCACTTGTTACATTTTCTTTCGCATCTTACTGACTTCATATATCCCTAGGGTTTGCATCAAGTGCTGTGAAGATTATTTTCAGTGACATAGAAAGTCAGAGAAAAATTCTATCCAGTGGGAAAATCCTGGTCCCTTAGTCTCCTTATCTCCATTTATTTTTTGCTTTTTTCTTCGAAGGCAACTTATTTCAATTTACTATCAACTTCATTTCTTACACTTTGTCATAAATAGACTCTTCATTCTTGAAATGTGTATCTCAAATAGATGATTCTGGGACAAGGTTCTCAGCATCCCTATCTCTACACAGTATGAAGATATTAATGTTTCTAATACTTAGTCTATATTCTCCACACCTTCTCTTTGGTTCAGACTACTGATTATTATCCAACTACACAAATATCCTCTTATTTGACTTCTCTCCCTGAATTGAGTGTGTATGGCAAAGACTTCACTGTAAAAAGAAATCTTTCATTAACCTTCTCCACCTTTTCATAGGAACAGCTAGAGACTATGGGAAACTCACTCTGCTCAAAATCTGAACTGACAATATTGCTCTGATATCTAACGTTGTGTATTCGGATACCTTCCAGTACTGCAAATGTCCTGTCTATGTTCTCTCTCCTCAAGTGTCTCATTCCTGTGCCACATCTATAACTGAGGGTAGGCTGATAGTGACTTAATTAATTTTTATTGGGTAAATAGAAAGAATAAGAAATAGCTCACAAATCTCTTATTCTAACTGTACTGAGGTCTGTCTTCCTTATTCCTATTATCTCTCCAGTATTATTTAGATACTCTCCCATGAATTTTCACCGTCTTCTTCTTTCGTATCTCAGCCTTTCCTCCCTAGAAATTTTTATGTTTCATGTTGTATTAGTTCTTTTTTCTTTCCCCTTCTAGTAGGTCTTCTTTAAGAGTAGGTAAAAACAGCCCAGAGACTCCTGTCATAAATAAAACTGTATCACTTTTCTTCACCTCCAGTTTTAGTTCTGTGTCCTTTCAAACTTACACTTCCAGAGGA
This sequence comes from Phyllotis vaccarum, assembly GCA_033318265.1. NCBI lineage: Eukaryota > Metazoa > Chordata > Mammalia > Rodentia > Cricetidae > Phyllotis > Phyllotis vaccarum. The sequence goes on along the minus strand of JARWLC010000012.1, from coordinate 48,899,781 downwards.
GTTGTGTACATTAGGTATTTATGTGCTTATACCTCACATACGTCAACCCATGACACAGTGATTTTCATCTCATCATTCCACTGAAACAGCTATTATCAAAACCACAACCATTTCCAATAAACTATTGCAATAGCACATACTCTGATTTACGTCACTGAAACTGCCAGCAATCTGCACTGGAGTCAATGAGTCCATGTTTCTTGACATATTGTCTTTTTAAAAACATCAGCAGCAGCCTTCTTCTGGATTTCCTCAGAGAGAAAGCATCTAGTTTTCTTTTTCTTTGGCTCTTTTCTTTGCTTCTACATAGTTGGATTATTCAGTATTTATTATTTAATCCTGTTCATATGTTCCTACACCTTTACCTTAGATATGTGATCTGTGTTCGTGAATTTCAATGTTATCTTATTGCTAGTTAAAAAAAAAAACTAAACAAATGAAGTATATTTTGTGAGCAACTTGTAAAGATGGAAAACAAAGGAAAAAATTTGAGGAAATTTAACATGAGCCTAGATGATCATTTCATGGTGACACTTAGACAGAGAGTTAGCCTCAAAATCTGTGAGAAGTAGAGGATGAGAAGTAGATGCAGAAGGTACAGTGGAAAGAAATCATTGATGAATTCACGATCAATGTTGGAGAAGAAGAAAGAAATCTTCTGTCAAAAAAATAAAACTGTGAAATTTTCAGAACCAGTGGTTCTCAGTCTATAGGTTATGTGCTTGAAAAACATACTTCTGATGGTCTTAGGAGCTGAGATACTACTGAGTAGCTAAATTGAAGCTAAAAAGTAGTGATGAAAATAAATTTGTGATTGAGGGTTCCTTAGACCTTTGGAAATCCGCGTTTCCCAGTGGTTGTCACCCATGGGTTGTGAACTGTTGGTCTAAACCAACCTTTCTAGTTTTGTGAGAGAAAGTTGTAGCACTAGTGTTGATAGATAACGTCAGTCTATTTCTAGGAAAGTGAACAGTCAATGCAACAAAAAAGAAAGGAAGCAGAATTGTGGGCAAATTGACTCAAGATGTAAAGAAATGGCAGAGGCAATAAACTAGATGAACGTCATAGAGTATTATTAAGGTTCAAAAACTGAGGTTGGTCAATACAGAAAGGTTGCTAATAAGCTTGGTTTTAGACAGTGAGCTTGGAATGGTGGGCATTTGGAGGCTCTCCTGATTAATGTACTGAAAAAAGTGAATAAGTGGGCTGTAGACTGGACAACTGAAGACTTCAGCCAGATAGAATAGGCAAATTAAACTTGAAAATATGTTTCTGTAGTATAATTCGGCTCAATTTATACTTCCTTGGCTAGAATAAAGAAGGCAGGACTTGTTTAAAATTGTTGTACTTTTTGTCCCTTACCATAGGGACCGTGGCTCAGTGTACAGGGATCGTGGTTCAGTGTACAGGGATCATGGTTCAGTGTACAGGGATCGTGGTTTAGTGTACAGGGACCGTGGCTCAGTGTACAGGGCTCGTGATTCAGTGTACATGAAGATACCAAACTGGAGGAATCAGATGATGGAAGGTCTTCAGCAAAGAGAAGAGAAGCAATCCTGGACTTCAGATCCTCTGATGGGAACATTACAAATATAGAACGGGAAGGCTGACATTTACAGTCCTCTTTTTGAATTTTAAATTCCTTTGCAAAAAATAAATTCAGGGAATAGAAGATGTGTGATTTATAAACCTCAGATTTATTATTCCTTTATATTTTTAATAAGGCTCCTTCGATACAGCAGTAGCTGATTTCTTTAGGTGTCTACATAATGTTCAGCACCTCCTTCAGAAAGTATGTATTCATTAATTGCAAATAACAGAACAGAATCAAATGGAAGGATTTTTTTAATGTAGGCTATGTGTGAACTTGAGCACTGATTTTCATTTGCAAATGTATACTAATGTTTTATATTTGGTGATTTATAAAAGAGCTTTCCTTCAAAAATCTCAGTGAAGAAAAATTAATACCATGGTTTCAACATATTACACCTGATTCCTACTTTTGTAGCAACAAATTTGAATTTATGGTGCATGTGTCGCTGACTATTTGTAACTATTGAATGATGCAGTCTCTAACCTTGAAGCATATGGTCCTTCTCTTTGTTTACATTAGTAAAATAATAAGTTACCAGAGGAAATGTGTTTTGTTTGTTTAAAAGAAATGATAAGTAATACTCTCTTTTAAGTAGTCATATATTTCAGCTTGTCAATATTCAGTCACATATATTTGTAGTATGAGGTTTCTGGCCTGGACTTTCAGGCCTAGCCTCTGGGTTTAGGTGCGCAGACCCACAGACCCGCAGAGACACGCAGATGCTTACAGTAGTTTTATGCTGATCGGCCTAAGGCCCAGGCATATAACTTGCTAACTCTTTACCCTTAACCTAACCCATGACTCTTATCCTATTCAGCCATGTAGCTCGATACCTTTTCTCAGAGCAGGATAATTGTCCTCTGTTTCTTCTGGCTTCTCTCTGGCATTCTGCTCTGTTCTTCCTCTTTCCAGAGTGTTCTTAGTCTGGTAGCCTGCCCACACTTCCTGTCTGCCTTTGGCTAATCAGTGCTTTTAATTAAACCAGTGGGTGGGACAATAATTTACAATGGAACAACATAATCCCCCTACATATATCAGCTTATTAATAATAATTAATATCACTTTGTGATATGATTATGTCATAATTTTCGTATATATTCAAATGAAGTGAAAGTTTTAGTATAATGAGCTATTGACTTAAAAAATATTTTTGTTGATTCCTATGTAGAGATTTTTTTTTGTTTGGTTATTTGGGTTGGGCAGATTTGACTTTTTTTTTTAACCTACTAACTTAAGTATAAATCCATAAATTAGTTCTATTAGTAAAATACAATCATAATTTTTTAATCTTCAAAATTTTTATTAAACAAATAAAATAGGATTTAAAACCATTTTGACATTTGTAACAGAATCCTGAAAACAGAGTAAAAACCTGTACCACGATCCCTAAGAGTGACATAAAGAGACCTCGGTGACACTTGAGAGAAGGCAATGAGTGTCTAGGACACTTCCAGCTGCCAATACACAGGTTTAGCTTGTTGGCTAGTTCTCCATCCGTAAGGGTGATGACGTAACATCATTGGGAAGATGTTAAAGATGAGTCACTCCTAACATATTCTACTTATTAATTAGAGTATACGTATATGATTTGTTGTCTAGCGACAGAAGAGATTTGTATTCAAGAAAGCATTGTTATATTGCAGTTGGGGTAGATGTGGAAGAATTGAGGGTTAAAATTAAAGGCAGGGTGAAGGGCTGGAAGTAAGTCTAATTATTTTTCACTTTAAAAAACCAACACATTTGGATTTAAATTGACAAAAAAAAAATGTAATTGCCAAGTGAGTTACCCATTTGGTAGTGGCAACCCAGAACACATTTTTGCTCATTTGTGTCTACGGGAGAGACATGAATGATGTGTCTGTCATTATTCCTCCGGCGTTTGTTTGGTCCCGTTCATCAAAGGGCACAGAAGCTTTATTTATTTAGAATCCTTTTACAAAGTCATTTTTCCATAAAATATCTTTGTATTAAAAGCTAACTAAAATTTGAAGAGACACATTAAGTACATCATGATTTTAGAAAATATCATCTATCATATTCTGGTTTTCTTGAAATGGATGCTCCTATACAAAAGAGAACCAAGCAAAGAGAGGAAAAATATTGTTTGTAACTATATTGAGGCAGGAGTGATATATTGCTTTTTTTCAGTAACGTATTCAATCTTGTCTTTTTCCAGATTAAAAATTAATCCTTTTTTTTTATTTCTGTGACCTTAGATGTCACTGATTTAAAAGTTTTCTAAAATAGTGTCTAGTACAGTGAAAGTTTCTATTATTTGTATTTGAAATTTTATTCGTAACTACAGGTATAACATTGTTTGTTAAGGGTTTTAGCATCTGTTTGTCACTATTTTTTTAAGAAACATTTATTTTGAGGGCATAATTCTTGGCAGCTCCAAAGTGAGAACATTTTTAACACAATGTATTCTTGCTAATGCATTGCATTGTATCATTCTGTACCAAACAGCAAATTAATACAGAAAATCCAAAACTACAAAAAAAATCTGAAAATGTAAATTTAGGGTATATTACACAACTCAAAAAAACGTGCAAAACAGAAGTGTGGTCTAGAAGAACGAAAAATGGGCTTTGTCTCTTTATGCAACCCCAGCTCTTACCAATAGCAGAATGTGGATCATCAACCAGTATAAAAGATTGCCCCATACCCAAATACACACCTATTAGCAAAGAATCTTACTAGGTAGGTTCATATATATTGTAACTATTCTCCTGGCAGGGTGCATAGCATGGTCAACAATGCTCATTGTAGCCGTGAATGTTGCTTCGAAATTAGAGCAAAGAAAAAGTTTCGATTATCTCAATGTCTCTTTTGATAAAACCATGGTAATGTAATTCTGGACTTGAAAGCTAGCATATTTATATGAATGGTGTACAGTTAAAATGCAGCTCACTTCTTGCAAATATGTTTTATTTGTGTTCACCAACCCCTGCATTTTTGAATTTTTGCAATTTGAGTGTGTAGTGATTAATTTGCCTTCATATTTTCTTCACTGAGTTTTTATAATTACTATGTCTTATAGATATTGCCTGTTGATATCACTTGAACAACTTTTCACTTGTTAGTAAACTTTGGTAATTGCTAATTCTCTCCATGAAGTGTGGATGGGAATGTAAAACAGATATATTGAATGAAGGAGAGGTGGATTCTGAGAAAAGACTAAAAGATTAGATGTTAGAGGCCACCGAGTCATTTAAAAATATTCCCAATTCTTATATTTTTGATTGTGAGCCTAGCCTCTCCATCTCATGGGATACAGCTCTCAGGAAAGCAGTTCCTGCACCTAACGTGGGCAGCACAGCAGTGCTGCCGCCCCCCCCCCCCCCCCAGCCGCTTGGGTTGTGAGGATAAACCTTTGAGAGTAGGGGAGCTGTGGGTGGGGACAAGGGCAGAGTGCCATAGGAGATCTGGTCCTACCTTTCTTTGCACTTTCCGCACTTTCCGAGGCAGGTGGGAAAACTGACCCTGAGGTCATCAGAGTGAAGACGCTGGCCCTACCTGTCACCAGGTGTGGCACTTGAGAGAGTGTCTCCTGCTTCTCACCTGGACAACAAGGTAGAAATGGCTCCAGTGATGTAGGTGTGGGTGAACCAACCTGAGGGAATGAGAACAGGAGAGCTAGCCCCACCACCTACTGCTTATTTCTCATAATGAGCTAGCCTGTACAGTACTAGAGAGCTAACCCTGATGTTGATACAGGGTGAACCAGCGGGCTGACCAACCAGCAGCTAGCTACCCAGGCACAGAACCAGGCCTATGAGTTGGCCCATCCCAACATCACCCAATCTATGAACTGCTGAAGCACATAAAGGGACTTCTTGTCTTGCATTTCCAAAGCTGCAGGATCTCTATGACACAGAACAACAGAATATCCAAGAGGAGTCCCAGTGAGGGCCTGGTGTCTGTGTTATAGCAGAAACCAGAGGCTTCCAGCCCGACCGATGACCCGTTGCAATGAACACTTGAAAGTAAAGAAGCAAAGGGACCAGAAGAAACGTGAAATCAAAATGCTGTGGAATCCACACGGAGTCAATGAAAAGTTAAAAAAAAAATGATAAAGTTAGTTCTCACATATATTGCAACCACCCTACCTAAATTCTTTCTGAAAAGAATGTAAACATCTCAAATCCCTGAGTGGTTTTTGAAACCTTTGAACTTGGGCTGAGGAGGCAACTCAGTGGCAGAGCATTTCTACAGCATGTACAAAGTTCAGTGTTTGATCTCCAGCACTGGGAAAACAAACGAAAGATGTAATATTCACAACAGCACTAGCTGCATGACTTTAGCAACAGGATGGAATATGTACTTAATACGGTGAAAACTGCATTTCAAAATTGGATGAGATTATGTCATAGGATTGCCAATACAACAATAATGCTAACTGTAGCTGATCCGTCTACTCTCCATCTACTGAGTATCACATTTGATGTCTTTCTCCCACATCTGGCATGTCCTTTGGACTCTTGATACAACTGTGAAAATGTCTCATTCCCCCCCACACACTTTGTTAAACAATATTGCAGCCTTCCTTAAGTCTTTATTTTCTCCCTAGGTGGATTCTATTGCTCTGATTCTAGAGACATCTTTTCTCATCAGAATTTACGTAGGTGGGGAGAGGGTTGGCATTTTTGAATTGAAATGTAAGGTTCAAATTTAGATGAGAGGTGGAGTCAATTACAGAGAACAGTGATACAGCAACTGTGGGAGTTTTAGTTGAAGCAATGAGTCATAAATACTTCTTACCATAAAAAACAGACAGAGATGAGTATAAAAATAGAGGCAGTGCTCTGAGGAGATGTCTATATTTATGAGTGCATTTTAAAGCATTATGGAAAGATACTGAAAAAAAATTTCCACTAAGAAGAGAAAATTAGCTAGGGTTGTTTTCTGGGTGATTAAAAAAAATATTTTAGGAAATTTTATTCCTGTAGTTGAAAAAATTAATCAAGTGGTATTCAAGGCAAGGCAAATAATACTAGGTAATATACTAACAACAACTGAACTCTCAGCTGTTTTAGGCATGGTACACACGTAGCTTCAGTTGTTGGAGAAGAGCTGAAATGAAGGGTCCTTTAACTCCAGGATTGTAGGCAAGCCTGGACAACCTAGTGAGACTCTATCTAAATGAAGACAGGAAGAAAAAAACCCAGTCCAATACCGGTAACAGGAGAAAGAAATGTATTGGTAGTTGTCACTAGAGACTGCATTTTAAGCTAGGTTGTTGATACATATGCATATGTGAAGAGTTTATGTATTCATTAAGAACAAATTGTTAATACCTACTGAATTTTTCCACTCTAAATAAACACATTTTAGACTGTTATCAATAAATTATCACTAATAATATTACTTAAAATAGCCAAAATACAATTTAAAATTACAAAAAAGGAAACACAGTGATATCACAGTACACCATATTATAAAAGCTAAAAAATTATTTATGTATAGAAAATTATTCAAACTGGCTCTGGTGGTGTACTCTTGTAGGAAATTTTTAGAAGTCAGTTGCAGGCAAAGCACAGGTTCATGGTCAGCCTGAATGTGTAGCTCAGTGCTAGAGCTTATAGGATGTTCTAGATTTCCTTTCCTTTTCTTTTAAGATTTATTTATTTGCTATGTGTACAATGTTCTGCCTGCACGTCAGAAGAAGGCACCAGATATAGATGGTTGTGTGCCATCACCTGGTTACTGGAACTCAAAGTCCTCTGGAATTGCAGCCAGTGCTCTTAACCTCTGAGGCATCTCTCAAGCTGGTACCCTAGGTTTAATCCCGAGGACAAGTGAGAATCTACAAAAAGAAAGGTTAATAACAAAAAGCACAAACCCTCTTGTCAATCTTTGGCTCTTACTCCTTCTTGTTGTAAGGTGATTCTCTTCTTGTGTCTTTCTGGACTAAGCTCTCATATTTCCTCCCAGTTCTGACTTGCAGACCATCTAGTCTCTCTTCCAGAGTTTGTGTGCCTTCCATATCACAAAACACATGGACACTGTGAGAATTTCTCACTTTAATTTTCATTAAATCCTCCTTGTTTTTCCAGCAGTGATGTCTAATAGCTTCAGCTTCCTTCTGGTCAGCATAGGAAAGAAGCATTTTATTGGAGGCTCATCCTCCTGGCTTGGAAGCCTGCAGCTTCTTCAAACATCTTCTCTTTAACTCATTGTCTTACATCTCTTCCCTAAACCTCTAGTTCCATCAGTTTTTTAAGTACCCTTTTCTCCACAACTTGAAAACAGTAAGAATTATAAGAACAAAGTTTCTCTTTTTCATATTAGGCTGAGATGAATGTGTCTCTCCTCCAACTCCCAAGCCTGCGTGCTGCCATCTGGTCCTTCCCTTAATTTCTAGCTCCTTGACCTTGAAGAGTCCTACTAGTTTCTCCTTGAGTTCTTCTTTCCTTTGCTTTACCATGTTCCTTTTCTGACTACCCTACTTAGTAGTTCTCTATTGGCTTCATGTCTGAGACTGGCCATCACTTTTGTGCTCTCTGGGCCCTGGTCTGGGTGATTCGCAATTTATCTTGTTGACTCTTCATTAGGAATGCCTTTCTTGTTGATGGCTTCAAGTATGGTTTGTAAGAAGCTGGGGCTGAGACCATACCTCTATAGAAGGGGTATCCAACTGACTAATGAATATTTGCAAGAATATGTCCTTGGATTCACTCTGTTAAACCTTCTCTTTCTAGTCTATTCTACCCTTGAAAAATAAAACTTAATGTAAATTAAATAGACCTACCTAAGTTAGAAGCCAGAGAGTAAGTTTTCATCTGTTTGCTCCTTAATCCAAGATTCAGTTGGCCATAAATTCCAGCACCTAAATATATTAGAGATGTTCTACTTCAGCTGGACATTTAATACCAGCTTCAACTGGCTTCTTTACATCAGTCATATCTACATCTTCTATTTATGAAATGTTGGAAATTTTTAATAAGTAGATCTCCTTAAAAGAAAACAAAGAAAAAACGTAATGTATTTTTGTTTCAATTATAGGAAATGCCCACAGTGTGGCTGATTTTTATCTGCTAACCCAGTGCCACTAGCTGACCCAAACAAATGAGAAGTGATGGTCATATTAAACTCACTTCAGCTTGTGATTTTTTTCCCAGAACATTATTCCTTCTAACCTAGTCCATTTTTCTGCACTGGGCACATATGTGCATATACATAATACCCTCCAACACACTGTATCCAGTGCTTACTTTTTCCAGGATATATTCCAAAAATATTTACATTTTAAAACATTCTCAATACTTCTAACCTTTAAGAGATGTTAATATCAATTCTCATTTTATTTTTTTTCTAACATAATATTTTATTTATTCTTTGAGAATTTTTATACACAGTATACAGTGTATTCTGAGCATCAAAATACATTCTGGTGTTCTTTCTAAAGTTAAATGTGAGCTGGAGGTGTAGCTCAGCCCAGGGTTCCCAGACTCATCCTTTCCATCCTCATGCATACACCCAATTAAGTCACTTAATTGCCTTCAAAATGACAGTCAAGTTATTGAAATAACACTTTTTAAATTTTAATGTTAAATCTTATTTTATTTATGAAGTATACCAATTCACTTGTTTTGAATCTTTTTAGATTATGAAGCAAATACAATGCATGAATGCAAGATGAATAATCTGTCATTTTATACAGAATTTTAAATAATTCTCAAAGATTAGATCATCAAGCATGTGCACATTAAGAATTATCCATACAATGCTTGACAATGGATAAATGAAAAACCTTTTAAGTAAACATTTTCACTCTGAAACAAGTGAATCATATAGTAAAGTTGAACTTACCTAGCAAAGAAAAAGTTTCAAAATGTCTAAAAAACTCCACTGGGCCTTAGTTTCTATCATGATCAATGATGTTCCTATTATTTTATCTAAGTGTAGAAATTTGCTCAATTTTCTATTTCTCTCTTTTAGTGACCAGATTAGGGAATTATACATTTTTACCTCTTCCTTCCCAAGCCACTCCATAGATTTGAATATTTTTTTAAAAAAAATATATACACAGAACTTTTTAGATGTTCTAGAAGCTATTACTTCAATGACTACACTCATCCATTTTTTTATACATTTGTCATACATAGAATAAAGAAGAAAGAGGATTTCTCACATTTACACCATTTTCTTAACAACAAAATATCCCTGAGGCAGTATCCAGCAGTTTTCAATTATTGACATTTTGGTAACTTTCTCATATGATGAGACATTTTGCTGGGTGTTTTTCCTGTTTACTTTTAACTTAATCTTCATGTATTTTTGTCACTTATTCAGGAATATGCGCAATGACCTAAAAGAGTAAAAACCTTACGACCTTAACTTAGTAATTTTCTGTGTCTTGAGTATCCTGCCAGCAGCTATTCTGTGTTTATAAAATCAAGTGTGAGCAGTCTTACACTTTGCAAGCCTTGCATCACCAAGGACAAATGCAGTTAGAGGGAGAACTGATTTGTTTCCTACTTGTGCTAAAGCACCTAGTCCTCAGCTCAGATGGTTTCCTTCATCTCTGTGTCCTCGGTTCCTGAATTTAGTAAATATTCAATAATAGTTCTGTGACTAAAAGAGTAAATCTAGTGTTGTCATGTCCTTATTGTTGTATAATTGTGTATTAAACATAAGATTATATAAGGATCAGGAAACAGAGAAGATATGAAGGATGGCCACATCTTAATCTTCTCTAAAGATGTTCACCTGAAAAAAAATATTTTAAGCCAAAAATAATGAAATATTTCTAATATAGTACATGCTGTAGGCTAGTCAGCTTAGGTGGACTCTCATATTTATATAAACAAAATAATATATAACACAGAAAGTAGGTCCTTCTTATCCCCAAACTGAGTTTCCTAGCTTTTAAATGAACATGACCTTGTAGAAAGAACTGAATTCAAATCTGTATCTGTCTCTTATCAGCTACTATTTCTAGACTTCTTCACCCTACTTTTCCCCTCTGCAAAATGGAGTTTGTTATATATCCCTTCAGGAGTTACTGTGAGCATTAAAATAATAATGACAATAATGATAGCATTAGTCCAACACGGCCTTGTAGTTTAACAACAATGAACGCTACCAAGTCTCTAGGAGAATCGAATTGAAAAACAGCATTTAGTTTAGCAGAAAGAAGATCAAACATGCAGCCTATACAGAGTGTGTCTTCATAAATGAGTGGGGGCGGGGGGGGGGGGGGTGAAAGCCAGATTGCAAGGACTTAAAATAAGCTGTAGACCATAAACACCTCTGACTATTCCTCAAAGCACATTGACAAAGAACAAAGGAGAGAAATATGTGGTATCTAGAGGGGGCAGCAGAGTCAAGTGCAAGTTCACCAGTAAAGAAACAGTGAGGAAGGCAGTAGTATGGGAACATTTGGGGGATACCCCATGTGGGAAGCAGGACCTGAGAAGCTGTCGGCTCATTACCTGATGGGTGTTAAACCTAGTAACAGCATCCTTTCATTAGTAGAACACCTTTATCTTGGGATTAGCAACTCCAGATTAATTGAGTATTATTTGTGCTTTTAGGTTCTGTATTTCTTCCTAAGAAAAGAACTAAATTCACAAGAATATGCCTCATAGTAGAACAGGATGGCTTTGATTACTGAAAGGACTGCCAAGGAACGAAAGTGAAGCTGCTAGCAATCAGCATCTATCTGTGTCATCTTTGCATTTTAATCATTCATAAAATCCGAGAAGCATCAGGAATCGAGATTTAAAATTGACTGTATTTGACTCCAGATCATTGCCTTTGTCAAATGATGAAGAGAAGTCAAGGTCAAATTTGTTTCAATGAATTTGGTGCAACAAACACATGACCAATGCTCCTGATCAAATGTGATGCTATCTCATTGCTGGTTTTCTCTTCACTGAAATTTTATTTTAAGTGGAAACTATTCTGGGCTGAGGAAAGCTGACAAGAGACTTGCTCAAAAGCAATGTTCCATAGGACATGACCACTCCATGACAGCATGATGGGTGCATGAACCAGAAAGCTGCCTCTGCTGGGTATGGGTGCAGAGACAAAGAGGAGGGCTTTGCACTGTCTCCATCAACATGACCTGGGAGGTGCCTTCTTAACACCTGGCATTCACGACAAGTCTTGACAGGGTTGAAAAGTTTGGTGTGATTGAAGTGATTATGATAAGGACGAAGGAAATGACTGAAGGCATCAGTTTGGGATTTAAGCAAAGCAGTTATGGATGGTGCAGAGTCCAGGTATGGAGAGGGGACAGGACTCAGTTGGTAAAGTGTCTGCAATACAAACATAAGGACATAAATTCAGACCCTGGCAACTCTGCAGTCAGGCGTGTCTGTAATCCCATTGCTGGGGGCGATGGGTCGGAAACAAGAAAAACTATACAGGTCACTGGCCAATCAATACAGCCAAATTCATAAGCTTTTTGGTTTTCAAATTATAAAGCAGAGAAGTAGAGGAAGATAAAGATGCCGGAATATGGTCTTCATATACACGTTTGCATGTACATATGTGCATACATGTGTATACTTGCATACATGTGCATATCCATATGGACATGCAAAATGTTAGAACTAACTTATACACAGAGACAGAAAGTTATGGATTGATTCCAGCCAGATCTGGAAGCCACCACCTGCAAGTTGCTAAGACATAAACAGTGAGATTGTGTGTGTGTGTGTGTATGTTTGTGTGTGTGCATCTGTGTATGCTTGTGTGTGTATGTGTGTGTGTATTAGTGTAGTTAGATGACACTATAGATATTAACAGAATTATGATGCCATTTTATATTATAAAATTTGTTCTACATATTGCCATATGACATTATTATTGACAATAAAAATTATAAAATCTCAAGTCAATGGTCACCTATTTAGAAAATAATTTTACCATGATTTTCATCAAAGTGAATTCAAGATTTCTTTAACTCTCAAGTTCTTTCATTTTAGAAACTCTGAGTTAAGGAAGAGGAGTGAAATGATCCCTCAAGTCATCCAGTTATTTACTAATGGGAATCAGAGAGGATGCAGGCATAGAGTGAGCCGTAAAGGGGGGGGTGCAATGCAAAATATGCTTCACCAATGTTTCACTTAGAACAACTACATAAGCAGTAAGACTTGGGCATATAGAAAATTCACTTGTGTGAAACATTTAGTTGCCTTTTTCATTGTGGAAGTGGAGGATCCTTACTACCTCTTATCTTTATCCCTGAGAAATATAACAATATTGTGCAAATATGTGATAAATATGCTTGAGTTGTGCAGTTTCTGTATTTGTCAAGAAGGACACTTGCTCTGTCCAAGTGGTCCACATAGCATGAGGAAATTCCCTATTTAAATTAATATCATTAGTTCAAGATTTATTATTTGTTTATATTTGTGTGGGGGTTGTATGTGTGTATGTGTGCTTGTGCATGTGTCATACATGAGCTCAAAATGCATGCACATTTGTGTGCATGCAGATACTGGGGGAGGCCAGACGAGGGTGTCAGATCCCCTGGAGCTGGACTTACTGAATGTTGTGAGCCTCAGGTGTGCTGAGAAGAGAACTCAGGTACTCAGGAAGAGAAAGAATCCTAGCCAGAAAAGCTCTCTCTCCAGCCCCAGAGCATATTAGTTTACTTTCATTTATCTAAGAAATTTATAAGTTACTAATTTTGCTTACAAAATATATATTACACATACAAAATCACTTTCGAACTTGAAAAAACAAACCAGGAAAATCTTCAAATTCCAGAGGAAGAGGCAAACTTGTGATCACTATGTGACAGTCGTGCCTTGAAGAATTACAGAAAAACCAAGTCAAATGAAGTGTGAACACTCAGGGACTGAGTCTTAACTCCAGAACAGGAAACAATCAGAACATTTGAGAAACTGCAACTGCCTGGCCAGGAATCATGACGCTTCCACATTTCAGAGGAAAACTTAAGGCTGGAGATAAAGTTCACTAGCCAATGACCGATGGAGAGAAAAATGTCATATGTGTAACTTCAAACTACGGCATTTTCTACCAGTCTTGTGAGAATTGTTGTGGTACAGAAACCACAAAAAATAAAAACACTGGAAACTAGTGGAGGGAAATCCACTGTCAACCAAATTAGCCAATGAAACTAGAGAACTACTCACTTAAAACTTCCCATCTCCACCATAAATAGCTGAAGTAAATTGTGTTCATCTAAGCAATTATTAAATACATTTAAGTAAATAAACTTCTAAAAGTACAAGAACAAAAAACTTTTTACTGTATAAACACCACCAAAGCAAATGAAGCAAGAAGGCAAAATAGGAAGAGTAATGTATCTTGCACCCAATCTGAAACAGGGGAAATGCACAGATTCAGCAAGAATCTTTAAAGAAAAAAGGAAAAGTATATAATAAGTGTGGCAGGGATAGGTAAAATTGCATCAACAATTATAAGAAAATGAATAGGTGAGCACAATGATAAAGAGAGAGACGGTGAATGGATCTTTCAAGGTACAGTCTGATCTGATTCACAATAAGGACCAAACTCTGGAAACATCTGGAACAGGAATGAAAATCACACAGTGGTTATCATCACTGTTCTGGCTGTCAACCGAAGAACAAGAAAAGATATAAAGAGCATGTAAGAAGATTTGTGAAGAAGAATCTGGAATCTGTCTTGCTAATAATAATGTTTTGTTACTAAAACTTAATATTTATGAATCACATTCACCGTTGATATAAAAGTTTAAAATATTTTACATAATAGCAATAATAACACTACATGTGAAATATGTGCTTATAAAAACTTGGTTTTCAGAATAGTGACAAACCTGAATGGTCTCTCGGTCTAAACATACAGCAGTTCCTAGCCTGTTGATGGAAAAAAAAAAAGGCAAAATATTAGAGAAAAAAAAAAGCAAAATAGTTCAGAGTAGGCAGAAAGATACAAGCTATTCTTATTAACAGGAAATCCTGAACTATTACAAAAGATACACAATTCAAATCAAGACCACAATGACATTTTAACTGAAACTGATATTAAAGAGTATATAGTGAGCGTAGCCAATATAATTCTGTTGAAGACATTAAGCCTTATTATAGATAAAGTACCACTGCTGTGTGATTTTGATGCTGAGCATGCAGAAAGATTTATAAAAAATAAATGAGAGTCCAAGACTAGAACACAGAGTGTACAGAACTTGTATAACACAGAGCTAGAGACCTTTCCATGGAAGAAGGGGGCAATGCAATACACAGTATTTAAACACGCTTTCTGCATAGGAAGAAATAAATCTGCACTTCACGTAAACTTGAAAGATGAAATAAATTGAGATGAAGTCAATTTCAAAAGGTGGGAAACAACTTTAAAACCATGAGGTGAAAAATGTGACTAATTTGTGTTGCCCCTATACTTTCTGGAGCATGCTCAAACTCCCAGTGGTCAGGTTCTCAAAGGAAACTGAGTCCTTCCCCCTCCCACCCTATCAGAAGCCATCAACTGTGAATAACCACACTTCAGAATCATTAGCACAGTTTTTATTAGTTCTTTTCAGTGGCTTCCTGTCACAAACTGGACTTTACATTTTTTTTCTTTTTCTTCTTTTTCTAAAGGGCAGGGAAGGACACAAAGGTGGCCCTGGGAAGACTGGGCAGTGAGTGTGATTGTGGTGCTTAATGGGAAGTTTACCAATAACAATAAAAATATTGTTTTTATGGGGGAAAAACTTAGAACATCTTTATTTGAGGTAAGAGAATTTCTTATCAAAATTTAAGCTTTTGCATGAAAAAACCCCCAACATAACTCAAGTTTAGTTGTGGCTTCCACACTGTTAAGGCATTCATAAAGGTAATAATTCCCATCCAAGAGACCAATAAAAATTTTTAAAAATTCAAAATAAGAAGGTAGGGGGTGAAAGGAAAGAATAAAGCTGCTGAAGAGAACATTATGAAAGGTCCAGTAGAAGTCATCTAAAATACAGAAGTCTGGATATCCAACAAGAACGTGAAGGATGAAGGATGGAGAATATCACTGAAACTTGGGAGATGATAAATGTGTAAGAAGCATGTAAGATTGGAGGTCAGGAAGTGATAAGTATAGGAAGAAGTACATATGAATGTATTGAGTGTCATAAGCAATGTATGATGCAATGTAACTAAGAAGGTATAGAATGGTAAGGCCACCTGGCAGTATAAAAGTAAAACTTTGACCAAATGAACAGAGCCTATTAGGTCTCATCACCGACAGAGCATGTTGAGACTTTCTTTTACTAGAGCCTAGAAATCTAGTCTTTATTATTAATGAGATCAACCAAGAGAGCCGAGTCTCAGGTCTACAAGAACATGTTGCGAGCCCAGATCTGCATCAGAGAAGGTACCCTCAGCGCTAGACTAAAAACCTCTATACTTTATACTGATATACTTACAAATTTTGCTTTTGTATAAATAAAAGTTATACCAAGTTTGGACCAAGAGTATGTGCCCTTGGTAACCGGGGTATCTGACAAAATGAAACTATGCTGATAATTTTCCATGTCCATTATATTGACACAGAAGAATTAACATTATAACATATGCCTCTGTGAAGGTGTGACATATTTATAATATATTTTATTTTATAACATATATTTATTTTATAATATATATTTTATTTTATAATATATATTTATTTTATAATATATATTTTATTTTATAATGGCAGCATCAAGTTCTGCCATAATATGTACATCGGTGCAACCACTCCACACAAGTCTTTGGCAATGTCTACGGGTGATGAACACATCACATATGTGAGCCAGCAAATAGATGTGCTCAGAGGTAGGTGTGTGTGTGTGTGTGTGTGTGTGTGTGTGAGAGAGAGAGAGAGAGAGAGAGAGAGAGAGAGAGAGAGAGAGAGATTTAAACACAAACAATATATTACCAGTATAGTCACACACGTATGTGTGCAGTATAGTGTGAATGAATGGCAACATATCATGATCTTGGCATTGTTTGTGGACACAACACATTGGATAAAAAGGCGAAAAATGACTGAAGATTTCATTTATCATACATTGTTCTTATAAAACAGTGCATACAGTGCAAGTATGTCAATGCCTTGCCTCTCTGTTAGTATCCTGCCCTCAAATCTGAATTTAAAAGCCCAAGAAAGTGATACTCCTCAGTTTCGTGATGTTTTTCTATTAACTTTTGAATATACTTCCTTCTTGATGTTAACTATCTAAAACTATGAAAGGGAAAAATCGGCTACAGCTTTATGATGATCTGAGGCCAAACTTCTAACAGAGGTAATAGAATCCTAAAGAAGCATCCAGAAAAAACAAAACAAAACAAAACAAAAAAAAAAAAAGAAGATATATCAAAAATCTGGTAATTTCCTTGCTCCTTTCAAAAGGAAGTCAAGAGGCCGTGTGAGGTTCCTGCTGTGTTGCTGGTCACACTAGTAATGGGCAGCTCCATTACTCTGGAGAGTTGCTCTGAGGATATAGAGGCAGAGGAGCAGCCAAGGTCTTCTGGGGAAAGGAGGCTGAACATAAGAGAGGGTGCAGAAGTGATTTTTCCTGGGGCTAGAGAAGGTCAACAAAGCAAAGCAAGCAAGCAAAACCCTGGAAAGCTGAGGGCAGAAGAAACAATTCACACTTGAGGATTCCTGTGGCTGTGAAGGATTTGTTTAGATCAGTGTCTCCATGAAACGCCCCCTTCCCCCCCCCCCCCCCCCCCCCCCCGCTGTTCACTGTACCATGCTCTCTCCTCTGCTTTTCCCCTTATGCCCACTCCAGACTACATACTATCAGAAAAACTCACATTCGGGGCTACATTTCCCATGGTAATGTTTCAACTTTATGGTTCTTACACTCTCTTCTTGCCCCAAATAAATGTAGATTGTTAACTGCCTCTCAAACATGGAATCACTAACACACAGTAAATGTGTTTATACACCTTACACATATATATGCATATATATAAATTATAATAAATGTGTTTACGTGTATAAAGTCACGTGAAATTAATTCATCTGGTCTTTGAATGTTCTAATAAAAAGAAATAGGATATTAATGTCTATATAAAAATGTGAAGTAAAAATGAGTGATTGTCCTCATTCTAGCTGAAGCACGTGGTACAAAGTTTAGGTGAATCTCTTTTTGTGATATAAAATGGCATCAACATGGGATGCATCACTTATGCTCTGGGAAACTACTTTAAAGATTATTAACAATGCACATCCCGGGAAAACAAAAATATTTCTATTTAGAGACTTCTGTTTTGTTCGTTTATGAAGATGGATTTCAAGTAAGTGGAGTAGTTATGGAGGAAAAATTCAATGCAGCTAGATACACATAAAATGGTTGAAAACAATTGTAATCCACCAAATCATACAGAAGCTAATTCCAAATAATTTTTCTCACTTCATTGTCTGGCTTATAACCAAAGGGCTGAAATAAGGCCAACTTTAAATCTACTGTGAAATTTGTGTTACCAAATGATTGGGTACCTCCCATTCTAACTCATTATCACTCTGGTTCTGAGAGGGTCTTATTTTTTTAATTGAGAACTGTTACTCTTTATGCCAGCTGTAAGGGACAAAGAAAGCTCCCTGAGCCCAGCTTCTTGCTAGAGGTTTGTGAGCTCACCTAGAGTCCTTTTGCCACACCAATTCTTTACTAGATGTCATTGTTGTATGTTTATGCTAAAATTCCTATGTTACCATCGTGCTATCTAAACCTTCTCTACCTTCGAACTGTCCTGTAGGCAATTGCTCTGATTTTGGATGTCTCTGACCTTTGAAGCACATGGTTGAAACTCCAGAGAAGCACAGTGTAGGAGGCAATGCCCCACTGACCCAGCTACCACCCAGGCACACATCCAGGCCTTTGAGTTGGCATTCTCCACCATCTACCCCATCTATGACCTGCTGGAGTGCATAAAAGAGACTTCCTCCAGGTTCTTGAATATGACCAATACTACAAAACGAGTATTCGCGAGTGCAGTTGTTTGGACTAAAGGGTATATGATGTGAAAACAGCTCCCACTGACACTAAGACAAAGAGCAATGAAGAGCAGTGAAGACAAAGGAGCAGCGTTTTGTCTGTCTGTTTGCTATGTCTGTTTCTAATATTTTCTTATATGCATTTTTTAATTTTCATTTTAGTTTACTATTTCTTTTTAGGTTTTCCTCAGGGTTGTGCAAGATGGGTAAGGGTAGATACAAAGGGACTGGGTGATGAATGGGACTGGGGTGCATGACAAAATTCTCAAAGCATCAATAAGAATTGTGTTAAAGAAAAGATTACAACAGTGATTTCTATTTCCTAAATGAAACAGCATACGAGCTAGGGTTTGTTTAGAAATTTGCCACTAAACTTACAATACACACCCCTACTATCACCCCTACCAACACTGTAATGCCAAGGATAAATAAATGTGACTTGTCAATACACTCACCTTTTTAACTTAATTCAAGTATATTTAGTTACTTTGGTATGTGACCTGTTAACGTCCTTGCCAGAAAGAACATACTCAGTCACTTTGATAATGTGCGTTTTAAAATATTAAATTAAAGCAATCATTTTGGAATTTATTTAGAATTTTCTGGAATAGATAGTAATAATCAATTTTAAAAAGTTCTTCAATTTATTGAAAGTGGCATTCTATATAGTTATCTATAAAGTAAGGCTCAATGCCAAAGTCAAATATTCAGTTAAGCTTAAAATGCCCCTCAAAGAAGAATATTATTCTTTCCTTCTCTTTCTTCCCCTTCCTTTAAAAAATTAGTATGGCTTAATAATTATTTTCACTCAAGACCCACCAGTCTTTCTTTGACTCATTTCTTCGCAGTCAGTTTTAGGGACATTAGGTGTTGGGGCTGAAACCTGAGGTGAGATTCATATTACCTTAATACCCATGTTTTCCTCATCACTTGAATGATAGAAAGGGCAAGCCAAGTTTCTTCAGATAGAATGTGATGCCAGTGAAGTCTTGGAGATTTCAAACAACCTATTGTCTGAAAGGCATGGCACGTGTACCTGGCATTGCTGTAGGTTCAGTACTTCGTGGAGGGTACAGACAGAAACTATACACACCATGCTTACACACCAGAGGAATTTCAGGAGAAGAAAAGAGCCAATGGAGATTTAAGAAGGTACGATACATGGCAGTATTTGTATATTAAACATAAATAGTAAAAAGTCGGATTTTTTGGTTGTTGTTGTTAAGACTGTGCTATTAGATTATCATAATCTCACCGAATGCAGTGAGAAATAGAACAATTTTCATGAAACTGAGAAATGTCCAGAAAGTAACACAAAAAGTGGTTGGAGACCTGCCATTGAGCAGAAATGTAAGAGAGGATAATGAGGTACTGATCATGCCCAGAGGTCCAGCCTAAGGATAAGAAAGTGCAAATAACCACGACAGGAAAGGATTTTTAGAGAAGCTATTCATCTGGAGAATGCTGGCCTGGGGAGTAATAGCTTCAGCTTGAGGAACTGTATTATAACGATGCAGACAGTCCTCTATGGGAGGGTGGGTATGTGGCTGGAGCTTAAGAAAAAAAGGGCTATAATTTTGCATATAAAGCCATAAATTGGAAGGAAATTGATTAGAGAGAGAGATGGTGGAGTGAGCCAAATGTTGTTATTGGAAGAAGTTCACAATAGAGCCAAGAAATGAACATGCAAATTAAACTAGCAAAGTCAGAAAACGGAATCCTACTTTTTGAACCAAATAATTAGTGTAAACTGAATTTTATGAATAGAACTAGTGTGACCTATTACAAAGAAATATGCCCATGAATTTGTATAATTCTATCATACATGTAAATATATTTACAAGTGTATGTCTATATGTCTGTTATAATATACAGAAAACCTTATATTCATATATAAAGTATATAATGTATACAATTATTTATGTATAGCAAAACGCTTTATATAACCATTAGATTAGTTATGTGTGTGTGTGTGTGTGTGTGTGTGTGTGTGTGTGTGTGTGTGTGTGTGTGTGTGTACTGGATATATGTGTATGTATACATGCAGTAAGTATAATTTTAGTATTTCTTTTCAGTGGAGAAAAAGGTATTTACCCACTATACCTATCATCAATTTCTGTCTCTGTTCTCTCTCTCCTCTCGTACAGACACACACAATAATGCACACACACAGAGTAATAACAAATTAAAAGTACTAAAGGAGAGCTTGCTGACCAGTGCAAATGGCATATGAGTAAACACAAACAAATGAAGAATCATTCATTAATCAGAATAAAAACAATACCTGGTAAAAATGAGAAGAAAGAAAATTGATTAGATAACGTTAATGTTATTCCTAATTTATTTAAAAATGGATTCCAAATAGTTCACAGTATGGAATAAGAGAAACAATGGAATAAATGAAGAGATAAAGATAAGTTTGAATAAATAATTTATCAATAGAAATTTATAGCCTGGCCATGAGGATGCATGTTTGTAATCCTAGCATTCACTAAATTGTCGGTGAAGGGTCAAGAGTTCAAGGCCAGCCTGCATCACATAGTGAGATTCTAAATCAAAAAGATAAGCACTAATATTAGTAAAGAGAATACATACTGTAAAGTTTGAAAAAAAAATAGGCATTTGGCTCATAAGCTTTTTAGCTGATAGACACATAAGAACACAGTAATATTACTCCACTGCTTCCAAAAAAAGGCAAATGGTTTCATTTGGTGCGCTAGAATCAAAGTTTTCCTCAGACAGTCAAACAAGAGACCATAACATCATTCTCCATTCATTAAATGGACCTCACAGGGCACTTTTGACAGTGGCTGTTAGCACAGGTTGATGATGACGTAATGCCAAATTACATTCAACAAAACACCTTACAAGAGAACAAACCATGTGGTCCAGATATGTGGCTTTCCGATTGTCAAGTTTACTTCAAGGATAGATTTCTTTTGTATCTACAGGAGCATGTGGACTATATTTCCTTCTGTCAATTCTTTGTAGATTTGTGGCGATCAGTCAAGTGTTTGATTAGCAGAGAGCCACACTGACTTCAATGTCTTAGGCCTCGATAATCACTCAGAATTCAATTATTTTAATTTAGTGATTAAATTACAGATGTTCACAACTTTCTCCTCAAACAGATATAAAGGAGCTACCAAAAAGTTTTAGAACCTGAGTGTAGGGAAGTTGTTTGGCTGTGTTGGTCAGCCTAGCCTTGAACCCATAATTCTTCTGCTTGAATCTTCTGAGTAGCGGAGGATCTAGCCATACACCAAGCTTCCTAGCTGTCAGCCATGTTTTTGTTGTGATAAGAAACACATTTAAAAATTTTGCTTCATGATTTAAAGCATACATTTCAAATTGTATATGATGGCGTCTGTCTGTAAGCACTGCATTTTTCGGGATGAAACTGGAAGATCTTGAGTTTAAGGCCAGCATAGTTTATAAAGCAAGATGTTCCCCCAAACAAACAAGTGAAAAGAAAACATGGGTGAGTGGCTGGGTGATAGTTCAGTTGGTAGAATGTTTATTGTGCAGTATGAGGTCCTGAGTTCAGATCCCCAACAGTAACACACATCAGTAATTTTAGCACTGGGGAGAAGGGGACAGGACCCCTAAGGCTGGCTGATGAGACAGCCTAGCCAAATTGGTGAGTTTCAGGCTCCATGAGAGACCTTTGTGTCAAAAAAATAAGGAGAGGAAGACACTGGATATCAACCTCTAGCTTTCAATGCATGCACACAACTGCACATGAACCCCCTCACAGGTGCACATCAGCTTATTAAACATATTTACAACATAGATATGTTATAAGAAACAGAAAAAAACTAAGTACAGTTAAGTGATACTGAGAGCATTTGCATGGTTGCCGGCTCTCCTGGCCTCCACAGCACTCTTTCCTTCTAGTAAAATTGAAGCCATGTACTTACAAAATCATAGCTCCCTACTGTTTCCGTTACTGGCATCCATCATTCTCGTTTCTTTCTCTATGAGTCTGCCTATTGTTGATATCGCATTAGCAGGAATTGTACAGTGTACAAATATGAAATGTTTCATGAATCTGCATAACACCTGTGCTGGTTTGAAAGAAAGTGGAGTGGCACTTTTAAGAGATATTGCCTTGTAGTCAGTCGGCTCTTGTTCGACAAAGTGTATCACTGTAGGGGTGGGCTTTGAGGTCTCCTGTATTATGCCCAGTGTCACAGCTCACTTCCTATTGTCTGTGGATACAGCTGTAGAACTCTCTCAGCTCCTTCTCCAGTATCATGTCTGTCTGAACTCTGCCATGTCCCACCATCATGACAATGGACTGTGAGCTATGAGCTACCCCATTTAGTTATTTTCCTCTATAAGGTTTCCATGCTTATGGTGTCTCTTCACAGTGTTAGAAATCCACCTAAGATACCACCTTTGCTTTGAGACCTCGACAATTGACTCTTTATTGTTATTTTAGAATATGTGCTACAGAAGAAGTCACTGATGGAAGACTATCAATTTTCAGACTTCCAATTGTAGAAGATTTTGCACAGAGACAAGAGGCTATGTCAGAACCATTCTCCATGTTGCTGATGACTGAAGAATTCATGACTGAAACTGTGAACATAGTCAATACCCATGGTGAGGGGGATCATAGTCTCTATATAAAATCCAAAGACAATCATTTAGCTAAATTGATATAGCAAACTGCCTTTTAATTTTTTAATATTATAAATATTAAACTATATTACCTATAGAAAAACTCTATTCTCAGTCTTCATCAGAGAAAGCTCCCTTTTTTCCCAAGGAACAGTAGTAAATGCAGAGACTCGTGACTGTACAATGTGCTAAGATTAAATGATGGATGAATGTTCAGCCCTAAGCAAGATATTTCCACTGTCTCCTTCTCCACTGCAGAAGAGGGAACAGGAAGCATGTAAGAGCTGGAAGAATAGGAAAAGCACTAAGAATGTCATCTCCTGGTAAGGATCCAGTCATTGCAATCATGAAATCACAGTAGCTGTGGAAGCCTGCAGTAGGTCTGATCAAGAATGCTTCTGGCCCATGTTGCTAAAGCTGTGAGGATGCTCAGGATCTGGGCTGCCACTGGAGGGCATGTTGGTGTTCAAGGGCCATACTGCAGCTGGGGCCATCCCAATCTGGGTGGTCTGTGCTGCCACCTGGGCCGTGGTGATGTCTGGTCCTGGGTTGTGGCCAAGAACTATGTCTGGGTTCATGGTTCTACCTTTGCTGGGGTCTATGATGAAGAGAAAGGAAAGACAGAGGAGTGATTTTTTAAAATAAAAGAAAAAAACCACACTATTTTATTTTATTAGGGGAGGGCTACAGGGATAGAGGGCAGACATGGAGGGACTTGGAGATAAGTAATATTAGGGTAATTGATGTGAAATTCCCAAACAATCAGTAAAAGAAATAAGTTAAAAAAAATAAATAAAAAAGTAATGATCCTGCTAACAGCCAGGCTTTTTTATTTTTTTATTTTTTTGCTACAACTTCTTTTTACTTTTAGATTCATGAGGGGGCAATTATTTCTGTCAGTTGAATACTGCAAGTGACCCCAGTAGGTTCCAATGGACAGTTCCAATCCAATGGTCACACAGATGGCCCTGGATAAATTACATGGGTCACAAAACAAATCCAAAAGTCATGGCCCTGTGAAAAGGGCTGATGGAGATGAGGGGGTGTTGATAATGACAGGAACGAGGTAGGAGAAAGTTGAGAGGAAGAAAATGGTTTATAACACGTACGATTTTGTCAAACAGCAAAAAAAAAAAAAAAAAAAAAAAATACAATGAGGACAACTTGTTGTCAGTGGCGGAAAAGGATCCAATAAATTCTAGAGAGACTATCCTGGATCTTCAAAATGCTTTGCGAGTTCACCACATTTTTCTAGCAATGCTATTTCTATGATACCAGTACAGAATTGTCCTGTAATAGCATGAAATTGCTCTACAGGAAGATACACCTCAATATGAAATGGAGATGACTTTAAAAAGAGTTGTCACTCTACTTCACTTACTTACTTGTTGGAGATGAAACATTTTTAATTATCAAAATTATTGGAAAGGCATCTTGATGACAAGTTACAGAGTGTATGTATAATAAAGCCTTGTGAAGGAATTAGGTTTGTTTGAGAGTCCTAATACTTCAGCTGCAGGTCATACTGACTTTATATTATATTGGCATGACTTCCTGAAGACTGATGTTCTTAAAACTAACAGAATGTTCATTTCTTCCCAAATTAGTTTTCATGTTCTATGTGTTATAATGTTATTTCCACAAGCCATACAAATCTGATACATGTACACAGATACAGGTGAGTAAAAGATCATGGCGATTCTTTTGCCATTACAAGGTGCTGAAGAACACCTCTTGTTTTCTATTTATATACAGAAGTCCTGAATCAATATTGTGCTCAAGTGTTACATCACATTATCCTGAAACCCTTGAGTGTTACATATATAAGAGAAGAAAGTATGAGCATCTAACTTGCTTCTGTTCCATTCTCCTCAAATTTTCTTTTCCATTTAAGTATCGAGAAAGCAGATTCCATGAGACTACTTGACTATAAAGAAAAGGAAGTAAAGAAATTTCAGCACAAGTCTCATTTATAATCCACACAGTATTTCTACAGAATAATGGGTTTTGTCATAATATTTTCACACGTGTAGACAATATTCCTCAATAAACCTATTTCTTTAAAAGTATATTCTCAGACAGTTTATCCAAGGGTTCCCACGTGATTCAAAAGTTAAAACAAAACTGCTGAAAACATAAAAATGTTATATAAAAAAAAAACTAAGAATACAAATTCCAGCTTCTGCTCTGAAAAGTCCTTCCCTGCAACTTCTCCATTTACTTTGCCATTATACAACCCTGTCAGCGATATTTATATCACTACAGTCTCCCCCATGGAAGTTCTGAACAAGTTTAAGTCTATTTTTGTTATTTTTATTTTTAAATTATGAGTGTATGAGTATAGATACATGTATATGAATGCAGTGGAAGCCTATGGAAGCCAGAGGAAAATTCAGTTGCCTGATGTGGGTTCTTACAACTGAACTCAGGTCTTCTGAAAGAGCAGTATCCACTCTTCACTGACTACCAATCTCTCTAGCCTTGAAATGTATTATGTATGTATGTATGTATGTATGTATGTATGTATGTATGTATGTATGTATATGATGTATACGTATGTGTATATGTATATATACACACCTAGATACATGTGTAGAATATTATGATGATATATATTATATTCATATATAATACAATTTATTTTCATTCGGCATATCGAGGGAGAAATAGGAGTCTAAGAAACTTTAGGTAGATGCTAGGATCACAGAGCTAGAGCCCAGGGTGGAGTAGGAGCCCAGGCTTCTGGTTCCTTTCATACTGCTTGCCCCACCTCCCATCTTCCTACATGCTGTATGTCTGTACATAGCTTTCATATGTTAAACAGAAACAGGATCGTTTGGAGGGAGGTTAGAGGACCAGCAGGGGAGAAGATGCAGGCAAGGGGTACTAATAGATGGGCAAAATGCAGTGCTACATAACATACAGGAAAAGTAATAAAATCTAATATTTTCTATATTATCCAAAATTAATGTTAAGAAGAATTATTTTACATCAAAATACAAGAAATGTTGGATAGAGTTTTAGGTGTGTGGCTACATAAAAATTGTCTAAAAATTTTATTTATAAGCTATGCAATCCTGCTCTCAGATGCCAAAGTTCAGAGGGTCAATCGCTTCTAACACCATTTCCCCATTAGAATGTCTATAAACCTGATTTCCTCTTATATATGCATTAAGAAGCAGGTTGAATGTATGTGTGACAGGGAAGAGAAAGGAGGGTCTGTGAGATGAGGAGAGAAGTTGGAGGCGGACCAGAGAGGGCAATGGGGCTGAACTGGAGTGAATAAAGTACACGACATAGGCTGTCATAATGAACCCTATCATTTCATACAGTGGATGGGTGCTAAAGGTCATTTTCAAAGTAACATTTTTATTTTGTTTTGTCTTCAGCCAACAAATACAGCTTACAAGTTTTAACACGTGTTTCTCAGATACCAAAAAGAATTATTGTCCGTTAAGATGAGCCCTGGTTTAGTTTTCTTTATATTGTGTAATAGTTAAATTAAATGCTAACGGACGATAAGAGAATTGAGTTTAAAGATAAATTTAAATTTGGTTCTTCAGTTCAACTCCCCAGTTTTACTTTCATATTAAAATTTTGCCAATTTTGCATTGAAACTTTTATGCCTTAATTCATTAAAATAAATTTCCAAAAAATGTTAAGATAAACAAAATTACAAAAAGACACAAAATAGAGCATTATTTTTAATAAGACCAAAGAGAGCTTTTTTTATTGTTACATTCACAAGTACTGCTAGATTTATTGAAAATATAATTAGATTAAAACCAAATGAACCTAATTGAATGGTATAACTATGACCTTTTACCTTTATTATTATGGTAATTTACTAAATCAATTAAAATTTCCTGATGAAAAGTAAAACAAAATCTGATTTTATAAAATCTCACCATTGTGCAAAGCAAGACATGTAAGCTTTAAGAACATTTAGTTTTCAATACCTAGTTCTACAAAAATACCACTATTAAGGTACAACAAAATATATTCAAATTTTGTTTATCAAATTGCTGGTGAGACGTGTTTTCAGTCAATAAATATTTATTCATTATATAAAGTATGTATAACTGTGTATATAATTTTGATATACAGCAGTCCATCATTCCCATTAATTTCATGAAGAAGATACCTAAAACAGTCTTAAAGGGTTTAGATGATACTTTAAAACCAATTAGCATGAAGAAATAAAAGCTTTGTTTTTGCTGTTCATGTTGCCCATTTCCCTACTGAAAAATAAAAACATTGAGTGAAACCTGGTACATAGTGTGAATTGCTTTTGCCTCTTTACTTTAGAATAGTTGTTGAAAGTAAAATAACCAGTCAGCCTTATCTTAGGTGAGACTGTTTGGGGCTTAGAAACAAACAAAGCTCTCTCTCTCTCTCTCTCTCTCTCTCTCTCTCTCTCTCTCTCTCTCTCTCTCTCGATGAGATAGGTTCATTTCATATTTGTGTAATACCCTGGAAGAAATTAGGTTTCAATAAAGTCCATTTTTGTCACTGCATGTAGCAATGAATATCACACCCAGCAGGGCACAGTGGCACCTGGCAGTCCAGACCCCAGTGTAGCACAAACCATCTGGGGATAATTACAACAAGGTATTCTTTAAGGACCAGATGGGACCAAGGAACAGAAGCGCCTGCCCCTCCCCGCCATTCACAACATAATTCCTTTCAATGATATACTTAATCCCTCCACCAGCTACGCCTTTCAGCTTGCTGTTGTCAGTGTTCCTTTATGTTAATTCAGCAGCAAGACAGAGAAAAAAAAGGGGGGGGGGGCAGAGAGAGTCCAAGCAAAAAATGGGGGAGGGCGGTGGAGAGGGAGCCACCAGTGCCCCTAGGGACCAAAAGAAATTATTCAGCCCTAAATTGTTTCCACCACAGCAAGTACAGTAACAATTTTTTTTTTAAAGGGGGGTGAAATTATCCTAAAGAAGGCCAATGTGACAGCCCTGTGTGGCACCAGCTGAGGTTTACTCAGCCACCTGTTAGCTAGAAAGCTCTCCGCCCTCGCTTAGGATGCATTTAACCAGTTTAAAGGGTCTTTATTGACAGGCCGGCCACCTCCATTCAGCATCCTGAGCCATAGGCCTGCTTTGTGGTCATATGTGGCACACAGGCCTTAATTCAATTATGCTGTAAGCCTATCCAGTCTGCACCAATGGCCTTTCACTTTTGTACCATTTGTTTTCTGTGCTCTAAAGAATTTTATTTTAAAGAGGGAATGGCACCCTACCACCCAGTTGTCTTCATTTCTCATTTACGGTTTGTGTCGCAGGTGCGCCGTTACCTTTCAGCTCAGGAGAGGCACTCTTCTTTAGTAATGTTTCAGACGCAAGCTTTGGCTATTGTTTGCTAACAAGGCTTTGCTCACGTTCTGATTTTTATTTTTTATTAATTAGGGGCTGTAATGTTCAAAATCTCCACAAAACCGAGTCTCCAAATTTGCATCTTTAAAATGGAAAGAATGTAAAACAAAAGGAAAACTAGATGAAAATGGCAGCCTTTAGCTTCATTCTTCCATGATTTTTATTTAAAAGGAAAAATATAGTTCTTAGAAAACTCTATATTTTTGTTTCTCTTACATGTCTGGCACATTAAATGTGGTTTATGTGGCTGGAGCTCACTCACTGCTGCAATGTTTCTTGAAAAAAGTAGAATTTCCATGTGAGTGATTGCATATATTGAGTGTGTTCATACTGTTTAAATTTTTAGAATTCTCAAATCTCTATTGCATTGGAGCATTGAACATCTTTGTCAGCTCTTTGATATTTTTCTGGTACTTGATGGACAGTCAAAATATAAAGCTGGGCTTCACAGAGAGTGCGATGGTTTCATTTTCAAAATCATATTTGTATCGAGTTGAGAGGTCATCTCTTTGAAGTGAATGACGCACAGTGTTATAGCCACCCATAGCCTACACCTTGTGTCCAATAGATTTATTAGTGGTGTTCATCATTCTATACCAATCAATGTTTCTACAAATTATAAAATGATTTGTCATGAAAATTGAAGAAATTTCAAAGATAAGGAGAAAGATATTTGATAAAATATGCTTATTTTTCACCCAAGTCAGGACATTGCAAAATGTCAGTTATTACCAATATTACTTGGAAAATATTAACTTTAATGAATAATTTAGTGTGTTTTATATAAAAGTCACAATCCCTCTTAAATTATTGATTCCTAGCCAGCCATAAAAACATAGTAGAAAGCATGACATTTAAAGTACAAAGAAAAACAATTGCATGTGATTTTCAAGAATAATGGGATTTTAATATCTGCCTCTATATTCATATAAAGTATATGTCTCAGTGGAATTATGTCCATTTTCTTTGTATTTTCCTATAAGGTCATGCTTCATAAAGGAGAAAATCTCTGTGTCAGTAGCAGAAGCTAAGTGGCCTACCAGGATGCTCAAAATCCTTCTGATCTCTAATTTAAGATTCTTTCAGTTGCTTCTCTGTGACTATTTTACACACTATGGTTTATACAATTTAAAATGTACACATATGCACATTGAGTAACTTTATTCTACAAAATAGGAACAGCCAGATTTCTAAAATATAGCATCACATTAAACAGAGAAAAATGAACCTATTCTTTCTTGTTCAAAGAAATATTCAGTCAAAAGTATATGTGTGTTTAGTAACTTTTAACTCCCTTTTCAGAGACTTAAAAGAAAATAGTCAATCAAATTTTCCATTTCAAGATATGTTACTCATTTATATATTTTGTCTTAATCTCTATAATACCAAAAAGAACTGAGGTTGTGTTTTGTGAAGACTTGAGAATCCTGGAATTTGAGCTGGAGTATCTAAAGGCATTTTGATATGAAACATAAGAACCCAATTATGTCTGCTTTGAAACACTCTAGAAATTTAAGACGTGAGTTTTGTCTTAGAATCACATATTTCAGTAGTATTTTGTTCTTCTGAGTTTTTTCCAGTTTTAAGAATCTCACAATGGTCTTGAAATAAGGTACTTTATGACGACTTGTATAAAAACTGAATTGTTATATATGGAAATAATATCTATTCTACTTATATTATTATATCAGTTCATATAGCAAGAGAGGCCTATATGACGTCTATCTTGCATTTTCTCTTTGCAGTGAAAGTTCATAATGCTTTCTGAAATGTTTCATCTAAAAGCTGCTGAAGAAAATTAAAAACTGATAACAATAACTTCATTATATATATAATATATATACAAAACATTTAAAAATATGAGCTCAACAAAGTTCAATAAATCAAATTGCTGAAGCAATATTTTGGTTATCTGTTACTGAAAACTTGATAGTTATCAAAAATGTTCAAAGCAAAACATTTAAAAACAGATTGTAAAAAATTAAGAATTTAGTATACATTAGCTAATTTTATTTATTTTCTTCAATTCTGTTTTGCGAAATATTCACTTTTTAAAAGGGGTAACGACAGGGCAAAGACACAGGTAATAGAAAGCATACTGTTGCCTTCATACTGTAAGACATATGTATGTCATGTGTACAGTCCTGTCTAAGATTCCTATGTGCAATGAAGGAAATGTATCGCTATATGCCTAAGCCCCTGCCGTACAGCATTTCCTGTCTGTAATATAGTTTTTCAGTTATGTTCTCTGATCAAGGAAGAGGACATAAATATATGCTTTTATGTTGGCTTTGGAGTTTGAGTTGGAAAAATAAACTACCTTCTAAGGTTTTCTGTTGCATTTGTAGTATGTGGCTTGTGTACTGTTTGTCCACCTTAAAATTTGTCTAGATAAGCCACAAACCTCTTTAATATCTATCCTTAAGGCATAGTCATTTTAATAGCAGGAAATGTGGACCTGTGTTCAGTGGGAAAGTGAAAAACTGGGCCAACTTGCCCATTCAGAAAGGAGGGTGTTGAATAACTAGCTTGTGTGATAGTCTCCTTATGTTCACAATATACATATGATAAATTTATATTCACATTTTATGTTGAGATAGGATGTCTATTCCAAGCTGACCTCAAACTTCCTTGGAAACCAAGAGTAATCTTGAACTTCTGAACCTTCTGGTTCTCCTGTATCTGAAAGATTGTTAAGTGTCCAACACAATGCCTGGTATCTGTAATCCTGGGATTAAGCAAGAGGCTTCATGGGCTCTGGGTAAGTAATTTACCAACTGAGCTACAATCCCAGCTTCAGGATTATTTTCAATTTGGTGTGTATGTGTGTGTGTGTGTGTGTGTGTGTGTGTGTGTGTGTGTGTGTGTGTGTGTGTGTGTGTGTGTTTGTGTGTTTGTGTGTGTTTGTAAGCATTAATGTGGAGACAAGAAGTCCCCATTTGGTGTCTTCATCTATTGCTCCTTTGGAAACAGGGAATCTTAACTGAACCTGGAGATAAACAATTTGGCTAAAGTGAAACCTACCTGTCTGTTCCCTCCCGGTGACTGGGGTTATAGACACACACTGTCATTCCTGGGTTTTACATGGGTGCTAGGGATCCACATTTAGGTCCTATGTGAAGCTGGTATTTTACCACCAGTCATCTCTCCATCCCAGGTTTATAAATTTTTATTGCTACTATGACCTTTCCCGTGTCTATGTGGTAGCTAGAAACAGTAAAAATTAAATAATATTCCAAGTAAAAGATAAAGAAAAGTAAATTCTCATTAACCCCAAGGACATGGAAGTATTGGGGTTGGAGGTGTAGGGAGAGAAATAACAATAGTAACAAAAAACTAGGAAATTGACAAGGAAGAAAACCTCACAAGTCTATTTTTACCTCATTTCTCCACTGCCTTTGTTTGATACCAGAAAGACTTTAGCTAGCTGATAAAGACACTGGGCCAGTAATAAATTTCATCTCCAGGTGAAGTTCTGGGCACTCTATCTGTCCTTACCACAGATTGTAGAGAATTCTACTACTCTATTCTATAGCAGTACATTTTATTTTATTTGGTAATACCAGGTTTTGAGATTGGAATCAGAAGGCAGATAGCAGTAAATGTACTAATATATCTATACACTGAAAAAGAGGAATGGCTAGGTGGATGGCCCAGTAGTTAAAGTGTTGGCTGCACAAACATAGGATGAGTTTACATCCCAAACATCCACATAAGAAGCCAAGTGTGGTCTCTGCTAGTGATACCTGTTGTTATAGTTCCTAAGGGATGAGGTAGAGACAGGTAGATCCCAGGGGCCAATTTGGTTGAAACAGCAAGTGTTATAATCAGTAGATATGCTGTGTCAAAACCAAATGTCAATATCAATAATAGAAAACACCCAAAGTCAATCACTGGCTTTTACACATATACATGCAGACTGCATGTGCACACACAATGACATCACACACACACACACACACACACACACACACACACACAGAGAGAGAGAGAGAGAGAGAGAGAGAGAGAGAGAGAGAGAGAGAGAGAATAAAGAATGAACTTTGTTTCAATTTTTAAAACCTATGTGAAATGCCAGGAGAAAGGTGGATTCCTAGGCTCTTTGGCCAGCCAGTGTAGCCTCATTGAGAAGCTCCCCATCTCAAAAACGATGGAAAGTATTTCTGAGGATGATACCTGAGATTGTTCTCCAGCTGTCACATGCAGGCATACACCTGAATACATAGGATCAGGGGTGTGCACATAAATGTACATACAGTTATAAAAACAGAGGAATAAACATTGATGGCTAGTAGAATGAGATGTGAATAAATGAAGGTAAGAATGAGTGTGTGTTCTTAGAATTGGGTGTATATTAATTCTGGAAGAATGTAAAGTGTTTGGGAAAGTTGGTTACATGCATACAAATAAAATTTGCATGCATTACATGAGCAAGAGAGACTTAACCAATAGATTACTTCCAGATGCCAATGGCAATAAATTAATAGGTAAATATTGAATCCAGTGTTTACTGACAGCCATGCGAACAGGATCATTTCATACTTAATACTTCTAACGTATAATGGTCCACAAAAAAAAGACAAATTTAGAAAACTAGCAATTTACCCAAGGTCACTCTGACGGTAATGTTGAAAGATGCTTTTGAATGCAAAGGTATCTGAGGCCCGAAACTGCTGTTAAGCATCGTATTATACAATCATAGAATACACACATTTTCCAAAAGTTAAACCTATGACCAGAAGTCACTGTACAGCATGTTTATTGACTGGCCAAGTTCTTTTTCTTTTTTCTTTCATTCTGATCATCACTGGAGGCATTTGTGAGATCTGGAAATCATTAGTAGGGTTCTACATGAACATGAGGGAGGAGATGATTATCTGTAGCTCTGAACCTCCCAAGCTTCTCCCACGTTGTGTAAAATGCTACCTGACATAAATTAACTTGCTACCATTGCTGAAATATAAATATCTTTTATAGTTAGTCTCTTGATTTCATTTAAGTACACTATATCTGGACACAAGATATTGATGAAATATTTAGTAGATAAATGAACAGAATATTAAATGTCATTATATTGTCTTTTCAACACTTACACATGAAATTCTAGCTTGCAGAAATGGGGTTTCTTAACAGTTTTAGAGAGAGAGAGAAAACATCATAGAGTTGAGGAAGGGTGTTCCAAATGGAATGTTCAAGGTGGGCACTCAGATGGTCAGAAGGAATATATGGGCATACATGAAAGAGAACAGAGAGCTGTGGGAGACCCAGGGAACTCAAGACCAGTGACCAATTCCTTTCTCTCTTCCTTTGTTCGTTCCCCCTCTTCTCCTTCCTTCTTTTTCCCCTCTCTTCCTTCATTTCTTTCTTCCCAAATATGTCTTAGCCTTGGGTGAGATCTCTGGCAGTCTTATAGATTCGAGGGAGCACCTACACACTTAGTCCTAAGACTAGGCTGATCTAATAGAGATGCCAGCAAGTAGGGCAGACTGTCCACAACTTTGCCCTTCTTGTTATTCACATTGTCGTCCTTTCTTGTTTAAGTGAAAACATGCCATTTTTTTGTCTGAAGGGTCTTCCATACAGTTTTCCTCCAGTGTCACTCATATATATATGCTCAGTATGAAGGTGTAATAATCTCACCCCTAATAGGTAAGAATGCTGTGTTTTCCCTCTGCCATAAGGACTCTGCTAAATACCTCACACATTATCTTCTTAGAAACACACACACACACACACACACACACACACACACGCACACACACACACAGAGATGAGGGTGCATATTATTATCTCCTTCTCTAAAATGAAGAGCTGAGGTTGAAATAATCGCATCTGAGTCACATGACCAGGAAATCGCACCATCATCAGTAGAATCCATGTTGTCAGACTCCAGAGGTGCACTTGGAACAGCCCTGCTGAGTGGACTTCCTGTGTATTTATTCAGTACTCAGTATTTAACAAACTCATTAAACCCTTAGTATTCCTTGGAATTACGCTAAGGCTAGAAAAGCCCCCAGGATGAATGTGACAGTCCCTTTAGCAGCACAAAGAAAACAGTTGTCTCTGCAGATGGTTATCTGGACATCTTCACAACAACTGACCCCACAGACAAGAGTTAGAGCAACAAACAAATATAGGACTCGGAAGACACAGTTCTCAGCATGTGAATGCTGGCACCAAGAAAACAAGACCAGGAGTCTTCATCTGCTACTACCTCAGCATTTCCTTCAGCTGGGAAGGACACTTTCTTCCTTCTTCTGACTGGAATTGTTTACCCTACAGGACACATTCTAAGGCTTCCCTTTAGTTGGTCTTTGGAAGTATCATTGCAAAGATTAAGTGACACCTCCACCAACTCCTCTCTACACGTTATCTTAATCTGGTTAGGGGCATGATTGCTTCTAGATTTGTTTCTTTCTCTGCCCCAAGCATCGTTCTTTCCTTTCCCCATTGTCCTTACTATAATGCCGTCAGTCCCCTGTGGTCCTGCCCCAACTACTTAGTGTTTGATAACACATTTCGCTCACCCCAACTATTTCATTTTCTTTCTTTTTTTTTTAAGTTCTTATTTTAGAAATCACTACCCTATTGTTTGAAATCAGTATGAGAGTAGTTCCCTACATGCCTTGATAGTACCACTTCCTTCCTCATCATCACGGTTAAACTCTGTGTCAGGGTGACCTGCTGACTCTCCTGTATCCAGTCACATCAGCGGTTCAGGGAGGGTAGTGACAGGGTCTGCCATGTTCTTGTGAAATAGCCTGATTGATGGCAAACAAAATGGCTTGTTGAATTTGACTGCTCCTCAAGGAAGCAGGCTAGGATTGGCCAGGGGAAGTGCGAGAACCTGGGGAGGGTGACAAGAGTGGAAAGAAGGACCTATCAGATAAAGAGCTCTGTCAGGCTGAGGAATTCCACCGCACTGATATCTTATCTGAGTCACCTCCATTTGTGACTATTTTAACCCCGACATTTAAGGAGGCTAGCCAGGACAGTGACAAACAGGGTATTGCCCAGATGTCTTTTAGTACCTGTCAGCATTCCCAGATTGAATTTCCCATCTGAGAGTCTCCATTTTTGCTGGGAAATGCCTGCATGACATCTTCCAGTCACTGCAAATGTAGCCCACCCTGGTGTAGTGCTCACATAACTGGTTTCAGTTCTCCTGGTCTGTACATCCTGCAGAATGAGGTCATATCTTTAAGCTTCAAAGCTTATAATCCAGCAGTTACATAAAAATGTCCTCATTCGCTGCAGCCTGATTTTATTATCTTTACAACACGAAGGGTATTTGTGATTTTTGCCTATTCAAAAATCATCACCTCCTTTGGGGGTAACAGCCCATTCCTTGACTAAATTCAAATTCAGGCCAAGTTAGAATTTAAATTTTGAATGACCCCTCCCTCCCTCCCTCCCTCCCTCCCTCCCTCCCTCCCTCCCTCCCTCCCCCCCTCCCCCCCCCCCTCTCTCTCTCACACACACACACACACACACACACACACACACAAGCAAGCACTTTGGAACCTAGCATTGATAATGCTACAATGAAGACAGCCTGTGACTTTTGGCAAGTTACTTACTTAATCTCTTTCTGCCTCTGTTTCCTTATCTTTAAGCATGGTGATAAGGGCAGTGCCTACCTTATTACCTTGCCATGCCTATTAAAGATCTCAGTGTGGGAATAACACTTAGAACAAGGCCAGGCACAAAGAAAATGTTAACACTGTGCTGCGCTGTGCTGTGTGTGTGTGTGTGTGTGTGTGTGTGTGTGTGTGTGTCCCCTTGTCCCAGTACAGCTGTTAAAGAGTCTTGACGTTGTTTGGTTTCTGCCCTGTCTGAAGCCAGGCTGGGTGACTTTTTCCCTCCAGGTGTCTAGCTTACTCCAATTTCCTTCCAAAGAGAAAAGAAGTTATCTGAAGTTGGTTGAGTCAGCCAGAAAACCCTAATGTCTCACTCCCTTCATACACTACAGGCCTTTTCTCTCCAAGGTGTTTATTGGACCCCAAAGAGTAATAACCTTATACCGTTAATGCTGCCATCATCTAGAAAACCAATAGTGGTGCTTTGTATGCAGAAATATGAGTTTCGGTGACTGGAAGATCAACTGCAGGAATAATAACATCACTGGCGTCTTTCTTTAGGGCAGTTTTTCCTTAACTGTATAAATCAGATCTAAGAGACTCGGAATGCCCTTTAGTCTCAGCATAGCTACCACCAAACATTCACCATCCTAGAGAGGAGGCTTGTGCAAAAGGGAGGAAACTTCGGTGAAGGTCCTTAGCTTGTGTTCCCATAATGCCACTTGACAATGGATCACCTGTGGAACTCCTATAAATAGCCCAGCCCCAGTGTATTCAGCTACAGAGAGGAGATGATGAAATACTTCTCATGGAGCATTAGAACAGAGCAGATTGTCTGGTCACAGTAGACACGCCACTCAACAACAGAACAAATTATTACATGGTCATAGTGGACGCTCCACTCAGGTACTGGTTTTATACTTAAAAGCTTTCTTTGAAAGTGTTAGTTCCTCAACATAAGGAAAAGGAAATTAAACTTTTAATGAAAATAAGTCATTTATAGGAATATGTAATTTGACCTCCAAGAAATAAATACAACTAGTTAAAGGAAAATAGTATGTAGAGAAGAGGAAAAATATAAAATTTCTGGTTTTAGCTTTTTGAATGATAGCATTTTATTATCAACATAGAATTAAATGCTTTTTAATTTCTCTGCCGTCATTATTGGTTCAGTACCTAGCAGATTTCATTTGTATATTATTTAATATTGTACTCAGTGAGATGTCTAGGAATGTCTGCAGGAAAATTATTTCTTGAGCACAGCTCTCTTCCTTTGCTTCAGGCATGTATTTTGATAATGGGGCAATTTTTTTTTACAAACTTTCTTTTGTCTTTTAGTTTGTTTGAATAGTATTTCCACTTGGTTATATTATTCCTAAATAACAGATGTACAATTAACACACAAGGAAACTGGAAAGGCAGTATATCAAAAGAATGAGTTACTATGTATTTTCTAGTGTGTTTTCTTTCTGTAGACTTTTAGAATTCAGTATAATTTGAATTATACAAGATTGTATTTTAAATTTTTATTAGCATATTGCTACATATGATAGTATATAGCAAAGGCTGACACTTGCTGTTTCCAGCTCATCATGTATTTTGTAAATTTAAATTAGTGAATTGTGAACATTTAACTGTCTTTCTAAGAGTAGCTCTTTCAGTTGTACTGAATTTTGCTACTGGATAGGTATTCAAGCCCTTTCTGGTTTTAAAGTCTTGGGTCTTCATTTTAAATTATTTTGTACATGCACTTGCACGTGATTTCAATATAAATCTCACTTGTAAATTTCAATGCTACATAAAAACTTGCAATAAAATATGGCTAACATTTTGTTAGGACACAGAAATTATTCATCTCTAGACCTACAAGTAGTTCTTATACAATTATATTTGGTTTCTACAATGGAAAGCCCTGAAGATAAAAAAGAATCTTTGAGGAAGAGAAACAAACATGCTTCTGATTATCATAGCCACATGCTTCTGTAATGTACAAGTGCCCACAGTACAAAGATTTGGTGTGTACCTTCCTGGCAACTAATTTTTCTTATTCTATCTTGAGGTTGTATTGTTAGTAGAATTCAGCTTATTCTTAAAAGCTATTTGCAGTGACTTAGTGCTATCTATAAGTCTAAAGTTCACCTTACCTGTCCACACATTGATGACAGAGAAGACGGAAATGCCTTTTTAAGAGACAGTTAAATTAGCTAGAAGTTGAGGTAGACAGGGAGATGGGTAATGAGCACACAGACACAGACACACACACAGACACACACACAGAGAGAGAGAGAGAGAGAGAGAGAGAGAGAGAGAGAGAGAGAGAGAGAGAGAGAGAGAATTCCAGAAAAACTACAGCAGGAACAGAGGCCTAGAGATAGATGAGAGAATTGGCCATTTGAGACTTAGGAGTATCTTTTGGTGTGAAGACTGACCAATACTGGGACTTAAATGGAAAATAGCTGTAAGGGATTCTATACTTCCCTCAGAGTTATCTCTCAAAATGGCTTTGTGCTAGATGTATTATTCAGAAAAAATACACGCATAACAAGAGTTCTTTCAGAAATTACAAGTTAACAGTACAAGACAGATATTAATTATAGGTTAACTGCAGAAATAAACATTGTTTTAGAGATGGAGTCTTGTGGCTGTGTGAAAGGCAGACTTGAATGTGTTGGGGACTCAAGGGAGCTTCTTTAGGGAGATGAGTAAGAACTGTTGAAACACCAATGGAGAAGAGCTCAAGCCCAAGAGAAGGGAATAGGGTCAGAATAGCACTATGGAACATCCCAACATCTCCTCTCAACAGACAGCTGAAGAATTCTAAACATGACAATAAGGTTGGGTTTACATTTTGTAAAAAATTGATATGAGGAGTGAAAGGACCTTTTCCATAGAAACCTGGAAGAGGTGTTGAATTTAAGGGATAGAGATGAAGAATTTCTGAGCAGGTGATACCTACAGAAATGGATTATGAATGGAGGTTTTGGAGAAGTAAATGTATATGGCTCATATATGTATGATACTGCCTTCGTGTTATGAATTTGAATATGAGATAGTAAATGCATAATTTATTCTCAAAGTAGTTGCCAGTTGAGTTAAAGAAAGATGCTCTTGATGCATTAGAATGTGTCATTCTGACTAATTTATCTAAATAAATACTCATCATTAGAAAATAGTAGTGGCACAGTGAGAAACACTTTTAGCATCTTTTAAATAAGAAAAAAAATCTATTTATCATCATATAAAAAAAGAAAACTAACCAGTCTGGTGGAAGTTTGGGATTTCAAGAACTAATACATTGAATACAAGTGTTTGAAGGTCTAGGAAGGTCCAAAGATAAGACTCTTTAGCATTTAATATTTTGTGATTTCCAGGTAATAAATCCACAAATAAATTATCTAAATTTCCTTTGGAGTACACAAATTACAATGTTTACAAAGGATTCCTTAAAAGAGAATGTTCAAAAGAAAAATAGTTTCATGGTTATAATTCAGATCTTACATAATTCAGGATTTATTACAAAATGTTTTATATGTTAAATGCAGACAACTTATAGATTGTTAATCTGTTTAAGTGTTGAACATTGTCATCCAGTTTACAATAAGATGGAGTTTTACAAAATTAAAATATTGTTTAATTGGAAAATGCTATTGACGGAATTTGGCTTTGTTAGCTCTGGAATAGGAACACTAACGCCTTGTTTTGGCTTTGCATGATGTCTGATTCCAGCTAAGAAGGTACACAGGTCATGGGTGCATTAGAAGGTTTTCTTCCCAAAAGCAATACCTCAGTTTTATTCTTCCTATTTGAGAGAAATCTTACTGGATTGGAATCAAATAAAAAAATATAATTTTAAATTTTAATCTTAAAAATATTTAACCCTTTAATTCTGTTAATTTCCCTTAAAAGAAAGTTGCTATTTGTTAAGGCAACAGAAACTCAAATTTTTTAAAGTATAGTGTGTGTAAAATGCAGCGTAAATCTCTCTTTCTCTCCCCCTCTTACTCCTAAATATAGTCATATCTATCCTTTAAAGCTTTTTGTTAATTATGTATTCATATGTGTAAATGTTTCAATAGCACAAACATATCAAACATGAAACTGTGGCCATTCATTTTTTAAATGCTATAAACATACTTCTCATTTAACCACTGTAGTCATACTACTGACTAAAATAGAATTTTAGCTGAAGCATACCAAAGTACATGAAATTTATAGAATTACTACTTAAGCCTAGCTTTGCATTTCCTCTTCCCTAGTACTAAATTCTGTTTTTAAAATTTCCTTTATTTAAAAAAAGATTTTTCCCCATATCTACCACTGCTAACCTCCCTTCCTTCCTTCCAGTCCATCCCAGTCCTCCCTCAGCCTCCCCCAACCGATCCCTTTGTCCATTCCCCAAGGAGGGCAAGTAGTTCCAAGGTGGGTCAGTTCAGTCTAGTGAATTCATCGGAGGTAGGTCCAAGTCCCTCATTGCAATATTTGGACTGGGTTAGGTGTTCCTCTGTAGGGAATGGGCTCTGAGATGTCAGTTCATGCACAGAAACATACTCTGATCCTACTGCAAGGGGCTCCACAAACTGCCCACGCCATTTGACAGTCATCTACCTTTGGAGGGTTTAGTTCCTTTTCCTGAAGGTTCCTCAGTCATTGTTTCTGAGTCAGTGAGCCTTCATTCATCAATGGATTGATGTGGGAATGCCTTTCTGTATGCTGTGAATATCAGTCTTTAAATAAAGGAGCTGTTTTGGCCCATGACAGGCACCATAGGAAAAGTAGGATGAGGCATCAGAGTAGGTAGGAGGAGCTTTGTGGAGTCAGAGACAGAAGGAGCCAGAAGCCCAAAGGAGCAGCATGTAAGGAACACAGGTAAGCCACGGGCCACGTGGCAGACAGATTAATAGAAATGGATTGAGTGCCTGAGCCGTATATGAGCAAAGGGATCAGGATCATGAGGAGGAGACCTGGTACTAAATTCTTAAAAAAACTCTCAACTGAATTACTTTAAGAACCATAGCTGCTTCAGGCTAAGCAACAAGTCCTTCTTGTCTCTGCTATAACCATCAAGCTACATGTCCCTTCTGAGGCCACCTCCCATTATTTCACAGTTTTGTTCAAACATTTGAATGTTTCTGACATATCCTACGTTGCTGATACTGTCTTCAATAGTAGTTAATCTGACTTCCAGGTTATTTCTACTTCACCCCTCATAGCCATACATCTTGCCAAACACCCAACATCATACCCACACACCCAAAGCTCCAATTGAGTTAAATTGTATGCTTCCTGACTTACATTTTTCTGTATTTGAATTTCTTGCTGCTTGCTTGATTATTTTTGTTATGATTTATTCGTGTTTAATGTATTTTTCCCAGTTTCCCACACCTCTACCATTTGTAATCTTACCTATCAACCAAGGTCACATCAGAAATCTCGACATTTTTAACTGAATGTTATATCATCTCCCTTTGACTGAAAGCACATATGATATTTCTTTAATATGCTGCTGTTGGGATTGTGGTTTAGATACTTGCTTTATCTCATGTTCATATTTGCCTTTGTCCACTAAGTCACCTGACAGAATTAAGATCAGAAGAACAACCTAAAGTATAAGTTTGTATGTATCCACTTATCAGTTTAAAAGATTGCCAGTAATGTAATCCTTTAGTTTCAAATGTATAATATTATAGGTGTATTATCATGCAGAAGTTTTTCTCAAAAGATAAGATGTTAGAGTAGCAATAAAAGTCTATTAAAAGAAAACTTCTGGTCCAGAAAATAGAATTTCTGGTTTCTAGGTCTTACACTCTAAGTTATGTCAATCATCTGGCCAAGGGACCATTCCTCAGAAGGTTAGCTTTTATTAAGGCGTGAAAAATATATATGCAGAATAACTATTCTTATAACGAGACACTGAATTTTTCATTCAAGACTTCGATTCTTGGATCAGTCTCTGCAAGTCACCATGAGGTTCAGCTGGGTCTGCGTTCCTGAGACCTGAGTGAGAAATCTTTCCCATTTTTCTGTCTCTTTTCCATGAATGCTGGTCGGAACCTAAATATCCACTTTTCTTATCCTTTGTGTTTCCTTA
This sequence comes from Phyllotis vaccarum, assembly GCA_033318265.1. Classification (NCBI taxonomy): domain Eukaryota; kingdom Metazoa; phylum Chordata; class Mammalia; order Rodentia; family Cricetidae; genus Phyllotis; species Phyllotis vaccarum. The sequence continues at coordinate 48,857,574 of JARWLC010000012.1, read as the reverse complement.
CTCAGGCTGTAAACGTCCCCTACCTTCAAGTAGGCTGTTTGTCCATTGTCCCTGACCCCCATGCCAACGTAACCATCTCCTCCTACAGGTAGATGTGCAGCTCACATTCTCCAGGAGTTTCTCTTTATAACTATAATAAAATTACCCCTGAGTTTCTGAGTTTATTCTTAAATCCTTTTGTTATCAAGACTAAGAACTCCAAGAGGGGACCCTGATTTTCTGATATCCAAAAACATGTATGCCTATTTTCTGTCCTTTTGTAAAAATAACATCTTAACCACTGATCCTTAATTGTTCATCCTAGATGTCACACTTTTATGCTAATGCTTCAACACACTTATTATGAAACATTGTATTGTGAAAGAATAGATTGTAACTGTCATTATCCCAGAGTATACTTTTATGAATCGAGTATCATTTTTTTTCAGTAGTAAGCACACATACACCCATAAATATTAATCTGAAATCAGAAGGCCAGTATTAGCAATGAAACATCACACACTGTTGTATATTTAGTAAAATTAGTCTAGACTATGAGAGGACAGATTTACGCACAGTTGATTCTCACCCCGCCTACTTCTCAGCCCGAACAGAGTAAGTCCTGTCTTCACGGGTCCTCAGCCTGGCTAGTTGCTCAGACAGAGTGGCTGAATTTTTGCTTTCTCTTGCTTTATATTTCTTTCCTTGCTCTATTATTTTACTTCCTATTCAACTCTCCTAGAGCTAGGATTGAAGGTGTGAGCTAACTGCCTGGCTGTTAGGCCTTGAACACGTACAGATCCAGATGAATCTCTATCTCCTGAGTGTTGGGATTAAAGGCATGGGTCACCACTCTCTGACCTTCAAAGCTAGGCTGTGTCATTTGATATTTCTGAATATTTTTATTAAATACATATCACTACAACACACAATAAATTTTTATAATTAAGTTAGTGATGGTCACGATCACTAACAGTGACTCACATGGCTTACTGGTGTGTGTGTGTGTGTTGTAGAACTTACTTTCAAAACAAAATACAACAGATTACTAGGAAGAATATTGTGGTCAGATGAATATGTAGACATTGCACAAAATACCAAAATCCTCTTTGTCATACACTTCCAAAAATAATAATTAATTCCAAAAAATAATAGCTGTATGGAGTATGGTATAATTTTTGGGGAATGTATTTTAATTGTCTTTTTAGATAAAGAAAACCAAGATTGAAACTTTGTTTACTCATGTATTCCTCCTTTTGTCTCATTTATCTGGTTAATAACTTGTTCATTCTTTCAGTAGGTGATATTGAGCTCAGTAAGGTGCTCCACACCATGTCAGCCAAGAATGGCAGACTAAAATGGGTATTATATATCTTCACACTTTTAGGTTTTCAGAAGTGCGACTCAAGACTCTAATCTGCTTGACTGTGATGCAAAATGAAGATTCTAAAATTTTACCAGTAAATAATTAAGTAGTTTTGTAGGGTCAGATTCCTATAAATAAAGAAACACATGACATGTTTGCTAAAGTCATGGTTCTACATTTGTGTATGTGTGTGTGTGCGCGCGCACGTGCATGTGCGTGTGCGTGTGCGTGTGCGTGTGCGTGTGCGTGTGTGTGTGTGTGTGTGTGTGTGTGTGTGTGTGAACATTTAGTTATTTACTTATTATGGACTACCAATGCTTTGGGTGGGTTGAATGTACCGTTCACACAAGGTTTTGACAATTATTGCTCTTCAAACTTCTCTAATGGTCAAAGTGTTTATCCTATTTTACATTAATCCATTCTAAATGCCATATCATGTTTAGATTTCATATTAGTTCCCTTGTTTCTGGGTTCCTGGTTGTATTAAAAGATACAGAACTTTTTTTTCCCTTTCTCTAAGGATACTAGGTTGTGGCCAGACTAGCAAGGAGTTACCGAGTTCTTCCTCTGGCTCTCCCTTCTTAGTGTTTCAGTTGACAGCTGTGAAGTTTGTGATTTCCAGACAACTTTCCATAAACAAATGGTGCAAAACAATAGACCTTGCTTTGTTTCTGATCCAGAAAACCCTGTGTGTTCATGAGTGCAAGCTTTGTGAGTGCTTCTACTTATGGTAATTAACTTTCTGTGGTTTGCCCACATGTGTAATGTTCAGGAAGAAATTGCAGCAAGGGAGCATCTGCTAAAACAAGCAAATGGTATTAAAACACAGTAGGTAAAAACAATGAAGTAATACTCAAAACTAAAAGTCTCAGATAACAATTGTATTTTATTTTCATATGTAAACATGTAAAAGTCCAAACACAAAATGTTCATATGCTATTTATGTTAAGGATCATTATCTCTCCTTATTAATATCTGCCTCATTCACTTTGAGAGCTTCCTTTCTTACATTGGAAAAGTGTAATCTGTATGCTAGGAAAAACTACAAAGAGGCGATAAATTATTGCTGTAATGACATGCTAATTAAAATTTTGCTTGTAACTCATGTAAGTGTTTGAAGCCCAGCAAATTTGTCTTTTCATTTGTGAAGTGTGAAGGTAAATTGCCCAGTGACAGTGGGACATCGCTAACGAGTACAAATTGAATAACATGCTATCTTGCTCTATTAGCCCTGACTAGCATGTCTGAATTAGATATTCAGCACACTCCCCATTGTAGGTCTGATTGATAAATGCTAAGGAGAATTTGTCAAAACAACAGGGCTACACCCAGTGGGACATCAATGTGCTCCATTTAGTCACCCCCATCGCACTTCCTACATAGGATTGTCACATAAAATTAAGACTAGCCGCTAACCAGCCATCAAGCTTGCAGCAGCCATCAGGCAGCCTGTGTTCTGTATGCATATTATTCACATGCTTAACAATTTGGGCTGTCAGGACAGAAGCATGCAGTGACCTCGGGAGCAGAGGTTGAATTTTCCAACTACACCAAAACATCATGCTCAGCTGTTCAAGATTTTAGAGCATTTTCTGCCAGATCTGTGCACAGATGCAGTGCCCTAAGCTATAATCTGTGGCAGCATCCAAATGACAAATGGCACCAGGAAGATTATTGCATTATATATTAAGTACCACAAGTCTGTAAATTATAAGTAAACTACTGTTCAGACTGTCTCCTCCAGCTTTCAAGATACTTTCTCTCTTCATTCTTTTTTTAAATAAACCTAATAAATATTGGGTGAAGCAGAGATCAAAGCCCAGAGTTTGAATTAGCCATCTCCATTGCTAATTAGCTGCTTGAATATCAAACAGTTTTGGACCAGCTGTAATTTAATAAGCCATGACTGAGGTTCGCCTGATTTTATTTCCCCCATTGAAAATTCTTCTCAGGTGCAAGTTTGTATGATTTTGAGCATTCTTGGTCATAGTTTGTTTTTGGCATTTTCTTTGTCAATGCAATTAGACATAAATATAAAGTAAAAATCATAAAACATCATCCTCGTCATCATCATCTGACTGATGCTTTATTTATAAGCACTTCTTTCATAGCATTATGGTTAAAAAATTTATACGTGAGGTTGTCTGCTCATGAAATAAAGCTTCTCCAAAATACAATGATAACACTGGTTTGGAATAAAATATATTCTATGTGTTATCTTTTCAGGTTATTAGCTTCTATTCTATACTAAATAATTGAAATGTGGCCATTTCCTGATTTGATCTTACCACTACCTATACAATGTAGGATTATTGTTGAAAATGAATTGCTTTAGCTTCTTTGATATGACAAAAAGTGTTCCTAGAATGTATCCCAGAGAATAATACGTTGAATAATTTTTATTTTGAAAACTGTCTATATCTATAAAACATTTTAACTTCAACTTCTAAATGCTAAGCCGACTATTTCACATATGGTGTTATGGAATTGAACTCTTCTGTTCTGAGATTGAATGTAGAATTATTCAAAACACATGAACCATATATTTTATGGTGTTTTTAGAGAATTAAGTCTTAACAAATACATACACTTTATTGAAAGCAATCAAACAAAATAACCCACAAAACACTGTGGGAGAGGTGAAATAATTCTTTTCCTAAGATCAAAATGCCAACATTTAGCCAACTTCTACTAGTTTATATTTTCCACTTAAAATAACAACTTGAGAATGAACATTATCTTTCCTTGACATTTTCTAGATTCCTTGCATACAAGTGTTTGAAATTTCTCAGCATTTGATATCTGTGGGCATTATTGTTTATGTTATAAATTTAATCACTAGATTCCTCACAGAAAATATTGATATTTCTGTGAAAATAAAATACTTTGCCTAATGTGTAGTAGTTAATTTCATAGAGATATTTAATTTTAAATTGTTGAGCTACAATATATTGATTAGTTCATGATGAAAGCTAAGTGTGACAGCTGTATGCACAGACCCTGAAACACAAGTGGTCAACCACTGTAGTGACAGCCACAAGACAGACTGGTGGCCACCCAGTGCTGGACAGTATTCCAAAGGCACAGGAGGGCACCATGTAGTTCAATATGTTGTCTGTGCATCTGCTCACTTCCTCTGAGCAGGTACAAACTTTTCTCTTCAAGCGTTACTTTTATATTTGAAACTCCTCTGCTGAAATGGAGTTAACGCTAGGGTCAACAACAGCGCTGCACTGAAGAAATGGGTATTAGAATTCATTCAAAGTTTTTCGCTTAAAATTTTAAGTTAAGATGATTTATATATTCCTCTTTCTGGGTCTACCTCCTACCAGTCTTCCAGTTTGAACAGACAAAAGGAAGGCACAGTCCTTTTGCCCCCAGGCAACCGTCTGCTGATGGATATTGTAGCAGCTGAATTGCTCCCCATTCACATTCTAAACCCTCTCTCTTAATTGTCATCTGTATCATCAGTGTCACTAACTGAGACTGCAGCCACCATTCTACAGCCCTTTGGAGCAATGCTGCCTTAGCTTTTTCTCCTGGGGCAGTGTGTGGAGCCACTTAGCACAGGATCTTTGCTGACCGATAACAGGTACCAGATGATACATCCAGACCTCTAGCCTATTTTATGCTCTTATGACCAGCATGCCTGCCACTGGTGAGTGTGCACACAGATGTCAGAAAATAGATGACTCTTCTGCTCCCGTTTTTATGAAAGAACTTCAGGTTGGTGGGAGAGATTGGAGTCTGGTTCCTGAAAACAATAAATCTCATGTTGTTCTTTTTAGTATTGTATGGTAGTTAAAAAATCTTGTCTATAATCTTACAAAGCATGCTGATATGCCCGTTTCTCTATGATGCTTGGGGAAGTATATGAAATTGCCTCCTTATCCCATCAATTTTGTTGTTGTTTTACTCACAATTAAAGAACAAAATTTCAAAAAAAATTAGTCCCACAAACACATTCTACATACATAGGAAAAAGTACTCCATGTGACTATTTTATATAATACCAATTCCTATTAACAACATTACTCTCCTGTTGTAGAATATGTATTTTCTTTTCCCATGAACTTGAATAAATATTTCTTTGGAATGATAAAATTTGTATTCACATTGTTCATCAACAAGCAAAGATCTATAAGTACAGCTTAAAGAAATTTGCTCTAATTATTTTGTAAAATAGGCAATAAATTATATGTAATTAATTTAATATATCATATAACACACATGACTACACTGTCATGTATTTAAACAAATACATTTGCTTCATAAATTAGATCTTGACATATACATGCATATGATTTCTATAGCTGAAGTTCTATGATTTCAGTTACTATATATGTATTCCCCACTGAAGTTATTTTATCAGTTACTCTTAACCCTACGTGATTTTTAAGCTATAAGAGAAGGTATGCTGTCACCTATCTATGTGCATGTTCTAACAAAAGTTTCTTATTCACTGTAAAAATATCACAAAAACTGGTTCAACAGATTAGTATTCTCATGAAAAAAATAGATGAACTAACTAGTGAATGAATAAGTATGTAACAATTATTAGGAATAACTTATTGAAATGCTGTCATCAGTTATGGACAATCATAAAGGGTGGTGTTGGTTCACAGTGCCATCACTACAGAGGCCATCACCCAACCTCCAATGGTCTACTACATTTTTAAAGTTTGCAGACTTTGGGTCCCATCAGTTTCAGAAGAACTTTGTGATCTAGTTATCCCATTTGAACCACAGAATAAATAAGGGCATTCCCAGGGATGTCTTACTTTTCAGGAGAATTCTGAAAACTTTCCCCATTCTTGCTGAAAAAAAAATGCTACTTCAGTTGTATAACCTCGTAAGAAAAAAGGATTTGGTAAAGTATTTTTCCTTTAAAAATATACAAAAAAATGTCATTTTCAACATAACAAATGTTGTGTAAAGGACTTCTACTATATGGGAATATGGTAACATGCTCTGGCCCACATTTAGAAGGAAGATGGAGAAAACCAACATTTCTCTTTCCTGCTTCCATGATGGTTGCTGTACAGATTGGATTACAGCAATACTTCTGCCTAAGGCTTCTCCTGAGGACCACCCAAGAGATTTCCTTGCTGCAAATGGAACAGGCTGTGACTTTAGAGTGTTTTTGCCTAAAGCATACAGTGCCTATAAAATATAAGGGAGTGCAGTCCTACAGCTCAAATATCATGAAATAAATCATTTGAAATGATTTCAAAGCTTTTTGAACAGTGTTCTGTAAGAGGCTTTTGACTTTCAATCAATTGTGCTTGATGCTAGTGATATCTATGGCTGTGTATGTTGACATCTTCACCTCCCAAATACCTTTCTATTTCTGATCATCACCACTGTGCTCATCTTTATATAGAGATATAAAACAAAACTGAAAGATGTCAATTTATCTCATTGTGTTTTGCTGGGAAGTTTCTTTACATTTGAGGGAGAATCTTCAAAGGTCAGGATTTTGACTTGCTATTATGATAATTATTAATAACATATTGCCTAATAGTTTTTGCCTTGTAACTGGGAATTTAAAAATGGTTTTAGTTGTGAGATTTTTTCAATGTTCTGTAATGTTGTTATATAATCTATCACCAAGGTGATGGCTTTATTTTATATATATACATGTAAAGCTGGAAATTAAAACCTAAGCTCTCCTTGAAAGTCTAGAGTCCTACCCATGAATTCCATCTTCCTCCTAAAAGTGATGTTTTATGAGCCTACCTTCATAATATATTTATTTTTATCAATAAAATATTTTTAAATTGAAACAAAATCTTTATGATAAACTTCATAATTCAATGCAAATACTTTAAAATGTCAAAAACCTTTTCAATGCTTTTTAATGAAAGTGAAAATGAATATTATTTTATATATACACATATGCACATATATTATTTTTTCTATGGGAAACAATAGTGAATAAAAAGAATTTTGAATTTTCCAACAGTTATCTTACTTACATAGTTCATCTTCAAAATCTAATTGAACTTAGAAACCATATAGTTCAAATTATCATTCATATCATGTTCACACATTGATCAAAGCAACAAATTAAGTGTCTTGAGTTCACTTGACCTCATATGTTTCTTTGAGTGTAATGAGGCCAGAGCAAACTTCTCTATAGCATCAATTTTAAGTCACCATCAACAAAATTAAATCATAATTATTTTTTAAAGAATAATATTTAAAAACTTTATTTAATATCACTACTGTCAGGATTTCTATCATCTTGAGAACCTGCAGTTAATTTTGGAAAGTCCATTTCTCCTAACTGCTGTAGAAGTTGGGGGCACACTATTAGTCAAAAACACTAAAGATAAGTCCATCACAGCTCCCTTAACCCCTTCCCGTCCCTTCCAGGCAGGTCCTTATCTCCTCCACATACATAACTTTTCAGCAGCCTCTAAAACTTTCTGTTCACCCCTATTCACCAGTTTCAGCTCTTTATCCAGATAGCTTATGTAAACATCACTTATTTTATTACTAATTTCATAAGAAATGTTTCCCATTGTATTGATTAAATCTATTTCAATGACTGAGAAATAATATGTATGTTAATAGTATACCGCATGTTACAAAACGCTTAAGTTGGGCTAATCCTATTTTGTCAAATGCTGATGGTTTCCTTGTGGCGCCTGCTGCCCATTGAGAGCAGGATACCTGTGAACTGATGTGTGAGCATTCCAAGTTTCTGATTGGCCCACATGAAACTCTTCCCGTCATTGTGTCCCATGCATCAGTCACATTTTGGCTATTCTGCTTGTTATTCTCTATTTGAACTTTATTATTTCTGCTTACAGCTTTGCTACTCCCCACACTCGAAAGAGATTCCTGTGAGTAAGGAGTATTTGTGTTAAGAACCCTGTGTCTGCAGGATAGTCTTTTATTTTCTATACCCTCCTCATCCTTCATGGATTTTTCTTATTCCTATACCCTTCTTTCTAGAGATGATTTAGTGTTTGCGCTATATTTCATTTTACTATCATTAAGTTTCTGGCAGCATATACTTGGTGGTTCTATACCATCCTCAGAGCTCTAACCCTGGGGTCTCTACTTCCTCCTCTTTCCACTATACACAAGGCTGGAGTCCACAAGCTATCACCAAGCAGAATAGAAAAGAACTATATAAAGTAATATCATATTAGAACAATAAAACAGTAATTTAGAGGCCTTCTTTTGCACCATTGTACATTGGATCTATGAAATCAACAACTAATAAAATAACACTAATAAAATTGATCTTTTAAATCAAATTCTCAAGTACATGCTTCCTATAAATAATTGTAACAGTAGAGTAGGTAAAAGTTATGTTTACGTATGTGAGAATTGTTATGTGGCCAGGTAAATATGACCAAGTAAAACATGTATTTTACATATATATGTGTCACATAAAAATAATGATTTCACAAATCTATAACCAGAAAATTTTAAAAATATGATAAATAAGCTCCCTCAGACATAAAAATGTTTTTATTAATACTTCATTGCAAAGTCTTACAAAAATATATACAAAAAATTAGTCAAATTCAAAATCTATGCATTTCAGTTTACTTCTATATTGATAGTTAGAATAGCAACCTTGGGACTTCTTGTCCTTTTGGGGAGGGGATGGTTGGATGGGGAATGGGGAGGCTGAAGGCTGACTGGGAGGGATTAGGAGGAGCAGGGGGATACATGGATAAAAAAGAATTTTTTATTTTAAAAAAGTAATAAAATGTTTTTTAAAAAAGAATAGCCATTATGAAGCTATGGATCTTCACATTAGATTATTCATTTTCATTTTCTTATGTGTAGTCCTTGTTCTACTTATCACAAAAATAAAGAAAGATAAAAACTCCACTATGGATTAGAAACGAGAAAAATGATCTTTATATCCTTCTGCACATCAAGTGTCCTTTACTTACATTTAATTCTTTCTCATAGTATTCCTCCTTTTTTTTTTTATTTCTGCAGATAATACTGTAAACACATGTGTGTTTACTTACATTTATGCAGGAATATATTCTAAAAGTCATAATCAAAGTAAGTTAATAATAAGATAAACAATTTTCATAGATTGGAACTATACAATGCAATATATGTGCTTCTATATAAAACATTGTACAAGGTTCATTGAGAAAGATCCCACTTCTCCAAGAGCACTTACTATATGAAATTATATTTAGGGATTTTTTATGTTTTTGATGACTCTTAAAAGCTTAAACTTTGCTTATTCCTTTGCAGATTTGTGATGAGAAGTATTGAACACTTAGTAGAAAGCTACCAAAGGACTTATATTTACAGGAAAAATGCTTTTGAGTCAGTGCATTCTTTTATACAACGCAAACAAATGCGATATATAGAATTTATTGTTCTGATCATTGGAAAATTGAGTAAATAATTTTTAGTTACTCCTAGATTTCCAAAACCATGCTGAAAGCCTCTTCTAGTAGTAATTAGTTTATGACCAAGGCTAAGAGCTTGATGCCCAAATTCATCAAAGAGATTTTCTCCGTCGATTAATAAGTAATGAACTTTCCATCCTATAAAAATTGCCAATATATGCATTTCCTTGTAACGTAAGGCCTCTTTTGTAGATTTAACTTGACCTCTGAGGAACAAAAGCACATATATTTTTAATGGTGAAGGGTCTCGACAGCATTTTGATCACTAAGAACAGAGTGAAAAATTAGAAAATCAAATTTATTAAAGTACTCTCAGATTGTTTTAGATTTTCTTTAAAAAATCTTAAGTTTATTTGGTATCATTTTATATATATATATATATATAACACTACATATTTATATGTGCATTGACAGATATGTATATGTAATATGTTAGGTGTATAACATGTATATTTTATTTAATGTTATACAAACATACACATATATATGTATATATACATATATTATATCTATGTATCTCTACAACTGATGATTCTTCATTGAAATGATGAAAATGTAAACAAAGATAATCACAGCTAGGTTTTATATTTATAATTCAGATGAATTTCATCAGTAGGCATAGTCTAACCTTTCTGTCATATAGACTCTATAATTTGTTCTTGAATGAATTTTTACATAAGAAACAGATTTCTTGTACTAAAGTTCCTTTTGTTTATAGAATGCATAGTATCATGTAGTTAGTTGAAGCATAGCTGAAGAGATTTTTAGAGAGCATTTGCTGTTATGTATAAGGAAATCCAGCCTATAAATAAGTATTTGACAACCAATAGGGTCATTGCTAGAATACATAATAATAGTTCTGTGGCAACTCTATTAAGAGAAAGTTGCTAGAAAAGTCTCTGTCATTAAAGTGCCTCTGCATGTGGTTGAAAGTAACAAGGAAGTCATATCTATAGAAAAAAAAAAAACATTGCTGTTAAAATCATGACTGAGTCAGAAAATATGGTTGACTTTTTTCTGTGAATGGGTTAAAATCTACACCACCAGAGGAGAGCTGCTTAAGACCAGAAGGGTTAAACACACGGGTCTCCATTCCAAACACAGTAAGGCAGCTACAAGTCAAACACAATGACAGTGTTGATTAATTAGATACTCCTACCCCAGCCCTTCAGAGTGATTTATGAAGACACATCTCTAGTCTAATCCAGTGTGCTGACTGGATTAATGGAGTGAGCTAGAAAAATTCACTGGCTGCAATATCTGACAGCTGAAACATTAACCCCTGGAGTTTTCTTATCTAGCCTATTGACAAAATATTAATTATGACAAAACATTCTTGCCTCACCTAATTATCTTTTGATAGCTTAGTTTATATTCAATAAATAAATATGGAGGCACATATTGTGTTGGATATTTAGATATATTGAAATTCTTTGCATTAGAAAGAAGTTGCATATAAACATTTAAGAACCGAGTTAGATTAAACTGTGTATCCATTCTGGAGAAAATAGCTAAGTCAGCACATCTTCCTCCTCCTATCCATCTGCTGAGAAACACAGATGTATTACAGAGTGGAGAAAAGATAAAAATTCTTTTGTAAACAAAAATTATTTCACTACATTCAGCAACTACCAGCATATAGGTTGTCTAGTAGCAGTGAATTTTGAAATAAGTAGCAATTCTGCTTGTGAAAGAAAGAAGACACCATCAATAAAGCAACAAATTACAAAAGTTTTGGTGTGCCTAATCAGCAGCAAACCTGTTGAACACAAATTCATTCTACTTCTGTAAAATCAATAGGAGTCACATATTATCAGAATTTCAAATTTAAAGAGCTGCATAGAGCTATGGCTGTTCAGCATCTATAAACTGAAATTGAACCATTCCTAACTACCATGATCTGAGATACATATTAGTCAAATTTTAATTATTGTAATTATTCTTATGATATTTGTCCCATCCCAATTACATTTTTAAAATTTGTTATATCAAATATCAAAACATCTGTAAATACTAGTGTTCAAAATTCTCTGGGAAAATTACTTTTTTCGTTTATGATCAAAGAGAGAATCAAGTAGTTAAATGCCTTTTAAAAAATAATATCCAGTTTTATTTTTAAAACTTTTTTGTACAAAGTTGAATCTTGTAAGGAAATAATAAGTTATTCTCAAAACTTCTGGCCTCTAAACTATATTAATAATTATATATTAAATATAATTATATATTAGTCTTCATAGTTTTTTTGTTTGTTTCCCCTTCCTTGACTCCTTCCAGAAGCCTCCCCGACCTCCCCTCCCCTGGATCTATTACTACTCCTCTGTTTTATCTTTGAAGAGATCAGGCCTCCCAGGGATATCCACTGAACATAACATAATAAGTTACAGTAAGACAAGGCACATAAACCCTCATATCAAGACTAAGCAAGACAGCTCAGTAATAGAAAAAGGGACCAAAAAGCAGGACCTAACCAAAAAGAGTTAGGGACAGCCCCTGCTGCAGGCAGAGTTTTCCTGTGTCTGCAGTTACTCCCAAATAACTACTCAGAAACTTAATATTATTTATAAATGTTTGGCCAATAGCACAGACTTGTTATTAGCTAACACTTACATTTAAATTAACCAATACTTCTTATCTATGTTTTGCCATGTGACTTTGTATACTTTCTCAGTATCACATGCCCATCTTGCTTCTCTTTGCATCTGCTTTCAACTCCCCATACTCAACCCTTCTTCTTGCCATCATTCTCAGTTTGGCTTCCCACCATAACTTTATTCTGTTCAGTTATTAGCCAGTCAGTTTCTTTATTAAACTAACCACAGCAACATATATTCACACAGGGTAAAGGAATATTTCACATTTTTCCACTTTGTCTAATTTAAAGGGAAGTTTTCAACTTTTAACACCTCACTCCTACTGTTAGGAGTCCCACAGAACACCAAGCTACATGACCATAACATGTATGCAGAGGACCTAACACAGATTCATGCAGACTCCATGATTGTCATTTCTCCACAAACCCCTCTAAGCTTTACTTCGTTGATGTCTGTGGACCATGTTCTTATAGTGACCTTGAGCCTTCTGGAGCCTACAATTCTTCATCCCCCTCTTCTACTAGATCCAAATGAGGAGTTCCAATTTGGGTTCTCTCTCCTCATAATGTTTGGCTGCCTGCAGAAGCTTCTCAGATGACAATTGGGTAAAGGACCATCTACGAGTATGAGTATGCAAGAATATCATTAGGAATAATTTTATTAATTTTTTCTATTATAGATTTCTGGGCTATTCAGTCTCTGTTTTCTGGCTGTCTAAGCAGTTTCAGGTATTAAACTCTTAACTCTATCTTATACTGAAGCCAAATTAAAAATTAAGTCATTAGCTACTGAAGAGACGGCTCAACAATTAAGCTGTTCAGGTTTAATTCCCAGCACCCACATGGCAGCTCACACCCGCTTGTGACTCCAATTCCAGGGAATTCACATAAGCCTCACATAGACAGACATACATGTAGGGCCAATACATCAGTGCAAAAAATGACAAATCATTACTCTCTAAAAAAAAAAAAAAGTAAATAATGAAAATATTGTAAAATAAAAACCCTGAGTATCAATATATCAATTGTTAAACAATGTAATATCTATATAATAGCATTGCAAGATGAACATTTCTCAAACTGTTCTACATCACTATGACTCAAAGTTTATTTTTAAAAGGAACAATTTTTGTGCATGTGAATTTTCTTCCTTCTAATGATGGTTAAAAAGAAGAAAGAAAATGCAAAGGTGAACAAGTCCAAGTTCATAAATTTTTATTGCTTATGCCGTCAGCATAGGAAATTTAATATCAGTCTTTAATGTTCATAGCTATATTATGTCTCATGAAACTGATACGTCAGATCAAAGCTTCTACCTCACAGTCGTGATGTTGGAACTGAAGCCTGTTGTTCAAAGAAAGCCCCAGTCAAATGCTGTCCACTGGGCCAGCTATGCTTGCCAATTCAACCTTTATCAATGTTGATTGTCCAGCGTAGGAGGGTGATAATGGCTGCTGGAGGTTTGGCATTATGTTGACAAGCATCCCGTAATGCCCAAAAGAACACCCCCACAGCAGAATTACACAGACCTAAATATCAGTAATTCTGAAAGGGAAATATATTTAAGTAATTTGAAAAGTTTTCTGAGGACTTTACTAATGTTGAATATCAGCTTTACAAATAAAAGTTAGTTCTTGCTAATATAATTATTGCAAAAGGCAATGTTGTCTACTTAGGAATGTAAGAACACATTTTAAAAAATCACAAAAGTGGGCAGAACATGGAGTATATGGTGAATATTTTTTCATCAAAATGTTCTTATAGTACAAATGACCCTAAACATAGTAATTCAGATGAATCTGTTAAGAGGATTTCATGTGTGGAAATTTGCATTTAAGCATTTGATATACAACAGTACAAATTATCTAAACATACTGTTAAATGATATTTTCTGTCATTCAGTAATGTTGCCATCATGAACTGGTACTTGAAAAAAATTAATAACTCTTATGCAAAATATCCAAAACAATATTTCATCACTAGGTTAAACATATTTTAATTTATGAATAGAATTAACAAAATGATATACTTAAGGTGAAATGTTTCAATAATTTTAGAGAAGCTATTGTGACTCCAGGTATTTTATCTTTTCAGTTTTAACAAGGTCTTACTCTTGTTGCTTTTTAAATAATGTAATATCTTATCATCATGGTTCATATCTATCTCTTTGGTTGAAATCTAGACCAAGTGTATTCGGATCTAGTTGAGAAAAATCCACTTCCCTATGTCTTTCCCACTAAGCCCTCAGAGGACAGCAGATAGTCACTGCACACTTTGGAATTTTTATGATACTGTTTCTCACTTTCCTCTTCAATAATCCTTAACCATTTAATTCTCTTCTCTTCTTAGCTACAGTATAAACATCAGAAAGGTAAAGCCCATGTCTCAAGTATCTCTTGTAATAATAAGTGCTTGGTGAATATTAAGGGAGGAAATAGAAGGAAGTAAGTGCAGGAGAGAAGAAAAGACGAAAAGAGAGAAAGAGCAGGAAACGGGATAAAAAGAAGGAAGGAAATAAGGAAAGTTTCCTGTGTTTTCCTGTTCTTCTGATAAAATGTCCCTAAGCTGTTTTTTACAAAGAAAGTGCCTTGGTCAGCTTTACTGTTCCCTCTGAGGTTCTGACCTTGAACAAACTTATACCGTGATACTTATGCTTCGTGTGATTCATAGGTACACAAGCCCTGTGTGATACATTGGTACACGTGCCTTGTGTGGTACATTGGTACATGTGCCTTATGTGATACATTGGGACTTACGATTGTGTGATACATTGATAAGTACACCCTGTGTGATAACTCATCCTTCTACAGGCATAATGAATATACTGGCTGCGTAGCAGTAACTTGGCACGGCAATAATAACAATAGCAATATAAAACTAAGTAGGATGCAGAGTTTCAAAGGTGAGCAGGCTTCGGGAGCAGGTTTTCCCCGGAACATAGTGATTTATAGGAAAGCCCATTAAAATATCCACACAATGAACTTCTCTAGATGGACATATTCTTGGCAGAAAGGTCAGTAGTATGGCTGTTAAGAAAAGTCATTTGTGCCAACAATTTGCTTCTACTGTTGATGAGGGGGAAGAATAAAATAGCTGGATTAAATGGCTTCTGCAGCTTGACCTCCCAGAAGAGGAAGAAAAGAAACCCAAGTGCTCTAAATGCCCAATTATAAAGTGCTTTAAGGACGAGGCACCATTCCTCAGCTCCAGAGACTCTGTTCCCATTAAGAGATGAGACAAATAATTTCTACATTAAGGGTACTTTTACAGTGATTTTTTTCTGACTGCTTTAAAGGTGCTGTATCTCCTTATCTATAGTTAAGAATCTACAAAAGGCTAAGAAAATTCAAACTTCAATTGTTCATTCAGACTAGAATTCAAGGATTTTATCTCTTTATTTAAAAAAAAATGAGAATAATAGGAAGAACCTTGATTTTAACTGAAGCCTGCAGATATTCCACTCCTATGGCATTGTGGGAAAAGAAAATTGAAGTAGGAATTCAATAAAGAAGTGGGAAACATATAAAGGACATCAATACCACCTTGGTCCAGAAAACAGGTGCTGTAAAACATGCCTCTGAAGTGAGTGGGTTGGGAAGTGGTATAGACCATACAAATATGGCCCCAGTTTCAGTAGCAGATGGCCAGGCAGGCTTCTACAAGGGTGCTCCTGGGCCTACATCCACATTCCCCATGTACCTGGAACCACAGATGGCAGTACCAGCTGGCATATGCAGGAAGATGAACTTTACGTGTTTTACTTACTCTCATCAATTATAAAGACCAAAGTTCTTATTATACACATAAAATTGGTTCTCCACAGTGGCGTGGACCTACTAACTCCTGAAGTACATGCTTATGATTAGGGTCACTTTTTCTCAAAATGATTTTATAAATTATATTTTTTAAATGTTGCATAGACTATACATGGTTCTAAATGAAATTATTTTAGGATGAGCATCTAAGGGAATGCAAAATAATTCTCAAAGAAGTAAAGAAACAATTTTTTAATTTTACTCTTAAATTCTTTTTATATAATATAAAAAAGAAACAAACAGTGGGAGGTAAAATTCAAAATTTTTTACAAATGTGGAGAAAAATATTTTAAAGTAGTAATTCTCAGATATTTATTTAGTAATCTCATTTATTTATTATCCTAAGTGTTATTATGTAAAAGTGTTTGTGCCTTTAATTCGTTTTAAATACTTAACATTACTGTTCTTGTATGTATGTTGGTTTATACCTATAGTGTATTTTATATATCTTTGAAGTCTGCTTTTAAAGAAAACTTCTTGCAAATAGTTTGCATTTTGCTTGAGAGTTAGGTATAAAGAAGCATAACTAGGAGAAATTGTATCCAGTAAAATAAGGTTTGTATAAAATAATAAGGCTGGAACGGCTAGAAAGAAGTCTCTGAGGGTAAGGTTGCTGGGCTAGTGTGATTATCTGAGTTTCATACCAAGAACCTATGTGAAAACTGGGTTGGGTGGCATATGCATTTGTGATTACAGCCCTGAGCAAATGGAGACAGAGAGATCAGGGGAGTTGGTCATTTAGCCTAAAAATAGCAAGTTCAACCTTTCAGCACAAGACCTTGTCTCTATGAATAAGGTGGACAGATCCTGAGGGTCAACAGCAGAAACTGACGGCTTTTGTCCATGTGCAATGCACACACACACACACACACACACACACACACACACACACACACACACATACACACACATTATGCAAGTACACAGATGAGGAACTAGCAAGTGAAGCTGGATTATCTGATATTTTATGATTAATAACAAATTTCCATGAATAAAAACTGTGTCACATTTTTGCTTTCCCGGATGTTGAATCAGAGTTTGTCATCCTAAATTACATAAGAATAATCATTTACTTTATTTTGAAACTAGATAAGAACATTCTGAAATGTTCTTATGCTATGCTACACATGGACCATGAGCTCTTTCATTGTGTACGTGGATACAAGGCATCTTAGTTCAAAGAAAGTGATTTCTTTCATTTGATCACTTTTGAAGGAATTTTTATTTGACATATATTTATGTATATTTTAATAAACTGTATCAACCCCTACAACAAAGAGCTATCTAAGCTCAAAAAGTACCGATGTTTTAAAAAAAAACACACACACACACACATTTTTATCTCCATTTATAGATGCTATGCTCAAGGCAAATACTGAACGATAATTTAAATGTAAGCGATTAAACTATTCTGTAATGACATATGTAGTTTAAATTAAACTACTTTTTAAAGTTTCCAAATCCTTCTTTAGGTTTTTTTTTTGGGGGGGGGGCAGTGTTTAAGTTAGTTTACAAAATCTGGTTTGGAATGTACTGTCATTCTGACCAGATGGCTTTCATTATTCTCTTCAAAATGTTGGCACTATTTACCTGTCTCTTCTAGTCTTCAATCTTCCATAATATTTTATATCCTCTAAAAGTTGATGAAAATGCTTTCAAAGTCTAATCTTTTGTGTGGTAGTTGTCTTGGTCATGTAATTAGGACATAGTTGCTAACTTGGTGTGTTATGACCTCTGTACCTAGAGGACATGCCTTTTTGGGTAGAGAGCAGCCATGATTCCCAATCTATGTGCCTCTTTTGTTATCTTTCAAAGACCCACACATACAGGAAGTATTCATGAAGTGGCATTATTTCATTTAATTATTCCTCTGAAATGCTTGGACAATGGAGAGTGATAAAAGGTAAGGGGTATAAGCATAAAACGGAGAAAGCAGGGCATAAAAAGTAAGTTAAAAGACTTTTAATAAAGAAAAACAACTTTTTTATTTTTAACATTCATTTAATTTATTTGGCGTGTATTCATGTTTTTGCCTGCTTCTATGTGTGTGCACCATGAGTGTGTCTGATGCCTGAAGAGGTCAGAAGAGGTCACTAGGTACCCTGGAATTAGAACTATGAATGTTCATGAAGCATCATGTGGGTGCTGGAAACTGAACACGGATTCTCTGCAAGAGCAGCATGTACTCTTTAACTTTTAAGGTATCACTTCATACCCCAGTTAAGTGTCTCAGTGATCTTCACTGCTGTGCCTTCTACATGTCTTGCTGAATATAATTAGCTTGTACTTTAGCCTATCGGTGTATGCTTTCTAGGAGTGGTGAAATCTGTTAAGGTTTTAGAGAAATACTAGCTGAGCAGTAAGCGCTCATTTTTCTGTATCCTGTATGCCCAGACCTAGCTGACTTTTCTGGGTCTCTCACATCTTGATTGTGTCATATGGAAAGTTTTCTGGCTCTGTAACATTTCATCGGTTACATTGGAATATTAACAATACTGACTTCAGATGGCCATTACTAGGAATAAATGAGATAATCGATGTGGTGGGCTTAATGTAATGCCAGGCAAAAGAGAGAGGACTCAGCCAGAGTCGGATAGGCTCATTACTAAAAGCGTACTCTAATCCTGTGATCTCCCACAGACTGTATCTGTTAACATGACCTTAGATCTATGCTCTCCAAATCATCTTAGTATTTCAAACACATACTATAATGTTCCTTAATGAAATTATTTTACTCCTGAATTAACCAGGAAATAACATTTTACAGTGTGATATTTTTATGTTAGGCAAATTCACTCAAATATTTCATTTTTCAAATATTTCTCTTTTCTTAAGACATGTTACCTCAGAGTAAAGAGTAAGAATGTTCCTCCTCTTATATTCTATAAATCTGCATTTGTGTGTTCATAAACACTGGGTTCATGGTGAAATAAATTAGCGCTGTAAAGTACACACATGTCAACAATTACTGAGCGCAGTAATTTAAGGCCCAGATCACTAACCTTTCCTTTGACCAATACGTTACTCTTGCACAAGAAATGTGATTTAGGGGGCAAAAAGGGCAGACTTCTAAATGTTGTGCCAACTCTGTCTTTCATATTCCAAAGGGCTGTGACTTAGTATTATTTCCTACATTTATGGTATACTCTCTCCTATACACATTTATTTATGCCATCCTTTTTTCCTGGATTAATTTTATAAATAATTATGCTTGTTGAAAGCTTAGCAGAAGTGTGATTGAATGCCAAGTAATAAAAATGTGTAGATTTTAGTTTATCAAAACTTGTAAGGGGAATTAGTGAGGAAAATTCACCTATACAGCAAATGGTGAGCAGTTTTAGGCTTTACCTCTTGATTTAGAAGGTCAATTAATTCAGAACCCACTTTTCGGTTTTTAAACGTGAAACTTAACTCACAATGCTGATGCCCAGTGGTGTGACCTGAAGCTTATCAACATGAGTAAGTACTGCACTTCTTAATGTTCAACTTTAACTGTTTTTTTTTTAATTTATGAAAACTCTTTTAAACCTATGACTGTAAGTTATAGCACACACATTTTGCATATTATGAAAGGGAGGGGAGTCTTGGCCCCACAACTACAGTCTAGGCTAGTCAGTACTTGTAACAAACTTATTCAGCATCCAAGATAATGGACTCTTTATAGGCATTCTTCTCTTTTGTGAAAAGTAAACAAGCAAATAAATGCACAAAGCAACAGCAGCCAAAATTCAGGAAATAAAATGGCTAGAAGCATGTGGAATTTGTTTAGTTCTTTACTCCCCGGGAAATTAGAGTCTAGTTTAATACTCAAAACAGACCAGCAAATATATATTAATTCATGTCTGCTCTTAATAAATTCAAGCAATCGCAATGGCTTCTTTATTTGTAGACTTACCCTGCCTCTAGTCTATGCAATATATTTCTTCTAGGTTGTTTTCCCTCAAAATGTTGGTTTAATTTCCTTATTTGTTCTGCTTCTCAGCATTCAGGATTTTCATCTTGGGTTATTGCCTTGTATGTGCTTTAATAAGTTGCTTTTCCTGATGTTCAGTGTCCTTATTAGCAAAATCTTATTAATGGGGTTAAATGAGATAACATAAGAGACCATAATAGGAAATAAGCAAACGCGAGCCTAATACGAATCTGTCATATTTTGTTCTAGAAGAATATTTTCCTGATTCATCAGAAATTCAATTAGGCAGAAATCCAATAGAATTTGAATAAAATGTATTGAGTTTATTATAATGGCTTTTTTCTGATCTCTTCCTCTTCAGATTCTCCAGTACCTGGGATCTTATTGGCAGAGGTTGCCTGAGCAATGTTGCAAAGAAGACCACATTCATTGCTTGGCTTGAGTTCACTTAAAAATGAGGAGAAACGCCTCAATTTCACTCAAAATCCTACCAGATATATCTCAGCCTTCCCATCTGCTGACCTCTATAGCAACCTAGGGCCTAGATAAATTGAACCCTGCTCAATGTTTTCTTACCTTAATTGAGATCTTCCCACTATGCTAGGTGAAGTTGGTGAAATTCTACTGAAGAAAATTTTATAGAACAAACTTATGAGTTTAATAAAGTTAAAAAATTTAACCATATCTAATATCCTTAATATCTGTAATAGGATAGCTCAAATGAAATAAAATTTAGTTTAGTATATAAAATTCAAATTTTATTTTGAATGTGTGTGAAAGTATATGTGTGTATGTGTGTGCACATGTGCATACAATTATATGTGCATGTATGTGCACATTTGTGTGGAGGGCAGACGCCTCAAATTTTAGATATTCTTCATCCATCTTGTGTTATATGACTGAAACTTTCATTGGCCTAGAACTCCCTAAGTAGATGAGGCTGGCTTGCCAGAGATCCCTGGGGTTGCCTCTCTGTCTCCTCAGAACATTGCCATCCTGTTGGCTATTTTTAATCCTGTTACAGGTTCTGGAGTGTTACACTCAACTCCTAATCCTTGGAAGGCAGGAGCTTTATAAACTTACCCAAACACCCCAAACCTGGAATTTGTTTGTTTTTAGATTGATCAACTCTCTCTTTCTCTCTCTCCCTCTCCCTCCCTCTCCCTCTCACCATCCCTCTCCCTCCCTCGCTCCCTCCCTTGCTCCCTCGCTCCCTCCATCTCTCTCCTCTCTCTCTCTCTCTCTCTCTCTCTCTCTCTCTCTCTCTCTCTCTCTCTCTCTCTCTCTCTGCATGCGTGTGATTTTGGGGTTTTGATTTTTGGAGACAGTACCAAGAGTACTAGGATTAAAGGCTTGTGCCTCCATCTCAAGGCTGAACCTGTAACTTTCAGTCAGTTGAGATGGTATCAAAAAGGACATTTCAACTTGCTAATGAGTCACTTTATACTTGTGTAGAATTGTTTCTGAGTCATTGCTGCCATTGAGCTAGAAAATATAAAAATTGTGTAGTGTCTTTTCATTTAGATTATAAAGAATATAGTTAAATAAGAGGCAGACACTATACTTTTAAGCTAACTAATAATTTTAATATTACCATTTAAAATATCTAAGTGCTGTAATGAACTATATAAAAGACAGTAATCTTTTTTTATATATAAAAAGTACAAAATGAGATTTGCAACATAAAACATCCAGCATGGAGGACATATTGACACTTGCACCAGACTTCTCTGATATGACTTGTCCATAGTGGAAAAATATTGAAAGCTGAGTTTAAAATGAAAATTAAACTAAAACATATTGCTCAGATAACTCACAGACAGGCTTTCTGGAAAGTTTTTGGAGCCTTGCTTGTCCATGGCAGGGGGATCATTTTTAGAAGTGGTTCTTTAGATAGAATCAATCCAGCACTCTCTTACAAAGCCTGTCCTGCTTTACAAAGTTGTGTGCTCATTGGAGAGGGGTCAATGGACTGCATGGGCAATGATAGGCGATTCCACGTGGCAGTGACTTGATTATTACTCTTACATGTAGATCACAGGTACCTGTAACTTAATCCACAATTTTTCCTTATATTTTGTTAAGAGCTGGATTTATTCACCCAGCTTGCACCAAGTGCCAGATATAATGTTAAGTACCAGGGATGAAAATGAATAAAACAAAAACCTTGCCTAAGGAGTTCACAGTCAAATGAAAAAAGAAAATGCAAAGTTTGGGATTTACAAGGGAGTTGTCTGAGGAAGTAATCAATCAAAATAGACATTTTGTTGAAGTTCAGAAGACACAGGAGGGATTTTTCCTGGATGAAAAGTTGAAGACCTTGGGGCAGTGAGCATTTCAACTAAGATCTATTGATGTTAACATTCCCTTTGTCTCTTGTAACAACTGTTTCTCTTGCAGAATTTGGCCAGTTCAGTGGTTATTATTTTAAGCTTGTAACTGCTGGTGTTCTGCCGGCAGATGAATTTAAATATTTTCATTTTCAATTCCTTGATTACTCATTTACAGAAGAGCATCTAGTCTGAATTTCAGAATTATAATTTCTCACATTTACTGTAGTACATGAAATGGGTGATCTAAGATTGCTATAATTGAGGTCCTTGACTTATTTTTATTTTTCATTTTATGAAGAATGTTTCTAATAAATAAATATGTTACAGAATAAGGAGATGGCTCAGCCATCAAGCTGCTTGCTAAATACACAAAAGGACCTTAGCACAGCTCTCCTAATAGCCAGTATAACAGCTTGTGCCTGCAGTCTTGACATTGCTTGGCTGGGGGTGGGGGGAGGGGGTGAGGGGGTGCAAGACCAAAGGATGCTGAAGCTCACTGGCCAACCAGTCTGACTGAGTTAACTAGCTCCAGGTTCAGGTTCAGTGAGAGACCCTGCTTCATAAAACAAGGTGGAGAATTAGATAGGAAGGTATTTGAGTTAACTTTTGACCACAGCATGTATGTATATATACACCCTGACCACATGAACACACACACACACACACACACACACACACACACACACACACACACACACACACACACAGAGAGGCAGAAAAATATCAACGTGTTTTTATTTCAGCCTGATGTGTGTCACCCTGCACAAAAATCAACTCCAAATGGATCAAAGACCTCAACATAAAACCAAATAACACTAAACTTAATAGACGAGAAAGTGGGGACTAGCCTTCAATGCATTAATTCAAAAGACTTTCTGAATAGAACATCGTTAGCACGGGGCACTAAGATCAAGAATTGATAAATGGGACCTCATGATATCTAAAACTTTTGCATGGCAAAGGAAACCATCAGTCAGGCAAAGAAGCAGCCTACAGAATGGGAAAATACATACATATATACATATACATACATACATATATATATACATATACATACATATATATATATATATATAACCAATGATATATCCAGCAGGTGGCTCATATCTAAAAATATATACAGAACTTACAAAACTAGATATCAGTAAACAAATGTTCCAATTAAATATGGGGCACAGATCTAAATATAATTCTCAATGGAGGACACTCAAATGGCTGAGAAAAAAAAAGTGTTTAACATCCTTAGCCATTAGAGAAATACAAATCAAAACTATTTTGAGATTTCATCGTATACCTGTCGGAATGGCTAAGATCAAAAACACAAGTGATAGTTCATGCTGAAGAGGAAGTGGAGCAAGGGGAACACTCCATTGCTGGTGGGAGTACACCTTTGTACAGCTGCTATGGAAATCACTGTGGTGATCCCTTGGGGTTATAAAAGTTGATCAACTTTGAAATTCAACTATACCACTCTTGGGAATATACCCAAAGGATGGCTCAACTTACCGCAGAGACATTTGCTCAACCATGGTTATTGCTGCTCAACTCATAATATCCAGACACTGGAACCAACCCAATAGTCAACAGAAGAATAAATTTTTAAAAATACATGAAACGCTTACACAACAGAATATTACCCAGTCATTTATAAAATGACAACCTGAAACTTGTAGGCAAATGGATGGAACTAGGAAAGATCATCCTCAATGAGGTATCCTAGACCCAGAAAGACAAATATAGTATGTATTTGCCTATGTGTAGATACTAGCTGTTGAATCAATATTACTGAGATAAAATCCTTAGAACACAGAGGGTGAGTATAGAGTAATGAACTATAGTGGACAAATATATCTCATTAGAAAACAGAAATCGAATAATTATAAATAGTTACAGGGATTGGGAGACTGGAACGGGACAATCGAGTAGAGAGGGAATGAGAAAGGGAATACAGGAAGAGACAGCTAAAATGAAGGGAAATTTGAAGATAATCCCCAAACAATCCAGGCTTTTGCCAAGACAATAGGTTGCTCTTCCCAATATGAAAGCAAGGCCACATTGCTGACCACAACACCCACATAATTCATTGAACATGGAAAAGATGAGCTAGTGCCCACAAAAAGCCTTCATACCTATGTTATAGCAGCTTTGGTACAAAAAGGTACACCGCAGACTACCAAAAACATAAATACCAACCCAATCACAAAATCTTTGATTTATAATGGTGTCCTTCCTTCGAGATAGACAATGGTGGCACAAAGCTTATCAGAATAACCTACCAAAAACTGATTTGACTTAAGGCCCACTCTAAGAGATGGAGCCCATATCTGACACGTCTTAGGTGACCAAGAACTTAAGACTAGATACCCAAGGCATGTAGGATAAAAGAAAATACTATTGGTCTTGGGGATGGGGGTAGTGATACACAGACTTCTAATGGTATTCTCCTGTACTCACAGATCAGTGCCTTTCTCAGCCATTATCAAAGAAGCTTCCTCCTATAGTAAATGGGAAGAAATACAGAGACCCACAGCCAGACATAATGCAGAGAATGGAAGACATGGCAAACTCAGCCCTAAAGGGAATGCTTCATCAAATCTCTTCCCTGTGGAAGAAAGGTGGAGGGTAAGAGTCAAAAAAAGATGGAGGCCACCAGGATAACAAGGCTCTAAAAATAAACATGAGCAAAGAACTCACGGAGCCTAAAGCAACAAACATGGAACCTACATGGGTCTGCACTCTGTGTATGTTCTTTGAATATATATTATGGCTTCCAGTTTAGTGTTTTTATGAGACTCCAGTGTGTGTAAACATGTCAGTCTCTGATTCTTGTGTCTTCTTTAGGGCTCCCTTGGTTTTTTTTCCCCCTGTTGGTCTGTCCTGACTGTTCAAGTTACATGTGATCTTTTTCTAATCTTATTATATTACATTATTATCTCTAGAATCCTTCTCTTTTCTAATAAGAGACAGAAAGGAAATTAATCTGGATGAAAGGGGAGGTATAGATGACTAGGCAGAGTAGAGGGAGGGAAAATTATAATCAGGGTATGGTATGTGAGAGAATTTATTTTCAATGAAAATTAAAAATAATTGCCTAAACCTTTGCACTTAAAATATGAGAAGCTGGAAACCACACAAAGGTAGAGAGCAGTTATTATGGTCAGATGACTGATGAACTAAAACTCTGATATTAACTCCTCATGTTGGAGCATATGGCGAGCGGATCAAGGTACTTCAAGAATTGAGGACTAGTAACATGTAACACATAATACAGAAAAAAATATTGACTGTGTTCCACAAACCATCTACTAATTTTCTCCTTCTCATAATCAGGTGAGTTTATGTTTTCTCAGTGTTGAAATATTCAGACACACTTTACAAATAGACATGTAAGTGCTTTCCTGTAAGATGAAAGCATTCTATTCAGAATTCATGAAGCTAGTTTACTTCTAAATATGAGACGTTACATTCTATGTTTTAGCTTTAGGTCAACAATTTATTGGTACTGTGTGTGTGTGTGTGTGTGTGTGTGTTTTAGAGAAAGAGTCAAGATTTATTTTTATTCCATTTGTTGCCCAAAGCCTCGTTTATTGAGAAGCCCATTCTTCCCTTGTGGAGTTATAGAAGTGCAGCTGTCATATATCATATCAATATATGTGTCATTTTGTTTCTGATAAAATCTTCCACAGTGTTTGTGGGTTTGTCTGCTTCCTCATTTTTACAGGCATGTGAATTTATATGTAAAAGATTTTATTAGGTATATTCCTATACATAATTGATATATGGGTGATGATTGTTTTACACTCTCACTTTTATCACTAGTAATACCTTTCTTAAAAACTACGTTGTCTGAAAGAAGTTAGAGCATACAATGAACAAAGGATAATCTCTTCAGTAAATGAAAGTGGCTAGGAAAACAGCATAGTTGTTGCACATAGACATTGGACCCCAAATCTCATTCATATGAAAAACTGCAAAACCCAAGTCAAAACTGACGAAAGACATAAGGATAAGACCCCACACTAAGAAATTATCACAAAGAAACCTAAAGGCAAATACATCAGAACTGTTTTTCTAGGATGACCCTGAAATACAGGTAACAAAAGCACAAATTAATAATGGCATGACATTGAACAGGACAGGTTTTGTATAGCAGAGGGAATAATCACCAGAATGAATAAATAGCCTGAAAAAACAGAAAAGGTATTTAATAACTATATATTAGACCATGGCCAGAGTATATGAGAATATCAAATAACTTCATCTTTTGAAAAATAAATATATGATCCATGTAAAAATGGCCAAATGACCTTAATTTAAATCTCATAAAATACACAAATAGGCTATAGTATAAAAAAATCAATATCATAACAAAATCATATAAATTCAAGTAAAAATAATGATTTTGTCTCACCCTAGTTGGAATGTCTACTATTGAAAACAAAAATAGAATGAATACTGCTTAGGAAGGAGTCCTTTCACTGCTGATGAGGGTGAAAATGGACACATCAAGTATGCTGAGCAGTATAGATGTACACTGTATTGGTGAATTATCATGTTCTATTGGAGATCACTGAAATGTTGTATCTGGAATCTGGCTTGTCCCCAGTCCCTATCTGAGACAGAATCATGTTAATGTTGTATCTTCCAAGTCCTCAAGTGACAAAGAAGAGAGAGTAACACATACCTCAAGAATAAAGACATTATACACTTCAGAACACCTACAAGGTAAATCAAGTCCAATGATATACAGGTGCCTACAGTGGAGGAGGAGAAGCCAGAAGTTCACCCATGTGAAGTTTGTCCATGTTGAGAGAATTACAACTATTTTTGCAACTTTTTCTAGTTAGTTCTTACTGGATATTGTGATAGTTTGCTTCTGTTTGGATTTTTACTTGGCAGTCTCAACTGAGTGGGCACTCTGTGATGTGTGATGCTTGGAACTTTATTGGGAACTCTATCTGACTACATTTAAAAAGGCTTTCTAAGTGGATTTATGCTAGTTTTTGAGTGACTCATTTGAAGATGTTTTTGGTATCTCTACCAATCATCTGTGCTGTGGAATAATCCTCTTGTACACTATAAAGATTTGTCACTCAAAGTCGTTTAATAAAGCATTGATTGGCCAGTAGCCAGGCAGTAAGTATAGGCCAGGCAACCAAACTAAGTATATTGTGAAGAGGAAAGGCAGAGCAGGAGTCACCAGCCAGATACAAAGAAGCAAGATGAGAATGCTGAACTGAGAAAAGCTACCAAGCCATGTGGTTAAACATAGGTAAGAATTATGAGTTAATTTACACTTAAGAGATAGTAATAAGTCTGAGCTACTGGCCAAGCATTTATAAGCAATATTTTTGGGAAGCAGCTGCTGGGAATTTAGGAATTGCTTCCTGGACAGAAAATTCAGCCTACATATCTGACTACCTATTCCTAATTATTCTCTTACATTATCTTTCTATAAATTTAATAAGCTCATTTTAAACCAAAAATATGGCAATCAATGGTCATTTTTGATACCATACAAAAGAAAAGCTTTTCCCAAAAAATTAGAAAAGGAGCTTCTTCAAAATCCCATTATTGGGACTATGTATCAGCAGATGTTAAACCAGTGTGCCAAAGACATACCTGAACTTACGTTTTTATCACAGCACTAGTCACATAAGGGCAAAGATATGCAATAAACATGAAGAAAACCATGGTATATATGCATCAAAGAAAAATGTTTGCAATCACATCCATAGTACTAGGGGGATTGTACTCGAATATAATGGATAAGGTAAAGAAATATCAATACAGGGTGTTCTTATTCTTATCTCAAAGAATAAGATTTAAATAGGAAGTATGATAGTATTTATCAGTGCCTGGGACAGCTTTGGTGGAGGGGGGGATGGAAAGGGGAAAATTTTAGGATGCAGTTGGATGGAAGAAACAACTAACAAATCTTCTGCAGCAACACTAGTATAACTGGGGTGCACAAAAATGGTTTATTTCAAAACAGTCAATAGAGAGGATTTTGAATGTTTTTAACACAAAGAAATGATAGATGTTTGGAATGAAATACACGAAATTTTCATTATACACAATTCATGTATATTGAAATGTCTTGCTAGAGCCTGTGAAGCTGGGAGGTCATGGAAGAGGTGTTTGGAGGGAATAGGAGAGTGGTAGGATCAAGATATGCTCTGTACATGTATGAAATTTTCAAAGACTAATTAAAAATATAATTTAAAAGTTTAAATATTTTAATAAAAAAAACTAAAGAACTCCATCGCTATTAAAACAGCTTCAGAAGTCTCTTTCTTATATTTATACACTTTATCTTGCTTTTGACACATTCCAGGCAATTCAACTCACAGCACATTCCACTTCTACGTTATGAATCTTAGTCCGCCATATATTTCAATCCAATAAAAAACATTATTAATGCTTCATAGTTTATATAATAAATTTATGTTTGCTATGAATTTGGTTAATATTTCTTATTTTATGTTCTGGATGTCTATGCCTATCTATGAGCATTTTCTTTCTACTTCAAAAACACCCCATTCTGTTGTCTTCCTATACTCATGTTTTCTGAAAAGTCCCATTTCAACATTACAGACCTTTGGAAAGCGAGTTCCTTTGCTTTCTTTTCTGACTTCCTTACAATATCGGTTTATGGCAGTCTGGCAGATTGCCGAAGTATGGTATTCTTTGTATATTTTTTAGCTGGGGATTGTAAAGTTTTAAAATATACACTTCTCTTGATTCAGTTACCTTAGAAACTTCTTTCCTGTTCCTTTCCTCTCTAGCTGTCTTATTATACTGTCAAATGAAATTTCCAACTGACCTCATTTATCTTCTTTTCCTTTACTAAATTTCTTGATATTTTTGCTCTCTGGTTTGATCACATATACTCTTTTGTAACCTTTTTCTCTCTACATAAAATCTTCTGCTCAATCTATTCTATTGCGGTACTTGTGAATCCTAAGCTTTATGTATCTTTCGATTATTAGAACTTGAATAAATAAAATGGAAAAAGTACATCTTGATCTTATGACTATATGTATAATATCCAGGGCACTAATTTTTTCCCATTTTAGTGTGTATTCATTTGTTGTTGTTATTATTTAAAAGCAGGATTTCTCAGTCCCGCCGTCCTGGAACTCACGCTGCAGACCAGGCTGGCCTCAGACTCACAGAGATTTATCTGCGTTTGTCTCTGGAGTACAGGGATTAAGGGTGTGAGCCACTACACCTAGTATCTAATTTTAATGTATTAGTTATGATTCTGTTACTATTCAAAACTTGCATTTGTAAATTTAATTATCTGAGCTGTCCTCTTATTAATGGCTTTCTCATTGAGTTCTTAGTCATTTCATCCTTGTTGAGCTGAGAGTCATGTCATGGCAGTGCCATCCTGGGCATGTTTATACATGACTTACGCCCACATAGGGCCACATAGAATGGACATAAATAGAGAACTTCTTGCTAAATGAATCATGTACATTAATGCTTTTCTGGAAGCTACTGAGTTGCTTTTTAATTATGTTAATTATATTCCTGCCAAACACTGTGTTTTCGGCTTTTCCGTGGCCTCAGTAATATTCATTACTGCCAGAGTTAAGGTTACTATCCTCACAAAAGTCCTCTTCTGTTTTTAATAATTGTTCCACTACTAAATATTGTGATTATGTTGTAAATTTGTCCAGATGAGTGTGAATTAGGCAACAATCACTTAAATCTAGTTTTATGTTAACTACTTGCAGTAATTGTAGGTTTTACTAAATTAAATTTGATTTTTTAAAAATAAAATTAGATCATTTGCCTTTATTAATTATATTTCAGTGTTTTAGCAAAATAAATCAATGACTCAAAAATGCCTCGTTGGAGGTTGGGGTTACACCAAAGCCATAGAATTTCTGTTTGATGCTGGTTTTTGAAAATAGAAACAGAGACCAAGCCATAAAGTAAATGTAGAATATTCCCCGAATTATGATAGAATGAATAAATTTAAAATATAAACATCTATACACACGAACAATAACCAAAAATAGGGAAAATGCATTGATGGGAATCATTGTCCTCTGGCATTTGAATTCATCAGGTTTCCAGTCCATTTGCTCTTTCCTGGCTTGCCTTGTCAATGTGGCATTTAGATCTTTAAAAAGTTGCACAAGTGGGCATATTGTCAGGAATTTGAGTGTTTTATAATATTCTTTAGTCTGGACTCTGTGGGAAATTATTTTGTTAGGACCATTGGCTCCCCACTAATGACATGGAGACTTGTTATTAATTATGAAAGATCTACAGCTAGTGTAGGCTTGTATCTGACTAGTTTTTATAGCTTAAATTAACCCATTTCTATTTATTTGTTTTCTGCCTCATGGCTTTATCACTTTATTTCCATAGTGTCCATACTGCTTGCTCTCTATCACTCAGTGTGCCTCCCTTCTTCCCCACATCCTATCTGCCCTGAAAATCCTGCCTAGATATTGGCTATTCAGTTTACTTTTAAACCAATCAAAGTGACACATCTTCCCACAGTGTAAAGGAATATTCTACCAGAGGACTCATTGTCCCCAGAAGACCATAAGACCACAATACTGTATTAATATTTAGGGTTTATCAACACATTTAAGATCTAATTATTATTAAGATTGTGAAGTAAACAAAAGGAGCAACTTTCAATCTGATATTGCCTTGCTGAGTAATTAATTATGTGCCAAGAACTGGCTAATCTAATCAAAACATGGTTAAACTATTTTGTTACAAAGAAAAGGAAAAAGTATATATTTATTCTATGCACACATTTCCAAATTTACTTAAGTAGAAAAATTAATTTAATCTGAAATGAATTTATCCAGTATTTTACCTGAATTCACTCACATGTTTCTATTTGAATGTGATGTGAATGAAAACAGTGATCTAATCTTATTTTAAATTTAGAATTGTTTTAGGTGATTTACTGTGTAGACGATGCTCCTTAACTGCCTATAATAAGTACACTATCATTTTTTCTAAGCCATATGATGCTTAATACTATCTCAAGATTCCTCAGAAGCATTTACTATTTTGTGTGGTGAAACGTACATCTTATTGTCTTGCTTTACTAAAAATGTTCCTGAGCTCTTTCTTCAATGGTATGAGAACTGGGCAAGCAGCCAACGATGTTAGGGCCTGGAAGCCAGGTAGCTGTCAGAAGGGCTGTGGCAGCATGTCTAATTTTGCTGTATTAAACCCGTCACAAAATGTTAAGTAAGAGATTACGGGAAGTATGCATAGAACGCATGGTTTATAACTTAATAAACGTGTAGTGCTGGGAACAAGCTAAAGCTTCTCTCTTTTATCTCCTCTTCCATTTGACTTTGCCAAGACTTTTAAACCACTGCTAGAAGGATGAGGGAAACTTTAGAAATTTTTTATGAGTCCAAGAAAGGTCTCCCCAAAGCAGTAGCCATACCAACTGTCTACAAATACCCGAGACGCTAACAATGTTTAAATTGGAGTATAGGAATGCATGGATACAGGAGTTAGGAAAAGAGTAAGGGACCACATCAGGGATGCAGGTGGAGTAGGAAAGAAAGCAGGCAGTGGGAAGGAGAAAAGGGGAATAATGGAATGGTGAGGGTTAAATAGGATCAGAGACGGAAAGGAAGGGTAGAGGAGAAAGTATCGGGGGAATAACCTTTAAAGATGCAAACAAAAGCTATTGCAGATACTTTTGAAAATGTGTACATGTGCGTGGAAAAAGAATTTGAATGGAGTTTCCCTATAGCAGGAGCAGAGAGACGAATACCAGGTACAGATTACTTTTCGTGGTGGTCAGTGGAATCCCTTGCACTGTTATAGACACGCTCTGCCTTTATAGGCTATTGTTTTCCTCTTGGCTTCTCCGGAATATGATGGTAAGGCCCTCTTGCTGAAGACAAGACACACTTGAGTTACAGAACATGGAGAAATCTTATCCTCATGTTTCTGTTTCAAAGGCCAAAATATATTCCAATATGTATTTTTGTGACAGACGATGCTCTTGGCCTCAGAACTAGACAATATTTTTTTTAACATTTATCCACTCCGTCCCTTTGTCCATTTTTCATCTTTTTGAGGCAGGGTCTCATGTAGCCCAGGCTGGACCTAAACTCACTGTGTAGATGAAGAGTTCTTTGATGTGCTGTGACTATGATCCTGAATCATGAAGCCTGGCTCATGTAGTGCAGAGAATACAAGCTAGGACTTAATGCATTCTGGGCTGAGCAGTATCTGGAGCTTCTCTAGGACAAAGCCTGCACTTCTGCTCTAATTTTACAATAAAGCAGAGCTAGGGTTGAACTCTGAGCACTAAGTTTATAACCTAGTTCACCTGTCATCGCAATTTGTTATTATTATGCTATGAAATCCCTTTCTCAGGAGATACTGTGCTGGGGCTTATTTCATGTTTATACGTTTAATGAAAATGCAAAATCCTAGAACCTAAAAAGATATATCTTTGTTGAAAAAAAACCTTTGGATGTTCATTTAGAGATGTGTGTGTGGCTTACTTAGAGGTGTGTGTTCATTTAAAGGTGTGTGTGTGTGTTTGTGTATGTCTGTTGGTTTGTGTTGTGTGTGTGGCATGTGTGTGTGCACGTGTGTGTTTGTGTGTGTGTATGTGTGGTGTGTGTATATGTGTAGTGTGTGTGTGTGGCTTATTTAGAGGTGTGTGTTCATTTAGAGGTGTGTGTGTGTTTGTGTGTTTATGTATGTCTATTGGTTTGTGTTTGTGTGTGTGGCATGTGTGTGTATGCGCATGTGTGTTTGTGTGTGTGTATGTATGGTGTGTGTGTGTGTATGGTGTGGGTGTGTGTGTGCACGTGTGTTTCTGTGTGTGAGTGGTATATGTGTGGTATGTGTGGGGTGTGTGTATGTGTGTGTGTGTGTGTGTGTGTGTGAGAATTGGAGTTCTCCTGCTGTGACAAGATAAAATTTATCACCAGATATCCAGACACCATGTAACAAAATGTCCCATTCTCATAACCATTCAGTTTTCATGGAGTAGCCCTGCCATGGAAATTGAGCCACTCAATTATTGAGAAAAGCTATTCTCTGATCTGGAAAGCAAAGCAGATCTTGTGAAACCCATAAATTAACATTTGGTATCAGATTAATGCATCATAATCTCACTCCATTTTATATATTCAATCCTCTAGCACACTTTTAGTCAAAGCAAAATAACAAAGATCCACAACACTCCCCTGTTCTGTTTAAAAATATGAGCTCATGGTACTGTTGATTATTTTATTCAAGAATTTCTGTGTATATATGAGTAATGGGGATTGTAAGTTGTGTTCATGTCAACCTGATTCTCTTAAGGTGCCAGAAGTGAATTGTGTATTTTGAATACAGTTGTGTTATCTGCAAATTATGGGCTTCTGTGCTTTGGAGATCTAAGCATTTTAAATGTAACCTCTGAGTTGAGATTCCACTGAGTAGTCTTCTCAGGGTTTTTTGTTTGTGTGTTTGTTTGTTTTGTTTTGTTTTTTGCCCGTTTTTTGTTTGTTTGTTTAATGGGGGAAAAAATGTCATCCTACAGTAAAAGCTGTCAGAGAATTTCTAAAAGGATGAGTTTTAAAGTAATCATGATGTTCCACATCCCTGGGAATGATGTGTGGGGCTATGACATTCACGGGTCTGCTCATGAATCTCTTAATATATATTATGTAGATATACATTAACTTATCTATCCATCACCTGATACATGAAGCTAACATGTAATCGTAACAAAAGTTTGGTGGTAATAATTTTTAAATGCCATGTCAAGATGAGACTTAAAATGGTACTATTAGTGATTGGGACATAGCTATAGCTCTTATGAAAATGAATGAAAAACCAGATATGAAAATATAGCCACATTTATGATTAAAATTAAGTAACAAAATATTAACATAAGAAGAAAAGAGACACACACAGACACACCTGTGATGATATGTTGTATGTTTAATAAAATTTGTCTGGAATATCAGAGGTCAGAGTCATGCACAGCCAAAGAGTCATGCACAGCCAAGCCATGAAGGTCATGGAATGGTAACCTATGCCTTTAATCCCATCATTCAGGAGACAGAAATCCCTCTGGATCTCTGTGAGTTCAAGGCCTAACTTCCAGGCAATGATGGTTCACATCTTTAATCCTAGCTCTAGCAGAGTTGAACCAGGAAGTAAAATAGCTGGGCAGGGAAAGAAATACAAGGCAGGAGAAGGTAAAAATTCAGTATTTTGTCTTAGTGACCAGTCAGGCTGGGGAACTGTGAAGATTCTTTGGGCTGAGAAATTGACTGGGTGAGAACTGGCTGTGGTTTGTTCCCCCTCTCTGGTATTCCAGATTTTCTCTAGTATCTGGCTCTGAATTTTTATTATAATAGTAAATATAATTAATATAATAATATCCTTTAGAGCTAAAAATAGTGCATACTATTTCAAAATTTTTTTATAATGTAATACTAGCATAATGATAAGTGATGAATAAATTTATAATTTAAATTGTTGGAAGAAGGTAATCCTTGGGATAAGGTGGAATGAATTTTGAGGATTATATTATTATTTAGAATTAATAGAATTAGAAATGATATTCACTATTAGAAATAAAATAATAAGTTAAGATATTTAGATGAACAATAGAAATATACTTATCAGTCTATAAATTTTTTAAAATGCATGCTTTTGCATTTTCCAGTGAAAATATTAAATGTCTCAAACCTTTCATGCATGACAAAGTTGGACCACTATAAATAGTAACGGTTAGCCATGTGGCACATTTAACTTTCTCTTACAAATCAAGCATGGGCCCCCTGTTTCCTTGTAATGTGGATCAGACCCTGGACCCATTACTGTCTCTGTATGAGATTACCATTTGCTCACTGAAGACATTTTACTCAGTCATGTGTGTTTAATATTTTCTTTTCTCAAAGGCTCTCCTAACTTTGAGGCCACAGAAGGATCTCCATTAATATATGCAATTTAGTTTGATTTCACAGGAGGGATCACCTGACATTTTGTTAACTATAACTCATTAGGCTAATATCATTTTCTAATAACAGGTAATATAAACCCTGGTGAAACATGATGAATTTCATCAGCTCTGCTAAACAACCCTAGCAGTCAAATTATGCTGACCACACATAATTACACACATAAGTGTAATTCTTTAATCATATGTAGACAATAACGAGCATTGTGAGGTAGGAATTATAAACCTTATTTTTTAATTTATTTAAAAAATCTTTTTCCCATATCTCCACTGCTCCCTCTTCCTTCCCTCTTCCCAGTTCATCCCAGTCTTCCCTCAGCCTCCTCCCACTCCATCCCTCATCCATTCCTTAAGAAAGGCAAGGAGTCCCAAGGTGGGTCAGTTCAGTCTGACATACCCAGTTGAAGTAGGTCTGAGTCCCTCATCCCAGTATCAAGGCTGAATTCTGTGTTCCTCTGTAGGGAATGGGCTCTGAGATGTCAGTTCATGCATCGGGAATAAACTCTGATCCTACTGCAAGAGGCTCCACAAACTGCCCACACCATTTGATAGTCGTCTACCTTTGGAGGGTTTAGTTCCTTTCCCTGAAGTTTCTTCGGTGATTAGTATAGTTTCCCTGATTTCAGAGACTTTCCCTGCAGAGCCACAGAAGGTGTCCTGATACTGTGTCATTTAGCTCATTTAATATTAATAATCTGATGATAAATGCTCATCAAGATCCCAATGACTTGTTTCATGATCACATCACACTTGAACTTTTTTTTAAAAAAAATGCTGTTATTAATCCCTTCACAAGAATGACATCAATATGCCACGGCATAGATACATTGAAGGGGGTTTGGAGCCACATTTATTAATTAATCATTTCTTTGCTAGATCTCATGGTCTTGAGCTAACAAACTGGCACATTAAAATCATGGGACATCTTTTTTCTCTTACTATGTATATTTATCATTGATCCTTTCTATGAAGCCAATCATTTAAAAATCTGATAAGTTAGTTATCAAAGTACACACTGAAGGACTCCTAAGTACATAGAATAGAAGCTGGCCCTAGAATGAGTCTGGTACCCTCAAAGCTCATACTAGCTGGTTATTAGTTACCATGGGGACCATCCATGCTGTATTCATCTTTTCAGTTCTTCCTGTCTTCACATTTCTCTGTCTGCTCTCCAGAAATCTTGTGAACTACTCAGGAAAGTTCCCATCTGAGAAATCAATAAATTATTCTTTTTTTTGCTTCATGAATTTTCTGATATACCCATATGTGAGAAGCAGTTATAGTAAGTTTTGGGAAAATGTAGGAATGGGAAGGAATCTGCTACATGATATTGTTTGAAGGCATTTATGAAGAGATTGAGTCTTAAACTGAACCCAGAGGATCTGAAGGCCTAAGAGATGTGTGTCTTATTGATGGATTTTAAGGTTTCCTGTAGCTGTACCTCTTCCACAATACTCTCTGTGTGTGAAGTCGTGTGCAGATGTAGAGCAGCTTGTCTTTAACATCTTCATTCTATGTTCTATCATCAAACATTTAATCATAAAGTGAAAGTAACATAAATGTGAGCAACATTCAATGCAAATTTAACTTTAGTTACCAAATAATACAGACTTATAACCAAATTATAACTTTAGTTACCAAGGTACAGCTTGGAGAGGACCAGACTCTTTTCTTCTTCTGGTGCATACACCATGCTCTTGACTGAAGCTCTTGCTTTAGTATTTTATCTAACATTGTTCTCATACTATTCCATTTGTTCCTTTTTTAACTCCTGAGATAGACTGTAAACTTCTAGAAAAGAATTACTACATCCCACATTCTAAGTACTTTCTACACAGCTGGTAAAGCGACACCAGGTGAAATACTGGCTGTTTACATGAGAGCAGCCGAAGCAGTTATTTTATTGGCTATACAGTGAGGAGGCTTTTGTAAGTCTACTTAAATGTGTATATATGCACTAAAATTTTTATTTTTCCGGTGA
Source organism: Phyllotis vaccarum (assembly GCA_033318265.1). Lineage (NCBI taxonomy): Eukaryota > Metazoa > Chordata > Mammalia > Rodentia > Cricetidae > Phyllotis > Phyllotis vaccarum. The sequence goes on along the minus strand of JARWLC010000012.1, from coordinate 48,820,216 downwards.
GTGTTCTAAATGATTTAAATTCAGAAACAAAAGCTTGCTGATATAAACACAATACAAAAGAACAGCATATAAAGCATCAATTTACTTGTGCAATGCAAAGCATCATTAAATTATCTCTAATATCAATATTCTCATATCAACTATTGATATCAAACAATATCAATGTAATTTCAATTTTGTCATAAGTTTAATTATGTACATTTATTTGTGTATTCTATTCTTATTATAAGATAAAAAGTTCTTGGTTAGTCTTTGATATATGGGAATTTTATAAAATATGTAGTCACATTTTCTACTTTCAAAGTGTGCCCATGTGCTTGACTAAATGTTTTTGACCAGGAGGCTTAAATATAAAGAGAGGATTTCCCTTCACTGGGACGCTCCACTCTATCTTCTAAGATATAGCTGTTGGCCTGCTATCTATCCTTCTACTCTGTGCCTATTACCTTTTACAGGCCCTGTAAGAGTTTTTTCTTAATGTGCAATTCTTTAATGGAGATATCAGTACGAAGAAAGCCTACTGTCTCCAAGAACTGTTTCCAGTAATTTACCAATAAAGCAATGTCTTCCTATAACTAGGAAGATGCCCTAATTGCCAAAGAAGAATTTCTAGACTAGGAAGTTAGTGGTTGTTCCATATCCATTTTTGTAATTAATGCAAGACCTTGGAAAAGTTATGTTCCTGTGTTAGCTTTAGTTTGTACTTATACAAATTGGATTGCATTTAAGGTCCTAGGTCTAAATCCCTGGGTCAGTGCAACGGGATGGTACAAGCAATAATCCCTCTACTCTGGAGGCTGAAGCAGGATAATGATCAATTGGAAGTCATCCTAGACTATATAATAAGACTCTTACAAAATAAATTAATTAAATCATGAGAACATAAAATCCTAAAAAGCTTCTATGTGTATGAAATTGCTTTTTCAGACTACTCAGAGGCTACAGTAATACTGTTCATCATGCATTAAAAAACAATAATACTAAATAAAATACTCTAATATTGCTTTATTTTTGTGAGTGACATAGACTGGATTCCCAGGCTTTTTGTTTTATGCTCCTTTGGAAAATGATGAACCCAGAGAAGTTCCAAGAAAGAAGAAGCTGACAGTTTGTCACCTTGGCAATTATTGATGTAAGGACTTGTGCAGAACCTGTTTTTCTGCTGGATACCAGCTACAGGTGTCTACACTAAGTCACATGCTCATAGGAAGGGATGAAGATTTTATCTTTTATTTTGCTGGAAAACATTAGAAATAAATATTTGAACCATGCAATTTTGCAAAACGTTAAGACCTTTCTACAACTGTTTCTCAAAACAACTGCAAAATTACATCTTTTTTTAATATTTAAAAAACTGCTTATCATAAGGGTCAGTGACAGAGTTTGAGAGCCTGGGAGAGACCATGTCCGTGAGGAAAGTGTGTATTTGGCACAGTGGGAAAATGTCCTGGAAGGAAGACATTGTATATGATTACATTGCAAACAAGAGGCTTTTTGTTTTATTTGCAGGTTTTATGGCTGATCGTATGACTGCATTTGTCATATCTTTGTTTCCTGAGTGTGGTCAATTGCATAAGGAGCAAGAAATAAAAGTCATCGGGACCATTGTGACCGCTGTGAGGAGGGAGAGGAAGGCTGGCTGCTAAAAGCTGTTAATTGCAGTTTACAGAAGAGAAATCCCTTATCTTTGGAAGTTCTTTGCTTGACCGACTCATTCTTCCTGGGAGGGATTAATGCTTAATTAGAAAAAGATGCTAAACAGTCTGTGTGCTTCCTGAATGAAAACCTCACCTTAGTTTTAAAGATTCTTAACAAGGTAACATGCTAATTGTTTAATGAATGATTCGCACCGGGAACTAGAGATGTGTGTTAAAAAAGCAGCGCATATCGCGATTGGCACAGCTCCCAGAAATTGGTCCACAGACTGTTCTAGCACCCAGTGCCAAGACTATTTGTGTTGTGCTTGGTGCTTGCTTTTGTTTTCCCACCTCTGAGTGTAAACATGTTTGTCAAGGTACACTGTTAGGATAGGAAGCCGAGAGGCTGAGGGAGGAGACTAGTGGATAAGGAGTTGGGGGTGGGGAGAAAAAAAAGGCACCCGAAACTCTGTCCATCTTACCTTTGGAGTGAAATTGCGTTTTCTTAACTAATGCTGAGCGCTTCTGCGTTTCAACCCTGGTGTACTATACAGGGAACTGAGAGATGTATGTACGTTTCAGTGAAGGGCACAAGGCGTTGCAAGCCCATCTTCACACTTTGCCTGGCTGTCAAAGGGCTTGCTCCTCCACAACAATACCCCAATGTTTTGCTAGGCTGGCTCTAGTTCACTTTGTAAGTGAGGAGGCACGGGTGGAATGGCAGGTATGTCTGTAGAGCTAAGCAGTGCAGGCAGGCAGACGCCAGGAGAGAATAGGCAGGTACAGATTGAGTTACAGGATTTCTACAAATCTAATCCCCATGTAATGTGAGACTTATTACAGAGCCAGCCTCTACTAGGGCTGTGAAGTCTGAGGATAGGAACAGTTTTAGAAGCAATGGTGCCAGTTAACCCACTGAAATCCAGCTTTAGTTGACATAAACGAACAGCCTCCAATCCCTGTAAAGTTATTTAAAGGTGATAGAACTGATTAGAAGTCGGTTCCTAATGGATCTTCCTAACCAGAGAAATTCAATATACTGGCAGTACACTGAACACACAATACAGCTACAACCATGAAGTCTCTTTTAACTCTCTACTTAGTATGTCTGACACTGGATAGTCTATACATTACTAATGATGAGTATGTATAATTTATGGTGCATTTCTTGCATGTGACAAGCTTGTTATGAAAATTTAAAGTAACATAGTTATTTATTACTGCTTCAAAAGCATCTTCTTAAGGGAAACATTTATTTTCTGGACATCTTCATTAATTATAATAAGCTGCTGATATATTTATTAAATTCAAGAAATCAAGGTAGCCAACTTAAACAGGAAAAATAGCTAAGTATCAGAATTTCTCAAGTCTATGATGTCAAGTACTATCCCCGATCATCCCCTAATAAGCATCATTGTTGGAAAGTGGGTAGAAGAAATAAAAGTTTTTTCTGCGTTTTTTATTAGAATTCTAAATCAAGTTTCCCAGAACAAAAACAAGCAGTCCTCGAAGCTAGTCTATAATTATACAATAAGAAAAGCAGGAAAATTGTCAGTATTTTGCCAATACACTGTGACAAAGTTTCTGTCATCATGCCCATAGGACAAAATGCTTTTTTATGTGTTTTTGCAGCACTTGATCAAACCCAGGACTTGAAGCCTCCAGGCCAAGGCTCTGCTACTTCTGAGCTTCTGAGCTACCAAATCATTTCTGTGCCCATGGGCCCCAGGATGCTTGTCTTTAGGGACATAAAACTGACTTTGAAAAGGGAAATAAAATCTGTATTCTTTTCTTCAGATGAGGGTTAACTACAATGTGATAACCCCAATGAACACAGTCTACACCTCCTGCAGTGAGGGATAGCAATGTTCCCTTAGCTCTAAAGAATGCCATGCCAGTCTCCCTGTGTTCGAAACTGAAGACTGTACTGAGGCTGGCTCACATTCTGCATAGCAAAGTTATACTCAGTTGTAAACATTTGCTGGGATAGGAGGGAGGGAGAGGGCTGTTCCCCAGCTTCTGGCTGAACTGCTGAGCTCAGGAAGAATTTACTGAAGGAGTTGCCCCTGCCTGCATACTATTACAAGTTAGCTTTTAAGTTAATTTTTGACTTTAAAGTCAACCCAATCCTAAATTTGTTCACTCCCCTGTTCAACTTTTTCCTTTCAAGCTATTGCCAATTTCATCCCTGTTTCACCTTTGAGGTAGATAAGACAAAATGATGGCATTAAATCTTGGAGCACCGAGACTGCCTCTAGAAAATAGCAGTCCATATCCAAGAAAAGAATGTGGGGAGATAATCTAACCTAGTTTCTTTTTTCTTTTATTAAAACCCAAAAACATTGATCAAACTAATAATTTAACATTACATTTCATTTGAATGGTAGTCCTAAACCCCAAGTTATTAGTATCTATAGTGTTTGGTATTGGTATGAATATCATCCATCTGCTATGTGATTTTATTGGGTGATCATATTCCATGCTAATTTTTGCTTTGACTTTGGTTTTTTAACATCACATGAAATGTCTTTGTTTTCAGACCAGGCACATATTTGAAATAGCAAATGTATCTCTATCAGTAGATTTATTTTCATACTTTATAGATGCCACACTTAAGATTCATAAAGAAGTTCATTTCAGGAGGATTTTTCTATTATAGAAAAATTAGAATAAATACCCATCGATAATTTTTAATTAAAAATTATATATATATATATACATATATATATATATATATATATATATATATCCACACATATGTTTGTGATGTGTGGATATATATATGTGATGCCAGGTAACTACAGAAGCCAGAAGAAAATATTGGATCCCTTAGAACTAAGGAGTTACAAAAGGGTTGTGAGCCATCATGTAGGCTCTGGGAATTGAACCTACATCCTCTGGAAGAAGAGCCAGTGTTCTTAATCCTCTACAATTAAAATTTAAAGAAATTCTATGAAGAGCTAAAAGGGAGATTATGCAGAAGTTAGATCAACAGTAGAGTATGTGCTTAGCATGAGCCAGGGGTCAAAAAACCAGTACCAACACAATATAAAGGTGAAGTTGAAAACATGTTTTTCATTGCTTTGTTTCAAAATTAATAAGATTATTTCAAACCTACTTTTCTTAGAATTGTTTGAAACTAGATTCAATTTCTTAATGTTAGCAAGATGATTCAGTTGGTACAAGCACTTACTGAACAAGCCTGACAGTCCTAAGGGTCTCATGATTAAATGAAAGAACAATTCCCTAAATTTGGCCATCACACACTCACACACATTCACATAGACAGACAGACACACACAGACACACACTCACACAAACACACATACAAACACTCACACACACACATACATACATACATACACACTCACATACATACATACACACACACAGACACACACACATCACACACATATGACACACACATGCCAATAAATAAAATTGAAAGCAATTAAATTTCCTAATGAACATCGTGTGCACTTGAAATATATGTTCTATTGTTATTAATTTTCATGTTTGATAAATATTAGGTTATGATGGCTAATTGTGTCAAAGCTACCATAGCTATGAACTTTCCTCTTACCCCTGCTTCATTGTGTCCCATAAGCTTAGCATGTTGTGGATTCATTTACATTGAATTCTAGGAAGATGATTTTCTTTCTTTGCTTCTTTTAAGATGAGAAGCTACTTGGAATTTCTTGAATTAATCCTTTCTTCATTATGAAATCCCCACATCAACCCCAACAAAGTTCTTTAATCTAAAACCTATTTTTTCCTAAATATATCCACTCTCATGGGGGGTGGGCAACAAATGAGTAACATTCTTTTAACTCACTCATGTGAGTTAGCTGAGTTAGTTTCCAACTGTTTAAACTATTTACAGTGTGGTCATTAGTTATATTTACAAATGTCCTGTTTCTCTTGGTTTTTAATATATTCCATCTTTTGCTCTTTTTCCTTGATTTTATGACTTATTTTAGATAGTTTTGTTGACTCTATCTTATTCTTTTTATTGGATTGCTAATTATAATTCTCTTACTCAGTGTTGCTAAACTGTATGATACACATATTTAACTTATCACAGTCTGCCTTTAAGGGATATTATTATACATTCCAAGTAGTATTCCTTCATTTTTCCTTTCACAGAATTTGTGTTTTTATGGAGTTTATATGATAAAATCCTATATATTTTATTAATTTTAATCAATCAATTAATTGTATAATTAGGTGATTTAGCAGAAAGAAAATGTATGTATAATATCTGCCTAATTATAATCTACAATATTAATTGTTCCTTTATGTGGATCCAGAAAATTTTCGTCAAGCTGTATATCAATATATCATACAGCATCACTTGAAATACTTCCTTATATTTCAGAATTTTGATTCTTCCATCTTGCATGTTTTTATATTTTACTTTAGTGTTTTGTGAGATATTTTTGTTGGGTATAGAACTTCAGGATAATAGATTTTTTCTCTAAGGAGTTTAAAGATGTTATTCCAATGTCTTGATTTTGTTCTTTTGTATTTGGGATTTTTTTCCCTTGCCTCTTCTGTCTTTTGGGATTCTATAATCTAATTGTGGAGTGCATGGCCCTAAATGAGACATTTATGTCATACACCTTTCCACATGCCTAAGGGAATGTCCTGAAAGAAGGGAAGGAAAGATTATAAGAGTCATGTTCAGAAGAACTGCTGTGAAAGTGTATTTCCTTAACAAGACAGGACCATTATATTCACAAACTTGCAATAGCCTTGGTTGATTGCAGTAGACCTATATAAGATCAAGCCTGTCAAAATTCCAGCACGACAGGGGGAAGAGGAGTCACAATGCTTCACCTCTAGCTGAGGAACTGTGGCTGGTGCTGGCTGCTGGAATAGGAGAGTATGTTTTCTCTGAGGAGGTAGTCTGTGGTAGATTACTAGTGTTCCAGAAATTGTTTGAACACACATGTATACACAAACAGAAGTGATGAGACTGAGGGTGTCATGGAGGACCAACTTGAAGTTCAGAAGCAGGGGCTTGGTCAAGGGTATCTAGGAGGAACTGGAAAAATATAGGGGAATGGCAGATAAAAATACATATTTGAATTTCTCAAAGAATGAGAAAAAAGGTTCATTAAAAAAAAATCAACTTTATGAGGAGGTGCCTAAATGTAGCCTTCTCATTTTCTCATTTCTCATCTTCCTGATGTCATTGTCTTTCTTAGACAGAAGGGTTTGTTTTAGATTCAGAATTTTTTTTCACTTTTTTTTTTTCAGTTGTTTTCATGACCTTGGAGACTCTAAACACGGGTATATTAAATCACTTAATGCTATACTTACACAGAAGCTTTACTTGTTTTAAAATTACCTTTATAATGTTTCTTTATATCTTTTTTCTTGCTACTTAATTTTCAAACATGCAAAGCACAGTTTAAATGCTTCTTTTAATGTCATTTCTGGTCATCAGAACACTTTCTCATCTCTGTGGCTGGGTCACTTGGCTACTCCGATTTTAGCTTGTGTTTCTTTTTTATGCTTTTCTATTTCTTGAGTCCATTCCAGACGTTCTGAAATTTGTCTTGGTAGGCGAGGGAGACTTTGTATTCTTGAACTTTGTTCTTGGCTTCTAAGTTACTTGGAAGTAGTTCAATCACTTTGGTAATGATTAATGATTTTTAAGGTGTTTCTGAGCAGTGTGTATCTCAGGACTAATTGATCTTCACTTTAAAATAAGACCTTACAGAGTTCTCTACTAAATATTCTGAGAGTTTCTCCAGTCTGGGTATAGAGACAATGGTTTTTGTAGGCCTTGATCTATGAAGGAGCATTATCCCTTGAGTCATTTCTGAAGTTCTTTCTGCATGTATGTCCTGACAAACACTCTGGACCAGTGTCTGGGTGACCCTCTGTCCATCTTGCTTTTCCAGGGTTTCCTTTCTGCTACTCCAGAGAACACTAGCCTCCTTGGTCTTTCTAAGTCTTTTCTCTAACTTCTTAAGAGGATAGCCTTTACCTCAAGTAAAACATCAAGGTTACCTTCTATATCCTGCACCTTGCAAAACTCCCTTTCTCAAGGGACAAAGCTGGGAAATCATAAAGTTAACATTATTAATGTCTATCTATTAGCACAATGTCTTCGGTTGAACTGTGAAAGACACTAAGTGATTTCATATTTTGATTTATTTTTCAGCCTGGTGGGTAATTCCAATTTATTTATCCATCTTGGATAAAGGAAATAAAACTCACTTTATAATTCGGGTAGAAAACTCATACTTCTAGGGATATTCATGGCAGTTACTAGCTCTGTATTAAGAATTAAGGATGTTGATGCATAAGAAATTCAATAATTTTAACTTTCACATTTAATTAATAATGTTTTCATATGGTTGTTATTGCAATATTATTTTATTTACGATTAAGAATGTGTCTTATTTATATGTTTTAGAACTTTTCTGTATATGTTTTAGTAATATCCAATTTGAAAAGAATCTTTTCTTAATTTTGATCTAAAAAACAGAAGTTGAGAGCTCATCATTTTATTTGGAACCTGAAGGCTTTTATGGATATGGAGGAGAAAAAAAATAATTAGGTGGCACCAGCTGTTTCAGTCCTTCACTCGCTGACCTTTACTAAACAAGAAGCAGACAAATAAAATGGTGGTCTCAGAAAATGCTCTACTCTGTTACATCAGTGTGCTCATATTCATCAATGAAGAGAGAATGAAGGAGAGGACAAGAGATTGCTGTGGTGATATTTTGTTTGTGTTCTGACAAATAAAGTTTACCTGGAGATCAAAGGGCAGGGCCATTCACCAGTTAACCACAGAGGCCAGGCAGTGGTGGCACACACCTTCAATCCCAGCACTTGGGAGAAAGAAACTGAAAGATCAGGAGTTCAAGAATACCTTGAGCTACACGAGATCTCACCAGTCTAAAAGAAACAGAGGTGGGCAGTGCTGGTTCACACTTTTAATCCGAGCACTTGGGATCTCTTGCCTTTGATCTCAACACTTGAAAGGCTCACACTTTTAATCCCAGCACAACTGAGAGGTGGAGACAAGATTTTGCCACCCCCTCGTTTGGTCTGAGGATTCATAGAGGTAAGAAGTGGCTGTGGTTGCTGCTCTACTTCTCTGATCTCTCAACTTGCACCCTAATATCTGACTCTGGGTTCTTATTAATAAGACTAATTCGGATCAGACTTCAGGAGATGGTAGAAGAGATGGGTGGAAAGAGAAGGAAGAGGAACACCTTTTACATAAAGAAAAGGCACAAGAGACTATTAGCTTCATTGTTGTTAGAAACATCCCTGTGGAGCTGAGAAGTAAATATACATCTATTATCATTGTGCCTAAGATGTGCAGTGATTTTCCCAGTCAAGGTCTCACAAAAATTATGTGTAAAATGTTTAGGATAAATGCAAGTTGAGGAAAAAAGGGAAGTTTATGTACGGTGGTCATGCTTCAAAATAAATTTTTATTAAATTTATATTTCTTCAGTTTTTGCTTCTTTGATATCACTGTTATTTAAAAAAAGTCAAAGACATTGTTTTATATGATAACTTAGATCTATAGTAGAGGGCATTTGGCCTAAAATACTTACACAAAGGCCAAATTTTGGCCAGGATAAGGAAGAATTTTATAAGAGTATTCTAGAATTGTGGCCTTGAAGCAAAAAAAAATCTGAGCTAAGTGTTTGGCTTCTCAAAATTAAAACGTTTTCTTTATTGTGGGCTATTTTGTATTTAAGTTATTGATGGGCACTTTACATAGTGCATACATTAGAGTCAGAATTAAGTAATTTTCTGAGTTTGTCTACAGAACCATTATCTCAAGAATCATGTCTCAGAAAAAGTGATCTGTAGCAATGTGCATAGTACACACCAGTAATCTCAGCACTTGGGAAACTGAGGCCAGGCAAATCATAAGTGTGAAAGCCAGTGTTATATATGGCATTCCAAATTACCTTGTTGCACATGATAGAATTTTCTCAAAATAAACCAACACACTAAGGGAAGCTTACTTATGACATAAAATACACAAGTACAATTTTAAGTGGTACTGTAGTATTATTTAATATTTGGGTTTTTTAATAATATAATACAACATTTCCCCCGTGCCCATCCTCCCTCCAAGGCTTCCCATATGGTCCTCTTAAATACATACAATCTGCTCAGTTTGTATAGTGTTACTTTTATATGCATTTACAGGGTTGACCACTTGGTATTGGACAATATGTGCTCTTCCCTGGGAAGGAATCTCCTGCTCTTGGCATTTATCAATTGCCTATTGTTGTAGGAAAAGAAATAAACAACAACAAATATTGACAGGTTCTTGGCCGAACTAACCAAAAAGAAAAGAAAAAAAGGAGGGTTGGGAGGGGGGAAGATCCAAAATCAGAGTCAGAGACAAACATGGACACATCTCAGAAAGTACTAAAAGTTCAGACTATGATAAGGGAATAGTTTCAAAACCTAAAATCAAGGAACAAACTTCTAGATTTTGTTAGAATTCTGTTTTTTAAACTAAGAACTGTTTTTAAGACCCTGAGATATTTAATGATGCCAGTTTTTCAAGGGCAATATTATATGCTTGCCAAGTTAGTAGTAATTCAAATGCTGTCTTTTTATTAACCATTCATGCACTCTTGACTAAATGAGAGAAATTAATAGAAAATCTCTACTTATGTAGGAAATACTACCAGTAAGTAATAAAACATCGAAATTGTATTTTGGGGGGACAAAGAGCAGAAGCCTGATATGGGTGGTACAAAGAGGAATTAAGGGTTCATTTTCATTTCCTTCTGAAATAATTGCATAAGAAGCTTTTTATTTCATCAGGAAGTAACTTAGCAATAGCCTTCTTGACTTTTCCTCATCACTTTATTAATGCTTTGAGCAGACTTTAAAAATGCAGTAGTATTAGTATCTGAGGAAGAAAACCTTTATTGTTCATAAATTACCAATTCACTATCTCAATTGCAGTTGGGTTTTAATGTTTCCTTTCTAGAAAAGGCCCAGTACTTGGTCTTCAGGGGCAGTTCTATACTCTGGGGAGGGAGACCAATCGCTTAATGTGTGCTTCTAGCTTTAATTTCTGTAATTCAGGAAAGCCTCATAAAATACAAGCTTCCTTTGTGAATTAAGTTTTTTTAAAACGTATGTAAGCCACTTTCTTTTCTTTGAAAATACTTAAAAGTTTTTAACAATATTAGAAATATTTACTGAACCCGGCTTGAAAAATAACTGCTAAATTAAACTTAATGGTTTGAGTGTAATTCTTCCAAAGGGTATGTTGTTTTTACCCCCTTTCCAGTAAAGGAAAGCCATCCTTCATAACAGCAAGCAAAACATAGGAAGAAAATGTTTTGTAAAAAAAAGTTAAGTGAGGCTAAGAATTAGTTACTAAATATGTCTTATGCAAAAAGGAAGGTGCTAACGCACCACTGTTAAAAGACAAAATATTTACAGACACACACCATTCCTATTTCAAAACCAGTAGTAGATATATCTAGGAATTTGCTTAAAATTTAGTATGCTCCAGAGAGAGAGTAAAAATCTTATCAAAAATATATCACAGTGATTTACAACAGTTGATAATTATGAGGAAACGAAATTTTATCATAGGAGTGTTAACTGAAACATAGTGAGTCATGAATTTTAAGCTTTTGAGAGTTCTGTTGCAAATCAAAGGCTGGGAGGCATGAATCAAAAGGAACTAAATACAGTTTTGCAAACCCTACCTATAACACCCATAACTTCTGGTTAGTTAACAGTCAACTAAAACAAAGCATGCACAGAAGTACTGTACAACGCTGCTATTTTGTATGGTAATTTCCAAAATTGAATTTAACTTTAAAAAAGATTAGGGATCTTTCTCTGTGCATTTGGGTTATGTACAATACAATATCATCTATGGAATTGTATATATTTGCTTTTGTGTCTTTGCTGGAGATTAACAGCATGCGTGGATACCGATGACACATATTTAGGAAGAGTAGATATAATTCTTATACCTACAAATTGAAACCATCCTGAAATTTCATTTAGGCAGTACCAATCAAGCCACTGAAAATAAAAATTATTTTAAAACATTAATTAATTCATGGGATTCATATTTTGAGACATCCTCCTCAATAGAAGGTGTGAAGAGGATTCCAGTCACCTACTATTAATTTAATATAATGTGGTAGTAGTGAATCAAGTAATTAGCTGAGTACAGTTAGTCCCAAACTTCAACAATAAAGCTCCACCATAAATACATGATAACTTAAAATGGGTTTTAAAAGAATGTAAGACCAGAGAATGGCGTTACCAGCTCTCAAAGATGACCTGAATCCAGTGAAGCAAGCTTCCTCTGTTAAATTAACTTTTCTTAGAAAGTTTTTAAGCCCCTTTCTGCTCTGGAAGATTGGTAAGAGAAAACTGAATAATTGAAAGCCAGTTGGGGGATGAAATAGAACAGTATTATCCATAAAGGGCATGAAGTTCTGATGTGTGATTAATGGATCTTGAAATTATTCTAAATAAGAGGATTAAGGCACAAGAAGACATGAATGGGTTGACTTCATGTCAGAAATGTGTAGAATAGGTATACTATGGACACTACAAGCATATTACAGGTAGTTTGAGGCTAAAACAAGAGTGGATTGAGGAATTGTCATTTAATGTCTACAGAGGTTTCTGTTGGATAATGACAGAATTTGGGAAATGACTAGTGGTTGGGGTGTACATATATTAAATGTCACTAAGTCATACACTAAAAATTAAAGTAGCACATTTTACCTTCTACCACAATAAAAATTTTTGCAAAAATGCTTATGAACTTTTCTTTGACATAAAGATGATTACGATTTTGTTATCCTATCCTGATAATCTAGAAGGCTATAAAACACTTAAGAGCTACCTATCCTATGGACTAGTGGGCAACTTGCTCAGATTAGTAAACTAAGTTTTAGAAATGACATGTAACATAGACATTTGACTCATACTGGGAGTAGATTAAAGAACATTGATTTCTGAGGCATTGAGCTTTTGAAGAAAAGCAAAATTCATCGGTAATGTTGAAGAAAAGGGTCTTAAATGGGAACATTTCCATTCTATACTGAGTTTTATTGCTTCAAATAATTATGAAATCTGTTGTCTCTAGTTCTTGCATGTAAAAATAATAACAAGGCTAGAGGAATATCATTAGGTACAATTTGAAGGTGATTAGTTCATGATATTGTGATTCAATGGTTGGTTACTTGTAAATCCAGATGTTCAGATAATACTTGATAACTTTTATAAAACTACTAATTTTCTTGCTATTGGGTGAATAATTTTACAGTCTAGGGATATGACTCTGTCATTTGATTCATTGCAGAATTAGAATGTGAATTGATGATTCTGTCAAGAGACTTACAAAAATTTCTACCAACCTGTCCTTCAAAGAACACATTGTTAATATTTCAGCTTGCAAACTATAGTATGTCCAAATGACTTCCAAGTTGTTATGGTTTGACTGTGAAGTGTCTTGCCCAAAAGCTCATGCGCTAAAGTATTGGTTCACAGTTGGTGGTGTAATTTAAAAAATGATTAGATCCACAGATGAATTTGTAGACTGTGGGTTAGAAGGAGGTTGATTCTAACTGGAGAAAACATGTCACTGAGTGTTGAGACTTATTTGCTTTGTGTCTAGCCCCTGTATTTTGCTTTTTCTGGAGGCCATCAGGCAACTAGGGCTTTTTTTCCTGCCATGTTCTGCTTTAATTCTTTTATTTGTATTACTTTATATTCATTTTTTTTCTTTACCTTTGAACTCCCCCTCTCTTTTTATTTGTTTTTAAATTTTTACTATGTGAGAGTTTCATTCATGCATTCAGTGAAATATGGCTTTACTGACTCCCATTTTCTTCCACAGCTCCCTAGCATCCTCCTACAAATTTCACATCTTTTTTTTTTCTTTTTTAATATCCCACTAAGTCCACTGAAGCATGGGCAACTTACCAGTGGTCATGCCCCCAGAGCAGACTAATTCTCCCTCCTCCAGAAGCCATCAACTACCAACAGCTTTTCATATAAGGGTGGCACTTATCCTAGAGAATTAGCTTCTTTTCTTCTGAGGTGGTTAGTGCAGATAACCTTGGCTGCTGTAACTTTATCAGTGTCACAGTCATATCATGTCCTGAAGATAGCATTTGCTTCTAATTTGTCACAGGCCAAGAATGTAGTCAAATGTCCCTGAGCTAAAGTCTCTGAAACCATGAGCCTAAAATATACCTTTCTTCTATATAAGTTGTTTACATTAGGCATTTTTCACAATCACACACACACTAATGTATTAACACATGTATTATTAACCAAGTTGGAAAACTAATTTATACTCACAGTTATTACATTCTGAATAAGTGAATTAAAGTTTTCTCTCTTACACTATCTCCATTACTGCTTTGTCCTTCCTTACAGATAAGTCACAAAGATATCCATACAGCAACTAATGTTCCATTGGTGTAGATGTCCTATCCTGTAGAATATCCATTGTTCAGGTTCTCTGTAGATCCCTTTCCCCACTACCAACCGGACAACTTCAGGAGTCTAGGCTCTTATATCAGGGCCCTCTTCTCTGTATAGTCAGCCTGTTGATAGCCCTGCAGTTTGCAGATTGACAGTGGTAATGGTAACAGATGTTTTAAAGATTTGTTCTTGCCTATCTTAATGTTTGAAATAATTATCATTTGAAATGTGCTGCTTCCTTTATGTGGATGAAGTTGATTAAGTTTTAGATCCCCAAATAATATTTACTTGAAAAGGAAATTATTTCTTCTTGTAATTTTGATGCAATTATAATGTAGCAGCTATCGCTTGGTACGATATCAATATTTTATTTATACTTATTTTTTTTTTAGCACTTTGTAGTTTACTCTAGTACACGAGCTGTATCAAACATTCAAGACTATGGATTTTGTCACATATCATTAGCCCCATGGTCTATGGTGTCTACTTTCCTTGAATTTACCACATTAACAACCAGACCTTAGACTGGGTGTGTTGAAATGACTCTTTAGTCATTGCACAGTATAGACTCAGGTCTCAAGCAATGTGGTCTATAGTATGCACTGAATATCCACACATACTGTCTCAGGATCTCTCCACTCCAACCAGGGTTTTCCCCGTTTTTCTCCTAGGTTATTTAACCCCCACTAGATCTGCAAATATCTTACGTAATACATTTGATTAGCAAAGCCCCCCAAAATCCTTATGCCAATATAGTCATATGTCAGAGTGGGTAAACTGTGACTTATCCAAATTAGAATCCTAAGATCTATCCGTCATTACTATAACTCTCGCACCAAAGTAAGCTTTATAACATACACTATTAGTTGGAAAATTGGATATGAAAATAGGCACTGCAGCACAATAGGGATAATGCGAATACGCACCCAAATTGCAATATTACTAAGGAAAATCTGATCTTTATATCATTTCCACATCTGTCTGCATTTGAAGTGAAAACAAATACAAACAAACAACAAAACAACCTGTGTGTGTTTTACCTCTAAATGTAGCTTTCAGCCGCTGGACCTCAGAATGTTTATTAGTTCTTCGTGCAAGTCAACATAAGCAAAACAGTGCCCTGTATTCGTCAGTTTTAATGAGATGTTCCAAGAAACAAAGTGATTTGTTCCTACTGTTGTGAAAAGGAAGTGAACCTGTCTTACCCCACGAGCATCTTTGTGGTTCCCTAAACTGGGATTGCATCAACTTTCAAGAATGCCCGATGAGCGCTGAAGGGAAAGGCCATGTTTTTCCCCACTGTGATGGGTCAGCTTGACTCTTTAAGGACAATGTCTTGGTGGAGGACCAGCTCACTTTCCAGCCAGTCAAGGCTCATTTTCACTCACAGCTCATCTCGGGGTTTATCAGAGTTTGCTCTGGCAGCTTCTGTGCTCATTTCCAGAGCTGCAGTTTTTCCTGAAACAGCCCTTAAGATACCTTATGAATAACAGCAAGCTTGCATGTTTTATTTACTCATTGTAAAATAAACAAATATAATAGTCCTTTAAATTTCTTCCATAATGTTCTTTTTCCTTGATAATACAAGAAATTGATACATTGTCATTTCTGCTAGAAAGCCAAGGGTGGGAGATAACATAGAAATAGACATCTTAAAGGGCATTTTTTAAAAATGTACTTAAATAAGCCAGACATGTTTTATTTGAAAAATGCCTCAGTCAGTCATCTAGACACACAATGTCATTAGGGGCCTTTTCTACTTATTAGATCAGTTTTCATGGAGACACTGCATATCTGGGGATATCAAGTGCAAATGTTTCCCAGGAAAAAAAGAAAAGATATTCATTTTAAAAATAAATAGAGTTTCTCAGTGGTCCTCTATTGAGCCTTAGATTAAAGAATGAGCAACTGCGTAAAATTTCAGATTTGTCTTAAAATGAAATACTCAGCCATAATCAGCTTACAGATGATCCCTAAGCCTCAGAGAAAGGCCCTAGAGAGCAGATTCATCTCATTCTGAATACACACTGTTATTCCACCCAATTTTCTCACACAGCCTTCATCCTTAAATGTGTAAAGATACAATCTTGGATGTCCTCTGAATCCATCTTATAAAAATATAAGAAGGAAGCATGTGGTGGGACACAGGAAGCACTAAAAGGAGTCTTTCTAGCTTGTTCTTGTGCCTGTGAGCATTTGCCACAGTAATCTAGGAAGCTAGATAGATAATAGCTTGGGAGGGGAAAGCTCTGGATTTTAAGAATTCAGTTATGTTTTTATGGCAGTGCCAATGAATCGATTTTCTGCAAAGGCTGACAGTTGTTCAACCAGCTACAAAAAGGAAGATTCTTGGGAAAATGAAGACTTTCTTGAATGGGAGATCTGACTCTGAGAAATCAAATATACCTGATTGTTTACAATTTCTATTTTAGTTAAAGCAGGGTTGATTCAATGTTGGGGATTATGAAATGTTAAAAACACAGCAAGGTGGTTCAGAGGGAAGAAATTATTTCTGAGCAAGCTAACGGTCAGAGATGAATCTTGAGAATCCACAAAAAGCTGGAAGAAGAGAAAGATCTCCACGGGATTCTCATCTGACCTCCACAAAAATGCCATGAGATGCATACACTCACAGACACAGATGCTCATACACACATACATACACTCTCACATACATCACACACATATACAGGCTCACACAAACACACTCCCACAAGTGGATAAATTATAAATTTACAGAAATAATGCTTTACTTCATTTAACAATACTTTAAAATTAGTGTTCTTGTGTTTTGTCATTAAATAAACAATTTTTAAGTGGATTCATCATTCTAAAATTCTTTTTGAAATCAGTGTGTTTTAACTAGATTTAACCTCTAATGAGGTCTAAAATATTTAATAGTCAGTTTCTCAGAAACTCAAGGCTTTTATCTGTTGCTGATGTCACGCTACAGTTGTGGATAAACTGTCCCCAAAAGCTCTGAATTCTCAATTCAGTGAACTATCATCTTGAGCTGGAAATAGAACTCAGTTAACTTTGAAAAAAAATTGTTCACTGTAGAATATTTAAAGCTATCTCTACATCCTTAAGTCCCCACCAATCCTATGTACTGTATGTTTTTATTTCATTTTACGAGTGAAAGGACTGAAATCAGAAATAGCTTCCTATGGAAACACACCAATTCCCCTTAACATCAATCATGGCATTCTATTCTTTTGATGGGCATGCTTTAAGCTCTAGCAGAGAATGACATCATTCATCTTTGTATATGTACATCACTTGGCAATATTTCTTCCACATTCTGCATGTTGAACTCATGAACAGAACAGTGAAAACTAGAACTCACATGGCCTTTGTGAGGGAGCCATGATGTGGTGACATCTTTTTGTCTAGCTGCCACTGAGATGTATGTAGCAGTAAGGTTTTCTGGCCCTGTGTGGCCAGAGGTCCAGACCCACAGACCTGAAGCCCCAGACCCCTTAGCTGCCCGCAGCTGATCAGGCCCCCAGAAATGATTGAGACACTTATATTAAGTTCATGCTGTTTGGCCTATGGCTCAGGCCCATTGCTAGCTTACTCTTACATCTTAACTCAACCAATTTCCATTAATCTGTTTGCCACATGGCCCATGGCTCATCTGTGTTCCTCACATGTTGCTTCTTTGGGAGGCTGGCTTAGTCTGTCTCTGAATCCGCCCTGCTTCTCCTACCTATGCTCTGATTTCCCCACCTACTACTTCTATGGTTGCCTGTCATAGGCCAAAACAGCTCCCTTATTTAGAGATTAATACGCATAGCATACAGAAAGACATTCCCACATCAGATGCACGTGCACCATCACCATAGCTTTGTTTAAAGATACCACAGTTCTTATTTTCTTTGTCCTATGTTAAGGATGACAAAATGGCTCCAAACTCTGATTACTCAGTTCACTGTGAGAACTCTGATCAATATTTAGTTCCTTGTGAATTTTCAGGTTCAGGTAGTGGTTTACACTTTTAAAATACAACAAAGGTAATAATTGTTTATGATTATTCTGTACTTTGATGTTGGCCTTTGTTCTGATGAACATGTCTTACATGTGTATTTGGGAGCAATTTATAAAGCCTTGCTAATATTTTTTCAAAATTTTCTACATTTTTTTTCACTATTATTTTTTTATCATTATTTTTATTTTACATGCCTTGCTGGTTTTTTGTGCATGTAAATATGTGTGAGGGAGTCAGATCTTGAAGTTACAGACAGTTGCTAGCTGCCATGTGGATGCTGAGAATTAAGCCGGAGTCCTCTAGAAGAACAGCCAGTGCAGTTACCCACTGGGCCATCTCTCCAGCCCCACACATATATTCTCTTAATTTTGTGGATTCTACTTGTTCCAAATGAGTAGGAGGTTGTATTTATAATAGATGTGTGTATACATATTATGTTCAATTTTCTCAATAATATAAAATAATTTCAAATTTTTCCTCTACAATGTAACAAAAACTTATATGTCCTAGAGATTCAGAATTGTGGGAATTGACAATGAATTCCTGTTACTTTCTTGAGAAACTTTCAGTTTTTTATTTTGAATATAGTTGTGACTGGTATATTCTGTATCCAGTAAGTATCTGAATGATAATGAACTAATAAGCTCATGAGTGAATGAATGAGTGACTATTTCAGCTCCTATGGGGTAGTAGAGCAGTTTATGCATTTATGAATTCTGTCAAACAGTAGTAAATTTACTAAATAACTAACACTCTATTAAAATGTGATGAGCAAATGTATAAAAGAGCAACTTAAATTCATTAACTTTATAGATGACAAACCAAAAAGTAGCTAGTCAAAGCATTTAAATTTTTCAACATATATTATCAAATATTAAACTCCTTATTCATATAATATTTCATAAATTACACCAGAGATTAACACTATTTTTCCCAATGCAAAAATCTTAAAAGCATTATATGTTTATTTAATCTAAAGGCTATTTTTAAACTATGTAATTAATTAGTAAGTTAATAGACAAACTAGCCTTTTTGACATCGCATGTTTCAAATGGAAAAGAATCAAATTATTTTAACTCTAAGGTTGGCAACCAAGACGTATGTATGTATGTATGTATGTATGTATGTATGTATGTATGTATGCATGCATGCATATGGGCTGAACAGTGTGTGGCATATGTTACATTGATGAGGTATCTGCACGAATCACTATTCCACAGCCTCTGGGGAGTGAGTACTTTAAAAATTATTGACTAAAAATGGTAGTTTTGAGTAAGGAATTCAAAACATGTGAATGAGAGTAGTTGCTGGGGCTTGACACTGCACCATCTAGACATTTGTTTATTTTGATGTGGGGCCGGCCTATCTAGCACAGTAGCCTTGAGCTCAGTCTGTAGCACAGCCAGGCCATACACTTGAAATTGTAATCTTCTTGTCTAAGATTTCTGAGTGGCTAGATTTCAGACCCATGTATCATCAAGGCCTGACCTATGGTCCTCTTGTCCCCACTGATATGGAGCTTTTTTTCCCTGACATTAAGTAATCTTTATTAAATTCAGCAACTTTCCTTGGTGTGGTTAATTGTAAAAACTTCAATTATTAGATGCATTTCTTTTTAACATAAATAAGTATACATCTTTAAATCATCCAATGAATTATTAATGGCCTCCAGGACTGAGCCTACGTGTCTTTGCTGATTAACACACATTTTAGTTTGGGGCAGTGGGTTGTAGTCTGGTTATCCTTTCCTTTATGTCTAATATCAACTTATAAGTGAGTACATACTGTGTTTGCCTTTCTAGGTCTAGGTTACCTCACTCAGAATGATTTTCTGGTTCCACCCATTTGCCTGCAAATTTCATGATGTCAGTGTTTTTTTGTTGTTGTTGTTTTTTTGGTTTTTTTGGGGGTTTTATTTTTTTTAATAGTTGAATAATACCCCATTGCATAAGTATATCACATTTTCTTTGTCCATTCTTCTGTTGAGGGGCATGTAGGTTGTTTCCAGGTTTTGGCTATTGCAAATAATACTGATATGAACATATCTGAGCATGTGTCTTTGTGGTATGATTGAGCATCCCTTGGGTATATGCCCAAGAGTGGTTCTTGAGGTAGATAAATTCCCAATTTTCTGAGAAATTATCAAACTGACTTCTAGAGTGGTTGTGCCATATTGCACTCCCATCAGCAATGGAGGAGTGTTCCCCTTACTCCACATCCTTTCTACATAGGCTGCCATCTGTATATTTGATCTTAGCCATTCTGACAAGTGTAAGATAGTATCTCAGAGTTGTTTTGATTTGCATTTCCCTGTTGGTTAAGAGTGTTGAGCACTTCCTTAAATGTCTTTTGGCCATTTGAGATTCTTCTATTGAAAATTCTCTGTTTAAATCTGTACCCCATTTTAAAATCAGATTATTTGGTTTTCTGATTTCCAGTTTCTTGACTTCTTTTTATATTTTGGGGATCAGCCCTCTGCTGGATGTGGGGTTGGTAAAGATATTTTCCCATTTTTTAGGCTATTGTTTTGTCTTATTTACCATGTCCTTTGCCTTATAGAAGCGTCTCAGTTTCAGGAGGTCCCATTTATTGATTGTTGCTCTCAGTGTCTGTGCTACTGGTGTGATATCTAGGAAGTGGTCTCCTGTGTCAATGTATTCAAGGTTACTTCCTACTTTCTTTTCTCCTTGGTTCGGTCTAACTGAATGTATGTTGAGGTCTTTGATCCATTTTAACTTGAGTTTGAGCAAAGCAATAGCTATTGATCTTTTACATTCTTCTACCTTCAGTTAAACTAGCACCATTTGTTAAAGATGCTTTCTTTGTTCCATTGCAGTTTTGACACTTTGTCAAAAATCAGGTGTTTGTAGCTGTCTAGATAAATGTTAGGCTCCTCAATTCAATCCAATTGATCCACAAGTCAGGGTATTTTTGTCAATACCAAGCTGTTTTTATTGCTATAGTTCAATAGTAGAGCTTGAAGTCAGGTATGGTGATGCTTCCAGAAGTTGCCTTATTATACAGGACTAAATTTGAATATTATTACTTCAGGGACTATGAAGAATTGTGTTGGGACTTTGATGAGGATATTACTGAATCTGTAGATTGCTTTTATATCTGTATATTATCTATACACACATAGATAATGGCAAACTAATTTAATTGCTGTAGCTTTAGGACAAACTTTGAAAGGAGAAGATTGATTTTTCTACTTATCAAAGACTTCTTTGATTTTCCTCATTAGTGCTTTGTCATTTTTGCTCCTCTGGTCAGGCTTTTACCCATTTTAGGAAATAATCCCCAAACTTGAGAAGCCTACAGCTCTCTTTTTTTTTCCTGAATTATCTTTTAACCCTAAGTTTCACAGCCAACTACAGGCAAAGAAGGTGGAGGTAAAGAGGTAAGTTAGATTGGGAAATGTGATTAGAGAAGAAAATCCTTGTGACCACTCTACCACTCAATGTTGCTAATCTATGTAGGCAACACATTCAGCAAATGGTTTCCATAACATTTACTTATTTCAATTTATTTAGAAAGTTTTGTTTTAATTAGGGACACAATTCATCTCTAATTATAAAATTACAAAATCTTCCACATTCTTTATCAGTCTGATTACTGAAACACTTTCAATATTCCATTTATAGATTTATTTTCTGTTTTGAATGTAGCTCTGTTGTTTCCCTTCAATTTATTCTTTTTCCTTTGATGGCTTATCAAGAAGTTTGTTGTCTTTTAATTATAAAAGATCTGCCATAAAATCTTTGTTTCTTAGAAACAGCACATTTTAAAGTCAATGGTCCATAAATGAATAAATTACTTTGAAGTGGATGTAATTGATGGACTAATATGAATCATAACTCTTAAGTGAAGATAGTAGCTTACTCTGTATTAATAATTTGTTTTCATGATTCAGTTTCTTGAGAGAAAATTAATTTTGTGTAATAGTGACTGTGATGTAAGAAACCTAATATATGAGTTTAGATAAAATATTATCCTTGACTTCTAGGTTTAATTTTCATATTATTTGACTATTTTCTTTTTTATTAAAAACAATTTCCCCATACCCACTCCTTCTCCCTCTCTGCCCCTTCTCCCAGTCATGTCCATCCATTCCCCCATCCCATCCCCCAACCCTTCCTCCCCTGTGATCCCGTCCTACACCCTCCCCCCCCCCACACACACACTTCATTTGTCAGAGAAGGCAAGGAATCCTATTCGGTTTGGAGTATCAAGTTGAGGTAGAATCGAGTGTCTCCCCCATGTATCAAGGCTGAGAAAGTTGTTTTCTCACTAGGCATGGGCTCGAAAAGCCAGTTCACAGTCCTGGGATAGACTGTTCTGAATGCAAGAGGCTTCAGAAACTGCCCACGCCTTTCAACTATCATCTACATTAAGAATGTCCAGATCCATTCCATGAAGGTTCATCAGCTGTTATTTTAAAGCCTGTGAGCTCCTGACAGCACTGGACAGTCTACTCTATGGGTCTCTCCATCATGATCCCTATCACCTCTACTAACGCAATCTTTCCTCCCTCTCTTCAGCTGGACCAGTAGCTCAGATGATGTTTAGCTATGGATCTCTGCATCTGCCTCAATCAGCTGCTGGACGGACGTTCTATAATGGCAATTGGGGTCGTCATTCGTAAAATAATTGGGAAGGGCCTTCTCCACTATTGCTTCAAGTCCGAGCTCATTTTGTGGGTTCTTAGGTGTTCCCTAGTAAGAAGTCTTTCTCTAATCCAACAATGTGTTCTTCTATCAGAATATCCACTTCTTTGTGCTTCCTCTTTGTTGCTCCCCCTGCCATCCCATTCTCTCATGTTCTCTTCTCATCCTTCCTAGGATGATCTATGTATGTCTCTCTTAACTTTCTCCTGTTACCTAACTGCTGGGGGAAGGGGAGAATTGCAGCCAGGTTATCCTTTGCATTATGTCTAAAATAACTTATAACTGAGTACATACCATGTCTGTCTTTCTGGTTCTGTGTTATTTCACTCAGAATGATATTCTCCAGATGAATCCATTTGGCTACAAATTTCAGGATGTCATTTTTTTTTTCAGCTGAGTAGTACTCTGTTGTGTAAATGTACAACCAGTTTTTTTTCCCATTGATTCTTCAGGTAAAGGGCACCTAGGTAGTTTCTGGTTTCTGGCTATTATGAATAATGATGCTATTAACATAGCTGAGCTAATACCCTTGGGGGTAAAAATATGCATCCCTTGGGTATATAGTGGTATTGCTAGACCATTGGGTAGATTGATTCCCAGTTTTCTGAGGAACCAACACACTAGTTTCCAAAATGGCAATACAAGTTCACATACTCCGACCAGCAATAGAGGAGTCAAAGGCTGTCTGTCACCTGTGTTTTCTATCTTAGCCATTCTGACAGGTATAAGGTGGTATCTCAGAGTTGATTTGATTTGCATTTCTCTGATGGCTAATAATATTGAGCAGTTCTTTAAGTGTCTTTCAGCCATTTGGAGTTTTTCTGTTGAGAATTCTCTATTTAACTCTGTACCCCATTTTTCAATTGGGTTTTTTGACCTCTAGTTTTTTGAGTTGCCTATATATTTTAGAGATCAGTCCTCTGTCTGATGTAGGGCTGGTGAAGATATTTTTCCATTCTGTAGACTGTTGTTTTGTCTTATTGACAGTGTCCTTTGCCTTACAGAAGCTCCTCAGATTCAGAAGGTCCCATTTATTTATTGTTGCACTCAGTGTCTGTACTACTGGTGCTATATTTAGAAAGTGGGGCCCTGTGCCAATGTGTTTAAGGGTATTTTCCACTTTTTTCCTATTAGGTTCAGTGTAACTGAGTTTATATTGAGGTCTTGACCCACTTGGATTTAAGTTTTGTGCAGGGTAATAGATATGAATCTATTTGCAATTTTTCTACATATCACCATTCAGTTATGCCAGTACCATTTGTTGAAAATGTTATCCTTTTTTCCATTGTATATTTTTTTGGCCTCTTTGTCGAAACTCAGATGTTCATAGGTGTGTGGATTAATGTCAGATCTTTCATTTGATTCTATTGATCCACAAGTCTATTTCTAAGACAGTACCAAGCTGTTTTTATTACTGTAGCTCTATAGTAGAGCTTAGTCAGGAATGGTGATGCCTCCCAAAATTCTTTCAATAAAGAGAATTGTTCTGGCAATCCTGGGATTTTTGTTACTCCATATGAAGTTAAATATTGTTGTTTTAAGGTTTCTGAAGAATGATGTGGGGATTTCATTGAATCTGTAGGTTGCTTTTGATGAGATCGCCATTTTTACTATGTTGATCCTACCTATCCAAGAGCGTGTGAGCTTCCATTTATTGATATCTTCCTCAGTTCCTTTCTTCAATGACTTAAAGTTCTTGTCATACAGGTCTCTCTCTTCTTTAGTTACCCCTAAGATATTCAATGCTGTTTACAGCTATTATAAAAAGTGGTGCTTACCGAATTTCTTTTTCTAGCCCTCTAATCATTTGTATTTCGGAGGCTAATGATTTTCTTGAATTAACCTTGTATCCTCCTACATTGCTGAAGGTGTTTATCAGCCGTAGGAGTTCCCCAGTAGAATTTTAGGGGTCCCTTATGTATGTCATCATATTGTCTGGAAATATGAAAGTTTTACTTCTTTTTTTCCAATTTATATTCCCCTGATCTCCTTTAGTTGTCTTAATGCTTTGGCCAAAACTTTGAGAATTATATTGAACAGATATGAGGAGAGAGAACAGCCTTGCCTTGTTCCTGACTTTAGTGGGATTGCTTTAAGTTTCTCTCCATTTAGTTTAAAGTTGGCTGATGGGTTGCTGTATATTGCCTTTATTATGTTTAGGTATTTTCCCTGTATTTTTTTTTTTATCTCTCTGGGACTTTTATCATGAAGGAGTGTTGGATTTTGTTAAAGGTTTTTCAAGCTTCTAAGATGATCATTTGTTTTTTCTTTCAGATTGTTTATATGATGGATGACATTGAACTATTCCAGCACCTCTGAAATGAAGTCTACTTGATCACAGTGGATGATTTTTTTGATATGTTGTTGAATTTGATTTGCCAGTATTTTATTGAGTATTTTTGCATCAGAGTGTATAAGGAAGATCAGACTGTAATTCTTTTTCTTTGTTGCATCTTTTATGTGATGCAACACACATCAGTGTGACTTTAACCTCTTAAAAAGAGTTTAACAATGTTCCTTCTGTTTCTATGGTGTGGAACAACTTGAGTATTGATATCAGTTCTTCTTTGGCATTCTGTACTGAATCCATCAAGCCCTGGGCATTTCTTGCTTAGGAGACTTTTAATAACTGCTTCTATTTCCTTAGAGGTCTATTTAGGTAGTTAATCTGGTCTTTATTTAATTTTGGTAAGTGGTACCTATTTTAAAAGCTGGTCATTTCTTTTAGGTTTTCCAGTTTTGTGGAGATCAGATTTTTGAAATATGACCTAATGGTTCCCTGGATTTCCTTGGTGTCTGTTGTTATGTTCCCCTTTTCATTTTGTTAACTTGAATTCTCTCTCTCTCTCTCTCTCTCTCTCTCTCTCTCTCTCTCTCTCTCTCTCTCTCTCTCTCTCTGCCTTTGGTTAGTTTGGATAAGGGTTTGTCTGTCTTTTTGCCTCTATCAAAGACCCAACTTATCATTTCATTGATTCTTTGTATTGTTCTCTTTTCCCTGTTGTGTTGATTTCAACCCTGAGTTTGATTATTTCCTGCCATCTCCTTTTTTCTGAGTGAGTTTGCTTTAATTGATATAGAGATTGTAACTGTGCTGTTAGTTCTCTTCTGTGAGATTTCTCTAAGTTTTTTATATAGGCATCTTGTGCTATGGATTTTCCTCTTATTGCTGCTTTTATTGTGTCCCATAAGTTTGGGTGTGTTGTGGATTCATTTTCATTTAATTGTAGAAAGTCTTTGGCTTCTTTTTTTCTTTCTTCCTTGACCCAGAGGTGGTTCAACTGAGAGAAGTTCAGTTTCCATGAGTTTGTAGGCTTTCTGTGGTTTGTGTTGTTGAACTATAACTTTAGTCCATAGCAGTCTCATTAGACACAAGAGTTTATTCCTACTTTTGTTTCTATTCATATTTGCTTTATGACTGAGTATGTGGTCAGTTTTAGAGAAAGTTCAATGGAATGCTGAGAAGAAGATATATTCCTTTGTGTTTAGGTGGAAAGTTATATATATATATATAAAGTCCATTTGAGTCATAACATCTGTTAGATCCCTTATTTCTCTGTAAGGTTTTTCTGGTAGACCTACCCATTGGGGAGAGTGGGTTACTGAAGTCTTCTACTATTAATGTGTGGGGTTTGATGTGAGATTTAAGATTTAGTAATTTTTTTTTTTTACATATGTCAGTGCCCTTGAGTTGAGGTATACATTTTCAAGATTGAGACTTCATCTTGATGGATTTTTCCTGAAATAAATAAGTGATGTCTGTTTTGGTCTCTTTTGATTGATTTTAGTTTCAAGGCTACTTTGTTTCATAGGTCCATTGGATTGGAAAGTCTTTTCCCAGCCCTTTACTTTGAGCCAATGTCTGTCTTTGAAGTTGAGGTGTGTGTCTCTTCAATGCATCAGAAGAACAGATTCTGTTTTTGTATCGAATATGATACCCTGTGTCTTTTTATAGTTGAATTGAGTTCATTGACATCAAGAGATATTAATGACCAGGGAATGTTAGTTCTCTTCTGATTCTTCTGATTGATGATTGTGTGTGTGTGTGTGTGTGTGTGTGTGTGTGTGTGTGTGTGTGTGTACGCACAGGTGCACACGTGAGCGCATGCGTGTGCACCTTCTTTGGGTTTTCCTTCTGTGTGATTATCTATTCCTTGTGATTTTGTTGGTGTATCTGGCTTTCTTATGTTGGAGTTTTCCCTCTATTCTCTCTGTATGGCAGATTTGTGGATAGGTATTGTTTAGATCTGGTTTTGTTGTGAAATATCTTATTTACTCCATATACAGTAATAGATGGTTTTGTTGGGTATAGTAGTCTGAGCAGGCAATCATGGCCTCTTAGTGTCTGTATCACATCTGACCAGGACCTTCTGGCTTTTACTGTTTTCACTGAGTAGTCTGGTGTTACACTGACGGGTCTGCCTTTATAAAGTTTCTTAGCCTTTTTCATTTGCAGAACTTAGTATTCTTTCTTTATTCTGTAGGTTTGGTGGCTTGATTATTATGTGGCAAGCAGACTTCGTTGAGGAGGTCTAGTCTATTCGATGTTTTTTAAGCTTCTTGTATCTATATAGGCATTTTCTTTTTTAGGTTGGGAGTGTTTTCTTCTATGATTTTGTTGAATATATTTTCTGTACCTCTGACCTGGTATTCTTCTCCTTCAATCCCAATTAATCTTAGATTTGGTCTTTTCATGGTGTCCCATATTTCTTGGACATTTTGTGTTATGATTTTTTGGTTTTAGTGTTCTCTTTGACTGACATACATATTCCATTATCGAATCTTCTACATCAGAAATTCTTTCTTCTAGCTCTTGCATTCTGTTGTTATGCTTGCATATGTTCCAGTTTTTTTTTTTCCTTCAGGTTTTGTTTCTAGCATTCTTTTGTTTTTTGTCTTCTTTATTGATTCCATTTTAATTTTTAAATCTTGAAATGTTTCCTTCACGTTTTTGATGCTTTTCCTTGGTTTTCTTTCTTTACAGAATGTGTTGATCTCTTGCAATATTTTGCTTGTCTTTTCCTCTATTTCTTTAAGAGTGTTTTTCATTTCCTCCTTAAAGGCTTCTATTATCTTCATGAAGTTGTTTCTAAGTTCGTTTCCTTCTGCTTCTTCTACATTATCATGTTCAGGTCTTCTTGTAGAGTCACCACATTCTGGTGGTGCCATACTGTTCTTTATGTTGTTATGTGTATATGCAGGATTTATCTGTATCACAGAGAGCTGATTTCAGTGCAATCCATTCTGGCTGTGTCTGTATCTCAGGATACTTCTCTTCGTCAAATCTGGGCTTTTGGTCTACTTGGAGGTAGAATATTCTGTGTCATATGAGCTGTTCTTAGTTCATTAAGAGCTGGCTGACTCTATGTCTAAGGGATCCAAACATGCCATGTGAACTCTTGTGGTGGAATTTAGGTAAATGAGCTCTTGATTCTATAGGAGGTCTTGATTCAATAGGTGCCGAGGAACTGTGAGTCTCATTCAGGTAGTTGCTAGAGTGGACAGGTGATGGGATGGATTGGGGGTTGGTGGAGGATTTTACTGGGGAGTGCTGGCCTGCAAGGGTTTTCCCTGATGGCCAGTGTTTAGGTGAGAGATCAGCTAGTTTTATACAACGAAAATTACCATAGTGTTTCTCTAAGCTTAGAACTCTTATGGATTTTATTTAATTGATTTATGAATTTATCTGAGGGTTTTTTGTGAAAATTGGAGACTTCCTTACCAGGAGTTAAATAATGGTCTTTTGATCAGCTCTTAAGACTTTCAGAACATTAAAACAAAACAAAACAGAAAAACACATACAAGCAGTCAGTTAATTAATTAATCCAGCACTTAAAATTTCTGGAAAAAAATTCAGTATTCTTTCATGTTGATGATTGAGAATACTCGCTTCTTATTTATATATGAAAATGTATTATAATTTAATAGGAAAAAAGTATTCTAATGTTTTTGTTAAATTTAATGTCTTCATACATTTATAGACTTTGCTTTAAAATCAAATGTGCATTTTATTTCTGTATATAAATTACATAAATATTTTTAAGATCCAAAAATATAAGACAGTTTACTATGGGATTATGCTCTGGTACTTTGTAAATATTTGCTTCTCCTACTGGCTTAATAAAACACTGACTGGCCAAAAGGCAGACAGGAAGTGTGGGAAGAAGAGAAGAGGAGAAATACCGGGCAGACACTGAGGAAAGAAGATAAGAATGCTCTGAGAAAAGGTATTAAACCACTTGGCTAATCATGGCTTAGTTTAAAAGTAAGAGTTAGTAAGTAATGTGCCTGATACATAGACGAAACATTTGTGTGATTATTCAGACTAAGCAGCTTCTGGCAGCCTAGACTTCAGGGATAGACCAGACTGGAAACTCCTACTACAACAGTCGATATGTGCACAGGCACACCATTGTTCTTGATTCCTAGGAGAATTCAAGTATGACAAACCCCAAAATACTCTTATTATCAGCACAGTCCCATTTGGGTAGTGCTGTGGACTTAGGTTCTCTTAGCACATATCATCAGCAGAAGCCTTTGTGCACCCTGCATCATAATAGTTTGTAGTTGGCTTATAATCCAATCTTCTGAAACTTAAGTCAAAGATAAGAACTGTTATATTCTCTCTCACTCTCACTCTCTCACTCTCTCCCTCTCTCTCTTTCTTCTTCTTTTTCTCTTGGTGTGTGTGTGTGTGTGTGTGTGTGTGTGTGTGTGTGTGTGTGTGTGTATAATGAGACCAGGGAAAGATTGCAGTGATGGCCGTCTTGACCTCCTACATTTTTTAGCCTTTGGCTAACAAGATTGACTTCTCTTCACCATTCTTCTGGGACAGTTTAGAAAGCAAAGAAACTGTAAATTGGAACAAGTACTAAATACTTGAAATTTTTTCAACACGTCAACTGTACTACTTTAAGTCAATATTTGAAGAATAATTTGATTCCTTGTTTAATTTGATTATTATGGATGTTTATAAACTTCACATACAATCCATGAGTTAATTTTCTGTATATGTTCACCTTCCTCCTTAGGTTTTGTTGCTTGGCATTCCTTTGATACAACAGACTTTGTTGAACTGGGGTATAAAAAACAGCTCGGTGTCCTTGTAATTATACTGTAAGTCTTTATTAGATGAAATCTCTGTTCATCTGTTGCTTTAATGAGATATTTATGGGCAAAAATATCAATGAGAACAAATAAAAGTCTTTCTCAAACTTATCTTTCCCTACCTTTGACTATGTGGGCACAACAGAACTGTCATACAATTAACCTCATACTGGAAAAGAGAGTATAGTCAGAGTTTCTGGCCTAGCCTAGCCCACCCCAAGGTCCAAACTCACCAGCAGCTGCTTAATTCTAAATAACTATGCAAAGGCTTATATTAATTATAAACTGTTTGCCCTATGGCTCAGGATCATTACCAACTAGCTCTTACAACTTAACTCAAGTCATTTTTATTAATCTATGTGTTGCCACATTGTGCTATGGCTTTACTTGCATCCCATTACATCTTGCTTTCTCAGAAGCAGCCTGCAGCATCTCTGTATAGCTCTGCTCTCCTCTGGATTTTCTGCTTGCCTCTAAGCTGCCTTAACATAGGCCAAACAGCCTCTTTATCATTAACAAATGGAAATTAAGCACATTCACATTATCCAGAAAGGCATCACACATCAGGAGAATACCCCTGTGATCTCTTTGTCTGTTTGTTAGTCTATAAAAACGCTATTGATATGTGCAAATTAATTCTATATCCTACTACATTGATGAGTTTACTTACTGTTTCTAGAATTTTCTGTTAGAATTTTGGAATCTCTAACATCAGGTAATCTTCAAACAAAAATAGTTCAGTTTGTAACAAAAGAAGGCATGAGTTTAGAGAGAGCAGAGAGTGTGAAAGAGAGAAGGGGAAGGGAGAAATGTTATTACGTTATCAACTAAAAAAAGTGAAAGCAATAATTAAAAAAAAGAAAACCATAATATCCATAGCCAATTTAAACTATATGCTTATTAACTATTAAAAATACTCCTTTATAGAAGATGAAAAAATTCTCCTTGTGCCTAATTTGGGAATTGCCCAACAGAAAATGTTTGAATTTACTATTCTAAAAGAATTTTTATCATTTTATTAACAGTATTATATTATAGGCTCTTATTGTATTAAAACCATTATGTTTTTATGAACATTAAGAAAAGAAAAAAAAAACAAAAAACCAAGAACAAAAAACAGCTAGCTAGCCTCAACCCACAGACTGGCTTCCTGTATGTAGTAGAACGTAATAGTGAGGTACCAGAGGACTATTACCTTGATCTGACTGAGAACTTCTTTCTTAAATCTTAAATGAAATAACAGGGTTTCTCACACTACAGTAACCAAGTGAAATCTTTTTTAATAGCCTATTGTAACATTTATGCATTTAAATAAGAAGTAGAAAAATTCTTTGAGAAACTCCAAAGTTCTAGAGAATGTAGGACTAGAGGCAGCATTCCTCCGTATAATGAAAGTTGTGTATGAGGAACCCATAATTAACACTTTCCTAAATGGGTACATATAAGTAACACTATATAGACTTAGAAGGTTGTGTTTATGATTTATATATGTGTGTGTTTGAATACACATACATGCATATAGCAACAATTAAATTTTTAAAGTCCATACATTTTAAATGAGCAAGAAAAGTTAGATAGGAAGAAAAGGAAGAAATTCTGTAACTATATTATAGTCTTTTAAATTGGAAGGAATCATTTTTAACTAAACAAACATAAAAGAATAGGCTAATATGCAGCATTACTCTGTGTTTCTGTTTCAGTTACTGTTTCCAGGTTTCTACCTTGAGTTCCCTGAATAATGGACCATGACTTGAAAACATAAGCCATGCCTCACCCCCACCTCCAGGCTACTTTGGATCAGTATTGTATCTTAGAAATAAAAGCAAACAGGGACAATGCCTAACGTCTTTTGTCTGTACTTTGCCCTTTCAGGAACAGTGTTGTAAGACAGACAGCAGCAATCTATATGATAGCTACCCTAAAGCTGGCAGGGCAGGAAGCATTGTACTCCCAAATACTTGCTTTATTCAAGACCTCAAGAAATAGAACAATTTCATGATGAACACAGCACAAGCTCTTTATTGTGTTATTTATGCACATCGCTGTCTTCTCTATTGTCTCTTTTTTGAGGTTACTTTTGTTTATATAGTCTCATATAAAATTCTGTGTCTCCCAAATCCCCATTGTATACTCCAGTTTTGACTTACATTCAGAGGTTCTTTTAGAAGAATATTTAGAATCTTAAAGGGGAAATATGACTTCTGACTTCTCAAAAACACATTTAAAGATAGATATTATATGGTTCCCCGAATAGACAGATATTCAGAGCTGCAGCAATACCCTCAGTGCCTCTTGTGTATTCATGCTATTTCCTCAAACTAAAAAGACGTAGACATAAAGACATACAATGAGCACTCAGTTAGGAAGCCGTGCCCATACCTTCTCTGAACAATTCATTATCATATAAATAAAAGCTGAAGTGGAGTGTCTGCTGGTGCACGACACAGTCATCATATTACAAATATGAAGTCTTTAAAGGCATCTTACGTGGTGTTTTAAATAAAAATGTGATTTTTAAAGATTTCTCAATGTCAGTACAATTGAGCATCACAAGGAGTATAAATGGCTAGTTCAACAGGCTCCCACCTGTATGCGCATTCTGTGTGAAGATTATCACTAGATCAACAGCATATCATCCACAGAGGTTTCCGAATTCCTTTGATACTATTAGCAGTTGCTTTTTTTTTCAAGCGAAAGATAAAGAACTATTGCTATATTTTACTAAAGCAGGCACCACCCTCTTGGTGTAAACAGAAGACAGGAACACAGTAGTGATTTACTTTTTTCCAAAAGAATATGAATTTCAAGTTGTTGATGTCACCTTCTTAGCATCTCTAGTTCTAGCAGTGAGCTACTGTTGAAAGCTACTTGTCACAAATGAGTCTAACTAAAAATCATGAATTCTGCAGATGGTGGAATAATTCAGTGGGATAATCTGCATAAGCAGATTCATGTTTTCATAGAAAACATTTTAATTTAATGTTTGGCTTCTATCACAAGCTTACTGAACATCCCTAATTTTTTTCATCTAGTTCCCACCTTCTTTTTAATTAAAAATTGTACTGTGATTAGGGATTAATCTTTTCCAAACAGTAATATGATTACACTATGCTGTGTCGTGTGATACAGATTTTCTGTTGTTATAACTTCACACAGATATATAGCTCCATGTCATCACCTTTCTTAGTGAGATGCTGCTCCGTGTGAGGTATGTGTATTACAGTTCAGTGTGAGCTTGTGCTTCACCTTCAAAGAAAGTGGTATCAAAATTTCTATGATGCGTTTGTTATTTTCACATAAAAAAACACTTGGTATTCAATATCTGGGATTCTTATCATTTAAATCACTCATTAAAACTTTTGTTTGGTTGGAAACCTATTTATTTAAGCTGAAGCACCTCTGATGTAATACAATTAAGACCTGTGGACCCCTTTCCCTCAGAACAACTTTTGCATCAAGTTGATGATACAGTTGCCAAGAAAGAGGAGTCCCAAGCCTCAGAGATTCCTGGAATGATGACTAAGCTCAAGGTTAGTCAAAATATTGTAGTGCTGTGAGGAAGTTTGGAATAGTGGCCAGAGTTTTATTGTTATTCCATGCTCCTACATCTAGCTCAAGATGGCTTTTATTAGTTAGTTTCCAGGAAATTAGCTTATGGATCAATATTGTTATTTATGTTTATGATTTTTGCAAATTTCATTATTATGATTATGCTTCATTTGTTTACTAGCTTACAAATTTAATTGGTAAAAAGTAGATGGAAATAGGAAATAACTGAAATATATTAGGTTATTTTCAAAAAGTTTTTTGCACTGGTGAAAAATATAAGGACTATTTAAAAAGCCAGCATGGGACTCCCATACCCTGAGCAGGGAGTCTGGATCTAGACCACACAATGAGCAAAGTCTACAACATCCACTGTTTGATGTTTGATGTACAGGTTTTGACCTCAAAAGAAAGATATTTCCATCCAAAATTTCATAAAGATAGTTGCTCAGATTTGAATAATGAGTTATTTATCTTCTGACACCTCACTGGAAAGAATTGAGTTTCTTAAATTCTAAGGTGCATCGACATGATCTAAGGGCTGTGTGTTATTTAAGCCCCTCATGACCCGCAGGCCCAGAGAAGAGATTCAGTAGATCTTGGAGGAAGCTCAAGGACTTGCCTTTTTGAAAAACTTCCTGGAGACACAGACACTGTTGGTCAAGGACACTATATCATCATATACTGTTGCAATAGGTGAAACTACCATTGTCTATTCCAACATAAATCCTAGTGTCCTATCTATCTAAGTAACTCTTAGAGTAATATTCAATTTAACAGAAATGATACCATTCTGAGGGTTAGTACAATTTGTGCAGAAGATAATATTCAGATAATCTTTGAATGTGAACTAAATAATATTTATTTTTGCAGGACTGAGAATCAACCTCCAGAGCGTTGCATATGTGAGACAAGTGCAGTCAGACTGTATTACATCCTCAGCCCATGGAGCAAAGAGGTTTGAGTTTGAGCCTTTACTCTTTCCTGTCCTTAGTGGATAGGAATCACAAATCACTGTTAAAAATATAATTTCTTACATTATAAGTTGAGGATGGCACTCATCTCCAAAATCTCTTTTTGGTTATGGCATATGTGTCTTATAAACAGAAAACCATTTAACAAATATAATTAATTTTTACTGTTGAGGTCATTAGTAATTTTACTATGACTATTTACCTCCATGAATACTAATTTAGAGAGGATCCATTATACTGGGTGAGCTTTGTGAATAAGGAAGACTTATCTTTGGAAGGCATTTTGCTATATGTATATATACACGCATATATTCATATAAATGAATAAATAAATTACAAGAACTATGATTATAAGAGCAGATAAACAATTCATTGGTTTGCTCTGCATTGGTCTTCATTATTGAGTATCTCCTGTTCACAATTTATTTCAAATATTAAGTACTTAATTTTGTCTGGATAGCTTTGCTTTGAATTTGAAGTAATTTCATAGGAATGCTCATGTAGTCTTTAGTATAGTTCAATATTAGTATCATTCAAACTCAGTAGTATAATCAAGATGTTTTAAGTAAAATTGAAATCACAAAGCGAGGCGGAAGTGGAGGCCTATACTTATATTCCCAGAACGCTGAAGGTTGAAGCAGGAGCTCAAAACCTTCTTGAGCGGGGAAGGGAGGCATGGAGAAGTGGGGGAGGAGGACCGGGAAGAGGAAGAAGAGGAGGCAAGATGGTAGAAAAGGGGAGATAGATTTGTAAGGCTAAATATACACTGATAGAGCCCACTGTGGGGACTGAGGTAAGGCAGCAGATGAGGATTACTTAACATGTACAATCCTGAGTTTGAGCGCCCCCATCCCTGCACCAAGTCATCATACCCAGCACACGTAGAGAGGAACAAAAGAACACACTGAGAAATGTGTCAAATAGTTGGTGATAGCTAACTGTGAGAAGACAGAGGGGAAAGTGGCGTTTTACTTGGTTCTACTTATTTCATTCTGCATTGTTTACAACTTAGGGCAATAATCATTAACATTAAATTAGCATTTGAAGTGATTAAAATGTGACAATTACAGTTTCAAGAAGGTGTCACCAAGTACACTAACAGGGCTTTTCTGTTTGGAAAGCAGTGTTCTCCAGTATTCTGAATTTGCTTCATTTGTAAAGTACTGGCCTGAGAATCAACCCCTCTCTTCCTGTCCATACTGAAATGGAATCCCAATCCATGACAGTAACTGGCTATTTTTCCTTCAGCCCCGGCTCACGTGGTTCTTGTGTTCTGTGTCAAAATGTGCCACTGCTGAGCACTGGGCTTCCCTTTGAGCGGTCAGTGAGAGTGATGTCTAATCAAGAATAACTTTCCCTGCAGGTTTTCTTCCTGTAATTTACTTCCCACTGATTCTCCAGGAGGTGATTCCGCGGCAAAATGGGGTAGCTGTTTAATCAGTTCTCTTGATTTCCTTCTGAAATCCATAAGAAGATAGTTTGCGATAATACCGGTCTCTGGGAGGCTTTAACACCTTCGAGCATTTTGTCAACAAGCTTCTCTGAGCAGATCTCTGCTCTAGGCACTAGATGGTTGGAGAAATAACAGCAGAACAGAATGCGTTTTTCTGTGCTCAAACCTAGAAAATCACCCAAAAAAAGGAATGCTTTTGTTTTGTTTTGTTTTGTTTTTGGTTTTTGTTTGTTTGTTTGTTTGTTGTTGTTGTTGTTG
The DNA here is from genome assembly GCA_033318265.1 of Phyllotis vaccarum. NCBI lineage: Eukaryota > Metazoa > Chordata > Mammalia > Rodentia > Cricetidae > Phyllotis > Phyllotis vaccarum. Next base: position 48,784,112 of record JARWLC010000012.1, on the reverse strand, counting down.
CATGACGAATCAGAATTGGGCAGAATGATGAAAACAGCACATGAATGATGTGTTTTTCCTTGTTTCTTCCTGGGCTTTTTACTGCTGGTTTCTGTACCATGACACAAAGCCATTTTCGAGCCCACCTGACTGTGGAAGGAAGACTTTCCAGACCCACCCATCACAACTGAAACTAGCTTCCAATCTGTTGTGGTTACGTAAAATTGAAAAGGTGACAAATTTTCTAAGACTGTCTTGGTGGCGATATGCTGTTCCCTAGAGCAAACCCATGCTAGTCTGCCTCTGTTTTCCTGCCCACGTCGGTACCATCACTGAGCATGCTCCAGTTCTGCTCTGTCTGAAGTCAATCTTCAGTGTAGACCACAATCTTCTAGAAGGTGGGAATTGAGCCTGTTTTCTGTTTTTTAGGGTTGACTTCATTGCTGTACTTCAAATGAATGAGAACTCCATAAACATCGTGTAAAACAGAACCTGTAGAGACATGGAGGATTCTTTTTTTAAAAGATCTTGGGTGCTGCTATTTTTGAAATAAATCCCGCATGCTGCTATATTAAGACATATGTAGTTGGTTGTTATTATTTACAATTCTTCATACTGCTTCCTTCTCGCAGTCCAGTTCTTTTTTATGGCATTCCTACATACCTTTTCCTTGTATTTTCTTCATGCTGGTTTCCAAAGGATGAAACTTTGAGTGTCTTTGTCAATGCAGTGACTTGTGGAGCCCTGACTCTGTTCTCATATGACATGTTTAACCTGTGTGAAGAATGGAAAAAGGGTGACGAGGACACGGAAAGGAATGTATCAAACAACTGGAGTCGGTGCAGAGCTCTGAGAAAAGATGGCTACCAACAGCCTTTTTTTTTAAGATGGAGAAAATCACTTTCCTTTGTGAGATCTTTGCTATATGTTGATTGTCATGCAATAGAAGTGGAGGGAGATGTCATCTTAGGACAGGCCTGGCTGTGTCGTGTGATTTGAGGCACACGAGGAATTCTAGAATTACCTCCTACAACAGTATAGTAAGGAATCCAGGCAGACATAAAGAGTCCGAAAAAGAACAGATGACCATTCCAGACAAGACCTCAGGCCTGATAAGCAGATAAAATTTGGAAGGCCAAGAAATTCAGAATGGAATCTGAGGCAAGAAGAGAAAAGCAATTAGAATAACTGGACAGACTGTTCCGAGAATAATAATTCCAGGTACATTCTAGTTTATAGTCTGAATATTAAACATCCTTTAAGTCTAAGTCAAACATCCTCATAGACTCCTTACTTTCCAACCTTAAAGTATCAGGATTACACTCTTTTGTTTTCCTGTACTCAGGGAGTTCTCGGGGCTGCACAGCCCCAAACAGCCAGCAAATCCAATCTGTACTCTGATTGCTTTTCATACATGGTACATTCTCTCTCCGTTGGGATGTAAATCATTCTTTGAAGCTTCACATTGCTTTATTACATAACAAATAACTTACAAATAAAAATATCCTCTGGCGGCATAGAAGACTCTAATGTGTATAACATGCTGCCATTTCAATTTGAGTTCAAAAGAAACGTCTGCATTCTATTAGTTTGCTGAGAACAGGCTCACATCAGTGGTAAGAAGATGTCTCATCATAAGTATGTTGTAAACCAAACTTGGATGCCCTCATCTAACTGTTTTTCTTTGTATTCTTAATGCTATGAGAAGGCATTGTGATATTTCCTCTCTTCCTGTCATCTTTCCATTAAACTATAAGCTGTGTGAGCAAGAATCTGCCTTCCTACTAAAGCTTCAGGACCAAGAGAAATAACACTGTATATGCTTTTATGAAATACCTAGGAAATTATAAATGTACTACTGGTCTGGCCATTCAGTATGAAGCTCCATAATCCTTAAGTTTTGACAGAGACTTTGAAATTAGGACCTGATGGGATAGTGGTCATGGATTCAAACCCTGCTGTGAGATTATGCTTTTGTTTGTAAAATTTGTTACTCCTAAAATGCTGAAAATGCTGATTGGCCAGAAGGAAGACAGGAAGTATGGGCAGGGCTGATGACTAAGAAAACTCTGGGACTAAGAGGAAGGAGGAGGAGGAAGAGGAGGAGAGAGAGAGATGTGAGAGATGTGCCAGCAGACCGGTAGACACAGGAAAGAAGATGAGAAGGCTGCTCTGAGAAAAGGTACCAAGCCACGTGACTAAACAAGTTAAGAATCATAGGCTAGTTTAAGAGTAAGAGTTAGCAAATAATATGCCTGAGCCATAGGCCAAACCGCTTATAATATAAACTATTAATGTAAGCCTTTGTGTGATTCTTTGGGACTAAGCAGCTGCGGGTCCTGACCTCTGCACTAAAGCCAGACCAGAAAATTCTGACTACAGGATTCATACAGAAATAAAATAAGATTGCAAAATCAAATAAGCCACGGCTTAAATGATAACACGGCTTCTCAAAAAACAATGAGAAAATTCCAGATCCCTATTTACCTACTCGTTATTGAGTTATTATCAGTTTTATGGCCTCTACCATTACTTTTGCCTACACACAAGAATGCTCACAATGTATTCACACTCAAGACCCACACTTTAGCCCCTGGCCTCTATTGCACCTCAAAAGTAGCAGTAGTCAATGTGCGGCAGTAGATGGCCAACACAAAACAAAGTTAATGATAACTTTGACTCATAATGCTTTATAAAGGTGTTTTTTTTTTTTATAGGTTGTGTGTATTTGTGTGTGTGTGTGTTTGCATTTCTATCTTTCTATGTATTTATATGATGGTTCTGCTTGTGTATTCTTGTGGGACTTCTGTGTGTTCAAATAAATGTATGTGTCATTGTACCTATAAGTGGTTTTTGTGCTTTCTTTTTTGACATTTTTTCTTTCATTTTCTTGTTTTGTCTTACTTTGGTTTGTTGATTTTGGCTTCTTCTTAGGCTTAGATGCTTATTTGTATTATAATGAAAAGAAGAAGAAAGTTTTGTGAGTGCAAAAGTAAGGAGGATTTGAGAAGAGGAAACCACAAGCAGAGTATATTGTGTGAACAATAAGCTATTTTCAATGAAAAAGAAATACAGAGGGAAAGGTAGCCAGAGTAGAAAGCAATACCATTGTAATCAGTGGAAATGATTATCTTATAAGACTTGGGACTCCTGTATTTGCATGAGAAGACACATGCAGAAGCTTTCTTTGGTGCTTATTAATAAAAGAAAACAAAATGGAACTGAAAATAACCTAGAACTCTATTGACCTAAAAATGGAGAAAGACACTGTGACCTCCGTACAGGGAATATCTTACAGTATCCAAAGCAAATGAACTATGGCCATATCTCCTACGATAGCTAAATCAATGACATAGTGCTGAGTACAACTGATAGGCACAGAGTGCTCCAAACAGAGTCCTGATTCACTTGGACTGTTTATATCAGTTGAGACAAAAAGGTGGGAGATAAACTGAGGATTTCCTAACCTGCAAATAGATCAGCAGAGTTTAGGTAGCATTTCTTTAAATTTGTAAAACAAAAATCAGGTAGCTATTTACAGTGCTACAGTTACCATATGCATTTGATGTATGTTTAAAAGGTTGAAGTTATCACTAGTTAAAAACTTAAGATGCGGAGCATATTCAATGCTTACCTACAAATGCAACATCTACAGCCTCTTTTGTCCTTCAAGTCTGACTGGAGCAAGTTGTCTTCAGAATAAGACAATGCCATTGTAATCTTAATTTATTTAATCTTAATAATATTTTCAAGGGTTCTGTTTAAAGGCACAAGAGTTGCAAATATTAAGCCTGCCAGCATTCTACCAAGGCAGGCAGGAAAGTGCAGCTGACATCTTTGTGGGGGGACCTTAAAGTAATAATGATAACTAGAAAAAAGTGGTTCACAAGGTCCCACCCATGCCTGAGGATTTACAGGCAGTTAGTGGTACCTGGGCAGGAAGAGACATTTTCATCACAGTGGCATTATGCCTGGATAATGCCTTTATCTCATAAGAAAGCATAACAATACATAAGGGGCCACTGTTTCACTTCTTTTCCTATTAACATATTAAAATACTCTTAGAAAAGCTACTTAAGGGAGAAAGTTTTAGCTCACAGATTAAGGTATAGTCTATGATGGCAAAGAAGTCATGACCTCAGGAGCTTGAATGAAACACAAGGTCACATTATGTCAATAGTTAGAAGGAAGGAACAATGTGTGCATGTTGCATGTAGACATTTAAATGAGAAATTTAATGGCAACTCTTATAAAGGAAAACATTTACTTGGAGCTAGCTTGCAGTTTCAGTTTTAATCCATTATCATCATGGTGAGACATAATGATGTTCAGGCAGGCATGGTGCTGGAGAAGGAGTTGAGTGATCTACATCTTGATTCACAGGCAGCAGGAACTGGACTGTAACACTGGGTATGAGTTGGGCAGACATAAAACTTCAAAGCGAGCCCCCACAGTGACACACTTCTGCCAACAAGGCCACTCCTACTCTAACAAGGCCACACCTCCTAATAGTGCCATTCCCTGTGGGCCAAGCATTCAAACAATGAGTCTATGGTGTCCATGCCTATTAAAACCACCACAATGGACATACATGTGTGCATGTGCACATGTGTGGGGGGGAGGGTGTGTGTGTGTGGGTGTGTGTGTAAAATTTTATTGTGAAATGCATCATTTTGTATAGCTTATTAAATTTGAACATGTATTCAGTTACTAAGCTTGTAATAAAATGATGGAAAGAAAGGAGATAAGAAGTGGAACTGAATGAGATGGACATGTAGAAGCAGGAAGCAGATGAGATTCTACCAGGGACTGAGAAAGTCCCCATGCTATAAAGAAGGAGGAGAAGGAAGTCACATCACATTCATATTTTTATAGGTGGCAGCTTCCTGAGAACAGTTGGCCACACTAATTTCCTTATATGACCCATGTGCACTACTGAAAAAGGAAGGCACTGGAGAATTTCTTGTCCTTATTAACACAGAGATCAAGTTAAAAAAAAAAAAAGTATACAGTAAAAGTAAAGCATGGAATAAAAGACAGAAATATAAAGAAGCAAACAAGCAAAAAAAAAAAAAAAAACTTCTATAGCCAGAAACAAGTCTGTTACTTTCAGACAAGATGGATCATCATGTTCCATTCAGGAAAACACAGAGGCTTCTTCTGCTCATTGCACGAATAAAGGAAACTCAGAGCCAGATATTGGGGAAAGGCTGAAATATCAAAGAGAGGAAACACTACAGTCAAATCTCACCCAGCTGTCTTCCAGCTTCCTCAGCCTCGCTCCTCATGGCTTCTACTGTCTCTTTCTTTCTATGGCTGCCTTAAATACCCTCTTTGCCCAGTTGTTTCACATTCAGGTTAAGGTTAAAGGTATAGGCTACTACTATTTGGTCGTTAGCCTTGAACTCACAGAAAAACAGAAAGATCTCCTCTGTTTTTGGAATTATGGGATTAAAGGCGTGGCACCACCACTGACTGCCTGGGAGACTGGAACTCCCTCTGTAAACCAAACTGGCCTCAAATTCAGATCTGCTGGGATTAAGGGCTTAGGTCACCACTCCTGGTCTTTCCCTGTGCTGGGATTAAAGATGTAAATTACCACTCTCTGATCCTCCTGGATTGACTGTGGGTGGATCTCTCTCATATTTCAGACTGGTTTTTATTAAATAGGAAGTATATCACCATATTTCCTGTGTAGATTGGCTAATTAAAAGTCAATTCTGCACTTCACTTTGTCTCTTCTGAGACAGCAAAGAACTATTCCAAATGATTGTTGCTAACCATTTCTAATGCTTTTATTCACTGATTATTTACCATAAGACCTTAGTTTGTCTTAAAGAACTCCCTAGACTTCCAATTTTTAAAAAATACAGACGCTGATCTTGAATAATTTAAGATGTCCATAGTCAGTCCTTAAAAAACCCTAGAGCATAAGTAAGAATTTTCATGGATATTCTACAAGAAGAACCTGCTTAAGTATACTATTATGTATAAAACTTTTCTTTGTTTATTTTAAGGTGTTTTGACTCAACCTCATTAACATGTCCTCTGTGACAATATTTAGTTTCCTTTAAAACCAGTTTAAAATTGTGGAAAAACAGCCAATGTCTTCCTTTTTGAAGCAACCAATTTCATGACTAGAAAAATCTTACTGCCTTAAACATCTTTCTTACATCAAACTTCATTCTCCCTCTCTTCAAACTTATACCATTTTATTTCTGCCCCAAATAATCTGGTTCAAAATAGAGCCCGCTGCTAAGAGTTTAATAATACTACAGAGAATTTAGAGCAAACATTTTTTTTTTCTTTTTCTAATCTTTCCTATGCTTGCTAACAACTTTCAGTACAGAACCTCCTTCCTTTAGTACCCATTTGCCTGACCACTTTGTCCGACGTTGGAGGTGACAGCTGTTATCTATGAATGCAGAGTCAGAAGAAACTGCTGGCATCTCCATCTCGTTCTGTCAGTACTGAGTGTATAGAATAAAACTCCAAGCAGAGGGTTTTATTTGGGAACAGCAGACAATTAGAATTGCAAATTACACTGCACAGATCTGAGTAGCCTGCAGTATATCCAAACAGCAAAGAGAAAAGTGAAGACTTATTGGAAGAAGGAGGAAAAGGGGACATGTAAGTTACCTAGAAAGAATAATTTGTGGACCTGGTGATGTTTGTGGGAGTTCTGATAAGTAAGTGGTAAGATTTGCTAAGGAAAACAAATGATGATGGAGTTGTGTAGGCTTTCTCACTCCCTATAGGGAATGGTGACAGGAGCTCCCAGAAGCACCCTCCTATCTTCATGTTGCCATGTGTCTGTATGGTCCATATAGTAAGCTGCTGGCAGAATTTGGAAACTCATGATTTTGTTTTCAAGCAAATCTTGCATGAGCACCCTCTCTTTACAGCCTTCTTTTGGCTTTATTTTATCAGAGTTTGACTTGGGAGACTCCATTTTGATTAGGATAGTTTTCATAGCTCACATTTTAATTGTGTGGATACAGGGGTCACCCATCCTTCATCAGTGAACTCTTTCCAGTTACCAGCATCTATTCACCTGCCAAGTGTTCTTAGAGTCCAAAGCCTACCTTTTCTGCCAGAGCAAGGAGTGTGTGAATGTGTGTGAGGGTGAGGGAGAATATCACCTAACACATCATGTTCCTGGCATATGCAAATGCACATCAAAATTTAATTGCTACCATTAGAAGCTCTGGCCAAAATGTAAGAGAACATTTTAAAATTCAGAAAAATAAAGCTTCTTGTTTGTGATTTTGGAAGTCACATTTTTATGTTTACAAATGAAGCCTGAAAAAGTACATTTGCTTTGTGTTTGGTTTTACTTTATTTGGGGAGGTAGGAGACTGTTGACTATTACAATATCACATAGCTATTTCCTTCAAATTGTGACAGTCATGGCTAGAAGGAGGAGAGAGGCTAACACAACTCAGGCTGCTTAAGAGAGGCATAAGATTCAAAAGGGTGGGCTGGAGAAATGACTTTGGTTGTCCTTCCAGAGATTTGAGGTTCAATTCCCAGTACCCACATGGCAGCTCACAACCATTTCCAGGGTATCTGATGCCTTAATGTACACCAATGCCCAGAAAAATGTAAAGTAAAATAAATAATTTTTTTAAAGTTTTTTGTGTGTGTCTTAAAGATTATGAGGGCACTTTCTCAATGTACAAAAGCAGTAAACCAAAGTGAAATATAGTTAGTTAGAGAGCTCCATAGATCCATCTTCATGAGTTACCTAAGCTGTGGTGGGCTTTGTGGTGATGCAGTTGCTTAGGTAACCATGTGTCTGTGAGTAATACCAATAAATTCTCTGGTTCAGCCAACCAGACTTGGCTGGGACCATTTCCTTGGTCTTTTGTTGGGTAATTCATACAAAACACAAACTGAAGCTCTCTAGAAGACTTGAAGAATTCGTATATAATACCACTCAACAGCATTTTGGCAATCCTTCTTCTCTGTTGAACTGGTTGGCATTGGCCCAGAAAAAGTCAGATAACCAGCAGTACTATTTTGCTATTCTTTCTGGGCACTAAAAAGAAGAATGTTTCTAGTGTGGCGATAGAAAGCCTACGTCTCTACTATATATCCCCAGCATTAATTTTAAAGAGCTCTTGGAAAGGTTAACTCTGGAACAAATCACATGCCAAACAGCAGAGGGAAAGCAAGACTTTCTGTCTTTTTCATTTGGTCCTTTGGACTGCATCTTTAGAGGCATAACTTTGAGGAGCCAATTATGAGATGAGATTGATATAGTAAGGCTGCACTCACCCAGCTGCAGAGCTCAATGTGAATTATACATGCTGCTGAAGGAAACTGGGCAATGGTTTTAATTAATTGGCAATTTTGAGCCTCTTATGCTAAAAGCTACCTTAACGATTTAAAAAAATGATTGTGGAAGGCTATAGAATTTGAAATATGCAGCCCGAGACAACTGCACCATTATGAACAGTGAGCTTTTAAGCAGAAATCTGTCTTTGACTCAGCCATTACATGCTAAATATTTTTGTGCTTATAAAAAATAAATAAAAACAACCTAGAATTTTGAGTTTGTTAAGAGCTTTTTGCTTCTGGAAAAAAAATCATCATAACCAGATTCTAACATTGTTTGCTTCTGAATGAAAACTACAAATATTCCAAATTTTTTGACATAATGTATGTTAGAGTAAAATAAGACTGTTATCCCCATATAATCTGAAGTGAAGAGATTGCAATGACATCAGAATCAAAGTCACTCTGATCTTGTGTGGCCTTTCTACAAGAGAGTTATCCAAACCAAAATTCTCTGACCTCCCTTGGAAAGCAGATAACTTCAGGGCTGTCATATTCCAAAGCTTTTTACAGAAAAAAGTCTGGACAGACAGACTTTTCTGACTTCCCATTTGAGGCCATCAGGCCATAGCCTTTTACTATTTCTATGGGCCTGTCTATTTCTCATCAGACCTACACGTAAAAATGGGCCATATTGCCTTAGCACTAGTCTTGGATCTACATTCCTGACTCTGCCTAGCTTTTTACATGGGAACCAGGCATTCAAACAGAGCTCCACAAGGTTCTGTGAGGGCTCTTACCCACTGAGCCATCTTTCCAGCCCTAAAGATGTAGTTAAGTAAGTTTATTATACTTTTCACTTTTAGAATTCCCTTTTAGCATAGTAGTGCTAACCATGATTCTTATAATGTGGAGAATGGGGGTCACAGTGCTCAGTGATGGTTAAAATCTACCTGGTACTCTGGTATTTATAAAGCACATTCATAGATTATTATCTATTAATCTTTAAAGAAAAGATAGAGAGATAAAGAACTGTTGTCCTTCATGACTGTATTAAGAACAATGAATAATATCTGGAAGGGTTTAAAGCCACCCTGACTACCAAGTAATGATGATAAACCACTGGTCAGATACCATTGCAAATTGTATTATTAGCACTTTCTGTAACAGACATTTCATTTGTGCTGATTTTCATAGCCACCAAAACGTCACCAGGATCAAACTATGAAGTGGAGAAAGGGAATTTGCTTATTCAACTCATCCAGTTCTTGTCTCATTCAACAGTGAACAGAAGAACCATTGCCCCTTAAACCGCATCAACTGATGACATCCCCGCAGCGGCCTGCTTCCCTCGCCAGACAGGTCTGCAATCATCTTAGCATCACAGTTAGCTTTTATTTCCAACAAGATATTTTGATTCATTATTTGGGAATTTCACATAATGCACCTGGTCACATTCGCTTTCCTTCTATTTTCCTTTTTAGTTTTTTGACTCACACTCACATAAAAATACTTATACGCAAATGCACACATATAACTTCAAACTGTGATACTCTCCATGTATCAGGGAGAAGGCAGTGTGTTTTGTCTCTCTAAAATTGGACTCCCTCAGTTAATGTAACAGAGATGTAGGACACAGTGAGCTGAGGGTGGTATAAAGATTGCTCTTCTCAAAGCCCAGCAAATGTGGAGAGACTGGATGGAGACCACAGGCTGTGCTGGGAGGAAGACTGTGGCGATGAAGAAAATGCAAAGGAGATAAAAATCATGGCACATAACCATACCTTAAGGGCATGAATGACAAAATGGAACCGACCTGTGATATCTCTTCAGAATACAGTGGCTGATAGCTCATGAAGAACAGATTTGCACAGCACATTGAAATGAAAAAGACAAAAAACTAAAGGCTATTAAAAATCAGGGGATTTAAACCACTGACTATAACACCTAGCATTATTTAGTAACACACACACACACACACACACACACACACACACACACACACACGCACGCACACAAAACAGTTTTGTTAAATTTGAACACAAAAAAAACAATAAGCTAAGCTTTTTCATTCTTCAAAAATTGTCTAGACTTGGGAAATACAGGAATTCATCCTTTTGATGTCATTTTCTGGGTGAGTAGTGCAGAAGGTCTCAAAAAAAAAAATTAAAAACAGAGGGCATACCAAAAATGCCCAGGGACCATGTTAAACTGCGTCTTGTTTTGTTGGCATTTTGGGTACTGAACTGGCAGGTGTGGGGTGGGTGGTTGGGGGGAAGAAGACAATCATTGAAACATCCCCCCCCACACACCCTAAACTGAAGGTTTAACTTAGTGAGCCTGCAGAGGCTTGAAGCTTTGTGTTCCTAGAGCAGCAAAGTCCAAACTGAGAGTCAATTAAGGAAATGAACAGGTTACAAGTTAGAATTATAGTAGAACGTTGCGCACCTTGCCAGATATTGACTGTAGATTGTGTATATGTTGTCATTGACTTTAGTGATTTCTCAGTATTCATTGTCTGTGGAGCATCACCATGAACAAAGTACTGATGCCTGGGAAGGTAGAACAGAAACTGAAATAGATGCGAAGCCCCCTGGGAGGCCCCAGTGATGATCAGCTGTGCTTTGGGGATGAGACTGTGGTACCAGTGAGTTCCTACGGCTAATTTATGAGTTTTCCAAGAGAATGGAAACCTTTCTATCAAAGTATGTTTCTTTCATGTATTTTTCATTCTAAGTATTTGTCAATTTTGTGTATGCTGTCAACTGGAAGATGAGCCTCTGCCTTTAATAGCAACTTTATCTAAAACTAGCCACACCAGTTTCCACGGACTTTCCCTAAATAGAGTTACTTCACTAACCTTCACTGCTCAATGAAGTTACCAATACTGTTTCTTTCATTTCATTCTCTTTCTATTCCTAGAAGAATACACTTATGTTTTTAAAAATAAGAATGTCTTTGCCCCTGCTTATGTTTAGAACACAGTTGTAATTTTAGAAGGAAAAAAAAAGCGCCTTTAATGGTTTTCAGGCATATCTTTGTTATTTTGTGTAAACAAAAGCAAGTGGATTTAAATAATAAGCCATTGAAATGTCTGTGGTGCCTGAAACAGCAATGGTGAAGGCTTGAGTTTCCCCCTCCCCTTTACATTTCCATAACATGGTCCTAATGGCTATAGCTGACCATTTTAACCTGGGGGTCTGCCTTAAAATTAGCAAAGAGGCAATAAAAATTGTCCACTTTTAAAGTCTTGTGTCACTACAGGATGTTATTCATAAAACAGGTTCTCAAGTTCTCATTTTACTTTAAAAATATGACTATACCATTATTAAATATGCAATATATTTTCAAAAGATTTATATGTAAACTTTCTATTATAATATTAGCCAGCCCTGGCTTCCTCTATGGATTAAAGAATTAAAATTTTAATGGGAAATTCATGGCTCAGGAGTCAGAAAGCTTCCTATTTCCTCTAAATGACTGAATATATATTTGTCTCTTTTCAGTAACAGGACCCAGAAAATTCATTAGGTTTGCATTAAGAAAGTGAGCAATGTGTGCATTAACCTTTTTAGTCTAGAGAAGGGGGAATAAAATTAACAATTCTGAAGCATCTCTGGTGTTTGCAGGACTATTCAAGGAACTCGGAACAATACATCTTGTAAGGTAACTGCTGTCTCAGTTTCCACATCACAAAGTCTGAAAATTATGTAATATCTTGAGATATAATAAAACCTTGTTTTATAAGTGTTGGTTCAAAGATTATAATTTATTGTAACAAGTACCTGGAGTCATTTCTCAGTCTCATGGATGTGGTTCTCAGTTCCTACAGATAGCCAATACCAAAGGTGCTCAAGTTCTTTAAAAGGAGCAAGAATTCACATATAATACATACAAATCATCCCTCTGTGTATTTTAAGCATACATAAATTACTTATATTGCCAAATACAATGTAAATTTGCATAAATAATTGTGAGGTTGCTATGTATAAGGAATAATTTTTAAAAATTTATACATATTCAGTACAGAGTCAATTTTGTTTTCTAGTTAGTTTGAGGCAGTTTGGGGTTGCTCAGCCCTTTAATTTGTTGTAGAGCTGAGGATATCTTTGCACTCTTGACCACCCAGCCCCGTGCATCCTGAGTATGTGATTGCATGTATTTACTTCAGCATCCAGCTCTCTGTGGCACTTGGAGTCAAACCCAGGCAGCAGCATATTACATATTAAGCAAGTACTCTCCCAATTGAGCTATATGCTCAGCCCCGAGCATATGGCTTTTCCCTGAATATTTCCCTTGCTTGTTGAACTGGCAGATGTGGAAGCAGTGATACTCTGAAAGGAAGAAGGGCATCTTCTGTTTCTCCCATGAGTCATCAGTAGAGATCCAGGACTCCAGAAGGGGAAGCCCACAAAAAGGGGGACTTCACCAGCTCCTTTCTGAAGACCAGACCAATCCTAAAAGATATGAGAGTTTTGGGTTAGCTAAAGCCTATGTCCTTCTCCTGAAGACTGTTGTGCATTCTGCTTATGTTTCTCTCATCATTTTACCGTGCTAGAGTAAAAAGCATCTTTATTGTTTGACTTAGCTTGTTACTCTTCAGTTCATAAACACTTTATGCTGGAGGAGCTCAGACTTTTAGAAGTGATGTGATAAAGGAATAGATATTTGAGGTAAATTTTAAAGGCAAAAATTTCATCTAAAATGGGAGTCATTTGATTGTTGTGAAAATAAATCTACAATAAGAACACTTGAATGTGAAATTGTCACAAAAGCAAATAAAAGAACGAGGCTTTTAAAATTGTATCTAGAATTCTGTGAGTCAAAATCCTTATGGTGAAGCATCAATTTACAAATGTCTCTATTCACTCCCACTGAGAATGGTTAGTGTACAGGGAAACTAAACAGGAGCTCGTGTTTGACGCCAATTTCCAGCAGGATTCTCATGTTGATGAACAGTGATCCTAGCATCCCCATGCTTGACTTGTCGGGATTATAAACAAACTTATGCTGAAGCCATTATTATAATCTTGATTATTTGGCTAGTAATGTTTTGTGTCCCTATATAACATATAACCTTTAAAAACTTGCAAAATGCTTTAAACAAAATATTTTCACTACAAGGATACCAGATTTTTAAATATATATACATATAAGAATAATATATATACATATATAGTGTGTGTGCATTGTCTGTACATATCTGTGTACATGCATGTGAGAGGATGCAGTAACCCAAGTGTGTGTGCATGCAGAGGACAGAGGTTGACACTATGTTTTCCTCAAAAATTTTCCCACAGCAGTTCTTGAAGAAGAGTTTCACATTGAATACGGTTGCTCACCCATTGCGCTGGGTAGCCCCACTGAAAGAAAGGAGTGTGTGTGGCCTGACTGTCTTGGCCTCCACAGTATGTGTACATCTATGCCCTACCTTGCGAGGCTGTTTCTGTTGGTTCCAGACATCTAAATTCCAGCTCTAATGATTATGTATCAAGCCCTTTGTCTACTGAGCCATCTCCCCCTCCTTGATATAATAGGATTTTAAAAACTCAACTCATTGTTGAAGAGAAAGGAAAAGATTGAGAACTACTTAGCTAGCAACAGATCTAATTTATTATCTGAGGACAAATTATATCACTACTTAAAATTCTCACACCACCTTTACTTTTATTAAACTCCTTGTAGTTCTTTCTAGGCAAGTTTCTTTACTTTGGGACTAAGGCAGAAAATTAGATCAAACAAAATCTATTTAGTCTTGGGTGTTTCTACTAGTCATCTGACCCCTTGATAATGATGTAGAGAGATTGTATATGATAAGTGTCTCTGAACTGGATTCTAAATCATTTATACCTTGTTCCCCCTTTTATGGCAAAGTCTTATTCATTATGTAATTTTTGCTGCCCACATCACTCCACTGATGTACTGACTTGACCTGCAAACACAAGCATGGCTTCTGTTTCCATAGCTTTGGGACAGCCTGTCTCTGCCAAATTGCTCATTACTCAGGCACTTAGTCCATCATCTTTGCATTCAGTCCAATAACAAAAGCTGGATATCAAAAGTAAATCAATGCATCTTCTACTTTTAAATGAGCCCCTTAAAAAAAATGCTCCTCCACCAATAATTAAAATTACAAAGCAGTGGGCACTGAAAAAGAAAATAGTTCAAGGACTGATACGTTTTCATTTCACCAGACACTAAATCTGTTCTTAATCCATTCACAGCAAACGTTACTTTTTCTCACTCATTTAAACTCTTCTAGCCTTTATCTCTTAATTACTGAATCCACTTTTTCGTGTTAGGTGCTTGATGGTGTACCATCAGTTTTCTCTACTTAGTTACTCTGTTCTTGCTGCTGTAGCAAAAGATCTCTGGCCATATAATTCATGGGCAATAGAATATATCTCTTACTCTTTTGGAGTTTGAAAAATTTCAGAGTATGTCATCAGAAGTTTCCACATCTGCTGTGGACCTTTTCCAAACTATTATCTTTCATGATGTCTTCAGCTAATGGAATGATAACACAAGATTCCTGACCAGTTTTATTTCTTTTTCTTTATTTTGTGTGTCATAGTACTTTGTGTGAGTATATGTATTTGAACCATGTTTTTGCCTACTGTCCACAGGGGTCAAAAGAAGGCACTGGATCTCATTGACCTGGAGTTCTAAATGATTGTGACGCTGATGTGGTGCTGGGGGCTGAATCCATGTTCTCTACAAGTATCTTAGCCTCTCCTGCCCCACCTCTTCAGCCCAATAAAACCCCTTTTCTGAAGTTTTACCTGAGACATCTTATCAAATCACAACTTATCAAAAGTTCCAGATTCTTAATAGTACCACAGTATGATTACTTTTTAAACAGAGAAGTTTGGGCATGTAGAGATTTAGGCACTGGCAAGCTTGTGTCCAAAATAAGAAAGTTGTTCTTAAAGTTATCCTTCTGTGGTTTGTGCATGAATTTAAAAAAAATATAAAGATGTTAAAAGCCCATAATATTTAAAAAAAACTCAAAAGTCAAATGAGGCTAAAATAAAAATGTGTTATAACAGCTCAGAACTAGTATTTAATCCACCATAGAATCTTGTGTGCAGGTTGTGTCTGCAGTTGAATATTATTTACCCTTATGTATTACAGAACCTGTCCGTGGTTTAGAAGTGAGACCAATGGGGCATAACATAGAACTCAGAAATCAAAAGACAAACCATCAGGCCCCAGAAAAAAAGAAAGAAATGAAGAAGACTCTGCAGCACTGGCAGAGACTGATGAGAAAGGACAAAGGACACACTAAAGACAAGGAGTCAGAAAGGCGTTAAAGCTGGCAGAGTGCCCTTTTGCCATTTTAACAAATTATACACGTTAAGACGATGCTCAGGCTGGGTTTATACACTCTTCTCTTGATCTTACTTCATGTTTTATTGCATTTGAGAGAAAGTTTTTTTTTTCTACTTTAGACCCCTGAAGATCAGGCTGAGGCAGTCTACCTTGAGAGCACTTATTAGAGGCTTTCATGCCTATTTTACTACATTTAAACCCATCTTGAAACCACTGAAGTGTTTCAGTTAGGTTTCCCTTGAACTTATCACCTTGCAAAGGCGTGTATAGGTCTTTCCCAAAGGCGGTATCTTTTTCAAAAGTACTGTCTCACATCAGCTACAATGGCCACTTCAGTTGGATGATAATGGAGAAGGGATAGGAGACCTGTGTATAGTGGAAAGTTTTCTGATGACTTGATAAACATATGATATCGTTTTCTGGAGTGTTTTGTTTTTTCAACTTTTGTCTTGTTCTTCCATTCTGAGGATCTAAAAAGGGGTTAGCCCAACCTCTAAAACTCTCCAGTGGTATTTAGATTTCCTTTTATGACAAGGGCAGATAGAAGGAAAGCCTCTTATGGAGTGATAATGGGTAGCTGCTCATTCACTCCAGGCCCTTACTCTTGGGATACTGCAGCATTGAACATCTTCACTAGAGTTTTACAACAGTCCTCCAAACAATAGATGCATTTGCACTTGTACCACTGTGGGAAACTTGTAAGCCATATGACCATACGATCCCTGGTTGAACTGACAGCATAAAATGTGAAGACTTTACACTGAATTTGTAAACTTTTATGAAAGCTCTCTAACTTGAAACACCTAAAAGTAAGGTAGGTGCTCAGCTACTCCTTTGTCACAAATTAATTAATATAATTATCGATAGAATGCACATATCTATATTGTGTATAGACACAGTCTGACACATTGGGAAATTTAAACCTAGAAAAAGCTGTTTATTTCAATCTGAGGCTAGAAATTAAGAAAAAGGTCCCTTGATATGTCTACTCTTAACATCTTCCTGAGCTTTCATGTTCAATTTCCATCTGCATGCTTAATTTGAAATCAGTTTCCCCTGCAGCTCCTTGACTTCAAATGACAACACAGAAGCCCACTGAATTCACAAAACTTGACCTTACTCTGTATCAGTGATGGTCCAATAAGTAAAACCAAGGTCTGTAGGCAGAGTTTACTTAGAAGGCATCAATACCAGATAGATATTTATTAAAATATAAACCAACACTCACGGTACAGGTAACAGATTACAGTAGCACCTGTTGAAATGTTCTCACTGTACATAACAGCCTGTGGGAGGACCCCCCCCCCCCCAATGTCTGAGCAGAGCTGTTTTCCTGATATTCTGAGGAGAAACAGGAGGACGTGGAGGGGGGAACTCAATTATCTTAGGTCATGGCTGGTATCTCCAAAAGGTCATGATAGGGCTGATTTCCTACTGAAAAACAAATAAATAGCTGGAGACTGAAGCCAACTGCCAAGGTGAAGGAATGTCACTCTGGGCCAACAGTAGCAGGACTCAAGAGCTGTCTCCCCTCTTCCTGTCTTTCAGTATCCTGAGACGCAAATCTGGATGGTGAACAAGCTGGCTAGAAAGGAGAACAAGAAATAAACAAAGGAAAAGCTTTTTGTGCTGGGCAGTTTTATGTCAACTCAACAAGCTAGAGTTATCTGAAGGGAGGGAACCTCCATTGAGAAAACACCTCTCGAAGACTGGCTGTAAGGAATTTTCTTCATAGTGATTCATAGAGGAGGGCCCAGCACATTGTACCTGGGCTGGTGGTCTTGGGTTCTATAAGAAAGCAGGCTGAGCAAGCCATGTTGAGCAAGTCAGTAAGCAGCATCCTCCATGACCCCTGCATCGGCTCCTGCCTCCAGATCCCTAACCATTTGAGTTCCTGTTTCAGCTTTCTTCAAGGTTGAAGGTTTACAACGGAGAGATGTGTAAACCAAATAAACCCTTTCCTCCCTCCCTTGCTTTTCGGCCATGGCTTTTCATCATGACAAAAGTAACAGGAAGAGTCTTTTCCTAGTTGTCTCCAGACCTCCGAGCCGTGGAGCATCTGATTGAGACCTAATAACAGCTCTTGCTTTCTCTACAAACTCTCAGGTCTATTCATCCTTCAGTATCTGATCTCATAGGGAGGCTTGAGCAAGTGCTTTCTGCCATTCCTCTGTACTTTGAATATGGGGGGGGGGTGAAATGTTATCAGAGAGATTATACAAACGAAAAGACTATGTGGTCAGTAAAGTCAAGAAAAAGATGGTCAATCCAACCGATATGGAGAATCAAACAAACCTACAATAAAGAGAATTGTTTCACCCATGAGGTTGAAAAAAGGGTATTGGAATTTCCATCTGTATAAACATTGATAAAATGCAAAATGATGTTTTATTGAATTGTAAAATCTGCTCTCTAATATTTCCTACTTCTGTACTAATAATAATGTTGTTGAATTAGGGAATAGAGGTAGTTATGGAACATTCCTGAGGCCAGGGGGTAGATGTAGAAGATAAGAAAATTCCTAAATTCTTAGAATTTGTTACTGACATGTTGGAATAAATCATATCAGGTTAGGTTCTTATTTTTCTCATGGGAATAGGAAAACTGCTTAGGAAAAAGATTTAAATGTTTTAAAATATGCAAATATATAAACAACAGAAACAAGAGTGTTTAATTAGCTCATCCAGACAACCTCAGTTCACATTTTTACAAAAATGTCATTTATGTGCACAGTCAGAACAGATATGCCTGTCTAGAGAAGCACAAACAAGAATATGAATACGCTCCTTTCCCGATCCCTTTAATGCAAATTTAGTAAATAGTTTAAATATTTCAAATATTACAAAAAAATGGTCAGTCATAAAGCTATAGCTATTTTGTTTGTTCTGTGCTTTTTCATTTGGTCTAGATTATGCTTAACATATTCATGCAGTTTTATTCATGGGTGCGTTGTGTCCTCCAAAACTGTATTGTTACTTTGGTTCCATACTATGAGAGTATCCTAAGCTGGATAGGCCTTTGGTAATATGGAATTTAAGTCTCTC
Source organism: Phyllotis vaccarum (assembly GCA_033318265.1). Taxonomy (NCBI): domain Eukaryota; kingdom Metazoa; phylum Chordata; class Mammalia; order Rodentia; family Cricetidae; genus Phyllotis; species Phyllotis vaccarum. The sequence goes on along the minus strand of JARWLC010000012.1, from coordinate 48,765,477 downwards.
ATTATAGGTATAAAATATCAAAATGGAGAGTTAAAGACATCTTGTAGCTTGGCTAATCCCCAGTTCCAATAACTATTAACATGGTCCTATTTTGCACCTCTAAGGAATACCTTACTCCCAAATTCAAGAACAAGTAGAGAGTAAATAGTTAAGCGTTCATCTTTAATTTAACCGTGGACCACTGATGACTATTTTGCTTTAGCACAGTACACATTTTTAGACAAAAGATTATACTTCCTAATATTTGCTAACTAATGTTGTAATTATTGGACCAAACATATCCAAATCTTACCAAGTGCTTCACATGAGGCTGACAGCTGTTTTTAAAACATTGCTAGCCCCTTATGCTTGTGTGTTAACAAAAGTTGTGTTTGTGTGACTCACTAAAAACAGAAATAAGGATGTATTCTAAGTACTAAAGTCAATGAGAGATTCTTTAGCAATATTCCATGTGACTATCAATAAAAGGAGACAGTTATTTTGTATTAACAATATTCTAACTCAGATATGAATGTTCTCTCATATTTTCACTATTAGTGTATCATTACTATGATGATCGTAGGCTCAGCAGATGGCAGTATAAAAAAGATGTCACAATATTTAAGAAAAGTTTTAAGAATGTAATTGTAAAATAAGTGTAAATAAACCATTAAGGCAACTGTGGAAGGTATAACACACAGAGGCAATATAAACGTAATGAGAGGAATTGATAAGTCTGTATCTTTTTGGATAAAGTCTTCCTAAAGGAAAAGAAGATTTACTGTGAATTCATAGCAGAAAAAAAAATAGATATAAAATAAACACTGTCAACTAATAATGGTTTCAATATGAATAGTTGTAGTGAGATTATGTTCTGATACATTGTTAATATTTGTCCCTCCTACTAGTTTAATAAAAAGCTGATTGACCAGAAGACAGACAGGAAGCGTGGGCGGGGCTACCAGAGTAAGAAAACTCTGGGAACAGAGGAGGAGAGGCAGAAGCACCAGAGGAACAGCAGAGAGAGACATCAGCAGAAACTGGAAAAAAGACAACCATGCTGCTCTGAGAAAAAGTACCAAGCCACATGGCTAAACAGATTATAAAAATAGGTTGAGTTAAGATAAAAGAGCTAGCTAGCAATATGTCTAAGCCTTAACCATAAATTACCATGAAATTAATATAAAGCCTTTGTGTGATTATTCGGGAATGAGCAGCAGCAGGACTGTGAGCAAGTCTGAACCTCAGGACTAGACCAAAAAGACGGGGCCAGAAACTACATATTACAGATAATTATGACAATATATCATGTGATCAATTTTGGAATATGAAAATTCCACACACTGTTGAGAAATGTATGAATCAGGCAAACTTCCTAAAATGTAGATTGGCTTTTATATATATATAAACATAATATATATATATATTATATATGTATATTTAGATGACCTCTAATATATCAAGTCCAGTACTTGAGTCTATCTGGAGAATTTATTGGGAAATGTACTAAAACTCTAAGTGAACGCTTGGTGCATTCATGTGGTGTGTGTGTGTGTGTGTGTGTGTGTGTGTGTGTGTGTGTGTGTGTGTGTGCGCGCGTGTGTGTGTGTGTGTGTGTGCACGTGTGTTCTCATATACCCTTGGAATCTCTTAATTGTATATGTAACACAAATATAGATGAAGTTTTCTGCTGCATTTTAAAACTTTTAATTTTATGAAATTACAATATAATTACATCATTTCCCATTCTCTTTCCTCCCTATAAGTTATGCCAGATACCCCTCACACTCTCTTTCAAATTCATGGTCTAAAAATGGCCTGAACATCTGTATAATGTTACTTGTATACTTTTTCAGAACAGAACTGACCATTTGGCATTGTATAACCAATTGGTGTGTTCTTCCTCATGGTGGGATTCAGGTGTTAGCTGATAAGGCTGGAAGGCATGTATTCAGACCCCAAGTGCCTGAAGGGGGTGTGGCCAGCCCCATTCAAAAGGAGCTGCTGGGATCTGGGGTTTTGTTCCTGCCTTTTCGAGAGATTGGATCAGCATCCATTGCCTGGACCATCCATTTGCTCAAGTATCTTCCTAAGGTGTAACCTGTGATCGTGAGTGTTGAACTACTTACTAATAAATATTAATCCTGTATTTTGTATATTGCAAGTGAGAGTTATTGTGATACTTCCTGGGGAGAACAGTCAGTCTCTCTCACATTGTTGCACTTTGGGGACTACGTTTTCACTGACCAACTTAATATTATGTTCAGATCTTCTGACATTCACTGCTCCCTGCTGCTTCTTCCAGTGAGTGACTAGTATACAAGTAAGAAAGTTATCTTCTTTACTTAGGTGGGGACTATTCTGAAGCAGAAAATGTGCTCCAAAGCAATCCACTTGTAGTGACCCTGCTTGAGATTTTTCCTGACAGGGTACTCTTCTTACCTTTTTCTTCCCTCTCCAATTCCTCACAACTCCGTGTCCTTTTGTCTGGCAGTTCTTAATATCTTCTACATAAATTTTCAGAGTGTAAATTTTGTGTAACCTTGATTAAAAATCTATAGCCCGATAACAACAAAAGTTACTAATATGAAATTCACTAAGGGCAGTGTCATTTACGTTCAGCCCCTGAATAGAGACATGATCACTCAAAATCCACCATTTCAGTACACTATGTGCCTTAAAAAGTTCTTTCCTAAAAATATTGTCATGTCAAAGTATTAGAATAAAGTGGTTAAGTAGCATATGCACATTTTTTCATAACAGTAACAATGTCCCTTTGTGAAATTTATACTCATGACCTTCACTACTCTAGCAGGGCCTAGCTTACAACATTTTGTCCAGTGTTATGAAGAAAGTACTTTCTTAACTTTTGTATAGATTGAATTCTCAGACTGAATGAACAGTGAATGAGGCTTCACACTCAGGTCTGATATGGCTTTAGAGTTCATGACCTTCCTGTCTCACCTGTGACATAAGCATTCGGTGGGAGACTAGATGTCTGTGCTCACTGACTTATTCATGAGTCTCTTCACACATTGAAAGAAATAGAGCAATAGCATTTATCCAGTGACACCCACCAAAAAAACTATTACTCGCACGTATATGCCATACCAACATAGTTATTTCACAGGATTTGAATTCATTTTCTCAAAATTATTTTTGTTATAAGAAATTCTAAGATCTGCTTATTTCATGTTAAGTCATGAAATAACTTCCTTACCTAAGACACCATTAGACACTTTCTTGACTAGATAATACAGGAAAAAAAAAACACCAATAACCTATTAGGCAAGTTCTGAGTTAAGGAAAGGCTATTATGCTCAACACACTGTGGCTGACATATAATCACCTAGATTGTTTAGATAATAACCCTGGCAAACTATTTTTCCATAGTGGTCATTTTTGGCTTCTGAAAACTGATCAAGTGAGATTCCCATTACCACATGCCATCATGGAGCACATTCAGTTGTAATGCTATATCTTTTATCTGTAACAACTATGAGAGTATTCAACAATGTCCACACAGAGATGCACACGGAACCATTATGCTCTTTGTGGTTAGATACAACAGCATGTAATTCATAGCAATCTTTGACACTGAAAGTGGTAAACACAAGCAGTTGGCATTGTGTATGCCTGCCCTTACAAAAAGTGTCATCTTCCCATCCTGGGATGTCTTCTTTTAACCCTGTGAAATCAAATGCTTTCCATGCATGCAAGTCACACAGTCAGTGCTTTATCCTGGCTGTTTTGTGTTTTTCCTTAGTAATGATGTCAGTGATGACACTCAATTTGAAAAGGATACTAATGAAAAATCAGAGAGAGACTAGTTCGTCTCGTGGAAACTAGCTGTGATATATTACTTTGAAAAGAACTTCAGAATTGGCTCCTTTGTGACTATAATGTAGAATGAAATTATGTGTTGAATTTATTTCCCTCAAAAAATGTTAAGCCCGTACTCTCGCTACCTATGCATGAAAACTTATTCTGAAATAGGATGTTTGTAGAGGAGCAAATTAAGATAATTAGTATAATGTAATTAGAAGCCAAGAAATGGCAAAAACTTCCCACATATCTCCCAGAAGCTTGAAGAGAAATGTAGGATAGATTGTCCTTTGTGGATCTCTTGAGGAGCCTGCCCTGCCTACATCTCAATCTCAGAAACCCAGTGCTTGAAACTGTCACTTAACGTATTTCTTTTATTTAAATTACCTAGATCTTGGCACTTTATGATAGATGCCCTAGAGATCCATTTCACTTATATTAATTATGTCAGGTATAATAGGCCAAAATCCAAGAATTTTGACTTATTCAGGACCTTAAATAAGTAATCTTCCCAACTGTCAGCAAGCATCTTTCTGTGTTATCTCTATTCTTCAGGAGACTTTTCAAAGTAATTGATAAGATTCCTGTTGAGGGCTTTCTGATGGCCATCTATCTTCATTTCCAGGTTTTCACCTCTAACAAGATCCCAAGACTGTCTCACAGGATTCTTTGAAATAGGGTAGATAACTATTCCATCTAATATTTTGCCTGAACCTTACATCTTGAAAAGGGGGATATGAGTGGTCATCGGGATGAAGATTAGAATGATACTTTTATATAAGCTGTTCTACTAACTGCAAGTTCTGTATTATAGAACATTGTCTCTGAGTTCAAATATATGTGTTACATTAATTTTCAGAGCCTCATCTCTCTGGCTGTTATTCCACTCCTAGGAACACTTGCCTAGCACTACTGCTATATTCTTTCCACAGTCAAACTGAATGTTGTACAAAATAAACAATATACAGTTGTCCACGTATAACTATTTTCATCATTACCATGGAATAAGTTTCTAGCCCAATATTTAAGGTCTTTTCCATATTCTTGCTCACACTCATTGCTTCTGCTCTATGTTGTGATAATATAAACACAAACTCTCATTAAGTTCTTGTCTCCACTCTTCCTTGACAATCCCTAACTTTTTATGCTCCTACCATATTCATTCTAGACACATTCTTCTTTTTTTCTGGACCCTGTCCTTAACTAGAGACTCAATTCTTTTTCCAAGCATTTCCATAAATGTCCCCAAATGGGCACAAATCTGTATTACTCAATCCTTTTGTAAAATGTTATCCCTAGCCCATCAAATTATATATCAGTAAATATTTCTTTATGTATCTTATCTCTCTAAAGGCTAAATCAGATTTTAGACTTTTGAATATTTTTCTATTTTTTTATTTATTTCCAAAGGTTTTTCCATACATGTAGACCACTCCTTGCACTCCCTTCCCTCCTCCCAGTTCCACTCAGTCCTCCCTCAGCCTCCCCCTACTTTCATCCCCCATCCATTCCCCAAGGAGGGCAAGGAGTCCTAAGATGGGTCAGTTCAGTCTGGCGTATCCATTTGAGGTAGGGCTGAGTTCCTTATCTCAGTATTAAGGCTGAACAAGACGTGCTTCTGTAGGGAATCGGCTCCAAAATGCCAGCTTATGCATAGGAACATAGTCTGATTCTACTCCATGAGGTTCCCAACACTGGCCATGCGAATCAGCAGTCATCTACCTTTGAAGAGTTTAGTTCCTTTTTCTGATGGTACCCGAGTGGTTGTTTTTGATTCAGTGAGCTCCCAGGAGCTCCAGCCAGCCATCTCTGGGACTTCTCATAATCCCTATCCCTTTGCTCATATAGACTCTTCTCTCTCTCTCTCTCTCTCTCTCTCTCTCTCTCTCTCTCTCTCTCTCTCTCTCTCTCTCTCTCTCTCTCTCTCTCTCCTCTCTCCTTATCTCTTTCCAGCTGGACTGGGAGCTTGACTTGATGATTAGTTATGAATCTCTGCTTCCATCTCAATTATTTGCTGGATGAAGGTTCTATAATGATACTTAGGGTGGTCATTCATTTGATTATAGGGAAAGTCCTGTTTAGGAACTCCCTTCACTATGGGTTGGAGACCTAGCCAGGGACATCTTGTGAGTTCTTGGAGGTTTCCCTAGCATCCGGTCTCCTGGTCTCTTTCCAACCCCACATTGGCTTCCTCTATCAAGATATCCATCTCTTTTTTTCTCTCTCTTTGTTGCTCCTCTCACTCAACCGTCTCCTTCTCTCATGAATTGCTCCCACCTCTCCTTGGTCACTATCTGTTAGGATCCCCATTTGCTCAGAAAATCTCTATTTTCTATTCCTAGGGGATCTCTGGTTGTCTCTCCTAAGTTCCTTCTGATTCCAAGCTGTTCAGGAGTTGTGGTTTACAGCTTGAGTATTACTTGCTTCTTGTCTAAAATCCACTTGTGAATGATTCCAAGCCTATACTTCTGGCCTTGTGATACCTCGATCAGGAGTATATCCTACAAATAAATCCATTTTCCTGCAATTTTTATGATGTCTATTTTTTCTCCTGAGTAGTACTTCATTGTGTAAATGTGCCACAATCTGATAATCAATTCTTCAGTTGAGGGACATTTAGGTTGTTTCTAGATCCTTGTTATTACAAATAATGCTGATATGAACATAGTTGAGCTATTGGCTTTGGGATAAGAATGTGCATTCTTTGGGTATATGCCCAATAGTGGTATTGCTGGATCATTAGGGAAATTGATTCCCAGATTTTTGAGGAACCACTATACTGCTTTTTAAAGTGGATATACAAGTTTACACTCCCACCAACAATGGAGGAGTGGTCTCCTTGCTCTGTGTCCTCTCCAGCATAGGCTGTAATCTGTGTTTTTGATCTTAGCCATTCTGACAGGTATAAAGTGGTATCTCAAAGTTGTTTTGATATGCATTTCTCTGATGGCTAAAAATGTTGAGAAATTTTTAAGTGCCTTTCAGACATTTGTAATTCTTCCATAGAGAATTACCTTTTTAGTTCTGAACCCCATTTTTAATTGGATTATTTGGGTTTGGGTCTCTAGTTTCTTGAGTTCTCTTGAGTTTACATTTTCTAGATCAATCCTCTGTCAGAAGTAGGGTTGGTGAAGACCTTTTTCCATTCTCTAGGCTGTTATTTTGTCTTATTGACTGTGTCCTTTGCCTTACAGAAGCATCTGAGTTTCAGGAGGTTCTACTTATTGATTGTTGTTCTTAGTGTTTGTGCTACAGTATTTATATTTAGGAAGTGGTCACCTGTGCCTGTGCATTGGAGGTTATTTCCCATTTTCTTTTCTATCAAGATCAGTGTAGCTGGGTTTATATTGAGGTCTTTGGTCCACCTGGATTTGAGTTTTGTGCAGGGCAATAGATATGAATCCAATTGCATTCTTCTACATACTACCATTCATTTATGCCAACACCCTTTCTTGAAGATGCTATCTTTTTCCATTGAATATTTTTTGGCCTCTTTGTCAAAAATCAGGTGTTCTGAAGTGCGTGGGTTAAGCTTAAGGTCTTCTATTCAATTCCATTAATCCACAAATCTGTTTTTATGCCAGTACCAGTCTGTTTTTATTACTGTAGCTCTATAGTTTAGCTTGAAGTCAGGGATGGTGATGACTCCTGAAGTTCTTTTATTAAGCAGGATTGTTTTGGCAGTCCTGGATTTCCCGTTATTCCATATGAAGTTAAGTATTGTTCTTTCAAGGTCTGTAAAAAACTGTGTTGGGAGCTTGATGGGAATTGCATTGAATCTGTAGATTGCTTTTGGTTAAATTGCCATTTTTACTATGTTGTTCCTACCTATCCAGGAGCATGGGAGATCTTCCCATTTTCTGATATCCTCTTCAATTTCTTTCTTCAGTGACATAAAGTTTTTATCAAACAGGTCTGCTACTTCTTTGGCTAGAGTTATGCCAAGATATTTAATGCTATTTGCAGCTATTACAAAGGGTGATGTTTCCCTTATTTCCTTTGAGCCCTTTTATCTTTAGTGTATATGGGTGTTTTTTTTTTTGTTTTTTGTTTTTTTTTTAGTTAATCTTGTACCCTGCTACCTTGCTGAAGGTATTTATCAAAGAGAGTAAACACCACAGTCAAATCTCACCCAGCTATCTTCCAGCTTCCTCAGCCTTGCTCCTGTGGCTTCTACTGTCTCAATCTGTCTTTCTATGCCTGCCTTAAATACCTTCTTCTCCCAGTTGTTTCACATCCAGGTTAAGATTAAAGGCGTGGGCTACTACTATTTGGTAGTTAGCCTTAAACTCACAGAAACACAGAAAGATCTTCTTTGTCTCTGGAGTTATGGGATTAAAGGCCAATGATCCAGCAATACCACTATTGGGCATATACCCAAAGAATGCACATTTGTACCCCAAAGCCATTAGCTCAACTATGTTCATATCATTATTATGTGTAATAGTAAGGATCTAGAAACAACTTAGATGTCCCTCAACTGAAGAATGGATTAACACTGCCTTCCTGGAAGCCTGGAACTCCCTCTGTAAATTAAACTGGCCTCAAACTCAAATCTGCTGGGATTAAGGGCATACATCACCACTCCCAGATATTCCCTGTGCTGGGATTAGAGGTGTAAATCACCACTCTCTGATCCTCCTGGATTGACTGTGGTTAGATCTCTGTGATATTTCAGACTAATTTTTATTAAATATGAAACATATCCCCACAATATTAACTTTCATAATATAGTGCTGGGTTGATTAATCTTTATTGTTAACTTTACTGGTTTAGGAATAACCCAGAATGTACATCGGATGGTTTTTCCAGGGAGACTTAACTAAGGAAGGAAGAACCAACGGCAATGTGAGTATCACCATGCCAACGGCTGAGGGTTCAAACTGAATAAAACAGGGAAATCAACTGACAGTGAGTACAGTATAACCAGACTCATCACCACAATGCTCACCGTACTATACGGAATTATATTCCCCTTAAACTGTGAACCAAATAATCTCATCCTCCCTCCCCCCTCCTGTGTGTGTCTCCCTAAGTCAGTCTTTCTGTCTGTCTGTCTTCCTCTGTTTCTCTCTTTTCACCGTGTACATTAATTGTTGTTGTCTTGTCTATAGGAGCCAATGATCTAAGTCTTTGATCTGCGTAGAGATGGTATAAAGGAGGCGTTGCTTCATTTCCACCTGTTGAGAAGGATTCTGAGGTCCAAAGAGATTCAGTAGTTACTCTTGGTAACAAATAAAATGAAGCTACAATGAACCAGCTACATGACTTATGAGGCTCAGTGAAACATTAAAATGTGATGTCCCTTATTCAAAGAACAGAAACATACATTCTAAATGGAAACATTAGGAGATTTAACCTCAGTGTTAAGTATAATAGCAGAATTGTACAATTTGTATTTCCTAGTTGGTAAGTGTATCAATATTTTCCTCTTTAAAAAACAGTATAAACACTGAATAGTATCAATTCAAGTGCCTTAATTTCAATTCTGTATATACATAAATTTTGTCAAAACTCTGTATTCTGTATAGTGGTGAGAAGTGAGGGCTAAAAAAAAGAAAAAAAAAAAAAAGGAAACTCTTAACTGCCCTGGATTTCTTTTTCTATCCACACAATCTTTTCCACTAATATTCTTTAATTTAGTTTGCTTTAGCATACTAAAATAGAATAAAATTTATGATTTTTTTAGCAAAGAGTACATTACATGTAGACCCAATTGTTTGGGGAAAATAACATGTTGTGTGACTGTTTGGCTCATGTTGGGAAGCAGCAGGCACGAGAAAGGATCTGATAGAGTCTCTGACCATCACATTTCTTAAAACAGTCTTACTTTTTCTATTCCTAACAAATTCTACATTATACAGAAACTGTCACCACTAGTCTTACACGCAACACATCTCATTGCCACTAAATGCCTCTCTGTATCTATCCACTGTGTTCACTGGGATTCTTCATTCACGGACCATGTGGATGCCAAATGCAAACAAAGCATGCTACAACAGTCCATTTGTGTAATATGCACATTTCTTCTGTTTATGCAAGGGTTCTGCTGTCTCATCACCAGCAAAGCACAAATTCACTAATAAAGTGATTGAGGAATTCAAGGTATCAACAGGAAAGCAAACAACTAAGTATGGAATGCTCCTGAGCTACGAACTTGTCCATCTTCAGGACATATTCAGAAGCCTTGCTGAGGGGAGCAGCTCTGATCTCAGTTCATTTCTTCTGTCTGATATTTGTAACTGTGATTGGAACATGAGACCATGCTGGTTATGCTCCAGTAATTTGATATGCTTGAAAATAAGCACATGCTGGGGTGATCTCAGTGTGGGCACCTCTAGTGAATGTGTTTCTCTTGTTAACAATTGATACAGCAGCACTGAGATGCCCCCAGGTGCTTGGTTTCCTACTTTGGAATTTGCAGCTGTTTTCTAAGCAGATAGATAAATGCATTAAAAGAGGTGGAAACTAATAACAATTGTCTTTTATACTTAATCTGCAAATGGAAACCTCCAGAACAATGAAAGACTGACATTACTTTAATTGGTAAGCATTTTTAGAACAGTTTTTGCTTTATAACAAAATATATGGGGAAGCAGAATATTCCCATCCACCTTGTTCCCAGATCCACATACAACATCCCCACGATGGCCATTCTGTCCAAAGTTTGTTACAATCAGTGGTGTCACAATGGCACATGACTATTTCCTTAAATGATAGTATATATCTAGATTCACTTTCTGTATTGTATTTTCTATAGATTTGACAAATGTGCAATGATATAATATATTCACTATCAATTGATTAATCTTTATTATTAACTTTGTAATCACCCAGAAGATACGGGAAGTATAACTAAGGAAGGAAGAACCATTGTGAATGTGAGTGGCACCATGCCATGGGCTGAGTGTCCAGAAAGGAAGAAAAAAAAATGGAGACATCAACTGAGTACAGCATCTTTCTCTTATATTCTGACAGTGAATACAGTATAACCAGACATCTCATCACAACACTCAGCATAATTTAAAGGCTTTGGGAACTGAATTGCACAAGGAACGAAAGAAAGTAAAGTATGGGGACCCAAAGGCTGCTATAGACAGAAGTTGGTGTGTCATAATGGCAAGAATTTGGAGAGCCACAATGCTGAGAGAAATGGAAACAGTTGGCCCAAAACTTATCACAGAGAAACAGGAACTAGTTTGGCAACTGGACCAAAGAACACTCATGCTCTAGGAATAAATTCTGGTCCCATTGCCAGAGGGCTTATAAAGTACCCACACTATTCAGCTGTCATCCACGCTCAGAGGTCCTAGTTCAATCTCATGGAAGATCCCCAATTGTCATTTCAGAGTCAATGAGTTCGTGTCCACTGTCTCTGTGGGTTTCCTTGTCATGATCTTGACCCCTTTGCGCATACAATCCCTCCTCCCTCTCTTCAGCTGGACTGGGAGCAGAACCCAGTGCTTAGCTGTGAATCTCTGCATCTGCTTCCATCAGTTGCTGGATGAAGGTTCTATCATGAGAATTAAGGTGTTCACCAATTAGATTATAGGGCAAGTCAGTTTAGACACCCCCTCCACTATTGCTCCGAGTCTTAGCTGAGGTTATCTTGTTGGTTCTCTAGCACCAGGTTTCTCTCTAACCCACAGTGACCCCCTCCATCAAGGTTTTCCTTTCTTTGTTCTTCCTCTCTGACCTTCCCCCAACTCAACTATCTCATTCCATCATGTTCTCTGCCCACCTTCCCTTACCCCCTCCAGGCTATGGTCCCAGTTTACTCAGGAGATCTTCTCTAGATCTCCTTGGGGGTGGAGGGTTCATGGATACATCTCTTAGAGTACTCCTTGTTACCTAGATGCTCAGAGGTTGTGAGTTGTAGCCTGGTTATCTTACTTTGCATCTAAAGTCCACTTATGAGTGAGTACATACAGTATTTGTCTTTGTGTCGTTTCTATGAGCATTGCCCAATAGCCAATCATGTCAGCTTAGCTTTTTCACTGGGGATTCCTTTCAGGGGTTGTTATTACCTTCCCTTCCAGCACTCAACAAAGTTCCTGTGTCTCTATGCACCCAAATATAGATGTCCACTCACATTCAGAAGACACTCTGATTTGCTTTCAAGTTTGACAGTTGTGAATAATCCATGTGAAGTCCTTGTGTGAATGTGAATGACAACTCATTTTGGTAAATACCAGAGTGTGATTACATGAGCTTCTGTGAAAATATCTGCTCCCAATTTTCTAAATTGAGGGCCTGTGGTTCTCTGCATCTCATTACATGCCTTTTAGATTTCAGTTTTCCATGTCTCTTCACTGCTACATCTAAGAAGAATTATCTTTCTATCAATTTGTTTAGTGTATTCACTATTAGGAAGTAGTGGTATCTTCTAAGATCCTTATTACAAATCAGAAATGCTAATTCATTACATATGTGTTGATGAAACAAACAACTACACACATAGATACTTAAATGCTTAACAACAATAGCTACCAAAATAATAGTTTTGTATAAAAATCACTTCTGAGTAACAATCTTTATATATGATATATGTGTGTGTATGGATGGATGGATGGATGTATTATGAGAGAGGATATTATGAGATATTTGGAAAATATTTTCCCTAGTAAAACTAGTTCTTAAATGCAGACATTTTATTAGAAGAAAAATAAAATTGTGTATTCTCCACTTAAATAATCTTTCTGTTTCTATTTTTCTTTTTCTTTAACATCACAAAGCTTATGTTTGAATCTCTGCTCATGGTTCTCATTCACATTAAAAAAAAAAAAGAACTGTAGGTGCAGCACATATTCATATGGGTGTTTCTCTTGGAAAAGGAGTATGGTATCATTAAGGGCAAAGCTGTCTTATTGTTGTAGTCATTGTAGCTAAGATCAAATCCTTGGTAGCAGCAGCAGCATGTGGCACAGCTTGACCTTTCAGATCAGGCAGATTAAGAATATTATATTTTCCCCGCAGTCAATGCATGGCCCACGGTTAATGATTACTTAAAGCCTAAATCCCCCAGCTGATTTTCTGTCATTTGGAAATGATCAGAGCCCATGTCCAGCAAAATCTGGCAGGGACATTTTGGCAAGCTCTTTCAACAGCAGATGCTTTTAGAGAGGGTGGGTTGGGATGGAGGGCAAGAGTAGCCTGTAATTCAGGTAGAATTTATTTTCTCTGCAGTTTAACTCTATACCCTTATTCTTTGAAATGATGAGTTGACATTAGTTTGGTAATGAATTACATATCTTACTATTGCCTGTTTTCTTATTCTGGATGCACAATTGAGAACTCTATTTCCACTGAAAAGATGAATTAATTTTTAGAAGTGCATTCGAATATGTCAAGCACTTTAGTAAATTCATATTTTGTTTAATATTTATCAGGGTAACTTTCACACGTCACTATGAAGGGAAATCTGATTTTTCCTCTTTCTTAATCTTCGGCAGTAACCAAGGATTAGAGTCAAGTCATGCCAGCATCAGGCATGATAGCCCTCCTTTTAAACAGACCTTGATTCCAGTTAATAGAGCTATTGGTTATTGCCAAGATACAGGTACCACTGTTGCTCCTTCAGGGACATCTTGTCATGTTGGTCACTATTGTGCATCATATGCTTCAGTTGGGTGAGACAGTCACGTGATGCCCACTTGGCAGTTTACATATGATACTATGAAAGCTAGAGGTCAGGGAGGGAGCTTGAAGGTCAATTCCAGCTCAAGTCTTCCTAGTCCTATGTCTAAAGTCTGTGGTAACTTCAGCAACAGGAATCGGAGATCATTAAGATTGATATCAGTAACCTACATTGTTTTGAGAGTCTCTAGGATTTCCCTGGCCAATAATTGGAAAGGGCATGGTTATCATGGTGAGGAATAATGTAAATAAAGAGAAAATGAATTTCCCTCCAGTAGTATCTTGTGCATATTTTTCTTTTCGGTGCATTGTTTGTTACGTCTGCTTCTCTATTTCTCTGCCCTTACCCTTGTCTATATTCAGCCTATAGATGATGATTGCAACTGAAAGAACTGTATGTTTTCTTGGCAAAGTGCATTGTCTGAGTGAAATAGACTAAAGCTTCTGGCTCGTAAGACTTCCCTTTTGACTCCCATCTTGAATTACATTGTTGTGCTTTCTGAACACTTTCTCTGTTAGCCTTCAGTACTCACGGTCCAGAGAATGGCCCACTTATAACTGCTAACTCTGTATAAGGCCCGTGTTAGTCAAATGCTTTGTTCTCCAAGATAAAATTTCTGGTGGCATCGATCACATTTCCATCGTAAATATTGTTCTCTAAATTCTTCTCATGTCAACAGTGGTTTCATTTAGCTTTCTAGCTATATTGTGGACATCAAACTGTGGATGGAGTCTCTACATGGGTAAGAAATGCGTCTAGTATGAATTATTCTTATTTGATAAAATAAAAATAGACTGGAAGATGGAGAAGTAGTAAACCTATAAACCATTCTATAATTTCATCTGTCTCTGAATTTCTTCGTTAGTTAAAGAGCTACACTAAAGTGACATGTACCTACTTACAGCAGGATGCTAGCAAGGATATTTGATCATTGTGGACATAAGGCTTCCCTTGGATCTAAAGCAACTGCTCCCTTTGTTGCCATAATTCAGGAAGTGGGGAATAAAGAAAAGGCAAAATTAATTTTACTATCACTAAGTGGACCATCATATAACCGAGAGAGTGTGGGAGAGATACCGCTTGAACTGGGGAACATTTATGGGATGGTATAAAACCATAGTGCAGTGGAAACTTTCTGGAATATATAAGGGTGAGTCTAGTGATGACCTTTAGTGATAGAAGTTAAGGAGTATGAATTGTCATTTCTTGTCACTAGTCAAGGCTTCTAGTGTCTGCACTGGATTATATTTGGTTAAGTTGTTAGATGAATGGTAGCTGTGGAGATCCCCAAACAACCCAGTCAGTTTGCTACTACAGAAGGTTGCTCCCTTCACCTGAAAGCAGGGCCCTATCACCAAGGACAACATCCATGCAGTTAATTGAAGGTGTATAGGTCAACCTTGTATACATGGAGCCTTCACTCTATGTTGTAATCTCCTTGGTAAAGAAAGGAAGTATTTTAGAGGCTACTGAAAAAGAAAAAATGACACCAACCCAGCCACAAAACCTTTGACATCAATGAGTCCTGCATGTAAGATGTCTTGAGGCAACAGTGGCTCATAATGTGTAGGAGTGGCTAACTAATGACTGGCTTAACCTGAGGTCCAATCCATGATGGGAAGCTCAGGTCCAGCATGGCTTAAATCACCAGGAACAGAAACCTAGATAGCCCAGAGACCTATGTAAAACCAAATGTGTCAGGCTTCCAAAACAATAACAAAAGATCAATGAAATGATGCCTAATGATAGTCTAATATGCTTATAGATCAGAGCCTTCCCCAACCACTCTCAGAGACACTTCTTCTGACAGCAGATAGGAGAGGATACAGAAACCCAAAGCCAGACACTATGTGGAAAGAGTCTAATTTTGAGTTCTTCATCGGGTCCTTCTCCCAGGAGCTCAGGGAATGCCTAGGAAGTTGGGGCAGGGGGTAGAAAGATTGTAGGATCTATAAGGGATGGAGGAAACCAGGAGAACATGGCACACTGAATCAACTAAGAAGGGCTCATATGGGCTCATAGAGTCTGAAATGGGAAGCATGGGGGCCTGCAGGAATCCTGCACCAGGTCCTCTGAGTTCATGCTGTGGTTGCTAGCCTGGTGGTTTTTGTGGGACTCCTAATTGTGGGAGTGGGTATGACTCTGACTCTTTAGCCTGCTCTTGGAACTCTTACTCTTGTTGGGTTGCCTTGTCCTGCCTCAACATAAGGGTTTTCGCTTTTTCTTGTATTTGTTTGGTTTAGATTGCTTTGATTGTTGTTTTTCTAATGGGATATACATGAAAAGCAGATTTAGGAAAGAGGGAGGTGTGGGACAGCTAGGAGCGGAGGGGAAAACTATGGTCTGGAAGCATTGTATGAGAGCAGAATCTACTTTCAATTTTTTTTAAGGCTGAATTTTCTTCTATTCTGCAGCTTATCTCTGAATTATCTGTAACCTTCCCCCCACCCATAGATCTGGTTCTTCCTGCCACTTGATATATATCAAGACCAATTTTTCCATTTTCATCTTTTTCCTTCCATCCTATCCCTTAGTATACGATCCAGATAAAATTTGCTTATTAAACCACTTGTCAACTATATAACAGATGCCATATAGTCCTGTGTAGCTTCAAGATGCAAAAGCTATACAGCTGTGAGTGCTGAAGTCATGACTACAAAATGTTAAGAATCCAGAATATATCTCTCCTCCCAATTGTATAATATCCTCTCTGAAAACATATTCATGTATATTGTCTGACTTTTCCTGGGAAAATATCAACAAATAGATAAATATCAAATATCACCCCAGAAAGGACTCCAAGGACAGACTAAAGGAACAATCCCACTCAAGACTAACTTTATGAACCAGGGAGTTTATTAGAGCTACTTTCAGGAATATAGCTGAGGTTTTACTCATAGAGGCATGAATAAATCATTGTGATCAGGCTTCCTTCCAGTTTTCTGACAGATATTGGAAGTGATAGTCCTTCTGGAGGCTGTGGGGACAACACGGTAGTAGGAGCAGCATGTAGAGCTTCACTGATACACTCTGATCCTCATGGTCATGCTGGGATTTAACCAAAAACTGAACACAGGGCAAAAATCAAAACCACCAAGAACTTCCCTCAGTGCACAGCATGCTAGAGGTTTGCCATGCTTAATCACCCACGGATCCAGCAGTTCAAAAAGGCCTTTAATATGATTGATCAGAATAGGGATGATCTCATCTACAAGGAAGGCTTGAATGATATGCTAGAGGAAAAATTCAATTGATGAAAATCTGGAGGCCATGATGTATGAGGCTCCAGGCCTCATCAATTTCACCATCTACCTCACTGTGTTAGTGAGAAGATGAATGGCACAGATCCTAAAGGTCTCATCGGAAAGGTTTTCCCTGCTTTGATGAAGAAGCCGCTAACACACCTTCCAGGAAGGATACTGGTAAGATGCTGACATCACAAGTGATTAGTTTATAGATGGAACTGGTGAGCTGTATAAGAGAAGACCCAGTTTACAAAGAGGGGAAGGCAACTACACTGAGGTCTCAGACATCCTTAAACATGGACCACGAGGCAAAGATGACTGAAAATACCTTCAAATTTTAGTCAAATTTTCCTTATGGCCACCGGGATATTTCTGAGGTGGTTCACTGGGAGCCTATTGCATGCCCTTAGCATTACAATCTTTTACCTTTCTTGTTCTGTAGTTATTCTTAGCCATTTGGGAAAACATACATCTTTACAATCCGATTGAAGCTTGGACCTACTGTCCTTTAAAAAAGTAATTTAATTTACAACGAGCCGTGGCCCTCCTACATAAATCCACACAGAGTTAGTATATTTTTCTTTCCAGAGAAAGTTATTCTACCTTTTGTTGTTGTTCTGAATGATAGTTAACCTTTTTTGGTGAAAAACAGAAATTAATGAAAATCTATTACTCATTATTAGGTCCTTTCTTCAATTAAATTAATCAGATATCTTCTCTCATTTAAGCTCTGTTTCTAATATTTCAATTACCTTTGTACCATATTCTATATCCTAAAACTGGACTTTTGACTTTTCATTTTATGAGTGCATTTTTATTTACTTCTAATTAGCACACGCTATTCTTAACAAATCACTGTCCTCATTGCTTTTTGATGGTCTTCTTTCCATTTAGTTTTCATGAGGACATTGCATAACATGAAAATGTAGTGCTTACTAACACGGTCATTTAATTATGTGAGAAACAAAGCTGGAGATGGTGATTTCGACCAAAAATATAATCTGAGTGGTGTTGTAATGAGGTTTCTTGGTCCTGGGCGGCCAGAGACCTGCCGCCCCAGACCTCTTAGCTGCCCGCAGCTGCTTAGGCTCCCAGAAATGATTCAGACGCTTATATTAAGTTCATGATGTTTGGCCTATGGCTCAGGCACATTGTTAGTTTGTTCTTACATTTTAAATCAACCTATTTTTATTCATCTGTCTGTCATGTGGCCTGTGGCTCACCTGTGTTCCTTACAAAATGTTAGACGTTCTTCAGGACTCGAGGAGAAGCAACTGATTGTAGTAAGTGGTTTCTGTTCTGGTCTTTCGGGCCTAGCCTCAAGGTTTAGGCCCATGGACCAGCAGACCCGCAGAGATGCACAGATGCTTACATTAATTTTAGGCTGATCAGCCTAAGGCCTAGGCATATAACTTGCTAACTCTTTACCCTTAAACTAACCCATGACTCCTATCCTGTTCAGCCATGTGGCTCAGTACCTTTTCTTAGAGCACCATAGTCATCCTCTGCTTCTTCCAGCTTCTCTCTGGCATTCTGCTCTGTGCTTCCTATTCAAGAGTTTTTTTAGTCTGGTAGCCCCGCCCACACTTCCTGCCTGCCTTTGGCCAATCAGCACTTTTTATTAAACCAGTGGGTGGGACAATTATTTACCATGAAACAACACAATCCCCTACAACTGATAAATGGAAAGAGCAGATTTCCTACTTCACTGAAATAAAAAGAGACTCTGGGCCTGTAGGCTGAAGATGGATGCCCCAACTTTATAAAGGAACTTTGGGTAACTGTCCAGGCAGATAGGTGTCATCTCTGTCTGATGTGGGAATGTCTTTCTGTATGTTGTGCATATCAATCTTTAAATAAAGGTGCTGTTTTGGCACCATAGAAAAAGTAGGAGGGGAAATCACAGCATAGGTAGGAGGAGCAGGACGGAGTTGGAGAGACCAAGACTGAAGCCCAAAGGAGCAACATGTGAGGAACACAGGTGAGCCACGGGCCATGTGGCAGACAGATTAATGGAAATGGGTTGAATTACAACCCATTGCAACATCTGTCCTTTCTAGATTTTAAAAGTTGCTTACACTTCTGGTTTACTTGGGTAAATATAACCTTCTGTGGTCTTTGATGTAGTTGAAGATCAGATAGTTATAGGTATAGTTTTTCTTAGTCATTTGAAAGGTATACTGGATATGAAACTTTAGATTCACAATGATAAGGTAGATGATAGAGTATTTTCTTTAATTTTGCTAGCTATAAATAGACTAGATATTGTAACTGTAATTCTTGCTTGATGGCTATTTTGTTATATGTAATTTTGCTATGTTAAAATTAAAACCTTTCTTTTTGATTAGACAGAAAGGGGGAGGTGATGTAAAAATGTCTTTCTGTATGCTGTGAATATCAATCTTTAAATAAAAGAGCTGTTTTGGCCCATGACAGGCACCATAAAAAAAATAAGAAAAAAAAAATCATAGCATAAGTAAGAGAAGCAGGGCAGAGTCAGAGAGAACAAGCCCAAAGCCCAAAAAAGCAACATGTAAGGAACACAGATGAGCCATGGGCCACATGGCAGACAAATTAATAAAAATGAGTTGATTTAAAATAAAAGAGCTAGCTAGCAATGTGCCTAAGCCATAGGCCAAACATCATAAACTTAATATAAGTGTCTTAGTCATTTTTAGGGCCTGAGCAGTGGCAGGCGGCTAAGGAGTCTAAGGCTACAGGTCTGTGGGTCTGGGTTGGTGCCTGGGACCAAGAAACCTCATTACAACAGAGTGGCATATGAGCTTGGTGACTTTTTTGTGGGAAATGAGAAAAAGTCAGGCAGGTTTGAACTGTGGAATGTAAACTAACATGTTACACCTTGCCCCCTGGGTGACACTTCAGTTGTACATGGGCAAACAGTCTGTGAGTAACAGTACTTTCTCTTGGCTCAGAGTTCTTTGGAACTTGTGGGTCTTATTTTACATCAGGAGCTGCTGGATTTCAGACCTCCATTTGTCACCCTTCTAGATCTTTCCTCTTGAGCTTATTAGTACTATCCAGGAGCTATCTCCAAGATACACTTCCAGGAGAAATAAAAATTTTGTACAAGGAACAAAAAGGTTTCTAATTCCTATATGTCAGCACTTCAGGTCAGGCCCGTTGCCAGTGACTAACAGCATTTAAACAATAGTTCATTCAGGTGTGATGATTCACCAGATGTTATTATTCAAAAGTGAGAAGAAAATAGGCCGGTTTTGCATCTCAAAAACTACCAAAGCACATGGAAAATGAAGTTAAAGGTCCAGTTCCTTATCCAAGTTACACATAAGTAATGTAGCATGACAATGAATTTCTTCATGACCTTTCGATATCTCTGTTTTTCTGTTGTATGTACAATTAAGAGAATATTACCCGTCTTATCTGCTCTTTGTGAAGATAGAATTACTCTCACATTGCAGGGAAGTAGGTGTATTCAGTATGTACGTCATCAACTCTAACTTAGAAACTTAAAGAACTAAGTTTACAAATGGAGAAAGGCACCAACAAGAGCCAAGGTGATTAGTGCTTATTCACTTGATTTCTTATCCTATATTTACATTTCGGAGAAATAAGCTATTTCTAGTGTATTTGACTGGCTTTAACTGGGGATGTAAAATGAAAATTCATTTCACAGTCTTCAGTTTGTCTGATAAATTTTAGCATCATAGAAATGTTCCTATCCAAGTTCCAGGGCTAGTGTGTGTGTGTGTGTGTGTGTGTGTGTGTGTATGTGTGTGTGTGTGTGTGTGTGTGTGTGTAAAATCAGTAGACTCCTGGCTTATAATCTAAATCTGTGACCTCTAGAAATAAAAAATGTAGTCTTGTTTATAGGCCTCAAACACATTTGGATTATGATGAAGTAAAGCAGATTAATTATTATAAAATAATCATATCATAATAAGTGTGTGACTCTATAATTTCTTACTCAGTCGCAAGGCATCAGCCAAGATCACCTAAGTTACCCTATTGACTAAGTTTTGACAGGCAGGCATCAATCAAGTACAAGTTTCAGCTCTGTATGTTAGTGAGAAAGCACATTTGTCTTATTCTTTTGGCTTCTCTGTATTTACATTTCTATACTGAACCGTATTTACCTGTGAAGTCTAGAGTCATAAATAAGTATGTATTAACAATAAATAAAACATGTGTAATCTTAAAAGCCAAATACTGATATTATTCATAGCATATAACCTTTACTAATCATTTGCCAATGTGAACAGCACCCTCACGTAGACAAAAGCTATGTGATCTTACCTCACTTCTCTAAAAATGTCCAAGACTGATTCCACACATCAGTTTAATTCCATACAATTGTGTTTCTGTCCTCTAGTGTGTCCAGTATTGTGCTGTGTAAAAAATAAAAAAGATGTTTGAGTTGTGGGACTGGGCAGGTCATAATGAGAAGCAATAATAAATCATTGACACTAAACCATAACTAAGTATTATTTGATTACAGAATGAGAAACTTAATGCACGAAACATGAGATTTTTTTTTTCTTGCAGTGTTTGAAAATATACTATGGAAGGAACATTGAAGTGAGTGAACAATGGAGTAAGTTTTTAAAAAGATTGATGTTAGCTATGTGTGAATTCAGCTTCAAATAAATATACTTAATTATCTGTCAGAAAAGGTCACTGTAAGATAGTAGATCTCAGAGGCAATAAAGGGAGAGGTTCACACTATTGAGAAATCAGTGTGATAAGCATCCTTGCAAAGGTTAAGGCTCTCAAGGAACTATTTGAATTATTCTTAGTTGGAGAGACATTTGGTAGTATAATGTTTTTAGGTGATAAGTTGTCTTATATGAGGTCTGTGAGGGCATAGGCAAAGTTCATAAGAAAAATACACTTCTGATGTAATGTCCCTAAATCTACATGCTTTTCTTTGTCACTTAAAGAAATATAAAAATTCATGGATAAAGACAAAAGGTCTATGTTATTTATTGATAACCCTGAAGCTTCTTTTATCTGTGTGTGGAATATAAAGAAGGTAATTTCATTGCACATGTTGCTGCCAACTGAAGCCTTGCTGTCTGGCATGGGGCACAAACAACAATTTCTCTGACATTGCAAATTGGCACTGGTCAGTAGAAGTTATAAAATATTTAGGCCATGTTTAAAACCTCAGTAAGCTAGCTTCGTTTTATGAGTGTGTGATATGCAAGACATGCAACTCATGTATTTAATAAAATTCTGGTCCTAGTGACTATGCTAGCTACCAGTAATAGACTTTACCTATTTGCCTCTTCAAAGAAACAAAGGAATTACCTTAGCAGTAGATGGGTACCTTTACTAAATCCATCCCCTTCAGAGAAGTATCTAGATAAACTGATAAAGTGATGCAAGATTGTAAAGTGGAGTTATTTGAGTGCTATGTAGAAAAACTATAATCATCTTCATGTCTCCAGAGCTCCCTGAAGGATCATCTGAGTTTGGTGGTGAGCCTGCTTTATTCATGGATCCACTTCTATTTACTCTATTTGATTCTTTAGTTCAATTGCTTCACATTAAATGCCATTACCTGGGAGAAACCAATATGGAAAGTGTGTAATTGATTAACTTAAAATATGGCATTTCTTAGCAACATTCATTCTTAGCAAGAATTCATGGGAAATAATAATCAGGAAATATCAGAAAAATCTATACTAACTGGGTATCACAAACTGAGGGAGGAGGTCAAAGTAACTCTAACGTTACAAAGATGACAACAGCCTATATGTAGCCAGTCACCTATAGTGGGGGGATGTAAGCATGTCATACAGAACATAAAAGGTAGCACAAGAGCTTTCAGAGTGAAGATGGGGCTGTTTTAGTAAATTCTGATGCAGCAGGAAGGACAGTGGATTTCAGGAGGAAAGGGAAAGAAGGATGACACGAGTAGGCTGTTGGGCCAGTCATGCCATAATGAATGCTAGGGTAAAATCAGGTGTGGGGGGTGTGTGTGTGGGGGGGTGTGGGTGGGTGGGTGTGAGTTTGTGTGTTTGTGTGTGTGTTTTCTCACATCTTTCTTTGAGAAAGTGAAGTTTGGAAATGTATGAGGTAAAGTTTTCTCCAATGTCACCCTGTCAAAGGCTGTCAGAACTAGAGTTTTAAAACTGGTTGTGTGAATTAATCCATTTCTCAAAGTTCTCAAAACCATTACTGCACATCTAGCAAAAGAAGAATTGAATTTCAAAAGTTCCATGTTATTAGTAAATAGTAAAATGCATTTTTTTCAATCTCCATCCATGATTTCTTGGATGCCAGCATATATTTAAGCTAGACCATCCCTAGGTTGCCATGATATATGGATACAGAGATCCATGAAGAGCAATTTATTAAAAATTAAACTTCTAATCAAAATCAGTTACATTATTTCCTGGTATCCTAATCTGTTGTTATTTTATTTTCTCCCTGGGGAGAATGGACAACAATCTATTCTCTACAGATAGGGCACTGACAACAGACCAAAGAAGCAATCCAGTCCAATTGGTCCGACTTAGTGACCCATGTGTTCATTGGAGATGACTCACAGGAGTATCAGTAAGGGCTTATTCATGGGCGCATAGGTGAGCTGGAGTAGTTAGCCCAGTTAGCATAGATAAACTCATAAAAGCTGTATCTTTTGGAGGTCCCAGCATGACCTTCCATCAGGTCAGCTGATTGGCCTCCCCATCCCAGTGACTGGTACAGCTAATGCAATGCTGGTCAGGGGTCCTTAATGTTAAGGTGGCTTGCTCAGACTTCTGACTTCTGAGTTTGCTTATTTTCAACGTCTTCAAATGTTGTTTTCTTCACAAGTCTTATGGAGCTTACTTCCAGAAAGAAATGTTTTATTTCAGAGAAAAAATAGCTATGTGCTGTCTAGTAGTATGTATGAGCATCCTTTTGACAGGTGTTTTCATCATCTTCTGTCTCAAAAGCTGAATTCCTAAAGAGAATCTATTGACTTTACCATGGTAAAGCTTTTGTGTCACTGAAGAAAATGCTGTCTGCTCTGAAAACTGTTAGAATTATATTCCCTGGTAGTCAGTCCTCAGCAGAAAAGTAACATTACAAAAGGTCAGTCATGGAAACAGACATGACACCATTCCCTCAATAGAACTGCATTAAGACTAAAATAAAGATTTACCCAAGAGGACAAATAAAATAAAGACTGTATATTATCCAGTGCATATGTATATCTACAAGAAGACACCGAAAATATCTTAAAATATTACTACATTTAGAAAGACAATAGTATTTAAACAATAAGGAAATCTGTTGAGTGATAATAAACCTACTTAAAACCGTTAGCAAGATGCTCCTCAACAATTCATTCAGATATATTTATCTATAAGCCCAATGAAAAGACAATTTTTCTTCAGTTCAAATAATGTTATATTTATATACTTTACATATATTTCATTATTAAATAATTTAGTACCAAACCAATAAATTCTACTTTTTAATCTATGCTATCAAAATCTGAGAGAGTTCTGTATGTTCGACGTGGGTATTTATCTCGCAGGATGTTTGATTCTGTCCCATGAAAATGAAACTGCCTAGTCAAAAGTAATGTGTGTCTTAGCACCCACCCCTCTTCATTCTCTTCATATGCGCAGCTAACTGGGGGGGGGGCACAGAAATAGCTACTACCTCATGGTTATATTCCATACAAATGTGCTGTTGGAAATCCTAAGTCAGGATAGAGTCATCTGAAAGAAGTACAGGTCTATGTGTGTATGTGGGGGGGGGGTTGTTATTGTGGCTCAAGCATCTGTAGATAAAAATCCTTTTGATTTTTAGAGTAAAAATTATCATGATAGGGAGTAGATCTTAACATTCTTTAGCAGTATCATTGCAATTACAAGTCAGTTGCATAGAATACTCATATCAAGTAAAATATCAAGCAGGTTAGCAAAAACTCCATTTTATAAAATATACATGCAATGTGCTTTCATATGCAACAAAAAATGCAGTTTTATGAAGTCATTAGTCTCAAGTTTGGGTTGTCTGAGCTCATATGATAGATATATACTATTTGTGGAGCCAATATCTATCAGTGATACTGAAGTGACATTTGGGGCTTATGAAAGATTATAGGGTTTTTTTGATGATCACATGTAATCAGAATATAGTTGGATCCTTTTTAGCATTAAGCTTTCAATTTTATTACATTCTTTTTGGAAACCTTCCTTGACTGCCCAGTATACACTATTATATACACATGCAACCATAAATATACATATATACACTTTTTTGTAATGGCTGTACTAATTTTTAGATGCACACCAGCAGTGTGTGTGATGGCTTGAAACATTCTTGGCAACCCTCCTAACTCTTTGTCTTTATGTTACTATATTTAGTTTGCTGTACTATGAGTTGCACCCAGGACTTGTTCATGCTAGGCAAGTAGTATACCATTGAGTTATATAGCTCACTATGGTTAATATTTTCATCATCTTCCTAACTGAAGTGAGTAATCTTCCTCCGTGATCACTGTATCAACCCTGCCTCCGTGTTATTTCCCTGCTTAACTTCCTGCCTTGGCTTCCCTCTGTGATGGACTGTGATTAGGAAATGCAAGCCAAAATAAATTATTTCCTTTACATGTTGATTTTGGTCATGATGTTAATTATTGCGATAGAAATCAAATAGAATGAATCCATAAAATAATAATAAGCTGTGTTTAATCACAGTTGTTTTGTATCCATCTTGAAAGTTTTCTTAAGTTCTACATGCTTATAGAGGCTTACATCAGATCTGCTATCTATGAACACGTCTTTGCTTTGCCACTTTGCAATTCTTATCTATGAACTTTCCTTTTATTAATTAGCTGGTAAAATACAATGAATTAAATACAAAATTGTATGCACTATAGCGATCTTTAACAGTGACATCATGGAATACAGTTGTTACTTCCAGTTGTACAAGTCTAAATTATTTTTTTTCATCAGGTGTTCCTTGTACAGCCTTGGCTGTCCTGCAACTTGTTCTGTAGAGCAAGCTGGCTTTTAACTCAGAGATCCACTACCGTCCATCTCTAGAGTGCTGGGATTAAAGACATGTACCACCACTGCCTTGCTATCTGGACATTTAAATAATGCTAGATGTAAATAAAAATTGTTATGGTTTGCTTAATGTCATCTTTTAAGAGTCATAAGTAAGTAAGTTCATTGTTCTAGGTAATTTCTCATCTCATAAAGACATGTATACTACACTTACATTATATCTAATATGAGATGCATATAAAATATAGAAAATAGTTAATTTTTATAAAGTAATCATAAAGTCAATATAATCAATGCATTTCCACTCATTAAGAGTTCCAGGAGAAATAGTCTTTCTCATTATTTTCCTAAATTAGAGCACAGGATGGTCAGAGGAAACAGAGTTATTAATTCTCTGGTATAGTAAAGAGGTTTTAAGGGGTCACTGTCTTTTTAAAGAGATAATTTCTCCCTTATACATAATATTCATTCCTGGTGCTTCCACCTGAATTTTCCTTTTTGCTGTTTAACAAAAGAATATTTATCAGTTCCACAGCTGATTATTAAAATATTTCATTGTAGTATTTCCAAAGAATTTTGACTGCAGTATGACAAACATGAAAAGATTTTATTCAAAGGAGTAAAATGAATTCTCTTGGCACAAAAACATAGTACTTGTATACAAATTGTTCATTTGAATCACAAAACCCATAAATATAGGCTAGGTAGCATATTTGCACACCAACCAAAATATAACATAAAACTATATTATCATACATTAATTGCTTCATTTAGTGTTTAATTCTTAATTCTTAATGAATAGTGCTCCAGAACACCACATTAAATTTTTGTATGTAATAAAATATACACATTTATAATGCGCAGCCATATTAAATAGGTGCCCTACTTGGAAAAGCAAATTAGGCAAAATCCATTATTTATTTTTATACTGAAAGAATCGGGAAGTCTGGCAAGGGAGTAAGCTGTCAAGTATATAACTCAGATTAAATTACTGTTAAGGTCTTTTTGTTTACATGACAATGGTACTTCCTTTCTACAATAATTTAAAACAGTTTTTCCATTTTCAGAATTATTATTCAAGACATACACAAGCTCCAAAACTACTGTGCTCTGTCACTCAACATATTTTCAGCTTTCAGTTTACAAATAGAGAGAATGAAATGTGAGGTTAAAATCCATACTCTCAGATAGATGGACTCTTTAGAATAGCTTTTGATGTGTGTCATCGGTGTCCAGTATGTCTTTATTATTTTATGAGTTTATTATCTTATTTATACATTGTGCTGGTCAGTTTTATGTCAACTTGACACAATAGAGTCACTTGAGAAGGACTTTCAATTGAAAAAAATGCCTCAATACGATTTGCTTGTAAGCCAATCTGCAGTGAATTTTCTTGATTGATGATTGACGTGGTAGAGCTCTGCTCATTCTGGCAGTGCCAACCCTGGGCATGTTGTTCTGGGTGTTATAAGACAGCAAGCTCAACAAGTCATGAGAAGTAAGCCAGTAAACTCCACTCTTCTATGGCCTCTGCACCTCCAGGCTCCTGGCCTGACTGCCTTCCATAGCAGACTTATGAGACCTAGGAGTGTAAACTGGGATAAATCCCTTTTTCCCCAAGTTACTTTTGGTTATGGTACTTATCACAGCAAACAGAACCCTAAGTAAGACTCTTTAAGCACAGCACATTCATTGAACCAGCAAAGCAAAGTCATAAATGTTCCCATTCATCTTTTTTTTTTTTTTTTTTTTTTTTGCTTTTAAAATCAGACCAATCACTAAATTTTATCAGTTTATCCAACATTCAACTAATCTGGGGTTACCAAAGAATTTCACATTAGAAATGAAATTTTGTGTACTTATTTTCTTCTCGCTCAGCAAATTTTATCATTTGATTTTACCAGAAGGAGTTTATATTTAGGGCAAATATTTCTGGTGTAGGCTTTATCAAAGAAAGTTTTGCAAAGTTTAAGATTAGAAAGAAATAATTAACTGGCCAGGCCAATAATTAGAGAGATGAACTGATCAGTTTATTATTCTTCATATGAAGTAGATAATGCCAGGCTAACTTAGCAGAATCTGATATTGACTTAAACAAGCACCATAAACATATAAACAAAAACAGCATATCTTTCAAGTCACACTGCACTGATTTATATATTCTAACTATTTATATATTCTAATATATATTCTATATATTCTTAGATATATATATTCTAAGAACTTGTGTTGCTTCCTGTGACTTAAAACAGGCAGTTTTTGTCTTTCATCTTTGATGCCAAGCCAAAAAAATAAAAACCACTTCTTCCTCAAATGTTTAATTCTATGCTCTACATAATTAACATGAATGCTAGAGCAAATGCAACATACATATTCATATTATAATATATTACATAATATATAATTTGACAATTGTTTAAAATGTCTCATTCATCAAATATTTAAAATCTTAGAACAATATCTTCCTTTGAATAATTCAGTGTTGGTGTTTTTGTTATTGCTTGTTTGGTTGGTTGACTTGGTCTAATCTGGGGAGGGGTGCAGAGCCTTGCTCTACATTCTAGAATAGCCTAGAATTTGCTATATTACTAAGGTGGCCCTAAACTTCTTGCAGTACTTCCTCTCACTCCTAAATGTCAGTATTAAAGGTGTATACCTTCATGCCTGGCCATTTCATTTGCTTTTAAAACTTGACATATCAGTGACTCTAAATGTGTGTTTTTGAATCCCACATTCAAGCAGATTTTAAGGGAAGAAATACTTGTTTAAAATGATTTTGGGGGAAAGTAAGCTGTAATGGTTTTATACACAACCTTTACCAGGGACATTACTGAAGCATGGTAGCAGCTTATAGCGTAACAGAGAAAGCTCATTTTAAATCAAAGTATTTTAATATAAAAATCAGAATGCTAGCATTTTGTATGGTAGTTTGTAACAACAGAAATATAGAATGGAAGTAGTGCATGAGATAGTGGTATCAAATAGATGTAAACCTCAAGGGTTATCTATTAGTTCCCATCATACATTTGCCAAGGGTGACACTGACTTCAGGAAGATTCAGGTTGTGTGTGCACAGATGTTGACAGGTTCCAACAGTTACCCTATGTTAAAGCTACAGGTAATCCTAGTATAGTATATGAGTGGTGGGGATCCCAGGTTTAAAGCTAAGTGTGGTTCAATTGCCTCACATTAAACCAAAGAGTATGTAGGCTCTGCCATTTTTGTTAAAACATTGGTTTGCTACAAGTTGACATGAGAGCATAGAGAAGTGCTTGGTACACATGACAAGCGCAAAGATCACACATCAAGACCAAGTTGGCGTCACTCCAAAGATACAAGTTGCTCAATGTAGGAAAATCAATAAATGTTATTTAGCATATTAAAATCTTAAGGATAGAAATCACACAATAATCTCTGTAGATATGGAAAGGTATTTCATAAAGTTCACATACCTTAATTATAAAAATCCTAGAGAAATTAGAACTATATGAAACATACCTTACAATAATAAATGCTATACATTACAAACCTATAGACAGCACTAAGTGGAGAAAGCTAAGAACATCCCCATTAAACTCTGAAATGGAGAAGAGGATGCCCACTATCTCTATTCTTAGTATTGTGTGGAAAGAAACATAACCAGGAAAACATACTAATACATAAAAACGGAAAAGAAAACAGTGAAAGTATCTTTATTTTCAGACAACAGGATTCTATACTTAAAAGACCCTACAGATTTTATTAGAAAGCTATTACATCTAACAAACTCTTTCAGTAAAGTTACAGGATACAAAGTCAACATACACAAACCAGTAACTTTCATATATGCCCTAATAAATTTGCCAAGAAAGAAATTAGCAAAACTACCTCATCATGCTCCCTCAAAACAACGTAAGAATAAACCTTGTCGTGATGCAAGACACCTATATGCCAATCAATTAAAGAAAATGAAAATGTAACATACATACACAAGGAAATTATACTGCATTGTTGAGAAGAATGAACTTACAAAAATTGTGGGATGATGAACTTACCTGGAAGTTAGTTCGTGAAGCGACACAGCCTCATATATGAAGATTTTAATTTTTAAAGTTTGCACGGAAACAGAAGCCCTGAGAGTGGGAATAGACTCTGAAACTAGACAGAAGGCTGTGAGAGTGGCGCAAAGGGTGTTGGGGAATTCAAGAGGTCACAAGTGACGAGAAAGTGTAAAGACAGCCGCTGGGCAAAGAGAGTAAGAGGAGGCCAGATGAGAAGTGAGGAGAGAAGCAATAAGGACAGATTGTGTTCGGGAAATGCCAGAGTGAGACCCAATTCTCTGTAAAGCAATAAAAGAATTTTAAAAAGAGAGAAAAAAGGAAGACGCAAAGCAAAGTAAAAGGGAGGTGGAGAATAAAGCAGAGTTTGGAGGCTTCCAGCTGAGAATGTTTGTGTACATCCTTTTACCTAAGCCATCGGGAACAAACCGTAGGTGACAAGAAATGGTGAGATTTGAAAATGTTTTAAGGTAAAGAGTAATGATCTTTCATATCTGGACAAGGGTAATTCCTTAGTGTACTTATTAACTGCACATGAGACACATGCTAAAGTATTCACATCTGCTTGCCAACGTGAGAACTCTCTGGTAACAATGGAAGCCAGGGGAAAAGACTGTATATTAGGCTGAGTTTGTAGCCAACACCACTAGAGAAGCAATTTGACGAACCTCATGATAATGTCCTTATTCAAGAACTTAGAGTCAACATATCATATTCTTCATCCTGCTTACAATTCTTGATTTTGTTTCCTACATAATTAGTTCATTCTTTAAAGATCTTTCTACTTTAACAGTCTTTGTAATATGACCATACTGTTCCCCTTTTTTTTGAGGAAAATATTTTAATTTTAATGTTCATGCCTGGAATTTGATGAGACTAATTTAAAGGTCAGACTTCTTAACTGTTATGAATATTTTCCGTGTATCTTTTAACATTATAAAATGAAATATAATATTTACCATTGAAGTGTCTTTAGAGATTTTGTTTTATGCCATAAGCAGTTGCATATCCTAAGTATAGAATTTCAAGTCTGATCCATAGACGAAATTAGACATATTGTGAAACTGATTATATAGTATTATTCAACTTGAATAGTGTGTTAACTCTCTATAAGATTCACACAAAGCACACTATTAGTACTGAATAATTATGTAACCGCCAAAATTCAACCATCTTGAGGTCTTAAGTGGAATCTTTCTTGAAAGAATATGTATCTATTAGCAATAAATAAACTTAAGGGAGACTTTTAAGAAAGAGTAGTGTATCCTTAGTATGTAAAAATCTGAAATTTTTTCAAGTTTCTAAATGTGATCCTACATTCTACATTTTTTTTCAATGTGGAGTCTTATAATAAGGGTTTTTGGTCTTGGGCAGCTAGAGGTTTAGACTTATAGACTTGCAGTGCTAGACTGTTTAGTTGTCTCTTGTTTCGTTTTTTAAAAATGATTTAGAAGTTTATATTAAGTTTATGTTGTTTGGCTTATGGCTTAGGCACATCGTTAGTTTTTTATTTTCATTTAATTTATTTTTATTAATTTGTTTGTTATGTGGTTTATGGCTTATTTGTGTTTTTTATTTGTATGGGGGGGGGGCGGCTGGTTTGATTTGTTTGACTTTGTCAATGGAGTTTTAAAATAAGTTTGAAAAGTCTGCAGAAGGTTCTCTCACATGAATACATGCATATCTTGGTAATTTCCTGGACACCACAAACTGCAGGAAATTTTGGCTACAGTAGTAAACTCTGCAGTGATATCTTTTAGATTAAATGGTAAATCAACCTTTTCTAGCAACTACCGATTACATGGTAAATCTGAGAAGACCTGGCTGTTGACTTAAGTTCCTGACAGATGTCTTTAGAGCATTTGCTTCCTTCCTAAATAAAGGTCTGAATTTAACATGAAGTTGCAAGCAAATTTTTGTTCAGAAGTTACCAAGAATATTTACTATTACAACACAAATAGAATTTGTCAGCTTTTTGGAGTTTTATTAATGTTTACTTTGTTTCTTTCTCTTGTAGATGACTGAATGAACAAAGGTTTGTTTTACCTAGGAAATTTGGATATTTACAGTGTAATAGTAAAATATAAGAAAAATTCACTTTAAAAAATGATAAGACATTGGCTTGAAAAATTTTTAGTGGTAGAAATGATACCACTTGTGTGAATGTAATATAAAGGACATTTTTTTAAACAACATGGTATTTATAATCTACAATGAAAGGCTTTGTTTTTAATTTGATAACAACGATCTAGTCAAAGTCTCATTTCTCTCTCTCTCTCTCTCTCTCTCTCTCTCTCTCTCTCTCTCTCTCTCACACACACACACACACACACACAAAGAGAGAGAGAGAGAAAGAGAGGAAGAGAGAGAGAGAGAGAGAGAGAGAGAGAGAGAGAGAGAGAGAGAGTAGGATTTTTTCACTAATTAAAGCTAGCCTTAAATTCTCTGTGTGGATGAGAATTTATGCGTATCTCTCGTTCTCTCTCGGGAGATGGGACTACAGGTAATTCTTCCAATATTCAGCAAAATGTAGATCAGTGTAAACACACACATTAGGGGAAAGAAAGAAATTTTTTGCCAAATTATCCAGGACATTTCATAGCTGTTTATGCCAGTCTTCAGGGTCTCTCACCATCACTAAGAGACCATAGCAGTCAGAAGACAAAATTAATCTCTATGAATGAAAACAGACAGCTGCACAGGGTCAGAACATTGATGTCCTTGGTCCATCAGTAGCCAGTAGAACATCTTTTAATGCTGTGAAAGTGATCTAGCAGGAAGAAAGTTCCCTGGTTAGCTTAACACCGATTTCATCTATAATCTTCAGCCAAAACGGATGGTGCCTTCAGTAATGGGGACTTGCAGTATACTTATAGTGACTAATCATGGGAAAAAATCAATAGCCTATGCTGTTTTAGGGAACCTCTGGGTCCTCATTTTACTAATAACTCCCATTGTCCAGTGGATGCCCCCACCCAGTAACATACAGGAAGTACTAACTGGGTTTAGTGGGTTTTCTTTTTTAAGATACACAGTTGGGAAAGAGACATGTCAGAAAGCACATGGAAGGAGTTGGAGGGAAAAATGGGAGGCATATGTGATCAAATGTCATTGTCTATGTAGAAAATTTTCAACTATGAAAGAAATTTAAAGAAAAAGTAGGTATTAGCAAACTCTAGATAAGTGCAGGATTCCTCATAATTGGTACAAAAACTACAAAATAAGTCCCACTGAGGAGACTTATTTTGGAATATTTCCAGGAGCTTAGAAACTAGAAAGAGAGCAGTAGGGTAGGTGTCGCCTTGACTGAGGATGGATAGTGGTGCATACATAAAATGAGAACACGTGCATTCTGGGAGTAAAAGGGTCAGTCAGGGTGGGGTGAAGGTAGAAGAAAGGGGAAAGGGTAGCTAATGAAGGGTTAATCGATAAGATGAGAGTATGAGAAAGCCACCCAGAAGTCATGGACATATTGTGGGAGGGTGGAAGCCTTATGTAAGCTAAAACAAAATTATTCAATAAGATATTTGCCTACCATTTGGCAACTTAACCAAAAGACACAAAAAAAGTGATTTACGGCAGACACTCAATGAGCCTATACAATACCATTTCTAGAAGTAATACAACACTAAACAAAATCACTAGTGCTAAATATAGAATATATTCATAGAAGTTGTTGGTAACTGAGCTTTCAGAAGCTGCCGAAGCAGTACAGAGTCTTCATCATTCCACTAATTCTCGAAAGAATTAGCTAATAAGACACTGCACACTTCAATGCTAGATAGCTTTCATAAGATTGTATGGTAGTAGACAGAGGGAGGAGGGTATAAAGACATCATGGTTTTACCCATACCTACCTGCGAGGGAAAATGGGTCCATTGTTGCAATGGTGGTATTACAGTCATAGGAGTGAACAAACACTTTCTTCTTTAATTTGAGGTCTGATTTATAAAAGGGCTGTAAACCTATTCTAAAAATCCATGACTGAAGATTTGGGCCCTAGGGATAAACCTAATATTGCCTTAGCTGAATTGAATATTCACAAATGACTTTCTGTATACAGGCATGCCCACACAAAAGGGCAAGTATCAGTATAAATTATAGAAGCTTCTCAGCATGAGGCAGAGGTGAACACATATATCCCTGGTTAAATAAGATGCTTAAAATAAAGGACAGGGGAAGGCTCAGCTCTGAACAAGATGTATTGCTCCCTTAAGGCTTGGGGAGTATTTCAGAAAAGAGAGTGGAAGAATGTGGGAATTGGAAGATAGGAAGAATGGCAAAATGCCACCTCCTAAGCATAGCAAGGCCATGGAAATCATGAACTTACAGTAGTTATGTTATTGGCTATGGACCCACACAAATAAGGCCCTATACTAATCAGCTATTGAAGGGAAGGAGCTTGTTGGGCCCTACCATTTACTGCCGACTCATTAGCAGCTAATGGGTTCGAAGAGAGAAGACTGTATAGTAGTATCATGTTGTGTACCCACGAGTGAGTGCACCAGGCTCTAATAAGTAGTTTCAAACTCAGAGTTACCCAGACAACCAGAGTTAAAGTCTGTGTGACATAAAACAAAACAAAATGTAACTAATATGGTAAATGGGTTTGCTAGGATGAAGGAGGGTAGCAAGTGTGGGAGATAGAGGAAGAATAACTACAATAAATTATAGGCGTGAACAAAATTGCAAAAGAATAAAATTTATTAATAAAGTAAAAAGAGAGACACATAAAAGAGAGGCTACTCAAATGGTTAAATACACTGGACTAAATAGTAGTAACATGAGAAAAAAGTTATCAAGAAATAATACAGAACACAGGACAGATCCACTGAAATTTATACATATTCTCAATGAATCCATCCTAGAGACCAAAAAAAAAAAACCAAAAAAAAAAAAAACACAAAATCTAAACATAATATTCTTCCGCAGTCTGATAAATTAACAGTTTTCAGAAAGACTAGTCGGTTTTAAGTTAAAAAAAATATATTTAACATGAAAATACAAACGTTTTCACTGTTTAAAGACATATCTAAAATATACATCGAATAATAGCAGTGTAGTAAGAACTTTCTAGTCCCTCAGTCCCAAATAATCACACAAAGTCTTATATTAATTGTAGGCTGTTTGATCTATGGCCCGGATTTATTACTTGCTAACTCTTATGCTTTCTTTAAGTTAACCAACATTTCTATTTATACTTAGCCACATGACTTGGTACCTGTTTGCTCAGTGCAGAATTCTCATCTTGCTTCCTCTGTCTCTCACTGTCATCTGCTCCTCTGCTCTTCTGCTTCCCAGCATCCCCCTAGTCTGGTTGCACTGCTTGTACTTCCTGTCTAGCTACTTGACCAATCAGTGTTTGATTAAACTAATATGAGTGACAAATGTTTACAGTGTACAAGAGCATATTACCATAGCATAGCATAATGACAAAACCTTTTTATTTAACAAGAGTAATAGAAATTTTACATTTATGTATAGCTTATATTGTCTGTAGGGGTATTGTGTTGTTTCATGGTAAATAATTGTCCCACCCACTGGTTTAATAAAAAGAGCTGATTGGCCAAAGGCAGGCAGGAAGTGTAGGCGGGGCTACCAGACTAAGAAAATCTCTCTACATCAAATGCTTTGCTTGTAAATAATGACAAATGTAGTCTTTTCTCCTTCTTTATAGGTCACCTAAACACAATAATTACTGAAAATGCAAAATAAATATCTTGGAAGCTATTTACTAATATTTTTATAATAAATTTTCCCCTTAAATGGATTCATTGGTATGTATACATTCAAAATAAAGCAAATTCTTCTAGATTAAATTATTGAAGTGCATCTACTTTTACATCAATTGTATGAACATGCTATGTAGAACAGTATCTTTATGTATTAAATACGTCATCATTTATCTTGATTCTTTTATATCTCTTTCATTTTTTCCAGAGACTACTATTGATTTGGGGCTTCTCCCTTATTTTCATTTGGATATTGGGCCACAAGTTAACTTTAAAATTGGGCAAGATTCAAGAAACTTTTGAGAAACTCCACCGATTAAGGAAAGGCTAATTATGACTAGTTTGGTGGAGTTTTTTTTTTTCTTTTTTTTTTTTTTACATTTTTTTAAATTCATTCATTCACTCATTGTGGGAGAATAAAATAACAATAAATTCCATCAACTGTGGGAATTAAAATATTTTGAACTCAGAAAATGATACTAGCCCTCCAATGTGGAGCTGGGGTGTATATTTAAGGAAGAAATAAAGCAATGAGTGTCTTGGGTCCTCCAACTGATCAGTTCACTGGTGAGCTTTCATGGACCTTCGCATTAAGGCACGACTTCATAAAAACTTGATTCATGAGAAATAGAGTAGGTTATTAGACTGACTGAGGAGCAGTATCTGCAAATGAACCCAAGTCCTTGGCAAACAGAAAAGAAACATCCTGGAGGTGTTTCTTACTTTGTAGTGCCTGAAGTTTCTAGGAAAGATTAGCCAGTACATTTCTATCTGTGACAATAGTAGTGATGAACAGTGAATGGCAACAGGTAGCTTGTTTGACATTGTCCTTTCCAAAAACTGAAGTGAAACAGCTGTAATTGAAGGAGAAAGAAAATAACAAAGTTTTCTTACAGGCTCCAGACCAAATGCCAACATTAAAACAACAAAGTATCTATAAATGGAGGTGGTTGGCCCAGACAGGCTGGCAAATATTACATTTAAGTGAAAGGGGCACCGAAATACTTCCTTCTCTGTTAAAATCCCAAAGAATTTTAATTTAAACTTAATTACAGTTTTAAGTAAAGCATTACACATTAATTATCCAGTCTCCAAGGACATGCAAAATAATGTCCTTTCACAGGAAGTAGGCTCAATGTTGACTAGTTGCCAACTGTCTAACTAGGGGATTTTTAAAGAGACCAGTGTGCAGAGGTTTTAAAAAGTAGAGGAAATAAAATGATATATGTGTATAAATAATTAACATGCCTTTTGTAATAATTCTCTGTGAAACCCTAACTTTTACAATGAAAAGGACGAACATGGTAAATTGGAAAGCATTACCTCAGCCTTTTATGGGTGAGAAAATGCAGTATCATTTTACATAAAGCTAAGTAGTGCCAGTCAAGAAAATGTTCAAGTTTGGAGATTCAGGTCCTTACAGTACAAATATTTTCTAAATTCCTAAATTCCCACTTTTTTCTAAATACAAGAGTCAAATCTACAAATAAGTGCACAAAGGATGAGTAATGATATGTAAATTAATTTATATGCTAAAGCTAAGAACATCTGAGATGCAAATTTACTAATTCATGTTTATTGCCTTTAAAGTTAACATGTATATAAGTAATTGACTCAAAACACAGGAAATCTTCATTTCTTAAGAACTAATTAATATTGATTTTAAGTATAGACCTTGGCCAGTCTTGAACTGCAAAACTCCCAGATAACCATTAGCTGTTTGAACAGAAACTTAAGAAAAATTTCCATTGGGAGAGTTTGAAGTAACACAAATTTTTCACTTGTAGGAAGGCAGTAGAGTGGCAATATACTTCCTCTTCCAAAAGAAGTTTGCATATTTTCCTATGAGTGGTATCTTAAAATATAGATATTTATAAAATATAAAAGCATATTAAACTCAAATATTTGTTGACAGTAGTGAGGTATAGTTTTCACGTTTACTCTGACTCTCAGTTTTCATTCTGTTTCTATTCCCACATCAGCCAGTCTGAGGGGTTTGATTGGGGAATGCAGGAGGTGAGAGGCACGGTCTTGAATGTGACAAGTCTCTCTAGCACTGAATTCCAGGGCGTTCTCTTTTTCTCAGAAATGATTTACTCACGTGAGTAAAGTATATGTTTTCATTTGGATTATTTATTGTTGTTTTCCTCTTCTTTTTAATAATTTCTTGAAAGTTTCATGCACGATCCCCACTGGGGTTTTATGATGGCTGTAGCCAGTGTCTCACTAGGCTCAATCCTCTTTGTTCTAGCAAGTGCTGATGTGGGCAGCTCCTTGTGGCTGAGTGTTCTATCTGGGAACCCCTTGGGGGAGAGGATGAGAAGGTGCCGTGCAAATGATAGACACCACTAACACTTTAAAACTAAGAGCAGTTCTACAGTCTCCTCCTCCCAGCACGCAGCCCATCCCTCATTGGCTGGGCATGATCAGGTGACATCCTTCATTGGCTATTAGAGACAGCCCAGCAGCTCTGTCTCTCTCTCTTTCAAAGGTTTCCAGTGATCCACAATCTGCAGACTTGAAGGCAGATTCCAAACTAACACAGCAGGAAGTAGTCAGTGCGCATGCCCAGGCACCAGAACAGGGCACCTGCAGTTTCAATAGGTAAGGTGGCTTAGTTTGCCCACTCTGGGAAAGACAAGAGAGACCTGATAGAATACTTGGGCCTGGGAGACAGAGTTCTATGGCTGAGCACTGGGCCAAACTCCTTGTCCAGCTGAGAACAGGGGAGGAGAGTCTGTATGAGCAAGGGGATGGGGATTATGAGGATAATTCCCATGGTTAGCTGGAGCTCAGGGGACTCACTTGAATCAAGAATAGCCACTGGAGATCCATGGGAGGAGGGAGGGGAGGAGCTAGGCCCTCCAAGGATAAACAACTGTCAGATTGGCTTGGGCAGTATGTAGAGCCTCCCGAAGGGTGGGATCAGGCTGTGTTCCTGTGCATGGGCTGGCACCTTGGAGCCCATTCCATGAAGAGGAACACCTAACCCAGTCTTGATTTGGGGATGAGGAAGTTGGACTTGCCTGGAGTGGGTGCGCCTTGGGACTTCTTGCCTGTTTTGCGAAGGGGTTGGGAGGCTGAAGGCGGACTGGGAGGAATTGGGAGGAGGGAAGGGAGGCCAGCTGAGGATACGTGGGGAAAAAAAAGAACTTTTTAATTAAAATAACTAATTAAGTTTGGTATTCTGAAAAGTGTTTGATATTCTCAAAAGTACATTTGATTTAGCTATCCGTCACCGCCCACCAGGATATTGCATGAGAGAGTACAAACTGGGTAGTCAGAATAGTAGGACCAGCAATGTAGGTTCTAACTCACAGAGATTGCAAGGGTCAGTGCTGCTGAGGAATTCTAACCACTGAACACAGAGACCGAAGCTGAGCCACTAATAAGGTACTGTCCCTTCATGAAACCAAACTGTTACTTAGCAGAGGATCTAACTTGATCCCTTCTACTCTGGAAAGAAGCACTAATATATTTTTGTGGATAACAGATACATCTTTCTGAGTGTGACCATTACCTTAGTTTTTGGCCACAAGGCCTTCACAAGCACTGCTTCCCACAGACATACAGATCATGTAGTATACATGGTCTCTGATAGCTGCCTCAGATTTAGAGGTTAACTGATTATAGGCATGTGCCACAACTCCTGATTGCAGTAATACATTTTGAACTACCTGTTTTTGCTATTATCAAAGACCATTACAGACTGTCACGTTATTCCTAACTAGGTCACAAATGAAACAGAAAAAGACCACGTGTTTGTTTAGTTTTCCTACTATAATCTAGCTGATGAGTTTATGGGACATAAGAATATTTGAGACAGGCTGGAGAAGTGGTGGTGTGGATGCTTGTCACAGAAGCCTGGCTGCCTAGGTTTTGATTCACAGTAAAAGGAAAGAATAGACTTCAGCTGTCCTGTGGCCTCTGCATGCATGCCATGTTATATCATGGGTGTGCTAACATCCCCCCCCACACACATAAATGTACACATGCACATACATATAATGATACTGTTTTTAATTTTTAAAAGAATAGCTGGAGAAAATAAATGAACAATAGTAAGAAACATATATAGAACTGCAGCAGGCTAGTGTTGACTGCCACGTGTACCTGCCCATTTGGCAGCATGGAAATTGCCTTCAATGTGATGCTCCTTCATTAGCATTATCAACATTGTGCACAAAAGAAGATAAGGTTGCTCTGATATTTCCTCTACATACCTACAATAGCTTTGTGTATACACCTTACACACACTCATTCATTTCAGTCCTCACATCCCCTTGTTGTCAAGGAAACAAGCTTCAGCAACACTTTGGAAATGGTGAAAAGAAATCCCCGAAATAACAAATGTTTGTTGTACATTGTGTTATATAAGACTTCACTTCTCTGAGGAACAACAGTTTTGCATGTTACTGAATCAAATCCAAACTCACTACAAAGCATGACATCAAAGTTTGACAGGTTATATGCTATGAACAAAGCTTACCAATAGCAGAATAGTAACCAGGCTGAAATACCTAATACTAGCTTACTAATTATGATTTACTACAGATTATACCCATTATGTAAAACCTATAGT
The DNA here is from genome assembly GCA_033318265.1 of Phyllotis vaccarum. Classification (NCBI taxonomy): domain Eukaryota; kingdom Metazoa; phylum Chordata; class Mammalia; order Rodentia; family Cricetidae; genus Phyllotis; species Phyllotis vaccarum. The sequence goes on along the minus strand of JARWLC010000012.1, from coordinate 48,725,447 downwards.
ATAATACATATATTTGAAAATTATAATTTTTGATTAATTTAGTGAAAGTTATTTTTTAAATACAGAACTAAAAACAAGCATAGAAGTCACTGACAACAGATAACAAATGTATTCCAAATCATAAATTCATTTGCATGAGGGTCTATATTTTTATTAAAGAAAATATAGCGAAGTAACTTAGGCTTTATTGTCAAACATCTTTATAATCACATTGCAGCTAGCTTCCCAAAGTGAGGAGAGAGGCACAGTTCAGAGCAGTTCAACTGTAAATAATCTAATAAAAGGATCACTTTCTGAGATGGGGCGGGGATTAAAGCAAGTGATTGTACAGGTGAGGCTAGAAGGATGGTTCCATGGTAAACAAACAAACAAACAAACAAACAAACACTATCTACTCTTCCAGAGACCCCAAGTTCAGATCTCAGCACCATTACTGGGTGCTCACAGCTGTCTGTAATGCCAGCTTTTTTTTTTTTTTTTTTTTTTTTTTTTTTTGCTGTTTTTGACACTGTTTGCTCCTTTGTTTACAAGGTCTCACTATGTAGCTATAATTGCCTGGAGCAATTATGTATACCAGGCTCACCTCAAATGAGTAGATTCGGGGCCTGCCACTGGCAAAAAGTGAGGATGGGAACGTGGACTGGGTTGGGGAATAGAGGGAAAGAGTAATGAAAGAGACAGATTAATGGGGGGCACATTTGGGGGTCAGGTAGAAATCTGGTGCAAGGGGAACTTCCACAAATGTACAAGGATAACACTAGCTAGCTAAAACTTTTAGCAGTAGTGGCTACATAGCCTGAACTGGCTGTCTCCTGTAATCAGATTGGTAACTGCTCCAATTATCATCATAAAGCCGACATCCAGTGACTGATGGAAACAGATGGGCCAAGCTCAGGAAATCCTGTTGAAGAGAAGGAGGAAGGATTGTAGGAACTAGGAGGTGGGGTGAGGTGGGGTCAAGGTCATGACAAGGGAACCCACAGAAATGACTTATCTGGGCTTATAGGAGTTCACAGACTCTGGACCAATAGTTAGGGAGCCTGCCTGGGACTGGCCTCGGACCTTTACATATGTATATGACAGTTGTATAGCTTGATCTATTAGTGGTGAGAACAGAGCCTGTCCACGATGCTTTGGCTGGCTTCCAGGAACCTATTCCTCAGACTGGGTTGCCGTGCCTGAACACAAGGGGAAGATCTTAGTCTTATTTCAACTTGATATGCCATGCTTTGTTGATTAATAACTTTAAATGGGAAAGAGAGGGTAAAACAACAGTGACCAGAAAAATAAAATAAGCAGCATTGCTACAGCTAGGATTTGAGAATCTCTTGTATAACTGAATGACAGTAGACCACCACCATCACCAACAACAACAGGACCACCACCAACAACAACAGGACCACCACCAACAACAGGACCACCACCACCAACAACAACAGGACCACCAACAACAGGATCATCACCACCAACAACAACAGGACCACCACCACCACCACCAACAGGACCACCACCACCAACAACAACAACAGGACCATCACCACCACCACCAACAACAGGACCATCACCACCACCAACAACAACAGGACCACCACCAACAACAACAACAACAGGACCATCACCACCACCAACAACAACAGGACCACCACCAACAACAACAACAACAGGACCACCACCACCAACAACAACAACAGGACCATCACCACCACCAACAACAACAGGACCACCACCACCAACAACAACAGGACCACCAACAACAACAGGACCACCACCAACAACAACAACAACAGGACCACCACCACCAACAACAACAACAGGACCATCACCACCAACAACAACAACAGGACCACCACCACCAACAACAGGACCACCACCATCAACAACAACAACAGGACCAACAACAACAGGATCATCACCATCAACAACAGGACCACCAACAACAACAACAGGACCACCACCATCAACACCAGGACCACCACCATCAACAACAGGACCACCACCATCAACAACAGGACCACCACCATCAACAACAGGACCACCACCATCAACAACAACAACAGGACCACCACCATCAACAACAACAGGACCACCACCATCAACAACAGGACCACCACCATCAACAACAACAACAGGACCAACAACAACAGGACCACCACCATCAACAACAGGACCACCACCAACAACAACAGGACCACCACCATCAACAACAGGACCACCACCATCAACAACAGGACCACCACCATCAACAACAGGACCACCACCACCAACAACAACAACAGGACCACCACCACCAACAACAACAGGACCACCACCACCAACAACAACAGGACCACCACCAACAACAACAACAGGACCAACAACAACAGGATCATCACCACCAACAACAACAGGACCACCACCATCAACAACAGGACCACCACCAACAACAACAACAGGACCACCACCAACAACAACAATAGGACCACCACCAACAACAACAACAGGACCACCACCAACAACAACAACAGGACCACCACCAACAACAACAACAGGACCACCACCCCCACCAGATCCCAGAAAATGGACAAGATAGGAAGGGAGTAATTGTGGCAGTTGGGGAAAAAAAAAAAGCTCTTTTTCTTTCTTCTATCCCTTTAAGAGTCTGTTGATATGCCCCCCCCCCCCATTGGTAGAAGCCAGACACAGCCCCAAGGAAAAAGGAGCTCTGGGATTGCTGTTTGAAAAATCCATCTTCCCAGAACAGGGCAATGAGTGGTGAAACACTGATTTGGACAAGCAAACCAGAAAGTGATACCTGACATATTCACTTATTGGTTACACTACCTAAGACAAGTGACCTAATCTTATATTTCTCTTTAGTCGTTTTTTTAAAATATAAATGTCAAGCCCTCTTTTATTTTGAAATAAAACCTGAAAATCAGTAAGAAAATCAATATATTTCAGAAATTGTCTTTTCCAAATGAGCTTGTTTATGAAAAATATCACAGTATTCTTGCCATGAAGTTACAAAGAATGTGCTTTAGAAGCTGAAAATTTCAAAAGTATTAAAAATATAAAGACAAATATATATAACACTGTTGTATAGTGAAAAATTCTCAATAAAAAACAAAAAATTGTAGTTTAGTTATATAAATATATATATAAAATACATATTATAATATTTTATAATACATAAAATTAACCAAGGTCTCTTTGTAAATTTGTTTCACATTCTTAAAAAAAAAAAAAAAGCAATTTTCAAGATAAATTCCTGTCAACCATGGTGATACACAGCTATAATTTCCAGCACTTGGGAGGATGAACCCAGTAGTATCCATGAGTTTGAATCCAGCCTATGCTATCTAATGAGATAGTGGGGAGGGGGAGAGAGAGATTAAAATCTTTCCCTTTTGATGTTGTAAATAGTCTCCAGCTTTAATCTTTATATATCAGATAGCAACTTCTTTCATAACAATATATAGGTCCTTCTGCTATCTGTAGACTAAAATGTGGCTCCCTGAGAGATATCTGCATACTAATCCCCAGGGCCTGAATGTGCTACCAAATACTACAACATGTAGGATTAAATTAAGTATGTTAAAATGAGGAGATTATCTGGGATTATCCAGGTGGGACACATGTAAGCACAAGGATCCTTATGGGACGGAACAAGAAGGCCATGGTGGAAGTGAGGCAGGTGATGATAGAGTCTAGGTTTTCAGTAGCGATTCAGGCAAGGATCAGGAGGCAAGGATGTGTGCACCCGGAGTTGGAAAAGGCAAAGAAATGATTTCACCATCTTGAGTTTCCAGAGGATGTTTTTATGTGGGTTTAAGCCAGTGAGTCTGCAATTATAGCAGAAGTAAAAAGTAGTACAGGCTCCACTTTGTTTCTCTGTGTCCTTCTCCTCTTTGGTCTATACCACACCATGAGAAACAAACATAAGAAATACAAAACCCTGTGAGGCATGCAGGGAAGAAAGGAAAGAGCATTTACCCCTGTGAGCCTCTCAGATCACTAGATCCTCGAGAGGTTATTGGTGCTTCTTCCTGAAGCTGAGGGCACCCAGATTCCAAGTAGCAACAACTCCCCCGCTGCTTCTCACTAATCCTGTTGATTCCCTTCACCTTGGTCACACTTCCATAATCAGTCCCTTCTTTATCAATTCTCCAGCTAAGCTCCATGACTGTGCCATCTGTGTGCTGTCAGTGCAAGATCTGGTTCAACACAAAGTATAGCTTTAAAGCTATTTATTTAGGACTCAGAGAGAAATAAACATAAGCTCATTTGAGACCATATCAGTTGTCTATAGGTAATTCATGTTTAATTTCACTCTTTTAAGTGAGTTGTAATGTAGCTGCCTTTACATTAAAAAAAATTCTCATTTGCAAAGTAGCAAAAGTATACAACAGTGGTTGACCACATTTACATGCAAAAGATGTAAATCATAAAAGATTATGAAATGCTACAGAAATCATTTCAAAGAGTAGAAGAATGAATTTGTCATTGTTCTGATTAGCCAAAGCTAGAAGAGTCAACATTTTATGAAATCTATAATTTACTGCAATAAAAAGCCAATAATTTATTATCGATAATTACAGGAAAAGATGAGTGGTAAATAAAATTCCATCTTAAAAATGTGTGTGCCCATTAAGAGTATTTATTTTGCTTATGATCTATTAAAACTATTACACATGGTCTGGGGATAAATAGCTCAGTAGAATAGGACCGACCTACTATGTGGGAGGTATTTGGATCAATTGCCAGCATCATGGGGGGTGCGGAGAAAAGAATGGAAAGAAAGAAAGAAGTGTTTTTTCTTCAGAAAAACACCAAATGGCAGAAGATAATGGAGGGACCAAGGGGTCCAGGAGTAGAAAGCTTCAGCAGCTTTGGCATTCAATATTCAGCTGCAGGTTTAGGGGTCCTTGGCTAAGGTCGAGGCTGTTTCACATCTAGATCTTTGGAAACCATATGTGAAACCATATATATGATAGATAGATAGATAGATAGATAGATAGATAGATAGATAGATAGATAGATAGATAGATAGATAGATAATTTAACTTAATTAGTCACTACTACAAGACATTTCTGTTATGTAATAACATTGCAAACATTCACAGTTCACTGAATGAAATAAATTAGGTTCTACAGCTCTCTAATCTCTCTACCGGTCCCCTCAAGTTTGAAGAATTATTGTTTCATACATATCACTTTTTTTCTCTTTATCTCACACATAGGAAACCCTACTGCTCTTAGAGCGTATGATAAAGACAGTCCCACACCAAATGAGCCTGTGATTTTTTTTTTTACATGAATTAAGGTTGCTTCCAGTTTCTGTTTATTTTGTGCCTCTGCTCCCAGCACTGTTCTCTCTCATGTCATTCATTAACGTCATAAGGGAGAAGAGAGGACCGAGAATGACCCGGTACACATTAGCGCTCCTGGAAATGACACAGGCTCGTATTCAGAGACACAATAGTATCCCTTCTGCATTCTCACTGAGACAAAGAACAGACTTCACTCTCTAAATAATGCAAAACAAAAATGCCTGAAATCAAAGGATTATAAAAATAAAACCAATTAAATATGCACATTCATGTTATAATTTATGCTCCTGCTGATAGCAGTGATATGGACCCACTTCTACGGGCATATTAAGAGGTAAGATTCATGTTCATGTCGTCTGTGCTTGCTGTTTGGTTGAACTATCTTCTTGCTTTAGGCTTACTGATGCTTACCGTAAAATATGATGGCCTTCAAGTACACAAGTTTATGTGAATACTTTCATTTCCAAGCTCAGATGAATATTTTTAGATGAGTGTAAGTAATTGTACTTAGCTGAGGAGGTAAGAATGGATCTCTAATTAATAAGTATAATTGTGTTTCAACAAAAATTCAACTATTTAACTTAATGTTTACTGTAGTAACTTGTACAGAGTATACATTATGATACTGTAACATTACATTAAATATTACATAATAAGTGTCTTAGCTAAGGTTTCTATTGTTGTAATAGGATACCATGGCCAAAAGAATGGAAGATAAATGGATTTATTTCATTGTACATGTTGAAGTCCATCACCCAAAAAAATTGGGACAGAAACCGGGGGCAGGAACTTAGAGGGGGAAACTGATGCAGAAACATGGTGGAATGCTGCTTACTGAGTTGCTCCTCATGGCTTCCTTTATCAACTTTCTTTTCTTTTTTCTCATTTTTCTACTTATTTAAAAAGGTTTTGTTTTTCTCCATGTATACCCTTGCTCCCCCTCCCTTCCCCTCTCTCCATCCCTCCCAGTTGTCCCCCAGCCTTCCCCTCCCTCATCCCTCCATCCATTCCCCAAGGAGGGCAAGGAGATCCAAGGTGGGTCAGTTCAGTCTGGCATATCCAGTTGAGGTAGGTCTGAGTCCCTCATCCCAGTATCAAGGCTGAGTTAGGTGTTCCTCTGCAGGGAATGGGCTCTGAGATGTCAGTTCATGCATAGGAACATACTCTGATCCTACTGCAAGGGGCTCCACAAACTGCCCAGGCCATTCGACAGTTTCTACCTTTGGAGGGTTAGTTCCTTTCCCTGCAGGTTTCCCAGTGGCTGTTTCTGATTCATCCTTCCCAAGGATGGCGCTGTGAACAGTGCACTGCCCTCTCACATCATCAATCAAGGAATTGTACTACAGGCCAATCTAGTTTTGTGTTTTCTCAGTTGAGATTCTGTTTTCCAAAATGAGTCTAGCTTGTGTCAAGTTGACATGAAATTAGCCAGCACAGCTGGTTAACATTTACAGGATGCCTGTACATTAACAAACATGTGTTCATTTGTATTAGAGCTATGACATGTACATATTTCCATATATAATGCATATTATTTCACTAGCAGCTTCAAGTAAATAAACAAATCTGCATATTCATATAGAGAATAAATCACCAGCAGGTGATGAACTAGAAATTAAATACTTAATGCATTTTTCCTTCTTAAGCTTTGGTCATTATCTGACCTGGAGGAAGTCATCAAACACTTATTTAGATAGCATACTGATGACAGGCCAAAGAAGCTACTGTGACCCATGTCTAGTCTAGTGTAGAATCCATACTTACAGGCCTCCTTCTGTTTCCTGAGTGATGGGATTAAAGCAAAGTGCCACCATATCTGACTACTTTGTATACTTGATCCTTCTTAATGCCATTACTGTCACTAGTATTAATAGTAACAATAATAATTAATAATAATAAATGATAGCAATAATTGTGCTCCGTCTGGATCTACAGAACCAGTGTGCTTTATATTTACAAATCACTTTCATATTAAATATTTTATTTTTCACATCAAGCTTATATACATGCATGGCTATTTATTTTCTATTCAGAATCAGTACCGGAGCTCCCTCAAACCTTCATACCATAATTCTGAGATACTCAACCCCCTCAAATAAAAATAATAAGAGTATTTGCATAAAATCTACTGATATACTTTCATATGCTTTAACTCATCTCTGGATGACTTTAAGCATGGAATTCAGAAATAAAACTTTTTCCCCTCCCACCATAAGTAATACAGTGTAAATTCTATACAAATCATTATACTATGTTAAGTCACTTTGGTGCACGAATGAATGAGACTCGGGGATGGATCTCTGAGAAAGTCGGAGATATTAGAGAGAATAAACACCACAGTCAGATCTTACCCAGCTGTCTTCCAGCTTCCTCAGCCTGGCTTCCTCTGGCTTCCTCTCCTCCTCCTCCTCTATACCTGCCTTAAACCTTAGATACTCTCTTGGTGAATTAAGGCGGGGCTCAACCACTGCCTGCTTGGGAGCCTAGAATTCCTTCTGTAATCTAAAATGACCTTGACTCAGTTGGGACTAAGGGTGTAGGTCACCACTCCCAGGATACTCCCTGTGCTGGGATTAAAGGTGTGAATCACCACTCTCTGATCCTCCTAGCCTGACTGTGGTTAGATCTCCAGAACTTCTGGAGCTTTTATTAACTCCCCACATCACTTGTCTTAACACGGTGACCATCTGTCTGACAAAAAAGCTTAGGAATAAAAGGTTTTATTTTTGACTTTCCAGTCAAGGAATGAGATCCGTCATGGCAAGGAGAGCATGGTGACAGGTTACCTTGCTCTATAGCATTGACCATAAAGTACAGAAGGAAGAATTTCAATGATCAACTTCCCTTCTTCCTTTGTGCTTTCCGTTCAGTCCAGGACCTTGGTCCATAGGATGCTGCCTACATCCACGAAAGGTCTTTCCTCCTCCATTAAACATCAAAAGAATATACTTCATTGCTGCTCTAGATGTTTATTAATGTATTTGAGTTGTTAGGTGAAATTAGCCATCACAATTCCATCACTTGACAACATGATATCCAAAAACAACACTTTATTTTTTTATTATATATTTTTATTTAAAAGTTTTTTAAAACATATCCACCACTGTTCTCCTCCCTTCCCTCTTCCTAATCATCACCCAGCTTCCCCCAACTCCATCCCTGCCATTCATTCCTCACAGAGGGTAAGGAATCCCAGGGTCAATGCAGTTTTACATATCCAGTTGAGGTAGGACCCAGCCCCTCTCTCATTATCAAGGCTGGAATAGGCTCCGAGAAGCCAGTTCATGCACTAAGAATAAATTCTGGTCCCACTGCCAAAGGTTCCATAAACTGCACTCACCATTCACCTGCCCTCCACATTCAGAGGGCCTAGTTCAGTCCCATGAAGGTCTCCCAGCTGTCAGTTCAGTGTCTATTGGGAGATCACTGACTCCAGAACAACACTTTAAACCATGCTATTCCATCACCAGCTCCAATAGACGTATAGCCATCTCATAAGGAAAACATGCATTCATTCTGACTTCAAAGTTCCCACAGTCTCAACACTTTCAACACTTTCAGGAGTCTAAATTCAGAGTCTTTACTATCATTCTGGCTAGCTTTTAACTGTGAGCCCTTTATTTTTTTAAAAAATGCTTCAGATTTCTAACATACTGTGAACAGTGCCGTCCCCAAAGGGAGGAATGAGTCATAGCAAGGAAAGATCAGACAAGAAAGAAACCCAGCAGGGCTAACATTAAATCCTGCAATCGGTTCTATGCCCAGAAACTGGTGGTATCATCTGGGCACCAATGACTTTAGACAATCACATGCCTCCATCTTGGTTCTTTGAGGCAAATGTGGTTTTTCCCTTGATCTAGCTATACTCCATGCCTGACACTTTTCTTGGCAGACATCCCATGTTTCTGATATCACCAATATCCTGGAGCATTAGGCCTCATTATCACAACTCTATTCACAGCCTTAGCAGGAGAGCTCCATGTATGAAATCTGGCCCGGCTGTAAATTACCTGTTAGGGGGCATTCTGAAACAGTGTTTCAGACTATGACCCCTCACTTTTTCATCTTGCTTGTCTGCAGAGCCAGCATCGTGGAGATAATGCCAAAGCAATTTACTCTATTATTTTTTAACTAACCTTTATTCAAGGTCTCAGGGCAAAGACTAATATAACCATATTCTCTGCCAGGATGTAACAAGAATGGCCTCTAGGATAATGTCAACAAATTCCTCACTGAGGCATTTTAAGCAGGGACTTTATTGTCTACACTTCTGGTCTCTAGTCCTAAACATCTCCACTCGCATTGGAACAACCTGCCCTTTTGTTGTGTTTGTCTTGTTTTACTTTTATTTGAGACAGGGTCTCACTATATAACTCCTGCTGGCTTGGAACTTGGTGGTAGCCCAGGTGGGCCTTGAACTCAAAAAGATATATCCGTCTCTGATGGTGTCAGACACTCTAAAACTTTGTCTTCATTTCTGTTCTATAGATATAAAGAGACACCATGACCAAGACAACTTATAACATAAAAGTATTTATTTGGGAGCTTCCTTATTGTTCCAGAGGGTTAGTTTGTGGTCACCATGGTGGAAAGCATGGAGACAGAGACACAGGTGTGGTGCTGGAACAGTAGCTGAGAGCTTTGACCTGATCCAGAGAGAGAGAGAGAGAGAGAGAGAGAGAGAGAGAGAGAGAGAGAGAGAGAGACTGGTCCTTGTGTGGATTTTTGAAACCTCAAGCCCCACCTCTTCTGAGAAGGGCCACAATTTCTAATCTTCCAAGAAATGTTTCACCAACTAGGAACTAAGCATTCAAACATGAGTCAATGGGACCATCTTCATTCAAAGTACCACATGCTTTTGTTGTCAACAGATCAAAATTTCTTTTTGTAAACCAATTTCCAGCCTACAACCATGTTGTTGGATAGTCAGTAGTCATGGCCCCAATCTCAGTATAAAAATTTGTGTAACTCCTGTTGTTGTGACCATCAAATATCTGACAATAACATCATTTAATGAAGATTTGGTTAAACTGAAAGTTCAGAGGAACTCAGTCTGTTATCTTGTGGAGACCATGGCTTCAGAAGTAACTTGGACTATCGTATTGACAGTAGAGCAGAGTTGAAAATGGTTAGTGCTACCTGGCTGTCTCCTTTTTCACTTTGTATTTAATCCAGGGGCCTTATAGAATGGCAATATTCACATTTTACAGTAAGTTTCCCCTGTTTTAAACTCCCAAGTTTAACTAAGCCCAAAGGGATGCCTCATTAATGGCTTAAATATCTCTTAGTCTAATCAAGCTGACATTTGAGATTAACCACTGCAAATACACACTGCAGTTTTTGAATTATCTTCTGTCTCCAGTGAGTTGGATGCATGGGTGAGAAGGAACAGCTACATAGTTTCTGGGGTAGACTAACCATGTTGTCTAAACATACTTTGACTTCTCTAGGAGTTGAATTCTTATTCTTCCTCTATGAAACCTGAAGCTGACACACAAATGATCCTTCCATGAAGCTATGTTCATGACTGAAATACAAGCAAATATTAACTGAAAAATAGCTGTGCTAACCCACGAAGGCATCAACTGAGACTGCACATGCTGGTTAATAGCAGCAGGAACCAGACTGAATGACTGAGCTGGAGCTGAGAGAGTTTACCCTCAAACATTGAGTATTTGAGCTCATTCAGCACAAACACTTGAACTCAAGGCCTCATAAGATTCAAGGCTAGTTAACATATCCCAGTAGGGCTCTGCAGCATCCTGACCTCAGGGCCCACAGCCAAAGAGAGTAAAAAACGGAAGGTGCTCCAACTGGTTTTCTCCTCATCCCTTTTTAAGGATGAGCTCCACCCACTCTTTTCTTTTGGTTCTTTGGGTAACTTGGATATGAAGCGACATTTCTGATTATAGGCTACAAGGCAAGTGGGTGAGGACATCTGGCAGGAACAAGGACCAGGAATCCATACAGTGACTTTGCCCCTCTTTGGCTGCTAGGCTGATCAGTGGTGACTACTTATTCACCTCAATCCAGCCTCAAAGTAAAGTGACTGCTCTATATCTAGAATCTACATCATCATTCTAGAGTGACAGGACAGAAAATAGAGACAATATCTTGCTTACATTACACCTTTGTGCCACATAACATAGAAACAATATACCAGATTGCCTTCTTGGGATGGTGACATCCAATTCAAGTAGATAGCTTCCATTTTCTGACTATTTAATTTGAACCAGTAACTCACCTCATCTTTCAAATAACTATGTAATTACACTGTAAACAAGACTTCTACAATCTGTGAAAATAATAAAAATGTTGAGAATGTCTATTTTTTCCATAGGGACCTCAGGATGGATTTGGGAAGGTTCTGTATTTTATAGAGCAGAAGCAAGGGTGGCTGATGAAACTGAATCCTTTTCCCCAGATGCAGAAGGAATATTGTTATGGTCTAGATCTATTTTGAACGGAGAATGTTCACAATCCTAGTTAGGAAGAGAATCTCTGTAAATGCTAAGGGGAGGGGGGTTGAGCTGTTGTTTCTCTTGGGAGTATTTATTTGCCCACCCAATAAGATTTCCAAAATATAGCTTATTGAGATTATTTTGAAAGATAAATATTTAGAAGGATACAACATACTGAACATATTTTTAGAAATTGTTGATATTAGCAGCAGAAGCTAGCTGTTTATTTTATACAGTTTTGAAACAAAGACCAACCATGATAAATCTTAAGAGTTCTAACTTAATATTATTTCAAGATGTATTAGTTAAGGAAAACTTATTCTCATCTATGTATATACATACATGGATGTATACGTGTGTGCATGTTCACATATATTAAACATATGTCCCATGTTGTCTTATGGCCTATATACATAGCTGAATATCTACTTACATAGATATGTACCATTAAAGGAACTCCATCAACAAAGGTTATTTGTTGGCACCGAATGTGATTAATAATAATCTGGAATTATAAACTACATTATTCTCTGCATGTATAGCTATGTTTTTAAAAGACAGCCTAAAATTCTTCTATTTCCAGTACAACATGGTATATAATTTAATTTGTATCTTTCTTTTTTCTCAATAAAGGGGTCATCTACAAGAAGGAAAAAAGCAGCCACTAATATGGGAACTGTACCAAATTTTCCAGCTGGGCCTCTGTATTATCAGAGGAGCTAGCTAGGCTGTTGCAGAAAGACCAGTAATCTCTTGTTGAACAAAAAAGAACAAGACAAAATCATTCTGGCTGTGAATATGAGATGCAGAAACCAAGACCGCTTCATAGTTTTGTCTAAGCAAAGGACAAAGACAAGGTCACTGTACAAAGGGCAACAATACTTGGTATGTTCTTCTCCCAGCTATTTGTACTAAGACACACCACAGTACTCCATGGGACCATTGAGTCCATCAGCAATTAAAGCCAAGTTGTCCAATTATAAGTATGTTCTTAATGGGCTTGGAATGAAAAGGTCTGACATGTGAAAGCTTTACCATAATGCTATGGATTTTATTATCCAATTTAGGATGACTATAGAAGCACATATACATGTCTATAAATATATAATTACCTGTTTTATTACATACACATGCATAAAATATACACATTAAGGTTTGTGTGTATCAGTACAGAAAGAGAACAAAGGTGGTCAGGGTACCTAACACATTTGTCTATTGTGAAGGACAAAATTCTGGGGTGTCGAAGGGGGATATTATTTTTTATTTTTACAATAGTACCTTTGTTTTGGCAAATGTAGGAAAGATTCAAAATCACTTGATTTTGAGTTCAGAAGCAAAGACTATATGACTTCAGAAGAAATCCCTTAAGAGAAGAAAAAAATACTAAAGACAGAGATTTTTTTCATGGCCTCAAAGGAGTTAGCAGCCAAGCAGAGTGTACCCAGGAGATAGAGTCGGGCAGATCTTTGTCATTTGGAGGACAGTTTGGCATACACAGTGAGTTCCATGACATCCATTATTACATGGAGAGAATATGTCCCCAAAAAAGGTCACATTATAAGACTGAGTAGTTTGTAATAAGGTGTGTGTGCGTGTGTGTGTGTGTGTGTGTGTGTGTGTGTGTGTGTGTGTGTGTGTGTGTGTGTGTGTGTGTGTGTGCGCGTGTGTAAAACAACAAGCAATGGAAAAGAGGTCATGAATTTGAAAGAGAGTAAGTAGAGGCACATGGAAGGGATCAGAGAGAGGGAAGGAAAAGAGCAAATGATTTGTTATAATCTGAAAAATAAAAGAAGTTCTAATAGTAATTGAGAAATTATAATAAGTTCAGAAGAAGCTGGCCGCCATCTTGTGGACACCTATCAGCTCCTCCCAGTTCCAGGAGAGGCTGAGAAATGGCATTTGCGGTAGCACCACAACCAGTAGCTAAACAGGACTCTCGTAGCAGGGAAGAGAAGGGCTGGGGAATAGGGGTATTTAATAAACAAACAGAATCCTAAAGGTGATTACAAGTGCTTTCCTTGAATTGATCTCTCAGCACCTTTTTTTTTTAAGATTTATGACAGAAGAAAAAAAAACTGATGTAGAATATTTATAGCAAACAGCTTATCAGATTTATTCCAAGCTCTGTGCCTCTGATCATGTGTGAAGAAAAGGTCCTTCCAATTCCAGTGCTTTTTGTCCTGTTCCATCTTCCTTAGCTCCACGTATTTCACGCTTAATTCTATATTTCAGAAGGCAACTAGCTTCCGTCATGGGGTGTGCCCTACCCTGTAGAAAGACTCGTAGATATGAGCCACAAAGAAACTGATCAGTGTTTTCCTGATTGGTGATTACCAAGTTCTAAATACTAACCACGGAGAGAAATGAACCTGGTACTCTAGCCCTTCAAATTTAAATCATCACACACCCCCACTACCACCACCCCACTTCTCTCTGCCTCACGGAAGAGGCAGTGAGCACCAAACAGTTGAAGCCAGAGCAAATTTGGCTATTTAAAAATCAAGTTCTGACATTAGCTTGCAGGAATTTAAGCTGACAGAGGAGGAGGAAGAAGAAGGATAAAGAGGAGAGAGGAGGAGGAGGAGAAGCAGTGGCATAAAGGACATCTCTAAGGAACAGAAAGGGGAAAGTGGCTAGGTGATCTGGAAAGCATTGGGTGCATGCAGTCCATGGATGAGGGACTGTAAAGCACTGGGATGGGAATCTTGCTGACTCTAGGTCCACTGGGCCAAGAAGCCAAACACAAAGAGGTCCATGGGCTGAGAGAATGCTTGTTCAAACCAGCTGATGATGTGTGAGAAAATGCAGATAAAAAGAAGTAGGAGAGACCATACATAGGTTCTTTCCATCCACCATTTGGGTTCAAATACAAGTCAAAAGTCTGAGCATCAAGCCCACTTACTCACTAAGCCATCTCACTGGCCCTTTTTTTCTTTTTATTGGCACATTGATTTTTTGGAACTGTCATAATGGTACAAACAGTAAAAGAACTAAGAGAAAATCACCTTCACATACCCTTGGCATTTGACCTAAAAAACAACAGACAAAACCCTGGAAAACCAGGGAGTCTTCAAGACAGTCAAAGAGGGAAATCTTCCCTTGAGGTATGTGAAGTGAGTGGCTAGACACTGGAAGTCTTACTCTTTCTGTCTGGATGGCCTTGCAGAAAGTGTTCTAAACTACATATTTTAGCGGCTGCCTATTCAGCCTTTCAAAGATGGTCCTGTATCCAGTGTTTGCTTATACAAATTATCTCAATGAGGAGAGATTGTAAAATGAGGTAAAGTACGAGGGGGAATACATTAGAAGTACAGCCCCAGAGAAAGCCACAGGCTAATAGCAACCAATAATATTTATAAACTGGTATTAGCCCAAAGTGCAAGCCATGAGCACAGCAGAGAATGCAATTATGATTGCTTTGTGTTATTAAGGAGTATCTGCGCTGTTGAAATATGAATTATTACCTTGTTTTAATATTTAAAAGATCCTTACACATTCTCCACCTGCTATTGGATATTCTTTTTATTTTTTAGCCAAACAAATACTAACTTGACCTTGGCTGGTCTGTGGTGGGCTTTAAAGGTACTTTTCGAAGCCTATGAATAGAGAATTCATGCTTGGGAGAATCGTTATCACTTTTGACTGGCCTTTCACTATGATGAATCTCCTCTGGTCAATTGTCTTCTGTGGCTGCTGTGTATTTCTTCTCCATAGCAGACACTGCTCAAAGGTTGCTAGATTCTGGCAGGGTGTGACCTTGCATGGAGCTCCTTTGCCTCCTGTCAGACTCTTATGGGCCAGCTGATTTCTGCACATTTGCAGGCATTCTTACCCTGTGACTTTCAGAACGAATTCCCTGAGAACAACTATATCTGACCTTTCTGAGACGTTAGACACCTCAATTCTCCCCGAAGGCACTCACCTTAGATAATGTTCCTTAGTCTTGGTCTTTTCTCACAGCAGAGGAAGGAGAGAGGAAGCCAGGTGAGAGCATGAGAGCGGCTAATGTAACAGCCTGCTGGCAGCTCTTCAAGTTACTTTGCATAATTCGGATGGGAGCAGTGTTTCCACACACCTTTCCCTTTCTGTTGTGGTTAAAATAAGCACTGCCAAATATTTGAATCACACTTCGCTCTACAATCCAATCTGCAAAAAAGGGCATGGGCTACTAAAAACTCTGAGGAACTTTGAAGTCATTTATAAAATTCCTTTTCACATCTGGTCTCTTCTCTTTTTGAGTCCTGAATCCTATTAGTCTAATTTAGGTATAGAAACTATCACAATTCTCCATCTTATGGCATTTTCAGTATTTTTTGTTTATATTTTCTGTGATTACACAGCATAGGAATAGTGAATTTGCCTTTCATAAAGATTCTAGTATAATATATTTACATCTGCAATAAAAGATTTTCCCCCAAATAATTTACTTTTTATAAAAATGGAATCCTTTAAATTTGGTTTATGATTTAAGCATCAAGTTAAAATAAAGTCTGTTTGTTCTTCAATCCCAATCTATAATCTGTTCCAGATCTGAACTTCTCTCTTAAGGCCTCCTTGTGCCAGGATGACCTGGGTCAGGAAGGCTCATTCCTTTCTTTGTTCCTCTTGACAAGCACCTGATATCTTTTACCCACAATAATCTTCCTCCTCTTCTTCTTCTCAAAACAAAACTCTTCTCTCATCTTATCCACAACTATACTTCTATTCTTTCTTCCAGTGGCTGATAACTTCATGGAAACTCAATTCTTACTCTGGCACTATATTTAAAGTATGACTTTTCCATCCACTTAAATGTTCTCCCATGTTGAGAACGAAGCTTTTGTTTCTTCCTCAAAGAGAGCAACCTCTAATGGAATATATTTGCACCGCCTAAGTATAGGCAATGCCTCATAAACAGAACTTTCATGGCTTGAGTAATATGGATAGTTAATTCACACTTTAGAATGTAAGAAACACAGTGTTAAGACTGAAAATATTTGAATTACACTTTTTTCATATGCATGTGAAGATTCAAAACCAGTGATATTACATCCAGTACTTCTCACTATCAGCAATGATCACTGCAACCCATAGTAGAAGAGAACACAGTAATGAGTCTGGAGACCAGGCCTGGCCAAGAAGGTGAAACATCAGAGGCCAAGCACATGAACAGCACATTCTAAAGTAAGTCCTTATGTTTATGCAAACGCTAGTAGTCCTTTGGACTACTTATGATGATCATATAACTTTTGATGGCGTTAAAGTAGGAGGTACAGGTACAGGGTTCTTTGCTAGCCACCATAATCTCTAGGGAAAGGCTGGAGATCATTAACATACAACAAAAGATCAATTTAGCTACACTCAAGTGAGAATGCACATCATATAATATTTCAAAGTTTTGTTGCTGTTTGTTTGCGGTGTGTGTGTTTGAAACAGGGTTTCTCTGTGTAGCCCTGGCTGTCATGGAACTCACTTTGTAGAGCAGACTGGCCTTGAACTCAGAAATCTGCCTGACTTTGCCTACTTAGTGCCAGGATTAAAGGTATGTGCCACCACTGCTTGGCTTAATGTTCTTATAACTAGCCTGAACTATCTGATTTAGTAATTGAAACAAATAGTTACATATGACACTTAACCATGGTCACTATATTTTAGTAATGCACACATAGCTAGGCATTATAGAAAACATATCTACTTGCAATGTTTGTTCTTATTTTGTCAATATTTTACAAATTATGAAGTGATAAAACTTAGCATTATATTAACTTTGTTAAACAAACTTTTACAGTTGAATAATGATCACATGATATTGTCATATCACGAAAGTTAAGTTACAGTTAGTCCTTAGGGCATTATTTAGAATTTACTCATATTTTAGTTATTGATACAATATGGTTAGAGAGTTCAGAATAGTAAGTAGTAACATGCACATTTAGTACATGACTTTACACTGTGTATTTTTTGTGCATTAATGAGTATAAGACAGAAGACTATCTTCTCATAGTCCTACCACCTAAGTTTAGACCAACTTGTTTGACTGGATCTGGATTAATAAAGTTTTAAATATTGTTCTATTTTTCCATGAAAGCGTCCTTGAATACAATTTTTAAGCCTGCCAATTAATTTCTTGGAAGGAGGTTATGCATATTAGAAAGAGCACTTGGATTTTTTTCTCTGTGGGACTATCTTGTAAAGTAAAATGACACTATTATTAACATATAATTACTTCATAATTACACTTAAAGGGAATGCTGCATACTTTTGATGTTTTACGTATTAGATTGTGGAATATATACAACCTATAAATAGAGCTAGCTAAAGCTTAAGTAGATATGTTACCTTTAGTATCTTTTCTAATTCAAATTGTTTCTTTTTCTTTTTCTGGACTGAATTCTATACAATAGAGGTGCATCCACCACATTTAGAGAAAACCGAAAAATGATAACAAGGTACTTAGTGCCTTTGGCTGATGAACTCTAAAATCAACAAGGAGCCAGCTCTCTTGATAATCAGACTATGAATTTCTACCCCACAACACCCATGTAGTCTGGCATCCAAGTATGGGGATGCATATGGTTCTCCTTTCCTAAAGAACATATCTGCCACATAAACTAAATAGGATTAATCTGAGAAAGGAGCAAGTAGTACTTTGGGATACCAATGTTGGGGTAAGAAATTTAGTCATCAGATAGATACCCATGAAAATGTTTTGTTCTGTAGATCATTTCCAAAAGCTGCTACCAAAAAACAGTCTTCTTCCTCCTCCTCCTCTTCCTCCTCCTCCTGAAAGTAGGCACTCAGATAAAGCAGTGTCCCTAGTGATACTGGGAAAGGTTACTGACAGTCTGTGAAGCCATTAAAATGCTATCTCAGCTCATTAATTTCCCACAAGTGTGCTCACTTTGGGGAAAGCTGGATAATAATATGTCTGGAGCCAACCTAAGCTAGAATGTTCAGCCTTCCTAAAGGGCAGTACTGCCAGGGCCTGTGCTTCCTTTGACACCTTTTGCCCCATGCCTAGGAGTTAGGCAGATACATCCTATTGCCCCATTTATAAGTTTCCCTTCAAATTCACACCTAAATTCACCTTTGTAAGTCTTCCCATAAATCACTGACCACAGTCACCTGAGCAAGTACATTCCCTGTTGTAGTTAGCCATCTCCAGGGCTATGCTCCATTCAGGACACTCGTTTTTCTTTTTATTCTTGTAAGAATTAGCTGAGATGTGAATTTTGTTTGGTTTCCCCACTTTTGTCAAGAGGAAGATGAAATTAAAAACGTCCTTTTATGAAAAACATTGGTGGTCAGGGAGTGGTGGTCCACACTGTTGTTTGGCAACTTGCCGATTATGTCAAGAAAAGGCCTTGGAAGGCAGGCATCTTGGGAAGGAGTCGTGTGGAGGGAGTCTCCGTTTAGGGACTTTTTTGTTTCCTTTACGGACTTCAGGCTAAATTTCTAACAGTGCCTGTCTTGAACATAGGTGAGTGGTGGCTCCTTTAAAAAGTTGACCCCAAGGCTTTGTAGCCTTGGAAGGATCCGAGAGAGGAATTCCTGGTTTGGACAAACCGTAGAGAGATTGACCCTGGGACTGTGCAGAAGGAAGGGCAGGTTAACCCTTCCCCTGAGCCAGTTTATACCTCAGTCCATTTATTTAGACTTGTTTTCTAAGGGAGTCATCTCCTGGAGCCCTCCTCTCTTTCCCGTTAATATTTATCAAGTAGAGGGACAGAGCAAATTCTTTTTATGTGAAATCTCAAAGTGATGGGTTTTATCAGTGTGAGTCTGGGAGGTGTAGACCATCCTCAATACACAAGCGCATTTTCACCCTTTACCTCCACGTACATGCAGTACACAGCGAATTTGAGCTTTTACTAGAATTATCTTTTACTTTCCCAGCACTCACTCCTTTAGGCACCCAGAATTTGCTGGTAGGTATGCCAATGACTCCCTAAGCCACCCGCCTCAACACGCTTTAGCGGACAGCTTAATTCATAGGACACAGCAGTAACTCTTGACATCACCTCCCCAGCCCACCCGAAAACTCCAGCCCTAGAAGACCTTATTGCCAGCCCCGAATCAGAGACTAGAGAAGGTGGCCTTGCTCTTTCCGCGTAGATTCCCACTTTACCAACTCCCGCCCCCATCCCCCGGGGCCCAGGCTGGTAATTTTCGGCTCCTCCTCTGCCTTTGAGACCTGTGAGGTATCCCCTCCCCCCCGCTTCTCGCTGGAAACCTCCTGAGGCTAAGGTAAAATAACACGGAGGCTTTAAATTCAGAGCTGCGGCTTAGACAGACTGCAGACCAGGAAAAGTGTCCCAGCTTTCTGAAAGGACCATTGGCTGGGTTTGATGAATTGCATCAGCTCGACGTGGCTACCTTGCTCCAGGGTTCCCTGAGAACAGAGGCTGCAGGGTGGGTGTGACTTGAGAGCTTTGGGGCAGATCTGGTAGAATGCAGCCCAACCTCTCAGCCCAGGAAGCTAGTTTAGGCTCCCTCGACATCCATCAACCTACAAAGAATAAATTTAGTGAACGTTGCTGTTAAAAAGTAGGGTTCTGGGGTGACTTGGGCTAAAACCTCTTAAAACATTGTGATTTCTGGTTTTAACCAGGTTCCCAGGCAGAATTCAGTTAAAATTTGTTCATTCTGTAGTTAAGAGTGAGAGCAAAGAATTTCACTTGAAAAGGGTTCTTCCCTCGATTTTGAGAAAACAGTAAATACCTCCAGAGGCACGATTTGTAAAGGAGGTGGCAAATCTCTGACCTCACTTGACCCAGCTATTCAGGACAATCTGCTTCGGATCCTCAGGCTCAGTACTGACCTGAGGTTTGTGGCTTCGCCATGCCGGGAATGTGCAATTTTATCTCGACTGAGAACCGAGCAACAGACCGCACATGATCACCGCCTTTACTGCCTTTGGAGCTACCGTCTGCCAGCAAAGAATCCGGAGCTACGGACGCTAATGACAAAAACACCCACCTGAACCGAAATGGAGGCTAGGAGCCTCTGCCTGGAAACGAAGGTTCTGGCTAATTCACCCGGATTGTTTTAACAGGTTAATAAAGTAATTGGCACTCAACACAACTACATTCTCAGTGGGAGTCCTAGGCGATAAGATGGGAACCACAGTGAAGGTTTGCTACTGTTAATGGCAGCCTTTATTGTCCTTGGTTTGTTTTTTTGGTTTTTTTTCTTTACAAAATAGAAAGGGAGGAATAAAGGAGTGATCATGTCTGACCCCATGATATGGGGATCTCTCTCTCTCTCCTTCCCTCCCTTCTGTGAAATCAGAGAAGTCTCTCCCCAGATCCCCCAAAAGCCACAGGCAACTGGAAGAGAAATAAATTAGCTTTAAACACCCACATCCTGCTCCCCACGGAACACAAGTGCTAATCCCGATTCCTTTTAAGAGAATATTGTTTTGTCTGATCTTTGAACATGATTGAAGATACCAATGTTTCATATAACTTTATTCTACATGATTACAAACTAATCAGAAGTAAAAAAAAAAATGGGACACATACACATACATGTTTTTTTCAGTGCTGAATAAACTTGTTCATGTTCCATTCTGATCCCTAAATTATGTACTTACAAAGGTGAATTATGTATGTCCTCTGTATTTTTTCATCTGAATACATAACTCACTAAAGTGGCAGCCTAGTTCTACTAGTTCAAACCAAATTCTGGTTCCTAGTTTCTGGAAATAAATGAGTGAACACATTTCTGGCTTAAGAGAAACTAATCAAACCCCGCCCTCCCATCCTCTTTAGATGGAAAAGCACATCTTTTTTCATTGAACAGCCTTCTCTAAGAAACACTTAGAATGCACTCATATCTGCCACATATTAGAGAATAACTAAGTTCTAAGGGTGATTTTTTTAAACTTTCCAATTGTATTTAGAACACACTTAGATTTTGGGAAAATTGTGTGATTTCATCATGTTCAGGAATCTGTGCTTGGCTTTAAATATAATGAGGGATGTTTCCGTTTTAACTGAAGCAGAAAAGGGGAAAAAAGAGCAGCCAAACCAAACCATCTTAACTGAACCACCAAGGAGCTTAAGTGTAGCCCTCACACTTCAGGAAGTGTGTTCCAGGGCATGTGGGCAGACATCACAGACTCTAGAGGATCTTAATAAATCTTAGCATCTCTATTGTTTGAAGGCACTGGAATTTTCTACGGGGGTAGGGAGGCTGAAGATTTCATTTCTGCACTTTCCTTGGACTTCATTTTTCAAAGGAAGGAGCTCAAACTATAGATTCACACCCCTGCTGTTCTGAAGGATATATATTTGACCTGAGAACCTACAAAGGTCAAAAGCAGTCTAATTTTGACGGGAGAGTGTCCAACTCCCCACTGAACACAAGAGGTCGCTCCTGCAATCAAGTGCTCAGGGAAAATATTGCTAATCACCTTTATGTAATCAGTTTTATGTATTCTATAAAACCATGGACAACTTTGCAGATATGCTTGATGAGTTAAATAGACATACAGCAATCAACTGAGGGAGAGAGGAAACTCTCAGGTCAAATGAGAACCTCCAGGAAAAGGAAACAGGGATGCCTGCTGCAGGAACTTGACCTTTTTTATATACAAAATTGTATAATCACAGATACACAGATCTACAGAGTACACTCACTATGGGATCTTATTATTATTCCTGAGCTCTGCCAAGTTTCTCCCTTTGAAGGGAGCATCCTCTACATAGACCCTGTCTTTGACCAGAGTAAGAACTAAGAAAATGATTGTATTACAATAACGTCCTGAGCTAAGAAAATGAAAACATGCGGTCCTCAAGGAGGTGGTAGAAAGTTCACACTTAAGAGTTTGCTCCCAACCTATATGGTAGCTTTTCTCTTTGGGATTGCTACCGCCAAGGATTCTTTGTAACAATGTATTGTTTGGAGGAATTAAAACACCACTATCTGTGAGTGCCAGGTTATGAACGTGGGGTGAGGAAATATAATTAGTTCGGATCCCCTATTTACTTTCGGTGATACATGTTTTTAAACTGGGGTCAGCTTGGTTATATGGAAGGGCAGCATACCCTACTTGGGAAACTTGCTTTCCGGGTGATTATCCACATTGACCCTACAAAAGCTGCTTAACAAAAGACTCTCCCCATAGGATACCAGAGATCAGAAAGGGAAATTAGAATGAAACAAAACACAACTGATAAGCCTAACTTATGTCGACGCAACTTTCCCCTGCTCGAGTATTTCGAAGTAATTTATAAAAAATAAAAAAGAAAAGAAGGGAAGCGACTCCATGAGCCCTCTCCTGAAGGAAGGAAAACAAAGCAAAACAAGACAAAACTGGAGTTCTTGGTAAAGCTCCCACAGGGTCAGGGGAAAAACCCACTCAAGCTTCCTCACCGCCCTTTCTCTGTCAGTGTGTACTCTGAAAAGTCACATGCCTTCTAACTCAGCCACGGAGGCCTAGGTAAGGTTCACAGGATTTTATCAAGGGTTAGATCTGGTGAAAGATGCGAAGAAAGGTTTCCTAACCCCCTGCGTATTCTCAGGGGGCAACGAGACACCAAATGAAACCCTCTAAGTTTGTGTTTGTAAGCCCCCCCTTGTTGATAAAACCGTCTCTGTAGATAAGATATGACTGGTGTAAACGTTCTGAGAGAAGTGTGGGGATTCTGTGAGACCCCTCATAACTGCCTCTGAAGAACTGTAGGAGATTTAGGAAATCACTAAAAAAAAAAAAAAAAAAAAAAAAATTGGCAAAAGTTACCGGTGAGAAGCAGCCAACATTTCTTCCAGATGGCTTCCCCAGAGGAAACAAATTAGCAAGCTAACCTCAGTGAAGGGGAGTAGGCAAACCACTCTTTTGCAACAGGCCCTCCCTGCTCAGACCTTCAGACTAACAGATTTTTTTTTTAAATATCTCTAGAGAGTCGTGTAAAGTTGCGCTTATAATTACCAAGACGTCAAAGAGCGGGGTGCACCTTTGCTTTTTAAAAAGAGTGGACAAGAGACCCACACAGAGATCTAGACCACGCGCTAAACTCTCGGGTACTGCACTCTGCCTCCAAGTCAGTACACTCTTCCAAGAGTTAAACTGAATAGCAGACCTCACAGGTCGGGAGGAAAGGAGCAAACCGCGGAGTTAACTTCATTTTACCTTGGCGTTTCCAACCTGATTGTCCGCTAGGGCGAGAAGCGCCCCTTTCCTCCCACCCCAAGTCTTTGGAGAGCTGAGATTGGGAACTGACGGGGTCAACAGGGTCGCAGTAAAAAAAAAAAAACAAAAACAAAAACAAAAAAAACCCAAAAAACAAAAACATAAAAATCATTTCCTCCGGATTTAACCGTCCCATTATTCTAGGTTAGTCTCTGAGCGCGCCATGGGCTACCAGCTCCAAGAGACGCACCCTTGCCGCAGGCATCGAAGCCGGCCGAACCCAAGGCTGCGCGCGCCATAGTGGGAGCCGATGGCGGAAAGCGACCGGCTCCAAGTTTCTTCCCCTTTCCTTAGCGCCCGAGAGTGGCCCGGTTCACAGGAAGAACCTACCCACCGCCGGCGGCAGAAAAAGAAGCCCCGCGCTCGGCGCAGCCAGCGGACCGCGGGGACCCGGGGATCGCGGGGCGCAGGAGCAGCGCGACGGGACGCGGCGCGTCCGGGAGGGCGCAGGGAAGGGATGGTGAACAAGGAGGCGGCGACCTGGGACTGGGGGGCCACCGGGCCGACGGGAGCGGTGCGGCCTCGGGAGGCCTAATCCTCTCCCGCGGGCTCGCCGAGCGGGCAGTGGCGCGCGGAGACGCTGGGGCTGAAATATGATAATCAGAACAGCTGCGCCGCGTGCCCCGCAGCCAATGGGCGAGCCGCTCGCCTGACGTCTCCGCGCACTGCGTCAGACCAATGGCGATGGAGCTGAGTTGGAGCTGAGAAGTTTGAGTAAGAGATAAGGAAGAGAGGTCCCCCCGAGCCGCTCGAGTCCGCCCGCCGCCGCAGCGCCTCCGCTCCGCCAACTCCGCCGGCTTAAATCGGACTCCCGGACCGGCGAGGGCGCGGCGCAGCCGGGCATCGGCTCCCCCTGCCTTGGCAACCCCGGGGGGCCACTGTTTCCCACCTAGCCACAGCACCAGCATCCTCTCTGTGGGCTGTTCACCAACTGTCCAACCACCATTTCACTGTGGACATTACTCCCTCTTACAGATATGGGAGACATGGGCGATCCACCAAAAAGTAAGAGGCTGTTTTACCTTGTGGGGCTCGGTGTGCTGTTGTGGTGCGGGGGTTCTCTCTTGGGTACTTTTGCTAGGGCACTTTGGATTTGTAATCACTGCCCGGTGGTGGTTCTTTTTTGTTGGTGTTGGTTTTGTTTTGTGTGTTTTATTTTTTTAAAATTATTTAGCCCTTGTCCCCACGCTTGCATGTTTGTGGATTCTGATCTTCGGGGAAACTGAGCATACCTTGTGTTTGAATCTGCCTGTGTGCTCTCCCAAAACTCTAGCCGCCTGGTGCTTAGCGGTGATTTCCTTCTCCGGAATCCCGGGCTCTTGGAGAGGAGAAGATTATTTTGTAGCAAAGGTCTGCCTGCACAAACCACACCGGCAGATATGAATTAGCATTAGACTTGCAAAAGAGAGAGACGATAACTGTATTGATGTCTGCTCATTTAACAATATCCATCCCTTGTGCTATTGAAGAACGTGCTTTATGGAAAATATAGACATCCCAGCGTTGGTTAACGCTTCTAGTCAAAACCTTTTCTATGACTTGACTTATCCATAATCTTGCCTAATGATTATAGCAAAGAAGGAGGGGGGGAGAAAACACAAAATGAGGGGGTTTGATTGCATGCTAGGCTTACAAATGTAGACAATTCCAATCTGCATTTTACATATATTCCACCTCCCCTTAAAATAAAAGAAGAAGCGAGTCAAGGTTTTGATGGCACACTCCAATTACCATCCCAAAGTGCAATACTCTTTAAGAGGAAAAAAAAAAGAAAAGAAAAAATTCTTCCAGAGTACACCCTATAAGAGAACGACACTAAAAGTGTGTTTATCTCTGTAGGAAGTAAACGGTTAGTCAATCATGTATTTATTTTCATTTCAGAAAAGCGTCTGATTTCCCTATGTGTTGGTTGTGGCAATCAAATTCACGATCAGTATATTCTGAGGGTTTCTCCGGATTTGGAATGGCATGCGGCATGTTTGAAATGTGCGGAGTGTAATCAGTATTTGGACGAGAGCTGTACATGCTTTGTTAGGGATGGAAAAACCTACTGTAAAAGAGACTATATCAGGTATGCCATTTTCACATCGTTATTTTCTGAGATTTCCTTGCCTTTCCTTGTTTATTATTTGATGTGGCTTTGTCTCTTCTGGGTGTTTGCTTTACAGGCTCCAGTGTGCAAAAGTGTTTCAAAAAATTTAACTGATGTTCATGTCTCCAGGGGTGGGAAGATGTCACCAAAGCTTTCATAAATTTTGTTGTTAAGGTTTGTTAATGACTCTTGGAATTTTTTGAGGAGGAAATTATTTTCCTTTTTTTATACTTCTAAGAATACCAACAAAATTAAGGCAAATAAGTGTAGGTTTTTTAACTTTTAAGAAAATCTATTTTCATTATATAGTTTAGTGTTTTACTTATTTCTCTCCTGTTTTATCACTGACTTAAAAATTCTTTGGAAGTGCCCATTAAACAGACAAAAGTTTCAGCAAAGGATTTTTGAGAATCAAGTCCAACCATTGCGCCCTTTACTTTTTTGATGAATTGTCCTTGGTAGAAAAATTCAAAGCCAACTAAAATATTCCTTACAAAGAAAAAAAGCCGGGGAAATTCAATCTTTTTAAATATTAACCCTTTGGTGATATCTAACTGTCTTTTCTTTCTTATCTTATCTGGGCTGATGAATTAGACAGAGCAGATCAAATTGCCCATCATCTGTCTGTGAACAATTGGTATATTTAGGTAATTGATCAGCTTCCTTTCTCACATTAAAATCTAGTAACTGATAAAATGAGGGACTTACCCACGGGACAAGACCAAACCCAAGGGGAACTGAGCTTGCTTTTCTTACATGATTTTGCTAATTTCAAGTTTTCTCTGACATGGGTATGAATCAGAAACTCCACTTTTTTTTAGCTTAAAAAGCCATTAATATTTCTAAAGGAAAATGTGTTCGTTTTAATACAAAGCAAAATACTGTTCATCTTCCCTGTTAAGTTAGTAATAGCAAAAATACAGCCGATTTTAAATTCCAAAGTGGCCACTGGCAAGTGAATGGCCTTTCAAACCTGTAAAGGGTTTTGTAGCTTGAGAACTTTCATTAAAGTTTAGTTTTGATTTAAAATACGGTCACCGGGTTTTCCTCTGCTCCCACAATGCCTAGCCTTTTGCTTTTGCTTTTTTTTTTTTTTTTTTTTTTTAATCTTGGAGTGGAAGGTATACCCTTGATAGGTAAAACTAAACAATGCCAGTTCTGTCCCAAGGAGGATTTCGTTTGTTTCTTTTTCTTTTGCTGTATTTTACGGCTTTGAGGAGAGTGGGAAGAAGTGGGGTACAGGGAAGGAGCGGGATTTGGTAAATTGTTTGTGTACAGGCAAAGTAAGGAAGAAGGAAAAAAAATCAAATTTGCCTTCCAACCCTGACAAATAAGCCATCTTCATTTTTGGCTCGGCTGGAATCTACACTCGGGATTCTGGAGAGGGAGCTCTGCTTCCACCCCCAGAAGCATCCTTATTTCATCTGTCATATCCATATGATCTTTGTCATCCGGGATATGTCTATTTGCAGATAAACGGACTAGCTGCAACTAATTGCTTTTCCATTTCTCCACTTTGTCTCTTCTCTCCTCCTCTTCCTCTTACCCCCCTCTCTCTCTCTCTCTCTCTCTCTCTCTCTCTCTCTCTCTCTCTCTCTCTCTCTCTCTCTCTCTCTCTCTCTCTCCCTCTCCCTCTCTGTTTGTGTGTGTGTTTCCATCAAAGAATACTCATGCATCCCCCCTCGGAGGTTCTATAGTTGTAAAAGCAGAGCAAAGTGACCATTTTGATTTTAAGCCCTCCCCTTAGGGGAGCAATATGGCCCCCTCCTTTGTGTGGCTACAATCCTGTCTCTTTCACTCTCCGTGTAGGAATAAGTGAGAGATGTAGAGGGAAGTAAGCAATGTCATGTCAGAGTAGGTGGAACCTGTAGGGACTTCCCGGTGGTAAAGAAAGGCTGGCAAGGAGAAGTATCTTAGGGAGAGAGAGAGAGAGAGAGAGAGAGAGAGAGAGAGAGAGAGAGAGAGAGAGAGAGAGAGAGAGAGAGAGAGAGAGAGAGAGAGAGAGAGAGAGAGAATGTGTGTGTGTGTGTGTGTGTGTGTGTGTGTGTTTTCATTTGTCATGTTAGCCTTGACTCTCAGGCAAACTGAAATAGAAGCTGATGCTTCGGGAATCTTAGAAAGACTGCTCAAGGCAACAGACAGAAGCTGGTTTTTAAGGAAAAATGGAGAGGGAAGTTTCCGTTAACATGTAGCCTTAACATGAAGTCTTTAGCTGAATAAATACTGGAAGGCCTTTTGCTTTGGGAATCTGGAAACCTTCTAAGGCTTCACTCTGCTATTCAGTTCTGTAATTGTGTGTCCATAGACAGAGTGGAGGTTACAGTACCTCTTCCAATCTTTTTCTGTTGTTGCAATTTCAGAAATATTTTAGTAGTAAAAACCGAGGTATAGAGAATAGTATGGAGGCTACTAGTCACCAGTGAGCCCATCTCCAGGTTTAGAAATCCTCAGTAAGTTACCCTGGGCTGGGTGTCTGAACTCAGAGGTACCAACTGCCACAGACACGGAGGTTCCCGGAAAGGTTTCTCTTGTCAAAGGGAGGAATGATTAAAGGGAGAAAGGAAGCTGTGAGGAAGAGGGAGGGAGAGAAAGTGAGCTCAAGAGAGGAGTGTTTCTCTACTCTGTCCAACTTTTCTACTACTGGTTCTTTTTTTTTCCCCAGGGCAGGTCAAAGTTTATGGCCTGGGTTGCTGGTCTTGAGCCAGAGCCTGCCTGAAGTCACCCTCTCTCCTTGTACTTTTCTTCCCATGCCGGGGTCATTTCATGCAGGTTGTACGGGATCAAATGCGCCAAATGCAGCATAGGCTTCAGCAAGAACGATTTCGTGATGCGCGCCCGCTCCAAGGTGTACCACATCGAGTGTTTCCGCTGTGTAGCCTGCAGCCGACAGCTCATCCCGGGAGATGAATTTGCGCTGAGGGAGGATGGGCTTTTTTGCCGCGCCGACCACGATGTGGTGGAAAGGGCCAGCCTGGGAGCTGGAGACCCTCTCAGTCCTTTGCATCCAGCGCGGCCTCTGCAAATGGCAGGTACTTCTCAACCCAGGGGGAAGCCTAGCTGGAAGGGCAGCTGAGGCTAAGTCAAAACCCTTTCTTCCTGCAACATGGGGGCCACAGGGTGGATATGAAAGTGGCCTACAATAATCAACACGTGCTCTTCACCTTTCTAGCAAGTTTCCATACACTCACCATCTACCCTGGATGTACAAGCACACATCTACACGTCTATCTATATATGGGTACACAGCACACCCAACTTGTGCACACATGTATATACAAGCCAAACATTACTGTCAGCTTTACTTTGGCCTCCAACCCATGGCTTACTGAAAATGGGCTTCAGCTCTTTGCCAGGTTTTCTCCTAGCTGCTGCCTAATTAAAGGGGTGGAGTCCTGGGTCTCCAGGAGTTTCTTCCCCTGCCCCATGACTGAAGCTTAAGCAGCCTCAAGGCTTCCCACATTATTTTTCCCCCTCCTTGAGATTTACTCTCCAATCCAAAAGGTTTTTAAATTTTATTTTTATGCTTTTGTCAGAAAAGAGGTCCCTAAAAGATACAGTGTCCCACAACTGCAGCACTGCACAGGGCTGTAACTTAAAACTGTCAACAGCCTAATCTGCAGTAATTGCTTTTTAAAAGGAGCCTGCCTCTTTAAGCCATTCATTCTACGTGATTTGGTGAGAATTTCATCTCCAAGCCTGTAGCAGTAGCTCTGAATTGACCCCAGAGGTGTTTGGCCTGACTGCAAGGTGTGGGTTTGTACCATCCAGATCAGAGGACCATAAAGGAAAGTGGAAACATATAGGTTGGAGGGAACCAAGGCGCTGAGACAGCAGGACATTGTTTACTACCTGCCTTCCAGTCAGAAGCAGAGTTCCAACTCCCCACCCCCCATTTCATATTAAGTCATCAGCCCCTACTAAATACTGGAGGTGAGGGAATGACAGCTTTACCCCCAACCCCCACTCCGCTTTTCTGGCTGCTCTGAGAATTCTGTCCTGGGGGATTTCTATCTAGCAGGCACGGGGCAAAGCCGAGGGTGAGAAAGGCAGAAAAGGGCGAAATATAGGGAGGGAATAGGACATTCTCCAGCAGTCCTTTATCTCAAGCCTAGACTGTTCAACAAAGTTTCAGTTTTCATTTGCTTGGGGTCAGCTGGTCTCGGGAACATCCCACGCTGATTTAATACTAAGAAAGACTGGGGCGCTTTCAGATAGCCAAAATATAGCAAATTTTTTTTTAGCTTCGAAATATGACTGCCCCATGGAATTGAAGTTCAAGGCTTTCTGGCAGAATTCTCTGACTTTCCGGTCTAGCCCTGTAGTGTCTCTGGCTGTCACTGGGGTGTTCTGCATTTTATTTTCAGGTACCCTCAATGGTGTTTACCCAGAAGGGAAAGCCGAGCCCGGAGGTGGGGGTAGTCGAGATAGTCTGTGTCCTGGTTGTGAGGAAAAGGGAGGAAGAAGAGAAAAATACTGGTGTTTTTTTGTTTTTTTGTTTTTTGTTTTGGTTTTTGTTTTGTGTGTGTGTGTGGTGGTGGTGGTGGTTGTTTTTAAAAATGTCTCTGATGCGGCTGGAGACATCACCGGGCTTCCTTTGGTTAATTCTACACAAGTAGGGACAGGAGCCGCATCGTTCCCCTCCCCCACCACTCTGCATTGTCCTCTGTAGATTAAGAAGGGAGATTTCTTTTCCTTCCTTACCCTTCTTTGTGGTGTGCTGAGCTCGGGCAGGGTAGGGAGTGGAGCAGACTGGTGGCAGCCAGAGTGACCTTGCGTGCTCACCACGCTCCTTTGCCCCATAGCCGAGCCCATCTCTGCTAGGCAGCCCGCCCTGAGGCCCCACGTCCACAAGCAGCCCGAGAAGACCACCCGAGTGCGGACTGTTCTCAACGAGAAGCAGCTGCACACCTTGCGGACCTGCTATGCCGCCAACCCTCGGCCAGATGCGCTCATGAAGGAGCAACTAGTGGAGATGACAGGCCTCAGCCCCCGAGTGATCCGAGTCTGGTTTCAAAACAAGAGGTGCAAGGACAAGAAACGCAGTATCATGATGAAGCAGCTCCAACAGCAGCAGCCCAACGACAAAACTGTGAGTAGCCCTGAGACCAAGCAAGAGATGGTAACAGCGGGGCGGGAACTGATGGATTGGTACCCAGCCTAGCACCAGCAAAGATCCCAGACAAAGGAGGTCCCCTTGGCCTCCACCCAGACCCAGGTGTGTTGCATATACTAGCTACTGAGAGCTGAGAATTGCAGAGGTCTGAGCAGTGCCCCCATCCATTGCTGGTTCCAAAAGGGACTCATGGCATTTACCATCATCTGCACCTAGAACCAAAAGGACCTAGTGGTTCCCTCCCAGTTGTAGGTGGCAATGAGGTGTCAGCACAGTTTTTAAAAGCATTAGGATCTGGGATCATTAGAGTTGCCAATATTGTAAAGGGCAACACTTTGGGTGCTGATCTGGAGCATGATTCAGTGGGCTTACCTGCCAGGCAACATTCTGGTCCCATCCCAACATTTAGAGAGGCCTGCTGCTGCTGTTGATGCTACCCTCCAAGTGCCCGTGTAGATAATCCACTGCTTCAGGTGGAGTCCAATGCTTCCCTCCAGACTTTGGCACTATTATTTTG
Source organism: Phyllotis vaccarum (assembly GCA_033318265.1). Taxonomy (NCBI): domain Eukaryota; kingdom Metazoa; phylum Chordata; class Mammalia; order Rodentia; family Cricetidae; genus Phyllotis; species Phyllotis vaccarum. The sequence goes on along the minus strand of JARWLC010000012.1, from coordinate 48,693,780 downwards.
GGCAACCCCCCCCCCCCCCACTCCTTGCTTATGTTAAGTTAAAGCATTTCTTTCTCTTTTCTTCCTTTTTACTACAACCCTATTTTTAAATGTCATAAAGTCTGTTGTCATTAAGCTTGGCAGGAAGGCCAGAGCTGAGCAAGGGTACTCAGTGCATAATAGCATAGCACAGAAGCAGCAGCCAGACCCCAAAGCTTTGGGGGTGGGGGCCAGCTCTGCAAGGGAGAGTGACTGGAAAAAATCTTCAGCTAACCCAAACTGCCCAGAAAACCAGTGTCAGTCAGAGGCTAATGGAGGTCTGGCTGGACCTCAGCTTTCTACTTCTGGGAGGCTGTGGCCTATGAAGGCAGATGAAGGGGGAGGGGGGTGGCTAAGATGTGAAGGCAATGGATAAGTTGACAGTTGTAGTAGTATGGTTTTAGTAAGATCTCAGCCAGTCTAATAATCCAGCACACAGAAGAAGAAAAGTAAATGTGAACTCTAACTAATATTCATAGGTGCAGCAGATTAACTGAGTCAATACTGGACCACTACAGAGATAAGATAATACTTGGATATATTTGCTTAGCACATACAGACAATGGAGGGAGGGGGGTTGCTCATTAATATGTTGAAATGGGGGTGTTCTTCACAGAATATCCAGGGGATGACAGGAACTCCCATGGTAGCTGCTAGTCCCGAGAGACACGATGGTGGTTTACAGGCTAACCCAGTGGAGGTGCAAAGTTACCAGCCGCCCTGGAAAGTCCTGAGTGACTTCGCCTTGCAGAGTGACATAGATCAGCCTGCTTTTCAGCAACTGGTAAGTGTCAGCTCCCAAACAGAGAAGGCTGAATTCCCAACAGATCGCACAGGAAAGATCCCCTCAAGGAGGGTGCTGTTGGGGGAAGAGCAAGAAGGAGTGATATTAGGAGGAAAGCAAATACAGAGAAAGCGCAGCTCTTATGAATCTTTGGCTTAAAATGAGACAACATGATATAGCTATGTAGGGTGATTTTCTACAAATGAGGCAAGTCTTGTGGAATGAACTTTATGATGCCTAAGTAGCTATGTGTACAGAGGTAAAAATGGTGGCAATATTACACATCTTAAACTGTTATAAATTACAAGGAATTCAGAGATCGCCTTAGCATTTATATCAGCAATCAGTAAGTTTATTACTTTATCTGTATCTAGTGATAAGTTCAATTGTAATACACATTCAGTGTAATAATATAGAACATTGTTATCCAAAAGCAGCAGACAGTTGTCTGAACCCAGATCTCATATATGTCAATAAAAAGGATGATTATTCAAATAGTTGGGTTGATAATTATTGTTGCTGTGTTTCTTTCAAAGAATCTCTTAATCTAAAGCATAGGACTTCTTAAACATTCTTAAATAAACGAGTTTAGACATGACACCATTACATGCGCTGTGGCATGTATACCAAAGGAACATGAGCATTGTCAATCAGAGACAATGTATATTTAACTTGTGGAAACCTTTCTTAGCATTAAAGTGTTTTTTTTTACACACTCATCTATAGAAGACAATTCATTTTTACCTAGAAAAGGTTAAGATAAACAAAAATGTTAAAAATATCCTTTTCAATATGTTACAAATACTTAGAGGTTTTTTTTCTGCTTTCAAAATATAATCAGCCCCATAGGTCCTGTATTATTAAAGAGGAAGATGGGTCCTTTCCTTAGAAGCAAACCTAATCCATCAGTTGAGGATAGATTTTTTTGTTTTTTATTTTTTTTTTCCTATTGCCTGTACCCTGAGGGCATTTGCTTTCTCTGTCAACAGTTATAAGGGTGATTGGCCAGAGGCAAGTGGTTAAAAGGGTTTGGTTCCAGGCAGTGTGTGTAAATGGGCCAGGGTAGTGAGCAGGCGCATTTGAGAAGTCCCTTGACCTCTCAAGGGGAAAGTTTAATAAGGGGGCGGGGGAGTGGGGGGGGATAGATTCTGGAACTAGAGGGGAAGTTTTGTTTTAAATACAATAATTTGTCCATATGAAGCCTTGTCTGGGCAAAGTTTGAATAACTGAAAGACAGTAGAGAGAGGCTTCAAGCAGCCAAGAATTGGTTCCTTCTGAAACCTGAGAGGCAGGTGAGAACTGAAGACTCTGAGGCAGGGGTTGGAGGCACGGTTAAGGGGGGAGGGGGTGTTGGAGGATTACACCGTAGTGAAGTACCACATGTCTATAGTGTGAGGATCTGTATGTAAAGAGGAGGAGGGGACAAGGAGCCATTTAAAGAGTTAATCATTGTTCCAGGGAGCCTCCACAGAATTGCCAACCACACTGAAAAATAAAGGCTTTGATATCTAGAGAACTTTCCTATTCCCCGGGCTACATGTAGCCAGCAGGCTAATCTTACTTTGAGCCTTCATGGGAGAGTTGTGATGCTACTTTTACAGTGGGAAACACATTTGCTCTTACATAATTTAATATGACATAATGTTGGGAATTCAGCTTGAGTCAAGATGGAGAAAGCAAGAGGATTTCCAAGTTCTTCTCTGAGGTCTCCTTCCTTTCAGCCTATTACAGTTCTATTATAGACATGGATATCTTTGTTGATATCCTCGTCTATGTACAGGAAGTTGTACATGCATACACAATATGATACTTTTATATTCCATGGACACTATTGAAGCCTCCTTTATTTTACTTCTCAACCTTCCATGCAGGTCAATTTTTCAGAAGGAGGACCAGGCTCTAATTCTACTGGCAGTGAAGTAGCATCGATGTCCTCCCAACTCCCAGATACACCCAACAGCATGGTAGCCAGTCCTATTGAGGCATGAGGAACATTCATTCAGATGTATTTTTTTCCCTGTTGGAGAAAGTGGGAAATTATGTTGAACTCCGAAATAAAAGTATTTAACGACCCAGTCAATGAGAACTGAATCAAGAAATGAATGCTCCATGACGTGCACGAAGTCTGTTTTAATGACAAGGTGATATGGTAGCAACACTGTGAAGACAATCATGGGATTTTACTAGAATTAAAAACAAACAAAACCCCAAGCCCAACATATGCTATTCAATGACCTTAGGAGTACTGAAAAAGAATAATAATAATAAAAAAGACGTTTTTAAAACGTAGAGGATTTATATTCAAGGATCTCAAAAAAAAAAAAAAAGCATTTTCATTTCACTGCACATCTAGAGGAAAAGCAGAAATAGAAAATTTTCTAGTCCACCCTGTTCTGAATGGTGCTGTTTCTATATTGGTCATTGCCTTTGCCACACAGGAGCTCCAGCACACGGCAGAAGAAACTGGCCTCAGTGGCTGAAAGAGTCTTTTCAGGAAGGCGGAGCTGCACTGGTTTGCTATGTTTTTAGTTGACTTTGACAAGGGGTTAATTGAAATTCTGGGTCTCTTTGGCATGTCCTGCAGCTGGTTTCTCTTTTACTTTTGTCTCTTTCTCCCGTTTTCTTTTCTTTCTTTCTCCTTACTTTTTTTTTGAGATCCATCCTCTATCAAGAAGTCTGAAGCGACTTTAAAGGTTTTTGAATTCAGATTTAAAAACCAACTTATAAAGCATTGCAACAAGGTTACCTCTATTTTGCCACAAGCGTCTCGGGACTGTGTTTGACTTGTGTCTGCCCAAGAACTCTCCCCCCAAAGATGTGTATAGTTATTGGTTAAAATGACTGTTTTTCGCTCTTTCTGGAAATAAAGAGGAAAAAAGGAAACTTTTTTTTGTTTGCTCTTGCATTGCAAAAATTATAAAGTAATTTATTATTTATTGTCAGGAGACTTGCCACTTTTCCTGTCATTTGACATTTTTGTTTGCTGAAGTAAAAAAAAAGATAAAGGTTGTACCGTGGTCTTTGAATTATATGTCTAATTTTATGTGTTTTGTCTTTTTTTTCCTTAAATATTATGTGAAATCAAAGCGCCATATGTAGAATTATATCTTCAGGACTATTTCACTAATAAACGTTTGGCATAGATAAATAAATAAACGCAATGATTCAGGGTCCCTCTTTTATATGTTTATTAGCAAGTCTTTAACATGTCTGAAATGAAAGATTGCATGTGAATTGGGTTAAAATGACATTCAGTACAGTAGCTGTGATATTGTGTTGCAAGTAGTTCAGGTCGGGTTTGCAAGTTTCGATTTCAATAGTTGGATCAAAGTTGGTTGGAAGAAGCCCTTTAGCTCTCAACTGTGATAGTGTTACAGGTTTTTTTTTTGAAAATGAGATGCTGTTCTCTCTCCTGCCCCATACCTTTCCTCCCCCTTTCTTTCTCCTCTACCCCCCACCCCTACGTCCATCCCCAAAAGGAAGGTCTCCTTGAGAATGGGTTTTGATTGGAATAGAATCACTATTTTATTTTCTTAGCGTCAAGTGCTTTATACCAAAGTCTCGGGATGATCGAAATTACCCACATTTCCAACAAAAACTCTTGCTGAAGAGGGTTTCTCCCTAGCCAGTGAAGATAGTCATTGTAGACTGGTGGTTGGTTGATTGAGAAACGCCCGCTTTATTTGCGCAGAAGGGAGGAAAGACAGCGAGAGAGGAAAGGCTTCTCTCAGCAGTTCTCAGAACTGTAGGTGTCTGCATTTTCTTACCTCTTCCATTTCCCCACCCCCACCCCCCTTCTCTGGCATCTCTAATTTCAAACCCTAGCAAAGGGTGCCTGGCGGCGGAGAAACGCGGAAAGCGTAGCGCTGGGGAACCGCCTTCCCCGCCCCCTAACCTGGCTCTTCCCTTTCCGAGTCCCCCCATCCCGCAAGGCTACCGTAGTGCTAGGTTGGGAGCAGGGGGACAAGCGCCCTGGATCAGATACTGCCACCCACGCCGCCGCCCGGGTTTAGCAAAGGTTCACCTGCATGCGACAGAACCCAAGGTGGACACAAGGCCCTGCCTCAAACTGGCCTCTTGTTCCTTTAGGGTCAGGACCACTCCATTCTCTCTTTCCGCCTCCCACCCCCATTCCCCAAGCCAGGATCTTTCTTTGACTCTGGAAACTAGATTCATTTGTATGCGCGAGTGTAATGCCATTTTCAGTATCTGACAACTTAATAAATACGAAAGCTAAGTACCCTAATCGTGTGTAGTGTGGCGCCTTACCCTCTTGCAGACCCTGACTCAGAGCAGGACAGAGGCCAAAGCCTGGGCTGGAGACCCCTCGCATGCCAGAGGCCCCAAGCTTTTGAGTTTGCTTTCACCCTCTCCAAACCTGAGCAAGTCGGGAAGCGAGCCTCAATTAGGCTTTTGTTTGGCATCATTCTACATAACGGGTTAATTACAGCCTCTACGGTGAGGGCAGAAAGAAAACAAACTTTGCATTGAAAATGTTACAGTGCATTAGACATGCCCTTGATTACTTTGATTGTTGTGTCTAATTCTTGACAGAGGGGTAATAATTTGGCGGGCAGTAATAATGGTTTGTAGTTGTTTGCTGGGAAAAAACAGGAATTGTGTCTTATCTCATAAGGATCATCTTCCGTGAAGGGCTCTCCTCCTCCCCTCCATCACCTATTCTCCCCACCCCCTTTCTTTTGCCTGTCTCTAATCTCCCATCACCAGCGTTGATTCTTCTAGTTTCCTGACTGCTGTATCCATTTGTCCGCTCTTTTCTCACCTTGTACCTAGAAAAGCTATCAAATAAGCACGCACAAGGGTGACAAGTACAATGTGAATTTGGAGTTAAGCTTAAAGTTACTTGATTGCGCAAAGCTCAGGGCGAGATGAAGTCTCCCACCAACAGCCTTTGGTAGACTCAAGTGCTTCAGGACAGAAACATGAACAACAACTTTATTTAGTCTTCTCATGCAGTGAGAGGACTGGGGTAACACAGGTGTGTGTGTGTGTGTGTGTGTGTGTGTGTGTGTGTGTGTGTGTGTGTGTGTGTGTGTGTTGATATTTTGTGTATGTAGATGTCATTTTGTTCTGAAGTCCATAGCTTGAACTTAAGTAATTTAACAGGAAGTGATGAATCATTTTGATTTTTCAAGATATTTGTTGTCTGATGACTGAGAATGGATTGATGGGTGGAATTCTTGTATTATTGATGAGAAAGATGTGTCTGCTCCTTCTAGCCTCTTTAGAATGTGCTTTAAAAAGTGAGTAGCTGACATATCTTCTTGTTTGTAAATCAGCCTTTTCCCCTTTCTCCTCTGGAGACCTCTGGACACCTCTGGACACCTCTGGAGACGTCTGGAGACCCAGTTTTGAGCTCCTTTCTTATTTGCTATTGTCTGTGTCCCCCACTCCCTTGGTGCTCTGAGTCCCTCATTCTGGATATTATGAGTCATTTCCTCCTCTAGCTTCTGAACGCTTTTATTTGATGCAGTTGAAAACATCTAGTATTCTTTTCTTAAATCAGGGGATTCACATCAGGTCCCACACTCTGGAAGATGAGATTATTATCCCATGCAGTTTCTACAGAACAGTAACCAATCTAATTTACCGTTCATAATTGTTCCCCCTTTATCAAGAAGATCAATGTTTCTTAACATTAAAAAGTTTTCTTATAAGTTAGAATCGTATTTGAAAGCCCCTCCCCCTTTGTGATTACATTTCTGGTTATTTATTAGTGTGTGTGTGTGTGTGTGTGTGTGTGAGAGAGAGAGAGAGAGAGAGAGAGAGAGAGAGAGAGAGAGAGAGAGAGAGAGAGAGAGAGAGAGAGAGAGTTGCCCATGGACAACTTTTCTTGGTGTTCAGTATTCAAGGGCCAACTTTGTAAAGTTCTCTTGCTGTTCACTCCATCAGCTTGTTAAACTCTATTTGTTGACCTCCTTTTGAGCTGTCTTAATCCCTTTGACTGCCAGCCAAAATGACAATGTGTGTTCACGTTAGAAATACCGTGTCTTTCCAAAATGCTTTGCACTTAAAGGCTACAAACAAAATTGATCATTGAAGCACAACTTTTCTGATTCCTACCAGGGGTCACTTAGTTTTTTCTCTAAGAAATAGTTGTTTATACGACACCCAGCCACTTTGGGTTTTCAATCTCATCCCTAACATAAGTAAACTAAATAGTAAGTGTTTATTTTCTTATTTGTGAAGTTCAGTTTAGTTAACTTTTGTCAAGGAGATTTATAATCCAAATTAGGTTTGAATTCTATTGATTGAACTTTCCCCTCTGCTAAGAACCAATTAAAGATTGTGTCACAACAAGGCAAGTCAGAAAGTCAGATTTTCTCTGAGCATGTTAAAAAGCCACGTATTTCTCTGTCTTTAAAAAAAAGTTTACTTAAAAAAAATGTTTCCAAACATTCACTTCTTATTACTATTAAGGATACAGTGTGAATTGGTGTTTTCAAACTCCAAAGTACTTAATTCAAGACTCTGGCAGAGAATCTGCTTCCCCATCTTTCCTGATTGTTGTTCTCTTGATAAGCAAGTAAGCCACTGAATGGCTGTTTGAGCCCAGGCGCCACAAACATAAACTTCACAGCTTACAATGTCCCAAGCATGATGGAGGGTCTTTCCACACCTCTCCAGAGACTTCTGAAGTGTAGACAGAGAAGTTGGTTCACAGCCATCCTAGGAGGGGGAGGGGTGGTTGTTTTGAGCATTGTTACAAACACATCCTTTTATTTTATGATGCTTCAGACATTGGCTTCTCCAGTTTCTGAGCCTTCAGGAGTACAGCCTCTTCTTGGAAACACTACTTAAGACTCCTTGTTTCTACAAAGAAAAAAATAATAAATAAAAAAGTAAAAATAAAAAAAATCTATTTATACCTCTGCAAAAACGTAAAACAAGTATACGTACACGACTTATAAAATAAAATATTGTTCCCTTTTTTTTTTCTTTCAGAAAGGGAACACCCAATTTTGCAAGACAGTTGTGGGTAGTGATTGCTTTTGATCAGGCTAAGTGAGAAGACTCACTGACACCCCTTTGGGGAGAGTTTGTTTGGGAGATTTCACTTAGCTAGAGTGTTACCTATTTCTCAACTGGGATTCTTTTCCATTTTATTGATCAAAAAGTTCACTGTCATTTTTTTAAGTTATATAATTTGTGAAACTGACTTATTTCTGCATGCAGTTCTTGCGGTCTTCTATGGGTGTTTCTTGTGCTAGGGAACTGGCCAGTTGTGAGGAGTGCTGTGAGTGTGTGGGGGTCCTCACACTCACCTAACCAGCCCCACCACTCCCGCGGGCAAGTTGGCCCTTGATCCCTTAAAGGAGCGACAATCGTCATAGCCCAGAAGAGGAAAAGGGGGTGTTTCTGGGCTCTTCTCTTTCAGGAGTTGATCAGGTTGGCAGATCTGGAGGGCTAATCCAAACAAGGCGCTTGACTTGTGAGGTCGCGAGTCTAGACAGAGCTGGTGGCTCGGCGGCTCCTTATCTTTCCCTGGGATCAGCAGAAGAGGCGCTCCCCGGCCCACTGCACTCGGCTCCCGGCCCCGGAGCCACCGCGCTGCGCAGACCGCACAGCAAACACAGCACCTGAGGCTTTACAGCTTGCTTTATTGTTTAATGGAGAATGCTGCAAAACATTCATTTTTCTTTGTGGCCCCGCGCCACGGCTGGTTGTGCCACCAGCGCTAGGGGCGGGGGGAGTGTCGTCCAGCTCTAGGCTGAGCGGGTCCCCCACACTGGACAGCTGTGCCATGTGCCTGTGAGTGCGCAGGGCCTCTAGGTCGCCCGATAGAGCCTTGGGGAAACCCAACCTCTGTCTATTCCTTGTTTCTGTACACCCTGGAGGCGGAGGATCTGAGGGACTGTGGGAGACAGCGGTGGGAGAATCCAGTGTTTCTGCTAGCTGCCTGGAAACGACAATTCTGTGCTATAGCCATTTATGGTTTGCAGGGTCAGTGGGCGCTGACTCAAGGGCGATCAATAAAAACATTTAGTTCAATAATAAGCTGCTCTTCTTCCCTTTCAAAAATGTGCCCAGAAGAATGAGTCACCATCTTGGACAGGGTGTCCCTGCTTGGCTGATACCCTTTCTCCACTGCTAGCACAGATGGCTCCTGAGTGTTTCATGACCACTTCACTGAGCAAACCGTGGAAACAGGGGATCTTCCTTCACTGCCTTCTACCACAGAGATGCTGCCTTGAGCTTGGGCACAAGTGAGCCCAAGGGTCAGTCTTCCATTGCCTTATAACAAACTGTCTTGAGGATGAATAAACATTCTGTGGCTTGCATTTCAAATTAATTGAACATGATTAAGCTAATTATCATTTTACCCATTCACTCTGGATTTATTTTCTTGATTAAAAAAGAGTAGAATGGGTTCTAGCTTCCTCAGTCTCCATTTTGATGAAGGAGGGAGAGAGAAAGAAAGAAAAGAGAGGGTGAGAGACAAGGGAAGAAAGGAGATGAGAGAAGGGGGAGAGAGAGAGAGGAATGCCCCATTGTTGGTAAACCAGCCATGAATGTAGGTGAGGGTGATTGTATTACTGGATTTTGGCTAAAGACAGTGTAGGCAAACATCACCTTCTCCCTAGGTTTTTGGGTGGTGGGTGGGTGTGGGGGGCAGCAAATACAAACCTTTTTCTGTCTGTCCTCTGCACAAGAACTGTGCACAACTATCAAACAAGATAGACTAGGGAAAAATTTAGTTTCATAAAATGCACAATTTCTGTAGGGTGGGGGATTAAAGTAAACGCCCTTTCTTTATCCACAAAATAATCCCTAGCAGTAACTCAGCACTGACTGCTCTTTTTCTCATGGATAAAGGTGATTGTTTATAAGGACCTGTCACAAATCCAATGTGTTGCTTGAAACTTGTTAAACTTAGCAGGTATATGGAGATAATAGTAGACAGGCCACTGAATATGATAAGGTAAAACACGGTGGGAATTCAGTTTTAAGAGCCAGGAAAAAAACTATGTTTTTCCTAATAGTCTTTTTAACTTATGGTGTTCCATGTGTAACACACAACAGTAAAGTAGGTTTTCTTCAATGGGAAAGACAGTTTTGAAAAATATTACTTATTCAGGCTCCAGTCTATAGTTACTTTGATAACATACATATTAATCTCAATGAATTTAAGTGCTTTACTTTTATTAATATTTTAAAACAGTTAAAACAGGAGAAACATATTTGATGGAAAGATTTTTAACAATTAGTCATAAAGAAGTTGACTTTGAAATATGTTTAACAAAAGCAAACTTATATCTGATTTATAGTGGAATTATTTCAAAATAAGAAGGCGATGCTTCATTTGTTAAAGAAAAACTGCACACACATGCACACACACTTCAAAACAGCATATTTTTGAATATTAATACAATGTACTAGGCTCGGGAGCAAAACTGTCCTTTTAATAAAAATGTCATATAGCCCAGAGATATTTAACATAGTATTTCAGTAGTCTGAGAATTTTGTCCATGGGAGATGGTTTCTCTACAAAGAAATATTTAAAGTGGTAAAGCAGCTTCTATAACATTTAAATATCTCACAAAACATAAGGAATGACTTTATTTATAAAATATAGTGATTTACTTCCACTGATATTGAAGAGCTGATATAGAAAAGATTAGAGATGGAAAATATGAATGATCAATTTTAGAGAGTGGAACCTCTTAGAAAATTCTGAAATCACCTATTTATTCCACTTCCTAATAATTGAAAATGTTTGGGAGCTTGATACTTAGAATTCTGGTTTGTGTCAAAGTATATTTGATATTTAAAAGATTATCATGTATTTTTTTTTTACAACTACAAACAAACTAGTCATTCTCAAATTTTGTACATGAGCAAATTTCTGTTTTCCAGATTGGAAAAATTTGAATGAAGTAAAGTACTTTGGCAATGAAAACTGGAGTGAGTTTTAATTCTATGAGCCTATCAGAAGGGACTAGTAAGTCTCATTAACCCTTAATGAAAAATGTCCTTTAGTACCATGTGTACAAAGGGTCTTGGAGAGAGTTCAACCCAAGACATCTTTATAGAAAATATGAGAGGCTGAAACAATCTACAAAGTGATTTTGGTCATATCTAGGCCCAGTCAGTCAGTATGCTAGTCTCACAAGGGAAAGTAAATATATGAGATGAATAGAATTAGAATTCAGTTTAGAAATGGAAGGAAAAAAATCTACTGGAAGTATTTCCCATACCTTTTAGAATTTTAACACTAACCTTGAATTAACTAGTACTCAAAAAAAAAAAAAAATACAAGCACGAAAAATACAGGAGGCACATCTTCCCACAGTGCTCTGGAACCAAAGCTGCTTGATGATACTCACAAACCCTCGGTTGAGGAGGTGGTTTCAATTGAATTATTTATAGGCTTTCTAATGATGCTTTGCTTATTTGTATTTCTTTAGCACTAAGAGCATGCTCTATGAAATCAGTCTGGTGGAGAAATGTGTGCATTTGTGATGTGTATGATGGCAGCCTTAGTTGGCTGTGGTAAGAGGTTTTGCTCAGACACAGATAAGTGTGACATAGACTGCAGTCTGTAACTTTGTTGAATGCTGCACCATTCCCAGGATATAAATGATGAATGTGGCTCCTTTCTGATGTCTTTAAGTTGCTTGATATCTCCTAGAGGGACTCTGTAGACCAAGAATCTTTTAGATCTTTTTTTATAGGAAATGTTAAGGAAAGAGTTGGCTTCTCTGATAGCAAGGGTACACAGTGGTTGTTTGTGCCATGACATAGCACTTCTCTATCTATAAAGCACTTTACAGTCATCAGTTATGCATGAGAGTTCCCAGGACCTGTTTCTCAGTGACCTCTGTACCTATATTCAGCACAGTTCTCAGTGCCTCATCTTTCTCTCGTATACATGATAGTAGCACATCACAGAAGTAGTACACTGTTGACTCCAGTGAGATGAGGGCTGCATTAGGTAAGCAGATACTACTTAATGGCATTTTATTGATGTCTGCTTTCTTTACAACCTGGTATCTTGGAAGATGCTGTGGGATAGTGGGATACAGATGACTATCATCACTATCAAACAGCAAAAGCAATAGCAAAATATCAAAATAAAAAAATCAACACAACAAAGATCCTACAATTATCCTCTTAAAGGGGTAGGTCTTAACGGTTATTTATTTCAAGGTCACCATACACTCTTAGAACAAATATTTTGTTAGAGTGAGTCACAGTTATGTGTCTTTACTGTATGTTAAATTTAAAAAGAAAATTTAAAATGCTATTATTTCATTTGAAGAACTTGCCATGACTTATCAGGAATAACTTTTTAATGATAAAATAAATTTAGCTTGTGAAACAAACAAAAGCAAAATGGATCCCATCACTTCCTGGTTTAACAGATGACTCTGCATTCCCGTGTCTGCTTCTTCGTTTCCACCGTACAGCCGTCACACAGCTGGCGAGACTACAAAGTCAAATCAGAAAATTCGATCAGAGAATTATTCTGAAAATGGTTTTGATCTCAGGTTAGACATGATGGTACGTTCTTGAAATCCAGCATGAGGAGGAGAGAGGTATAAAGTTCGAGAATAAGCTGGGAACCACAGCGAGGTCTAAGCCAGCCAGAGCTACAGAACAAGGCCCATCCACAAAAACCAACAAACAGAAACAGAATCTATAAAATACAAATATTTGAGGAATTTTTTTTTTTTTTTTGGTTTCACAGAGCCCTGTAAAATCTTTTCGGGGAGTCTCATAACACATACTGGGAACCATAGCCTCAGAACACTCTTTTGTAGAAGGATTATAGGAAACTACTGCTTGCAGAAATTAAATTGTGGATATTATTGGGCTAATAATGATAGAGGCTTGGTACAAAGATTTGTCTTTATGTATTAATGTTTGCATGATGTATGTTTACCGTGTACGAGGCTGGTGCCCATAGAACTGGAGCTATTTCTGGAAGTTGTTGCCATGTGGGTGATGAAAACCAAATCTGGGTTCTCTTCCAGAACAACTAAAAGTCCTCCTAACTACTGAGTCATCTTTCTAACATCTTGTTTTGTTTTTAAGATAAATCCATATATAAGTAAAATGTGGTGCTATATTTAATAAAACCCCTCTGGAATAGAACACATCCACCCACAGTCAATTCAGGAAGGTCAGAGGGTGGTAACTCACGCCTTTAATCCCAGCATGGGAAAGACCAGGAGTGGTGACCCACACCTTTAATCCTCTAACTCCAGAGACAGAGATCTTTCTGTGTTTTTGTGAGTTCAAGGCCTAACTACCAAATAGTAGTAGCTCACACCTTTAATCTTAACTCTAGGATTATGATGCAGAGTTGAATCCAGAAGTGAAACAGCTGAGTGAAGAAGGTATTTGAGGCAGGCGTAGGAAGAGAGAATTAGTTTGTAGAAAGGACTAGGAATGAGGCTTAGGCAGCTGGAAGATAACTTTTGCCTTGAGAAGTTGGCTGGGTGAGATTTGACTGTGATCTGTTTCCTCTCTCTGATATTCCAGACTGGTTTTGTTAAATATATAATATTATAATATGTCATCACATACATGTCTGTGTATGTAAGTTTTTAATTCCTTCTTCAAACATTGATCTGAAATCCCATCTAATCAAGGGAAAAAGTAATCTTATACAGTGAACATTTCAAGTCTTCATGCTAATAAACTCTAGAAGGGACAGGCACACACATGTCTTTTTTTACGGTATGTGAGACTTCAGCTTTTTTAGAACGTAACCTTGCAAAGTTATAGAAGCGTTGTGCATTCAGTCTATACAAATACTTTTGATTCAAGATAGGTGTTACTTGACCCCGTTTAGACATAATGAATTCAATATGGTGGTTATAATCTGGGAAAAATCACTTGGCTTTAGATATAAATATGGCTGACTAAAACATGGAAACAGAAAAATAAGACAGGGATCCCCGCGGTTTAGTGAGATGGGTGCCGTTGTTATACTTGATATGTGTACTGGCTACTTTTCACATTATTGTGATAAAATTCATGACAAGAGCAATGTATGTGCAGGAATAGTCTATCATAGTAGGGGGGTGACGGTTGCAGGCGTAAGGCCGATTGTCACATTGCATCCACAATCAGGAGGCAGAGACTGATGAACGCTGAAGCTCCACTCACTACAAAATGCACATACCTGAAGAGCCGGTGTCACTTACTCAGTATTCAGTCAGGAACTCCATATCCTAAACTGATGCTTCTCACATTCATAGTGGGTTTTCCAACGTCTGTTCAAGCCTCGTGGAAGCAAGCATTCTTAAAGACATGCTGTTGAGCTTGAATGTAAAATGTCCACCATGGGCTCCTTTGACTGAACACGAAGTCATGTTTCAGAAGGTTGTTGAATCTTTAGGGGGCGGAGCCTTGTTGGAACCGTCCAATCTGACCGCATTTCCTGTCCAATCTCCGCTTCTGGAATGGAGGTGTAATTTGATCAGCCAGTCTCCTGCCATGCATTTCCTCCCTGCAGCCACGCCTTCCCTCTCCCCAATGGAGCTATCAACACAAATAAATCCTTTCTCTTTCAAATTACTTATTATCAGATATTTGCTCACAGCAGTAAGAAGAAAAAGGCCCAAGCCTAGGTATCTCCTAGGTGATTGTGGAGGTAGCTATCAAGATGAATCATTGTCAACATGAAAGAAAGTGGATGATTGGTTTAAGAGCCTCTGAGAAATCCATAGCTATTTAGATTGGTTGCTGTGTACCAGCTGCCCCCATTTTGTGTGTGTGAATTCATGTGCATGCTCATGCCTGTGCAGGTACGCCTTGGCATTTATATTATATATTCTGTCTTATAAAGGACAGGCATCAGTATTGTATGACTTTGTGTGTCACTCTTCACCTTATATTTTGAGAAAGGGCCTCTCACTATAGGTTAGCTGGCCAGTGAGATACAGGCACCTGCTTCCTGCAACTTTCCACTTTCAGTCCTGCTGACTGAATCTGGCTTTTACAAATGTGCTGTGTATCAACTCAGTCTTGCATTTCTGCAGCAAAGTCTTCATTGACAGATCCAACTCACCATCCACGTCCTTCTCAAGCATATGTGTTGACAGCACATTTAGGCCCCCTTGCAGCTGGGTAGGTCCCATGGCTAGATTCTTGCCAAGGGAAAGCAAGAAGTGACATGGTCATTCTAGATTTACTTAGATCTTGAGTCAGAGATGGTGCTTCTTCATGGCTCTTTTCCTTTCCGGTTGTCTAGTGTCCATTGTGGTGCAGTTTGGCTAATCAGGCCATAAGGGTCCCCAAACATTATGGTTAAATAACACTGTAAGAAATGCTGTATGTAATCTTGGGAATGAGTTGGCTTCCAAGGAAATATATTCAGCTTAAAATGTAAAGGGGAAATGAATTCTTATTTTCTTCAAAGGTGAAGTTCTGGTGAGTGATGCCTATGTAGTGTCTCTATATAGCTTCACTCTCTATTATTGAGTGACTGAATGCAGATCATAGGACCAAGGTGGGCAAGAAGTCAGAGTTGCACCTGAGGATCTGATTGAGTCTTTTGAAAGAATCTATTGGATCTGTTTGATTCTTTGCCAGTCATGGGTTTGTTCACTTCCTACTTCATTTATTGGTGCATCTACATAGTTAGTGATTGCTCCATGTCATTCACTCTTCTATATTCCATTTAGATAAAAATTAAACACACCAAAAAGTTTTGACTTTATGGTGGAGCATTCCCCTTTATGATGCATTGGCAACGTACACAGAAATGCTTATAATTAGGCATGTATGCTCTTAAGGGAAGTTAAGCAAAAAAGAAACAGGAGACAGACAGAGAGAGACAGACAGACAGAGAGAGAGAGAGAGAGAGAGAGAGAGAGAGAGAGAGAGAGAGAGAAATATCATATTAGGCTTCTGTGAGGAAGACACCTTTCAAGAGTTGAAAGCAGTGTGAAGTGATGATAAAATAGATATGTATATATCAGCTCTATTCTGAAAGTTTATTTACCTTTTGATTTGCTCTCGATTATAGAGAAAGAACCAGAGAAATGTTAGAGGGGTATCTGGAAGGTATTCTCTTACATGACAGTGAAAACCAAAAAAATCTGTGTAGAATCAAAAAAAGCAGGGAGACACAAGGGATATAGGATTTCACCAAATATCTGTTAGAAGCAAAGTGACTGGTAAGGTACACACAAGAGGGAAAGCCATTTATAAATGTGAGAAATATGTGAAGAGATCTGGGTGGTGACGAGGAAAAAGAAAAGACAATAGAAATGTCTCAGGAACTGAAGCCAAAGCCTTCAAAGGGGCAGGTATGAAAAGCTGTACCCCACACATCAGAAAGATCAGGGAAGATAAGGGCTGAGAAAATGCCTTTGAACTTGGCTGAATGGAGGTCATTGGATACCGTAAAGAGGCAAAGATGGAAGCCAGATTTAGGAGGGGAATTAAGGGGGAAATATTTTAAATATAGTTCATCTAAGTCTTCACCATTGTTATGGGACATTTATGGAGTGTAGTGATTCTATGTGGCTCTACTCTGATAACCATGCATTCACTGAGGCCAGTTACAGGGTTCGTAGAGTGGCTGATGTACCCAAGGCTCTCACATCTTTAACTCTTTAGGTAGTTTGGGGAGGATAGAACTTACCCAAAACATTTTCCCCCTCACTGCTTTGGCTGTCTGGTTTGGCTAAATTCAAGAAGTCTCAAAATGCCACAATCCAAGCAGACAAACCAATTAGACATTCAACTCCCAGAGGCTAGCAGTAAGCTGTCAAAAGAAAGTGAGTAGGGAGAGGTAATTATCCAATAATTACAAGAGTCTAGGCAAAAATTTAGGAGGGAGAAAAAAGTGTGGCATGTTGTAAAGTTGTTGGAGAGATTAGCAATTTGCTCAGTTTTGTTGACACTGGGCTAAAATGTGCTGTTTCATCAGAAGGTAATATTCCTTACCCTGTATATTGTCTTATTAAAAAGCTCATTGAGAGGCTCTGAAATGGCAGTGCGTTTGAACATCACATTAAATTCAAACAAATCAATGGGCCGTAGAAATTCAGATAAGAAGAAGCAAAGCACTTGGGTACATTGTAAAATGACTCAACATTCAGCAGATGCTGGGCCAGCCTGAAAACTTGGAGAACAAGATGGTGCATTGTTTTGAATCATGGGAGGTATCCATGGTAGGAGAAAGAGCACTAAAAATACCTGCCATAATTTGCCTCTCTAGGGATGGATACCAACAAGAATGTATACAATCTCTTTTTTCTTTGTGCACATTGTAGCTTGTAACAACTATAGGTGGCCCTGTAAGGCAGACCCGTGGATCTAAGTGGGTATTACATCTAATAGTAGATATAGAAATACCGGTTGTATATTCTTGGTAGTTTAAAATAATTTCAGAAGATTAATCATTTCTCATCTAGTATTTTTCAATAAGTATAAGAAGATAAATATTAGAATTTTTATTTTAAATAGAGCCAAAAAGAAGAAGAAGGATACTCACATGAAGAGTTTGAAGGTCAATGAAGAGGTTATAAAGGGAACTTCTGATGCTCAAGTGAATGTGTAAGGAGCATGCCCAAATGTGGTGGTTCCTTTTAGTCATGGTTTATCAAGACAGGATTCCTTTGCATAACTGTTCTGGCTGTCCCAGAACTCACTTTGTAGACCAGACTGGCCATGAACTTGCAGACATTCACCTGCATCTGCCTCCTGAGTGCTGGGATTAATGCGGAGATTAAAATCGTGGGCCTCTGGTAGTGATTTCTTTAGTGGGCTGTTCACCACTACAGAGTGATAGAGATTTAGAGATTCTGTCCCCCCCCCCCCCCGAGTTCTAATTTTAAAGCACACAGAATACTGAATGAAAGTGTTTCTGTAGCTGTAAAAGTTTTTATTTTGTATTGCTTGTAGACTCCAAATTGGCATATAATACTTTTCCATCTAACTTATTTTTTTTTCCTAAATGAACTAACATTTATGTTCACTCTATATAAGTTCTTAAATGGATGTCACACACAAAATATATTTGATTCTTATTATTGCATATCACTTGATATTAATTGACCATTTAAAAAGATTAATTAACCATCTAGAAAAAAATCATTTCACCCTAAAATGTTTCTGTTTTTAGAAGGTTAGTTTTATTCAGTGGAAAAATTGATTTTTATTATTGACAGATGATAATATTTTTGTACTATGTACTACTTAGTGGGGCCAAATCACTAACTATATGTTTTACAAATATACATAGCCACACTTTCTTAAAAATTATAGAATCAATTTTAAAAGCATAATATAATAGTTACCTTAGGAGATACAATTTCAAATAAATTACTGACAGCCAGTCACTCTAGGGGTTCTTCAGATGTCTTGATACTGAACTATTGAGCTCTGTAGCAGGCCATTCATAAGCCAAAGTTGGCGGTGGGCTGATTAGGAAACATGTAACATAGTAGGAGTTCTGGGGATAATTTCTGTTAGTAATAGTCTAACTTATTCCTAGGTTCCTTAGCCTGAGGATTTAAGGCTTCCATTGTGACAATAGTAGTTTATTCATTAAAATGCATTCACATATCAAACATGAAAGTGTGTGCCATGTTAGCTTCTAGTTGTAACATTAGCTCTGGAGAGGCAGAGGAAATCCTGTGCTAAATATGTTGGTTGTCTGGAGGAGATGAAACCAAAGCATAAAGGATTACAAAGTAGAAAATGGAGTGGGGCTATGTTCTGGTTAATATTGTTAATATTGTTGTTAATATTTGTCCCTTGTACTGGTTTAATAAAAAGCAGATTGGCCAGAAGGCATGTAGGAAGTGTGGATGAGGCTACAAGACTAAGAAAACTCTGGGAACAGGAAGAACAGAGCAGAGATGCCAGAGAGAAGCCAGCAGAGCAAAGAAGACAGCCATGTTCTTCTGAGAAAAGGTACCAAGCCAAATGGTTAAACAGATGTATGGAAATAGATTGAGATAAGTTGAAAGAGCTAGCTAGCAAAGTGTCTGAGCCATAGTTCAATCAACATAAAATTAAAATAAGGCTCTGGGTGGTTCTGTGGGACTGCGGATCTGCAAGTTTGGATCATAGGCTGCACAGGCCAGAAACCTATTATTACAAGAGGAAATACTGGACCTTTCTAAATCAGTTGCAAAATTAAAATTTGCTGTTAGTAAAATAATCTGATACCTGAATATCCAGCCAGGACTTGGAATTTCCTCTTGGTAACGAAATTGAGACTTGTGGGCAAGTAGTTTCAAATCCTTTCTATAACTGCCATTTGATGTTCATCTTCCTGTATCAGGCACAAAACTAGCTGATATACTGTTTTTCCACTGTAATCTGCAGACATATAAAACAGGGAAATTCCATTTTGTACAAGAAAGTGGTCTCTCGACAAGATAACTTGTGCATGGTCTCCAAGAGTTTGTGGGCATGCATATGTGTGTGCACAAAGCAATCTTCCTTTTCGTCAACATACGATCAGGAAAAAAAAAATCCCGAAAGTATTTGGAGTTGATTTTTGCAATCCTGAATCCAGGACTTTCAAGCAGGACCATGCCCATTAAAATGGAGTCGTCAGTGTTATTTTGCAGAGAAGAGTCACTTTCAGTGTTTGAGAGGCTCTGGGTTTATTTGCTTTGGGTTTTGTTGTCCTTTTGTTTGTACTTTGATGCTCTACTGGAGTCACTCTCATGCATTGCTCTGTTTCTCCACTATGATGCCTTTTTTCTACAACCCAGATCATGACGGGCCTGTGTGTGTGTGTGTGTGTCTGCAGGCCCCAGAAGTATCCATTTCTTTCTTCACACTTCCAAAGTCACCATCATGCAAAGTGTACTGTTATTTCTTCACCAGGTATAAACAGCTGGCAGACATGCTAAAGCCAGAAAAGAATTCCACGATTTTTCAAAAGGGGTAATGGCAAGAGAAGAAGCAAACAAACAAAAATGGTATGGTACTTCTTAAAGATGACAAACAGCCGGCAGACAGGAGCAGGTAGTCTGGCAATAGCTGGTATCTCGGCAAGACCGTGCAGTCAGGCAATCAGGATGATGAATTAATATGTGCTGGTTGATCTTGGGTTTGTTGTTACTTTTACATGTAGAGAAACCTCATTGGGCTAGTTCGCTGTGTAGTTTCTATGCAATTTATTCTACATGTGGGATATTGTTATTGTGGCTAAGATGAGTGTGTGGGAGTATTACTGTCTTCAATAAAGTTCCTTTCATAGGCTATTTCCTAATAGAATCTTTGCTTTTTCACAGATGAGGAGGGGGCATGCTTTTTAACTTAGTTTTTTCTTCTGTCATTCTCTCTCTCTCTCTCTCTCTCTCTCTCTCTCTCTCTCTCTCTCTCTCTCTCTCTCTCTCTCTCTCTCTCTCTCTCTCTCTCCCTCTCCAGATAATGTCACTCTATGCAGTTCAACTTCCCTGAAAATCTCTATGTAGACCAGGCTGGTCTCAAACTCACAAAGGTCCACCTGCCTCTGCCTTCTAAGTGCTGGGATTAAAGGCATGCACCATCATACCTGACAATGTTGACATTATTTTCTTAATGAGAATACTTCAGTGCTTAAACTTTTATAACTTTCTATTACTTATTTTATTTTATTTTACATTCCAGCTACAGTCTGCCCTCCCTTCTCTGTGCCTACTTCTCCCTGCACCATCCACTCCTCCATTTCTGTTTAGGAAAGGGCAGGTCTCCCATGGATATCAACAAAGCATGGCATATCAAATTGTAGTAAGACTAAGCAAACCCCCATGTATTAAAGCTGAGTAAGTTGATCCAGTGGCTTTCTTTTTTAACTAAAGAGAATATTCACCATTGAAGATATTTTTGAGGATACATAAAATAGTTTTTAAAACTCATAACTTCTTAGCATAAGATATTACTTCTCTGCATATATTCTGCAGGCACAAATTCTAGCACACATCTAGTTATAGTTAGTATATATGTACATATATATGTATATGTCTATTTGTTTGTTTTTCTTTTTGATTAATACATACCATTTCGATGCACTTCCAGCTTTGTTGTATCAGTTGTCACCTAAGCTTTCATCATTTCTCAGTCTGCATGCAATTTTGCATTTACTATTAGCAGACATGCTTTATTATTTCACAACATCCCCTGTGGCATAGATTTGTTATTTAATTATGGAGAGATATTCACCACCTTAGTGATACAACCCTCGTGCTTCGAGAACATTCTAGCAGTGGAGGTTTGTTGCCCCTACCTTAACACTGACGATGTGAGGGAACACAGCACACCTCTTGAAGGGATGCAATTCTGCAAGCAGATGAATGGCTGGTTTCCTTTATTTGAGCTACTGTTCGGAGAGGCTGGGAAACAGAAGCCTGGCTGGTGAATGTGGGCCCAGATTTTTTTTTTTTTTTAAGTGAAATGTCAAGCTATGTGACTATGCCTGGCAGAAGACGACCCCCTGCAAGATGTGATAAGCCCCAGGACTGCTCTACACACTTCTCTGAAAATGCAGTGGGGGGGCTTCGGAGACCGATGGCACTAATGACGGGTAATAGCTCTGGGTAATTTGTCTTTTTCCTTACCGTGCACATTCTCTCCATGTGGTGCACTTTACACCTACCACCAGGTCCACATCTGGAATGCTCTGGCCTCTCAGGCCTGATTCAGATAGGTTGAGCTCTCCGGTAAAGTAAATCTGACCCCTAATTTTCGTAATAATTCAGGATTATGCTAATGTTACTCAGCAACCATTGTACAGGAGCACAGAAGAAAGCTTACTCCCTGGATCTATGAGTGTGTGACCAAGCTTGCCTTATATATTTGATCATGATTTTCCCCCCCCCCTGTGTAATTTGAATGGGGAGAATATAAATTTTTGGAAAAAATGTGGAATTTGCCTGACTGACAATTGTTTTCTGATTGTAAGATATCTCCCACTTAAGGAAAAATCAAACTGGGTTTCCCTCCTTTTGTATACAGGTTTTCTACCAAAGATTTATAAGAATACTAATGGTAGCCTTGGGTTTTTAATTCCAACAGTAAAAAATACTTAGATAGTTAAAGAGTCTGACAAAATAATTTCAGGGACAGATAAAACAGACTTCTCAGTGGCTTAATCTTATAAATGTGGAGTGCACTCAGGAAGATTTCAACAATAAAAATCCTATTTTAGGGCTTGCTCCATAACATGGTTGTTCATTTAACATTGTATTTATGTCCTAAATTTTCTGTATTTATGAAAAAATAGCAGTATTATTAAAAATATAAACATCTGAACAGATCTTTTGAAAAGATATAAGTAGTCTTATGTTCTAAGAAATATTAGTGATATCTTAAAAGGGTAGGCTCTTCATTTCTGACTCTGTGAATAAAAACAGAATGAACGTATCTCCATAAATTAGTATGTAAGTGATTTCCCTAGAAAGCACAGCCTGTTCAGCTATGGTGAATTATGAGAAGAATAGGTTTTGTTGGTGGAGTGAGGTATATGTTGAAATATTTTTAAAGTTATTTCAATATGTGTCACATATTTGTAAAGTTATTTCCAAGATATAAATAGACATTTAATTGTATAACTGTTTTTCTTTAAGTCACATCCAGGAACATGTGACTGAAATACTTCAGGTTTTTTAACTGACAATTCTCCATAGAAATACAACAAGTTGCAGGTTGCTTTCATGAGTTCACACTGTTTCTCACAAATAATGTGGGAATTGTCAACACGTCTACAATGACTCCTGTGGCCATAATGGGTCAATGAGGAGATAGTTATCCACAATACTCAGTCTCCCTAATCTTACTTTTTTTCCTTGGCTTGTCGAGACTGGGTTTCTCTGTGTGGCCCCTGCTGTCCTGGAACTTCCTCTAGATTAGTCTGTCCTCAGACTCAAAGATTTGCCTGTCTCTGCCTTGAGTGATAGGATTAAAGACTTGTGCCACCAACACACATCTGGCCACTGACTCTATTTTTTAAACTCTGTACCAGTTTGAATGCAGAAGCATTTGAAGGCAGCTTTATAGATGCTCATATCTAGCCCCTTTGAATGAATGGTGCAAAGGGAGTTTAGAAAAGATTGGGTCCTTCCTATTTTGGATCTCCTAGGAGGTGATCATGCAAATACTCTTAGGGGATAGGAATCAAGTTACAGATCCATAGAACAGAGGAGGAGCTCAGGCTGGGTGCTCCAGGGGCATCTCAGAACGATTCCCTCCTGATGGGCCTGAGCTCTCTAAGACTGTTTGCTCTAGGGAAAATATAATGACCCTCATTATCTCTCTGTGCATCCAAGCATGCTGTGGGAGTGCTTCTGGAGAGGCTAATCACAGCAGACATGGTCTGCTGACCCTTTCTCGGCACAGAGTGGGATATTCTGTCTGTGTGCCAGACAGAAAAAAAGATAGGGCTAACAGTAGCTGAGTTCCTGGATTGGGATTGGATAAAAACAACAGCATTTTAGCTATTTTACTCTTTTTATACACATTTTTTAAAAATGATGCTTGCTAAGAAAATTCCTCAGTGAACAAGATGTTGGATTACAGCTACGTGTTTTCAGTTGCATCGGTGCAGGGACTGTGCAGTCGTTCAGTGCACGTCACTGATTAGATGGTGACACAGTTGGAGGAATCCACTAGGATATCCCCCATTCATGAGAGCACCAAAGTCAATGATACTGGCTATTATTAACATTATCTCCCATTTGTTAATCATGGGCCTATGTCCTTCTCCCGCACAGTCTCCATGACAGCACAAATGTCCCATAGTGCTATAGAGAAAGAAGCCGAGAGAGCTCAAGCAGAGATGGTGGTGGAGTGTGACCTGTCTTCTCCCAAGCCTCCAGCTCATCTTGCCCCTCATTCAAGGCCCCTCATCCTTCCTTCTTCTTTCTAGTTCTTGCCTTGACCAGCCTCTGCTTATTCTCAACAGACAACAGTCTTAGTTGTGCAGTTATGTGCCCTCGGGCAATTGCTCCACCCCTCCAGACCCTTCTGAGACCTTACATAAACCCTAACTAACAAGGGTGTCTCTGAGAAAACTCAGCAAGAGGATCATAAAACTGCTGAGCTGAGCACCTGCTGCCCAGTAAGCACTCAGCCAGTGCCATCCATTAATCTGTAATGATACACCTCTGTAAAGTCTGTTTTCCCCTTCAGAAATCTGAAGTAGAGGTCTTTATAAAAGTATATCACTTGTCTTTAGAAGCCTAATAAAATTGAAGTGCATTTAAAAATAAAGGCATATTTATTTGTAACATTATAAAACCTGGCTTCAACACCTTTTGGCGGTAGTTATAATATGTAAAAGAGTGCTTTAGAATAGTTTTCTTCAAATTCCTCTAGTTTGTAAAAAAGGTAAGCACGGCATTTCGATTTAGAAAGTATTCAAGTTTTTATAGCCGATTTAGCTTATTCTTGCAAAACACTTAGGCATTTCTTGTTTAGAGATTTATTCTTGTGAGATATGCTTCTCCATGAATTGAGAGCAGAAGGTACTTATGCTGACCATCCCTTCTGAGAAGAAGGTTAGGGACAAAAGCTCTACATCAGCTGCTACATCTTCTTTTCGTTGATCTATTGGCTTAGCACGTGCTTTGATAATGTCTAAACTGCAAAGACACACTCCAAGAGAACATTGGACCCAAAGAAGTTTACTGTTGCATAACCAAGTGTGGACATCATGCATAAACAGATGCAAGCTGTGTAAATGGCAAACATAGAGTTCATAAGAAAAAGGGAATCATTTCTGCTAGGAATTAGGATTGAGAGAGGGGTGAGATTTTTGTTCATTGGCTTTCAATGTATGAAGAGAAAGTTTTTATTTTGCCTCATGGAATCTGTTGGTGATTAAAAAGCCAATTAAAAAGCTCCGTTTCCTAGTTATTGACTTCTAGAGAGACCAGTTCAGCATCCATCGTCCATCACATAAATAATCCAGTCTATCAGACACCTATATAAACTATTACCTATACCGTGAGTGTTGGCTTATATTTTAATAAATATTAATCTTAGATTAATATATTTCAAAAAAAACCCTCTGTGTGGGAGATTATGTTGTTCCATTGTACATAATTATCTCACCCACTGGTTTAATAAAAAGCACTGATTGGCCAAAGGCAGACAGTAAGTGTGGGCGGGGCTAACAGACTAGAAGACTCTAGGAACAGGCAGAACAGAGCAGAATGCCAGAGAGAAGCCAGAAGAAACAGAGGACAACTCTACTGCTCTAAGAAAAGGTACCAAGTCACATGGCTGAACAAGAGAAGAGCCATGGGTTAGATTAAGGGTAAAGAGTTAGCAAGTTATATACCTCGGCCTTAGGCCGATCAGCATAAAACTACTATGAACATCTGTGTGTCTCTGTGGGTCTGTGGGTCTGTGGGCCTAAACCTAGAGGCTAGGCCTGAAAGTTTGGCCCAGAAACCTCCTACTACACCTCCGCCTTCACATGCCATTGTGGAAAGCATGTAACGGGGGAAGACATGCTAATTTCACTAGGGTGCATGGACTAGAAAGGGAGAGGAAACAGTTCACTTGCAACAGCTCTCTCAAGGGCGTGTTCCTGGTAATTTAATTTCTTATTATCAGGTCCCACCTAAGTGTTTCCAACCTCCCACAAGTGTCATGAATTAGGAACAAAGCTGCTGGCACATAAGCTTTTAGGGGGCATTTAAGAATCAATGTATAACAATATCCCTATAACAAAATTATCCTAACCACTGATATCATGCAGTTTAGAACATTCAGTATTTTTTAGTTGGGAATTTGAAATTTTATGTTTTGATCATATTCTTTTCCCTCTCCTAACTCCTCCAAATCCTCCCCTCCTCCCATCACACCCAACTTTATGCTGCTCTCTACAAAGTGACAGTGGGATCCCCTTGCCGACGACAACACTCTCAGAGTTCATTGTACATGGAGAAGTTGAAGTGATGTCTACATGGAATCCTCACCCGATATTCTAGTCTTTTTAGTAATGGAAGGCACAATGTAGGCTACTGAAAGAGAAACATGTTCACCAACCCAGCCACAAAACCTTTGACCTACAATTTGTCCTGCCTGAAAAATATGCTAGCACATATGGTGGCACAGACTGTGTGGTAGTAGGCAACCAATGTCTGATTTTATATAAGAGCCATTCCTCAGGAAGGAATCCACACCTGACATTTATGGGTAACTGAGAACCAGAGGCTAGATAGCTCAGAGATCCAGGGCAAAACCAAACACTACTGGTCTAAAAACAGAAAAAGAACCCAACAAAATTATTCCTAATGCTATTCTGTTATACTCATACATTAGTGCCTTATCCACTCATCATCAGAGAAGCTTCCTCTGGCTGCAGAAGGGAGAGGTGCAGAAACCCACAGCCAGACATTATGCAGAGAGAATAAGTCTAAAATGAAGATCTCCCCTTCAGAGCTCAGGGAATATCACAGAACAGGAGGTGGAAAGACTCAAGATCCAGACAGTATCGTGGACACCAGAAGAACAAAGTCCCTGAATCAACTAATCAGAGCACATATGAGCTCACAGAAACTAAGGCAGCAAGCAGAGGATCTACGTTATTCTTCACCAGGTCCTCCACACACACATTGTGGCCATTAGTTTAATATTTTTATGGCATTCTTGATTGTGAGAAAGAGTGGGTCTCTGACTCTTGTTTCTGTTGGGCTGCCATGTCAAACGTAGATATAAGAGTTTTGCTTCATTTATTTTTGTTTTGTTTTGTTGTGTTTGGTTGTTATTCCTCAGAAGTCTGTTTTTTTTTTTTTTCTAATGAGAGACAGAAATAGAGTGGATCTAGAGAGAAGGCAGAGAGAAAGTAGGATGAATTGGGGATAAAGGATAATCAGGATTATTATATGAGGAAGAATCTATTTTTGATACAAAAATAAAAATAGAAAAGTTTGAGAGTAGAAAAAATACTTGACAGCTGGGTGTACAATTTGGAGACTTATCTGATTAATTAGATGGCAGTAAATTTGAATAACTAAACAATGAGAGATGAACAATGTTTGTGTGTGTGTATGTGTGTATGTGTGTATGTGTGTGTGTATGTGTATGTGTGTGAGTGTGTATGTGTGTAATGTGTGTGTATGTGTGTGGTATGCCTCTGCTCCATTTCCAAAGACTTAGTGCTGACACAGCTTTATGTATCCTGAAGAATATTCAGAAATACTAAGGGTGGCAGGAACAAAGCACATCCTTTCCAAATTTTCCTCTTTGAAAATTTCAGGAAAATGTAAAGACAAATGAATATGTTTTCTGAGAAAGAAGGGGTGAAGTAAGGGATATTCTGGATCTTGGCTGAAAGATGGAAGAAAGAAAGTGAAATGAAATGGCTTAGAGGCACCCTCTCCTTACTGTAGAGGTTTTCACAAGATATTTGAAGAGATTTCCATCAAACTAGGGGCTGTGAATAAATATTGATATGAAGACTGACTAATAGAATAATGAGGTTCAGTCACTTTAGGGTAGAAGATTTGGGGCATGGAGAGCCATAGAAATCCTACTTTGTGTGGAAAATGTCAACCCTGATTAAAATGAACCTTAGCAACCTAGCTTGATTTCTTTTAGAGGAAAAAAAAGTCACAAAAGAGTTCAATATAAATATATAGAAAGAAGCAAGGCTCAAGTCCAGCATGATGGGGCATGTCTGTAATCTCCATACTTGGGAATTTGAGGCTGGAGTACTGTGAGCTTGTGGCTAGGTTGGGCTACAGAGTGAGATTCTGTTTCAAACCTACCACTCCTCAGAAATATGATGAGGAGAAAATGAAATGAGGCTTAAAACGTACAACAGGATAGTTTACCATTGAAGTCGATATCAGAACACAGACATCTAGTGACATGCTGGTGTCAGTAGTTCTTAGAGACTGCTTATCAGCAGATTGAATTATTAATTGTGTGCACCAAAAAAAAAAAAACTACAGTGCAAATAACCTGAATCTTTTGCATTATGCTTTAAATATTTATGCAAATATGCATATGTGAAAGAAGATATTTGAGACTGAAGTTTTCACACATTATCGAGTTTTGGGATTAGTGTGAAAAGGCCTGACATCTTTTTACTAAATTATAGAACTTATCATGACATGTACATACTCTAACATCTAATCATCTTTGCATTAATGAAAATATTTTCTTTAAATATTTTGAAAGCAAAGCATCATCACCGAATCAAAACTGACATTTTAATTTGAACTCTCCACCCTGAAGAGAGTTTTCAGTCAAAATTTGTCATAAAAAAAACTCAACGAAATAAAAATAATGATCTGCTGGCTTTCTCCTACAAGGTTCAGAACAGAGCTCTAATGATACTATATTTTAATGCTTGGTTGGTTTCTTTTACTGCTATACAGGATTAAGTGAAACAGCTTAGCTTCTGTTGCAGTAGACAGTGATGGAGCCTTGAACTCAGGAGTTTCATTGATGGCTCATGGCTTGACAGAATGATTTTTCTGGATCAGATGGACTTGGTTTCTCCATCTTCAAAACAGGAATAAAATAGATACGTTACAGGGTTCAGATAATGTTGTATACAAAGTACAGAAATAGATCTCAGGCAAAGAGAAGATTATCAAAGGTGTATTTTACACATCCTTTAGTAAATAATGTTGAGAATAATTGTCGCAAATGGTGGTTGTGTTATTTCCATCATAATCTTGGCCTTGCTTATAGTTTCTGAAAGGATGTTTCCCTTCCCACTCTCTGATACTGAATTTGCTAAGTGTTTGAATGTGCCCTCTGCAGTGTGTGTGTGTGTGTGCGTGTGTGTATGCGTGTGTTAGCAACTATCAATCTTCAACACAACAGTGGGAGAAGTGAATCTATAAAAAATAAAACATTTTATTTATTCCTCAGCAATAGTATAATTCAGAAATATAACATACAGTAAATAAATAATTTTCCATTGTTTTCACATTCCTGGCATGTCAGTCATTGATATTCAGGTACAATAAATCAGTATTCCCAGGTCTTCTTAGAGCTTTCAAAATTATGATATTCTATTCATTTTTGCAGTCAGCTTCAATTCTATAATTTGTATAGCTAAAATTGTTGCTTAAAGAATAAAATTCACTTAAGTATAATAGTTCTTCCAAAGAATTACTTTCTATAGGAATATTTAATGAACACATCTGAAATTCATGTCTTCCCATAAAGCAACAGCCCTTCATGGAGTCACATGTAGGATGCTGGCCACTTAAGAATCCATTTTGCATTGAAAATGTGTGGTACCTTGGAAGTGCATTCAATATACTTACACATAGTGTATTATGCATGTGAACTCACTAGTAGGAATTTTGTCTTTATTACCTCTCTTGTTTGCTATCTAAATATTATATATTTTCATACATATGTTTATTTATACACATGTATATATTACAGAGTAACATCCATATATGAGGGAGAACATGTATTCGATTTCTTCCCATGATTCAGTAACTCATTTCATACAATATCTACCAAGCCAATCCAGTTTCCTGTAAGTTTGGCAATTTCATTTGTTTTGGAGGTAAACAATATTTCATTTTCTGTTCATACTAAATTTTCCTTATGCATTTGTCTGTTGATGGACAATTAGGTTAGTTCAATTTACATGCAAGTAGAGTCTCAATTAACAGAAGTGATCCTTCAAGAAGTCTGTAGATAATCAGGGCTCCTTTCCTCATAAATGGATGGATACCACTATGACAAGAGTGTGTCCTTCAAAAAGTGAGTTCTGCCTCCTGCTGTCCTCACCTACTCTTTCTCTAATATTTGTACACACATGTATCTTCTTGATGTGGGAATGTCTTTCTGTATGCTGTGAATATCAATCTTTAAATAAAGGAGCTATTTTGATCCTTGGTGAGCACCGTAGAAGTGGGTAATCAGAATAGGTAGGAGAAGCAGGGCGGAGTCAGACACAGACCAAGCCAGATGTCCAAAGAAGCAACATGTAAAGTAACACAGGTGAGCCACGGGCCGCGTGGCAGACAGATTAACAAAAATGGGTTGAGATGAAGGAGCTAGCTAGCAATGTGCCTGAGCCATGGGCCAAATAGCATGAAGTTAATATAAGGGTTTGTGTGTTTCTTTGGGTCCAGATAAGCAGCGGTGACTGGGTCTGAGCTGTGGAGCTAGGCCAGGCCAGAAACCTCAGTGTAACACTTTCTCACTTCCTGCCTTCTGACATTGGTTAGCACAGGTATGTTTTCACCAGCCGTGGACCCTCCAGCCTGTAGAGTGCAGAGAGAAACAGACCTCTGTTCTTTAAAAGTTGCCCAGTCTCAGGCGTTGTGGTCAAGCAGTACACATCAAGTTAAGATGGAGACATACGCTGCTTGCCATTCAGTTTGTTTCTTTTTCCTAACCTGGTTCTTTAGAATTATGCAGTGTAACATATAACACTTGAAGTGAGTGAAACAAAATTCCTAATTTCTCTATTAAGTAAATAAAAATTAGGAGATTTCCAGTTGCTCTTAGATTAATTTTAAGTTTGTCTTAGTTTTTGAATATATTCAATAGTATTTCTGGATGAAAGGTTTAATAATAATTTATAGCCTTTAATGTGAGTACCTTTCTTCAAGATACAGCAGACTTTTATTCTCCCGATAGCTTGCATTTCCATCCCATCATAAGAGCTGGACATTATGACAATTTTAAGAAGTCTTCGTCAATGATGTGGGTGAAAATATCATGTCCCTGTTTTTAATTAAGACACAAAAATGTATCTATTATCAAATACTTACCTTCTTTAGGTAATTTTGGTCCAACCATTTTGTATTAACTTTTAGAAGCTCTTCATACATTAAGATTATTAATGCTTTACCACAATTCTTATTATAGTTCCTTATTTTCCTGTCCAGTTTTATTTGGACGTAATGACTACAAATTATTGTGTAATCTTTGAAAAAGATTTATCTATTTTATTTTATGTGTATGAAGATGCCTGAGTACTAGATGTATGTCTGGTGCCTATGGAGGTCAGAAGAGAGCATCTCATTTGGAGTTAGTTTTGCAAATGGTTGTGAGCTGCTATGTGGGTGCTGGGAACCGAATCCTAGTCTCTGCAAGAGCAGTAAGTAGTCTAAACTGACGAGAAATATCTCTAATTTTGTGATTCCTGTGGTATATCTCTTGATGATTTTATATGTATGTACAATGATGCAATCAAATCAGGCAAAAGCTTACCTTTAAATTATTCCATGGTGGATTAAAAACATTTCTAATTAATAAGTAGTGTTTATTCTAAATTGTATGTTCACCTCTATTACACATTTTATGCATTAACTACAATTTTATGAGAGATATTTATATGTTTTTTGTGGGGGAGTGGTATTCAAAAATAAGTTTTTAATAGTATTTATTTATTCATTTAATGCACGTTACTGTTTTGCCATAGGAACTCTCAGTTCCCTTGCAACTGGAATTACAGACAGTTGTGAGCTGCCATGTAGGTGCTGGGAGTTGAACCTGGGTCCTCTGGAAGAGCCATCTCTTCAGCCCTATAACAGCAGGTCTAACAAATTATTCAGTGAAGCTAGTAGAACTTATGAAGATAAAACCATGATTTGAACCTAAGTCCAGGTCAACTGCCTTTTACACTACGCACAGTACATTTCTACTGTGTAACGCCAATGAGAGGACTTCATAGCCTACAAAAATGGGCTCTGCTCTATTTTGATGATAACTACTTTGCGAGCTCATAATTACTGATTTTTGAAAATTTATGTTTTATTGGTACTATATATATACATACATACATACATATGTTCATATATAGGTACATACATGCCATGGCCTGAATATGGTGGTCACAAGACAACTTATAAAACTTCATAACGTTTTGACATACTGAATCATGTTGCCAGCCCCATGATGACTTCTTTACACTTAATTTTACGTGTGCTTCCTCAGTTTTTAGTAAATGATTAGTCCTCTGCTCTCAGATTTTACATGTGACTATGGCAACAATAAAGAATAAGTGGCATGAGAATCCATTGTGTGCCATCCAGGTGTGCGGAACTTCTAGTAAGATTTTACCTTGCTACTCTTACACTGTGCCAGAAGGAGAATAAACAACTCAGATTGCAAATACAAATCATAAATAGTGTTATGTTTATTGTATATAATGATCTTCATAAGAAAAATACTGACTTTTCAAAGTGAATTCAGAGTGATATTTCTATAAGGAAAGCAACATAATTTAATTCTGCCTTAAGCTTGTGTTTGCCAAAGGGTTGATGTCTATGTCTGGATATGCAGTAAACACTCTAGCAACTTTGTCTCATTGTTTTTTTAATACAATGTTGTAGATTAGAATTATTACAGGTTTTTATTTTACAGTTAAAAGAACGGAAATTTGAAGGTACACATAACTTGCCCAGTATTATATCTCAGACCTCATGTTTTGTGTTTGTTACCTTTTTCAAACAATTCTGATCTTTGGCTGAGTTGTAGAATAAGTAGCTCTTGTTGTTTTTACGTTAAATTTCAAAGTGTGTATGTTTGATTTCTATTTGAGCTTAAGCTTTTGCTTCACTAAAGACAGAATAAAGAAAATTTAATGTGATGCAGCATTCAGGGGTGTTTACTGATTCAAATGGAAAGTGCAATTACGAAGGAATGTCATAATCTTTCTATCTATGCTTTAAGCTGTAAAGAAAATCTATATACATTTGAGGTGAAGGTGAATGTTCCAAATGAAATCTATGTTGAAATTACTTCTTGTTGTAAGATGCATATCTTAGGATCTTGCTTAAGTTTCCTTGTTAACGATACTTTCATTGCATTGAAAGAGCAAGATTCCAATTATAAGAATATGTATGTTGAATAAAGTACATATGATTAAAATAAAATAATAGTGAATGGCCACAACTCAGTCTGATGTCTATTTATTACCATCGCATGCAGAATCATAGTTTGTAAAAATGTTGGGAAATAGAAACTATACAAAGACAATACATTAGCACATACACCTGCCTTTGCAAAGGCCTTCAGTATCAAATTATTTCTGCAGTAAGAGTGAAACTTGACGAAGTATATAATATATTTGGACAAAATTATCTTTATGAATACTATCATTATTTGTGCAACAAATAAATATCAAATAAAATATATTTGTGCACAGGCTCCAAATCATAGAGTTAACAGAAGAATGAGATTTTGTTGCAAATAAAGGTGGCATTTTGGTGAACAAGAGAACTGGTTGAGAGCCAAGGGGATTTTGGTGCCAAGAAACAAACTGACAGAATTTCAGACATGTGGGAAGATAGCAGGACAAAGAGCAGTTATCACATCAGTTTGTAGGAAAAGCAGAAAGTTAGGAGCTCAGGGTTTCCATAAAGTTGCCATTGGCTTAATAATTCAATCCCAGCTATCTATTCTCCTTATTCCAAACAGGACTGTGTTAGCATTATTTTCAAAGAAATAGGTCTTGTTTATCCTTCAAGAGACAAAATATTTATTCTTTTAGTACTTATAATCTGCAGCCCAGCCAGAAAATCCTGCAGAAGCTCTTACGATCATAGGTGTCAAGTGTGAGAATTGTTGGTCACATCTATAGATGGTGGCAGTGGCTCTTGCAGGCTTAATTCTCTTGCTTTGTCATCAGCTTTGTTCTTGGTCATGAATGCTTGTCTATCTGTTAGCACACTACCTCTCATCAGTCTGGACTTGTGCTGAAATTTAGGGCTCTTCAATACTGTAAAGCTGATTCCTCTTATTCACCCTTCATATCTCTACCAGATTTTGAGGTGTGTGTGCGTGTGTGATTCTTATTTGAGTTTAATATGATGCTTCATTAAGAGCAATATTGAGAGTCCTTCCCTCTTCTTTCTTTCCAAGCCCAAAGGTCCACATAGTACTCATATATTTTGTATTTTTTATTGTTCTAATTGCTGAATGTTGCTCAGAGGCCAATGTCCATCATTTCCCTTGAGAGGTCACCTTTTTCCTTTTAAAGACAGAGACTCTGACTGAATCTGTAGCTCGTAAATTTGGTTAGGCTAGCTGTCTCTGCACAGTGTATCCATATACACTGGGGCTGCAGACAATGAGGCATTGTATTCTATTTTTCACATGGATGCTGGGGATCCAAACTTAGGATGTCCTTATGCTTGCACTTTGCCAGATAAACTCTCCCCAGTGTTAGGATTTTGAGCATTTATTAGCATGATTCCCATATACCCAGTTATCTAACGGCAGGTTTCTATGGATGCAGGTATGAATGCTGATCGGTCTATGGCTCAGGCATATTACTTGCTAACTCTTACTCTTAGGCTAACCCATGATTAGGCACATGTCTTAGTACCTTTTCTCAAAGCAGCATTCACATCCTTCTTCTTCTGCATCTCCCTGGAATCTCTGCTCTTTTTTTTTTCCTGTTCCTAGAGTTTTCTCAGTCTGGTAGTCTTGCCCATATTTCCTGTCTGCTTTCTGGCCAGTCAGCCTTGTTTTATTAAACCAGTAGGAGGGACAAATACTTACTGTGTACAATAGCACAATCACACAGCAACTAATATATTAAACAAAAGTGAATAAAGATTCTTAAATACAATATTCTGTTTTCTTAATTTATCATTTATTCTATTCATTTATCAATCTTACTAATTGCAATTCATCAAAACATATTACTATTTCAATTGTTCAAAAATGCTCTGAACATTAAAATATTTCTAGCCTTAGATCATTACAAGCACAAATAATTCCTTTTAAAAAATTATGTGTATAGATGTTTTGTCTGCATGTATGTCTATACATCACGTAAGTGTCTGGTGTCTGAGGAAGTGTTAGGTACCCTGGGGCTGGAGTTTCAGATGATTGTAAGCTGCTGTGTGAGTGTTGGGAATCAAACTCAAGCCCTATGCAAGGATAACCAGTGCTTTTAACCCCTAAGCCATCCCTCTGGCCCCTGCATCATTTGACAACTAATGAGTGCCATGTTTATTTCTTTTATGATTGTGTTGGAAGCTTCATTCTTATTCTCAAACAGTGTTTAATAAAATTATAAGCAAATAAAATTAAAAGAATAAATCACACAGTAAAAGGAAGATGCTTACCCTTTCAACAAGCTGGATTGGACATTCTACATGAAGTGTGATTATATACACCCACTTTCTTCTATTAAAGGAATACGTTGCAACTTCAACCATATACCAGTGCATCAAAGGTGCTATCAAGGCTAGATGGCTTGCTTCACTTTGATAGGATATATAACATGGCACTACGCTCTAACAATTCAGAGATTTTTATGGGATTTAATTATTTAATTAAATAGGATTTTATCATCTAAGGAAATAGACTAAACAGTCAAGTAATATGTTCAGCCCCTCATGATTTGATTCTCTTGGAACTGAGAATTCTTAACAGGAAGCCAAGCATTTTCACAAGCCTTACTGTGCTTCCTCCCAAAATGCTTTATTCTTATTTGTATGAAAACCCCTTACATTTCCTTAGTTCCTTCCTGTAACTCCTCTTCTGCCCTTTATTGCCTTCCTTCTCCCTGCCTGCCTTTTTTTGAGTCAGGATCTCAATCTGCATCCTGCTCTGGGGTTAAACTCTTGGCAATCATTTTGCCCTACTCTTCCCAGGACTGGGATTACAACCAACCAACCAATCAAACAACAAACCAACAACCCAACAACCAACCAACCAACCAACCAACCCTAAAACCAACCAACCAACGAGCCCAACAACCTAACAACCAAACAACAAAACAGCTAACCCAACAACCAACCAACCAAATAACTAACTAATCACCCAATGGCTCTCATTGGCTTAGAGCTTACCAAGAAGTCTAGGGTGGCTGGCTAGCTAGTCCATAGAAGATACCTGTTCTTAACTCTCTAGCACAGATATTACAGGTATAGACCACCATTCCAGGATTTATTTTTTTATGACTTCTGGGGATTGAACTTAGGTCTGCATGCTTGGAGGCAAACCATTTTTGACTGAGTTAACCTATCCCCACCCATTAATTCTAACTCAAATGCTGGACTTCAGGAATCCTTCTTAAATAACCAGTTAAGTAGAATGTCTCTGACGTGGAAGTACCTGTTTCTTCCTTTGAAATATTTATTTCATTGCCATGGTTACCTGCTGAAGTTTGACTTTCCTGTCAAGCTTCTTATCTCCTGAGGTAAGCTTCTTATTAGTTTTATTTAGTGAGCCAACACCGGCAATGTAAGTTAACAGGTATTCAAATTATTATATAGGAAGCATTGTGCTGTTTTGTGTAAACAGTCACATTTCAGGTGAGAAGGAGTATAAAAGTACTCCTACTAGTTACACAGCTAGTGAGGCTAGAGACTGAATGCTTCTGCAGTAATAAACAATCTCCTGGTCTCAGTGGTAGACTGTCACCATGGTTCATTTCTTGCTCATATTCCCAGCACATGGAAGACTGTTTGTATTTCCATGCTACTTGCCAGGGAGCCCAAGCTCATAAAATAGATGTTTTATCTAAAACATTTCCAGGTAGTAGTAGCAAAGGTCATCCTGACAATCCTCAGTGCACTGGCTCTTTAAGTTTCCACCAAGAAATGAAAAATGCCCTGCACTCATATTTCATTAGCTAGTGTGAAACTAATCTTCTTGTCTACTGAATTGGAAGTTTTACCCTTTCTCAGAGACAAGTGAATGCTTTTTAAACAATAACACAGTCTACCATAGCCATTAATCCAAGTTTTCCTGATGCCAGAGCCTATATTTAACCAGTGAATAAAAATGACCAAAAAACTTTGACCCTTCCTACCTTCTTCAGGCAAGAGAGTGGATCATAAATACAGACAGATAGTACATGTAAATAAAGAAAGGAAAAAAGAGATTATGGAGATCATCCATATTAGCTTCGGGAGCACTAAATGGGTTCATTTTTTTTTTTTTAAAGCTGATTTATTGGTTTATTCTCTGACCTAAAGGAATGTGGTAGATATTCAAGTTTTATTTATTTACTATCTCACAGTATCACAAGGTTTGCCTGAGTAAAGTTCTCAGTCATCTAGGCCAGCTAGCCTGTCTTCAGAGAGGTTGCTGGAGTCTGGAGTTACGTTCATGCTCACTGGAGGGTTTTTCTTGTCATTTTTACTTGTGTGTGTGTTTTATTTATTTATTTTTTGGTTTTATTTTATTTTCACTACTGAGGTTGAACATAGGGTCTCTGTGCTGAGGAAGCTCTCTCAGGTGTACCCTCAACCTTCTTTAACCATTTCATTTTGAGAAAACCTTTTAGTAAATTGTCCACAATGGCCCTAAGCTTGAATTCTTCTTCTCTCCTTAACTTCCCTCACAGCTGGAATTACAGCCTACACCACCAGGCCTACCTAACTTTGGCCTTTTAAAATAATATGTCTCCAGCAATTGTGGCAAGTCAGAATCCACCACATATATAAACTTTGTTGATATAAAATAATGTACATTGTACAGTATCTTCAAAAATTGCCACTGAGGCTGTCAGGGATAAAAAAAGATTCTTTGAAAATGTATTATGGTATGTTGAGAATAAAATAAACGAGGAAGGGTTTTTCTCTTGTCACAGAAGATCTCCATTTTCCTACAGTGTATTTAATTATACCTCCATGTGTACTTTATTTTGTGCATTTATAATTTTTAGATTCTTTCTGAAGTCTGCTTGAGGAGGTGATTGGCTACTGAGAAACACAAAATTTATTTTAGTAATCTTTACAATAATGAAGATCAGTATGAAATTGCGATGGGAAGAACCTACTGTTGTGGAAAAATGGCAATAACATGCATACCTCAGAGCACATATTAAACATGGCTGTCTTTACCTAAACAGCCTAGTAGAGGGGCAGTCAGAGGGGGATACTGTAGCAACTTCGTATTGCCAAGTTAATTTATTGTTGTCTTACTTATCACTTCGTGTTAAGTTAATGAGACATGGTATTTCTAAATATCCCAGGGTGGCCTTGAACTTTTATCCTTGTGCCTTTGATTATAGCTCTGGGACTAAAGGAGCATAGGAACATGTCTATTTGAATCATCTCTAAGTGTGGGTGGTGCATCTTCCCAGTCTTTCTGGTGACATCTGTTTTGATGGCCTTCCCATTGTCAAGTCTGTTCATAGAAAAGCACAGAGACATCATCCTTCAACATTTTTTTTCCACAATCCCCAACATCACATGACTTTTCTGCAGCTCCTCACACTTACTACCACTATATACACAAAACCAAAGTCAAATCAAACGATCTATACAGGACACACATGCGTGTGTGAGTGAATAGCAATAGCACAACTTCACAAAAGAAAGTACAAAGAATGGAATGTTCTGTGTCTCATACTGAGGTGTTAGTGTGGATAACAGCAAATTACCCAGACTCAGCACCGATCATTCTATGCTTCCATTTTAGGCCAGTGTGATATCATTTTCAGTGTTTCTTCTGGTAATGAAGTGTCTAATAACAGTGTTCCTTAGGTATATCCTTCTCACCGATGGAAATTTGATGGTTCTTAATGAAGCTTGATTCCAAAGACTGTATAACAGCTCTTTTGGAACATAGAGCTTTTTCTAATTTTGCCCTAAATCTTTGGATTCTTTGAGACCTCCTACAACTTCTCCTAAGGAATGGCTTCATGCAAGGTTAGCCTGATAAGATCTAAGATTATCTGACAGATAGGCCTCTGGATATGTTTGTGAAGAACCATCTCAAGTTCATTAATTGATATGAGAAGATCCATATACTATTGTTGGAATCATTCCATAGGCTGGGATCATAAACTATATCAGAAGGAAAAAAAGTGAGCTACACACACAGTCATTTCCTGTCTGTGCTTCCTGTCTGTGGATACAATGTGAAAAGTCCCTTCAAGGTTTTGCTACCAGGCCTTCCCCACTGTACCCTGGAACTGTGAGCTGAAACAACACTTTATTTTCCTTAAATTGCTTTTGTTAGAGCATTTTATCCCAGTAATATAAAAATAATGAAGAGATCCCATACCCCTGCAAACATAATGACTTAGGGTTACAGAGCAAAGACATTTTTCTTACAGTGACTATCAGTGAGCTAGGATTTAGCATGCCTATGGTGGCTTTAGGTACTATTAATCATGTCCTCCTTGTTTCGAATATACAAGGAATCTTTTTATAGTTAAGTACACTTCACGGATAGCCATCTTATCAGCTGGCCTGTCTTGTGTAACTTGCTCACCTTTAAACATAATTGTTTACAAGCCTTTTACTGCCTTCGGTTTTCTTTGCTTCCATTCTCCTTTCCTTTTTACTTTTTACAACTTTATTTCAATATAACCATGCATGTTAAACTTACCCTTTATTTTATGTATCCATCCATGTTTCTCTCTCTCTCTCTCTCTCTCTCTCTCTCTCTCTCTCTCTCTCTCTCTCTCTGTGTGTGTGTGTGTGTGTGTGTGTGTGTGTGTGTGTGTTTGTGTTTGTGTTTTCAGGTACTGTGGAGGGAGAGGGTGTAGGTTCCTTTGGAGCTAGAGTTACAGGTACTTTTGAGCTGTTCTTAGTGGATGCTGGGATCTAATCTCCAGTATTCATGGTTGATTAGCAAGCACTCTTAACTGCTGAGCCATCTTTCTAGGCTCTTGAGTTCTTGTCTAGATATATATTTACAGAATCAAAGTATATGTGCAGTTGTAAAGTGTTTCATCTATGTTACCAAGTTGTCGTCTAGAAATGAATTAAACTGTCATTGAACTAGCTTACATGTGAATGCTCTGCTTCCACTCCCAAGTAAGATTTAATTTCAAATGATTGACTCTTAATATTAATTAAAAATCAATGTATTTGCTAATATGATAGACTGAACTCATACTCTAGCTTTTAAAATTATTTTGACAAATGTTTGCAGTTGTGTATTTGTTAGTAAATATTAATATTTTATTTATCAAATAGTGAGCATGACCAAGAACACATGAAGCCTTGTTTCTCTTCTGTAAAATGGGCTGAAACATGAATTATAGTTGATACTTAATGAAAACTCAGAGCCAGATATTGGGGAAAAGCTAGAATATCAGAGAGAAGAACCAGACTACACAGTCAATTATCAGTCAGCCACCTTCTCAGGGTGAAGCTGTCTTCAAGAGTTCTCAGCCTGGCTTGTCGCTTCTACAGAATACCCTAATGCCTGCCTACACTTGCCTTAAATACTTTCTTCACCCAGTTGTTTCACTTCCTGATTCAACTTTGCATCATAATCCTAGAGTTAGGAATAAAGGTGTGAGCTACTACTGTTTGGTAGTTAGGCCTTGATCTCAGGAAACACAGAAAGACTTCTGCCTCTTAAATGATTGGATTAAAGGTGTGGGTCACCATTCCATTATTCCCATGCTGGGAATAAAGGCATGAGTTACCAGCTGTCATTCCTGTGCTGGGACTAAAGGCGTGAGTCACCACTCACTGAACCTCAGTGCTTGACTGTGGGTGATTCTGTCCTCTGATACTCCAGGGTGATTTTATTAAATATAAAATATATCACCACAATGAGCAGGTAAATAATACATTAGAAAAGCTTTCACACTGGTAGAGCTATCCTTTACTTTGCCTTTAAGACCTGAAAGAACTTAATAAAGACTATGCAGCAAACAGGACCTTTACTCATTTGAGTATCCATAAAATGCGATTAAATATTCATATAAAATTACAAGATGCCTTTATAAGAAAACAAGTTTAAGATCCCAGGATTTTTTGAAGGGGGTGTGGTGGGGAGAGAGAAGGGGGAGGGAGGAAGGGAGGTATACCTTAATTTTGGAAATTAGAAAAATAACAACATAATTAGACTTGGTAGTATTTTCTCTCTCTCATTTTAAGCGTCTTTTCTCCTTCTTTTATTTGCTGGAGGTGACAGAGGTAGACCTGGGAAGGCTGAGAAGCAAATGGGATCAGGGCGCATTATGGCAAGCTTCTAAAAAATCAATAATGTTTTCAAGAAGAAAGAAGATAGCAAGTTTGCAAAAAGAGTACTAACTTGTTGATTATTTTCTTTCGCAAAGCTCGTTTTCCTGTGACTAACTTTTCACCATTTATGGTACAGAACAGCTATGTTGCATATCATAACTAGAAATTATGTCATGCATATGCGTGTTGAAGATGGAAAGATACATATAAAGTGAAGCATAGTGCATTTATTATTTAAAAAATTTAAATGGAAATGTGCCCAAATGTCATGTTAACTTCCTTTTAAGAAATATGTTTATTCAAGCTAGCCTAGTGAAAATCCATTAATTTCTTCCAATTTGAAGACTACATCATTTTATTAAATTTAGTGCTATTATTCCAAGTATCATCCACAGAGTTGTAACTTTCAAGGACAATGGGAGTTATATTAATGCCAGAGAGTTTTTTTTTTAACTGATTATATAACAAAAGTGGAATACATTCAGAAAGGTCTCACTCTCCCTTAGGGATGCACAAACCCCATGAATACCTTTGGACATGTAAGTTCTGAAAAATATGGAATGGATATCCTAGGCCTAATGCAGGTAGGCAAGCCAAGAAGTTTGGGAAACTGTGCAGCTTACATAGATACCCTTTTGTTGCAATGGGGTTTCTTGGTCCCAGGCGACCAGAGGCCCAGACCTTGCCATGTCAGACCCCTTAGCCGCCCGTTGCTGCTGCTCAGGCCCCCAGAAATGACTCAGACGCTTATATTAACTTTATGCTGTTTGGCCTATGGCTTAGGCACATTGCTAGCTTGCTCTTACATCTTAAATGAACCCATTTCTATGAATCTGTTTGCCATGTGGCCTGTGGCTCACCTGTGTTCCTTACATGTTGCTTTTTTGGGCTTTGGGCTTGGTCTCTCTGACTCCACCCTGCTTCTCCTATCTATGATCTGATTTCTCCTCCTACTTCTTCTATGGTGCCTGTCATGGACCAAAACAGCTCCTTTATTTAAAGATTGATATTCACAGCATACAGAAAGGCATTCCCACATCGCCCTCTCTTCCTTGACCTGTGCCTGAAGTATCAAATAATTCAGTAAGGAACTGTGTGTCTATGTTTTGTTTCCTTTTTTTCATTTTTGTTTTTTGTTTGTTTTGGTTTTTTGAGACAGAGCTTCGCTGTGAGCCTTGGATCTCCTGGAACTTACTCTGAAGACCAGGCTGGTTTCCAACTCAACATCCACCTGCCTCTGCTTTCTCAGTGCTGGGATTAAAGACGTGTGCCACCACCATCTGACCCAAACTGTGTATTTTAAAAAAACTATTTTGCATTATCTTTATGAATATAAAGTTCCTCTTACTACTTTATCACTGTAATTGTATATTATTAATGTTATTATTCAGGGTAATAGCAGATCTGATCAAATATACCCCAATTCTGAGGAGCAGAGTGACAGGCATGTATATTTTGAAGAACTTCTTGACCTCAGAGGTACTAGTTGCTATGAGGAAGTAAGAAAATTTATTGCATACAACCCTAAACTATTATTGTGTCTGTATGAGAAAGTGACAGAGTAAAGGAGAAATGGGTAGGGGGAGGAGGGAAGGAGGAAGAGAGAGGCTAAAATTCTGAGAGTCTAGGCTTTCGAATGTAGCAAATTTAGGTTAATCTAGAAATAACTGCTATAATTACTGCATTAGGTTTAAGTGAACTCAAAGGTAAGTTCCATTCTTTCCATTATCATGTTTTATATAGAAAAATCAATTGTAAAAGTTTGTAGCTGTAGGGTATAAAATAGTCTTATACTCAAAATGGGTAAAAAATCATTTTAAGAAGTGATTTAATTTTTTCCCTATTTAGTATATGATTTAAAGATTTACATTTTATAACATTTTAGCAGATATAGAATAAAATAAAAAATGGTTAGTTTCTTGCCATTTTGCTTTCTATGGAGATTTAAAAATGTCGCTCCAGAGCCATTTATTTTCCCTGGTGCCCAAGCATAGGGTTTGTGTAATGTATGGGAGGTGGCTGGTTATTCCTGGCTCAGGTTCCCACGCTCAGAAGATTGACTCAGTGGTGAGTACAGCAGGATCCTATCAAGTGGTCAATGGGAGACAGGATCTGAGGTGGGCGCATCCTAGATACCACAGCTTTGGTCTTGGTGTCAATGTCCCAGAGCCAATATAAATATTTAGAGTCTCTCAAGCTGACTGGTCTCCTTTGGTGGGTCCATTTGCCTAGAAGTTCACATAGTTGAAGCCACGAGGCTCTCTCTCTGTCTCTGTCTCTGTCTCTGTCTCTGTCTCTCTATCTCTCTCTCTTTCAATTCTCCTTTCTTTCTCTCCTTTTTGTTTTCCTCCTTTCTTTTTCCCAACATATCTGCAAAAATGGTCATGTTTCCTTGGATTAACCCATTGTTATGCATTCCTTGGAACCATGATTACTTAGCAGGTCATTAGGAAATGAGTCAGGGAGGCTTGCCATGAGGATCTAATCATTCTCATCTGTTTGACATGACATTTTTTTTCTAGAAAATAGAGATGATGGAAAACACTGTGAAACATGGGACTAGATAGTCTTAAAAAAATCTTAGTTTTTATCTGTGGTGAATTTGTTTGGCCTGATGTAGAACTACACCTGCCCCCCCCCCCATTGGAATGTTCCCAGATTTGGGAGACTGGTCCTACTTCTTCTATTTAGCAATAGACTACTGAGAAAATGAGTTTTGAAAAATAGATGAGTTTGGCTGTGGATCAATATCACTAAACATGTGATTTTTGTTTTGATGTGACCTCTTACTCAGAGTGGCAATATAATTGATATGTGTAATATTGTGTCATCGATGTGACTCAAGTGAATGAAAACTGTGCTTCCTTCAATTGATATATGTGGCAGATAATTATTGTGCTGTGTATGCTGAGTAGCGACTGCATTGTGTTCTATTAGTTACATAATTTTACTCGCAAAACAAGTGTTTGCAGACTATTGATTGTGATCTGCGTCTGCTAATTTTCTATGAAATAGTAGTTTCTTTATAATGAGTGACAGATTCTGAGTGTCTACTCTAAAAGATGAATGTTGTGTGGCTTGTGTTGGAGATCTTAATTTAGCCACTCTTTTTAGTCGGGAGAGGACAAATATTAACTTTTTGTGAGAATTGGATATAAAAATAGAGCAAAGTCTCATTTCTAATCTATTCCATACATGGACATTTCCCAGGCTAGGACTCATTTCCTCCATTATTTTCTGTCTCCGTGAGGGATATTTTTCCTTCTGCTCCTGTCTGTGGCTTTCTACTCCTTCTCCATATTTTTACTTCTTTGATGT
This sequence comes from Phyllotis vaccarum, assembly GCA_033318265.1. Taxonomy (NCBI): domain Eukaryota; kingdom Metazoa; phylum Chordata; class Mammalia; order Rodentia; family Cricetidae; genus Phyllotis; species Phyllotis vaccarum. The sequence goes on along the minus strand of JARWLC010000012.1, from coordinate 48,649,836 downwards.
CTTTAGTTTTCTTGCATTATTTTCTACAAAGTGAGTTCCAGGACAGCCAGGGAGGTTACAGAGAGAAACTCTGTCTCAAAAAACCAGAGAGAGAGAGAGAGAAAGAGAGAGAGAGAGAGAGAGAGAGAGAGAGAGAGAGAGAGAGAGAGAGAGAGAGTTTCTAAAGAAAAACTCTTACACACCTGTGCATCTTAGCAACACCCAATGGATTCAGATTCGGAATCACACCCCCCTCACCACACACAGAGATATATTGTGTGACAATAATTAAGAGAAGGTCATCAATTTTAAAGGCAGTGGGAGGGGACAGAGGAATAGTTTTGAAGGGGGAAGAGGAGGGCAAGAAAGTAGTATAAAAACAGAATAACTTCGAAAATTTTTTAAAAAAATCTCTTCTCTAGACTGAGGAAATGTTGAAAATCTGTCTGCACACATCCTCTTCCATCTCTTCCCAGTCTTCAGATCACGGCTTCACGGGAGTGTCCTTGAGCTCTCCAAGGTCACCTGCACATGCCATGTCTGTCTAGCTTTTGCTCTCAATTTTGTTCTCTTCCTTCTTGACACACAACCTTTGCTGGCCTTGAAGGGACACTGGCTTCTCCTTTATTATAATACAAATATTGGCATTTCTCCAGACTTGCTATGAAGTCCATATTTCTAGTCACAAACGTCACATACTCAAAGGAGAAACTTTGATTCTCTATTTCCAATATTTACTCCACTCAGCCATCTCCATGATATAACAACTATCCAACTTATTGCTGAAAACAGATGCTGGAAACCAATTACATTCTTACTCCAAGCCTCACTCTATCAGCAACCCTGCTTCTCCTGTCCACAGAATAAATGTGGACCCATTCTCTTGCCTATGGTTTCACCATTATCACTATTGTTTATCTCCTGAACACCTACGGCAGCTTTCTGAGATGACACTCTGCACCTTTTCTTCATTCTAATTCAATTTACACTCAGAGGGAAAAGTGACCTTATTACAATATTAAGAAAACCACAGCACTTTCCTTGTTCAGGATCCCCAGTGAATTTCCTCCTTACAGTGAAATTGAAACCTCTTCCTAAAATCTGAAGTTCCTTGTGTGACTGTGACATTCTCATGCTCATTGGTTTTCGGGACTGCAGTTCTATACCTTTATATTAAGGAAAAAAAAAAAAAAGCCAGCAGCCACAAGTTCACAGTCCTTTCTCTTAGTACATTTGAAAATCCTTTGTACTTCTGACTGGAAATCCCAGTGCTCCTCAGTTTAGTAATTCCTTCTGTTTTTGGTTCTGTGATGGAGCAGTGCTTTTTTTAAAGACAGATTCTCTGATCACCGACTGTCATTCAGACACAGGCAAAGCAAGATGAGAATGCTGGACAGAGCAACGTTACTAAGCCACATGGCTAAACATAGATAAGAATTATTGCTTAAGTGTAAGTGTTGGTTTTGCACATGAGAACAGACACACAGTATCAGCACCACACTAGAGTTTATTCAGGGAAGTTGCCAGGGAAGAGAAGTAGAGAGAAAGACCCTTCATGTAGTATCTCCTTTTAAGAGAGCCGGTAGGCACAGATTTATGTAGCCATGCCTAAGGGCGTGCCCTCTCTACAGGGCGTGTTCTGCGGTGCCTTGTTGAGTTACTAGACTAGCACTTACCACATAGCCGGGAATCCTAACAGTAAGAGCTAGATAGTATAAGCTTGAGCAGTTACTATAATAATATAAGCATACAAGTCAATTATTTGAGAAGTAGCTGCCAGGTATTTGAGAGTTTCTGGCATAAAAGAAACTTCGTTCTCTCTCTCTCTCTCTCTCTCTCTCTCTCTCTCTCTCTCTCTCTCTCTCTCTCTTCACAGCACTCACTACAATTTTATTTTTCCTCCTTTCTCTAATGGTGAACCTTAGAGTTCAGAAGATGCCTTACACAGAGCATCATTTTGTCTTCAGTGAGTAGCATATATCAGGTGCTTAATAAATGTTGAATGAACAGTCATGTTATTACTTGATTTTATTGAAGCTGTACAAAAAAAGCAGGTATATATTTGCACTGATGTAAAAAAGCAGGGGGCAGGGGGGAGAGAAGAAAGGTAAATTGGTTCTGATAGAGATAAATGAACAAACATGGTTTAAACATGTGGATTTTTCATGAACAATATTCCAATAATTATTCAACTGTCTTTTGGTACAAAGATAATACTGTGTACTCAGCATGTTTTAAAGATACTTTGAAGGTATAAAACACAACTGTGTTCTACTACCCTAACAGTTTTATAATTTTTATAATTATTTTTCTGCATTTACCTAATCAGATGTGTGACAATTTTGCTTGAAATATTAGAGTAACTTTTCATAATTCAATGATTACACTTAATGGCAATTTTCTTTCTTGGCTTGGTTTCTCTTCCTCTGTTGGCTGTTTCCTCGTATGCTAAGCAGAGGTAATAGGAAAATTTCCCAGATAACCTAGAACACTCTTAAATTCAGGCATCTTCACATTCTATTTAGACTATGGACTCAGAAACCAGAGGAGTGTATATTTCATTTAGAGTAAGAGCTACAAATTCTGCCATATTCTTTTATGCTTCCATGAACCCTTGTATCTATCAGTAACCCTGACTAGGTATCAAGGACATGAAAGGCAGTTGTTGCTATAATTCTCCTTCTGCAAAAATGATTATGCTTCACTTGTCAGCCTATCAAACAGCACACTTGCTAGTATGTGCTCAGAAACTTCTCCGCCGAAAGGCATCCAGACCTCATCCCCTCTTTGCTTCTTTGGAAGTTAAGGGCCATGCTGCTGTCTGTATTTTTATTTTATTTTTATTTTTTGGTTTTATCAGACAGAGTTTCTCTGTGTAGCTTTGAAGCCTGCCCTGGAACTTATTCTGTAGATCATGTTGGTATTGAACTTTCAAAGATCCACCTGCCTCTACCTCCTGAGTACTGATATCAAAGGTATGCACCACCATTTTGATAGGCAGGTACTTTTAGATAAGACAAGGTCTTATGTAGTTTAGGATGACCTTGAACTTGTGATCATCCAGCCTTTACCTATTGAGTGCTGTCCTGGGCATGAAAGTCGAGCCTTCTGCAGGATAGACAAGCACAACCAAGTTGTATTCCTAGATCCTTCCTTTCTTTCTTAAACCAGAGAAACAAAAGCATAAGACTTGATGTTCATGGATATTCAAATGACTTTTGTGTTTCTGTCACATATTAGAATCGTAAATAATCCTGAAGTTTAGCTGCTTGTCTCACATGAGAACACTTGATAATGTTATTTGTTTTAATTTTTAGTGGTATTGGTGGATACAACAATTGCAATAAATGTAGAGCAATTTATTAATCATGCCTTATTTAATAAAATCACTTTATAGCCATGTTTAATGTATGACCAAATATGAAGAAATAATCTCTTCTGTATTTTTAAGGAACTAGTATCTTGATTTACAAAAGAGTGAAGTTTGGGAAAGTCTTATTATACATAACTATGGTCCATTTTAAAAACTGACCTTTTGAATGTAACTTAAACAATAAAACATGACTTTATAAGTATGATTCAAGGAGGTTTGAAAAATATATCCTCACATGCAATCTCTACCACACAAAGATACAGAGCAATTCTGTTTTAGAAGCACAGGTAGAAGAATTTCTAGCTTTATATACCAGTCTGGAATTTAAAAAACAAAAATAAAAACATGTATGTAGATTATCATTCTCTCAAAGTTATACCCAGGCACTTAGCAGCAAACCTTTATATGCTTTCTTTTATGGTAGTTCAAGGGGTTTTTCTTTTTTTGGAAAAATTTTAAGTAAATAGAATCATGTTGTACATAATGCCTTGTGTCTGGTTTCTATTGCTGAACACATGTTTTTTGATTTTCATGGTATCATGTGTATCAGTGGTTAACCTTATTTCTTAGGACTAGTGTCTTGTGGGGATATCTTACAATTTGCATATTCATTTACTCACTGTTAAATGTGTTTCCAATTTCTAGCTAATATGAATTAATATACTATAAAGACTCTAGGTTAGTCTATGGACATACTGGAAACTACTGAAAAAATGGCTAAAATGATAAAGGTTGAAAATATACTCGTAAAAGCCTCACATCCAACAAATGGAAACATATTATCAACAACCAACAATAATATAAGCTGGAAAATTCTATAACATATGCATCAGTAAAATGGGAAAGGAAGCTACTACCCAAATAAGACATATGATGTACAATTGCGTTTGTCATGGGTATGATTGAAAATTATGGGGATTTGGCTGTCTTACAGTGTGCTTTGTGTGGTGCTAAAGATAGTAACAAGTGTTGCGCCCAACTCCAAATTTGTACAGAGTCCTTGCTGCCCCAATTCCTTCAGTGCTTCCCAGTCAATGGATGTATCAAATGGAGACAGCATCTAAGTGCGTGAGATGTTGGATTTATCTAAGAGGAGTTTTGAATGGGGACTTCTGAAAGAGATCTTTCAGATCTGCTCAGGGTTTTCCCCTCAAGCCTTTGGGCTTACTCTCTTTTATGAGGGTCAGTCCTTTATTATAGTTTAGAGGTCCTTATGTTTTCTCTAGTTCTTACCTCAAACGTTTCCTCAAGTGATTCTCACCTGTCTTTAATCTCAGTCACATCATAGTAGCCTATGATTCTTAGAGGATCTGGGAAAGTAACACACAGGTCACATTCTAGACTGTTACTCAGGTCATAGTTCTAGAGCTTTCTGCTTCACTGATAATGAATAAAGTATAAAGAAAAAAAAGTGGTGTGTGTTTTAATATAATAGAGACACTAATAGGAGCAGTTAGTATATGTTGTTCATTATAAGATAATAAGCACACAGAATAGACAAAGACATAGAGACAGAGAGGGAAATTGGCTCCTGGGGTTTCAAAACCCTAAAATTACACATTTCTTTCAAAATGCAAAGTTTTATAGAAAATTAGTAATAAATAAAATAAGAAAAACCACACTGAGTTATTAATATAAGATCTCCATGGTTCATTTGCAGCAAAATGTAGGCCAGCATGGGGAAACATCAGTATAATTTAGAAATGTCAAGTATTTCATTTTCTGTCCCTCAAAGCAAATGGAGCATGGATGGCTGTAACTGGCTGCAGTGAGTTCCTTGGGAACCTTTCATATGTAAATTAGCATGAGAATTTCTGTCCATAAGATAGCTTGACATGGTGCAGTTTTAGATACTGTCTTGCTGATTACAACAGAACCCAACTGCCACATAAATTATCTTTATAAATGAAACTTTGCATACATATGCAGCACTGAGCATGGAGCAATAAATTGGTCACGACTCCCTGTCTCCAATGGCGCCAGTTCATCACTTCCTTCAGCATGTTGGGACTAAGGGCATGTTGGTGAACGCCCTTGACTAATCTCATATCATGATGCACCTCATATTTCAGTACACACTGGCACATGTTGGCCTTTGGAGGAAAGAAAATTTTAGCTTGCTGTACTGTCAGTTCTTCTGCTTCCTGCCTACAGCAAACCTAAAAAAATTACGATAATAATTGGGAGAAATGTTAAGCAATCAAGGCTTTTATAAAGCACGCCGTGATTAATTACTAGTTTCACTTATGAGCTGTATAGACTGCTTCCTGGGATTCTCATCTTATTAGATGGGATGATTCATGTGCCTTTTCTTGGCACATCTTCGGCTTCTTTGTAGATATCCTCATCAATATTGTAGGCAGTTATGGGGTTCTGCTCCCGAACACAGTGCCAAAAATATCCTTTCAAGAAATGTCTTCGGTCTTGGGAATCCTGCACAGTAGCCATTCGATGTTGGTACTCAAACTCTTACTCTATTTAATGACGCAACCAGGAGGATCTGAATACTGGGCTTGTTTCTATTATTATTATTGTTATTATTATTTATTTAACTCAAATTTGTTAGCTGTTCACAGAGGGTCAGAGCATGCCGGCCCATGTTCTTTGTTGTGATCTTGCTGCGCTGACTGAAGCTTCCGTGCCCTGAAGGGAATTCTTTGATTTTTCTTCATGCCCGTGGCTGACCTTGGACTGGCTGTTGATTCTTCACTCCCGCTTTTCCCAGTTTCACATTCCTCAAACCTTCTTGATTTCCTGACACGATTCCACTGTAGGTTGTTTGAAAAGCTTTTATTTTCTTTACGCGAAGAAGAGACGTAGCTGGAGTCATCCCGAGTTTCTTTTTCCTGTCTTAGGAAGGGATATGATACTGGGAGATGCACCAGGCAAGCTGTGATGCTTAGATGAGAAGCCTAGGAATTAGAACGCTGCCCTCGCCATAGATGGCATTCTGAGCCCCGTGCCAACAGTCTCCTGCTTCAGAGCTGTGCCCCTGTGAGATAATTACAACCTCCTCTATTGAAACCATCCCGTGGAAGGGCTTTGTGCTTCTTCCCAGCTGTAGGCCTACTGATACAATTACGTCTAGATACAGACATGGAAGCCAGTTTTACATTTGGACCCCAAATGACTCAGTCAGTGGACAGAAGGTCTTTCATCTAAGAATAAGATCTAATGAGTAGTAAAGTAATAAAATGAGTTTTATTTTAAACATTCTTCATATGATTACTGATACTGTTGGTGCTAAGGGTTGGCTCCATTATCTGCCATGATAATGAAAAGTTGTTAAAATTCCAGATCTTTAGACACACATTAAAGGTCTTCTTTACTACAAGGGTGGTCTATTCATAGTTTTCTTAAAAAAGCAAAATGAATTCAAATCTATGGTTCTTTTTTAAGTTTAAAAATTGTGTGTGTGTATGTGTGTATATATATATACATACATACATACATACATACATACATACATACATACATACATACATACACATGTGGAAGTCAGAGAAAAACACCTACAGCAGTCAGTTCAGTGCTTCTACCATGTGGATCCGGCTAGGCACCAGGCACCGAGCACCTATGCTTGCTAAAGCCTTTCATCAGCCATTGTGCTTACCTTTTAATGATTTTGATTTCTTCAAAAAAATATCTTCATGTTTACTTTACGTTCACTTATTCCACCTAGGCCATCCATGTTTTATGGATTTACCTGACTACACAACTCAATAGTCATTCTCTCACTAGACACATAGTCGAGCTGTGTAATCATTTATTTAACACTTAATGTATTTCTTCTCTATATTTTATATGTGGACATTCAACAGGATCCCATGATTTTTGTGAGCAGAGCAGAAGGAGGCATTTTTGTGTTGAACAAACCACAAGTGACTTACATATACTAAGCTCCTGGTTTGTTGACTTTATGTGTCGTCATTTAGGTGGTTATAATTTTCAACAATTCAAGTTTTTTTTTTTCCCCAGGTACCTTGATTGTCCGTATTTTAATGTTTACAGCACTAATTGACTAGGCTAGGAGGCATGGTTTGGCACTGATCTCCAGCGAACATTCATGAGGATCTGGGTTTGACCCTCAGCACTGCATACAAAACAGAAGAGTTCAAGTGTTGGCTAGTGAAAACCGTGGGGACACACATTCAGAATTCTCAAGGCAATAGCTTTGAAAGCCAAACAGGAAAGTGGAAAAGACATTGAGGGGATAGCTTAGTCGGCAAAGTACTTAGCATGCAAGTTAAGAACCTGAGTTTGGATTCTGCACATGGGTGTAAAAAGCTACATGTCGTCATCTGTGCTTATAATCCAGCGTTGAGGAGGTAGAGACAACACGATCCCCAAGCTTGTAGTGTAGCCTGATTAGTGATCTCCAGGGTTAATAAGACAAGCTGTCTTTAAAAGTAAGGTTTTGAGTAATTGAAAGACACCTGTGTGTATTTTTATGGCTTGAACACATAGTGTTCCTGGCCTGCAAAGGCTCATATTCTAAAATGATTGCCAATTGAGAAATTATTGGTTTAGAATGGGTCTAACATCATAAGTGGAGTGAGACATTTACTGAGGAATACATGGGTAACTGAACAATTAGGAAGCCGGTGGGAGGAAGTTGGTTTCTTGGAGGCATGCGTTCTCATACCCACTTTATCATATCCTCCTTCCCCCTCCCCCCTCGTGTGTGTTTCTTTCTTCTTACTGGCTGTCCTGCAATAAAAATATTTCTTCTGCTATGCCCTCTTCATCACCTGTACATGCAAGAGTAATGGAGCCAACCTCTGTAAGCTGTGAGCCAAAAATTAATCCTTGCTTCCTTATTTGTTTTCTCAGGTATTCTATCAAAACAATAAAGCAATGACTAACAGGTCTTTGTGCTGTTTCGTTAATGCTAAAGTACATATTTATGTGGGAAGCTTCTTCTGTAGAGAAACCAGTTACATTGATTGTCAGATCTGTGTCTTGGCTCAGTTATTTTATTTTATATTCAAGCCCAGGGGTTTCTCATAAACTGTGCATAGTGATTTTAACTTGAAGTAGTACTATGAAAACTTAAGCTTGTAAAGTATGTATCAATGACTGATAAATGAACAAACATAGTCGTCTTAAAAATGACCAACCCAATAAAAACAATATTTGCTCAAAATTACTGGAAAGAAGCATTATTGGTTATAAAGAATACTTACATGGAAATACATCAAAATATAAAAATTATTAGTGTGTCTCACTACCAGTCAGTATGTGTTTGTAGAATTTTTAATTATGGCTTTCTAAAAATTGTATCATCAATATATACTTTGGTTAATTATAGTTAATCAATGCTTTATGAAAATCTCCGCTGTCCAGTGGAGTATCTGTAATACACTTTAAAAAAAGTCTGCATTCTATCCCATCATGGATATACCATAGCTTATTTAGTTATAACAAAATTCAATATAGGTTAATGAGTTGATTTCTGTTTTTCATTATTTTCCAAACCTGAACACTTCATTTTTAAACAGCCTTTTCTATACATTTATGCACACAATTTACTTCAATTAACTTGTCATAGATTTCTGGGAATAGAGTTTCAAGGGAGGAAAAGATTATTTCTGACACTTATCTTGTTTACTTATTTGTATGTATGTATTTATATATTCATGAGTGTATAGACTGAGTGCTTCTGTATACATGAAGGCCAGACAGAGGGCGTTGGATCTCTTGGAACTGAACTTGCAGATGTCTGTGGAAACCCTGGTTTGCCATGTGGGTGCTGAGATCAGAATTCTAGTTCTTATGATTCCACAGCATATGTTCTTAGCCACTGGTCACCTGTGCAACCCAGAACCTTTGTATTTTTAATTGTGATGCCTTTGACCACCTTCTACAAAGGCTATAGGAAAAAGATTTTACCAAAATGTATGAGACTATGCTTTTCTGAAGTTTCCTGTTGCTCCTTTTTGTAAGTGTACTTAAAAACAACAAAACAAAATAAAAGCAAAAACAAAACTAAACTAAACAGCAGAGAAATGAGTAGACTGGAAAATTACACAATACAAACAAAATGTAAACAATTTTCTTTAATCACTAAGATAAAGAAAATTACATAACAATGAGGTGTCTCTTGGAATCTTGCCTGTAAACCTGATTAAGCTGATTCTTAGCTCACTGCAGCCCAGAAGGTAGTAAGCACCATGTCAGTCTCTGACTTATACTCTGCTTTCCCTACCTCTCCAACCTAACAGTTACTTAGAGTTTGTCCTTAGAATTGAGAGAGGAGTGGCAATGATGTTATGAAGTTTCTCTTTTCTCAGATTTCCTGCCTGTCTTTTGGAACAGTTAATTAAACATAGAATGAAGACAGTAAGTTATTCATTGAAATTTACTGAATTCACATTAAAGAACAAATATATGTGCTTTTGTATTCAAAAGTCCATCACGGTGCCTTCCTGTGTTGTAACACACAATGAGTTTGGAAGCTTCGGTCTCTCCTGCCGACATTGGATGTGTACCCCCATCTATTTGGTGCCCCTATTGCTGGTCTGTGTGACAAGTTTCAGGAACAGGCTTGAGAATCTGCACACGTGTTACATTTCTTTGATAGGACAAAGAATAATACCTGGAGACTGGTCCAGTTTGTCCTCCTGGAATCCATGTGTGAGCAATGAAACTTCATAAAGAAATAAGTAGTCTAGATGGGGGAATATGAGCAGAATGTAGAGACCACAGAATATTTAGAAGAAAACAAATTGTTTTTAAAAAGTTTGTGCTAAGTCTCTGAGATCTTAATGTTTGCTGCCATGGCAGCCCAGTCTATCCTAATATTCTCATATTCCATTTTGCGCTGAGTAGTCCCTATCTACCCTGCTATCTACCTTCCCTTGGCTTCTTCCCTCCTGAGGCTGGAGCTACACTCATCTCTTTAGCTATGAGCAGCAGATTGATAGAGACATCTGTAACTTAGCAAAAAGAGGACATTCCACGTAACGTTGCAGAGTAGGCTCAGGAGCACTAGAGAGTTTTTCATTCAGTATAGCACATCATGATTATCATTAGAAATACAAGGACTCTGACCTGTTTTCACATTCATATTTATTATTTGTTCTTTCCTCATATAATACATCCCAGCCAGTGTTCTCTCCCACTCATTTACCACATTATTTTAGACATTCTAGAGTAGAGAGAGAACAAGGTAGGATCTGAGCTTCCCTTATTCCAAAAAGGCTACCACCTAAAGCCAAGAAAACTTTATGGGTAACTTGTATCAATTAATAAAGAATTTTCTTAATCTTGAACACAGCAACTAGTGATGTGAAAACGTTCCTTGAGAGTGATTAAGTAATAGAGCAAACTCAGTACTGTGAACATGCCTTTATATATGTTTACCTGTTGGACAGAGCTTTGGAGAATTTGACTCAGTAAGACTTAAAGGATTTGGGATAGAAGTAAATGTTATTTTCAGATTTGTTTTTATTGTTTTGTAATGTGAATAAAACACTTGCAAACTCACTGAGGGTACTCACTTTTTGAGTTCATAAATACAATGATATCCATGGTAGGGCTCATTTATTCAAATCAGTAATAATTTATCTTTTATTTAAACTCAGAGAACGATTTTTTTTTTAAGGAAAACTCTCCCATTTTCCATGCTAACTCTATTCTATTAGTTGTGTGTGAGCTTTTGAGAGTTCAGGAAAGACATGAACAAGGAAATGTAAAAGTGGAAGAAATTCCTCTTTTTGCTGAAAGAATGCAGTAGGCAAGAAGCAGCCTCCCACTGCTCTATTCAAACAGTGGGATGAAAATGACTTCTTTATGGATCCCCTTCTAGATGGATTTCTTCGAGTTTAGCAATGCTACCAGGCATGCAAAGCAATAAGAGGTAAGAAACTCCCTTTTCCATTTCAAAGAAATAAAATTGATTTTGTACTTTTGGAGACCTTCTTCTAAAGGATTTTTATGTTAAATGCCTGAAGAATTTTTTTAAAGACATTTGAGACCCTCAACAGGCATTTTCAAGTACTTAACAATCCATTTTCTTTCCAAGAATAGAGGCCCAAGACAGTCGCATAATTGTGTTATGTCGGTAATTACTGATTTAAAATCCCACACAGATTGGCAAATATGTTTTGCAATGAATATTCTTTCAATTACTTTATATCTAAAATGACAACAAAACGAAAAATTATATGTATAGGTCATAATCACGTTGAATTTTATTAGAACATGAATTATAGTAGATAAGAAGTTAGGCCTTAAAGTTGAAAGACTGTAAAGTTATGTCTCAAAACTAAGTTTGATCATCTCTAGAATGAGAAAAAGACATGTGTATTTCACCAGGAATTTTAAAGGAATGATACCTTCATCAATATCACCAGTTCCATCTCATACAGTGTCCTTCACTTCTCCTAACACTTTATGCATATTAAATATGGTCAATCACTTTTTATGTCTTGATGTATATAGTCTGTTCTCAGGTTCCAGGATGCCCTGTACCTGACCAGGTTTTCTTGCTGCTTCCTGAGCTGCTTACAGAGACGATCTGAAAGAGTGTGAGTAGTCTCACCATTTCAGAAGAACCTTCTGTGCTAGATAGCTTACAAGCTGGCTGCATCCAGACTTCTCTCATCAAACCACACATCTTTTTATGGTTGCAGGATCTCTATGTCTTACAACTCTATGCCACGCATGAGATGTTCAGCAGACATGACAGCTTTTATTTGACTAAAAAAGAATTTTTGATCATGTCTGCAAACCTCATTCATCTCAGGAAATCATCCATCCAGTTGCACAAACAAACGCTCTAGGGTAGTGGTTCTCAACCTGTGGGTTATGACCCCCAAAGGCCATTGGAAAATATAGATATTAACATTACAATTTATATCGGTAGAAAAATACAGTTATGAAGTAGCAATGAAAATAATTTTATGGTTGGGGGTCACCGCAGCATGAGGAAGGTTGAGAATCACTCCTCTAGGGTGTCATTGCCAACTTCCTACTTGTGTGAATTCAATAAGCTATTTTGTGTTTAGCTTCAAGTTTAAATCTCCACTAGTTAAGCTGCTAAAATGCTACTTCCCAGGTGCCCTCCTCACTTGCCTTTCGACTCTAACTGCCTTGGTCCCTTATCTCCACACCTGACCCTGCTGCAGGTCTAGAGTTCCCTGCACGGCCATCTTGACAGCAAACCACATAGGCTGTGAGTCATTTACCAGCATCTCTTCTCATGAGCCAATCCCGCCCAGCCTATTGATGTCACCCTCTGTCCTTCATGTCTCTTTGTCAGTGCCTTAGTCTGCCACCCATGCCGCTTGCTTTATAGTTGCAATCTTCTCATTCATTCATGTGTGTACTCTGCGCATTCCGGGAAACATTTACACGTTTGTTTATTGGACCTCCTTAGCCCCTTTCTGCTAGAATAAGAACCTCTTGTAATTAATCTTTAATGCTCCCATCTGTCGCTGTAAGCTCAGTGGTTAGTGCATGCTTTCCATAATTTGCGAGCTGAAGAGACTGCTGCATTGTTCCTTCAGTTAAGGAGCACTCACCCACTAGTGCAGGTAGCAAAATTGGCTTAGCAATAATTTATAATTGTCATTTTATTACTTATCTATTTATTATTTGAGACAAGGTTTCTCTATGTAGCCTTAGATGTCCTGGAACTCACTTTGTGAACTAGGCTACCCAAGAACTCAAAGAGATCAGCCTGCCTCTGCCTGTGTGTAACCACCTTCAGTTCATTTTATTTTATTTTTTTAAGATATTACTTGTTAATAGAAATTGTAACTTTGTATAAGTATTTATTAATTCTGACCTTACTAGGAAAGAGATGACTTGTCAGTTCAAAATTGTCAGGGTCTGCAATCATTATATTCACATATATATCTAAGAGACCTTCAGGATCTGAGCCATGGGCTAGTTCAGCCATTTTATGTTAGTTAACTACTCACTTCATTATCTAGTTACACATACGGCTATTGTTTTCCTAGACGTCGACATAAACTGTCTTAATCAGTTTCTCCTCTGTCATACTCCCTCAGCTTCTTCCATTCACCTCTGTAAAAGGCTTCATAACTTTGGGCGTGTTAGCTTTCGTTTTCTTTGTCTAGTGTTACTTAAAATGTGTCCAGCTCCACAGGTATTATGTAATCTTATCTAAGGTCGGAATTCATGGCATTGCAGTTTAGTTGTGGGCTCTATGTGTCTTTCTAGTAATACAAACGCCAGAAATGAATCAACGGCTTAAACACTTTGAGCAAAAATTGGAATTTTATTTTATTAAAAATAATGTAGTATATATGTGTGCATGTTCATGTGGGCATATTTATGTAGGGTGTATGCATAGGCCATACATCTGTGAATGTCAGAGAATGCCAAATTTCAGGTGTCCCGATGCTCTAACTCTCAGCTTTATTCCCTTGAGTCAGAGTCTCTCACTGAACCTGGAGTCAGGCTCACAGAGGACTTTCCAACTGATCCCCTTCTTTCTGCCTATCACAGAGCTGGGGTTACCAGCTCATATGCAACCATACATGGGTTTTATGTGGGTGCAAGGGGTTCAAACCTTAGCGCCTCATGCTTGCATAGTGTGAGCTCTTGCCCCCAGAATCATCTCATTCATGAATTTTATTTTGTGTTTAGCTTCAAGTTTAAATCTCCTTACTTGCCAGATTGAATTAAGTATTGAATCAAGTATACATAATGTTTTCTTCAAAAACTTAATGCTCATTTATGTCACAATAATTTTCATCTGTGAGCTACAATTAGTTAAGAATCTGAATTTTTGTCTACTTCTACTCCCATTAAACCTGTTTTCATACTTGTGCAATGAAAATTAGAAAGTGGACACATAAATCCTGCTATTTTAAATTGAAATTTCCATTTTTATATAATGTAAATTAAAAACATTGGCTTTTTGCCTTTTTAGAAACATCATTTTCATTGGAATATTTAAGATCACATTTAAAAAATAACTGTAGCCAGCCAGGCCAGCTAGGACAGCCCCACGTCAGGGCAACAAGACACAAAACATGCCCCCCCCCAACCCATCACTGCTGCAGCTGCAGATGAGCAAGCAGGACCCCTGCATGCAAGCCTGACTATCTACACCCCTCATTGGAGCCTCTACCCCAGAAATCTCAATCCATTTCCGGAACCAAACTTCCTCCCAACCTTTCCTGCTTCCTGAGACACAGCCTCTGGAGAACTCCATCCCAACAGCTTCTCCCTGAGACACAACCTCAGGAAAGCTCAATCACAAGAGTGGCTTTCTGAGATAGACTCTGGAGAGCTCCTTCACAAGAGCTCCAGTTGCAGATCTCAACTGCTACCTGAGACACAGACTCCATTGTCTTTGATTTCCCCATGAGCTCCAATTGCTAGAAGACTGAGCAGACCAAAAACAGCTCTCTGAAACACAGGCAATGCTTGCACCAAAAAAAGGGAAGAGATGTGTAGACACCAGTGCAAAAATTCACTCAACAACATGAAGAACAAAATGACACCACTAGAACAGAGTGAGTAGTTCTACAACAGTGAGACCTGAACATTCCAATATAGAAAAAGTCGATGACCATTAAAATATCTTTATAAAGATGATCTAGGCCTTTAAAGAGGAAATTAAAGAAGAAATGAAAAAACTCACTTAAGGAACTAAAGGAAGACAAAAAATGGTAATAAACAATAAATCTTTTAATGAAAGACAAGAGAACCAAGAAAAAGCAATAAAACAGGTTATGGAAACAAGACAAGACTTAAAAATTGGTATACAAATAATAAAGAAGAAACAAACCGGGAAAATGCTGGAAGTAGAAAAGCTGAGTAAATGATGGAATTACAGATGCAAGCATAGTTAACAGAACGCAAGAGACGGATCTCTAGTGTGGATGATACAATAGAGGAAACTGATCCATCAGTCAAAGAAAACTCTAAAGCTTAAAAAAACATAGCACAAAACATCCAGGAATGGGGTTCAGTGCTAAATAGGAAATTCTCAACAGAAGAATTTCAAGTGACTGAAAGATACTTTCTCAACATCCTTAGTCATTAGAGAAATGCAAATCATAAAAATTCTGAGATACTAACTTATACTTGTCAGATGGCTAAGATAAAAAATACAGATGACAATCTATGCTGTTGGGGTGTGGAGCAAGGGGAACACTCCTTCATTGATAGTGGGATTGTAAACTTGTACAACTATTTTGGAACTCAGTATGGCAGTTGCTAAGATATCATCTACCCAGTGATCCAGCAATAGCACTCTTGGGCATTTACTCAAACAATGCACATTCTTACCCCAAGGGCATTAGCTCAACTATGTTCATAGAAACAATATTTGTAATACACAGAACCTGGAAACAGTCTAGGTGCCCCTCAACTAAAGAGTGGATTTAAAAAAAGGTGGTACATTTACACAATGGAGTACTACTCAGCAGTAAAAAAAAAAAAAAAATGACATCCTGAAATTTGCAGGCAAATAGATGGATCCGGAGAGTATCATCCCGAGTTAGGTAACATGGGCCCAGAAAGATAGACATGATATGTACTCACTCATAAGTGGATTTTAGACATAAAGCAAAGGATAACCAGGTTATAATCTACAAAGCCTGAGCAGTTAGCGAACGGGAGAGCCATCAATAGATTCTCTTGGGAAAGAGAAATAAAGAAGATCTCCTTAGTACGTTGGTATTACACAGGGAGAGAACGAGGGGAGGTGGGAAGAGATCATGAGAGAATGGGATGGTTGAGTCAGAGGAGCAACAGAGAGGGAGAACAAAAAAATAGATAGGCGCCATTGTGGGGCTAGAGAGAAACCTGGTGTTAGGGAAACATCCAAAAAACCCACAAGATATCCCTGGCTAGGACTCCAAGCAATAGTGGAGGGGGTGCCTAAACAGGACTTCCCCTATAATCAAATGAATGGCCACCCTAAGTGTCATTATAAAATCTACATCCAGCAACTTATGAGGAAGAAGCAGAGATCTACAGATACACACATGGTTGAGCTTCAAGTCCCAGTGAAGAGAGGGAGGAGAGATTACAGGATCAGGATCATGAAGAAGAGACCCACAGTAATGGCTGATTCGAGCTTGGGAGCTCAGTGACTCAGAAATGATGGCTGAGGAACCTTCATGGAAAGGAATTAAACCCTCCAAAGGAGATGACTGTCAAACAGTATGGGCAGTTTGTAGAGTCTCTTCATTCCGACAATGAGTCTTTAGCATTTTAATTATAACAGAGAGGGTATAGAAGCAGGAGGTAGAAGTTTGTTACGATACATCCTATAGGATGTACAAACAAAGTAACTTCTTTACACAGACTGACAGCTGAAATGTAGGAGAGAGGATGCATAAAATAATTTTGTGAATAGAGAGATTCAGGAAAGAAAATTATGGATACAACAAGGGAAAGAGAGGTCATATGCATCCAAATATTAAGATATCACTAATTAAATTAAAGAACAAACATTTGGGGCAAGGCACTTATATGTTATTCATGTTGGCGTTAACAGGGAGTCCCATAACATTTGAGAAAATGTAGGCAAACTGCAGTCTAGGAGGTACATGCTTATGCCCTGAGTAGTTAAATGATTTATGGTAGGTTTCTTCAAGATCCTTATGGATCCTAATACTTGTATTTCTAATGCATTATAATAACTACATATATATTAAATATCCATTGTTTATAAGTTGCATGAATATCTATAAGACATACGAAAAAGAGCATATGAATGAAAGAAATACTAGTTTTTATTAAAAGATTAATTGGAGAAAATGACAAGATATTTCAAATAAGGAGGAGAGAGGGTGAGAGGGAGGGAAGGAGGGAGGAAGAGAGAGATTGAGATTGAGAGAGAGAGAGAGAGAGAGAGAGAGAGAGAGAGAGAGAGAGAGAGAGAGAGAGAGGAAGAGGGTGGAGAAAATGTCTGTATATGTTGACTTTTGGGACTCTAGCCTGGTGTGGGAAGCACAGGAATGGTTTTGTTTGTATGAGGAACCACCATAGATATTTCTGTAGTCGCCAACCTATTAGTTCATTAACAGAGTAACACATAGAGAAAATGTGGTGTATATACACAGTGGAACTTCATTCAGTCATAAATATCAACCATATTATGGCATTTGTAGAAAAATAGATATGACTGCATGTTATTATGAGTAAGTTAAGTCTGTCTAGAGACAGTTTTTTCTCCTATTTCAGCAAAGTCAATTTTATATCAATTTATGAATTATATATATACACATATACATGTGTGAATGAAAGGATACTGTGAAGAATAATGGACAAAGCTAACAGGAATGGGGGGGGGGAGAAATGTGAAGGCAGAAATATCTGGGGGAAATATGTTCAAAATACATTATAAATTTGCATTGAAATGTGCTTTTGAGTTGAGCCTCTATATTGTATACAATGAAAATATTCCAGTAAGGATGGGAGGGGAGCTGTTGTTACCGAGTCTCACACAGATTTACTGAATGTGTGTGAAGTAAGCAGTTGTGAGCAACTGCTTCAGGCTGCTGGAGAGAAGGGGGAATAATAAGAACGGTCAGATCAAATGCACAGGAATTTGAAACCACAGAATATCATCATCCTTTGGGATTCTAAATATTCAGGCATCTGTTAGGTAGCAGATTCGGATAAACATGGCTCATCAAAGGAATTCCAAAATTATGTTAAGGGTAAGTTTATAATCCATAAAGGAGAAAATCTGTCACTGGGGAAGTTATCCAAGAAGAATGTAATTCTTTGAAATATTTGTGCTGTTAAGTAGACGTTCTGGGAAAAGTGTTCCAAAAAATTAACTCTATTACTTGTTCCTACTGCCACCTTGCAGAGAGGGGGGGGGGCTGGTTTGAGAAATGTAAGTTAGAATACTCAGAAAACAAATATTCAGTGTTGTTAGTTGAGACCTAAGTGATCTGAAATTTATAATATTTACCCCAGGATTTTGGCTACATTTTACAATCACAAAGGTTAGGTGGTTTCCTATTCTTTTGAGCTATTTTAATTTCTTAAATTACCCTTTTATTCATATGATTTTTAGAAGTAAAAATTGGAATGACCAAGCGAGTTTGGAATGGATATGGAGGATAGGCTGGAATTTCAAGCTGTAGCACTCTAAAATATGTAAACTCCCAGTGTTCCCACGGAATCATCTCAGTGACAGTAAGGACACTATTCCATACAACAACTATTTGTCAACTACCTGCTACTCCTTAGGTGTTAAAATTATATGAATGAAGAACACTAGACCAAATCTCTGGTTATCCGGAAGTTCCTTCCCTTCTTTCTCACAAGAAAGGCTACAATTAGAGTCTTAAGTCAGCAGGTGAAAACACCTCACATCAACTATCTATCCTTCTTTCTTTGTAGTCTATTACCAAAATTCCTTTGAACATTTTTTATATTTTCTTTATTTTACATTGTGTATATTTAACACTGCATATTAACACACACCAACATATGTGTTGAGATACACTGACCCTAATGTATATTATTAGCTATCACTTATTCTACATAGTTTTTTCTTAAAGAATGAATGAACAATAACCAACCATATGAATATTCAGTTATCTCCTAAAATATGAAATAATGAGAGGATCTATCATCTATCTATCTATCTATCTATCTATCTATCTATCTATCTATCTATCTATCTGTCTGTCTGTCTGTCTGTCTGTCTGTCTGTCTGTCTATCTATCTATCTATCTATCTATTTATCTATCTATCTATCTATCTATCTATCTATCTATCTATCTATCTATCTATCTATCTGTGTATTTACAATTTATCTTTCATATATTCATATACCTAGCATTCATGTACTGCTTCATTCACCCACACACCCATGAATCCATCCATGCATCTACTGATCCATCCACCCATTCATTTATCCATCCATCCACCCACTGATTCATACTCCTCTTTATTGATTAAAAACCCATAGGATCAAGGAAATTCATGATGTACACATAGAGGAAGCTTTTCTTAGGACTGTACATAAAATTTTCTCATCTCTCTCCTTCATTTACTATTTATGACTTTTTCTCACTTTTTAAATACACCCCCTTTTCTACTTTGAGCAATTTGATTTTCCAGCCTGTAGAATTACTTGGAGAGTTCATGTTAGAGCAATGTTGGAAAAGAAAAGATAGCTTTGATATGTACCTGATTTATCTGCAGATGATACAGTTTACAGCCTTTTAAAAACATAGGTATAGTGCTATTGGTGTTTTAAGTAATTCTCTTGGTTACAGTCATTTCCCACCAATAATTGCTATTTTCTATAGGCTGAACAGTATTTAGATTCTTGGTTTCCAGACTCCCTAGTTGGTACCTTTACATCATGGTCATTTTATTGCTCACTGACAGCTCTATTAGCTGTTCCTCAAATTAATCAGTTTTGATAGCTGGGCGATTTAGCTTGTTGTGGGGAGGAAGTTTAAAACCTTTGCTGACACAGGTTTGGGGGCCAGTGTATCGTTATGTATCGTTCTGACATTGGCAAATTGCAGCAGATTTGGCAAAGGTAGAGACATTAAAGCTCCAACCCCTCTGCACATTCCCAGGGCTTGCTTTAATGACTCAAGCATAGTCCCACCCTAGAGCACAGTGAAGCCCTCTTATTTGCTTTTACAGCTCAGCTCCTTAAGAGAGAACATTCACAATGGGAACCAGCAGCAAGAGTCAGGAGACTTTAAAAGGAAGCTGTTAGAGCAGCAGTAAAATTTGGCCAGGTAATTTTTTTTTTCTTTTTCATTAGGTTCCATTCTTCCTTACTATTATGACTTATCCAAAACAGACTAGCATTGAGTTAGAGCTTTCTGTTATTTTTTTTTTTTTTAAATTATGGGATGTTTCCTTAAGCTCTATTTTAACTCGTCTGACTGTACTCTGGCTTTGAACTTCAATAATTCTTTTATTAACATTTTAAGAATATCAACTTCAGAATTAAATTCTTGAGCTATGTTCTTAGTTAGGTTTTCTGAAAATTTATTGAACTTGAAATCATTTGGATCTTTTTAATATCTCCATCTCTATATAAACATAAGAACTTATGTTTATGTATTTTTCTTTAAAATTCTTTTTTTATTATGAAAGTTTCCAAACATCACCCAAAGTAGAAAGTGTAATAAACTTCCAGGTACCCATTCCCAGCTTGAATAACCATCAACATTTGGCCATTTATGTTTATGTTTTTAATAGTGATCATTACTAGGTACTAGCAAAATTGAATCAGCAGGTTCTGAGTAAAAACTACTAGTAAGATCCCAAACTTTGTGAGGAATTATGACTTTTGGTGCATTTCATTTTAAAAAGTAAAACATTATTTGCTGTCTTCTAAATGTATGTTCTGGATCAGATTACAAAATGACATATTTACTTCTTCTCTGCTTCATTTAAAATATTAGAGGAGGGTAAAGTTTGGGCTCCCAAGTGACAGCTGTTCTTTTTTCTGCTCCTGACTCAAAGCCAACATTGTGAGAAGGGAGACAAGCTGGCAACGTGCCTGAATACCAGTGGGGATACACAGCATCTCATCTGGACGTATATTCTTAAATAGCACCTTAAACATCTGTAGATAATTACTGTAGCAATTTTGAAAATATTAATTAAGAAAAGAGCTAATAATTACCGTGCTTGAAATGGAAAGTGATATAATTAGGACTTAAGCTGCGAGGGTTTTATTTGAAATTGATTAAGACTCTTTCAATAAATTACTTGGCAAAGAGAATTTCTCCATTTCTCCTATTCATTAAAACATAAATACGCCCAAATATCTGTTATTTATAGATTCTTGTGTCTAATTCCTTCTCATTTTAATTATGTACCTGTAGTTTTTTTCAACTGATGAAAATGAAATTTGTCAAATGTGGTCAAGTGATCTTGGCAAACTGGAGAAAATTTGGTTGTTTTTGCAAAATGCTATTTTCCTTTAGCATATGTTTTCTCTGAAGAACTTTTAGAAGATGTTTTACAAACTGGTGTTTCTGCACGTTGAACAATGCTTTGAATTTATTTCCCCCTCAAAGCAGAGAAGCCTTGTAAAGGTGACTGAGAAAGGCAGAGCTTTCTTGAGCAGACGGATGGCAGCAGCATGAGTAGCCTGTGCTTACAGGGCAAGTGTGAGTTAAGGAGCCCTACTTCCTGGTTCTGCCCTAGCTATGTGCATGGTAATGACTCCTGTGCATTGCACTGCCTGGCCTTCTTGCAGTGAGTTTAACCACATCACTCAGCCTCTCTTGGCTAACCTATGAGGTCATCATTATTACCTCATTTTTTATTCAGACATAATCCAGGCTGAGCATTAGAAGGGTTTCTGCTTTCCCCATCACAAGTTATTACCCTGAAATATAAAAATAATTCACGAGACCTTTTTGAGACTTGTCCCCCTTTGCTTCCCACACACTGTTTCTCCAGTGAGTAGATCTACAGGATGGAGATGAACCTTAGTGGACAGGCTCAGTGTTCTTAAAAGGAAGACAGATTCTGTATATATCTGAATATCCTATAAAGACATTCTAAATTTTAATTTCTTTAATTTTCTGTTTATATACACACACACACAACACACACATACTATCTATCTATTTATCTATCTATCACCTGTCTATCATCTATCTATCTAACATCTATTTTTTTTACAGATGTTCACTAATGTTCTTGAGTGATAACCAGTATTACCTGATGATATGCAAAATATTATAAAATTGTCTTGTTAACACAAACTAAAGATACAAAAAAAAAATGTGTTCATGCCACCCTCTTTAGTAATAAGAGTCCCTGACCTGTATTGTAAGAACAACCCTAGGGAGCAAGAAATTTCTTGGTCAGGTATACTCAGTGTTATTTCTGTGACAATCTTAGTTCAGGGAGATCAGAATTTTACTGACATTTGTCACTTCTGCCAACATTTGAACAGCTTCTTTTCATCAATTGATGTACTTTTGACAGCTGGGTATTTTGGATTAAGAAGATATTTAGATTTCATTTTTGAGTCTTACGTAACATTTAGAACTTTAGAATATTTCTTTATTCAGTAAGCTATTAGGATGTCTAAAAATAGATCCAGTGGAACATTTCAAGAAAGAAAATATTGGAAAGACTGCTATGGCTCAGAATGAATGTTAAATAGCAATAACAATGTCATGTTTTGCCCTAAATATAAATGACTATATTTTCCTACCTATAAATCCTTAAATGTCACCAAAAACTATTGCATAAAAATAAAAATACATCTTTAGCAGAACCCAAATTTCCCTACTTGGCCATTACCTGAAATTCTCGGAGTGAGATTATTTAGTTCAAGAACCACGGAGTAGATACCAGTGTTAAAAGCGCTTGCCTGCACTCGGAATGTGGCCATTCATTCTATGGCTGCACCTTGGCCAAGCTGGCTCAATGTAGGGTGCTGTCCCCTTTGGAAACTGAGGCTTATATGAACAATGGTGTTTTACTGAAGGTCTGTGACCTGCAGAGAGTAATCACTGTCAGAAAAACACTTCCAATTTGATGTCAGGTATGAATATCAGTGTTTTCAGTTATCTGCACTCACTTCCCTCAAGAAGGAGGTTTTCCTTGTCAGTCCTATAATCTCCAGCATTCACCTCTTTCCTTCAGATTTCCTTGCAACCCCCCCCCCTCTTCTCTCTCATCATTTCCCAATGCCTCTTTCACTAAGCTGCCTCCGGCAAAGACAAACTCCCCTCACTTTATTAAGCAGAGTAACAGTACAATTTTGTTTCTATCTATGTTCCAGTCATCTAGTCATGCTGGGTGCTCTGGCCTTTCTCCAACACAGGGGTAAACAGTCTATACCGTTAAGTTGTATTTCTCAGAAACAGTCATCACTTCAGGGTGAATTATTCTATTTATCTGTAAGGCAGAATCAATTTTAATTCTTATTTCCAGTGTCAATCTTTCTTGGTCTGATACATATGGGCACCTCTATCCAGGACAACCTTTGTATTGTCTCATGGGTAAATTATTTTTACTCACTCAACACAATATTCACCTTATAGCTAGGTGAATATTATGAATGGATAATGTAATTTCTCCATTGTTTTGGTTAAGCTGAGTGGCACATTCCTTTTCCAGATCCTCCAGAGCTATGTGCTCTTCCAACTACTAACCAGCCTTGAATTTGAGTTTTCCTTTGGTGCTGTATTTTCTCCCAAGTTGTGGTCTTTTTGACATCGGGATGGAACTGGTTCCTTCCCGACTCATGCTGGATAGAGTAGATTACTGTCCAGTCTTCCTGAAAGCTCCTCCTGCTTCATCTTGAGATTCCTTAGTTTTTAGATATTATCTATAGTTGTTCTTATTTTTTCTCTGGCCTTCAGCTGTGCATCTCTTTTTGAGTTCATATTTCTCTTTCATAGTACTCACAATTCATGCAGGCTTATTGAGTATTGTCTGTGTGCCTTCATTTAAGGCTTCTACAACTAAAATTTTCCTCTCTATGTTCTTACTTATTTCCCTCCCTGATCCTCCCAATTCAGGGGGAGTAATGACTCCTCTCTGTTGAACCACGCAATTGCTTATTGAAAAAAAATTCACACAATATATTTTGATCATGCTTACTTCTCCCTCAACTTTTCCCAGATCTTCCACACTTTTTAAACCGCAAATCCATCTCCTCTCTACTCCACAATTCTGCTCTCTGCATGTTCATTCCAGTGGCTAGATGGATTTAGAACACTGTAACACACCCTGAACTCTTCAAGCTTTTGTAAGATTTTGTATAGCTGCTTAATCCTTGGTCTTGGTCTCTTACTCTTACCCTTTCCACCTGCACCATTCCGTTCCAGTTACTACATTTTATCTCACCTCTTAGACATTGCTTCCCTGTTGACCCTAGTTCCCCACGTAAGTCATGCCTACAGTAAAAAAGACAAAAGAGCTAGTCATAAAGAGCAGATGCTTCGTTCATCTTCTTAAACCCTTGCCTCTAATCTTTATTTTGTTTTCATGTAGATCTGAGGATCAAAGCCGGGTCCTTGTGTATGCTCTGTGAGTATTCTGCTCCTAAGTCTTGTCACCAGCCCTTATTCAAGTCTTTTTCAGTTTCAGTTTCTGTGAGAGACTTGTCCTAATTCCATCTACTCCATGTAGATCCATGCTGATGGTAGCTACAGTAAAGGATGTCAGAGACAACCATCTAGGCTTGAACTCTGGGAATCTGTGAAGGTATTAGGAGACATAATAACAGGAGATTTAGGGTTGCAAATAGATTTGAAGTTGCTAAATATCTGAATGTTGGATGGGGAAGCTATTCTAAATTGTCTAAATGGACTTTATATAATTACCAAGGTTCTTACCAGTGAAATAGAAGGAAGAAGACTGGCCACTGGAGAGACATGGCATAAGATAGCTGTGGTGGGTCGAGGGGGAAAGCTGGGGGAGCAGGAAGAGGAATAAGAGGCAGATCTGTGGCTGTTAGTAAAATGAATAAAGTAAACTTAAATAAAAAAGAAAAAAAACAGTTTTTACTAAGGCCACAAAAATGAGAAAGCTTTAATTGAAGATTATTGTCTTTGGAAGGGACCATAGGCTGAGAGATACTGCTGGAAACTTCTTGGAAGTTTGGTAAGCAAGGCAACAGATTTTCCCAAGAGTATTCAAGAAGGGGTATTGCTCTGCTAATAGCTTGATTTTAGCTCAGCAAAAAACACCTCAGATTTCCAATCTTTCACAGCAATAAAATAAGTTTGTGTGTCTTTAAATCAAGCACTAAAGACTCCATATTTTTTAAAATGACCTTTACCTTTATCCTCTGAGAATATATATATATTTCTCAGTGTGATATGTCAAAGATACACATAGACCATGTAATCAATGAATAAAAAGTAGTCATAATTTTCCTGAAATTTGTGGAGCTGAAAAACACTATCTGACTAGATTATTAGATTAGTTATGCATCTGGGTGGTAGTGGCACAAGACTCTAATCCCATTACTCTGGAAGCAGAAATAGGCAGAACTCTGTGAATTCAAGGTCTAAGAAGTGAATCCAGGATAGCCAGAGCTGTTACACAGAAAAACATGCCTTGAAAAACAAACAAACGAACAAAACAACAAAAATCAGTTATGCACAATTTGGCCATAAACCAACGACCTTCGTCTTCCATGAAAACACTCATAACTCTCTCCCAAGATGTGGGGATATATTTCAAATTTGATAAAAACCAGTCTGAAATATCAGAGGACAGAGCTATCTCTTCTAGTCTTTGTTTGTTTGTTTTTTTCCAGACAGAGTTTTCTGTGTAACAGTCCTGGCTGTCCTGGAACTTGCCTTGAAGACCAGGCTGGCTTTGAACTCACAGAGATTCTCTTGCCTCTGCCTCCCAACTGTTGGGACTAACAGTGTGTGCCAAGGCTTCTACTGCCTGCTCTGTTTTTCTATGCCTGCTTTAAATACCCTCTTCACCCAGTTATTTCACATCCAGGTTACGATTAAAGGCGTGGAACGACCACTGCCTACCTGGGAGCTTGGAACTCCCTCTGTAAACTAAAATGACCTTGAACTCAGATTTGCTGGGATTAAGGGTGTGGGTCACCACTCCTGGATATTCCTTGTACTAGGATTAAAGGTGTGAGTTACCACTCTCTGATCCTCCTAGACTGACTGTGGGTAGATCCCCCTGATATCTCAGACTGGTTTTATTAAATTTGAAACATATTCTTACACAAAGATTCATCACCTATCTGTCTATACCATTCCTATATGAAGTTTGACTACTTGCCCATATTTTTAAATAAAGTCCTCTTTATTTCTACACATTATCTTTCTTCTTTCTTCTTTTTTTTTTTTTTTTTTTTTTTTTTTTGCCTCTGTCACTGAAAGCTGGTAGATTTAGGTCTGGTAAAATTTTAAGCCACTAACCAACCTGTTCCAGTTTATTTCACCAGCAGAAACTTAATAGTGCTGTCAGAATCTTGTGTATGCCACACTTTCCTATTATGGCCCTTATCATTTTGTATTGTAATCACCTACTTGACTCCAATGGGGTCGAAAGCTCCCAGGACAAGGACAGTCTGATACTTATCAGTACTTCATATACAGTACATCGTACATGCAATGTCTAGATATTGTTGACTTTCAATAAATCAGCCTCAGTCATCATCATGTAAGTGAATTATCATATTTCCTTTGGCACATGCAAGAGAAGGCTGGTCCCTGTCTATTTACTACTAGAATATGCTGCATGGATGCCTCTGTAACACATTGTTCAGAAGTGGCCATTGCTGTGGGCAGAACAAGAATGACTACTATGCCATACACCAGGCTTTAAATCTCTGATTGCCCACCATTTTGCAAACCCAGAGAAGACTGGACTCATTTGAACCTTATTTTTTGCTAGTGAAAGTGAAAGTGAGCCTATTTTATCTCTTTCCTTTCTTTCTTTCTTTCTTTTTTTTTCTGTTTTACTCAGGGAGCCTGAAACATCTGGAGATTCTTGGTTCTGAGGCCATGGGAAAGTGGAAAAGTGCTTACAGTTCAGTTTGCTTCTCTGTATGCTTAAAGTCTCCAGTTACCACTTATATAACAAAGAAGAATATAAAATCACAGTTTAGGATGATAACACCTAGACTTTTATTTTTTTCTTTTTGATCTTTTTATCTAGTGAACAATTTGGATCGAAAGTAATGCAATTGGAACTCAGTGCCTTATCATTTTTTATCTCGTATTTTAAATATGGATTTAAAGAAGAGTCTTCCTTCTAAATGATTCTATCTTTCCCAAGTACACTAACTCTCTCATGTAAAGCCACAAATAAATTAAAGCTGATTAAAGATAATTATGAAACAGTGACATTCTGCTCCACTGTTAGATTATTGCTTTGCTCACCTATTATCAGAGAAGCTTGTTCCTCAGAAGAGTATCAAATACAGAGACTCACGGCCAGACTATGTGCAGATAGCGAGAGACCTTGCAGCATTCAGCCTTGTATTATACCATTCCCCTTAGGGCTCAGGGAAGGAGGCAGCCAAGCCTAAGAACCAGAGGAGATGAAGGACACCAAGATAGGACCCTCTCAATCAGTGGTTCTCAGTTTTCCCAGTTCCTCAGGTTGTGATGACCCTCATCTGTAAAACTGTTTTTGATGCTGCTTCCTAACTATATTTTTGTTATTGTTAGGAATTGCAAATATTTTTGGAGATAGACTTTTGACAGAGGGGTTGTGACACAGGCTGAGAACCTAAATTGACGTAATTAAAGCTCATATAATTTCACAGACCCTGAGGTAGGATGCATGGGGCCTGCATGGGTCTGCACCAGGTCCTTTGCATATATATTACGCTTCTGGTTTAATGTTGTTATGGGATTTCTGAGTGTGTGAATAGGTGGATCTGTTTCTTGTGATTTTTTTCCTCAGGCTCTTTTTTTTTTGATCCAAGTGTGTTAATTTCTGTTCCACCTTTTATACTGTACTGTACTGTACTATACTATACTATACTATACTATACTATACTATACTATACTGCACTGCACTGCACTGCACTGCACTGCACTGCACTACACTACACTACACTACACTACACTACACTATACTTACATACTACTGTCCCTTATATTGCACAAATTTTATTTGGTATTATTAGTAAATCCCAGAACCAGATCTTGGGACAAAGCTATCAGAGAGACAGAGAAACAATCCACAGCCAGTTCTTACTTAGCCACCTCCTTAGGCCAAGAGCAGTAGATCCTACCTCCAAGAATCCTCAGACTAAAAGCCTCTGAATTCTCAGAGGAAAAGGAGTGCAAGGGAAGGGAAAAATCCCTGTCTCTCCTTTCTCCACCCAACTATACCACTTCCTGGTTCAGCTTTCCTGGTGCTAGGATTAAAGGTGTGTGCCACCACAACCTGACTCTGTTTAGCTTTGAACTCTGGATCTCTGCCTCATAAGCGCTGGGATTAAGGGTGTGGGTCACCACTCCCCGATCTTCATGGCATGGCTCTGTGGATGGATGCTCTGCCCTCTGATATTTCCGGCTATTTTCATTAACTATACAATATGTTACCATACACTTAGGAGCCCATTTATTCACTATGAAGAGACAGAAGGCAATGGATTTGAATGGGGAGGGGGGTGGGAAAGAACTGAGAGGAGCTAGGAGGGGACCAGAGTCAGGATATACTGTGTGAGAAAAGAGTATATTTTCAATATGAAGAAAAATGAATGTTAGAGTAGCCGTCACTGCATTTTAAAATTGGGGGGGGGGAGTTAGAGAATTCACTAAGCTCTCAAATGAGAGATGATCCATCACCCACTTATAACAATTGAAATGCATTTCTGTTATTTTTGGTTTGTGAGTATTTATGCACTTATGCTAAATTCCAGAATGTTTCAATAACTTCACATTGGTAGGATGTGAATTGATCTGAAGAATGTGAATGTGGGGATCAGAGAAGTATTTTGGATTTTGAGTTTTCTATTGGTCAATTAATTATTTTGTAGGATATGACTTAGATAAAACTTAAGATGTCCTTGGACATCCACACACATGTTTTGAGGGTGCTGAAAATTAAAAACCATGCTAAAGTTCCAAAGCTTACATTTTTTTATTTCTTTATGTATTTTGTATCCTGGACACCACAGTTTTACCTTCCTCTTCTCCTCCCAGTCCCTCCCCTTCACTCTACTCTATTCCCATCTTCCAATTCGCTTCTTCTTTTCTGTTTAGATAGGACTTCCATTTTATCAAAAAAGCACGGCATATCAAGTTTCAATAAGACTAGAGCCTCCCCTGTATTAAGGCTGGGTAGAATGACCCAGTGTGGGGAGTAGAGCCAGTAAGCCACTAAGAGTTGTAGACCGCCCCTGTTCCTACTGTTAGGAGTTTACAAGAGGAACCAAGATACACAATTGTAACATATCAGAGTACCTAGGTCAGTCCTTTGTAGGTTCCCTAAATGTCATTTCAGGCTATGTGAGCCCCCATGAGCCCAGGTTGGCTGATTCCTGTGGTGTCCTTGACCCCTTTGGCTCCTACTATCCTTTCTTCTCCTCTTCTTCAGGATCCTGTAAACCCTGCTCAATGTTTGTCTGTGGTGGTTCTGCATCTGTTTCCTCTCTGATGACAACAGGTCTAGGTATCAACCTGGTCACAGTAGATTGCCAGTTCAAGTTACACATCTGCTATGGTTAGGGGTCTTAGCTGGGGTCATCATTGTTGTTTCCTGGGATATCCCCATGCACCAGGTTTTTCCCTGACCTGAAGTGCCACCCCACCCTTTCCAGTAGTCTCTTTCAATTCTCCCCACCTCAGTCCTCAGTACAACCTGACTGCGCACGTTCCCATCTCCAGTCACCCCCAGTCCTGTCACTGTCAGTGAATCTCATCTATTTCCCCTTTTCAGGGAGATCAGGGCATCCTCTCCATGAATCTTTTTTGCTACCTACACTTTCTCTGGGTCTGAAAATTGTAGCATACTTACTCAAAGGTTAAATTAAGAGAAGGGAACATTTTTTTTTTTCAGGAGGGGTGCATCTTACACAAAATTTGAGGGTTCCGAAGGTAATCAGTCTAAAGACTTCTGGATAATAACAAATGTTTATCAGGCTTTACGGTTCAGATAGGTTTGTGAGAGAATCCAAAGAAGGAGATGCTTTGTGGAAGTGTGAAAACCAAAGTACCGAAAACACTACTACTACTCTTCACAGGCTGTGGCACCTAATCTTTATCATAAACCTGATTTGGAGTCACCTGGGAGATATCATTCAGTGAGGTTGGAACATCCATCCTGAATGTAGCAGCTCTATCATTCTACATACTGGGTTCTTATAAATTTGAATAAAAATGGAAAAGGAAGATATCGGCCAAATACTAACATTCTCTCTACTACTGGACATACCAGATATGAGCAAGTTCCTATAGTTATATCTATCCTACCATAAGGGACTAGATCCCTTCAAATTGTGACAAAGGCAAGTCCTCTCTCCTTCAGGTTGCTTCTTGACATGGATTTGATAACAATGATGAAAAAAGTAGTTACTATAAGGTCTTACAGAATACGTTTAGGGTGTGGAGCCTAAAATCTGGATCCAGCAGCACCCACGTCAGTGAATCCACTAGAGAAAAAACTTCCCAGAGTACATCAGAAACTTAAAATGAGTTATAAAATGGTATGGGAATCAATAAATGAGAATGAACACAAAAATAGTTTTGTGTCATAAATGAAAAGACTTCAAATTCCTCTGAAAAATGTATCCTTGTTATATTTTCCAACTCTAATCATGTCACATAGGGGTTAGAAACACAAACTCACAATCACCAGAGTCTTCATTTTACTCTATGCATCTGAACAGTGTGTCATTTTGTCCCTTAGCAATTTTGAGGATGATTATAAAGCCTGCAGCTGATTATCCCCACATTTCTGTGTTTGGAACTTATGTTGATGCTGTCATGGTTGGCTCTTCCATTTATGCATAAAACACCTTCACACTTTCTTTTGGTCCTTCCATAAAGTCTCTTTGTCCCCCACACTTTCCTGCCTTGTTGGGCCATAACATCTTGCCACAGTTTTTTCTAGAGGAATTTTCTATGTGGAAATGCAGTTTGTAGAAAGAACTTAACTTTCATCCTCTTTGGAGCAGATAGCTTGTGTTTGCTGTGATTACTGTTGCCACAGAGAGAGTGTGTGTGTCATTGCTGGAAAGCACACCACACCCAAGAATGTACTATTGTATAGAAGAGGAAAGAACTGTCTCTGTTATTATAAAATTACCAGAATTTACTCTTATCAATATGCATGATAAATGCTTTCGGAGGCTAGCATTCTTGAAAAATAGAGATACATTCGTGTAAATGGCTAGAAAAAAATATTTGAATGTAAGCTATGAATGTATTTTAGTGGTATAGCATTTGTACAGCTTGTACAAATTTCTTTTTTCAATGTCTAAATAGCACAAAATGACAAATATTGGCAGATATTCTATTGGAGACATATACTCTTATAATATTAAATATTAGTCCTAAAAGTGGGTGTCTTGCAAAAGATTCCTGATTTGGATAGTTGCCAATATATTGAATTCTAGCTGAGTCTGCTGCTATTCAAGTTAATGGCATCTTCTTTGGCTTAGAGGATTTTTTTTTTTTTAATACTAGAAAATTTCTCAGCTAATGAAGAACAAGTGAGGATGTCTCTTCCTGTCTAAAGCCACAGTGAAAATCTGAGTTCCCGACCTTTTGGCTTTCTTTGTGATACCAGAATGATTGGTTTTATGTGACAGCATTCTTCCCAATCAGTCACTATTCTAGATTTGTTGTGGAATATATGATTTTTGTCTATCTCTAGCAAAAATTCTGTATTCTTCTTCTGTCATATCTAGAAAAAAAACCATTCAATTACATCACCAGATATAATTGTAATACTCAGGAGCCCCAAAGCCCACCTCACAGATTTGTTGGCTCTCAGCCTGAACATACAATTGTAGTTCTCTATTGTACTCTCTTTTCTTTGAGGCTTTTTGAGGAAGAGAGTATGATAGAGGATGGTGGCTGGGCATGAAACTCTCTCACAGCACTGAAGGGACATGTCTTTATCAGCACAGACTTATGGAGGCCAGGCTGGGACAGACCACTGTGGAAGGAACAAAGATCAACAGTCTATGCTATGTGTGCAGCGTATGATGAAAAATCTTTGTAATTGATTCTTAATGAGTTACCACGTAGAGCTCAGAACCCTCCCCTGTCATCCTAGAAATGCATAGTAGACCTTGTTCTCAGCTTCCTTTCAGCACATTTTTACTACAGACCACACGGGATTTGTGTCTATGAATGAGACATATAAGCTGCCAGAATTCCACCTGTGGAACGCTCTATGGAAGAGGGATCTCACTAACATTGAAAATGTGTTTCTGTATTCATGCCGAGCAAAGTCAAACCAGAATCTTAGGGAGGAAGGAAAAAAAATAATTAGTTCCCATTCTGATTTATTTCCAGATAACTTCAATGATTTTGAAGGTGAAAAGAAGAACATTTTAAAACAGAAAGAACATTTTCCAAGTTGAAAGACAGTTAAACAAGAGGCCAGAGAGATAGCTCAGAAGTCAAGAGCACTTCCTGCTTTCTCCAGGATCCGTGATCATCTTCGCATCCACATGGCTGTAACCATCTGTAACTCCAAGAGAATCTAATGCAATTTTCTGGCCTCTATGAAGTACAAGTAGTGCTCAGACATAGGCTCAAGGAAAGCCCATACACATAACATGCAAAGAAAAATAATTAAACAAAAAAATCTTAAAGATAGTTAATGTGTCTCTAAAAAGCTGTGCTTAACACAGTGATGTCATGGATGAACACCCCCAGCTCTTGACAAAGACAGGGATTTAATATATCTGCTTTCTTATTTTTAAAATCAGGGCCAATGATAAGCTGCATATTACTACTAAAGTTAGAAGTAGAGATAGACAAAAAGAAGTGAAATTACTTTTCCTGGGTTGCAGTAAATCTCCAATCCATTTCATCTGGCCAATGACTCTACCTTCTTGAAAAATTATTGAAGATGAAGAAGACCATCTTAGAAACAAAATAATGAAAAGAAAAGTGATTCCATAGATTGGGGAGTAAGCAGAAAATGAAAATTCTAGAAGAAACAGTTTCATCCTCCAATCCTTATTTTTAGAACACTTTAATTCAAAAGATTCTTCCCATCTTGCCATCAATCCTGAGTATAGAATAACTTCAGAGAGTGGGAAAGTAACACCTTACTTACTGTGTAAAAACTTACACAGATGGTTTGAGGAAGACAAAAGAAATTGTGTCCTTTGGAATCCAGCCAGCAAATGAAAGATAATAGCAAACATTGTCATTTCTATGAGCATCTTGTGATGAGGGAGTCTTTAACATGACTAGTAGTGTTAATCATGAGATATTGACAGCATCACACACTATGCACAGAATATTCTAGGATTACATGTATATTTGGGTTCCAATGAGTAGAAGGAAAGGATATCCAGACTCAAATCCAGTCAAGGAAAATGGAACTTTAAGGGAAACGCCAAGTAATTTTTTCGAAAACACATTTTGAAATTTATCAGCTAGTTTGGTATCTATTTTTGTTTCTTGATTTTTACTATCAAATTATAAATAACAATGCCTAGCATCACCTGAATTTGAATAGACCTCATCATATATGACAAAATCTTCTAATTTAAATACAAATTTATGCAAAGCACACACACAGGATTTTATACTAAAGAATGGCCCTTGTAATTATGTGTTATTTTACAAATAGACAATTTGATTTACAATCAAATGACAGAATCTACGTAGAAGAATATCTCGGTATATTTGATCTAAAGAATTTTCTGTGAAAACCATGTGGAAATCATTTTAGCAGGTAGGTACCACGACTGCACAGTAGTTGAGCATCAGATGATTCTGTGACAAGCCATGCAATTGGATATAAGATAGCTTTAAAATGCACTGGCTGGTATGTACATATATTTTATTTTAATATATTAAAATAATGTGAATGTTAATTCTTTGTTACTTACAGTGTTCCCATCAGTCACAAAATATATTGTTGTACAGTAACCTAACCTTTCGATCAACAACAATCTTATGGGAACATTGTGTCTGTTTGTAACAAGCCCAGAAATGCTGAGTCACAAAATATACTTCTGCATTTTTGAAATCTATTGATTTTGAGCTTTTGTGTTTTCATTTTTACTGCTGAAATACCTAAAGAAATTATCAAGACAGTTGTCTGTTTAGGTTAAGTGTATTGTAGAAAATAAATGTATTACTAAAATGCATTTCATTGGAATTCATATATGTTTCTCCAAAACATAATTTTAGAAGGTACTTTCATGACTTAAAATTCAGGGTTGTAATTTGTGCATCAAAGGCTTAAAACAATGAGAACCATAAACAATCAGGTTCTTATATGACTGTGATGATTAAAAAATGTTAGATAATTTTTGGTTTTTATCTTGATAAAATCTCATAATGAGAAACATTTTGATCCTCCAAAATTTGTAATTCCAATACAATGTAATTTGAATTTACATGCTAAAAAGATAGACACTAGCAGTTTTTGGTAAAAACTTTGTTTTTAAGACAACATCTATGAATAACTTGGTTAATTTATCTTATTTCCAAAACCTTGCGTGTTTGAACAAGCTGGTGTTTATTCTTAATTTTCAAATTACAATAATGGAATTGTTAATAAATCTTAATGCCGGTTATTTATGTCTGAATTAACTTGCAGTCTTTATTGATGCATGGAAAAGTGGAGGTTTCTTCTCTTGCTAATAATTATATTGTTCTGGTTGTTAGAATTACAGTGTTGCTGCTTAGTTCAAAGCTGGTCGGGGCAAGTTTAGTGAAGCTGGATTTATTACCACTGACTCGTCTGAGGTCTACCACACTCTCCAGAGCCGGGACAGAAACCCCTCCCTTTATGCTTTAGCATGTTAGAGGGACGAGAACACAGACCCGTACAAACAAGGTTTGGGAGGAAATGTGCTCAGTTGTTCTGAGCATTTAGAAACCCGTCTTGCATTAGGACTCAATTTTCTCAGATGTAAAGTACAGAATAAGTTTTCTGAATTTTATGCTTATCATTTGCCAAAGAAAACAAGCTAGTTTTATTTTTTTGCCAGCAAGACTAAAGATAGTTTTGAACATATCTTTTTCTGTATTATTTTTTTCAGCCTTCTGTCTTCCCTTTACCACAATAATACGTGGAGAATTGTGACTTTTTCTGTCCCTTTCACCCCTAACTTTCTATCATGTTTTTTCTAAAAGCTTTTTTCCCCTCTTTTTTCAGTCTTCCATGAGGCACTGAAAGAATATTATTTAGTGTTGGCTTTTCTCTCCACTGTATTCAGCAAAGCTGGAGTCTGGAACAAAAGCAGCACTGTACCTGCTTCGGGCCTCCAGAAACAATGGCGAGCACCC
The DNA here is from genome assembly GCA_033318265.1 of Phyllotis vaccarum. NCBI lineage: Eukaryota > Metazoa > Chordata > Mammalia > Rodentia > Cricetidae > Phyllotis > Phyllotis vaccarum. Next base: position 48,614,592 of record JARWLC010000012.1, on the reverse strand, counting down.
TGATAAGATTAGATGCAATTTTAAATGCAACCGGGACAAAGCCCCCCTCCTTCTCACCCCACCACCCTTCCCCTACTGTAATTCCACCACAGCCAACAGTTGTAGAATCCCAGGCCAGAGCCAGACTGCCCGGTAAACGCCACCTCGCAGCCCAGAAACATGATCTGCATCATTTTCAAGCTTGGCAGACGTTTTGTGTATAAAAGGAAAAAGAGAAAAGTAAAAAGACAAAAAGTGTGGGGGGAGATGGCCATCGTCGAAAGCAGACATAAGCAAACTTTATACACTCCCGGTTTTATAGTTTCAAGTGACTTGAATTTCAAATAGTCAAACAATCAAAAAGCTCCGAGAGGAAAAAAAAATGTTGATAACTTGGATGAGAATCCTTCTCTTTTTGATTTTCGTTTTGTTTTTTTGGACAGTGACTGTCTTTTTGCAGCTGAGATGTATTCCTCTGCAGAGTACACCGTGTTTTCAGCTAGTGACTGGATTCAGCAGCCATGTACATGATTCTTCAAGGGTCTAGGAAGCTGTCTGAACATACAGAACTTTCGTCACTTTGCAGCAATTTCATCAGTTCTTGCAAACATCTGTGCTGTGTAGAGGCACAGTCTACCTTCCTCTGCTCTTTGGAAGAAAGCTACATGTACTTACAGTTACATGTTATTTTTCCTCTGGCTTAAAAATACTATAGTCACTCTTTTTACATTCAACAGCAGGGAAACTCCATCCCCTATCTATCTACCTACCCTTCTACCTATCTAAGCACTGTATTACTGATCTCTATTTCTCATGTAGCTTTCTATCATTTATTTTTATAAATAGTAAACACTGGCTTCTATATTGAAAGAATCTTACTCTCACAGCAACGAAAACAGGCTTACTTATCCAGAAGCAACTAATTTTGCTTGCATAAAACTTTTCATTATATTACATTAAAGGCTATTTTTCTTTTTTTAGCCAAGACATTTAATTTGTATTATAGAAACTGTTTTTAAGCTAAAGTCCCTATTTTGTAGGATAGATTTGATCTTAACTTCTTTCTGAGGTCCTTATTTTTTACCAGCTGATTTTTACAGGGGGCATGCCCACATGCTGAAGCAAAGTCAGATGTTCAAAGTGGATAAAACAGCTGACTGAATTTGAGAGGCTTGCTAATCTCTGAACTTCTGATCCCAGAGCAGTAGGTGTTTTTGAGTAATACAAGAGGACACATCTCTACACTCACCTAGTTATGGAAATTAGTGGCTTTTTGATGATGGAGACTTCCCATAGCCTGGTACATAGACTGCATGGGTATGATGTCCCCCTCCCCTCCTTTCTGGTCATAAAACTTTTAAAAAAGGCAAGAAAATGCTCTTTGGGTTTTAATATCTATTACCAGGACGTATCATCACGTGCTTCTTTGGGAAAAGATAGAAGCTTAAGAAGAATTTCCACGGCGTCCCATCCCATCTCACTAGAGTCTGCTAAACACTGCTGCAGCATTATGCATGCGTTGTATTCAATATTAGGAATCATTGTACAACACAGTGCACAATTGTGCTCTTGAAAATAATGAACTATGCTGAGTTTCCAATAGTCTTGGTGAGAATGAACTATTTCCTTTTTCTCCCCTCCCTCCCTCCTTCCCTCCCTCCCTTCCTCCCTCTGTGACTTCCTTCTCTCTTGTTTATGCTTCATTGTTTTAAAAATCTACCTGCACGTCACCAATATCTTCCATTTATTTATTTATTTATTTATTTATTTATTTATTTATTTATTTATTCATTTATTTATTTATTTATTTATTTATTCATTCATTCATTCATTCATTCATTCATTCATTCATTCATTCATTCATTCATTTTAGTCTGTTCCTAGACAACATGGATGGTTCCTCAGTGAGCTCCTGGGAAGGTGTTCTTGGTGTTTCTAAAGCCATAAAGTTCCCTCAGGTGGTTTCTCACTCTGTTTCTTCTTCCTGTCTGTCCCTAGACACCACACATTCCCACACCCCAGCCCCCAGCCCTTTCCTTTTCCTGTAGCACACAGAAATTCTCTTAGGCGTTAGGGGTTTAAAGAGAGGTCCACATAAGATATTGAATATTCTTGAGAAGTTCATTTCATCACTTGTTGACAAGCAACTGTAAAAAAAAAAACAAAAACAAAAAGCAAACAAACAAACAAACAAAAAAACAATTCTTAATCATTCCACACTGAGTTCCTGTTGAGACTAAGGTTTCCAATGTCCTGCCTGTCAGGAACTGGGAAGTGAATGCAAGTCACATAAACTGTTAATATATTGAGGTTTTGCTCATGTCAACATTTAAATTTCATCTTTTGCTTTGAATAATGAGAGAAATAGTGGTAACTGATGCTAAGAAGGAAGAGAATGGAAAGGAGATAATGGTGCATTGGGAGCATATAACACTCTTTATCCTCAGAATATTTGAAACACAAGTAAATGCGTTAACTTAATATTGGCCCTATATGCTTTTTCTACAGTTTATTCTAACTCAAAATACTTCATTACAATTATTTTTACCAATTTTCTGTACTTTGGCATTTACTATTTTGAACATAAAATTTATGATAGAAAATAAACAAACTAATGACTTACATGTGAATATATACAGATTCTCTAACAATGAAATTTAGACATAGGTTAAATGTTACTTTTACTAATAAGTTCTTGTGAAAGTCAGAGATGATTACCTGGTTTAGCAAATTTGTATTAAAGACTTTCCAAGCTTTCCCTCACTTTATTGTTATTCACATTAATGCATGTTTATTATGACATCACAAGACACACGCAAACATGATGAACAAAATCAAAGACAAAACAAAACAAATTTATTTACAGTCTTTGACACTTGCCTTCAGCATTTTTATTCAAATGTTTTTATGTCCTCACACAATGAGGTCATATTGTGGATAATAGCTTTCAGCATCTGCAGAACACATATCACACTCATGTAAAATGACATTTGATTTGTAAATGGGTTTCAGTTTTTAACGTCTGATTGTGCAGATATAGAATGCGTGTATACCATTCCTTTTGATTTCCAATCCTCCCCCTCATATCACACAGACCGAATGTCATTCACTGAAAAACCCTCTTTTCTGAAATTTAAATCTTCCTGAATACTGATATTACAACAAAACTCTACATCTGAAACTTTGTTTGATGCAGAAAATCCTATTAAAATATACTGTATATATCTGAAAAATTATACCTGAAGGTTCTGGATTTAGGATTATATGAAATATTTATACATTTGATGTTTAGAGCTGGGCCCATTCCTAGAAGGACTTACCATGTATCTGAAAATATTCCAATATCCAAAACATTCTAAACTCTGAAAGGATGAAAGATTCTCAGCCTGTGCTTATGTCTTCCAGTTTGACTCTTGAGTTCCTGTCGGAACAGAAATCCTTTTCCTCCTTTATCCCTCTGACTGGAAACCATGTTTCCATTGCTAGCCTTCTTGTTCAGCAGAATTACAAGCTCAACTTTATCCTCTGCATTCTTCTCATGCCTTTTATGTGCTTTTTTTTTTTTTTTTTTTTTTTTGAATGAAATTTACCACCCTGTAAAGAATGGCATCAGCCTGGATCAGACATCGAACTCTACCAGGCAACAGGCATTTATAGTCAAACCTCCTGTGGGCCTACATTGTGCACTCTAGACAAAAGAGTCTCAAGATGACATGGGGGCTTTGGGGAACTCTATTTTTTTATGTAAGCAAGCTTTCCTGAAACAGTGGACTAGTTAAATCCCATAATTAACATCAACCTCAGAGCTCTGTCAGAAAGGAAAGGACATGAACCCAGGTAGTAACTGGGATTTTGGCAAAAGCAAACCTGATCGAAAGACTGTGGATTCCTCCAAGGAGACACAGCTAAAGGAGGTGATTACAGTTTCTCAAGAGAAAACACCTTTTAGTTGACAGAGTTTGATTGAATAAAATGACAGAAATAAAAAAAATGATCATGGCTATACCAAGAAAATTCCTGAGCAGTATGGGCATCTTTGCTCATCCTTGGACAGAAATTATTGTGTTAATAGGAAAGCTTGAGCCACTATAAATTGAAAAGCTTGGCGGTGGAAGCTACTCTGATAGAATGAATCATCCTCAGAGATGGGAGTGTACACATGGGAGGCAGTGTGCACCCTCTTGGATCCCTCTGCACCTTATTCCAGCCACTAATAGCTTTGAAAGCAAGAGGCTTGGGTGGGGACTTCTTGGCATGGAACACTGAGGTACAGTAAGAAAATGAGTACAGGGAGCCCTTACTGGTCCCCCACAGCCACAGCTTTGCCATTATGTGTAGGGGGGAAATGCATATTCTAGATGTTCTACACACATTTGATAATTTTACTTGATACTAAGATCCTGAATCTTTTTTTTTTTTTTGGCCTGATCATGAAACTAACATTGATAACTACCATTTTAAATTTCTGTGTTTTGAGATTATAATACAATTATATCATTGTCCTCCATCTTCCCTCCAAACTCTCCCATATATCCCACTATGTTCTCTCTCAATCTCATGGTATCTCTTTTTTTATTGGTTACTTTGATTGAACTCTTATTAAATAAGTGTTCTGTATTTCTTAATGGGATTTTAGAGCCTGTGGCTTAGTTCTGGGAAAGAAGGCCACATGATAAAAGATAGTTTTCACTTTCAAGACAGACTCAAACATGGCAGACTTTTGCTGAAGAATCAGTCTTCCAATTTGAGCTATAAATTACGATGTTTCCCCTCTGTTGATAGATCAGAAACTTCAACCAGGCTGTTCACCAGACACAAGGGGAGGAGAAACAGGGTATAGGTGGGAACGGTGTTAGTCATCTAAAGAACATGACACAGATGTGGAGAGTAAAAAGCTCATTTATTGCAGTCAACACTCTCCAAGGTGTGTTGTCCATTTCCCACACAAATCCTATGCTTAATGTCAGATGTGGTGGTGCACATCTTTAATTTCAGCACTGGGAAGACAGGCAGCCACATCTCTGTGAGACTGAGGCTCCCTTGGCCTACACAGTTCCAGGACAGCCAGAATTACATAGTGAAACCCTGTCTCAAACAAGCAAACAAACAAAATACCCATGTTAGATGCATTATCTAACAAAAATAATTAAAAATAATCGTTAGAAATAATTAGTAATGGAATCTTTATATCTAACCGTGAGTAAAGAAAATCATACTTGTAAAAGACAGAAATCATATGTAAAAGTGTAAAACAATACAGGACATGTTATAGGCACACACTCTGAGGTCATGGGGTATGGAGTAACAGTATAGCCCCGTGGTTAATGGTATTAATACTGGGGATATTGCTTTCTCAATGTGTCTCAGAGGTGTTGGGTGACCTCTCCCAGTGACTAGAAGTTCCCTATAGAGTAGAAGCAAGGGATCAGGCAGCCAAATGTGGCCGTTTTTGAGCAGTGGACAGTTTCAAAGAGAAGCAGTACATATCAGAAAATCCATTTTCTTTCTTAATGAGATTTAAAATGCCATTGAATTTTTATTAATCAATGATGCCATCTCTCATTAATATCTTGACGAATCCTTGCAAAAGTGTTAAATAAGTGCCTCAGATATTAAGACAACCTTACTTGTGGGTCTTGAGTCACTATGGGAGAATAGGAACCCTTCGCCACATCGTTTCCCTCCCTCCAGCGCTTGCTATAAATTGTTCAGGAATCTCCCTTTCTAGGGATGCAGGGAGGAGAAGGAGAATGCAATACCTCACCTGTATGCAATGCAAAGCGATACTCTCTGAAGTCAGGTTTTATTTTACAAGAGACTCACAGCATACATTGCCACAGGTGTAACAATGACCTACAAAGAAAGGTTGGGCTATTTTATATATATTAGGCACTGAAGTTTTCGAAATGACTTTCAAAAGAGTTACCTTCTGCCTTCAAGCCCCGGGGTAGAAATCATTTACATGGACAGTGATGAATTTTAGAAGGCCAAAGAGTCTTGTCTAGCTTGTTGTTCTTGGAGAGAAGATGAAAGCAGGTTACACAGAAGTACATTTTTCCACTTAGGTGGCAGCTTCTCAGTTCAGATGGAAGAAATACTTTGTAAAGTTTCTCAATAAGAAAACACATTTAAATTCAGAGAACTGCATGTTATTTTTTTCCCTTTATCTTGTTAAATAACATTTATAAAAACAGTGATTACTGGATGAAGGTTCTATAATGACAATTAGGGTGGTCATTCATTTGATTATAGGGGAAGTCCTGTTTAGTTACCCTCTCCACTATTGGTTGGAGTCCTACTCAGAGACACCTTGTGAATTTTTAAATGTTTCCCTAGCACCAGATTTTTCTCCAACCCCTCAGTGGCTTCCTTTGTCAAAGTTTCTATTTCTTCGCTGTCCCTCTCTGTGGCTACTCCCACTCAGTCATCTCACTCTCTCATGATCTCCCACCTCCCCTTGCTTGCTCCTCCATATGACCCCAATTTACTCAGGAGGTGCTCTCCATTTCCCCTTCCTAGGGTGGTCTCTGGATGTCTCCTTATGTTCCTCTGTTACCTAGATGCTTGGGTCTTGGGGAATGTAGCCCTATTATCCTTTGCTTTATGTCTAAAATCCACTTATGAGTGAGTATGTATCATGTCTATCTTTCTGGGTCTGAGTTACCTCACTCAGAATGATAGTCTCCAGATTCATCCATTTGCCTACAAATTTTAGGATGTCATTTTATATATATATATATATATATATATATATATATATATATATATATTTTACTGTTGAATAAAAAATGTGTAAATGTTCCATAATTTTTAATTCATTCTTAGTGGAGGGGTATCTAGGTTGTTCCAGGTTCTGACTATCCATAGCTAAGCACCATGTCAAGCTCCCCTATCCAGCTGAAGAGAGGGAGAAGAGAGTATATGAGCAAAGGGATCAGGATCATGAGGAGGAGACCCATAGAGAAGGCTGACCTGAGCTATTGGGAGCTCACTGCCTCTGAAATAACTGCTGAGGAGCCTCCATAGAAAGGAAATAAGCCTTCCGAATGTAGATGATTGTTGAATGGTCTGGGTAGTTTGTGAAGCCTCTTGCAGTAGGACTAGAGTTTTTGTTTTTTCTGGTGCATGAACTTGCTATGATTATATTCTTGTACATTATAAACATTTGTCCCACCTACTACTTTAATAAAACACTGATTGGCCAGAAGGCAGACAGGAAGTGTGGATGGGGATACCAGACTTAGAAAATTCTCAGAAGTGGAAGGGTCAGAGAGCCAACAGCAGATGCAGAAGAAAGATCAGGATGCTGCTCTGAGAAAAGGTACTAACCTACTTGGATAATCATGGGTTAGTTTAAGAATTAAGAGTTAGCAAGTGATATGACTGAACCATAGGCTGATTAGCATGAAGTGAATATAAGCTTTTCTGTGATTATTTGAGGCAAAACAGCAGCAGGGCTTTGAACAGGACCAAAGTTCAGGGCTAGGCTCGAAAATTTTGGCCAGAAACTGCCTATTGCATGAACTGGCTTCTGAGAGCCTATTCCCTACAGAGGAACACCTTACTTATCCTTGATACTAGGGGAGGAACTTGAACCTAGTTAACTTGATGTGCCAGACAAAACTGATACCCCTTGGGATCACTTGCCCTTCCTGGGGAATGGATGGAAGGTGGCTGAGGGAGAGCTGGGAAGAGGGGAGGGGTGGGGAGCAGTGGAGGGTATGAGAAAAAACTTTTTAAACAAAAAAGAAAGATAGTTAAACTTTGTATTCATTTATTTACTTATCAGGTATTTTTCCTGGATCTTATCTGATTATCCCAAGGTAAGAATCTCTGCAAATAAATTAAGAATTTTTATAAGAAAAAATTTTAAAATACTAATTGCTTAGCTCCTATCAGTACCAGGAGTTATAACCTTAGAGATGAAACGTTAGAGGGGATGAAGAAATAATGGCTCAGTAGTTAAGAGCACTTGATGCTCTTTTGGAGGACTTGAGTTCTCATCCTGACTGCTTTGTCAGAAGGTTCATAATTCCCTGTATCTTCAGGTCTGGGGGATTTGAATCTCCCTCAGGCCTCCACAAGTACCTGGGCACATGTAGCACACATACACAAAAACACAAAAATTTAAAAAAAATCTTTTTTTAAAAAAGAAATTATATGTTCTGTATGAGATCTCTAAATCTTTTCATGTTTATGAAATTTTAATATTACTAATGAACACTGGATAACAATAGCATACTATAGCATTTATTCCTACTTGAGCTGTGACTCCATCTTTAAAATTTGTTAGATACCATTGTAAATGGAAGCCAAAATGGGATCTCAGCTTCACCTTTCCATTAAATTTGTTGCTTGTGACTTTATACAGACCAGCTAATTTTTTCATATCTCAGTTCCTTATGTGCCCAACAGCATTAGCAAAGTTCTTCCTTAAGATTTAACTTAGCATGTTGGAACATGCCTGTAATCTGTGTACTCTGGAGGCTGAGGCAGAAGGATCAATAGTTTGAGACCAACATTGCTACACAGTAAAGGCCCTGTGCGAAAGAAAAAGAAGGCAAGTTATTAATATTCCAACATTATAATGTTTACTCATTATATATTAACATTGTAATATATATTGTTATCACATATGTGAGATACAACATTATCAATGCTGTAACTCCTAGGTGCTTATTTAAAACTAAAAACATAGGATAGCCATGTGGAGGTTCTAAGATACAAAATGGTACGTTAGATATATAGGATTTGACTTGGAGGAGAAACGAATTAAAATCCCGGCTCTATTTCTTACTAATGTGAGGCCCTGGAGGAGCTTACTTACCTTCAACGAATCCTAATTTCCCTAACTCTGAAGCGAGAATGGTAAGGGCAGTAGAACTGCTTTCAAACAGAGTCAATGAATTCCATGCTGGCAAAATCTGTACAGGACATTGTTTCCATAAGTTGATTAGCATGCAAACACATCAGTTATTAATCTCATAGTCTTTTTGATTAATCTAAAATACATGATATTAAGGTAACATTAACCTTTTTTTTTTCTTTTTCAGAATGCCCAAAGAATAAAGAAGTTAGCTGTATTCACTGAATCTTTTAACTCACAGGATGTCCCTGGCTAGGTCTCCAACCAATAGTGGAGGGGGAGCCTAAACAGGACTTCCCCTATAATCAAATGAATAACCACCTTACGTGTCATCACAGAACCTACATTCAACAATGAATAGAGGTGGAAGCAGAGATCCATGGCTGAGCACTGGGCAGAGCTTCTGGTCTAGATGAGACCAAGGGAGAAGAGTCTGTGTAAGCAAGGGGATAGGGATTATGAGGAAAATTCCCACAGTTATGGCTGGTTGGATCTCTAGGGAGCTCACTGAATCAAGAACAGCCACTGAAGAACCTGAAAAGGAGCTAGGCCCTCCAAGGGTAGGTAACTGGCCATTGGCATGGGCAGTATGTGGAGCCTCGAGGGGTGGGATCAGACTATGTTCCTGTGCATGGGCTGGCACCTTGGAGCCCATTCCCTGCAGAGGAACACCTAACCCAGTCTTGATTTTGGGATGAGGAAATCGGGCTTGCCTGGAGTGGATGTGCCATGCTGAGCTGACCCACCTTGGGACTTCTTGGGGACAGGATAGGTAGATGGGGAGGGGGAGGATGAAGGCTGACTGGGAAGAGTTGGGAAGGAAAGGGAAGGGGAGCAGGGGGATACATGGATAAAAACACACAATTTTTTTTAAGAAAATAATAAAATTAAAAAGATTTATTTTCTGAGCTCTATTTTAACTAATAAAAGAAGCAACTAAGATTAGACACACATCATGTAACATTTTGATACATCTATAGATGTTATATAAAAATCACCATTTGCAGAAATCACCATTTTGTGAAAACTATTAAAATTAGTTTTAAATTCTCTAAGAAAGAATGATTTTATAGCCGAAGTGTTAGATTTTTAGCTATATTGCATAGTAATTAAAAATAAGCTACTTAGTTGCACATAGACCATAAGGTAATCAGTGAAAGACTCTGCCGGTTCTCTATAGAATGTGTTTCGTAGTCTTTAAGATTTTTAGAGTAAGAATCTTAAAGTATATATAATTTATAAAAGTGAGTCAAATCATGTTTTTTTAAAATGATTAGCTTTATTGTTTTAGAATAATTAGATGATTGTAATTGTTTTACTAAGCTGTAGAATTTCTTTGTTTAAATTTCCAGTTTGAAAAATGTATGTCTGATAGCCAGGCAATGGTGATGCATGCCTTTAATCCCAGCACTGAAGAGATAGAGGCAGGAATATTTCTGTGAGTTTGTGGCCAGTCTGATCTAGAGTGAGTTTCATGACAGGCAGGATTATTTCACAGAGAAACCATGTCTTGAAATCAAAACATAATAGAACAGTCTAAGTTTCTTATAGTTTCTTGTTATTAGGTTTTAGAGGAAGTAAGATACATCTCTTTTGGTAATAGAAGCAATTTAAAGTTGTCATATTGACATAAATAATTCCCCCTCTCCTTCTCATTATCGCCCCCCATTTTTCTTTACTTAGGTGTGAAGAATAAAACCCAAAGGGCCTTGAGAATGCTTGGCACACATTCATTCTTCCTTGGGGCTATTTCTCCTGTGTCTATAATATTTAAATATTTTCATTACTTTGGAGGACTTTTTTTGTTCTATTTATCTACTCTCTAGTCTAAAATGGTGAGCCACATTCATGACTGTGGCTGTGTTTTTGTAAATATAATAGAAGTCATCCATCTTCCTGGTCTTTAGAATGAGAGTCTTTGCAGATTATATTTACTTTCAACTATATGTAATTTATTTTGTCTTTGAAGAAACTAACTGAAGTTCTATGCTAGGTTTTTATTAGATATAAAACAAATACTTGATAGAGCTTAGAGTGGGCCTTTAGAAAAACATTTCAGCTATGAAAGTGAATATGCCAGTGCATACTCTAGCTCATGTTAATATCAGTTATTACAGGAGGAGTATAAAAGACCATACAAATCTAATGCATAGAGAAAGCATCTAGTGCATTCACTCAAATGTTTATATTACCAACAGAAGGGGAGTAAGATCCAATGAAATTATCAGACACTTCGTTATGAGACAGAAAGTTTTAAAATTTATTTCAGAATTGTGATAACGTTATTCAGCTTAAAGATGAAAGACCTTTCCTTCAGGTAGTAGCAAACAGTATACTGTCATAGACACTCATTGAAAATACTTTACTTAGTCTCAAGATCAATTTTTCCCATTAACAATGGAGAAGCGGCATTTACAATGTATTGTTACATTTTGACATATGACATTTGCACATATCGATGAGCTAGAACTGATAGTTTGATTCATTGATTCTTAATGACCTAGTAATTACCGAATTATCTTAAATTTTTGTTTCTTGATGTGCATATATTCAAATTACCTTTTGCTTTTGAGATAGGAAGTGCAACATTTACTTCTCCACTGTGCCACAGAACATGAGAACTTATCACAGATAACCCCGTCCCCCCATTACTTTTTAAAAGTTATTTTGAGAAAGGGCCTTAAGAACCTTCCTTTCTGATGCTCTTCTGATGCCATGCTGTCCCACAGAGATACTTCTAGTAGATGTCAGTATTCGTCCAGGGAGAGAGACTGCCTACAGAGAAGATCCTACTGTCCCAAAAGAACTTTGTAATTAGACGATTTTCCATATTTTTAATGGAAAAAGATTTATGATTCTGTTTATTATATTCAGAACAAAGAGGATCTTTCTTGGAGCTCACAGTAGAAACATTTGTGAAATATGGTTTTCTCTTCTCACCTGAGGAAGTCTAGATAAACCATTCTTGAATGAGAGAGAGCCTGAGAGAGCCTGAAGATTGAAAAGGACTGGTTGGCTGGTTTTTTTTATTGTCTTCATTTTTTTCTTCATGAGTAGTTATACTCTGGATAGATTTCTCTGGGGAGCAAAGCTTTCTATGGGGTAGATGCTTAGATTTCTTTTGAATGAATATGAACAAGATTAGGTAATATGGTAAAATGTTGAGATGCTGGGTATTTTTTACCTATGAAAAGAGATACTCCACTGTGTGTGTGTGTGTGTGTGTGTGTGTGTGTGTGTGTGTGTGTGTGTGTGTGTGTGTGTATGTGTGTGTGTGTACAGATATATGTGCTCATTTATACATGTTTGCAGATTAGAGGTCAACATCAGGCTTATTCTTTTGTCCACACCTTTTAAAACACTTGATTTAATATTTATTTCAAAAATGATTTTTTTAACCTTGATACTTTCATACATGTACATAATATTTTGGTTATATTTACTCCCTCATTCCCTCATTACCCTTTCTTACTTTCTTGTGAGGTTGTCAGTTTGACAGAGTATTGAATTTGGCCTCCAGGACTGCTTATGGGGCATTCTATTGATTATATTAATTGGAGTAGGAAGACCCATCCACCATAGGCAGCACCATCCCCTGGCAAGAAACAGGTTATACTAATAGAGACAGTGAAGAAGGCTATAGCATCACTCTGCTTGAAGCTTCTCCTGTTTCCTCTGTCCTGTATCTTTAACATCCTGAATGAAAGCAAACCTTTGTAATCCCTTAAATTACTTTTGCCACAGCAAAGTTAACTTTATCTGAGCCACATAGATTTTTAATCCCATCAAACACCTTCTTATTAATTAATGTCTCCCTCCTATTCTCCTGATTCTCCTTTCTTTTCTTCTCTTTTCTTTTTTCTCCCCTCCCCTAACCTCCACCTCCCTCCTCTTCCCTCCCCTGCCTTCCCATGCCTCCCCCCTTCCATTCTCTCTCTCTCTTTTTTCTTTTGTGAATTGAACTAGAATTGCTGGCATGGACACAGCCAGATGGTTATTTACTGCAACATAGTCATAGTGGCTACATTGCTAAAGAAGATGATGTTCGTTCGTTCGTTCTCTAGCAAGATTACCTCTCAGTACCATCAATAGCTCCTCAGGGAGAGGTGGGCTCTACCTTACTACCTTGAGACAGGGTTTCTCAGGAGTCAGGACCTCCTCACAGCTTTCAGCAAAATGGATGGCTACTGAGCCTATACGGTATGTCTATTTCTTCTCCACATAGCTTGAGTTAGTATACTCTACCACTCAACTTCTCCTGTGAGCCCTGGAGACCCAAATTCAGATCTTCAGGATTCTATAACCAGCACATTAACCAGGGAGTTGTCTCCCCAGCCCCAAGGGCTAGCTTTCTAAAGCCTCTTGAAGTAAGCACCCGATGCACTCATGATTTGGCTAAGAACTATTAGTACTTCCCTCTGCAATTAAATTCAAATAGCAAAGAGATTATCTATGTTAAACCAAAGTTCAAATTGAGAGCAATTAATAGCAGTCATATCACCATTTTTGTTTTAAAAAAATGAACATTTAAATGAATATGCTATTTTATAAAACTGATTCAGAAAAATGAATGATGCTCTTATGTCTTCTTAGTAATTTTAATTGAGTTTTAAAATATTTTAATTAGTTAACAAGGGGGAAAAGGTGAAACACTGATGTGTTTTAGCTCTCTAACATTAACATAGTAAATTTTCAGTATAATTTCTGTGACAAATTTTAATTATTTTTTTAAAATATATTTTCTTAATTTTTATTTTTCACTTGTCAAATATCAAAATTAAATACTTTATAAACAAACTTTAAAGCTAGTTAGTGGCACATGGTTTAATCCTAGGACTTGGAGGGAGCAGCTAGTAGATCTCTAGGCCAGAGATGGTCTACAGAGCAAGTTTCAAGATAGTTGGGGCTACACAAGGAAACCCCCGAAACCCAAAACACATATTTCCCCTCCAATAAATCCCCCATGCTTTACATTTTTATATTGATTTATTTACATGCATGAAAAACAACAATGGTTAAAGGGAAGGCCATGAATAGGGGTCTTAAGACTTGGGAAAGGATTGGAGGAAGATTTGGGAGGGGAGAAATTTTGTGATTATATTTTGAATTAACTAATAATTATGGAATAAAACATTTACAAGAAGTAAATAGACAGGTAAATTCACACCATTCACGATTTGCGGTCAAGCGCCCACACTTTAAATCAAGCAGTACAAGCATGCATTAGTCATTCACATCAGCGAATCTCATCAGTGATTTGGGTTTTCGACTTCAATTTTCAGAGATGAGGGAAGTAATAATTGAGTAACAGTATTTGGATCACACATAACAAAACATAGAAAACCAACAAAAGCCTCAATTGCTAACATTCTATCCCTATATGTGCATGCTCTTTAGTAATAGCTGGACATAGGAAATATTCATTTTTCATAATTTTACAAGATTACAAATACTAGCTTCTATAGTCTATTTCACTCTCTTACTGAGGCTGACTGAGACACAATCAGTAACTAAATTAAAGCATATTTAAAGTGCTACTAAATATCTTTTGAGTATTACCTCCAAATAAAAAATGATCATCTCTGCTAGAAATGGTAGATCCAAGAGCCGTTGAGAATAATATCTAATTTCAGAGAATTAAGAAGATACAGTTTAGTTTAATGAATACTCCTTAACCTTACCGTTGCCTAAAAAATAAATTACATGTCTTTCCCCAAGGCGCTGGCTTATTCTTTATGGATATAATCCTGCTTCTACTGATAAACTAGTCCTCTGCATAAGTGATACTGTGACAGTTAAAGTGCCCAGAGAAATGAACAGGGCCGACAGTACTAAGTTACAGGTTTAAAAGTGACACCTTTGTCCTTTGATACCATTTCCCAACAAAGGTTATCGTTGAAACTTCTTCCATCCCAAAGAATTGTATTTCCCAGTCCAGCGAAAGCAGCTGACAGCACAGTGTGAGTTGACATGCAGCTCCATTTTCTCTCCTGCTCCGACATTGTCGCCCCCTCCCCCATCTGGAGTTCTTTTAAAAGAGTTCAGTTATCTGTCATCAGGCTCCAGTTTAGATTCCCCGGGCCAAAGCAGCTTGGAATGTGTTGGTGAAGAGGACACTCCAGACAGAACAATATGCTTGTCTGCAGGGCAAGCATAGGGAAGAAATCTAAGAGCTGGTTGCATCTCTGCTTTTGGATGGGGGGCAGAAGCCAAGGAGACTGGAGCCCTCCCAGACGGATGTTGGTGCTGAAAGGGTGCACTTCAACCTTTCAGTTTGTACACAAGCCTCAGAGCAACAGCACTATCTGCCAATTGGGCTTCTTGTGCCTAATTTCCAAGCCACAAGTAGGAGTGATGTTGAGAATCTCCTCACCCTTAGAGTGATTCACTCTGCATAATGACTCTACTTAGCACATTCAGATGAAGTGCTGGTGTCTAAGTGCTGATCTCTCCATAGTCATGACTACGTACCATTCAATTAAGAAATGCAGATATGAGTTCTAGGAGATAAACTGAAACTGACTGCAGTGGCGGTTATAGGCGACGTCCATCTGTCAGCACCCATCTAACACCTAAAATGGGCAATTTTATTGTAAGCAAACTATGCTTTAATAGAATTGATTTAGAAAGGTATCGTGGAGTGTGAAGAACTGTTAGATAAAACAGGAAAGCTGCTGTCATCAAGGGCATGCTAATTTTGGTTACGGTTGCAGAATAAACTTCTGTGTGTAGAAAGTACAGGAGTCATATCTAGCAAACAGCAATAGCATCCCACAGCCAATTTACTTTGCCATGATTGTATGAAGAAGCATGTCTGTTTTTCATTATTCTATCTCAAGCCATTTGCCTGATACACAGCCTGTAGTGCGTGCTCAATGGTTATTAGCAGACTAATTGATGTCTGAGATGATAATTTTTAGAGCATGAAGTGTCATTATGCCAGTGTCTTAAATATAAAGGGAAGGAGTGATATGAAGGGCTGTTTCACCAGCCTACAGCTGCCAAGGTGGTTTGAAGTGTTTTGATAAGTATCATATAGTGTTTCATATTTCATCACCGGCATGACTTCCATGCTGGATGTTAGAACATGTGCTCAACATCCTAAATCACAGTCTGAGATCAAAATAAGGTAGTTAATTTTCATTGGTCCTACAGGCAAAACCCAGGATTTCTCATTTTCTTTCAGGTATATACAACCTGATGAATAATCTGTTCTCTGCCACCAGGAGGGAACATCAGCAAGACCTGCGATCTTTAGTCTTTAGTCCAAGGATGCAAAGCTCTGTGATGTGAAAGTTGCAGGTGTCTTTAGATGATTTAAGGAAATGTACTAAATTTAGAATTTAGGAAGGATTATTTCTTGATTTCTTAAGAGTCTTGTCAATTTGTGTAAAAACTAGCAGTTATAATAATTCTATGAAAGGAAACTAGTTCTTCATACAAAGAGGTTTCAAAATGCGTCTTGTTTTCAAGACGCCCACAGGTTTACAAGAACAAACATAAAGAATATTCCTCTATCCTGAAAGAATTTTGTGGCTGAACTATAATCCATATTTTTTTTATCTTTGATGTTTTAAAAACTTTTTTTTTAAATGCCAAGCACTGTTCCCCCCTCCCTCTCATCTTCCCAGTCATCCCCCAGCTTTCTACTACTCCACTCCCCCATCCACTCTTCAGAGAGGGTAAGGACTCCCAGGGGGAGTCAATATAGTCAGGCATATCAAGTTGAGACAGGACCAAGCCCATCCCCCCAGTATCAAGGCTGAGCAAAACGTCCCTATATATGAATGAGCTCCAAAAAGCCAGCTCAAGCCTTATGAGATACATCCTGGCCCCACAGCCAGAGACCCAACCAAGTGCCCAAGTCACACATTTGAGAGCCTAGTTATGTCCGCAAAGTTCCTCAGATGATATTCCAGAGTCAGGGAGCTCCCAATAACTTGAGTCAGCTGTCTCTGTGGGTCTCCTCATCATGACTCTGACCCCTTTGTTCATACAATCTCCTCTCCTTCTCTTCCCCTGGATTGGGAGCTTGGCCCAGTGCTTGGCTGTGGATCTCTGAATCTGCTTCCCTCAGTTGTTAGATGAAGGTTCTGTGGTGGCAATTAGGGTGCTCATCAGTTTGATTACAAGGAAAGGTCAGTACAGGCACCCTCTCCTCTACAGCTTAGAGTCTTAGCCGGGGTCATGTTTGCTGATTCTTGGGTATTTCCCTAACACCAGCTTTCTTCCTAAACCTAAATTGACTCCCTTCTATCAAAATATCTACATTGTTGTTCTCTCAACTAAAGCATTATTCCCTCATGTTCTCACCTCCCCTTACTCCCTTACCCACTATGGTCCCAATTTCCTTGGGGACAGGTTATTTAATTCCCCTTCCCAGGGGAATCCATGAGTATTTGTCTTTAGGGTACTCTCTGTTCCCTAGCTGCTTAGGGGTTGTGGTATAATCCATATCATGTCAAATCTGTCTCTCTCTCTCTCTCTCTCTCTCTCTCTCTCTCTCTCTCTCTCTCTCTCTCACACACACACACACACACACACACACACACAAAGGGAAAGGGACAAATCTTCATTTTTGAGAAACTCAAATGTGAACTGAGGGAGCTGAGATCATGATTCTTAATAGTAGAGACAGAATTGAAATGAGCCCTAAAGTGTGAATAGACTGTGTTGGAGCCTGGTGATGTATTTCAGCTGGAAGAAAGCAAGAAGAGAACCCATGCCCATCACCAGCCAGGAGCAGTCTGTCTTTAACAGACAGTCTACCTAGGACCTGTGTGGAGTATTGGCCTTGGGGATAATCCTAGGCTAAATCCATTTCAATCTTAAAAATACATTTAATGAATATGGACTTTCTTTCTTTTTTAAAGATGGAAGAAGATATGAAAACTAGCCTTTTAGAAAGATTAATTCAGAACATTGTGTTAAAGGGATTAGAAGCGATAAAGTGAAGACAAAGAATGAAATGGAAGAAAAATTACAGTTACCAAGGAAAGTCAGGACCGAGGTCTGACCTAGCGATACGGTAGGGTGTGTGGCTTTAGGGTCCTCTTCTGTTGAAAAACACTTTGAAAATTGACTAATTAAAGAGTAAGCTTGCAAAGGAATTGGTTTCCATATGGGATTTTATTCCTATTTCTCTTTGGCTTACCCCCCACCCCCGGCCTTCCCCTGCACCCCAGCTCCTTATGCACCTTCCTCTTCCTCCTTTCCTGTCTTCCACTTCTTTATGTTGTCTGGCCCATTTTTCCCCATGAGGCCTCCCCCCACCTTTTCCAGTTTCCTGGGTTTTAACTCCCTTAATTCACATCTGAATATGCATGTTCAATAGTTAGTGGCTACCATATACATTGAGAGAGAACATTCAGTGTTTGCTTTTTCTGAGCCTGGATTACTATACTTAAAAACGATTTATAGATTTTCTATTTATTTTTTATAACTTCATTTGTCTTTATGTCAAAATTTCATAGGTTAATTCTATGTTTCTGCTGTTATGAAATAGTGATAAGCATGGATGTGCAAAAGACTTTTAGGGTATAGAGTCCTTTGGATGCATGCTCAGGAGTGGTATGATATGGTAGATGGTGGCTTTATGTTTAGCTTTTAAAGAGGCTTTCCAAGGTCATTTCAATAGAAGCTGGTACAGATTTTCATGACCACCAGCAGGGGGGTAAGGGTTCTTTTCTCCACACCCACCATTGATGATCATTATTTTATTGAGGTGGCCATTCTGATTGGATGAGATAAAATCTCAACACAATTTTTTAAAAAAGATTTATTTAGTTAGCTGGTTTTATTTATGTATATGTTTGTGATCTTGTGTAAAGGAGCCAGTCTGCAGAGGCCTCAAGAGGACAACAGGTCCCCTGGAACTAAAGTTACAGGCAGTTGTGAGCAGCATTGTGGGTGCTGGGAACTGAACCCAGGTCCTTTGTAAGACCAGTAAGCACTCTTAACCACTGATCGATCTGACCAATTCAAACATGGTAATTTTAATGGACATTTATCTGAATATTAGAGATACTGAACACCTTTATGATAATCACTGGAAGTGACATAAATTTCAATTTCAAAATACAATTTTCCTGAGTTTTCTTTTGGGGGACCCATCTTTTCAGGTCAGTGGCATTTAAATCATTATTAATTGAAAGTTTTCTATTTCTGGTGTTAAATTATTGTACTTTTTTTATATACCCAATATATTGACCTCTTGTCTGAAATATGACTGATAAGAGTTGCCACACACTCTTTAGGGTGTCTGTTTATTATACTGATATTTTGTTTTGCAGCACAGACACAGACATGTTTTGTTTTCACACAATCCTCTTTGTCAACTCTTGGGGCTGCTTCCTGTGATATCGAAGTTGTACCAGAAATCTGCTGCCTCTATCTATGTCCTGAAATGGTCCCTCTTTTTTCCTTTAGCAGCTTTAGTTATTCTGGCTGTAAATTACAGTCCATGACCCAGACTGGACTGAATTTTGTACAGGGTGAGAAATATGGGTGTTATCTCACTCTTCTATGGGTGAATACACAAATTTGGAAAATGCTTTTATTTGATGGTTGTTGCTTGAAATTTATGTTACTTCCAGTGATTATCATAAATTGTCTTCTCATTGTTGGCCTTGAATTGTTTGTGAATCTGTTACCATGACCGTTTTTAATTAAGCATACCTACAAAAGAAGTAAGAATAGTTATGGCTACCAGATCATAACTTTTTTTTTTTTTAATCACTTGTGCACTGTGTACTATTCTAAGAAATTTTCATTAGTAAGTCGGGCTACAAAAAAAAGCCATTGTTACAGGTCAAAATGATAGAAGAGCAACCATTTCATAGAGTTGCTTAGTCTTCACAGCAGACTTGGAAATTGGTTACTAGTATTAACCATTTCATGAGAGGAAATGGAGTCATAGGTTAAATTGTAAAGGGTGTGGAATATCAGTGCTAGAACAAACAAACCAATAGAAAAAGAGACCAAAAAAACCATTAGAAACACACACAGATTTAGATATTTCCATTCAGCCCCTGCATGGTGTCAGGAGAAGGGATCTGGGATGAAGATCCTGTTGGCTTCCTACATTTCAGAGCTGTTTCCACAAGTTCCTTTTCATCTTGTTTTTCCTATAGGTGCCATCTGCTGTACACTATTTTTAGTCTTATACTTCAGAATTCTGTTTGGACACAATAGTTTTCCCACATTTTTTCTCTCTCATGTCTCTTAGGTATTGCCTTTGACCTCAAGATGACATCACATCCTGATGATCAAATCACATTGTTGTGATTTTCCTATTGGTCCTTTTCTGGATATCTCACACAAACATTCCAATGCAAGTCATGATCAGTGGTTCCGTCTCCACTTCTGATATTATTTTACATTTCTTGACTCCATTGACTCATTTTAGATTGCCAGCTAATACCAAACTAGCCATTTTGAATTATTTGCATCACACGGAATAACTTCAATGCAAATCTGTGAACCATATTTCCAGTTATATGAGTGATATCCAGTGATAGTCAAGTACTAACATTTTAAAAATAAAATAAAAAAATATATACATCTATATGTTACATAAAAATGCAACCATACAATGCACCAATATAATTTTATTGAGGTTTCTAAATACCAATTTTATTTAAATTGTTTAAGTTATTTTAAATTCTTTCCTCTAATTTTCATTTGCCATTAATTTTCTTAGGAATTTCAATCTGGAAAAAAAAATTTGAGATTTTGTCTTTCTGCCTCCGTGCTAACATGCTTATTGTATTGTTTTCTTTTTCTTTCCTCCTCTTTTCCTTCTTTCCTGTTTTTGGGGGAGGGTACAGGGACAAGGTCTCATTCTGTAACCTAGGCTGGTCTTGAACTCACACAATTCTCCTGCCTCAGCCATGAATGACTGTGCTTGTTTTGTTTATCCGCTTGTCCCCACATAATGATAGCTCAGTCTATATTTCTTTAAAGTGTGCTCCCCCAAATTCAAGCTTCTCCAAAAGGATAATCTCTTCCTGGGACTTTGATTGTTATATTTTATTTTCTCTCTTGAAGCATCAGTCTCGAGCATTCTTTGCTCAATCTTTGTTGCTGCTTTAAAACAAACTTCAGCTGCCCCCCCCCCCAACACACAGAACAAAAAAAACAAAATAGATGCTAAATCTAACCCTGAGAAGTTTTCTATCATGTCTGGGTTGCCGTCTCTGCCCAATAACATGAAGTGGCCACTTCTGTGTCACTTCTTGGCTTAGGTCTTCTCACCAAACGCTTCTTAAACTTCTCCAGATCTTTCTGAACTCTCATCACATCCTCTTTTTGTCACTGACAGCCTCACCTTGCCTTTTATCTCACCAGCTCACCCTGCGCTTTGATAGACTCTGCCTTTTTCTAAGTACTTGACACTGTTCAAAGTGGACTCTTGCCTGGGGAACCTCCCACCGGATGACAGATGTCAATCATCTTTTCACTGTCTGCCACCATTATTCCTTCCCAAACTTAACTCTCAAATCCATCCCAAGTGATCTACATACACTGTTTACTCTTGGTGTCATCCACTTGAGATCTGGCCTCATTTGACCATTATTCTGAATCTGCTCTTGCTTTGTGAATACATTGCCTTCAAGTTGGGTTTGAAAGACATCAAATGTTCTCATTGTATTTTCTTCTCTTCCTCCAGATGATTGTTCTCTATTATTTTCTTTCCAGAGTTCTTTGTTAATGCTGCTACATATTTTCAAAATCTGCAAACATCTACAGCATGTTTTGTGATAGAAGAAAACAGCAGGCAATAGGGAGAGAGCAATGAATTAAGCATACTTTTCAGACTCAAGAAGTTGGTATTCTAACCAGGAGGTTACCAAGGACTTTGACTCTTACAATGTGTGTTTTTTTGTTGATACACTATAGTAGTCGATAGTTATAAATATACACTATATTTATAAAATCACAAAGAAAATATGATGAATTTATTAGCTTAAAACACTTTCATAGTTCTTTTAGCCACATTAGTAATTTTCTTCTCTTTCTACACCTTAGACATCAGTTTCCTCAGGAATTACCTTTATTTCTGTTCTTTTCTAATGGTTTTACTATTTGTAGAAATCTTACTCTATCCATATTATACCTTCTCATGTGTAAAACCATTTCTGTAGCCTAGTTTTTTCTTTCTTTTTCTTTTTCCTTTTTTTTTTTTTTTTTTTTTTGGATTTTAGCAACAGGATTTCCATGTGTAACTGCCTGAAACTTGCTTTGTAGACCATGTTTGCCTCAAATTCTCTGAGATATGCCTTTTTCTGTCTCCTCAGTGCTAGGAACAAAGGGGAGTGTCACAATGCCCTGATAGCTTACTTTCTCAAGACCAGTTGTCATCTGTACTCTTACCATCATTGACTTGGTACCTTGTTTTTCTATAATCCCCTTGTGTCCTTCTACACTGTATGCCTTCACTGATAACCTGATCTATTCAGTCTCCAACTTTGTGATATTTCACTATGGGGAGTGCCACACTATTTGAGTACTTAATACCACCCATTTGGCAATGGGTTACTTTACAGGCAAGCACTGCTCACTCCATTTGTCTTTAAACTTTGCCTAACACACTAAAGGATTAATGATGCTCATAAGAATGCATAAAGATGAAGAATTTTAAGGGTTTTTAACAAGAATGATGGGTGATGGGCAAGGACGTTGTAATAGGCAAAGATGTCATGTTAGCAATATTGAGTGAGGAAAAAGGCAGTATTTACTTTGTGGTTTTGTTGCTAAAGCTTGCAGCTAGGGAGATCCCAGTTGTATCTGGAAATATTCACTGAATTTAACAAAGAAGTTGGAGATTGCTTGCTGAAGACTGGGATGGGAAGGGTACCTTTAGTCACCTGGATGTTGATAATGGGATTTTAGACAAAATGAACTTGAGATAAAAGCTAAATATCCAATTTGAAAAAAGTTCTGCAGATTCATACAGACAGCTTTGGCATCAAGAAAAAGAATAAAATAAATCAAAACAAAGCCAACAAAGACTAAAGACTGAATTAGGACATTGTCTTAGCATGAAACTCAAAATTGATAGAGTGGTGGTTTTGATGTCAACATGGTCTCCATGACTGGGGAAATAGCAGGATATCCAATAGGAGATTTGGTGAGGGTCCCAGCAGCCAGAAACCTTGAACTTGACCAACAACACATTATACTGTAAATATTTGCAAGTAAAGCTAATTGGGGGAAAGAGTATACTGGATGATAGTACAACAGCTCTTAATAAAGCAAGGATGAGTGACCAAAAGGTGGAAAAGTGGGAAAGATGGAGACATGAAGTAGGTCTTCTTCCTCTTCCTCTTCTTCCTCTTCTTCCTCTTCTTTTTCCTTTTCTTCATTTTTGCTTGTTTGTTTTTTTGTTTGGTTTAATTGATATTATTTTTTTATTTTATTTATTATTATTTTTAAGTTTTCTTTTAGGAGGGAATGTTAAAAGGGTGAAGGGCAGATATGGAGGGACTGGGAAATTAGTGGGGTTGGAGTGCATAGTATGAAATCCCTCAAAGTCAATAAAAATTATGCTTAAAATAAAATATGTTCTGGTCAGTTTAATTCATCTTGATAGTGCCTGTGGCGTCATATTCCAGGGTTATTCAGAACCACACTAACAAAGGTCTTTTGTGAAGAGGTGACCAACTGTACTGAAGCACAGTTCAACCTGTAATGAGATGGGAGGAAAACACTGCCAACTGACCAATCCCAACATGACAGCAGTTAGAACAATGGATAGGTGTGTGGCTTACATGCCAAAAAGAAGCATTTCAAGGAGTTTGTTAAAAAGTATAAGAACAATAATAAAAGTCAAGGCAGAGGAAAGTTAAAGAATTTCACTTAGCTTTACCTTATTTTGGTTCCTTCCCCATTCGTTTTTCTTTGAAGAGTTGAGGAAGGGCATTCTCACTATATTCGGAGGTAAATAGAAAGTAGGCGGAGCAGTGATGAACAGGGCAATGGAGCACAATACAAATGTAATAAGTGGCTGGAAGGATTAATGTTATTCAGCTGTTGTGCAAAGCCCACCCAGATGATGCTCACCACCCCAGGCTGCAGATAGTCCTTTGTTGAGGACATGATGCTTCTTTGGTGGTCAAAGCCTAGGATTCTGTGGTAATTTTCTTCTTAAATTGGGGGATGTTCAAGCATGTACAGATCTAATCCCTCCCCTGACCTTTACATAACTTCTTTTGTGGCTTTAAGAAAAATAGACCCAGGCTGTAAACATGGAAACATGGCTTTTACAATTGAAAAGTTGGCTAGAAACACAGTGTGATTTCCAACCTCGGTTATTTTGCCATGTTTGATAAAAGTTTTCTAAAAGTCAAAGTGCAAAGTAAATATGTGCTTTAGCATTTCCTTAAAGATTTTATAATATAATAAAATGAATAGTAAAATAAAATAAAATAGAAATTTTTCACTAAAAATGAAGTAACTACATTCATCTTTTGCTGTAATTGTCTCTGTAAATGCAAGCTCATTGATGCTAATACTATTTATTAATATGGTATCTTATGAAACAGAATTTTTATTGCTTTCTTTAAGAAAATTTCTTTAAAAAAATCTGTGAAATACAGCAGTATGTGTTTTTATGATGATGAAACAAAACTTGATACAGTCAACTTTGGTTTTAAAGTACCTTTAAAAATTTTTAATTTTATTTAGTGACTTTAATGATCACTACGGATATGGTGTATCTGGGTTACAGGATCTTCAATCCTATAAGACTTATCCGTGATTTAACACTTTGATGTAACAAAATGCTTACTACTGACACATCCCCAAATTTGGTTGTAAATAAAAGAAAAACCACTTTTTTATGACTTAGAAATAGATACATTCAGTAACTGAGAGAAATGTCTAGAACTTTGTTAAAAAAAAAAAAAAAACCCATCCAATTCTTAAGGATAAAAGTGATTTTTTTTCTTGGCGATGTCATCATATGGGAAAGGATTAGCAAAAGTTGACAACATGCATCATTTATGTGTCAGACTAGTTCACAAAATCTTTTGATAAGCATAATTATTTGTCAGGCAACAGGTTTCTATCTGTCTTTTCATCCTTAAGTGGATCTGTCTACTGTGGGCCATTCCTATTAGTATCTGATACTGTGGATTTAACACAACACAGCACAGGGAGCTTCATATACTGTTTTAAATCCTCTTTCTTACAAAACCAAAAAAAAAAAAAAAAAAAAAAAAAACCAAAACAACAACAACAAAAAAAAAACCCAACCCCCCCAACTTCTTGTAAAGGCACGATAGAAACCAAGCAAAAAATGAGGTAAATTAAGATACCAATGACACAGTGTAGCAACTCCCTTGAAGTTTGAGGAATTAACTTTAATTATTGATCCAAGTATTGTAGTTTTAGTTGAATATTAGCTTATAGTAATTAAAATAAATAAATAAATAAATAAATGTCATTTTAAACTTTCTAATTAATTCACTGAAGACATACCAAGAGCTTTTAATTCTACATATCTCTGGCTTCCAGGCAGTTTAGAACTTCAATATTTAATTAGCTAAATGCAGTTGTATTAGAGAATTTTGTCTCATATCCCAATTAGATGTATCAATGATTAGCTATTAGGTTTTGTTTTAACGGATTTTGTTAAAAAAGTGGATAGAACTCTCATCTCCTATATGTTTAGAACACATCTTGCAATCATTTTAGTTTGTTTCTCTGGTTTGGTTTAGAGGAAATGGGTTTCTCCTTGTAGCCCTGGCCGTCCTAGAGCTCACTTTGTAGACCAGGCTGACCTTGAACTCCGAGATCTGTCTACTCCTGTCTCTTGAGTGTTGGAATGAAATGCGTGCACCACCACCACCTAGCCATGATGAGTTTTTATTGACTAAATAAAGTTAAACTGTACTCATGAGATTAAAAACCTGTATTTAATTTCTAAAACAGATAGAGGTATAAACTTTTATCCATAAAGAAAAAAATTTCAGTGTGTTATAATAATTTTATAGAAGTCCAGACACTTTGGAAAAAATAAAAAAGTGAAAGTCACTAGTTTT
Source organism: Phyllotis vaccarum (assembly GCA_033318265.1). Taxonomy (NCBI): domain Eukaryota; kingdom Metazoa; phylum Chordata; class Mammalia; order Rodentia; family Cricetidae; genus Phyllotis; species Phyllotis vaccarum. The sequence goes on along the minus strand of JARWLC010000012.1, from coordinate 48,588,702 downwards.
ACAATTTCATCTGACATTTTGAGGGAACTTGGATTTGGATATATTGTATAAGATGAAGTTTGTTTTTCAAGGAGGCTCTTTTATGCTTTCCAAAAACAGTTTTGAAATTTGCTCCGACTAAAAGATGGATGCCTTTTACTGCTGCTGCATCCATCTGGACCAGCCAGCAATTAAAGGGTTATTTAAGTGGAGAAGTTGAGCTTCGGATAAGCATTTCCCAGTGGCACATATCTTTAGCAGTAAGTGTGGAAGCCAACTCGGAAGGAACACGTTTGAAGTGGCGGCACTAATCATGCAGAAGCAATTTGCGATTTTCTCTCTCAGCCCAGATAAAGCAGAGCATTATGACATTGGCTGTGAGGAACAAGGTCAATTTACTGTGAAAAGCCAGCTATAGACTACAACTTCAAATAGACTTTTATCCTGTATAGCCAGAAACAGGATTTACCCTATTGCTTACACTACAGAATGGACAAAATGAAGTGAACAATTCAATTAGGATATACCAGTAATTGTCACGACCATTTTCCTCCCCAACTCTTTTCAGATATTCATCTCGTAACTAGAGCCGACAATATCTTTCACCTATGAGAACAAAAGGTAAATGTTCTCCGCAGTAAAATATATTTTCTGTGTTGCCAATTTAATTAATAAAAAATCTATCAATTACTTTAAAATATTTAACACTTAATTTTTTCATATTACTTAATTTGGTGCTTTAAAATGAATTTGCCTCTCCGATACATATAGAATTGGATTTATAAAATATAACATATTAAACTTATGAATGGAAACTTCTACATTTAGCATTTGAGGGATGTTCTACATGAATGTTTATCATCATTCACAGAAGACATTTCATAAGATGATCCCACCTTCTCTGACAGATTGGTTGTAAAAATATCATTAATATTCAGAAATTATTATATTTATGTCAAAATTAATATAAATTATCTGAATCATCACAGTGAGTAAACCGTTTACTCTTTTCAGCCATGAACAAAGACTGTCTTGCCTTATTTTCTGACTGATGGCTGGAGAAGATTATTTTTATGAAAAATTAAACGGGTGGGCCTTAAGTCGCTGCTAAAGGATGTGACCATCTAGACTAGCCATGCTTGGTGCATTTAACTTTATTAAGTCCAGCTGATAGGCTGGCTTTAGTCACAATCTATATTGATAATGATGTCAATAATCAATTATATTCAAAATATCATGAAAGTGGGATGAAACGTTCCCGGAACCCAAGGTATAAAGTAAATGAAGATATGATTAAATGCCACTGTCGGCGTTATTCATAACAAGAAACGCACAGCTGGAGAGCAACAGCTCTAAACACTAATGTGTTGGTCAATGGCTTCTGGATCATGAACTAGCAGTTCTGCCAAAAGTTCGGCAGGTGAAGAAGTGCCTTGGTGTTGACATTCTCTCCTGGAACATTCTGGAAGCCAGACTTTAATGTTTCCATTGGCTCATGGAGGAGCTGAGCAAATGCATCTCTAGGCTGAGGATCACTGGGGTCCTGCTTTTGCTGACCCAAAGACTGACAGTCACACAATGTTCTTTTAGTTTATGACTCTGGGTAAAGGACAGAGAAAGCATGTGACTTAGGACAAAACGGAGGATGAAGAAAATGTGATGTGAGGTACTTATTTTGAAGAGGAAGGTCAAATCACTTGTTACGATGCTGTTGGAAAACTCAACTCACAAAACTTTAAAATGGACATGTTTATATTTCTCAGAGATTAAGAATAATGAAAATATTATAATGCTTAAAGCAGGTAAGCATAAACTAGCTTTTCTTTTTTAATGTAACATTTTAGATTATTTATATATTTATATATTTCTTTTTGTAGTGGAATAGCTACTCACACATAGATGCTCTCCATAATTCATGAAATATTGTTCATTTATAATGGAAGACTGAAACACATCTCTGCTATTATACTATAATTCCATCCCATTTTGTAGGGTAAAATATGATCCAATGAGTGATTTGCATATGCTACATTTTTTACCAAATAATATTTTATATTATTTAAAGTTAGGGGTATAGAATATCTATTTAACTGCAATTTTAATATGTTCATATTATCCTGTAAATGTAATAGTTATGCATAATACATTATTCAAATATACTATAACATCATTTAACATTTGTAGTTCTTAGCTTTCATTGAAATAAACTGGCGAGTATCAAATATACTATGGTCCATCATGTGATGTTTAATATGAATTAATTAGAGGCTAGAGAGATAGCTCAGAGATTAATAGGACTTTTGCTCTTGCAGAGGACTCATGTCTTATTCCCAGCATTCAGATGGAAGCTTACAACCATCTGCAACTCCTATTCTAGGGGACCGCATGCCCTCTTCTGATTTCCATAGGCATCAGATATGCATGCAGTACACATATATTCATGCAGGCAAATTATACACATGAAGTAATATAAATAAATATTTAAGCATGTAAACTGATTGGCATGATATATTATCTGACCTACTGCTCTGCAAGTAAAACATGCGAAATATTTCTGGTGTCCGTCAATCTACTGATTCTCTCACTACAAGTTTTGGAATAAATGTCGCAAGTTTGGAATATTTTTTTTCTATTTTGTTTTTACCCAGATCATTTTTCTAGAAATTAAATTTGGGTATTTTTTTTTATGTGTCTGTATGTGTGTTAGAGACCAATTTCTCAGAGTCTGATCTTAGTACAAATATGTGTTACATTGGTGAAAGGGATGTGTAGATCCCTCCAATGCATTTTTACAAATTATTTCACTAAATTATTTGCCTCCTAACAATCAGTATAGTGACAATTTAATATGGGATGAAATTAGAACTAAAATGATGTTATATATAAACATATATATATAAAGTTGGAATAGTTAAAGAAAACAAATATGATATAGGATATTTGTATTAATTTGTAATATTTGTATTAATAAATCACTATATTGAGACATTGTTAAATTCATATTCAACCATAATCCAACAACTGTCACTATGAAGAAGTCTGAAGTACCTTCTTATAGTGTCTTCTTGACATTTCTGTTCAGTCAAACCTCAGTTAAACTTCTTAAACCTTTAAGCTCTTGAGTTTTTTTTTTTCTTTTTCATTTTTTTTTCTTTTTGGTGTGTGTTTATCTTCGAAAAAAGATCACTACTGTTATACACATCTTGCATTTGGATAATCTAATCATGACAAGTTAATACTCTTGATTTAGTGTCCAAATAATATACATCTTTGGGCTTAGTAATTATCAAACAAGTTATGAAATTGTTTCACTTTATGACCTGAGACAGCTATGATAGTTGTCTTGCATAATATAGTTTAAGTGCTTTTAAAAATTGCACACAAACCTTCAAAAAGAATTGGCTTTATAAGAGAAGCTAGCAATCATGGACAAAGCCAACTTTCTGCCTTCATTCACAATGCAGCCAATGAACAGATAATAATCTTGTCTTCATTTTGAGGCATAGTATTCCCTCTCACTTCTCACAGCTTAATTGACGGAGTGCTGTCTATTAACAATATAATACAACACGCACATAAAGGCAAAACATCATCAGCTCCATCTCCACTGTCACCCCAGATAAGAATCTAATCTTGCCTAACTGGAAAATCTGAAACTATTGGAATAACCCAGAAGCCAAAGAGAGTTCGTGAGCATATCAAGAATTCAATACCCATATTCGTTTTTAAACAGCAAAACATCTTCATGAGATGTTTCATAAGAATAATACTTAACATTCGGTGTGTTGTTGATACTGCCAAATGAAAATAAGAGAAGTTGTTTTGAGAATATATAACATTTAAGAAATCTTCCGTAAAAAATTAGGACAGAGGAATAAATTCTATATTAGGAAGTGAGACGTGAAAATGACCTAGCCATATTCACTCTAAGATTAGAGAAAATTACCACAAAGCACACACTGTTCCTCTGTCACCACTTCTGTGATGCAATTTTGAAGAAAAAAAAAATTACTTCTTTCAACTGAGATATTCAGGCAAAAATATTTTTGTGTATATGTGGGAAAAAAGAAAGTGGAGGAAGGGGAAGAGAGAGAAAGGATGACAGTTAAATCTGGGGCTTTTTGTTGTAAGAGTAGAAATGATAACCGGAAGACCAGAACAAACGGAAAACAAATGACTAGCTGCGCTTTCAGAAAAGTCACAGCAGAGAAACAGCTGGCCCATGATACTTAAAATAGCAGCATGCAAGGTCAACTGAAACTAAAGAAAAAGTAGCCCTCATCTCTCCATTTTTGTCTTAAAAAGGCATAAAGCTGCTTACGGAGGAACTACATAGTTTAAAGTGTGCCATTGTCTCTGAGTGGAGATTATCCGGAATGATGGGCAAAGAAATAAACGTGAAAATGAACCATGAAGCATCTCTGAGATCCGTGTCTTTGCGGCTGACTTCACAAGTAAGTCTGGGGTCGTCTTCTCATAAGCATTTGTAAATCTTGCCAGTCCTGTGGTAAGTTGAAGATACTGAGTATGCTTCAAATAGACCAATGCTTCTTACTTTCTATTCTTTTCTACTAAAATTTTGCTGCTACTATGGAAAAAAGTCAGCATTTATTTCCTGAGAACTACTTAGGCTCAACTTTTACCTAAAAGTGCTTGGAGGCTGTCTGCTCTTTTTTTTCCAGGCATTGGAACAATGGTGAGGGGCGACTTAGGCTGTGGTCCGCTGCCCAGTCCCATCAACTCAGTAATGCCAAGGGCTAGCACCAGTATCAGCTTGAATACATTAGAGGCTGCAGTGCTCTACTTTCTACATGATGAAAGGCCATAGACTTAAGCTTTGTGAAAAATCTATTTAGAACAATAGCTTCTCTGCAAAACATTAATTGCATCACTCCAAAGGCCTGGGAAAGTTAGAAAACAGCATAGCCTAGTGGAAGGATAGGTTATGGAATGACTAAAATCTGAATTATGGCTTTGATTTTGTACAATTACACACACTATCCATTTTCCTCTTTGAAGAGTATAACTTTTCTTCTTCTTCCTCCTCCTCCTCTTCCTCCTCATCCTCCCTCCCCCACCTTGTGTTATGAGCACATGATCTTAAGGATGGCTTGAAGACACCCACAGCTGCAGATGAAATTATAGAGACCTCTACCCAGTCTCGGCCTATAGCATTTCTTGGCCTAGCATGTTGACCTTCTCTTACTCCATCTGTCCACCTTTCCTTGGATGATTGTACATGCATGTTGCCTGTATGTCTATAGTGCAAGGCACACCACCGACCTTCAATGTTTATTTAAGTAAACCTCAGGCAGATGGCACAAAAGTGTTTTGTTCTAGAAAAAATACATATATTAAAACAATATCCTGACAGATGGGAGTAAAGTGTTTTGACAAAAGGGTAGATTTATTCTAATTGCACAGAAACATTGTTGCGCTCAGCAATGGTCCATCTAAACTATATTCTATTTAGATAATAGACTGCCTTTCTTAGGAGACAGTGGCCTCATGAGGCCAGAAGCTTATGTTTCCTGTGTATTGTGTATCTTTCTGTGCTTTTGTGAATATCCATCCTTGTTGAATCTACTGGGAGTGCACAGGAAACAGGAACTTAATAAAACTTGGTCACTGTCAGTTCTATACCTTGATGGGAGGGAGTCTGGGGAAGGAAGAGATGTCAATCAATTTTAAGTTTGTAGGTTTTAAGCAATTTTATATATTAATATACGATTTTTAAAAGATTTTTTTTAACTTTATGTGTATGAGTGTATGTGTTCTATGTGTAAGTCTCATGGCCTCAAAAACAGGAAAAGGGTATAACATCTCCTGGAACTGGAGTTTTGGGTGACTGTGAGTTGCAAAATGTGGGTGCTGGGATTTGAACCTAGGTCTTTTGGGAAAGAAATCAGTTCTCTTAACCACGACATACTGTTTCCAGCTATTATTTTTAGTGCCAAGAATGCAAAGGTCCTCAATACTTCCTTAACAAACTGTTTTGAAATGTTACTAATTGTATTATGTGGAATATATAACTAAAAGTGCTTTAAAAAGCATTGTTATTAGATGGTTCTGTGCTTGAGAATGTTTACTGCTTTAACAGAGGCCCACGAATGCATGTATCGTTAGTTTCAGTGAATCTAACACCCTGGTCTGGCTACTTCAGGCAAATGTACTCACACTTATATACACGTGTGGTCACACACGTAATTAAAAATAAAATAAATATCTAAAAATTATTACCAATTTCTCTATTTTCATCTAACATGCTATTTAGTCTCAATTTTAAAAATTAACAGTATATTCAAAACAGTTTCAACATGATATCCATCTGAAATTATAAAGAATACTTGCGCTTCATTAAGAAAACGTAATAATTGTCAAAAATAGTCAAGACACTTAAATAGGCATGTGAAAAATGTCATGCAAATGCCCAACAGATATTTTAAAGTACAGCCAACATTAGAAATGAAAAGCAGCTGGTAAAAAGAAGAAAAAAAAGCATATTAAAATATTTATACCAGTAATATTTATAATATTCCAGATCTGGAAATAGCTCAAATAAGCCAATAGGAGAGTGGATTACATAATCTTGTGATTCAGAGACAATGGATTCTGTAAAGCTACATTAGCCAAATAAATCACAAATATAAAAATATGTTGTATGATTGTATTCCTATAACTTCGTGACTACATAAAATTAATTATAGTATTGGAGATTTGATGGGTTTTTTTTTTCTTTTGAGAAGTGTACAAGAAGGGTACACAAAGAAACTCCCAGAGTGCTGGTGGTGCTTTATTTCTTAAGTGAATCTTGGATGCACAGATATATTTAATATTTTATAAATTCAGTCTGTCCATATTTGAGGTCTATCATTATGGCAAATAGCAGGGGCATAGCAGAGAGATATTTCCTGAGAACAACAAAATTTTGTTTCCTTAAAGTTAAATCATAAAGCAAAAATAGGACTATTGGGGCAGACATTTTAGGAGACACATTTAAAAAGCCTGACATGATCTGATATTAGCTGGATGAAAGACAGAAGAGAATTGATGGGAGAGGAGAGTCAGGGGAGGGCTTGGAAGCCATGTTAGGATAAGGGGGGATCCTGGTAGTAAGTTTTACCTTTTGGACAAGTCTCCACCACATTTCTTCTAAACTTCTCTGCCCATAAATCCTGTCCTCTAAATTTTAAGTGAAAAACAAAACAAAACAAAACAAAACAAAACAAAAAACAAAACCAAAAAACAAAACAAAGCTCCCCAGAAAGTTCTGTCATGGTGATGCTAATACCTCTTATTCTTAGACTTTCTTTCTCTAGTCTTTGAAGTCACATGACTTCACTCTGTTCATGTGTACATCTGTATCTGAAGCACTCTGCCTCCCTTTCCTGTACTCCAGACACAGTGGCCTTCTGTGTGTACCTTCAATCCAACCTCCATTTCCACCAGAGAACTAGCTAGCTTTCTCTTTTACTAGAATGTTCCTCCTGGTTGGCCTTTCCTTTAGCTGACTGTTTATAAGAGTCATTTTCTTGAAGAAGCATAAATTATTAAAATTCAATCACCCTCGATTGCAAAAATGACCTCTAAGTATATCCATCTATAATGATTGATTAGACACATTCCATTCTGCTTGCTTCAAACAAGCAGTCTTCCTAGCCCATAACCAATATTTATTCTTTTTTTTTTTTTTTTCCTGCAAAGCCTGGGAGTGTGAGGATCGAGAAGCTGCCTAGTTGCAAATACTACCAGATTTTCTTCCAGAGACAAGCATCCCAGGTGCTATGAAAGTGAACAGACGTAAGGGATGATTGGATGGTTGGAGACAGCAGAGGTTCCTGAAGAGATAGCCAGGTGGTTCTTTGTGCTTGTTTTCAAAAACAAAACAAAACAAAACAAAACAAAACAAAACAAAACAAAACAAAACAAAACAAAACAAAACAAAAAAGCTTGTGTGAGCTGTTATGGTTAGATGGAGCTAAAAGATGGGCACTGATGGATCCATAGATCTTGGAGGAGACAAGAACTATGTATTTGGCAGTTAACCTGAGAAGAACAAATTGTATTCCAACCTCATACACCTTTTTTGTTTGTTTGTTTGTTTGTTTGTTTGTTTTGTTTTTTTTATTTAAGGTAATCATTTCTCAAGAAGAAGAAAGTAAATCCCAGGATGTAGGCTGACTTCGGTGCTAATTTAACATCCAGCCAACTTCCTGCCCTCAATCTGTAACACTTTTATTTGCTTACACAATGTATTGTTATGTCCTTTTACTTTGGGCAGAGTTTGAAGTGGATTTGAATCTAGTTCAAACTTCTTCCCTTTCAATGTCAGGCAATGGAAAGAAGCTTTCAATCACCTGGGTATCTTTTTCTCTTAATTGCTACATTGTTACAGAAAAGCAAAGCAGGAAGTTTTTTTCATGCTCACACCCCGAACTACCAGTGTGTTAAGAACCCAGGCTTTGAAAATTTGGTTCTAAATCTGTCTTCCTTTGAATGTTTGAAGACTGGGAATTTCACCTTAACTCAGACTCAGGACTGCAATAAAGTTAAAATTACAAGTCAGTTGTCTCCAAATCAGGAACCTACACACAGGAAAGTTGGTAATTGCCTCCCGCTAATCCCCATGGCATGTATGACTGAAGCCTGCCAGAATGCTGCCAGGAGATCTTTAGGATGAGAATCAAGGTTTCAGCTTCAGGCTAAAAAGTCAGGATAAGCTGGTGACTTACGCTGCCACCCATGACTCAAAGAACATCTATTCTTTCAAATGACAGGTTTTCTAGTTTAAACTGCAGGCATGAAAGGGAACATGCCTTTCACTGATGCATCATTGTTACTGCGGTTTAACTTCTTAACCTCTCTTCCTGTTGAAGATTCTTGCAGTCTGAAGAGTGTCTACAGCTTCCGTTATTACATTTGCACTTACTAGAATCCAAATAATAAAATTCAGAGAAATGTGTTCTTTGGGTTTATTTTGCCATGAAAAACCCCATTTTCATAATCATCTACATAGCTAACAAAATTGCTCCTTATAAGTTACTCAATTTTATTGTCTACTTAAAAAAAAATCACATGCGGGAGTGTGGTAGTGAACAATTTTAATTCCAGCACTTGGAAAGGAGAAGCAGAGTTTGAGGCCAGTCTGGTCTGTAGAGGGAGTTTCAGGACAGCCAAAACCACAGAGAAACCTCATGTCAAAATATTAATCAGTCAATCAACCAATCAACAAATAAAATCATATATATTTGGATAGAGTGCTATCTCCGAGGTTAAGAGCACTTGTTCTTCAAGAGGACCAGAGTTTGGTTCCCAGTACCCAGGTCTGGCTACCAACACTAATAGCAGGCATTTCACAGCAGCCTGAGACTTAATTCTAGGGGCTCCAGCATCCTTTTCTGGCCTCTGTAGCTACCTGTTGCTCACATGCAGTGTGCTGTATACATACATAACATACATACACACACGTGTGTTTGTGGGTGTGTGTATTCAGGCACACAAACATCCTGATAGAAAGATAAATAAACTTTAAAAATCAATCACATATTATAGAAACATGGCCACTATAATTAGAATTGTTAGCACATAAAATTATGAGTTTTGATAATTTTATGTCATTTAGAATGAAAATTTGAAGTTGTTCCAAAAGAATAAACTTTATTTGATTTTCACAGCTTAATTATATTCTCTTTGTGTCAATAAGGCATTATTGCTTTCTTTAACAATTATAGTCTCTAATTTCATATGCCTTTATAATTATAAGAAATGACCTAATATCTTACCTACTTATTTAGTAGATCCTAGGTCATTATTTCATATATACAGTTTATAAAGAGTTTGAACTTAGTGTCAATATTACAAATATACAGTATCAGACGAGCTAAAATCAAAAATGTATTAAGAAAAAGAAAAGAAAAATAAACAAAACCAAAACAGGAACCCATTAACCACCAAATCCATTAAATTGGTCAATGAACTCTCAAATAAGGAAATATAATGAATAATAAATATCTCAAAAATATTTAACCTTCTTAGACACCATAGATATAAAATAACACTACTTTGAGATTTCATCTCATTGAGTCAGAATAACTTAGGAGAGCAAATGATAATCAATGCTGGCCAGGAGGCAGGGAAAGAAGAGCTGCCATTAGAAATGGAGACTTGTGTAGAAATCAGTGTGGAGGCTTCTCAACAATTAAAAACAGAACCACCGTGTGTCTCAGCTCTATTACTGATAGGTATTTACCTAATAGACAATTGCATATCTCTATTGATAATTCCTAAGGAATGGAACAGGCTTATATGTCTGTTAGGTGGTAGTCAGACCAGAGAATTTTATTTTGCTATAAAGAAAATGAAATTGTGGCATTTGCAGAAATTATAAAAGTAGCTCAGACTCAACAAGCCCTGCATGTTTTCTCTAGTATGTGAATCCTAGATTTAAAATTTTCCTGTGTGCAATCACACAGGTGACTTAAAAGCAAAAGTGTGTGCGGGGATTTGTAGGGAGAAGAAAGACAAGCAGAGGAAGGACAGTGAGTTGGAAGAAGAAACTTGCGTAAAGATCACCAAAACAAAACATTCTGAAAAATGTTTAACAAAGCCCGTTACTTTGTCCAATAAGTTTATAGACCAATTTCTTCACCTTATAGCATTAAACACGAAGTAAAAGTAAGGCATTATTATGGATCTAACATTGCAGGTAGAACTTAAAATCTTGTTTGGATCTGCCTTTTTCCACTGATGCCATTTCTGTTGATTCCAGATTCAGTTCCTGTGTGTTTAATCGTCATATCTCCTGCAGTCTACAACAGTTCAGTTTTTGTCCTTCATGAACTTGACATGTTTTTGATAAGGACTGGTCTAGAGCTTTGTAGAATGTTCCTCAGTTTGTATTGGCTTGGTATTTTCTTGTGAGATTCACTTTCTTTAAGGAGAAGATCTCCTAGATACTGTGCTTTCCACTGAACAGAAGGGGTTGCGTCAGTATATCTCTACACTGCTGATGTTAAACCTGAATACTTGTTTGAGGTGGTGGATGCCAGGTTATGATTTTGTTTATTATTTTCTCTTTCCTAAACTCATTAAAAGTCAAATCAGGAGCCTAGTGAGATGTAGATATATAAGCCCTTTTTTGAAGGTACATCACAGAATGGAGGGAGCTGATATTAAGAACAGAGCAGTCAGCAGTGTATGACACCTCATGTCTATCAGCTCTTAGCTCAAGAAACCGTGGTAGGAGGATTGTGATGAGCCTAAGGCCAGTCTGGGATGCAGACAGGGCTCTATGTTATCCTGGTCTATAGAATGAGATTCTGTATAAACTTTACCTCCTGCCACCAAAACAAAACCATCATTGTCATTAATAAATATTTTAGGGGTGATGTGAGACATCCTTCAGTATGCTGTGAATTATCATTGGATAATAAATGAATTGTCTGGCCTATGGCAAAGCAGCTTAGAGACAGGTGAGAATTCCAAGCATAAATAAAGAAGAAGGAAGGCAGAGTCAAAAGAGAGAATCTGTAAGCTGTCACCAAAAGAGCAAGATGCAAAAGTGCAGGTAAGCCATGAGCAAACCATAGATTAGTAGAAATGGGTAAAGATGTAAGAGTAAGCCTGAGCAGTTTGGAATTAATATAAGCATCTGAGTCATTATTTAGGGCTAAGAGGCTGCAAAGCTACAGGTCTGGCCCTCAGCCTAGACAGGCCAGAAACATCAGGCAACATAGGGAAGAGTGTAACTTGATAATTTTCTCGTGTTTTATATATGAACTATATTTTCTTACTTGGTTATTAATTTGATCAATTACTTATAAAAGTGAAGTGACTTATACATGGCTCATAACTGGCAGTAATTAATACTAACAATATTTATTTCATAAACAACATGTAAAATGTTGCAGCTTTAACAATTGTGAATGCATGGCTTCCATTAAAAGAAAAAAATCCATGGTTAAGAGACTTCAAATTTTTAAACAGACACTAACTTTTTAAAGGCTAGAATTTTTAGTACCTTAATTTTCCCATGGAATCCCTCATTGCTAGGGTGATGAACTTTTTTTCAGATATTTCTTGGCCAACCATTTTCTTTCTTTCTTTTTCTTTTTCTTTTCTTTTCTTTCTTTTTTTTTTGAGAGCCCTCTGACTAGTTCCCAGGAACATTTTTTTTAAATGAATCATTTTATTTATTTGACTCTTTGTTTTTTGAGTTACTATATATTCTGGATATTAACCTGATGCCAGATGTGTAGCTGGAAAACATTCTATCCCATTCTGTGGGATTCCTCATCACCTTTGATTTTTTTTCCTTTAGCTGCGCAAAGCTTTTCAGTTTTGTGAGGTCCCACTTGTTAGTTGTTGGTCTGAATGCTTTCCTATTCAGACAATGTTTCGTACACCTATATCATGTAGGATACTGTTAATGATTTTTTTTTCTAGCAATTTCAGCGTTTTGAGTATCACCGTAAGGTCTTTGATCCATTTGGAGTTAGTTTTCTATAAGGTGATAGACATGGGCCTAATTTTATATTTCTGCATGTGGACATCGAGTTTATCTTAGCACCATTTGTTGCTTGGAAAATGCTATATTATTTGAAAAAGAACAAGAAGTGAAATATATGGGATTAGAAGGGAGGAAAACAAAGGGCGAATGATGTGTTATTATAATCTCAAAACTAAAATAAAACAGAATATCTTATTGTATTTTACATTATGCTATTAACATATATTTTGGGAGACAATCAGTAAATGAAAGATTGAGGGTTAACAGTGATATGCTCACCTGTCAAGCTGATGTAGAGTAATCAAGTTGGCTTTGGCTCTTGACATGTCTGTGGTCATTTGAGGGAAAGTCAGTTAAGAGATTTCCCAGATCAGTTATGCTGTAATTACATGTTTTGATTAATGAGTGATATAGGAGTGCCTTGCAGTTGTGAGTTATCACCATTCCTAGGAAGGTGGGTCAAGACTGTACTAAAAAAGTTAGCTGAGGCTTGGGTGCCTTCACAGAAGGCCTGGATTGGAGGATCCTCATCAGTCCTCAGGCAGGCAGAGAGGGCTGGACCGACTCCCCAGAGGTGGCACTGGACCCCTCCACTTTAAAAGCCTTGCTGAGCAGATAAAAGTAGTGGGCAGTGGTTGGATCTGTGCCTGGATCACCCAGGGAGCTCAGCCAAGGTACTTGGGGTAGCTGTAAGAACTTTCTGTGACTTTGATTGGTCTCCTAATATTTGTTTGGTCTTCAAGATATGGTGCGGGGACCTCCACAACAATTGGAAAGCCACAGACTCACCCTTCACTCCCAGGCCAAGTGGAGACCCTAGTCTCCAAGGCCCAGGTCAGAGACACAGTCCCTAAAACCCCACCTCCACTCAGCTCTGCCCTAAACCAAAGCCAGCAAGGAGAACCTCTGCAAGTCCAAACCCCCACCAAAACCCAGCCAAAGGGACATCCCACAGCCATACCCCACCACAACCACAAACCGTGTCATTATACAGCAACCCAAGTGACCTTCACAACAACCGGAGATCCACAGACCCCTGGCCCAGAACTGACTAAGAGCTAACTAAGAGTGAATGGAGGTAACAATGGACAGATGTCAGTGCAAGAATACAGATAGCAATATAACAAAGAACAAGACACCATGAGAAGAATCCGGAGGTTCTACAACATGAAGACCTGAGCATGGCAATGAAGAGGAAGCAGAAGAAAATGAACTTAAAAAAAAAAAACTTTATGAAGTTAATAGAAGCCTTAAAATAAGATATAAAAAATTTCCTCAAAGAAATAGAAGAAAATACAATAAAAAGCTGGAAGAGGTTAACAAATCCCCGAAAGAAAATAAAGAGAACCAAGAAAAAGAAAGCAAATAGGTGAAGGAAACAACCCAGGAATTAAAAATGGAAATAGAAGTACAAAGAAGGCACAAACTGAGGCAAGGCTCAAAATAGAAAAATCAGAAAAAAACCGAACCAGAAGTATAGATGCAAGCATAATCAACAGAATGTAAATGATGGAAAAGAGAATCTCCAGAGTGCAAGATTCAATAGTGGAAACAGATATGCCAGTCAAAGAAAACACCAAAACCAAAAAAAGTCATAACACAAAGTGTCCAGGAAATCCAGGACACCATGAAAAGACCAAACCTCTGGATCAAGGAAGAAGTTAAGAAAGAAATAAAAGACTTCCTGGAACACAATGAAAATCAATCCACAAAACACCCAAATTTATGGTATACAATAAAAGCAGTACTAAGAGGAAAATTCATAGCACTAGATGCCTATATGAAAAACCCAGGGAAATCTCTCACAAGAGACCTAACAGCGCAGCTGAAGGCTTTAAAACAATTAGAAACAAACTCATTTAGAAGGAGTAGACAGTAGGAAAAAACCAAACTCAGGGCTGAAATCAATATCATAGAAACAAAGAGAACAATACAGTCAAAGAGTTGATTCTTTGAGAAAGTCAACAAGATAGACAAACCCCTAACCCAAAGGATGCACATTATTACCCCAAAGGAATTAAATCAACTTTGTTCATAGCAGCATTATTCATAACAGCAAGGACCTGGAAACAACTTAGATGCCCCTCAACTGAAGAATGGATTAACAATTTGTGGTACATTGGCACAATGGAGTACTACTCGGCACTAAAATAAATGACATCCTAAAAATTGCAGTCAAATAGATGGATTTGTAGAACATCCTCCTGAGTGAAGTAACATAGGCCCAAAAATATAGGCATGCGATGTACTCACTTGTAAGTGGATTTTAAAGAAAACAAAGAATACACAAGCTGCAAACCACAACTCCTGAACGGACTGGTATCAGAAGGAATTTAAGAGAAGTATCCAGGGTTCCCCTGGGAAAACAAAATTGAGAAGCTCTCCTGAGCAAATTGGGATCATAATGGACAGTTTCCAAGGAGAGATGGGAACAAATCATGACAGCAGGAGATGGTTGAGTGAGTGAGTCAACAGAGGGAGAAAAAAGAGATGGATATCTTAATAGAGGAAGCCACCATGGAACAGAAAGTGGCTGTATTGTAATATATTTTTGGTCCATCTGGCTGATGGTCCAGACCCACAGACCTACAGTCCCAGACTAAATAGCCCCAAATAATCACACAAAGGCTTATATTAATTTCATGCTATTTGGCCTATGGCTCAAGCATCTTGCTAGCTAACTCCTACATTTTAATTCAACCCATTTCCATTAATATATCTTGCCACATGGCTCACCTATGTTACCTTACATTTAATTCTTGGGTGGCTGGATTATGTCTCTTCTCACTCTGCCCTACTTACCCCTATCTTTGCTAAATTTTCCTGCCGACTTCTAAGATGCCTGACACGGGCTAACACAGTGTCTTTATTAACTAATAATATTCAAAGCATACAGAAAGACATCCCACATCACTTTCCCTTTTCTGCTTAATCAAAAAGGTAGGTTTCAATTTTATTATAGCGAAACTACATTTTAAAAACAGCTATTAAGCAAGATTTACAGTTAAAATATCAAGTCTATTTCTATTTAACACAATTAGAGAAAATATTCTATCATCTACTTTACCCTTGTGAGTCTAAAGTTCCATATCTAATATACCTTTTAAAATAACTAAAGAAACTATATAATTATCTAATCTTCAACTACATCAAAGACCACAGAAGGATATATTACCTGAGTAGACAGGAAGCGCAAGCAACTTCCAATATAGAAATGACAGAGATGACACCTGTCTGTCTGGACATATACCCCCAGAGTTTCTGGCATACTTTTCAGTGTAACAGGAAATTTGAAGGACTGCTCTGCCCATTCTGGCATAGTTAGTTTCTTCTCCTTGTGTCCTGAGGTATGTCTGGCATTTTTCTCTGCAAAGCAGGAATCTAAAGGACCATCTTGGCTTGTTCTGTCAAAGTTCAGAGGTCACTTTCCTATGGATACTTCTTGTGCAGTTTATATAGCATACTGCCAAGCAGTCACTACAAGAACAGTTTCTTGTTCAGTGGCTAACCATTGCCACAAAGAAAGTAAATTCCTTATGAAGTTTTTTCAATGCCCATCATTCCTTGAAGTAGATTGGTACTGTCAGGAGCAGACCTGTATCCCTGTCCAGAAAAATCTAAGTTCTTAAAATATTTTAAGTGCCATATTTTGTAGGTCTTAGAAATGTTTGAAGATTACCTATCTAATTGAAATATCTTTGTATACTTAAAATATTTAATTAAGATGACTATAAATTTGGTTATCACAGATGACTATTAATCTCAATTGTTAAGTACACATTGCTATTTTAAAGGAATTTCATAAACATATTTTAAACAAGACTAGAAATATTCATACAGTATAATAAAATTAACCTTAAAATTGTAACAATAAGCCAAAATCCATACCAATGTAAAATAATTTGTGATTAACAGATGATTTTGGATTAAAATAAATTCAATTTTTTGTTTTTAAATCATTCCTATATCATATCCCTCTTTTTTGTTAGAAAGAGATTGACTATGGCCTGTAGTAATGAGGTTTCTTGGTTCTGGGTGGCCAGAGGTCCAGACCCACAGACTTGCAGCCCCAGACTCCTTAGCCGCCCGGCGCTGCTAAGGCCCCTAGAAATGACTCAGATGCTTATATTAACTTCATGCTGTTTGGCCTATGGCTCAGGCACATTGCTAGCTAGCTCTTACATCTTAACAACCCATTTCCATTAATCTGTCTACCACGTGGCCCATGGCTCACCTGTGTACCTTACATGCTTCTTTTTGGGCGGCTGGCTCGGTCTGTCTGACTTCACCCTGTTTCACCTACCTATGCTCTGATTTATCCTCCTACCTTTTCTATGGTGCCTGTCATGGGCCAAAAGAGCTCCTTTATTTAAAGATTGAGATTCACAGCATACAGAAAGACATTCCCACATCAATGACCATTAACCATTTATAATGAAAATAAACATTTATAAACAATGCTTTGGGAAGTTGGACATATCTTTCCACTACTACTTCCTGCTGATTGAGGGGCTTTGGCCCTCTTATGAAGACTCTTATGAAGGTCTTGAGCCTGGATCATATTAGTTGGCAGCCTTGAAGCTGATATGGCTGTCTCTTTCCATTAGAAATTTTTAAAGGGGGTCTTTGTTGATGAAACCGAAATAGCCTGGAAGTAATCCACAGGTCCTCATCTTCTTAGGAACCAAAGCAGAACCTCTTTTCCAAAGCGACATATCCTTAGAAACAAATTTCAAAGTCAAGATACCTTTAAAATATATGTATATATTTTTACATATACTTAAAATATATGTAAAATATATTAAAATATACCTTTAAAAAACTTAGCAGCCTTTGCAATCAAATGTCTTTCTGCAGTTATCTCATTAACAGTTAAAAAATTAAATAAAAAACAATAATAAGCATAATCCAGACTGTATATTTTCCATCTTTACATGGTTTATTATATTTTTATTTTCCTATTTCTCTTTATTAAAACATTTCTTTACTCTTTATATTTTCTCTCACAGCTTACATATTCTTTTTCACACACTTTGTAACTCATTTAGAGGTTTCTCCATTCCGAATCTATTTTACTGAGTATTCTTAATCATTTTCCAACCGGAAGAGCTTTTAAAATGCTAGACTGTAAAGCACTGCTTAGACTGCTGACTCTGCTCCACTCGACTTTTCAACATGGCAAAGGTACCAGAGCCACTCTTATTGTCTCAATTTTTAAAATAGTATTAAATATTGTGGAACTTTTATCACCTCAGTTTGGGGAATTTTAGGCTCCAAATTGCCTCCAACTAGAATAGTGGGTGAGGAGGGGGGTTGTATTGCTGCTGCTGCTGCTGCCTACTGCTCACTCCACTTAAGTGTTTGCCAGCAGGGGCTCTTAAAGGGCCACACAGTTTTTGCTGCTAATGCTGAGTCAGGAAGCCTCTCTTATGGAAGCTTCATCTGCTTGCCACCAGCAAACAGCAGTCCCAGAAATCTCTGCTACCAAGAAACCATCTTTGACTCTGTTCCCTTTTTGTTCAATATGAACAGAAACCTTAAATATGCAGCTTGTTGCTCATACTGAGTCTTCTGTGAGGCTTCGGGAACCAGGCTGTTATAGCTTAAGCTGACTGCTGTAAACCTGCCATTTTGTAATCAAAGCCTACATGTCCCAGCATCTCTATATCATGACCCACATCAGAGACACAACTCAGAAGCTGTTTCTGTGCTCTATGTGGGTGTTTCCCCCATGTTGAAGCACCTGATATTACAATAAAATTTACTTTCAGTATATCGTATAAAGGATTAATATTTATTGAGGGGGTTTATTGAACTCACGATGCAATTGGAACCTAAAAACAATACTTGGAGAGAAGAACAGTCCCAAGGTGAGCTGCTGATTTGCTCCCCAAAACTCTGTATCCTGGCTCTCAATTGATTCTGGCCATACTCTGTAGGGCTCCTGATTCTCAGGGGCTTCTAGGGATCCCTAAATAATACCTGAATTCCACTACAGCTGGGTGCTAGGAAAAGAACCCACAGGATGTCTTTAGCTAGGTCTCCAACCAATAGTGGAAAGGGTGCCCAAACAGGATTTTCCCTATAATCAAAGGAATGACTGCTCTAAGTGTCATTATAGAAACTTTGGCAATGAGTAGAGGCAGAAGTGTGGATCCATAGCTAAGCACCAGTAATGAGAGAGAAAGTAGAGTCTATAGTCTATATGAGCAAAGGGATAGGATTTATGAGAAAGAGACCCACAGAGACAGCCAGCTGGAACTATTGGGAGCTCACTGAATCAAAAACAACCACTGTGGAATCATCAGGAAAAGGAACTAAACCCTCCTAAGGTAGAAGACTGTCATATGGCCAGGGCAGTATGGGGAACTTCATGGAGTAGGATCAGATTATGTTCCTGTGCCTGAACCTTGGACCCCTTTCCCTACAGGGGAACACCTAACTCAGCCCTAATGTTGGGATGAGTGAATCAGACCTACCTCAAATGGATACACCAAACTGAATGGATCCACCTTGGGGAAAGGATGGGGGATGGAATAGGGAGAGGCTGAGGGAGGAC
Source organism: Phyllotis vaccarum (assembly GCA_033318265.1). Taxonomy (NCBI): domain Eukaryota; kingdom Metazoa; phylum Chordata; class Mammalia; order Rodentia; family Cricetidae; genus Phyllotis; species Phyllotis vaccarum. The sequence goes on along the minus strand of JARWLC010000012.1, from coordinate 48,569,656 downwards.
TGGGAAGGATTGGGAGGAGGGAAGGGAGGGTGAGCAGGGGGGTACATAGAAAAAAAACCTTTTAAATAAATAAACAATAATAAAAAAGAAAACCTCCTCCCTAAGAATTACCCTTTATATTATAAAAGGTGCTGTGTAAGCTGCCAAAAAGGGGAAGAAGTTTCTGTTCCTTCCTAGATGTGATGCCTATGAAGCACAGCAATAACCAGTGTGGCAAGCCATTTCTACATGTGCTATAGCGGAAACTCATGTCTTGACAATAAGCAACAGATCAGGTCAGGACAGATCAGCCTTTCCACTTGAATTGGAAAGCACAGTAAAAACCACAGAACTAGACCACTCTGTGGATAGAAAGAAAATTTATTTGGATAAATAAACTGCTGGGCTGTTTCTCAGGAGGACAGAGAACAGCAGGCAGTGGAAATGTCTTATCGATTTTGAGGGGGTAGGTGGTAGCTGGAGAGATACAGGCCATACAGCCTGGGGATTAGTGAAGACTGGGTTAATCACGAACTAGTTACTCTTTCCCAAGATATTTGACCATTGGGGTGGTGTCTTAATTAGGGTTTTATTGCTGTGAAGAGACACCTTGACCACAGCTCTTTTGTTTTGTTTTGTTTTTAAACGTGCATTGGTGTTTTTGCCTGCCTGTATGTCTCAGTGAGAATGTCAGATCCCCTAGAACTGCAGTTAAAGACAGCTGTGAGCTGCCATGAGAATGCTGAGAATTGAACAAAGTTCTTCTGGAGGGTCAGTCAGTGACCTTAACTGCTGAGAAATCTCTCCAGCTCCTGTCCAAAGGCTACTTACAGCTTCCGGGTTTAGTCCATTATTATCATGGAAGGAAAATGGTGGCATGCAGGCAGTATGCAAGGTAAGGAGCTGAGAGTCCTACATCTTGATTGTGGGGACCAGGAGAGGAATGTTGATCCCAGAAGTGCTTGGCTATACAGCTGTCATGATAGGCCGAATAAAATCCAGCCAGATAGTAAGCCTTAGAATCTCTTACTGACAGTACTGGGTAGTTCCCAAAAAAAGCCTAAAACAAACACCTCTCAGGGACTAACTAGTACCTCTGGGGAAATATCTGATATTCCGAACATTCCTTTTGAGAGATAGTCCTTGAGGTCAGCACACACCTATTCCCCTTGATTTCACTAAGATAGCCCTAGACCAATGTCAGCCAATCAGGGTTCTGAACCCTGGAAATCCCCCCCCCCAACCCCTGCTGAGATCAAACCTCTACCCCGCCCAGGCTTGGTGCTCTCTGCTCTAACTGTTACCTCAGACAGACAGAAAGATCAAAATTACACTTGAATAAAGGCTCTTTGTTTTATGTGTGTGTGTGTGTGTGGGGAGAGGGGGGAGTAGAAAGTTAGCTGAGCTTGAGTCAGAAAGTGAGCTAAACAGTGAGCAGCATTCCTCCGAGCATTCTTCTTCAGGACTTGTGAAAGTTTATGCCCTAAGTCCAATGATGGAATCAGACCAGGAAGCGTAAGCTGAAATAAATTCTTTCCTCTTCTGCATTGCTCTGGTCACACTGTTTAGCTCAACAAGAGGAAAGCAACTAGACTACTCCATGCATTGTGCAATCTAATTTTATCTTTTCTTTTGACCTAAGTTGGTACTTTTCAATCCATTATTGATTTCTAGAATTTACAGTACGATTTAGTAAGTTTACATTAAAACAAAATTTTACTTCGCTAAGTATACTGTACAGACCTAATAACAATATTTACTCATTCTATGTATTATTGTTATAATTTCCCTTTCATTCCTCCATGCACATTCAAAACCACACAGAACATTGTTCCTATTTTACCTAAAAGGAATCAGCTCTATTTTGAAGCAACCAGACAAAAGAGAAGATTGCGTTTTATTTGATAAGTTTCACAAGTTAGCTTTAAAAGAAAGCAGTTACCAGGAGCTCCTGGAAGAGCAGGAGGGTCTAATGTTGTATAGGCTGCTAAGCGAGGCTCAGAACAATAAGACTCTGATATAACTTATTGGAAGAGTCCTTATTCAGCTTGGGGAAGGCCATAGATTTCCTCCCCAACGTTGCCTTGAACTCCATAAAGCAAACAAGCAAACAAACAGAAAACGAGAAAATAAAGCAGAGAGTCATAGCATGCCCTCTTAAATATGAGAAAATAAAACAGAAAATATTCAGACCCTGAGCTTATACCATGTGCTCATTTTTTGTTTTGTTTTGTTTTAAATGAAACACAAACTAAGAAACATTGTGACGTGGCTCAGTGGTCAAGTACTAGCTTTGCATGCGCATGGGCCTGGACTGGGTCTCCACTATCACAAAACCCCAAAAGAAGCTAAGAGTTGGACATTAAAGTAATTATCTGTGGCTACAAAGGGTAAACTGTCAATCAAGTTTGCAATGATGAAATTAAGTGCATCCACAAGTAACATTAGCCTGTGTTTCCAAAATGGATGCATTTTCTTCATATATGAGACAGCAATAGTATTAGTATTTCTGAGGTTTTCCTATATGCTTTGCTCTATATTTTTAAACTATCTGTAGTGCCACTTCTCTACAGCTACATTGTGTAATATTTAGGGCTGCTAGAACAAAAAAAAATGGAAACTGGGAAACTTGGAAAGGACAGTTTATCTTCCCACAGTTCTGAAAGCTTGGAGCTCTAAGATTAGGGGCCAGAATTTCAGTTGTCCGATCCTACCTAGTAGGAAGCAGAAAGCAACAGACATGAATGCAATGCAAGCCTTAGGGCACTAATCTTATCTATCTCTCAAAGGCCACCCCTTTAAATATTCTTTTAAGACACACTAAGTTTCATTATGAATCATAGTCCAGGCAAAACTTTCAAACCATACCACCTCTTAAGACTTACTCCCTGCTCCATTATATAGCTTCAGTTACAGTAATGGATTTGCTAATACTTCGGGAATCTCATACAATGCATCTTGGTAGTACTCACTCCTCCTCCACATCTTTCAAAATTCACTCTTACTTCCTACCATTCAACTTCAACTCCTCCTCCTCCAGTCCTTCTCCTCCTTGATGAGGCTAGCCTGTGCTAAGTCCTCTTTGGAATGGGGCGTGCCCTGAAGTGCAGTCTATCTTCTAGGAGTCACACCATTCTTAGAAACAGTTGACTTTCTAGTTCCCATTTCTACTTCTCAGCTGGTGCTGTGACTTTATTACCCCCCCTCCCACACACACACACACATGAGCTTGGGGGACTTTCTCCAAAGTCAGTACAGGCCCTCTGTACATTGTCACAATCATTGGAAGTGCATATGTGCAAATTTCCTGCTTGTGTATGGGAAACAGTTTTATTGAAGTTATCCACCACCCTGGCTCTTTCTGTCTTCTTTCCATGATGATGGCTGAGCCTTGTGAGGAGGGCTGTGGTGCTCATGTTTTAATGCTCTCCAGTTTTAGTCTCTGTACTCTGACCAGTTGAATTAGAGTCTCTTTATTGTCATATCTTCATTACATCTCTTTATTGTAAGACAACGGTTCTCCGAAAAGGTCTGAGAAAGTCTTCCTTCTTTAGACCAACTGTAAATAACTCTAGAGGCTTGGAATCCAGATTTACATTGGCTGTGCTTTTGCCTAGAAGATAGAATTTTAAAGCCCTTCTCAACTTCTAGATATTACAATTGTGCTTGCCATTTCAACTTTGACAAAGTGTTATTTGCCTTACAAGAAGTAGTATAAATGACTTTTTTGCGGGGGGGGGGGTAATGAGCCTTCAATTGTCACTTATTTTCAATATTCTGGGCAGATATGAGTCATAAATTCATCAAAAGTCACTGCAAAGGTAGGCTTCCCTGGTTAGAGTAGGGAGTAGCCTTTGTCCAAGGGTATAAACAGAGATAGTTAGCAGTTGAAAGGTATGTCTATTTACCCGAACAACAGTAGTAATTTCTCCCATAGAGCCTACTACGCTACTCCTGTAAGACATAGTTTAAACTTTTTAACTTGTCTGTATTAAGCTTCCAACAAGTCATATACTTTCTTTCTGTCAGGGAAGCCTAAGTCCTATAGCCTTTGTCCTATCCCAGAAATCCCTTTATTCAGCTTCTTCTCTAACAGGACTCTGGGAATCTAGAGCCACTTCCTTAACGATAAGGGGTAATATTCAGTTATGACATAATTTCTTTGGTAGACCTAAGAAAAATAGTTATTTTTCAAGTTGTGTCACATTTAGTTTTTTTTTTTTTTTTTTTTTTTTTTTAACTTGTGAGGATAGGAGTGATTTTGAAGCTTTTCCTAACCTCAACTGGAAACTCAAACTCCATAAGCTAAACTGTAAACCAGTTACATAATTTTTGCATAAAACGCAGAGCTAACTATTGTTCCTCACTTTGATGACTTCCACAAGAGAATGTTCTCTCTGCTTTGGAGTAACACAAGGTATTTGTTTAATATAAACTTGATTCTATATTTCATATATAGAACTTATATTCAAAGTATTCTATATTTTTAAACTTTCTCTTTAGGTCACGATTATCAGACTCTTCAGCTGGCTTCTTTGCTAAGCTTATGTCCAACCAGCAAACTTGGCACAGTTGATGTTCAGTTTATCAAGAGGAAATTTTGCTTCAGCTTTGCTGCACATAGGTTTTTGAAAGGGCTCTGGTTTGCTAATATGTACCAACTTGGATAAAGGGATTTTTAATTGCTAATATTTGGTATAAAGTTTACCTGTATTTTATTTTAAATGTGCATCCTTTGATGTGTCTCTTTACCTAGTCTTCCCAATTTACTGTTAAAAAATTACCATTCTTTAAAAAAAAAAACTTGGAGAATGTGGATAATAATATTTTATTCAAAAACAGCTGTTTTTCAGAGGAAGTGAATCGCACATCCATGACTAAGCAGGATGTTGAGAACATCAGCAGCTATGTCATCTTTGTCACCATGTCCAGGCTTCACATATTTCTAAAATCAATGATATGAACTCTAGAACAGGAAAGTAGTCTTCCTGTAATGTTGGAAAAAGGGAAATTTGCATTGGTTAAGAGTTAATTTGATGAGCAGTAAAGTCCCAGGTGTGTTAATGTTTTATTTAATTAAAAATTGCATCATTGTTATCTGTTTATATATGTGTAAAATCTAAATACTAGTTTAATAATAGTATTAAAGTCATTAATGTCTGTCAGAGAATATGAATTAGTTTAAAACACTTTCAAGTTATATCTATCTTCTGTCCATAATTGTAATATAATTCATTGGTCTTTAAAATTATTAACTTTTAAGTTCCATTTTTCTTTAATTATGTATTTGAGATTACTGTATAATTACAACATTTCCCTCCTTGCCTTTGAGAAAACAGTCTCATATATGTCCCCTTGCTTTCTTTCAAAATGATGGCCTCTGTTTTATTAGTTGTAATTCTATGTATGTATATGCATATAAATATATTCCTAAATACATAACATTTATATACCCAGTTAGTCTGATTTTACTTGTGTGTATATTTTAAGGGACAATCATTTGGTATTTTAAAAAGATTTATTTATTTTTATTTTGTGTTTATTAACGTTTGCCTGCTTTCATGTATGCATGTGTACCACAAGCATGCCTCATGACAGAAGAGGGTGAACAATACCCTGAAACGGAAGTTAGAAATGGTTTTGAGTTGCCACATGGGTTCTAGAAACTAAACTTGGGTCCTCTGCAAGAGCAGGAAATGCTCGTAAATAGCCCTCAAGGTGCATGGACTTCTTGAAAATGTACAAACCTGGTTCTGAAGTGTCCAGAATGTTTTGTACTGACCAGATAATCTTATTTTTCTTTTAGTTAAAATAAAACAGGATTTAATGGTCACATGCCTAGTGATTTAGAATTAATGATACTAAAGTTAAATGCTTATATTAAAAAAGAATCAAAACTCTGGATAGAAATGAGTTATCTACTTAGTCAGAGTCCAAACAATTCCTAAATGTTCCAGAGACCTTTTGTTGTTCATCTCTGTTACCTGCTTAGCAATTGCGTTTTAGATTCTCCTTCAGTGTATTTATTGTTCTTAGTTTTTCCAGCTACTAAAATTAACCACTTATTTTTTTAACAGTATATATTTTCAGTAGAGGAAAAAGTGTGACATTAAAAGGTATTGAATTCCCAGAAACATTGATCTGGTTTTCTAATGACGAGGGAGACAGACAAAAAGAGCAGAGAACATAAATACTTGAAGTTAAAAGGAATCAGTTGTGATGTTGTAAGAGCCAAAGACAGGAACACATAAATGGTACATCATGAGTCAATGAATGTTCACAGAGAGTTCTAAAAGGAAATAAACCACTTTGCAAGGTCAGATCAATCATTACTTATGAACACCGAGGGGGTTGAATTGGGAATTCTAATGATTTGATACAGGAGAAATATATCCATGCACCTTGCTAATTAGCATCTTTATGTGGCTTAGAACAAAAGGTAAAATCACCAATTCAGTACAGAAATGTCTGGCTATTGCTACTGGGAATAAATTAAGCATATTATTTTGTATTTTGTAGTATATGTAATGAATATATACCAATGAAAGTATGTTGTGATATACTTCTTAAGATCACAGCAATATAAATCTAGGCAATAGTTTTGTTAAAAGCAGTTTGTACGGCAAAATGTATTTGCATTGCTGTTTTCTAATTTGCTGACCTTTTATAATCTCTTTTTTCATTCTTCGTTCATTCATTTGACATTGTAGCTAATTGATATATTGACACATTATCAATTTGATATTCTTTGTTGACATATTTACTCATCATAATTTCAAATATAGTTTTGCTGTGGTGATTTAAATTGGAAATGTCCCCGAAAGGCTCAAGTATTTGAATATGCAGTTTCTGTTTGGCAGTACTGTTTTGGGGAAGTTATGGAACCTTTAGTCTGTATAACTTTGCTGTAGGAAGTAAATCATCAAGAATAGGCTTTTAGAGTTTGTAACCTTGCCGTACCTTTAGTTAACCCTCTATGCTTTCTGTGTGTAGATGATGCCATGCTCGATGCTTGTTGTCATGAATCCCTGCCATCATGTCCTCACATCCCTCTGGAAGTGTAAATACAAATAAAATCCTTGCTTTTGGTAATGATATTTTATCAGAGCTACAGAAAAGTAATTAATGCAGAAATTGACACTAGAGAGTGAGGCGAGCTATTGCCATGAAGAACCAGCCTGGTGTTTATTTGGCAGGGGGTGCATGATAAAGAGTTTGAACCAGAACAATAAAAAGAAAGAAACAGTTGAATGCTGTAGGCAATGCTTAACAGACCATTCTAGTAGAAGCCTGGAAAACATTAGTCCTGAGAGTAGTAAGAGTCTAGCACAAGATGTTTCAAAGGAAATAAAGGCCTTTAACATCAACTATTACTTTTCAGACTAGTTATTTTTGAGTTTTCTGGTGCAGTCCTTGGGCTCTTTACTTATAGAATCAAAATATCAACTATAAGGAGATTTTTAACTGCTTCTCCTGTTTGCATTCCATCCTTCACTAACTTACTGTTTTAACTAAGACTTCTCCCCTATACTCCTCTCTCTTCTTTATAAATCTTACCATTCCATGTTCTTTTCTCTATTTTCATATTACACGTGTTTGTTCTACTATCCTTGCTGGTGTAAGGCATCTCTCCACGCCTATCCATGTTCCCTTTTTACTCTTTGGTCTCTAAAGGTAAACAAAAATATCTCAGAGCTTAATGCTGAGATAAATATATGCATGAGGAGTTATGTAGGGGGATTATGTTGTTACATTGTAAATAATTGTCCTGCCTACCAGCTTAATAAAAACGCTGATTGGCCAAAGGCACACAGGAAATGTGGGTGGGACTGCCAGACAAAGAAAACTCTGAACAGAAAGAACCAAGCAGAAATGCCCCAGAGAAGCCAGAAGATGCAAAGGACAACTATGCTGCTCTAAGAAAGGTGCTGAGTCGCATGGCTGAACAGGATAAGAGTCATGGGTTAGTTTAAGAGCAAGTTATATGCCTGGACCTTAGGCTGATCAACATACAATTGTATCTGTGTGTTTCAGTGGGACTATGGGACTGTGGGCCTGAAAGTCAGGGCTACCAGGCTAGGCCAGATAGTCTGGGCCAGGAAGCTGGGCCACAAGGTAAGACCGGAAATTCTGGGTAAGAAACCTAATACAACAGAATTGTGTGGCTTATATCACTTAGTGTGCATCCCCCTTTCCCCAGTAGATTTCATTTTATCCTTATACTGGATAAAATTTCATTGCTTATATATACCATATTTCCTTATGCATTTATAATTATACTTCTTAGCTATAACAAACAGAGGAGGATTGAACATGGATGTGCAAGGATCTTAGTAGTAGGAAAAGAACCACTGAACCATTGTTCAGGCTCCTGCACTGTTAGTGTGCAAGCCTAGGATTGGTGTTGATGGAGAGTTGGATCATCTGCGAGTTCTATATCTACTCTTTAAAGAGACTCCAGACTGATTCAAGGAAATGTTTCTTATTTATTTTAATGTCATGTGATGCCACCAATTTGCTAATATATTTTATAATTAGTTAGTTACAGCAGTTTTTAAAATAAGGATGTAGAATTTTCTGGAAAGTTTTATATTAGCAAAAATTTTAATCCTCCTTTCTTCTTTTAGGTGTTTCTATTGTGTTTTATATCTATTGATATACTGTATATTTGTATATATAATATATTGTATATATAAACTTTTAATATTTAAACTTGTAATATAATTCCTCTAGGATATTGCTTTTGCAAATTGTAAGATTGGTAACTTGTATTGGCTTAATTAAATGTTGACTGGCCATAAGCTAGGCAGGAAGTCGAGGTGGAACAAACAGACTAAGAGAATTCTGGGAAAAAGGAAGGCAGAACAGAGATGACAGCCAGACACAGAGGAAGCAATATGAGAATGCTTCACTGAAGAAAAGGTACCAAGTCACCTGATGGTGGTAAACATTGATAAGAATTATGAGTAAATTTAAGTGTATGAGCTAGATAATGACATGCTTTAGTTACTGGTCCAGTAGTTACTATAATACTAAGCCTCTGAGTTAATTACTTGGTAAGCAGCTGCCAGGTATTTGAGAGTTTCTGACAGGACAGAGAAACTTCCCACTATGAATTCCTAATTTTTTTTTGAAATCTCTGTTGTTTCTGTTATTAAATATAATATCAGCTATTAGCTGGGACTATATATGTGACTATGCTAAGAAAAGAGCTATTTTTCCCCTAAGGTTACTGAAAGTTACTATATTTTATTCTTGTACATAAAATGAAGATAAATAAAACTTATTTTGAGTGGCTGGAAAGTTGGCTCAGGGGCTAAAAGTCCTGACTGCTCTTCCCAAAGGACCCGGGTTCAATTCTCAGCACTTACATAGCAGCTTGTAACTGTCTGTAAATCTAGTTACAGGGGACCTGACACCATTATATAGACATACATATCAGCAAAACAACAATGCATATTATATAAATAAGTTAATTTAAATCTTATTTTAATATCTATGATTTTTTCTTATATTCCTGTTTCTATATATTACTTTCTGTTTTTGTTATTCAGTCTGCTAATTTGTATAACTCGTTTAAAAGTTTATTTCTGTATTTGTATAGGAAATTTCATGCACATAGACAAAATAACAGCCGTGGTTGCTACTTATTATCTCTGTTGTATTTTGAATGTATTACTTCCATTAGCTGAAAGGTTTTATTTTTAATCATGTGTGCATATATTCTTTCTAGAAAAATAATTATTATAGAATAAAAGTACTTGATTAAGACTTGGAAAGAATCACCCTGAGAAACTATTTGGCAAAAAAAAAAAAAAGTTTTTGAAAGCTAATTCTTCTACAATTTGTTTTTTTTTTTTTTTTCTTTTTTGCTTTGTGTTTCTAATATTTTCTCATGAAAATCAGTGACAAAAGAAAGCAATAACAACAGACTCAGAATAAGTGAAGGAAATGGGTAGGGGAGGGGAAAGCGTCCTTGGATTAGTGCCTTAGTATTTTACTTAAATTCCAAAGGCGAATCAAGAAACAAACATACAAACAAGTGTTGGGCAATTTACGGCATGAGTTCAGGCAAAGTGGAGCTTTAGTTGTTCCTTATGGTCTGGGTAGTGGGGAGTTTTCAGAGCTGTGTTCACTGCTGAAATAGAGGGAGGCTGCCTAACAATTTAGTAAAATTATAAAGGACATGGAAAAGCAAACAAATCATGTTCCTACAAACAAACAAAAACGACTCTCATGGGTCTTTCAGACTGCAGATGAAGTCATCGGACAGGTTTACCAAGACCTGCATCCATATTCTGTGTGTGGAAATGTCTTGCTGAGAATAGTAAGAAGTATATGAGGCCCAGCTGCTGCTTGTAGCCAAATTTGCACAACAGAGTCTTGGGTACTGCAGATGCACCTTTGAACTTGGAGGTCTGTTTATCAGATAAGCTCTGTTTTCAGGTACATTAAAAACATTACAAAAGGAATTTTCAGTAAATGCTTGATATTTTCCTAATTAAAATGCAATTAAATTAAAAACAAAACTCTCATTGGGCATTAAGAGTGCCTCATGTTCATTGACCTGGAAAATTGCTCACATTTTTAGTTTTATTATTCTCAAGAGTAAATGTAGTCCTTGAATTTGGTTCATACGTGTTAAAAGTGTATTTTAATTATTCACTGTTTAGTGTTTTGGCCTCTTTTGGCACAGTACTGAATTCTTTTGTGTGGAAACCACTACCCTATTCTTTTTTTTTTTTTGTGGCTCATTTACATTAAATCTTGGCCATTTTGAATTTCAGTTGTTTTTATGGTTTTATTTACAAATTTATGAAAAGCATTTTTTTTTGGTGAAAAGTTATTAACCTTGTATTTGCAAAGTAAGCAATGTTACAATGTAGCTATAGAGGTTTCTGAAGAAGTTTTGTTGTATAACATAGTTGGTAATTATTTTGCAAAGTGATAATATGTATTTACAATATTTGACTTTTGATGTACTGTATAAGGCAATTAAACAATTAGTTTTTATATATGAGATATGGAGGCTCTTGAATACAAAATTTTAATGTCCATAATAACTTACTGATCACTTGGTAGGAGAGTGAATGTTATTGATTTAGGATGATCTGATCAAAGATTTAGATATTAGTGTATGAAAAACCAAGCTTGTGTTTTAGGTAAAATGGTCAGAGGCAGGGACCCAGAGTTGTTTCAGTCAGAAGAAATAAGCCATGAAATTGACATTGAAATGAAGTGTATAAAAAATAAATACACATTGCATTTGTCTGTATGAGACACTTAAGGGTAGGTGTGAAGGAAGTGTTAAAATTAGTCAATAAATATTTTTAGGAAATGGAGGTATTTATAGTAAAAGTTATACAGAGTATTCAATGACTGTAAAATATGACTCTTGGAAGAGTAGATGTCTGCACTTGAAGTCTGCACTTCAAGGAAAATTTGAATTCATTGTAAAATAAAATATGACTTAAAAATTAAGACACATTAAATATACAAATTTAACTATTCCAAATTTTCTATTTTACTGTATAAACATAAACAGATATTGAGTAACTACAAATACCTGCTCACAGAAACTGATATTAATAGGTCATCTGCTGTAAAACTTAAGAAAATGAAAATATATGACATGTGTGACATGCTACTAAAAATGAATACTCAGGATATAATGATAAGAGTTTTTGTGCTTGCTGACTTTTAAAAATACTTTTTCAAATCTTGGATGCTTAAAGGGCCAAACAGCTAGACATTGTTTTTTATTGTAATAGGGAATCAAATGGAAAAAGATTTTTAAATTAGTGCTTTTCATCATCTTTAGCTACCTATGTATATTAAATTAAAAACAAATACTTGGCACTTATTTCTATGATTGCAGATGATAAAATATACAAAATAACTCCATAAAACTCTGCAGTCTCAATTCGGGGTTATTTTTGGTGTTTGAATCAGCATTAATTGAAGAGATAACCATTAATTTCTGTTGATGATCATTCTTAAAATCTCAAGCTTAAAATGTTTTTCTTTTTAAGAGTATTTTGATACTGATATGAAATGAGCAAATGTGCACTGTCTTCTGCTTCTGGGCTGGATTGCTGGCTGTATTTTCTACTACTAGTGTGGGACTCTAACAATCTCCACCTTTTCTTCGATTCCATCTATTTATTTATCCTATTGTAATCTAGACTAACAGGACTAAAGAACTTGGCCTTAGAATTAAGGAGACTAAGATGTGAGTATTATAAAGGACAAAGTGTTAATTTTAATAAAAAAAAACCGTGTAAGAGAATAGAAAATGTGATTGTACGTTATATGTTATGGTTTAATTTATTTTATACATTTAAAGATGAATAAAATAATTTAAAAATTCAAGCTACTGCCTTCAAGCCTCATCTCTTGGTGGTTGAATAATTGTTTTTTTTTCTACTTCCATTGTTCAAAATGGCCATTGAGAAAGGATCGGTCTTTGACACTCTGAAAAGGGATTTCTGTTTGTTTTTGTTACTCAAGAATGGAGAAAAGTGTGTACGTATATAAACAGCAAATACTGAAGCTGAACTTGAAGTTTAGGTGAAATTTACAATGAACATCATGATGAAGGGGCAAGCAGGAAAAAAATATTTGGTGAGGAAAAGTAGAAACTCTTATATGGCTGAGAATTTACAGTTTTCTGAGAAGACTGGGCTTATGAGGAGAAGTCTGGGTAAAATTTCAGGATTTAAGAGAATACCAATAAAGTGAAGATTGACATTAACCAGACCTGGCTATAAATACCACACAAAGAGACCAAACAAGTTCTCCCTTGACAGGTCCGACCACCTCTCCTTCAAACGCAACCTACAAGGAACAGCACTCGTATGAAACCCCGTGTTCTTTTAGAAGCAGGGAAACTTAATACGCTCGTTGCAGACTCTAGTTTTGGGATGATTTCAATCTGTGTATTTATGACTGTCATGGTCTCTGAGATCGCACAGCATCATGGGGCAGAGGAGACTCGGCCTGCCAGCATGCATTCACTCATCCCATCTCCTTGTCTTCTCAGTCAAAGTGATGTCACTTCCTGCTTCTTAACATCATTTTGATTGGAGTAGGAAGTCATTTTGATGCTTAGGAAAAACTTCTTGTTGCCTGTCCTGGGGGGGGGGGGGGGGGGCAATGTGGACATAAGCTTGCTTCTTTTTTCCCCCTTTCTTTTTACATACTGCTTGGAAAACAATAGAACATGGAGGTGGTTTTATGTTGCTGTTATTCACTTACATATTTTAATTCTTCTTAATATTTTGAAATACCATTATTTGAATTTAAATTCCATAATCTATAACTGCTATACATACTGACAAGTCATTATTATTGAATAATTAAATATTTTTACTATTTTTGGTCAATATTCCAACAATGATTTTAAGGGTATACATTCTAATTTTTTTTTTTTTATCAGCAACAAAAAACTTTTATTTGCAAAGTTTGAAACCATCAAGTTGGAACAAAATAAATGAAATATTGATTTATATAGAAAGAAATAAAAACAAATATCCAGAAATTATACTGATTCATATGAAGAAATGAAAATTACTTGAGTAATAACAGATAAACCCTCAAGTAGAATTTCTAAGACTTTGTGACAAAATTCACTCTGGAGGATGTGATATGTAGTTCTTTGTAAGTAAAATTTTAATGCCAAAATTCAGATTTCCACAACGTTCTGAAAGGTGACTTTTAAAAATCAATTTAGAATAATTAAGAAAAGAGAGTTAATTAAAACTCTTGGATCTTCTCAATTTCAAAATTTAATAATTTCTCTTCTTTGTGCATTTGAATTATTCATCACTTATACAGCAAGACAGCAGAGTTCAACTGAATTATTAATTAAACCTTCAGAATAATATCTGTAAATGATCAAAATCAATATGATCAATTTATAACAGTAGTACTTCAACATTTTATTTAAAAATAATTTTCTGTAATAGAGAGTGGTTAACAGTTTTTAATTTTACTTAATTTGTCTGACTTGGTTAAATATATAGTCAAATAATTCATCAAATTCTTTCCATTTAAGAGAAAAATGCTGCTTATAAATGCTTCAAAATCATGTGAGAAGATGGAAATACTATCATTTGTAACTTTTAAAATTCCAATAACTTTCTGAAATGAACATTTTCTGGGAATGCATAAATGCAATATGTCAATTTTATTGGTCCTTGAAATGACAAGTATAGTTTTTAAAGGAAAATATCGTATTATATACAATTGATCAATACATTTAGATTGCATTTAATATAAGCTTCAACATTTTGTCTTCTATACAGTACAGGCTTGATGTACTATGAACACTATTTTCAATATTGTGTTCCAAGAAAAACAGCAATAATATTTCAGTATGAATATTGAAAAGGCAGCGTGTATAGCTTGAACCTGTATAGCCTGTATAGTTTGAACCTCTTCTTACAAAGATGAGCAAATATATGCATCCAAATTGAAAGGAATTCATTATTCATCAATAGTTCATTCTTTCCCAGGCAACTCACCCTTTCCTACTCTTTCTAGTTACTCTGATTGACTTGCCGTAGAGGACGTGATCTCTTTCTTCATAAGAACCAAACTCTTCTTGCTGTCATCCAAAAAGCATCCCTGGGCCAATTTACTCATTTCACAATGGACTAGCAAATAACATCCATCTGACCTTTATTAGCCTGTAATAGTTCTATCTTATTTTTGAATCTTTTAAGTGACCTTTAATAAGAGAGCTTTTTGTTTATTTACCCCAGACCTGCCTCACGACAAGTTTTCAGCTGTACGCGAATCAACAAACAAACATATTTGTGCTGCAGTGCTATTAATTGCAAAGATGAAATTACTGTATCATTCAGATTATTGTTGTTGCATGTGTTTCCAGAGCATCTTCCACTATCCAAAGTAAATGCAGAGATGAGCTACCCAAAGTGGTGATTTTTGTCTTACCTAACTATTAAACTGTTACTTAGTGGAAGAAAGGAAGGTGAGATATAAAGTAGATTAAGTGACACACTTGAATCAATAAAATATGTTTGAAGGCAGACTTGCAATTTGTGTACTCCAGCAGAGCATAGTCATTTAATTTAAATTAAAATCTTCAAATGGGAGAGCTATCTGTTTTCCTTGGTTCTCTGATTTGTCCCTGTTATGAGAGTTACCTAATAAGTATTTATTTCATGAGTGGACTATACTGATTGGCTAGCATCTTGAGTGTCTACAGTAGTGCCTTATCCCAAAAGCCCAAAGCTAAGTCTTTCTTGTTTGATGTCATGTTTTATGTTTCTGTATTAATTTTAAATTTATAAACTTTCTGGGAGTTCAAGGTAAAAATGAATCAGAATACCTTAAAATTTCATGTTTAAAATGGAGGTGGATAGAGAAGATACATGAGATTTTTTGTGCTCAAAAAAAAAAAATGACATATGGAACCATATTTGTGTGATTCACCTTTTCACATGGCTATTGACTTCTTTCTTTAGGAGTCTCCATTCAAAGAAAGCCACACTCGGTAAAGTCACACAAATGAAGGCCCAGAGCCTTATAGGGAAATATATAGGATAAAAAAATACTGATTTTTATGTTAAAAAGTATTTTCTGCTTCCTGCCAAATCATTTGAATCACAAATAAAGAAGCACATGGACGAGATTCTTCACTTTAGCATAAATAAAACATCATGATGACATAAAATAGTATGCCACAAAGCTTAGCTATGTTAATTGAAATTCATTTACTGAAGTACAATGATACAAGTGTATGGGAATTTCACAATGAGAGGCATTATTTTATATTTCAGTTAAAAATCAATGAAGAAAATATAACTCATTAAAACACCTACATTAAATTATTTGAAAGAAATGCACCAAGGAGAATTATGATGATTAGAAAAAAAATGCTATCAAGTTTTCTGTGATGGACTTTACAGTAGGTATGACAAGGACCAAATAAGTAAGAAAAACACAGTTAAGTGTTACTGGTTAACTATAATATTGTACTAGTCCAAGAGCATATATCCAAGATTTCACTCAACTGAGTCTTAATATTATATGAATTCATAGCCACTTAATCAGGCAAGAGTAAAATGTTGAAATTATTTCCACATTGTTTTTCAATACACGACGTGGGCTAATTTGAAAATATCCAATTATCTGCTAAGTTAGAAGCATTTATCACTTAAAATAGGAGACAAAGTGTCTACATTTCATTCCAGCGCTGCTTATTATGCCCAAGAACAATGGCTAAGAACGGAGGCATTGTGTTTATTTCCTAAATACTGCTCTAGGAAAACTATGTTTGGGTACTCATTTATTCTATGACACAGAAATAAACATGCATGTTATTAGATGAATATCCCACAAATAATAATTATGTTCATAGACTGATCTTTCAGTTTTGAACCGTGCAACAATATTTGTGAAAATAGTGGGCTTTAAACCTTTCCATTCTTTTATAGTAGTAAAATACTTCTATAGTATAGTAAAATGTACATATTAGCATCTTCCGTGGCAAGATGTTAACATGTATATTTCAACCAAGAGAGGAGAATTTTTCGTTTTCAAATAAAGATACTTTCTTAACTAACTTTAATCCTGGCAAGGTGTGAATTCCCAGCTAAATATATCATACTACTATCTTGGATTAAGATGATCTTTTCATTGTAATACTGGCATAGTGCAATTTTACTTTCTTAAAACTGTAGAAAAAAAATGTCAGCATTCAAAACAGAGCTTTAAAATTTGTCTTGAAATAAATGGAACACATATTTACTGTTTTGATACTTTGTTAAAGACAGGATGATTTGGCTAATTTTAGAAGTTGACATTGCTGAGCACAGAATGGATAAAATATATGTTTCAACACTATTTTCCAAAGAATGATAATTTGCAGTGGATCAGGAACTGTTCATCAACTAATTCCAACTTGAAAATTTAACAATTAAGGTTTGATAGCAGATGTTAGATAATGCTAGCAATTCAACCTTGAAACTGTTTTCTGCCTCTTATGCTTTTGACTTTCAGATGACTTAAATTGAGGAGCATCATGAAATTGCAGATGACTTGTTTAAAAACTGTTATCATTTGCAATTGTTCCAGGCAACACAGAATTGTTTTTATATCATGAAAAACTAAATAAAACATGTTCAAGCTTCAATATATGCTGCCATCTTTCATTTAAACTTCTATTTAGAGATTTTGTTGTGAAAATAACCACTCTGTTCTCTTCCATTGCCTAGAAAGAAATATTAAGAAATAAATGCATATAAACAAATTATTTTTTGTGTGCTTAAAACCTACAGTTCTGTGCCAATTTTTTACTTAAAGAAAAGATTTGGCTGGTAAATATATTTGAAACAAAGGTTCTACATGTTATATTTTAAGTTCTGTGTTAAGAATACACGTTTGACGTCCTTGTTTAAAATATGGTGATTTTAGTAGTTGACTTCAAGAGTTGTCGTAACAATTAAGGACAAAATGAGAAATGTTTACAGATAATTTATGAAGCCATATTGAGATACTTAGCTAAGTGTTTGTGCTGGAATGATCATGCCATAAATTCCATCATTATTGCTTTAGGATGTAGCCTCTTCTGTGGGCAAGAATTCTTAGGGAGCTAAGAAGAGGGTCTGGATATATACACTATCTTAGCTCTATTGCCAGAATCACTTCACTCATATTTGTGTGACAAGTCCATCTGGGTACCTGTCACGGTGAGCTCTGGTTCTGGTCCTAGGCGGTTTATGTAAACATGCCTGAGCTTTCCTTCTGTGTTCAGTTTCCTGTAGAGTCTCATCTACCAAGAGACTGCAGATTAGGATCCTCCCTTTAGCTTAAAGTAGTACAATCAGTCCTGAGTGAGTTCAGTCTAGGAGTTTGTCTCCTACCCATCCCATTGCTTTAGTTAGTGTTTAGCAGTTTGTAAGGGACATTCTTGTTGTCAATAAACGGGCTACTTAGTTAGCCAAGTTCAGCAACCTTTGTTGTAAAGGGGAATATAACAGTCAATAAGGCACTTGACAGTTGAATTTTGTTCTACCAGCAATAAAAATCACAATTTAAAATTTTCATTCTACAAGGCTGCTGATACCAATAAGAGCAGAAACATACATATCTTCACTAGGTAAACACTACATGAGAAAGGTAAGGCAATGTTGTGACAGCAAGGTGCTAACTTGCATTCTCAAAATTATAAGCTTTTTCTAATGAACCATAGAGTATGAAATGAATTCTTCTTATATTTTGAATGTTTGAAAATGATGGGCAGATAAAAGGACTCTTCTTTCGTCTTTCCTTTAGAGAAAGAAAAGATGTGGTGGTTAATGTTACAATACATCAGCGGGGGTCTCTGCTCTCTTCACAATATATCATATGTCAAAACTTCTCTCTTTAGAATAACAAAAGTGACCTTTTGGTGCCACAGGCTCCAACTGACCTTTTAGTAGCCATAACAGTGGCAAAGAAACAATAAAGATACATCAAGCAAGGGTTACTTTATGCCACTGGGATGTTCAGGAAATGAACCAAAATACTTTACAGAATTTGCTCAACTGGAGGGTAAGTGTAGATTAACAAAAGTTCCTTCTATGAAAAGCAGCATTGTGACCTTGGAGTGGTATTTGACCATTCCAGTTGACAGAAAGCTTACAGAAGTCTACTTTAGAGAGTGTCATTTTCAGAATACACTTGAGTGAGTGATGTAAATATCAACATTTTCAAGGCTACATTTAAAGCTTTCAGTAAATTTATTAATGGAAAATAAAATTTAAACACAAGAGTACTGTGGCTTAATTCAGATATATGCAATAGAGAATAATAGTTTTTTATTTGGCTTTTTCTCATTAATTAAAATGTTAACATCAGCTTGTCACAGAGGACCTATTTCTTTTCAAAGGATTTGGAACCACACACTGGCTGATGTTTGAAATCCTGTATCTATATGATTTATCTGTAGGGCACCGTTTGAACATTTATTATCTTTGCTGTCCAGAGCTTCTAATTTTGTTTATGTTTTTCATGAAGTGTAGAATCACAATTATGAATTTATATAAACCCGGGCTCAGTAGTTAAATAAGATGAAAGACCTGAATTACTTCAGTACATTCCAGTGAGAGGGAGCTGGGGTTCTGGTTACAGAAAGACTGCTATGAGAGGTAAAATTGTTACAGGGTCTGGGGAAGGGACAGCTAGATCTGAGGAGGAGAATCCAGCTTACCAAAGAGCAGTGAATTCTCTTCTTCAAAGTATGCCTCAGATTTACTCATTTCTATGTTGTCTGTTAATTGACTGGCACTTGCAGTTAGTGCCCTTGCTTACTTTGTGATGGTCTGTAAAACGTATTATCTTTACGCATTTGTAGAGAAATTCATACAGTGTATTTTGATCATATTCACCTCAACTTCTCCCATATCCACCCTCTACATTCTCTTCTCTCTTCCCACCCAGCTTTGAGTTTTTGTCTTCTACATTAAGTAACAACAACAAACAGCAACTCATTGAGTCAGATTTATGTTGTGCAGCTACTCTTTGGAGCAGAAGTCCACCCTGAAGTATACTTAACTTACCAGAGGTCACACCACTGAAAATGGATTCTCCTTCTCACAGCAGCAATCAAATGCCAATAGTACCTCAGCGAGAAGTGACCTTATATACCGAAATCCCTCTATGCAGTGTTGGGATTCTGTGTGGCTAGAGCTAGTACAGACCTTGTGCATGATATCACATCGCTAAGTTCATATGTGCAACTTGCTTGTTGTGTTGAGAACATTGGTTCTTTGAAGTTATTCTCTATTTTCAGCGCATGAAATCTTTTTTTCATTAAAGATTACTGAGCCTTGTAGGGAGGGGTACAATGTATACTTTCGATTTAGTGTTGAAAACTCCATTTCATATTGCTTACATCGACCAGTTGAATATACTTGTGATAATTCCATCCACTTCAAGTAGAAGTCTCTCTAAAGAGATGGACTAATTAATCCATCTATTTTCCATAGTATTTTATTAATTTTTTAAAATTCTATACTTTTAACGTAACTGGTCTCAAAATCTATGGCAAATTATTATATAATTCAAATAATAAAATGATTATTTCTTAAGAGGTTGTACTCAAGCTGAAGCTGTACTCATCCAGAGATGTAGGATAGAACCAAATATGACTGGAGGAAAATGAATGTCAGTGTAATAATGCCTAAATATATTCTTCTATAGTTATATATTGGTGTCTATACCAGTTGTCAACTGAGAGGCTTCATCCAGGAATGGAAACAGATGCAGGCTCACAGCCAACTATCAGGCAGAGCTTGGGGAGTCTTGCAGAAGAGGAGGAGAAAGGATTGTAATAGCCAGAGTGGTCAAGGACACCACAAGAAAACTCACAGAATCAACTACACTGGGCTCATAGGGCTCGCAGAGACTGAACCAGCAGCTAACACAGCCTGCATGGGACTAACCTAGGCATTCTCCACATGTTACAGTCATATCGTTTGATTCTCAGTGGGAAACAGTTTATCTGTGATTCTTTTACCGGCTTTGGGGACCCTACTGCTTATACTCGGTCACCTTGTTCAGCCTTAATATGTGGGGATGTACTTAGGCTTACTGCAATTTGATATGCCATGTTTTGTTGATACGCATGGGAAACCTGCCCAGAGGAGTGGATTGGGGGTGGGTGGGAACAGAGTGCGAGGGAGGTGTGGGAATGAGACTAAGGAGGGGAAATTGTGGCTGGGGTGTAAAATTAAAAAAGAATTTAAAAAGTTAGTTGGCTAACTTTGTATAGATGCATTGTCCTTTTTAAAGCCCTGACTGTGCACAATGGATTTTAACTTTGGTCTTTTTCCTCTCTTTTTCTCTTTTGATGCTGAAGATTGAATCAGTATGTTGGTTGGCATTTCATAGAAAATGTCAACTTAAAACAAACTGCTTTCACTAAACTGGAAGGTGCTCTGCAAGCTATCAGAGGAGAGAAATGATAATGAGCTTTACCCAAATGTGAACCCTATGAGCTAGTATAATGACCGGCCTGACAATACACGGCACTGGTGTGATAGTAAGATGAAACCCATGGAGCAAAAACTACTTTCTAATGGGATTTAAGGTGAGCTTCACAAGATAATTTAATATCTGCTACCAGTATTAGGCCAAGAAACTATGGATAGACAGGACACAGGCCCTTGAAGAGACTCAACTACTGTTACTCTCTGAAATGGATATATTAAGCCACTTCTCAATGACTTTTCATCACATCTTTAGATTAAAGACCTTCTCAATCCTCATGAAAGAAGTTTCTGTTTTAGTAGATATGATTAACACAGAGTCTTACAGCTGGCTAAAATGAAGAGCATGGGAATGCATATATGTCTTATATATCCTTCTCCAAAAGATCAGTGTGGAAGAGTGGGAAGAGAGAATAGAAGAGCCAGAGATGGTGGACGGATACAAGTACATAGTGCATTCTGTACATATGAATTCACAGAAATTCTGATAATATGCATAACATTTGTGCAAGGCCAAGCCAGGCCAACTGGCAGCATGAAAGGGAATTTGTCCATGAAGTTCCACCTCCAGATAAGAAGCTATTGACAATTGTTATCTCTGTCAAAAGGAAGGGACAGTTTTCTCTAAGAGTGTAGCCCCCTATAAAACTACTACACTACATCAAAGTCCCCATACCAAGACTTTTTGGTCAGTAAACATTGACCTTTATGTACACAGGAAAAGAAACTGGTTGAGTAAGATGGGAAGGTGGTGCATCTGAGGACAGTTGGGGAAAATAGGGTGGATATTATCAAAAACTCATTCTCAAAGAATTAATAAAAATAAAACTAGTTTTTATTTACTTCAATATACTTATTTAAATTATTTTTAAAACAATGTAATCTTTTTTATTTCAAACAACATAATCCAGTGTAATTAATTTCAGCAATTAATATTTAAATATTGATTAACAGCGAATTCCAGCAAATTATTTTTGGCAACTAGCCTGTGGCCTCACTCATCACTTCTGAATATTATATTAAGTATCCCTTATGTTCTGGGAACAGAAATTTTATTAGAAACATCAGCAAAATGAGTAAATAGAGAACCCCCTCCCCAAAACAGCAATCTTTGTGAACTATGTTATCACTTTTCTATCTAGCTGTGGTCTGGTAAGATGATTGGTGGCTTGAAAAGACTTTTCATTAAAACACTTGTGTGTCTGGGATAGGGTTGGAGATGGGAAAAATTAATTTTAAAAGCACCACTGATCCCTCTCTCCAGGTTCCCTCTCCCATTGTCACTCCAAAGAGAAACCCCTCCTTCTTCCCCACTGGTTCTTTTAGGATTTAGATGTTGACACAACCTTATTCTAGCAGGGCATTCTTCTTTTCCGTGAGCATAAGGTACTTTCAAGACACACACCATGGCTATAACTCACTGAATGTTAGTAGTACCTGCTACTATGGATTACTTACTGTTATTAAATGTTTGCCCTAAATCTGCAATTAGGGTTAAATCCTTCAAGTAAGGATTCTCTGTTTGGCATTTTGTATACCTAGGGAAGTCAGATGTTCCAGATGTTATTGCAATGAGACTTTTCATTATACATATTCACCCCATATATATGTATATATGCATATAATGTTAATATTAACATATACTCTTGTGTTATTAAACAACACACATGATCATAAAATGAGTTAAATGAGTGAATAGTAATTTATCAAAAGGCCTCAAATGACAAAAATAATGAAAGCTTTCATATCAATAAAGATATGCATACAACCAAGTAATGAATTTTTGGTTAGGTGGAAAATTTTCATGGTATGAACACTATACACTGCTTTCTTCAAAAAAAAAAAAAAAAAACCCAACCAACCAACCAAACAAACAAAAAACCAACCAGAAGGCTTGACAAGACACTCATGCTACACACATACAAAAGGCTTTAAGAGCACAGTTTTCTAAATGGAATTTCTCGGAAAGAAAGCTTGACTGAAGAGGAATATACAATCTGAAGGACAAAGAGAAAAAAAAACTACAAAGTAAAATAAGTAGAGCCCCAGGGAAACAGAAAATAAATCACAACAGCACATGTACTACATGATTATCAGGAAAGGCAGAGAGGCAAGAACATAAAAGGAAGACAAAGGTGGCTGGAGGGATCACTTCATGGCTCAGAACACTTAGTGAACAAGTCTGAGGACTTTAGTTCAGATCACAGCACCACACTGACAGGTGTGGATGTGGTTTTGTTCACACATGTAACTGCAAAACTGTAGGGACCAGAGACAGGGGGATCACTGGGATTTGGTGGCCACTGTCCTAGCTTAGCTTCAGAGATTCTTTGTCTCTACAGTATACCGTGATAGAAGAGGACACCTGAACTCCTTCTCTGGCATCCACATGCTCACTGACAAACACACCTGCAAACACACATGTGCGTATACTAAACACACACACATATTATACTCATATGTTACACAAGTGTGTGCATACATGCACATAAAGAAATAGATATGGAATTAATAAATGAAATGATTTTCAACACAACAAATATACAGCCAAGAATCTCAGCGAATCAAAAATAGATCCACCATAGTTAAGATACTAAAAATTAAAGATGAAAAGTAAGTCATATATGCACCAAGAAGGAAACCATCACATAAGAAATAATAATAATAGGTGAAGAGTCTAAGTAAATAATAGCACACAGATCGATGGGATAATAAGCAAAAGCCTCAGAAGAAAGAAAATAAATACAATCAAATAGAATATATTGTTGTCAACAAAGACAATTTTCTGTGTTAGGCCTCCTTTACAAAATAATATCAAAAGAAGCATTCCACAATTAATGAAAATCAAGAGAACTAATTTTCAACAGAACATGATTTGTACAGATACTGTATATTTGTAAAATGTTTATCAATAGAGAAATGGATGGAATGAAGCAAATTATCATAAAGTAATATTAGGTTTTTAACAACATTACATATAAGTGTACATTATTGGTTTTCTTACATGAAGAAATTATATATGTGTGTGTGTGTATGTGCACATAAAACAATACTGTTATAACAATATATTAGGATTATAACAATTTTACAAAAAGCCTAAATTAAATAATGATCAACTGAATCACCCTTTTCAAGGAAGAAATATAGAATGAAATCAAATATGTCTTAGAATTCAATGAACATAAATGTGCAACACACTCAAACTTATAGAACACCGTGAAAGCAGTGCTAAGAGGGAAGTTCATAGCACTAAATCCTTACATAAAATAGGTAGAGAAATCTCACACTAGTGACTTAACAGTACACCTGAAATCTCTAGAACAAAAAGAGGCCAGGAAATAAATCAATTTGAGGGCTGAAAATTATAAAATAGAAGCAAAGAGAACAAGAGTTAATAAAGCAAAGAGTTGGTTCTTTGAGAAAATCAACAAGATAGACCAACTCTTAATGCAAACCAAAAGACAGAAAGAGAATATTTAAATTAATAAAATCAGAATAAAAAAGAGGGGCGTAACAACAGACACTGAGAAAATCTATAGAATAATTAGATTCTCCACAAAATTGGAAACCCTAAAAGAAATAGGCAATTTTCTGGATAGGTATCACTTACCAAAATTAAATCAAGAGATGATAAACAATTTAAATAGGCCTACAATATCTAAGAATATAAAAATCTGTTTTTGAAAGTCTCTCAACCAACAAAAGGCCCTAGGTCAGGTGCTTTCAGTGCAGAATTCTACCAAAATTTCAAAGAAGAACTAATACCTATACTCTTCCAATTTTTCCGGACAATAGAAACAGAAGGAACATTGCCAAACTTTTTTTTTTTTTTTTTTTTTTAATGAGGCTACAGTCACCCTGATTCCCAAATCACACAAAGACTCATCAAAGGAAGAGAATTACAGACCATTCTCCCTCATGAACATCGATGCAAAAAATACTGCCAAACTGAATTCAAGAACAAAAAAAATCCACAGTGATCAAGTAGACTTTATTTCAGAGATGCAGAAATAATTCAATATACAAATATCTGTCAAAGTCATCCACCATATAAACAAACTGAGAGAAAATACTACACAATCATCTCATTAAATGCTACAAAATACCTTCAACGAAATCCAACACCTCTTCATGACAAAGATCTTGAAGGGATCAGGGAGACGAGGAACATGTCTAAAAATAACAAGGGCAATTTATGACAATCCAACAGCCAAAATCAAACTAAGTGGAGAAAAACTCAAAGGGATCCCACTAAAATCAGGATTAAAAACACTCTCCCCATAGCTAGTCAACCTGAAGTTCTATCCAGAGCAATAAGACAACAAAGGGAGACCTAGGGGATACAAATTAGAAAAGAATAAGTCAAACTTTTACAAACGATATTCATAAGTGACCCCCCAAAATCTACTAGGGAACTTCTACAGCTGATACACACTCTAAGTAATGTTGCAGGATACAAGATTAACTAAAAATCAGTCGACCTGCATATAAATGATAAACATGCATAGAAAGAAATCAGAGAAACATCATCTTTTACGGTAGCCACAAATAATATAAAATATGTTGTGGAACTCTAGCCAAGCAAGTGAAAGACCTGTATGACAAGAACTTTAAGTATTTTATGAAATAAATTGAAGAAGATAACAGAAAATGGAAATCTCTTTCATGCTCAAGGTTGGTAGGACAAACATAATAAAAATATTAATCTTACCAAAAGCAATCTATGGATTCAATGCACTCCCCATCAAAAATCCAAATAAAATTCTTCACAGACTTCAAACAAACAAACAAACAAACAAAAAAAAAAAAAAAACAACCCACTACTCCAATTCATATGAAAAACAAACATGGGATAGTCAAAACAATTCTGTATAATAAAGACTTTTTGAAGGCATCACCATCCCCAGCTTCACACTTTACCATAGAGCCACAGTAATAAAACAGCTTGGTATTAGCATAAAAACTGATATTAGGACCAATAGAATCAAATCAAAGACCCTGACAATAACCTATTCACTTATGAACAGCTGATTTTTGACAAAGAAGATAAATGGTACAATGGAAATAAGAAAGCATCTTCAACAAATGCTGTTGATATAACTGGAAGTCAACATGTAGAAGATTGCAAATAGATTCATATCGATTGCCATGTACAAAGCTTAAGTCCAAGTGAATCAAAGACCTCAACATAAATCCAGTTATATTGAACCTGATAGAAGAGAAAGGAGAAGTATACTTGAATGTATTGACACAGGTGACCACTTCCTAAGTATTACAGCAGCAGCACAGACACGAAGCACAACAAATAAGTGGGACCCCCTGAAATTGTCTGTAGGGCAAAAGACACAGTCAATAAGACAAAACTGACAGAATGGGAAAAGATCTTTACCAACTCCATATCTGACAGAGGTAGGATCTCCAAAATATATAAAGAACTCAAGAAACTGGACATTAAAAAATCAAATGAACCAACTGAAAAATGGGGTACAGAGCTAAACAGACCATTCTCAATAAAAGATCCTCAGGTGGTTGAAAACATTTAAGAAAGTGCTCAATATCCTTAGTCATCAGAGAAATGAAAACCAAAGTGACTCTGAAGTACCATCTTACACCTGTCAGAATGCTGTGATCAAAATCACTGATGACAGCTTATGATGAAGAGGATGTGGAGCAAGGGGAACACTCCTCCACTGCTGGTGGGGGTGCAATCTTATACAGCCACACTGGGAATCAATATGGAATTTTCTCAGAAAACTGAAACTCAATCTACCTTAAAACTCAATGATACCACTCTTGGGCATGTACCAAATGGATGCTCAATCATACCACAAGGACAATTGCTAAACTATGTTCATAGCAGTATTATCCCTAATACCCAGAGCCTGGAAACAACCCAGATGTCCCTCAACTGAAGAATAGATACAGAAAATGTGATACATTTATACAATGGAGTACTACTCAGCTGTAAAAAACAGTGACATCATGAAATTTGCAGACAAAGGGAACTAGAAAATATCACCCCGAGGGAGGTAACCCAGACTAAGAGTGACAAATATGGTATGTACACACTCCTAAGGATAGACTAGATGCAAATCAAAATATAACCAGACTACAACCCACAGCTCCAGAGAAGCTATCAAGCAAGGAGGACCATAAGAGGAAAACATGAATTTCCCTGCGAAGGGAGAATAGATGTGATCTCCTGAGTAAACTTGTTGAGAGAGGGGCAATAGAGGGGAGAGGATGGGGAATTAGAACATGAGGAAATGGGAAGGTTGAACTGGGGGAAAGACGGAGAGGAAGAGTGATGAAACAGATAGGGAGGCACTATGGGATAAGAGAGAGAAACCTAGTGCTAGAGAAATTCCCAGGAATCCACAAGGATGATCCCAGCTTATACTATTAGCAATAGTGGAGAGGGTGTCTGGACTGACCTACGCTGGTAATCAGATTGGTGAACACCCTAACTATCATCATAAATCTTTAATCTAGTAACTGACAGAATCCAATGCAGAGATCCACAGGCAAGCATTGGGTTGAGCTCAGGAGTATAGTTGAAGAGAAGGAAGAGGGATTATATGAACATGGGAGGTCAAGATCATGATGGGTAAATTTACAGAGACAACTGAGCCATGCTAGTGGGAACTCATGAACTTTTGACTGACAGCCATGGAACCTGCATGGAACTGAACTAGGACTTATATGCATATAGGAGGCAGTTGTGTAGCTTTGGTATGTTCGCAGGGGCCCTGGCAGTGAAATCAACATTCATCCCTGGCATGAGTTGCCTTTTTGGAGCCCATTACCTATAGTGGGATACCTTGCACAGCCTTGATGCAGGGGTAGGAACTTGGTCATGCCTCAAGGGAGTGTACCAGGCTTTGATGGCTCCATATGGGACGACTTACTCTTTTGGAGGAGGAGATGAGGGTGGGTCAGGGGTGCTGGTAAAAACTGGAAGAAAGGGGGAGGAGAGATGAAGGGAGGGATCTGTAGTTGGAATATAAAATGAGTAAAAAAAAAAAAATAAAGGTTGTTATTTTCTTTTTAATTTAAGATTTTTTAAAATTTCCCCTTCCCAGAGCAATCCACG
Source organism: Phyllotis vaccarum (assembly GCA_033318265.1). NCBI lineage: Eukaryota > Metazoa > Chordata > Mammalia > Rodentia > Cricetidae > Phyllotis > Phyllotis vaccarum. The sequence continues at coordinate 48,541,585 of JARWLC010000012.1, read as the reverse complement.
TGTCTCAGTTAGAGTCCTTCCTGTTAGCCATCTTCTCTGGAACTGTGGGATGTAGGTTGGTTATCATTTCCTTTAACTTTAGTATCACCTTAGGAGTGTATATATACTATGTTTGTCTTTCTGTGTCTGGGTTACCTCACTCAAGACAATATTTTCTAGTTCCTTCTCCCTGCAAATTTTGTGACATCCTTGTATTTTACAGCTGAGTAGTACTCCATTTTGAATATGTACCACATTTTCTTTATCCATCATTTAGTTGGTTGGCAAAGAGGTTGCTTCTAGGTTCTGGGTATTAGGAACAATGCTGCTATGAACATAGTTGAACAAGTGTCCTAGTGGTATGACTGAGCATTCCCTGCGTATATGTCCAATAGTGGTATCATTGGGCTTTGAGGTAGATTGAGTTCCAGTTTTCTGAGAAACTTCCATACTGATTTCCAGAGTTGGCTGTACAAGGTTGTATTCCCACCAGCAGCAGATTAAATAAATAAATAGAAGGAGAACTGTAGTTCAATGCCTGTCTTCACATATTTATCTTCAAGTGACCAAGGCAGTCTCCAGGAGCACCTGTCCTTAAGCACTTTTAAAATGTCCTCTGAGTATTCTGGTTCCTATGGAGCAGATGTACATGCTTGTGAAGATCATTAGAATTTGTCAGAACTTCTACATCACAAACATCACACTCCACTGTGAAACTCAGCAGAGCCACAAAGAGGTCTCTGCTGAATTAGCTTCTTATACACCCATTCCAACAACACACATCATCTAGCTCAGCAAACTGGATATTGCACATTGCTGTTTCATGTCCAGTCCATTCTAGAAGACAGGTATTTCTGTTGTCCTCCAGTTCTTGATTTCTGCTCATAATAAAGTATCCTAAATGCTTGCATGAGTCAGTCAGCCAGGAACTTGTTTCTTTTCCATTGTTTAGAAATACACAGCCTTGGTGTCAAGGAGGGGTGAGTAATAGGACACGCTCAGGCTGGCCTTCTTTGCCTCTGAATCTCATGATCCAGAGTGATAGGGCTTCTTTCTTATTTTAATGTCTTCTCCAATTCAAGTAGTTTAGATGAGACTGCTCCCTGAGTGTCATAGTTTCCTACATTAGGCCATTATAAGGCTCTCATCTATTTGCTCAGTTATGTATTCTTCCTTCCTTTGCATTCAAAGTTGGGTGCAAGGAATGTCTTTATCCTTCCCACATCCCTTTCTCGGTCCACCCTCACTCTTTATTCTTTCTATGAGTCCAGGTTTTTGCATGCCAGCTAAGGCCCCTTAGCATAGGAGTAATTTATATTCTCTTCCCGCTACAGTTTGCCTGTGTACAAAATGGCAAGTCAAGAGCTATGTCTCATTTTCCCTTTGCCTATTCTTTTTTCCTTATCAGATGCTGACTCAGCGGTTAGCAATTTTATGTCTACTCTTATGTAGGCAAGTTTTGTCCGGGGAGACAACCCAACCTCATTTGCACATCTAAGCATGTGCAAAGAGCTAAGGCCATGCAATGGCTCACCCACCATAGTTTGTTTACAATACCGTACCATGCATGCATCATCCTTTTCTTTCCTTTTATTTATTTAATTTCTTTTCATTTTACATACCAAGCACAGTTCCCCCTCCCTTCCCTTCTTCTGCTCCCTTCTCTTCCACACTCCACTGCTATACACTCCTCAGAGAGGGCAAGGCCTCCCACAGGGAGTCAGCAGAGTCTGGCATACCAAGTTGAGGCCATATCATAGCTGAGCAAGCTATTTCTCTATAGGAAATGAGTTCCAAGAAGCCAGTTTATGCACGAGAAACAAATCCTGGTCCCACTGTGGGAGGCCCCATGACCTTCCCAAGCCACACAACTATTACCCATATTCAGAAAGTCTAGATCAGTTCCATGCAGGCTCCCCAGCTGTCAATCCAGAGTCCTTGAGGTTTCCCTAGCTCCCGTCAGCTTTAGGCTGTCTCTGTGGATTTCCCCATCATGATCTTGACTCTCCTTGTTCAAATCATCTTTCTTCCCTGTCTTTGACTGAATTTCCAGAGCTTGGTCCCAGTGATTGTCTGTGATCTCTGCATCTGGATATAAGTTCTATGATGATAATTAGGGAGGTCATCCTATGATTACAGAGGAAGGACAGATACCCTCTCCACTATTGTTTGGAATGTTAGCTGGGATCATGTTTGTAGACTCTTGGGAATTTCCCTAATACCAGTTTTCCCCCATCCTCAAATGGCTCCCTTTATTAAGATATCTATTTCTTTGTTCTCCTTCTCTGTCCTTCCCCCAGTGAGACCAACCCATTCCCTCATGTTCTCTTGCCACCTCCCTTTCCCCCTTCCCCACTACGGTCACAATTTACTCAGGAGATCTTATCTATTTGCCTTCCCAGGGAAATACATGGATGTCTCTCTTAGGTTTCTCCTTTTTATTTAGCTGCTGAGGTGTTGTGGATTGTAGCCTGATTGTTTCTTTATGTCTAAAATTCATTTATAAGAGAGTACATACCATGTTTGTCCTTCTGAGCCTGTCTTACCTCACCCAGTATGTTTTTTGTTAGTTGCATCCATTTGCATGTGAATTTCAGGATGCATTTTTTTTTTTTTCTGCTGAGTGGTACTCCATTGTGTAAATGTACAACATTAAAAAAAAAAAATCTATTCTTCAGTTGAGGGGCACCTAGGTTGTTTCTAGGTTCTGACTATTATAAGTAATTGCTATGAACATAGTTGACAAATGTCTTTGTAGTATGAATGTACATCTTTAGGTATATGTCCAAGTGTGGTATTATTGGATCATAAGGTAGATTGATTCCCATTTTTCTTAGAAACCCCCGTACTGATTTCTAAAGTGGCTGTACAAGTTTATATCTCTACCAGCAGTGGAGAGAGTGTTCCCCTTACTACACATGCATCTTGTGATGTTTTTAAGGACACTACATTATTAGATGGCTCAGCCTTAACTGTATGTTTTATCCTTCACAAAAAGGAACATGCCAATGCCACCAAACAAGCAGGCTGAGCATTTGGCCCTATATGGGCCAAGATAAGCTTACTATCCTTTCAGACAAATTAGTTTCAGCTATGTAGTGGATTTATGATGTTACATTGTAAATATTTGTCCCGCCTATGTGTTTAGTAAAAAGTGCTGATTGGTCAAAGGCAGACAGGAAGTGTGAGTGGGGCTACCAGACTTAGAAAACTCTGGGAACAAGAAGATCAGCTCAGAAATGCCACAGAGACTCCAGAGTTGCCAGACAAGCCAGAAGATCCAGAGGACAACTATGCTGCTCTGAGAAAAGGTACCGAGCTCCATGGCTGAACAGGAAAAGAGTCATGGGTTAGTTTAAGGGTAAAGAATTAGCAAGTTATATGCCTGGGCCTTAGGCTGATCAGCCTAAAATTCATGTAAGCATCTGTGTGTCTCTGCGGGCCTGTAGGTCTGTGGGTCTAAATCTTGAGGCTAGGCCCGAAAGTCTGGGCCAGAAACCTCTTACTATACAGCTCTCTATCTTATTATCCATAGCAAATACCACAAAAATCACCCCTTCTAGGCTTATTTGTATTTTGTTTGTCCCTGATTGAGAAGTTAAATAACTTTTAATATTTCTGGAATTTCTATCCACCTGAAATGGAGTTTTTACAACAGATCAATGAAATGATTCTATCCAAGTGTAGGTTGGCGAGACAATGCATCTATTGAGGAAACTGAAAGCAGCCTATTTATAGGAGCAAAGGTGACTGAAGCAGTTTTATCACAGAAACCCAGAGTGGGCAACTTCTCTCAAAAGCGACATCACTTTAACACTGTGCAAACCTGCCAGTAGCTCTACCACAGAGTGCCCTTTTTTCTCAGCACCTTTCTTTACCACTTCTATAACCTTGTGTTTGACTTCATGAGTTATATATGTTTAGGGGGTTTTATGAATCTTGCGAGTCTCAACCTTTTTCTGGAAGGAGATTTTCACTTTTGGGGGACATAAATATACAAAACATAATAAATCACACTTATAGGTCAGTAGCTATTAAAACATTCGTAGATGTTTGTATCCATAACATAAAATTCACTTTACTTTGTTATGGTGGATGATCCTTTTAATATGGGCTTACTATTATTTCGAGTTGGACTTACTAATATCTTTTGAATTTTTTCCCTTCATGTTAACCAAGGATATTGACCTTTAAATTTCCTTTCTTACAATGCAATTGATCACGTTTTGTATCAAGGCAGGTCCAGCCTTACAACAGTAATTTAAAATTATTTTAATTACTTTTTTCTTTTGTAAAGTTTACAAAGGAATAATATTCATTAATTTTATGGTAGAATTGTCTAATAAAGACAACAAATCTTTGGGTTTTATTTGAGAGGCTTTGTATCAGTATCTTACTTTTTCTATTTATTTTTCTTAAATATTTTTAAAAGTGTCCTATATTGATTGTGCATAGTTTGTGGTCTCATAAGGATATAATCACAAACATATAGAACATTTTGACCATCTAATCCCCCTTGCACTTCCAATTCTCTCCCTCCCAAGCCATGAATCTTAGTGTTTTCCTAATGTTCCACATCATATATATGTATATATGTTTTATACATTACGTGTATAATCCAAGACCCTCAAAAGAAATAACAACATGTGATATTTGTCTACTTGAGATTAACACAATATATATAATTTGTTTATCTTCACTTACATCTCTTTTATTGTAAAAGACACAATTACATTTTTCTTTATGGCTAAAACCTTGATTGTGTTATTATACACCACATTTTCCCAATAGCTTGTTGATGAGCATCTCAATTATCAGTTGTTTATTATTATTACTATTGTTGTTGTTGTTGTGACCAAATTCTTGAAGAGAAACAACTTGGCAAGAGTCAGGGAGTAGAACAGGCAGAGGTGATGGGAGACTATGAAAACTCAAGGACTTCCCCCAAAGACTCAAATCCTTTAGCAAGGCTCTGCTTACTAAGCTTCACAGCCTTCCAAGGAAGTAGCACCAGGTGAAGACCAAGTGTTCAAACATACCAGTCTGTGGAGCACAATTTGCTTACAGCCTATAACATTCTTTTCCTAGTTCCTAAGGGCTCATGTCCATCTCATAATACAAAATATATTACTCCACCTTCAAAAGTCCCCATAGTTTTTAATTATCCCAATCCTGTCTGTAAGGCCAAAGTCTGAAGACAGTTCTGAGACTGAAGACAATCTCTTATCTTATGAGTCTCAGTTTAAAAAAAAATGTTAAAGATTTTCAATACTCAATGGGACAGAGTAAGCATTTCTGTTCCAAACAGGAAGAATAAGGGCATAGCAAGGAAAGAGTAGGTCACAACCTTTTTCACCTCTAGTACCTTGGAATCATCTCTGCTTCATCAGGATTAAAGAGATCTGCCTCCTGAGCCCTCTCACCTGCAGCTAATTACAATCAGCTACTGTGACTACCTTGAGGTTTGGACTTTGAGATTGAAGTGAGGCACTGTGTAAATACTTACCTAGCAGTACAAGAATAGCTACTGTACTTTAATGAAAAATGCTGTCCTACTCCAAGGGCATGTTCTCTGAGTAGGTTTTGGAGTATGAGCCCTTTCACAGCACAGTTGGCTCTTGTACACTTTTGTACAATACACACTCTGCAGCACATTAGGCTCCCCACTTGTCTAACTTTGGGATAAGTCCTGATACTAGCTATCTTGTCATTGAAATATGGCTGACTTTCTACAGTGTTTCTGAGACTAACCAGCTTGGCTTTTCAAGTTATATCTTATACATACTCATTGCTAGTAACACCCAGCTATCAGCACAAACCATACATTGTGAGCAGTGCCTGTATGATCACAGGCCATCCAGCAGATCATGTTTTCTAAACTCCCTGAGAGGTTCTAGGGAGTAGGTAGCTCATTCCAAAGAACAAGAAGTTTGGGTCCAGAAGGCATTTTCTCTCTAGTGGTATGCAAACTCTGTAGAGGGAAGAAAGAAGGGGGGGCGGGGGAGAAAGAGGGAGAGAGAAGGAGAGAACGGGGGGGGGGGGGGGGGAGGGGGAGAGAAAGATGTGCTAGTCCTGCTTACATTTCACATGGAAATTTAGTTTGGCTAATGATTATTTCAGGCTTATTCCAAAATTTTAGAATTCTTACCAGGGTGTTCTTTACAGTTGGTTGCTGTCTGGATTTTGTTTTTTTATGTTTGTTTGTTTGTTTGTTTTTTTCTTTTTCCTATGTGAAGGAGCAGAGATGTTTGGTGTCTCCTATTTTGCTGTCCTTTACATACGACAAGATACAAATGATTTACTAACTTGAGGAAGTTTCCCCCTAGTTCTGTTTTACTGAGAGCTGTTTAACCATGAACAGGGTTAGATCTTGTTAAACGATTTTTATGCATCTATTGGTTAGCTACATATTTTTTCTTGGAATGTTAATGTTGTGGATTATATTAATTGATTTCAAATGTTGAAACAGTCTTGCATACCTGGAATCCATCTCAGTTTGTCATGGTGCATAATTAATTTTATTCTTTGTTGGGTTCAATTTGCTAATATTTGTTGAGGTTTTACATCTATGTTCACAAAGTATATTGCTCTGTAGGTTTTTTTTTTTTTTTTTCCTTTGATGCCTTTATCTGGCTTTGGTATTAAGGAAATAGTGGCCTCATGAAATGAGTTAAGTGCTGTTGGCTTTCATTCTGTTTTCTGGATAGCTTAAGCAGAACTGATATTTTTCTTCAAGAAATATATACTGGCTTTGCTACTGAACCTATTTAGAGCCAGTCTTTTCAGATTTTGAAACTTATTAAGTTACTTTTGTGTTAGTTATCTATTTGGGTTATTTATTTTGCTTTATATTAATTTTGATAATTTATAAATTTTCTAAGAGTTGGTCCATCACATATGTCATATGAAATGCTTGAACTTGAAATTGCTAGAAATACTCATTTACTCATTTACTGTCTAGAAATGAGTAGAGAGCACTTATTTCAACATCTGTAGGAACATCTTCTCCTTCTTCCATTATCAACCAGATATAATTTTATCAACTCAACTCCTCATGTTTTAAAGGATTACCTCTTGATTTTACTGATTTTCTTTAATTGTATTCATTTTAACTTTTCTTCTATGTATTTATTTGTGTGTGTATGTAAGGGAAGTATACATTGTTGAACAAAAGCTGGCATACTCTGAGAGAACAGCATGTGCTCTTAATATCGAAGATAGGCCTTTCCACCTCTCTATTCTGCTTATTACTAATTTAATTTAAATTTTCTTCTACTTTACCAAGGTTAAAAATCCAATACCCTTATATTATATTCTTCTCTAGTATGTACATTTACCATCTCTTACAGTACTGCTTTTTTCCAGTTTATAGAATTTTAGAACGTGGTTTTACACTTAGTTTAAACTATTTTAATTTTTTTTCAGATTTTTTTTTAACCAATTTATTATTTAGATTGTGTTGTTAAAGGTGACCCGAAGGAGACAGAGGGAATTCTTGTGAGTGAGGTTTAGGTGTTGACACATATAGGAGGCTAGAATAAGTGGAGAAGGAAAAACATCGCTGAGAATATTTGAAAAACCACAGAAGCCTGGATAAGTGTCTTCAGCTGACACCTGAATCCCACCACATCTCTGTTATAATAAGATTTTTTGGCCGTGGGGAGGCCAGAAGTTTAGATTTATAGATTTGTAGTGTGTGTCTCCCCAGACTGTTTGTTTGTTTGTTGTTGTTTTTAAATGACTTAGAGGTTTATATTAAGTTTATGTTGTTTGGTTTATGGCTTAGGCACATTGTTAGTTAGTTTTTTATTTTAATTTAACTTATTTTTATTAATATATTTGTCACGTGGCCTGTGGCTCACTTGTGCTTTTTATGTTTTTTTTTTTGGGGGGGGGTGGCTGGCTCAATCTGATCTGACTCTGCCCTCTGTCTTTTAATTATTTTGATTCCCCATCTACTTTTTCTAAGGTGCCTTCCATGGCCAAAACAGTCCTTTATTTAAAGACTGATATGCACAGCATACAGAAAGACATTCCCACATCAGGGGGGAGATTCATTCTTCTTTAAAGGTTTAGCTACCTTAGGTTGACACACTCTTGAGTGGACAAGAAACTCAAAATAGCCTCATTGGATTAAAATAATATATGAAGTTGGAGGAAGGCAGGGAGGTAAGAGGGTAGATTTAGACAGTGTTAGGGGTACTGGTAGGTTACTGTTATCAAGCTACATTGTATGAAATTTTGAAAAATTAATTAAAATATTTTTAAAAGAAGTGTTATTTATCCTCAGAGTTTATGATTTTCCATTTAGCATTTGGTTGTTAATTTCTATTTTAACCCTAATATTGTCTAAGGATATACATTGCATGACTTCGATTCTTATAAACATAAGATGTTTTAAAGAACTGTTTTATAGTCTGTTTTAGAAAATGTTCCATGAGTGCTCCAGAACAAAATATCTCTAATGCATTTGGGTGAAGTCTTCTGTATTTGTTGATTACATATATATTACTTTTGGTGTTGTTCTGTCCAACTTCAACCTTGAATTAACATAAACTCCAGAAGCAAAATATTCCAGGTGAAGAAATTCCTTTCATTCACCCCGTATTGTCTTCATTTTATCTCTTAGTCTTTTTCCAATGATGATAAAAAGTTCAAGCACAAGCATAAAATGTTTTATGCAACTTTTAATTTTGCTTTGAGCAAATCCATCTATCTTAAAAATCAAGAGTTCATCAGGGCATTGCATGGTCCAGAAAGGCAATTTGTAGCATCTTTTTGGAGCCATAATTGATTATGTAAACATTTAGTGAAATAACTTTAATTGAACTCTCTGAATCCCATTGAGCGATTTTGAAAAATTCACTTTCAGCTGTCCCTTAGCAAGAAACTGTAAGATAGACATGGTAAGGTAAAATTTTAGTTTAAATGAGTAGAATAAGGCTGAAAATTCATGAGAAATTCTGAATGAAGTTCATAATTTTACTCAGTACTTATAGTGATTGTATAAAAACCAGAACAGGAAGAAACTGGACTTATTAAAAGAATCATTAAATAACTCACTGAACAATCCCAGCTTGCAAACTACTGTATCTAGATGGCTTTTCCCCTGTGGACACATAAAATACTTAGAAATGTTGATACAAACTTAAGAACCAAAATATTCCACATGGAGCAATTTTCTTGAGTCATTTGGACTTAGCTACCCCACTTTAAAGCAGTTCACATTCTATTAATGGAGCCAAGCAAGTATTTTAAGCTTCAGGGCTCATGCTACCCACATTTGAGCACAGGCTTCAGCATTTTTAAGCAATTAGTTTTTCTGATTTCCTATTTTCATTTTCTTGATGACCTAAGTATGAGTAGCACACTTTATAGAAAAGTCCAAGAGCACTCAGGATTTGTACAAAATTCTCAGAATTTTATTATGTATGTTTTTTTTTTTCATTAAAATGAGATGTGTTTCTGATTTGAAACAAAGTTTTTCAAAGGAAGAAACTGTGATTCCATCTCTTTATTTTCTCTCCGTGTTTCTCTCTCTTTTCACACACACACACACACACACAAACACACACACACACACACACACCCTACTGTGAATGATAATACTTAAGATATTCATGAATTCACTTTGTGATTCGCTTCTTATCTGAAAATCTCAATTCATTTGGACTCAGTTTAAAATTTTCTCATAGGAACCAGACATAACAAACTCTTACTTTCTGTTCATACATTTATTTATTCATCAACTTTTGAACAATGCATATCCAAACTGGATTTCTTCTCTTCTTTAGCATAATAATTATGATCTTAAAAATTGTTTTATTTTGTAAGGAATTCTAAAAAGCATTTTAGGGCTGGTGCCCCCTCACCCCTACTATCCCTGAAACTCTTCTGGAATTATGCATTGAAGCATCAAATTAGCCAGGAACATAAAAATGATTGTTGGATTTCCATTAAAACTTGATGTTTAAAATCTAGTCATAGGCTGGATTTGGCAATGGGCTGTAGTCTTCACATTTCTAATCGTCAGTGTCTTTTCTTCCCACTGCCACATTAGAACTGTGACATGACAATTTGTATTGTTTTCTTTCTGAAGTATCTTCGATAGAGTTGGTGACATTTTCTGTTTGGGTTTAAAACCAAAACAGTCTTATCTGAATATAAAGACATCTACTGTTCCCCTTGAGCCTGTTGGTTCTTCAGACCTCAGAGATGTCTTTAGCCTTCTCAGCACATGTTGCTCATACACATCATTCGGTTTATATTTTTAAGAACTATTTTATCACCTTTTGAAAGTGACTCCTTACCTGACTACCTAGCAGAAAAATTTCCTTCTATGATGTTTATACTATTTTGAGATAAGTTATTATTCCTGATTTAAATTTGCTTACACATGGACTTCTGATATACCTGCCTCTACCTCTGAAGGTTGAGATTATGACTCCATTCCTGGTTTATGTGCTATTAAGGATTTGACACACACAAGACAAGCATTCTACCATCTGAGCTATAACCCCAGTAATTAATTTAACTATTTACCTTTCTCTGTTTTTTTTTTTCTTTTCTTAGTTCATCCTTGGTTAAGAGCATAATTTAATAATTTAATCCTCTTATATTAGTTTTTGCTTAGCACCTAATGTTTTTAACTAAAGCACAATCCTGTGGAAAGAACTGCAGTAGTAACCTCATGAATTTTCCTCATTCTTTCTACATGTTGACCAGGAAATAGATGCTTCATACTGTAGGACCAAATAAAGAACTCTCAGCAGCATGCTCACTGAAGTTTTTCAAGCCCAATGTAACAGATTGCAACTGATACTTGGTAAAGCACTTTTACCTCAGAGAAGTAAAAATGACGCACTAGATATGTCTACCTTGATTTTCTGTAGCCTAATCTCCATTGGTTGCAACCTCATTTGATAAAACTTTAAGATAAAGCAAACCCTTTACTGATGTTTTAAAATGTTACATTTAATTTTTTTGTCACAGTGACAGAACACCTAAGTAACGGTGCATATTTCATGAAAGTGTAATAGAAGCAATAAATGAATGCCTAATGTGAAATTCAAATTTCAACCATGATTATCATAGAAAAGAGTCAAAGGCCTTGGCAGATATTTCTAAGTACGAGATTACATGGACTTGATTTTTAAATTGTCTTTAAAACTATTGCTAAAAGTGATATCTGTGGAGAATCTAGATAGGATGGCTGACTGCATGTACCAACTTGGCTGGGTTGTAGAATATATAAACATCAGGGTAAGCTTTATTTTGCATGTGTCCCTGAATTTATTTTTGTATAATGTTACCCACAATGCTCTACTTGGTTTCCATGCAATCTGATGAAAGCAAGAATAATAAAAAAGCTAATAAATACATTTCCTCCCTCACAGATTATCACTGAGCAGGAATATCAGTTTATTCCCTTGGGACTGAGACAGACCAAAACTTACAACATTAGCTTTGATCTTAATACTAACAATATTGTCACCTCTCTGGGTAGCTAAGTTACTAGCTAGAAATATTATGAGTTCTTAGCTTCTACAAGCCCATAAACCAGGTCCTTATAGCCAATATCTATGTCAGATTAGAAATGTGTATGTTTATATTCAACATAGATCATCTTTCTACTATCTCTTCTTGGTGTCCCTGTATACTATAGCTATATTCTGTTAGACACATATTATACATTCATCTAAAATCATAAGTGCCTTATAGTATAAGGTTTCTGGCTGTTTTGGCCTGTGGTGCAGACCCTCAGTCCTGCAGAGACACACAACACTTACATTAATTTTATGGTGATTGGCTTAGGTCTCAGGCATATAACGTGCTAACTCTTTACCCTTAAACTTACCTGTGATTCTTATCCTGTTCAACCATGGGGCTCGGTACATTTTCTCAGAGCCGTATCGTTGTCCTCTGCAATTGCTGGCTTCTCTGGCATCTCTGCTCTGTACTTCCTGTTTCCAAAGTTTTCCTAGTCTAGTAGCCCCGCCCAACTTCCTGCTTGCCTTTGGCCAATAAGCATTTTTATTAAACCAGTAGGTGGGACAATTATTTACAATGCAACAACCTATCTTTGTCTACACATACAGCGCTTGAAATTTTATTTGAAGATGTTTTGAGCAGATGTATGACAGTGCAGGCAGCACTGTCCTTTTCTCTGTAGAGTGCTTGGGATTTAGTGACAACTCATTAGATTTGAACGTTTAGTACGGGCATGTAGGAAAGAACTACGAGTTGAATTTGTCTTAAATTGCATATGCTTTCCCAATTATCCTTGCACATTTCCAAGAATCAATCCTGTATTAGTAGGACAAAGAGAAGCAGAGAATGAGACAGTAATGGATTCTAAAAGACAAACATCCACTTTAAGCAAGGCAGTATAATTAGTAAGGTCATTATCTTTAGAAAATATTTATGAAAGCAAAATATATTCATTAGGAATATGGTTAATTACAAAAAAATCCTAACACTCGCCTTAAATTTTTTATTAGTTGTCTGAGGACACTCTAACAAATGACAAAAGTAAAATGGCTTAACAAAAAAAAAAAGTAGAATTTGTTATCTCACAGGTCTTAGATTAGAAGTCTGCTGTCAAGTTATTTTCATGGTTGATTCTCCCTTATCTGTATAAAGAAGGATCTGGCCCTTGTTTCTGTCCTAGATCTGGTAAAGTGATCAGCCTTTGACTTTTATCGGCTCCTACACACAATTTACAGTGCTCAGCTCTTAACTTTCATTGGCTGTTAGACACAATGTTAGCCACTGTCTGCATCTGTATGCGATCTCTTCCTTTTAGAACATCAACCACTTCAAAGTAAGGGCACACTATTCTGTAGTTTGATCTTGAAAAGACACCTGATTTTAAACTCTGATATCTACTTTAAAGGTCTAATATATGATAATTATTCTTCCTTGAGTTGGACATATTTTTGCTTCACCCCCTTTTTTGTAGAAAAGGCTTTCTGTATGTTATGGAACCTAGGTACGTGTCTTAGAGATATATTCTAATGTGAGCAAAGTTACTGAAATGTCTCAGACATGTTTAGAAGTGTAGATAAAATTATGAGAATCATTAGTGAAAATTGGTGACCAATTTAGAACAAGAATACCCAGGTAGATTAGATTCTTTCAGATGAACAACCCTTAGTAAGAACTAGAAACACTGGAAACAATACAATGCAAAGACAGTAAAGATTGGAAGGAGAAGAACTGGGCAGATGGTGCTCTAGGAAGACGCTCAGGAGAAGTGAAGTGGCATTTGGCTACTGCTCTTCCTGGTGGTCCACAGCTGGATTCTAGGTTTTATTTCAGTAAAGGAGCACATTCAAAAGCAGAAAAGTCTTTTGCATGTAGAAAAAAGAAAACAAAACAAAGAACCAAAAAAACATCAGTTACCTTGTAAGTTTCCAGCGAACCAAAGGAGATATTTCAGAGGTCCTAAACATATGAAGGGTTCTTAAATTTGTCAAAGTTTTAACCTGTTAATGTGGAAAACAAACAACAACTCACACAGTTTCTTAATGACTGAACAGAATTATTCACGGCCTATGGCATTGAGAAAGCAAAGTGTGAGATTCAGGCTGGGATCTTATACACATGCTGTATCACTCAGATTCCTGCTTCAAAAGCAGGAAAGGAGGCCAAGTGTCAATCAAGTCATTCTAAAATTGAAACTTGGCCTGGGTTTAGTTTAGCTTTATGCGCAAGGTTCACAGTTGGCTACTTTTTTCTCTTTATATTTTCCTAGCACAGGGAAGAGCCGAAACTCTTTTGGGATAGTAGCATCATCTGCAAGCTTAAAGTGTTATTAAGACTTATAACTGCCTTCCAAAATGGAAGAAAAAAGACCCTAGAGTTTAGAGAAGAAATCAATGCTGCTTCAGAAATAATCAAAGAATATATATGTATATATATTTTCTCAAAATAAATGGAGAAAGAGAACATCTTTACACACAACCTTAAATAATTTGGAAGTAGATCTGTGATACTTAATGCTAACTCTTCAAGTAGAAGAAATAGGTTCATGAATTAAACCAGATCAAAAGCTGTGATTGATGTCAGAGTAAAAATAATATATGGATAAATATAAATTAATTTTTACAAAAAATAGTGGTTAAAATGTTTTCTAGATTATGAAATGTATGTGAAGAGCTGGAATGTCAGGAGAAAGGGCTAGGAAAATGCAAAGGAGAATGCGCATTTGAATACCACGAGTCAGATTAATAAACCTTCCAAATTGTCTATAAAAGAATTAGCAAAACAAAGTATGAAGGATATGAACAAACATAGCAAAAACAAAACAAAACAAAACAAAAAACCCAAATCAGAATTTAAATCCCATTTTAACCGAGGAAGGGAAGTGGAGACAAAGTCTCACTTGTAAGCAAGAAGTTATTTGAAATTCTTACTTTCTGGGAAAGGAAAATGAACTTTCTACAATGTTGGCCATTCTTAGGATCAAGCACACTCTGGGGCAGGCCTCGCTGTCAGCACTGGTTGGCCAATCCTTTGTGTGTTCGTATGTATTTTTGTTGTTGGTATTGTGCTGTTTTATTGATTTTCTCTTTCTAAAATTTGTTTTTATTTTTCTTTTGTCTTATGTATGTTTTTTGTGTTGTTTTGTTTAGAGGAAGAAATGAATTTTAGTGGGGAGGACCTGGGAGGAGTTGGGGAAAAGAATATGATTAAAATATGCTATATTAACAGTATTTATCATAATTTCTTAAAAAGATATTTAAAATATGCTTAAGTCTGGGTATGTAACTCAGTGACAGAGTACTTACTTCATACATGCGAGGGAGTATCAGATTCTCATTCCAGCTCAAACAATAAATAAACAAATAGTTTTAGAAAAAAATAAGGAAAGAAGTGAAAGGAAAACAAAATATATCAAGTAAATAAAATATAGCAGAATGGAAGTTCAAATACATCAGCATGACTGAAAATTTAATAGATAATTCAGTTAAAATCAATGACTTTCAGATAATATTGTAATAATGGCATACATATGCTACTAGCAAAAGGCATATTTACATCATGTAAATATTAATGCAAAGAATGTTTGAAGAGGTATATTGTCTCTTAATTTTTAGAAATGTAAACTATTAAATCTAACAGAATTTTTAACCTTAATTTTTCAAGCTTCAAGAAGTATTATATTGGTATACACCAAATGCTTTCAATAACTGCTGTCACCTATTTTAGAATCTGAAAATTCAAGGAAGAAACAGAAGATATTATTACTTACAGTAATAAAACTGAATAGAAACATCATCCACAGCTTATAGTAAGAAACTTGTCCCTTATAAAGTAAGTAGTTGTTTAAAACTTGCTAATTTGTATTAAGTAATAAGTGGCACAGAATTCACCTGTAATTTGTCTATTTTGTTGTTATTATATTTTGATTTTAACATGCACAGGCAAACAAGTAGAAGAAACAGGACTCAGGAAGGCATAGAGGCAGAAGCATGGATAAATATAATTTTATGTTTGTGATATTAGGAAAGATCTTAAGATTGAAGCCTGTCTTTGTATCTTTAAATTATAGCTCAGATGCTAATACATAAAATTTGTGCTAAGAGTACTTGTGTAAAACCTGAAATTGTACTAGCTTCCTGGGGGCATCATAAGAAATGTCCATGAATTCAGAGGCTGAACATAAGATAAGGGCATTCTCTTAGTCCTGTTGACTGAAAATTTGCAATCGAGGTATCCATAAAATTGTATGTACATTGAAGACCTCAGAGAGAGTTATGTTTTGCTAGATCACAGCTTCTAATTATCGGTAGTAATCCTTATTTTCCATGACTTTTGCCTCATCTTTAATAATTGTCATTGTGCTCCTTATTCGCTCTTTGTGGGTCTATGGTACTGATATCAGCAATTATTGGACACTTCCAGGTTTGTGTGTTCCCCAAAAGAAACTGAATATAATGTAACAGAAGCAGAGGCAGTTTATTAGATACAGATACATTTTCAAGGAAGGGAGAGTGAGTCAGTGGGGCTCTGGGTGAAGTGGGGTAGGATAGAGGTTCAAATGGCAATTATGCATAGAGTTGGGGCCTTTGTCTCCTATATCAAGGATTTTTGGTTCATTGGCAGTTTGAATTTTATTGTGTATACTTTATATGTTACATATAGTTATATATATATCTATATATATATATATCATTAGATAACTTAAATATCTCAATGGATATCTTAAATGTGTACCCAGAGTGTGTGTTTAGTTATTCTAGTGATCTGCAAGGTACTTTCAGACTTTCATGGAGAGCCTCTGCTCCCACGCTTCTTTGGTTGAGGAACTTCCAAAGAACTTGCTGGCTAATTGCCCCCTGTGCTAATTTAGTAAGGAGGACTGCATTTCCTCTGACATGCTCTCATTTTTTAACCATTAAATCTCTCTTAAAAACAACAATGAATAGTTTCATATCACCTTTATTTAGTGTGACCTGATCTCATGCTTCTTTTGAACTTTTCTTTCTAATCTTACTACCACATTTTCAACTAAGTTCAACTTCACAAGTACTGCAGTTAGGAATTGATTATGCATATCTTTGGGGGTGGAGAGATGAATGGAATTCATCCTGCTAGCATGAAGAAAGTGAAAAACTACAGGACAGGTATTATGTCTGAAGAGGCCGATCATGACACAGTGTAACAGTTTGCTGTCATCTCTGCTCATTTCAGGAATGCCTCAGGTGAACTGAAGGCTGCCAATTTGCTTTCAGAAAAAGATTTGCTTCGAGGAATGTAGTTGCTCCTGGAGATGAGATGGTTTCACATGTAGGCACAGAGCACCTAAGGAAATCTGGCTTTGAAAGCCTTCAGGAAACACTTTGTATTGAGTAGTAGACAAAATGTTCTGAAAAATGTCAAGATCAGCAAAAAATATTATGATGTGTGGAATGTCAAAAAGATCTATGGTAAATTTTAGGGATCATCATTCAACTCACATTCAGAAGACAGCATGCAGTTTCATGTACAATGTGCAGTATTCTTAGCAGGCTTCTGACTACATGCATCTTAATCCATCCTTATTGAGTTCATTTCCTTTTCTATAAGCACATGCATTAGCTTGACACTGTAGCTTCTATGAAGGCAATTTCGCTTGAATCATCTCCAAAATCTTAGGATGAGACTGTTTTGATTTATGGTCACTAGGATAGAGTCTAAAATGCATTCTTTCATAAATACTATGTGTTGGTAGCTACAGTATATAAATGATTTGTCTTGAAGTACTTCATATAATTTGAATTGATCAGGGAGTTATGAGACAATGTTTAAAATTCAATAAGACCGTGTTTACAATATGTTACAATTGTTAGGAAAGACTTGAAATCTAGAGACATTTTAAGCAAAACCATTGTTTAATGTGGACTCTCACAATGGCACACAGACTTAAATGAAAAATTTCAACTCAAATAAGTTTTATAGGAGCCAAATTAAACAATTTCTTCCTCTGTCATAGACACATGTGTCTAAGTGTGATGCTATAAATCACACTTATGAGTATAATACTTATTATACTTATTAAGCAATTGCTATGCCAGGGAGATACAGCAAATACATCTCAAGTACCAAATCAGCTTTTCTTTTAGAGCAGGTAGATAATTTGGTCTTGGCATAGATAATGTATGTAGTAAGTGGTTCTTTATTTTGTTTCCAGAAACAATTGACCGCTGTAATGGCAGACTTGATTGTTAAACTAAATGACTTTAGGTACTGAGAATTAGAACTTTATTTCTCTAAAATGTTTTTCCAAAGTAGGTGGTCATATAGGCCAGTGACATGGGTAAATTATCATCGCTGAATGTGAGTAACATTTCAACAGGCTGGTGACCTTAATAAGAATGAGTTGGGAAATAGTCGTTTGCCCAGGTGTATAAATCTCATGCTTGTCTAAGTGGTTGTGTATCTTTCCGACACACTGACATGCGATTCTAGATTCTTTAAACCTTCAGACTCTTATTATCAACAATTCTCCAGTATCTTCAGTCCTTTAAGAACATATCAGTATTATTGATGTTACTGAGATTATGTTCTGGTTTCTCAGCCTCTCATTACTTGTGATCTTCATCAAATGGATTCGGAGTATATGGTACAAAAGAGACGAGTTTATCACAAGACATGAAATATTCTCAATGGTGAGAATGGGCAATGACTAGATAGGTCCTTGCCAAAAAAACCAGTCTCAGATGGCGAGGGTACATAGTAGCCAGAGAGATAAACCTTTGGACCAACCTACACAGATAGGATTTTTACTATTTTCTAAAGTATTTGAAACAGACTTATTATCAAGAATGGCTTTTAGAAAAAAAGGAATTCTGTTGATAAATATTTCTAATGGGTTTGCTGATTCTGGAGCTGTATCTCTGATACAACTCTAATAATTGTTGAAGACTCTATGACAGTATCTGTTTAAAAATACATAAAATGTATTTGGAATTCCTGATTAATCTTGTGACTTTTGTGATTATACATTAATTACTTCAACAGGTTGTTGGCCTAGATGACAATAACAGTTTTGAAGATGAAAAAATACATTGAGTAGTTTTTTTCAGATCTCTGAGTGATGTAACAAAAGAGGAACATAAACTCTTTATTAACTAGATTAGAGGGAATTACCATTATATTAGACAAATATTCCACTATTTTCTCCCTCTGTCCTGGGAGCTTGAATGAGAATGAATTCAAAAGTAGTGGATGAATTTTTTGAGAAAGGGTGGAAGAACTTTTAAAATAAGATTGCCTTCAGTCTCTGTAACAACTGTTACTCTTATTATTTAGATCTACACTAAGTAGCAGCCAATATTTGCGAAAAATACCAACTCTAATTAGGAAAGGCATGTAAGCAAGCTTAAGGTTATAGACAAGAAGGGCCAACAAAGGGTTTCTGTAAAGAGATTAGAGATAATCTCTGTCAAAGAGATGAGAGAATTTTCACTCCTTAGTGAGACAGTAGACAGTATTGTAAGCAAGATCAATTGCGGGCACCAACATATGTAAATGAAAATTTACTCGAAAGGAGAAAGACTGAACTGAGAATTAAGCTGATGTTTTTCCTTGCCCCAAAACAACCTCCTAAGAGTCTAGGAGGACAGTTTAGATGGCAATGTATTTGCCTGACAGGCATGAGTCCCTGAGTTTGGTTTCTCTGCAGCCACACAAAATGCTGGTGCAGTTGTATACATCTGTACCAGTACTACCGGGGGCCACATCAGATGGATCCTTGAAGCTCACTGTCCGTCCAGTCTTTTTGAGTCGATGGGCTTTATGTATATTGAAAAACTCAGTCCCTATAAAGTGCAGTTAAAAAAATCAAGGATGATTGAACCACTTGGTTTTAATGCATGGATAATTATTATTAACTAACCAACAAACTACACTATCAAGCTTTTGCATTCAGGGAGAATTTTAAATCAGTATATTGACTGGTAAATTTTCACTTGACTTCATGAAGTACCAAGTTAAACTTATTTTAAAATTTAAAAAGAGTCTTATTTCCTTAAAGTAGTAAGATAATTTTTTTTTATATGTATGTCATAGAAGAAATAAGACATAGATTCTGGAAAAAAATTAGCTCTTTGGGGACTGCAGTATCTCAGTGGCACTCCTTCACGTCTCTTGAATCCTACTTCTTTGCTCACAATTCTATTATCATAAATTTATTCTTTTGTGTTAGGACAAGTCTAAACTCACAGAATGAAGGAGAAAATGGAGACAACTGCTCAGATAATTGTACTGAGATCCCCATTTTTCCCTCATTGCTATGGGCCTTAGACAGAATAACTTTTAGAGCTGATTACATGTAGAATTATATTACTTCCTTCTCTAACAGTGCACAAAGCTAGATAATACCTTTATTTTTCTAAATTTCATACATTTTTTGATGTTGATACTTGGTCTGTGAAAGTCATTATCTCCTTGTCAGGGTTAACATACATGAGGAGAATTGACTCAAAAGTAAATTATTAAGTTTTGTTTAACATATCTAAGGTATTATAAATGTTATAAAAATATAAAAATAATTTTTTTCTTGGAGTCTTGGTGTCTGTAAGTAAAATATGAACTAAATTACTTGCAATTATACCAAAATAGAATTTAAAATATCTTCTTTACTTGAATAATTCAAATTTGCCACTCAGGTGGAACACATTTTTGTATCTAAAATTTAAAGATACAATAAATGGTCTTTTTTGGAGTGGCATAAAGAAGAAAGAAGAGAAGCAATTGATTCTTACTGTACAGAGTTATCTGCTAACTATTCTTAAAATTATTAACTACATTTGCCATTTATTAATTATGGCAAGTCTAATATGTTAGTTTCAGTTTTGATTCTAAAATATTCTTTAGTTTTCTATTTCTCTGCCTTACTGTGTAATTAAAATATACCTGGTGATTTGTAAGGCAGCCAATTCATTATGCCAAAAAAAAAATATTTTCCAAACTTAGAAGAAGGCATATTTAAAGTGAGTTGAAAACTGTGAATGACTAGGACCCTGTTTGAAGGATATAGTATGAAGTTTCTGGCCTGGCCCTGTGGCCCAGCCCTGCAGATCCACAGTCCCACAAAGATACAAAGTCACTTACATTAATTTTATGTTGATTGGCCTAGGGCCCAGACATGTAACTTGCTAACTCTTTACCTATAAACTAACCCATGATTCTTATTCTGTTAAGTCATGTGGCTGATACCTTTTCTCAGAGCAATATAGTTGTCCTCTGCATCTTCTGGCTTATCTGGTGTCCCTGTGTCATTTCTGCTCTGTTCTTCCTGTTCTGACAGTTTTCTAGTCTGGAGGCTTCGCCCACACTTCCTGTCTGCCTTCAGCCAATCAATGTTTTTCTTAAACCAGTAGGTGGGACAATTATTTACAATGGAACAAAGCATAAGCCCACTACAGAAGGATTTGTTTTGCTGTTTGTTTGATTTTTTTTACCTGAGGAATCAAGTGTAAAACATATCTAAAATCCAGAATAGCAGTTAAAAGAGTGCAAAGATCTTTTTTTTTGTTCTCATAACCATGTCACTTGCCTTACAACTACCTGTAACTCTAGTTCTAAGGTCTGAAACAGCCTCTTTTGTATTCTGCATGCGCGCGTGAACACACACACACACACACATACACACACACACACACACACACACACACACACACACACACACACTTAAAATAGCCAATGAGTGACTAAGCTTGTATATTTGCTATCCTACAATTTTGTGATTAGAGTGCACTCCTACTCATCCCAAGCACTTTTCTATGAAGACAAATGCAGCATTGAGCATATGACTTAGCACTAATAAAAAAACATTTACATTTGTTTATAATTTAAATTATAAAGTTATAGTTATTTAATATCCAAATATGACTCACATAAATTACTAAGAAAGAAACCAAAAGAGGAGTTAAAAAATTGTCAGGAGAAGAAAAATTTAAATAGTTTATAAAAAGATTAATCTCCGTCCTAATGAGACAAAAATTAGCAACATAGTTAGACATTTATAGTCAACTAATTATTGGAAATTAACGCAGTACAAATATTCTTCCAGACCTAGGAAAGGACAATGTCTTCTGTACCACCTATGGCAGTGTAAACTGATATAGTTTGTCATAAATAAGTGGTATCTATTTTGATAAAATTAAGAATCTGTGTAATTCCTGTTCCCACCTATGTTGTAAAACCATGAATACCATCACTGCTTGGAAGAAACTTTTGCAAACATAGCTGTTGCTTTTTTTTTTTTTTTTTTTACTTTTTGGAGTAACAAGCATATAGGAACAAATTTGATGTCAGTCATGATAGAGTTAGATAAGATGTGTGTATCCCTCACACCTAACACCTCTGTCTAGTAATATGTCATTAGAGGTAGAGTAGGAGTGTTGTACAAAGCAAATAAAGTAGATTTCAGCATTTATTCTTTTGGAATTGGCTATTATCACTTAAAATATAAATGCTTCTCTAGGTCAGGTCTATACATGCACCTCTAACTCTGAATGAGTTCGGGCAGGACATTGCCAGTGGAGAAAACATACCGATCTTTGCTTCTACCATCAATTGAAGGCACAAAACAATGACACTACCTCTCCACAGCTCTAGCATTCCCTATGCTCATGAGTGTCAATTCTACTCAACAAAAATGTTGGAATTCACTATGGTGTCAGTGGAAGCTGCGTGGGAATTAGTGGAATCTTCTTCCTTTTGCCAACTAGGCTAACTTCAGTTAAGGGTTAATTAGGAGCCAGGTACTCTTACTCTTTTTATGGCTAATAGCAATGGTTTAAAGGAGGTCTTGAATTTCCATAATACCTATCAATATTTTCCATACTTCTCTTTATATGTGCCAGAATTCTGTCAAGTATGATATAAAGTAAATATGTAAATATCATTCAGAGATTTATAATATATTACAACTTTTCAGATTTCAATTGCAAATCATCTATCATATTATAAACAAAAAAATTGAACAGAAAAAATCACTAGATTTCAGCACTGAGACAAAAAATGTCAGAATTATCTGGCACACATTTTAAAGCACTCTTGAAAAAACCCACTAATTGCTTGTAACAGTTAAAATAAACACTTTAAGAAAAAATCTAGTAAAAAGTTAAAAATTTTAAAGTTAAAAAATAAAATAAAATTCAAAATGAAGACTCTAATTGGAGGGATAAGGGAAAGAACAATGAGGAACACAAAGCAGAAAAATTGCTTATTTGAATAGTGAAGGCAGTATGCCAAAATAAAACATAGATTTCCAAGAATCTGTCAGATTCTTGGACAAGATCTCATATTCTTGCCATTGGAGTCCCAAAAGATATGTAAAGGGGAACAGAAAAGCATACAAATTAAGAACAAACAAATTTTGCTAAATTTACTCTTAGACAAAAATCTACAGATATAGTAAACCAAGAATACATCAAAAGAGAGAAAAGGAAACCTATGTAAAATAAATACTCTTGAGTAATTATCTGAAAAATATTAAAAGTATTAGACCTCAAAAGCAGAAAGAGAAAAATGACCCCCTTTGAGAATGTGGAATAATAGAAAGTTTCTTTCTTATCAGAAACCATGAAAGTTTTTAAGTGCTGAAAGTTAAAAAAAAAAAAAAACTTACAGAAAATCTCTAGGATGAACATGGAGACGTATCAGATGTAATACCTGAGTCACTAATTTCTAAAAGAACAAAAACAACAAAGACAATTTTATTGAAATGTCAATTATTAATATGCAAACTGCTGTAGAGGGTGAGAATGTAACCTACAGACTAGAAGATGTTTTTAAGCTGAGCAGAAACAGCAGACTCCTTTCTAGAAAGCACAAATAGTCATAAATGCTCATATGCCAACCAACAAACAATGCAATTAGAAAATGAGGTCATCTTATCAAAAAGGCAATGTACACATATGTAGTGAGCACACAAAATATCTTAAAACACTGCCTTTAGTGAAAGGCAAGGTTGCAATGCATTAGTAATAACATAACTATTGAATCAATTAATAACAGTTTTACAAAAGTAGAACTATCAGAGGCTGATGAGCATGTGGAGAAATTGGACCTCTTTATTATGCTTTGCTGGGGGCTTGTAACATGATACATAAACTGGTGAAACAGTTTGGCAGTCTCTGAAAGCCTTAACAATGTCCACAAATTAAATTCTGGGTCATTTACCCCAGGGAATTTAAAACATGTCTCTACAAACAACACATATATAAATTCTCATTTAAGAATTATCTAGGAAACAAAAGAGCAAAGAAACAAATCAAAAATCTCAACATCCTCTCATGTGTAAGACTTTGAGTGGTTGCCTGCTATACCATGCAACAGTTTGGTTCTCAACTAAAAACAATATAAATCTCAAAATACCAGACTATATAATTGCATTTGTGTAACATCCTAGAGCTAGAAGATCACTGGTGATAACAATTAACAGCTGATTGAGAATGAAGGGACAGAGCTGCCAGTGAATGTAAATGCGAGGACTTCATGGAGATAAAATGGTTATTACTGTCTTTTGACGACTATATTTATTTCTGTGTATTGAGTGTAGGGCTGCAGGTTAAGCACGAGCTCTGCTTTTGAGCTTTGTCCGTTGCCTTGTCCCTGTGATTTCATTGTGTGGTTATAGGAATTTCAGCATATAGTAAAATGCCATAAACTGGAGAAACATTTTCCCAGTGTTAACTTTGTGCTTTTCATACTACACATAAGTATTACTCATCATTTACTCTTAAAAATTTTGCTAATATGGACCTGAGAAAATGACTCAGCTACTATAGTACTTGCCATATAAATATGAGGAATGGAATTTGGGTCCCTGCACCTAAGTAAATGGCCAGAAATATTATGCTCCTTTCATCCAGCACTGAGGGGAAGAGGAGAGAGGAGAATCCTTGGGATCTACTTTCCTTCCAATAAATTGCCAAATTGGTGAATTCCAGGTCCTAAGACTGCCTCAAAAAATAAAGTGAAAATCAATAGACAATTTTTTATCAACCTCTGGTATCCATATGCATATGCACACATGTGTGTATATTCCCACCCCTATGTGTGTACACAGACATATATGCGTATACTCCTTTTCACATACAACAATTTGTTATCATTTCAGAAGGCTTAATAATCAAGAAAACTGTGTGAAGAGCAAGTGGTATCTTTTCCATTGTATTTATAACTACTTGTAAATTGTGTTTTGCTAAAATTAAAAACATGAAAATCACCCGCAAACAATAATAAACTATTTCCTGTAATATTTGATGCATTTGTTGTACTGATATTCTAAATGACCAACATAAAATAATCTATATATTTTATATACTATTATACCTTAAAATATATTGAATTTATATTGAATTATTCATATTTTAAAGTGACATGCAACTATAAAACGTATGAATTAAGAAATGGGTTTTTTTTTGCTAAATTTATATAGCTAAAATTTTTTTTTGGCATATGGGATTTTGTGCTCATGATGTAAAGAAAAAAATCATTTTACTATGGTAATTTGTAAGTGGGGATTGTTGCCAACTCTTGAGTTGGTTAACAACGGGTGTACCTGTAATTTATTAAGGACAGAACACAAAGTAGTTTTGCTATACTTACATTAGGCAAAGTGACATTGCTATTCAACACATTTAATGATGTAATACTGTGATGTGTATCTGACATCAGATATTATAATGTTATCCGTAATCACATCTTCATATTTGTTAAAACATAATATCCTATTCTGCTCTGAAAATTTAGAAATGGTGTTAGACTGCAGTTAATATGAATATAAAGACACTCACAAATAACAATGCCACCTGAGAAACAGACTAAAGTGTTTGGAGTTGTATAATTCATATGAGTGGCAGATAAGACCCATTCTACAGGTGCATTCATCAAGAAAAATAGTTTTTGTAAAAGCCATTTTCAACTGTGAGACAAACAACACCGTCTTCGGGTGCAGGTTCAGATCTCTGAGGGATTTGAGATTTTTAAATTTGACTTTCCCTAAGGCTAAGCACTGTCATCCTATAGTTTTTTTTTTTTTTTTTTTCAAAATTATGATTTTTTTTTGAATGGACTGAATTGAAGTTTCAGAGCAAATATACCATGAACTTAATGAAAAGAAACAGAAAATCCAACTTAGTTCTGGCAATTGCAATATTTGACATGATCTCTTTCATAATCTAACTTCTCTTTTTAGTCAATGATTTGTCTTAAAGATCAGTTCTAAGATAGTTGAAGCATGGTATTAGACCATGCACTTGAACTTTTCTTAAGAAAGCTTGGAGCATGAGGCAATAGTGAATCAACGTGACACATTTCTTTTTAGGTTTTCAGATGTGATGCCATTCTGTCCTCTGTAGAAGAATCTGCACACGAACAGTGTCCCCTTCTTTCCCACAGATACCTATGATTACATGATTAACTATAAAAGTTCCAAGATGAAGAGTGCTGTTTCATTGGCATGGGAAGACCCTCTTACTCACTCATCAAAGAATTATCTTAGTCTATATTTACAGTGTTCAGAAATCCATTAGTCTTGTCAATAATTGAAAATGTTTTGTTTGAGACAAGTTTTAGCTCAGCTTGAAGGAAAGCTTCATATTGTTGCTAGCAGTATAGTCATGTGTATTAATATTATTTTAATAATAAATATTTTCATGTTCATCTATTAACCATATTATGTGTATGTGAGGTGAGTGTCATGATGCCCATTTAGGAGGCAGAGGACAACTTTCTGGAGCTACCTTTTTCTCAATTTTGCAAAGTGGATCACAGGATTAGCCTAGCAGCAAGTGCCTTTACCTGCTGATTCTCTCACTGGCCCAAGAGTAGATTCTTAAGTGTGTACTTTCTTTAGTTTTCCTTATTAAAGTGTAAATTCATTATTCATTTACACTTTAATAAATAAACAAGGCAAAAAGTTTCTTTATGTTAGCATAGGGAACCACCCATCAGAGTCAGTCACTATAGGCTAAAAACAGACATTTTTAAGTTTGAGGCTGATCAAGAATAGTATAAAACCCATAATCCCTTTTGTGTAACTGCATTTACACACAGTTGCTGTTCCTGGTTCTCAAAGTAATCGGTTCTAACAAAGTACTGTTTATATATGTCATGCAAATTGGTTTGAAGTGTTGCTTAGACAATCTTATATTTAAGGAAGAAAAAAAAAAAAACTTCCATCAAGAAATTGTACAAAAGAAAATGGACACACCAGCTGGATAAATCTATCATATGTAGGGGGTGGAGGAGGCAGGCACTTTTAATTAGCTGAGTGAATGCAGTTTGCTGAACACAGAAAGCCCGGCCCCAGTCATATTAAAATGTGCCTAATTTTCTGTGAAAAAGTTCCATCTGAAAAGGCCTGACCACAGTCAATCATACTAAAAGCCACTGGTGCTTAATTTGATTTACCAATATAAAATGCAAATTAGGTTATTAAGTGGAGTGGCAGACAGAGTAGGGCCCCTTTCAAACCATCAAGTTAAATGCAAGCAGACAGCAAACTGGCTGTGCAAAGAAAATTTTAGCATATTCGTTTGATTACTGCTACAAAAATTTAATTAGGTTGGCTAATTACTTGACAAATTGCTCTACACTAGAGAAAAGGCAGAGGAGTTTTTTTTTTCCTTTTTCATTGCAAATATCCTGTGTGTATTTTAGCCCAAATGTTATCTGCCAATTTGCAAAAGCCTTATTAAATGAATAGAAGATGGTTTTCAACAATAGCAAATCGTATAATGCATATAATTAGGCAAGACCCACACTGCTGTTCCCATATGTCCATACTCTCTTATGACTAAAAATATTTAACACAGTATTTATATGCAACTACTGTCAAAACAGAGTATTAGGAAGCAGTCTGTGGTTAAGTAAGAAAGTAGTGTGTATGATATAGAAAATAAATGTTTGTGAAAATTCTACTTCTAAGAGGCATTTGTTTGTAACAATTAAATGAAGCCAGGATGACATGCTGAAGTCTGTAGTCTCAGAATGGGCCAGTCAGTCAAACTGTAGCGAATCAACTTTAGAGCCAAGACACAGTGTAGAAAAAAAAAAGAAAAAAAAAAAAAAAAAAAGACCTCTTGTGATGCATTTGAAGAGCAAAAGTGTTAACTTCCAACACATTTATTGTCCTTTTGTAAATTAAAATTTATTTTCTCCAAATGTTACTTATTCATTTGTTTAAATTTCCCTTTGTTTTCCCTCAAATTCAGTTTGAGAGAGGAAAAATTACACACTTAGGGTTTGGGAAATGGAGGCATGAGTATAAACAAAAAATGAAAGATGTTCCTTTCTTGTCAAGATTTTACAGAAAGTTTAGGAATGAGCTTAAGAGGAGTGTTCTCCCACCTCGGGGAAATGCCAGCAGAAAACAGCATCCAGGGGAAGCAGAAAGCTTTTTATATAATCACAGCATTCTTTGACATATTCCTATTTTTCAGGTATTTCACTATATTTTTAAAATGTTTGATTGTTAGAATCTTATGAGCCTATAATAACTCAAGCATTATAAGTCTATAATTGATAATCTCATTGTCCAAGTGAAGAAATAATTCTATTTTATAAACACACGTTACAATTTGTATTGAATTCTCTCTGTAACCCTTCTAGTACAGGACACTCTGTATATACAATAGTGAACCAATATGTAAACTATCCATTATTTTAATATTAAATTTTATTAAAAAGATTTTAGGACACAGATTTATTACCCATCTATAAATACACAGGCTTATGGGCTTAAAATCTTATCTTTATAGCCTTTTTTACTTTTAGATTTTTCCACTTTTAGATTTTTGTTCACTGCTAAAACTTAGTAAAATTATCTGTAGTAAGTTTACTATGCAGGCACTTTTGTTAACATGAAATAAAGTTCTAGAGAAAAAATGTGGTCCCTGATCATGTATTTGGATGTAACATTCTATTTATAATTTCCTAGGGTGATAGTTCCTTAAGAACAATTTCTATAAGACACAACTCAGAAGTGTAAAGTCAGCAGTAGAGCAAATAGTATGTTTTAATATAGGAAGAGTATAACAATGACTGGAAGTCTTTTTCTACATTTATTTGATGGTTTTCATTATTTTATCTCTACTCTTACTTATCTTCTGATAGGTTGACTGATACTATAGAAACATTTATTAAAGGAATGAATTTAGTATAGTAATAATATTGTCCTGAAAGAATTTTAAAAGATTTTAAAAATGTTTTAACATTGTCTTCTGTCTGACTGTTTGGAGATAAACAAACATCATTGAAAGTTTTGTTTTGCTTGGAAGTCATTATATTGGTGTATAAAAATAAAATCTTCTCTTTTTCTGAGCCTTTGTTATGTGAATATGGAAACTTTGGTGTTTATGTGGATTTTATTATTCAGTTCTTTTAACAAAGTAAAAAGGTAACTATTATTTATAAAGGATGATATTAAGATCATTGAAATGATCAAGATTCAACATAAACATGTACAAATATAAAAAGGAGCTTAAATGGTGTTACTCTGTAATAGGCAACAGTTCTTCAACTACGCACCACAGTTAACAAATAAAAGCCTAATGTCATAAATGAATTTCCTCTACTTGAGCTGTTAGTGAGTGAGGTTCCACACGTCCTGAAATATTACTCTTCAGAACTTTATGGTAAGACTTTATTGCCGAAACCCTCAAATTCTTGAGTACAGAATGAATCATACTGGTGGTAACATGGATGCTCTCTATTCCTATTGGTTAGATCTCACAGTTCTGGAAGTTACTGTGTATGCTACTAGAGATGAAAAGTAATTCTCACATCTTAGCATAGGTGAACACTTTTAGCTATGATAAATACTGCTAAGACTGATATATCCACTGGAAAAGTAATGTCGTTGGAACAAGCAACTACTTTTTGACTAGACTTATCATGTGGTATACAAAATGGCAGTGTTACTAGGCCTGAGAATCCATAACTAGTTAGATTCTAGGCACTAGGAGAGAACCTAATATTATTGGTCCTCTATATAAACATAGTATTAAACTGACTCCTGATTGCTTCTCTTTATGTCCATAGATTAACACATCTCTCAATCCAAATATGAAATGTTTCTTTTTGTAGATGGCAATTAAAATAGATACTCATACCTTATCAAACACAGAGAGTGAGTGACTGGGAGTGATCAGAGCTATACTGAACATTTCTGCCAAAAACATTTCATTTCAAAGCTCAAGGATCTTTGCAGAAAAATGGGTGGAAAGAGTTTAAAAAACAGAGGCAGTGAATGAATATAAAGATAGAATATTTTCTAGACACAGGAGTAAATTTTCACCTGTGAACTCATACCAGTGGTAACAGCATTCATAACCTGCATGTGAACTTCAGCCTGTATAAATTCACATATATTCTTTCCTAATTTCATGAAAAATTTGAATATGTATTTATAATTTGATTTTTGTATATCTGTGTATGTGACATATAATCAGTATGTTTGTTTCTAGTTTGAGAATGACTTTATTATACAATTATATGTAGCTGACATTTAACCACTATGATTATAAAATACAGACATACAATGTTCACTAGTATGACATACGATGTCTTTTTGTATGTTGTGAGTTACCACTGTATAATAAAGGAATTGTTTTGGCCTAAGGCAAGGCAGCTTATAGACAAGCAGGAAATACAAGCAGAGATAAAGGAGTAGGGGGGTGAAGTCACAGAGAGATGCTGTTATGAAATGCAAGATGTAATGAAACACAGGTAAAGCCACTAGCCACATGGCATAGATTAATAGAAATGGGTTAAGTTGTAAGAGCTAGCTAATAATGAGACTAATCCATAAGCCAACCAGTTTTTAACTAATATAAGCACTTGTGTGATTATTTGGTTTTAAACGGCTATAGGACTGCAGGTCTGGCTGGACATCAGGGCTAGGCCAGGCCAGATGAGCCAGAAACTTCTGGCTACACTAGTATGATAAATACTATTTCTTCCTGTTTGAGTATCAAGTAGCATTTCATAAACAGTGATTAATCAGGAGCATTGATATATTTTTAAACAATTAAATTTTTATGTTTTTATTCTTGGAGAATTTAATGCCTTGTATTTTGATCATATTTTTTTCCTTCCTCTAAATTCTCTACTTCTCCTAGGTCTTATGCTGTCTAGGTTTGAGCCTTTCAAGAATTTTTAAAAATAATTGATTATGAGTAGTCAGATTCAAAACTTACAAATTTCACAATTTTATTGAAATTATGGTCATTTAGGAACTTAAGACATTTGTAAACACCTCACTCAATCTCTCTTGTTGATATACAGACTAACATCACTTCTTGAATTGTACACATTAAGAGAGAGAGAGAGAGAGAGAGAGAGAGAGAGAGAGAGAGAGAGAGAGAGAGAGAGAGAGAGAGAGAGAGAGAGAGAGCACATAAAAGGGAGATGGGGCTTGGAAATGGCTTAATGGATAATAGGACTTACTGTGAAAGCAAAAGGACCTGAGTTCAAACCTTCAGCATCCTTCTAAAAATCATGTGTGGCAGTAGTGTAGGTCTATACCCCAAGTGTTGCAGGGTGGGTATAGGTACATTCAAGGAGTTCACTATGCAGTAATCCTAGCCTAGGTTTTGAGCCCTAGGGTCATTGAAATTCCTTTGTAAAAAAATAAGAAACCCTCATTCATTCTTGGTGGGGCTACAACCTGGTCTAGACACTCTGGAAGTTTGTGTTTAGAATCCTCAAAAAGTTAATAATGAATCTACCATATAGTCCATCAAAACCAAGCTTTGGTATATGCTCAAATCATTTAACATTCTTTTTCACAGATAATTGCTCATCCATGCTCATTGTAACTCTGTTCACAATAGATAGAAAATATAAACAACCTAAATGACTTTCAATGAATGAATAATGAAAATGAGGCTTCCAGTTCTCCCATATTCCTTCTCCCATCTTTCCTACCGACTTGCTCACAACACATATGGCTCCCAGTTTATCCCCTCCTAACCTCCTGTGCCCTACTCAGTTTCTTAATACCAGTATCCAACTCTGGCAGCCACCTCCTGTTAACCAATGGGACATGCCTGCCCCCAAACAGGTAGACTGCCAAAGACCTACTCTTATCTCTCTGTTCCCCTAGATCCAATCCCTGAATGACATCCAAGCTTTGTCTCCCATCTCCAGTAGATCCCACATCTCTTCCCAGTATAACCTTCCACTCTCACCTCATTGCTCTGTCTTAGACCTCAACCCTGGCAGCAGAACCTTGTTAAGCCAAGGGCTGCTTCTCAGAGAGCAACAAATAGGCTGAAGGCAGACCTATACCTCACCACTGCCCCCGAGATTCAAAACTCCAGCCTCATCCCAGCTCTGCGGCATGAAACCCATTATAATTTCTCTTTCCTTTTTAACCCTATCCATGACAGATAAGAATTTCTCCCCAGTAATTTACTAAAGTTATATAAATATTAATTGAACCTTTCACTTTTGAAAATGCTAGTTCAGGATGCAAAAATGTGATTAGGCCTTTGAAGACAAGATCAATACTATATTAGAAATACAGCTGATATTGGATCTCATGCTTATAATGATACTTGGATAGGATAAGTCATTTCTAAAATTAGAAAAGATAAAATGTTTTGATGTTTTAATTGTAGTGAACCATGTCATCTGAAAAGAGATTGTTGTCAAGACATTCCTAGAAACAAGTTTTTCTCTAAGGATAATCCAAATAGAATGTGCCAGCCTTCTGGAATATGCAGAGGTAATCTCCATGGCTGGCAGTGGAGTAAAATTTTTAAATGCTAATGAAAAAGAACCATTTATGTTGAGATACTGGATAGCAGGAAAAAAAAAAACCCTGCTGAATTAAACCAGTCTGTGTACTTTAAAGATACTTTAGCCTCAGAATGAAAACCAGGATATGTGTTATGTTGGGGAAGAAGTTTTGCTTTTGTTGTCACAGGAGAAGAAAAGATATGGATACCATCTAAATTGATAAGGATTCTATTTAAATAGGAAAGACCTCTTGATTAGAAGAGGTGATATTTCATCAAACAGTGTGGCTATTCAATCTAAACTAATTTATAAGACTAACAATTGTCCTTCATCTGATCAGATATAACCTTTCAAAAAGTGAAACTCCCTAAAGTTAGGATTGGGGAAGGGTTTTATTTTTTTGTAGTTTTAGGAGAATAAAAACACTCTCCTCTGGAAGCTGAAGACCACAGGACAAAAGAAACATCTGAAGAAGGATGAATCACTGTCCAAAGAAAGAATAAATTGGATTAACAGTAGATCACACTTCCAAATGTATAAAATTTAATAAATCTTCCCAAATGTTTGTTTTTGTTGTTCTTTATAGTCATTTAAGGCAAATGGATATTTGTAGTCCCAGCTGAATTAAAAATTAAAGCTAACTTTGGAGTTGAAGTGTGGCTCTCTTATTCTCTAAATACAAGCATGTTTATTACAGGAAAATCTAAAATCTCTGTTTTATATCAGAAGAACCACCTAGTATGGGACAAAAGAAAAACAAAAATTAAAGGACTAGTCTAATGTCACTAATCACATAAACCTTTGGTTTTATTTTGACACTTTAAAATTTTTCTAAAGGTATAATTAGTTTCTAAAAATATATAAGATTAATATTAATATACAAACACATACATATATTTAAACCTTCTGTCATGACATTAATGGTCATATAGAGTACTAATCAATTCTACAAATAGGCTTCACGTAGGTTTTTGAACATTATTTTATGTTTGAGTTTTAATTAGAATTATGGAATTATGTTTGTCTACACTGGATGCATTTATATTGTGGTTATTTAACCTCTCTGAAATATGCTGTGTATGACATTTGTTTTCTGCAGTCAACTGTGAACATTTCTAACAGCAAACTTTAAAATCTCCAAAAGAATAATGGATCTACCAGACAAGGATTTTACCTGGATTGTGGTAATGACATCAAGCTGACAAACATTACTCAAAGATCAAGTTTAGGTTACAAATTGCTCAGGACAATTTCAAGGTGATTAGCTGAGATGGTCTAGCCTCACTTAATACTCCAGTCAGGATTTCAGATTAACCCTGTGGTTTCCTATTGAACCAGTTTGGACAATAGCTAGCTCTCCATGACTTGGCCATAATCTGTAATTTTCTAAGGGACTCCTAAAGATGCCATCACCTCGAGATAGAAGGTCCCAAGAGGTGGGGTGGATGGTTTTTGGTCATTCTGGGATAATATATACCATTGTTTAGATATATTATTTGCAATTTGTCATTGTTCATAGTCTAGGAGGTCAGTTTCAAGACCCAAAATATTTAATTCATAGGATTAAAATATTTATTTCTTGTCATAGACATAAAAAAATTTTTTGGAAAAATAACTTGCATTATTTGTAGGTAACCTGAGAAAAAGAATTTAGTAATTCTGTAATGAAACAGTTTATAATTTACCAATCTATAAAATTTCATTTTAGCATTTTAAGTCTTACAAGCCTACATATTCTGAATAATAATTAGCACATTATATCTAATGTTATTTCCCTTAAAATATGAAGCAATATGAATTTTAAAGATATTCTTTCAAGACAATAGCTCCCTTTAAAATTAATTTCTGAGGTGGCATTTTCATTGGGCATTCATTGAGATACAATGCATTTAGTATTTTTTTTAAGTTTTAGAAGGCTATTTTGGCTGTCTTATTTGCTGTACTAATGGAAAATGTATTTCTGTTTCAACTTTTTAATCTCCCACACACCATGCTCTGAAAGAGACTGAATCCGACTTAATACAGGAACCATGTTCTTGACATCAAACAGGCAGTTACTTTTCTTGTCTGCTGGATCTCACCCCTTACTGTTTAGAGTGACTCAGTAATTAAGCAAAGAATCCAAGGAATTAAAATTTTCCTAGATGGACTCCTAAGCACCTCCTTTTGAAGCTTCTTTAGTAGTCCTATTGGTAGAAAAAAACCATGGCTTTCACTTGACGAGATGCTGTAGAACTTGCCCTGAGGAGTTGAGGTGCTCAGAGAAGTATTATTAAATGGGCTTCGCTTTATGGTTACATACATTAAAATAATACAGTTATCACTAATTCACGGCATGAGAACATCAGTAAGATTATGATTTTAAAAAGTGCTGTGTTAAAAATGTAATTATGGAAACATCCATTGAAAAGAAACACCTTTTGCTTTCTCCTTCTATCTTCAACTTTTAAAACAATTCTTTCTATATAGTGATTTGTTTTTTCTCTTGATGGCAGAAAAATGATTATATAAACTTAACAATGTAGTCTGTTCATCTGAAAGATTTTTTTTTTGTGTGTGAAGATCTAAATACTTTTGAGTTTTAGCAAGTTTATAGATTCTCAAATAGGGTTCCCCCCCTGCTTTGTAGTTGATTTTGTCTTTGTTTCTCTAAAGAGTTAAAAGCACTTGGCACAAGTCACAGTAACAAAGCCCTGTCTGTGCTGAGATCCCAGAGTGAGATCCAGCCAGGCTGACTGTTATCAGTAGACATGCATCAATCAGTGTGATCTTTTCCTTGCTTGTGAGAACAGCTTTATTTTTATTTGTCTATTAAAGGTCATAATCAAGGACCCATTCATTTCAATGTGCTCTATAGAAAACTCTTCCTAGGACTAAAATATACATCATAAACAGCAAATTGTCTCTTTAACTTTGAGAATAAAAGAAATACACGAGAACAATGCTTTCTATACAATGAGCCTTCTAAACTTAATCAATTGCTTACTTCTGAAATGTCTGATAGGCTCCTTGCCTGATAAAGCTCCAGCTTCTTTTATTTCCTAATATTCTTTAAAGTATTAGTTACACATATGTGAAGCATTCTTAGTTTATCATGATACTAGAAGTCTAATATTACAAACTGTGAATATATTATAGACACCTGAGAAAATGAGAAAAATGTCCCAAGTGACCATTAGACCATCTTGGTCCCAATGTGAATTCTTAGTGAAGGTAGATAAACAGTGAATCTGTAGCGAAATCCATTCATTTTCTTTCTACTTTATACAAGAAATTTAATTTAGTATTATCATAAACTAGTCAAATACCACCAAGCTAAAAAATAAAAAAGCTTTTCAGACTTTTGATGATTTAAAGCTATTTGATTAGAAAGATATTTTCAAAAATAAAAAAAGATGATTCACAGTGATATCAAATTAATTTAGAAATTTGGTTTGTTCTTTATGAGCTGATTAATAATAATTATAAGCACTAAGGTTTTTAAACCTTAAAATAAAATTTCACCCTTCAATATTAGCTGTATTTTCTTGATAGGATAGGAGAAGTCATTCAAAAATACCAACATTATATCCATAGACAAGTTTTCTTTACAATATCTGTGTTATTTAAACATGATACATTTCTTTTTCTCACCCGCGTTTGCTATTAGAGAGAGTGTTCTCAAATGTTACTCATGATTTCTTGTAATGTATGACAAATTAACACAAAGTAAATATTCAGAGCTTACTCACTTAAATGCACGATTTCAGTTTAGCTATGAGAACACTTTAACATGAAGTTGCAAAAGCACACAGGAGGAGGAAGGAAATACATGTCCTCAAAATGGTTTCAATATGGGAAGAAGCCTTCATGCTGTAGTTTGACTTTGGATTATACTTTCAAATATTCACCTTTTAATTATTCCAATTATAAGTGAAGATCTCTGTAGAATTATTGGTATGCAGCTACAGGAAAAACAACTTTTGTGTTAGTTTGAACTCAAATAGTTAAGCACAGTGTCATAAAATATTGAATAGGTTTAAATAAATGTTGTCAATAACACTGAATGTAGTTAAAGATGATTTAAAAGAGACACATTCCTTCAACATGTAGGTTTAAAATTCTCCTAACCTCACTTCAGTCTTGGGAAGTCACTCAATAGTACCTCATTTACAAACATTGATTTTTAAAAAAAAAGTCAAGAAATTTAACATTGTCTTTATTTTTTGCTGACTATTAGTATGTAGAATTGCACAAACACACATAAACTTCCTACAGTTACAGTGTAGGATGCCTGTACATACTATAGACTCACTGAACAGAGGTCATTATCAATGGCTTCAACTGTCCTCAAGTATTCATTCATTCATTTTTAACTAATTAGTTCATCTATCAGACATCTAGTTATTTATGAATTCATCCGCTGAATGACTTTTTCGACTATGTGGGGCTACAAGAAATTACATTGGTGACTACAATCATAAAGTGTAGAATGCATATGCATGATCAGGTTATTTCAAATATTTGAGATTAGCAAAAGCAGGTAAGATGAAAAACCAAACTGAATAACTCACTCAAGTTTTGCAGGTTGTGTTTTGCAAAGTCTGTAGGCCCATGAACTTGTAAAATCTGAGAAAAATATAAGAATTAAGTTTTTTTCTGTGCTTTCAAATAAATTTCATTCAGCATTAGTATTAAACTGGAAAATGTTTTGGTGCAGGCACATCTGACTGAGAAATTACCTTATTAAAGGCTAGCGAAACCTGCACTTCAATAGCTAGTAGCTTGGGCTGAGCAGCATCCAGGTCTGCTAATCCCCGGGACTGCCCACTTTAAACACTCCATGGGCCCTCATCATATTGACGAATTTTTCCTACATCGATATCTACTTTTTGTCTTAAAACTTCCCTGAAGCAGGTAATGAGTATTAAGCTTCAAACAACTTTTGTGCTTGCAAGCAATTGAGCTGTCACAAAGCTAAGATGAATGATATTTCATAGAAAAATAACTAAAAGCAGTTAAATATATCAAAGAGAAAAACATATTTGAGCTTATAAAATTACATATGCTTATTGTAATAGATGAAGCATGAACATCTGACACTTATTTAATAATAATTAACAAGTCAAATTTTACTATAGGGTGTTTATTAGACCTTCTGATGAGAGCTAATGAATGTGGTAGAATGGTTTAGAAGATTCCCTTTCTCTTAATGTGCAAAGAGGAGGAACAGAGCAAGTCGGGAAGAGAGAGAAGAAGGGAGGGAGAGGAAGAATATATTTGGCTGACTACTTTGTGTGACCATATTATTCTATTAGATTTCTGGAGGTTGCAATACTTCAGAATGAAGATGCTCCATGTAAAACTTCAATGTGCGTCATCATACAGTTCCCTAAATGCTCCATTATGGTTGTTTAATGAGTTAAGAATTATATTTTTCTAGCTCATTTTTCTTTCAACTCCCCTTAATGTGGATCATTTAGCACTTTATCATTAATAGTTCAAGGTAAATACAGTCATAACATCCACTGAAGAAAAAAAGCCAGTTTTCTTTTGGGGGGGCATGGATTAATTTAATTCACCAGATATATTATTATAAAGCAATCCTTTTGAACATAGTAATAATATACAGGAATCCTTAGTTCAATAAGGAAATATGTGTCTTTTAATTTCCTACTATGACTGAAAATTTCCTAGGGCCCTTACGTACCTGGTATAGATATCCACAATTTAGAAGGAACAAGGACCTCGTTTGAAAGATCCCCTT
Source organism: Phyllotis vaccarum (assembly GCA_033318265.1). Classification (NCBI taxonomy): domain Eukaryota; kingdom Metazoa; phylum Chordata; class Mammalia; order Rodentia; family Cricetidae; genus Phyllotis; species Phyllotis vaccarum. The sequence goes on along the minus strand of JARWLC010000012.1, from coordinate 48,503,610 downwards.
CACATGCACATAAATCCTTCCAACCCAAAATATATAATATCATCTCTCCAACCACTTAATATATCTGAAGTCTTTGTTTAATCTTATAACCATAAAACAAGCATAGGATTTACATAAAATCACACAAAGTTTCCATCAGATACTGCAGCACTACAAGACTTCCACTTGCAAAAGAATAAAGATGAGCCTGACTAAAAATGGCTAGAAGATCTATAGATAAGGACAAGAGTCACATATCCTTAGAAAAACCATAGGGTGCATTAATGGGAGTTTGATACAATAACATAAAGATAACAATTGGAAAGAAGAGCTAAGCTCTTCTGTGAAGATGCCTCTCTCAAGACAGTAAAAGGACAGCTCAGATAACCAGTCTTTTCAAAATCGTGTGTGTTCTTTGATTCACTTTCCTGTGCAGAAAACACACAGCTGTCCACACACTTGATCACACTACTATTTTAAAAATACACACATCCTTCCTCTTAGAAATTACCCTTATTAGCTATTCTCTACCATTCACATCAGCCCCTCACACTGACAGCTCATTCTGAACACTGACTACTTTCCTGATGTTATTACAACAGTTACAAGTGAATCATGATTCCAATTAGACAACCCTCACAGTCCTTGGTCTGTGCCTTCTAATCTACCTGAGCTTGCATATTAGTAGGTCTGTGTAGGAGACTTCTGTAACTGTTTTTTGTTCTTTACTTATTTTCATGTGTTTTTATAAAGTCTAAAAATAACAAAAAATCAAATATTTTTTAGGAAAAGGAATCAAGCAGGCTTTCATTTAAATTTATATATAAACAGTGTTAGTGTGTTATTTACTGCAGTTATTAAAAAATAAAGCATAGCTGAAGGTAAAAATATTTTAAGATATTTTGTCAATCATGATTTATATGTATGTATTTCTTGTTTAGTATTGAAATATTGTATATGCATAAATGTATATATATATTTTTCACCTTTTATCACATACCTTTTCCAGGTTACCAACTACTGCTAAAACATGCTTATCTGAAAGCAAAATTCCAGAAGATAAACAAGTAATATAATTTACATTAGCTTTATTTTTATACTATTATTTTAAAATTATACTGATCATCAATGCACATAAATTTAATATAAATTTCTGATTTTTATTTTAATGTATATTTATTATATATAAAAATGTATGTATATAATACAAAACATTTTACATAGACAGGTTATAAGGATAGTGTTCTTTTTTCCATTAGCTTCCTGGTTTGACCGATGGATATATATTTGTTAAGACTTACAGTATTTCTAGTTATATCTATGTATCTTTGTTTGCATATGTGTATACTGAAGCCCATAGAAGCCAGAGGAGTCTAATTTCTTAAAGATAGAGTTACAGGTGTTTATAGGCTGCATAATGTGGGTGTTGGGATTCTATCCCAGGTCCTCTGGAAGAGCAGCATATACTCTTGACCACTAAGTCATCTCTCCAAGTCTCCAACATTTTGAATATTAAAATGTTTTTTTCTGCATCTTTTGAGAATATGAAGCCACTTAGTGTGTAAGTGTACACACACATACATCCTTGTTTTTAAAGACACTTAGCATTTCAATCTATGTTGGGAAGTTTTCATATTTGAACACAAATATATGAATTAATTTTTTAAATATTTTTTTATTCATTTCACTTACCAACCACAGATACCTTTCTCATCCCTCCTCCCCTCCCCTTCATCCCTCCATCCACCACACCCCATCACCTCCTCTAATATGTAAGGCCTCCTATGGGGAGTTAGCAGAGCCTGGTACATACAGTTGAGGCAGGCCCAAGTCCCTTCCCGTTGCATCAAGGTTGGGTAAGATGTCCCTCCATAGGAAATGGAATCCTAAAACAGCCAGCTCATACACCAGGAATAGATCCTAATACTGCATGGAACCAGACAAGACATTCTGCATACAGGAGTCAGTTGTGTTTAAGGGGTCCCTGGCAGTGGGATCAGGATCTATCCTCGTGTGGAAGTTAATTTCTGAAAATGCTTTCAGAAATAGTACTGCAAGGACTTTTTACCTTACTCATTTACGTACTTCCCACTAAACACTGATAGACATTTATTCTTCGGTACAGACCTTTAACACGCTTACTGAAAGTAAAGAAGCTTGGTAATATTTCAGTGTATTTTCAAATTTAATAATTATTTAAGTTTCATTGGTAAGACTTAGTACAAGTAGTTATATCTGGAATAAGAAATAAAGAAACTATTTTCCAATTTAAAAGCTTTTGAATATTTTCTTTTTTATATTTACACATTTAATTTTACTTTAAGAATTAGAAAGACCAAACATTTAATTCATAGCTTATTGAGGTTTTTTGCCTTTTATTGTTTAGTTTGTGCTAGTCTGGAGTTATTATTTATCCATAAACCCTTCATTTTATGTACTTTATGTGTATGCGTGTAACTTATGTACATGGACACATGAATATTAATGTTCATGTAGAAATGAATCTGAAAACATATACATTATAAATTGTTCATAGTAAAAAGTAGTTTATTAAATCCCCCTTTAGAAACTGATGATACAGAAATTTAAAAAATTGTAAGAAATCAAATTTTTAGTTACTTCCTTTGATGGTAACTATGCTTTAGATTATGAATCAAAAAATCTTTCTATTTACAGATAACTTTTTGTTTTCTATGTATTTGTATGTGTGAGTGCATGTATGTATGTAGGCGTATGTGCATATGTTTACATTGCATGTAGAAGCCAGAGAATAGTCTTGTGTTGCAGTTCAGGAGCATCCCCTCAATTTTTTGAGACAATCTTTGTCATTATTTTGAGAATTACTCATTTGGGTAGATGGCCAGCCAGTAAATCCCAGAGTTTCCTGTCTACCTTCCTAGTGTTAAGGTTGCAAACTATTTTATACATTCAGCTTTTTATGTGGGCACTTAGGATTCAGCTCAAATCCTCATGCTTTTTGACAAACAATTTGACAACTAAACCTTTATTTCAATCCCAAGATAAATTTGAACTCTATAGGCATTTGAATAAATTTCTTTCTTTGAAAACTATGAAATATGATGGTCATTATGCTATTGAAAGTATTTAACAAGTATCAAAATAACAAATAAATAAAACAATGTAATTAGGCCCAGATTTTCAAGGAGAAGAAAATTCGGAGTGGGTGAAAAGGTTTTACTTCTCCAGTGTTTAATGTCTAAGAGCATGAGAACTTAGAATATATTTCCCAAGGTCTTGTAGAGAGGGAAAGACTAGAAATAGACGCCTAACTGCACAAAGTTGACTATTACAATTTCCTGCTTATGACATAGCCTGGAAGGCCATCTCCTCCTTTTGACTGGGAAAACAAGGTGTGTAAATGAATGTTTTTTATCAGTCCTACCCAACCCCACAGTAGCTTATCACAGCTTATCAAACAATTACTCAGAGGCTATGGCTATTGATCTATGTATCACCACATGTCTCATGATTACCTATGTTCTATTACATTCTACTCTTCCCATGGCTCACAGCTTCTCCCCGAACTCTACCTTTCTTCCCCTTTATCTCTGCTTAGATTACCTGCCTGGCTATATCCTAATTTGCTGTAAACCAAAGTAACTTATTTATGGAAAGAAATCCTACATCACAAGCTGAGGGTTCCAACCTCTTTATGTGTTCAATTTTATTAGTTCCTGAGTAGAGAGAGCAGGAAGAAAAATTCTTATGAAGCTGTAATGCTTAGCCAGCTATTGTGTGAATCTGTACCCCAGACTTCTTTTAAGTGTGTGGTTAGATAAATGTCTCAGGATATACATTTACAAGTGTTTCTGCATGTTAGTACCTCCAAGGAACTAGAAAGGCAAACTCAAGCATCTTCTTGCACAAATAACCTTGTCAGAAGACTGTGTGATTTTTGAAGTCTCCTATAGCTCAAAGTTGGGTGCATGTCTACATTTAGATTTGATAGAAAAAAATTCTAAAAGTAAACCTGTATATTTGTTCAAATGTTGGATACTTCAAACTATTATTTTTTTAATGATTATGCTGTTAGAAAATTCAGACCAGCCATAAATTATATCATCTAAGAAGCAGGGCACTGGAAGAGCCACTGAGAAATTGTAGAAACAGTCCAAATGAATTTTAGAAATTATAAAATTGAGATAATAAAATAAATGTGATACCTGTTTAACAGTAGATTGGCTGCTTTTGATGTTGGGCTAATTGTACATGATTGAGAAAACAGAACAGAAAAATAAATACAGAGTATATCGGAGAGAGATTCATAGAACAGAGCAACAAAGGAACATAATTGAATTGGAATTTCAAAAGCAATAAGATTTTGGTACTTATCATATATGAAAGGATAATAACTCAGTGTAATATGAATTGAAAAAAACCGAAAGAATGTAGTAACCAGTCTTTACCTTGATATGTAAATGTCATGCTGTAGATTGTGAAAGACAAAGATATTGAAAGCAATCATGGAAGATAAATGAACTCCCAAGAAGCAAATTAGACAACTAATTTATTTGCCATCATACATAATATGTTAGAAGTATATGCCAATCTCAATGACTCATAATATTCCACAAGAAATAAAAATGTATCTTAAGAATAAAGATAAGGTAAAAATTAATCCACCAATGAACCTTTTTGAGGAACATTTTCTAGTCAGAGTACAAGAATGAGAAGCATAAGTCTAGATAAAAGAGACATGAATGAATTTGAAAAGGTAAATAAATATCCTCAAATCTAAATAAATTTGAAAATATAAAATATGAAAAGGTACCAGGGGCTCATGCCTGCAGTTCCAGCACTCAGGAGCTTAAGAAAACAAGATTGTCAAGAAGATTGCCATGAATTCAAGGCCAGCCTGGAGTTTCCAGCTAGCCTAAGCTACAATGTGATACTATCTTCAATGTATGTATTTATATATGTGTATATATAATATATATGTGCATATATGTGTATATATAATATATATATACACATATATGCATTATATATGTGCATATAATATACATATATACATATATATGCACCTAAGTATTGGGTTAAAACTTCACTGTATAGAAGAATGACTAGCATAGTTTTGTTGACTTTAAGTATGTCTGCGTGAGAATTCGTGTGTGTGTGCAGGTATATGTGAATATGCCTTCAGGAGGATATCTCAGATGTCATTCTTATGACACTGCCCTCATCTTGGGGTGTCTGAAATACAAAATCTATTTAGACATAAGAATTCAGATCAAGGCCTGTATATGATAGAGGTATTTATGTGTATGCATACTGCAAAACTAGAAAAGAAAGATTCAGTAATCCTCAGGAGTCTAGACAACATCAGGAGATACAAAAAAATAGCAGTATACTTGTTGAGATTGGATGTGACTCCTGGCTTTCAATAAACTATCTTACTTTGAGCAGTTTTCTTAACAGGTTAATGGCTGATAACTTGAAATTTTCCATTGTGAAAGAAAAGATTTACATGAAAACAAATAAATAAAAACTTTGGTCTTCTGTAAAACTAAGCGTCCATGAATATCAATAGATATTCAGTGAAGTGCACTGGGCTCTTGATGCAATTTTAATAGTCTATTTTTTTTTTTATTAAATAGTAACTAAGTATATTTCATTCTCTAACTAGACTGAAATACATTTTAATTGCACATCTATCTCTATTACGTCTTAGAAGAATACGATGCTATTTTTAAAACAATTTACAGCTAAAAATCGATTTTTAACAGTATAAACACGGGATAACTTCAATATTGTAAAAGCTGGTCTGAGATCAAACCTAGACTCATGACATTGTTATCTACCTCAAAAGTTTTGACCTGAATTCTTTGCAAGCTGCCTCAGATATGTTGATTTTTTTTTTAGTTGGTATTGGTCCATAATGTCTCACTGAAGAATTCCAAGGAGGGGTTGCTTAGCAGTGTGTATTATCTTTTGCAGCACCTTAAGATCAAAGAGATGGAATTCCTTTGGTAATCAAGTAGTGAAGCATATTCCAACATTACTACACAACTATTCCATGATGATTTATTCCTTTCAACTTAAATTAGCTTAAGCAATTCAATAGTATTATTAGAAGAAAGGAATTAGAGATGGATGAGCATGTGAATACATGTTCTCTTAATATAGTCACTGGACCATATGTCCTAAATGCTTATTTAAGAGTTCTGAAAAGAATTCTCAGTGTTACAACACCCTTATATTAATATAGCTTTCTGTTTAATCTCTCACACTGGAGACAGGTATAATTACAAATCACATTATTGTGTTATAATTTGCAATTTATTTACTTCCAAATCAAGTGGAATGCTTATGTACTAGGATTTTGGCTGATTTTTATGTCCGAATAACCACACTTTCACTAGAAAGTATCTTCTGCATACCAAGGGTACAGTTTCAAGAAAAACAAACAAACAAACAAACAAAAAAACCCAAAGAAACAAATAACAAATTGACTGCAGACAGGGAGGCGGGCTGGTTAACTACAGACCTTCACCTTTCTTCTCTTTCAAGTCCAATTCTCTAGTCTCACTCCCAGCTCTGTAGCAGAGGATCTACTTTGGCCCTCTCATTCTCAATGCTCCCATCTTTGTTGGATGACATAGATCCTCCCCACAAACTACTCTCTCCACTCACTGCTTTATTAAGTTTCCAACTACAGCCCATCCCGAACTTACAGGCCACTCTGGCCAGGGAAACAGGCTAAATGGGGATTTTTTTCTGCTCATCCCTCAGCTCCTCCAAAGCCAGTCCCTCAGTCTCATTCCCAGTTCTCTAGGGTACCATCTGCTGCAGCCCAATCCACATCCCAACTTCTTCAGTGCTTCACAGTGATCTATCCTTTAAAAGATCATTCACTAAACCCATTTTTTTTTATCCCAGCAACCAACTCCAGCAAGCAAATCCTAACATTTCAGTTGGCAAATGAGAAGTTAACTGCAGATCTTCACCTCTCTTTCTATCCCATCAAGTCCAATTCCCTTGTCTCACCTCCAACTCGATAGCAGAACAACTTCTGAATCTCTTCTTGCTCTCTGCCACAATTCCTAGGGTACTAAATAAATCATGGAGGAAGACCCTGCTTTCATTACTCCTGTGGATCACAATCCAAGAACAACAACAAAAAATATTAAAAATCCACAAGGGAAAAAGACCAAGTAACATCTAAAGGCAGATCTAATAGAATGACACCTGCTTTCTCAATGGAGATTCTAAGAGGCAGAAGGTCCTTGACTGATGTGTTACAGACTCCAAGAGACCACAATTCCAGCCCAGACTACTTATCCAGCAAAACCTTCAATCATATGAGATGGAAAAATATGAGACATTCCATAATAAAATCAATCAAATTTAATCAATACCAAACTATAATATCATCCCTACAGATGTTGCTAGAAGGTAAATTCCAACTTAAAGATGTTAACCACAACTAAAAACATATGTCATACATAATTACAAGCCATCAAATCAAATATAGAACACACACACACACACACACACACACACACCAATACCAACAAAACAAGAGGAATTGACGTCTCCCAACATCAACTGTCTTAATTTCTCCAACAAAGACACAGATTGCATTCTAGACACACGTATTAACATCTAGGTTAGACATCACCTCAGGGTAAAGGGTTGAATAAAAGATACTCCAAGCAAATGACCACAAGAAGCAAGCCACTGTAGATATTTAATATCTTACAAAATAAAATTTCAACCAAAACCCTTCAAAGATATAGGGAAGACACTACATACACATCAAAGGAAAATAATCCACAAAGATGACATTGCAATTGTCAATATCTGTGCCCCAAGCATAGGGCACTCAAGTTAGCAATATAAGCACTGATATAGTCTCATACCAGTCTTATACACTGATGGTAGGAGAATTCAATATTCAAGTCTCACCAATGGACTGGTCATCTAGACAAAACCTAAAAAAAGATACAATTATTATAAAGCAAATATATCTAACAGATATTTACTAAACATTTAACCCAAACGCAAAATAATATACCTTTTTTTCAGTTCTTCATCACATTTTTCTCCAAAATTGACCATATACTCAGATACAAAACAAGTCCCAACAGATACCAAAACAATAAAATAATGCCCAGCATTCTATTTGATGCCCAAAAATTAAAGCTGTATAGCAACAACAGAAATATCAGAAAACTTGCAAACTCATGTAAACTGAACAACACAGGATGAAAAATAGACCAAGCCAGAGATTCATAAATAAAAGGATTTCTATAATAGAATGGAAGTAAATTTACAAGATATCCTAATTCATGTGACATAATAAAGGTGCCTCTATAAGGAAAGTTCACAACACCAAGTGTCTATGAAACAAAACAAAACAACCTTGAGAGATCTCATACTAATAACTTTCCAGAACATCTAAGTGCTCTAGAACAAAAAGATGAAATCACTACCCCAAAAAGTAGATGGTAGGAAACAAACTCCTTGCTGAAATAAATAAAAATCAAAACAAACTGTTGTGGGAGATTATGTTGTTCCATTGTAAATAATTGTCCCCGCCTATGAGTTTAATAAAAAGCGCTGATTGGCCAAAGGCAGACAGGAAGTGTGGGCAAGGCTAACAGACTAAGGAGACTCTAGAAACAGGCAGAACAGAGCAGAATGCCAAAGAGAACCCAGAAGAAGCAGAGGACAACCATGCTGCTCTGAGAAAAGGTACCGAGCCCCATGGCTGAGCAGGTAAAGAGTCATGGGTTAGATACGAGTTAGCAAGTGATATGCCTGGGCCTTAGACTGATCAGCCTAAAACTATTGTATGCATCTATGTATCTTTGCGGGTCTGCGGGTCTGTGTGTCTAAACCTTGAGTTAGGCCCAAAAGCTGTGGGCCAGAAACCTTATACTATAAACTGTATTTTAAAATTCAATAAAATATGAGTTTTTTTTCCTTTGAGAAAATCAATAAGATTGACAAAACTTTATCCAAAATAACTAATCAGTGGAGAGAAAAATATCCAAATTAACAAAATCAGAGATAAAAGCAGGCTACAAGGACAGACACTGAAGACATCTTTAATATGCAAGGACATATTTTAATATCTTTACTTCATCGAATTGGAAATTCTAAAATAAATAAATAATTTTCTTAATATAAACCACTTACCAATTTAAGTCCAGGTCAGATAATCAATTTAAAATGACTTATATCCCATAGTGAAATACAGGCAATATTTAAAAGTCCCTCTTCTCCCAAAAGCTCAGGGACAGATAGTTCTAGCATAGAATTTTATTAGTCTTTCAATGAATAGCTAATGCCAATACTCCTCAAATTATTTCACAAAATAGAAACAGTAGGAAGATTGCCCAGTTTATTTTATAAGGCTACAGTTACCCTGATACTCAAACCAGAAAAAAACCCAACAAAGAAAGAAAATTTCAGATCACTTTGCCTCGTGGAGATAGGTGTATAAATTCTCAGCAAAATACTTGAAGACTAATTATATAATACATCAAAGTATCATCAACTATGATCAAGTAGGCTTCATCCCAGAGATGCAAGGATGGACCAACAAGTGTAAATCAATAAATATAATCCATGATATGTACAAACTGATAAATCCACATGATCATTTCATTAGATGCAGAAAAGACCTACGACAAATCCAACATCCCTCCATGATAAAAGTCCTGGAGATATCAGGGATACAAATCATCACCTCAATACAATAAAAGAAGTTTAAAGAAAGTCATATCCTATATCAAATTAAATGGAGAGATACTCAAAGCAATTTATTAAATCTGGAATAATGCAAGTTTGCCAGCTCTCTCCATACCTATTCAGTATAGCACTGGAAATCATAGCTAGTGCAATAAGAAAATGACAGAAGATCAAGGCAGAAGTCAAGGTATCTTTATTTGCAGATGACATGATAGTATATATGAGTGACGTTAAAAATCCATTCCATCTGGTAAGTCCATTTAAATTTTCTTCATATATATATATATGTATTATTCTGGGAAATTCTACTGCATTAGGATTCCATGTGGGATTTCCCAAAGGCTTTTTATGTTGTTTGTTCTTCCTTGTATTTTTCCTGCTTTCTATTTTTTCCATTTCCACTCAGTTCCTTCCTATGTCATTCCCCAACTTTCCCTGCTTAAAGAACTATGCCCTGTTTCTCCCTTCTTAAAAGACCCCCTTCCTTGTATTGTCATCTTAATAGCTTTCTAACTCTGTGAGGGTCTCAAATAAAACTTATCGAAAGATTCAAAGGTATTTTCCATACTGGGAAGAACATATGATGTCTGTCTTTCTGGATTTGTGTTACCTCACTTAGAAGGACTGCTTCCAGACTCATTCATAGCTTGTAAATATCATAATTTCATGTTTCTTTTAAAAAGTGGACTTTTTTTTCTTTGTTTAATTGAATCAGATTTTCACTATCCATTCATTACTTGATGGACATGTAGGTTATTTTCATTTTCTGTCCATTGTGAACATCGCAAGAACAAACTTGGATGAGCAAGTGTGTCTGTTATAAGGTATCAGCCCCTTTGATATTTACTCCAAATAAGTACAGTTAGATAATGAGGTTTATTTATTTTCTACTTCTTGAGGAACATCTATCCTGACATGCAAAACTATTGTAGCCAATGAATTCCCACTAGCAATGAAAAATTGTTCCACATCCCCCATATCCTCACCAGAATTTACCCGTCACCTGTACTGGTTTTTATCTCGATCACTGTGGCTTGCTGAGATTAATTCTGAATGCTGTTTTATTTTGTGTTTCTCTGACGTATATTGTAATTTGAATGTATTTTAAAAATTTACTCTTTATTAATGTTTCATATTTCAGAACTTTGTGTTTAGTTTCTTGCTTTAACTTTTAATTGGGTTTTTTATTTTCTTAATGCTTAGTTTTTATCCAGGGTTTTATTTATTTATTTATTTTTGTATAGCCCAGATGCTAACATTCTGTCAGATGTAACAAGTACAAAGTTTTTTTAAATCCCATTCTTTAGACTTATTCTACACTGAAATGATTTTTTTGATGCACATAAATTATTACTGAAATATATAGGACTGGACTAGTGTCCTATCCTTTCAGAGGTAAATAATTATTAGTGTAATATGCAAAAGTTATAAAGAACTCAAAAATTAAGTATCAGAAAAACAAATGACCCAGTTAAAATGGGTACAAATCCAAATGGAAAATTCTCAAAAGAGAAAACTCAAAAGTGTAAGGAACACTTTTTTAAACATTCCTTCTGAGTCCCAGATACTCAAATGGTTCACACAGGGTTCCCTGCTCCTTCAGGATTTTTCCCATTTTGCAGATGTTGACGTTAGTTTTATTGTACAATGTGAAGTTGGCTATATTCCAGTAATTCTAAATTCTAGATGTTTCCAATAGATTGTGTTACTATCACAAAAATGGTACCCAGGTTACTTTAAAGTGCATTCTCATGTCTGTTTTTCTCTAGTGTTTCCTACAGAATAACTGTGAAAGCTGCTAATTTTGCTTCTTTTAAGAATTTGGGTGGAGGATGAAGGTGGCTGGAGAACATGAGAGAACAGACAGAGAAGTCTTGGATGAACTACATTTCACTCTTAGATGTTTTACTTACCCAGTTTTACAAATCACTGAAATTTAAATGTACCCTACAGTATTTTCTATCACCATGAGTAAAGCTTTTGTACTTAAGGGTCCTCATCTCTTCTCATGGTTGATATTAAATATATTTCATAAGAGTGAGTCTTTTAAGAAAACGGCCCATAAAATTTGCAAGCATTGAACGGAAAAATTCGTTCAGTAGTTGTTTTAAAATATGTAAATGTTTGTGAGAAAAATATATAGTAAAATATCCGTCATGAAACATGTATGATTGAAAACATATCTTTTTTTGCATGTTTTTCAAGGATATTTGCTGTCCAAAATAAAAAATCAAGCTAAGAATAAAACTATGCTTTGAAGATATTACTAACCAATGTTAGCACACATCTAAATCTATAAGATAGTGATGACACATCTCCTCAGAACCAGCATGAATTTAGTAATACCTAAGTCGAATGATAAGAAGTCATTGAGGAAATACAGTGCTCCAAATGACTTGAAATATGATTCATTACCATTTGCATTACTGAGTGACTCTGACATCAGGAACTACTTGGAACAACTAATGATATAATAAACTCATCAGGAATAACATTCATTATATATTACACATTTTAATGAAATTCTGCTTCATTTCTATGCATTAAATATATGAGCAGTGTAGACAACAGATAGATAATATCATCTTTTGTGGGATTACATATGTTTTCTTGCATAGTTCTTTGTTGATTTTATCTAGTAAAGTGGCAGTTGTGGGTTCTTCTCAAGCATGAACTCATTAAGGACAGTAACAATAGTCACACTAACGTAGACTGGAAAGCTTAGGTCACCTCAATCCCGCACAAAAGTACAGGTGACTAAAGAATGCCGAGAGAAGGGGAGATAGTCTTTTCTAAAGAAAAGCACAAGAATTGCTTATCAAATAACAAACGGTCAGCTCTAAAAACATACACACAGGTAGCATTACATAGGCTGAGCAGTTTGTATTTCTGTACTGAGGAGTGAGTGTGTGTGTGTATGTCTATAATCATGAAAAAAAATCATGAGCTTGAAAGAGCAAGATAAAGTACATGAGAGGGTTTGGAGGGAGAAAAGGGAGAGGAAAAGATGTAATTTTTATTATAATCTCATATAAAAGAGATAATGAAAAAGTAAACAAAATGTTTAATAAATGAAAACCATGAGGAAACTGGGCAGGAAGCAGAAACAGAACTAAAATACAGTTCAAAACAGAAGTACAACTGCAGAAGTCCAGGAAGAAGCCACAGCCATGAAGGACTGGAATAAGACAGTGGTTCTTAACTGTGGTCAGTGACAGCCCAGGCATTACAGACACCATGCACATCAGATATTTATATTGCAATTTAAAACAATAGCAAAATTGCAGTTATGAAGTAGCGATGAATTAATTTTATTGTGTATGGTCACCACAACACTAATGACTGTATGAAAAGATTGCAGCATTAGGAAGGTTGAGACGCTCAGGGTCTGGGAAGAAACAAAGGTGAGTTAGAATTCTTGTGATGTTGGAAGATTTGTTAAGTATATAACAAAATGCTAATTAAGGAAGAATAATAACAATGACTGTTTCCAACAATTTGAACATTAAAAGTACCGACCACAGTGATGTAAGGTTCTTAGAAGAAGGAGTAGGTTGAGCTGAGGCCTTTCAACATGGTAAGGAAAACACAAGTGCAGACCTATGACCCAGCATATCTTTAGATGAGCAATAAAAAAGGGACCAACGGGCACCTGACTGAAGAGACCATGTGTGGCCTAGAAAGGCAAGGCATGAAATGCCAACTATTCTTCAGCGAAATTGGATTTTAAAAATGACAGGAAAGAAAGGTGTGAGAGCCCCTAGCACTGCTGGGCGAGAGAACAAACCAGGGAATCAAAGAATAAGAAAGCAGACAGAGATAGAGGCTGCTGGCCAGCCAGCCAGATGGCTTCACTGTACTGCAAGAGAAGGGAACTAATCCATGCACTTGCAGACTGATGAGCATCAGGATGACTTTACATCAGAACTTTCTGTATCCTAAGCACAGAGTTTCACCGACGTATAATTTCCCAGGCAAAATACCATGCGCTGGAGTACTTCTTAGTACTTTTGGCTGTGAATTAAAATGTTTTTGTCATAATTTATTAATTTTAATAATTAAATCTATTGATGATTGATTGATTGATTTGCCAGAGAGGTAATCAATGATATCAATTCAATAAATAAATACATGAAAAATAATTTAAATTTTTATCTGTATCAGCCCTTCTAGAATTTCAGAATAAAATTATAATTCTTCAGATAAATTAAGAACTGCAAGGTGAGAAGGGGTCTTGACCTATGTATTTTCTTCATTTTAATTTTAAGAGAAAAAAATGTATTCATCTGATTAGATAGTTAATTATCAACACTTTACTAGAAAAGGGGGATACCAACATAATTATCTTTAACGGATCATTTTAGATAAAAAAGATAAAGAATTTACTTCATGCAGTACTGACTGAAATTTACTCAAATACAATTTCCATGGGAATGTTTAGATAATTGTCTAGGAGTTAATGTTTTAAGTATTTTGATGGAATGATCGACTATTGTTGGTAATAATGAACACTTTCTAAAGCCTTCCTGTAGCAACCACTAATTAGCTTCATTAGAGTTTCGAGTTAATTCTTAGGAATAACTTATGTAAATGGTGAAGCTCACATAGCTTTACGAAATTTCGTGACAATGGGAATCTGAGCATAATAGGCCTGGTAAATTTCTGAAAGCAGATACATTTCTTTTCTGCTTTTTGAAAATGAAACAATCCAAACACTGGAATTTATTTAGCTGTGCAGGTTTTTCCTTTTGCAAAAGGTTTCAAAGCATAAATGGAGAAAAGCGGGCTAAAAGGAGTTCTCCGTTGATTTGCATGTGAAGGACAAAAATAAATGAAAATGTGACTATTGTCTTTATCTTTACTGCGATCATGTGCACTATCCTTCTATAATCTTTTCTTGTAATGAGACTTAATAGCTGCCTTTGAGATATTAATGGAAATTGTCACAGACAGGGGAGATATTACTGCATCTAATGAACTAAAGTAAGGCTGAAAGGAGAGGAACAATACATAAAGTCTGCACAAATAGAAAGAATGGAACGAGTTTCTAAAATTTAACCCCATATTTGACTCTGCCCTAAAATCCCATGATGGCGATACATTCCTAGTCAGTTTTCTCACATAACACGAAGTGCATATGTAATTGACAGTATTAACACCTAAAAATCTCTTGATTTTAGTTTACACAGTATCTAAAAGAAGGAACTTTATATGGTACAAAGGGCCAGTTAGGTCATTGTGTTCGTTATGGCAAATGGAACGCAGTTTGCCATAAGAAATCTGAGGATTCAGGTAAAATAATGGATAAAAATGGTAAAAAAATGTAATAATAATAATAAAAAACTACAGTAGAGATAACTGTAAATTTAACATTTGTTTAGAAAATATCATAATTCAGTTAGGTTTTCAGAGCTGTTAAACTATCTATGCTGCTTTTTAAAATTTAAATCAGTGTTCATCTTCAGAAAATCTGATGCTTCAACAGTACCCTCTTTCCCATATCTCCCGAAATCAGAGTCCTGAGTGGTTACCATTCAAGCAGTGGTGTATTGGCATCTAATTGAACAAAGGACATACAATTGAGGTTGTTACATAAGTTATGATGGCAAGCAGACTTTGTTTTTTAAAGGGCATTCCCTGAGGAACAAATTGTAAATAATGTCATCTAAACTCTCTGAGAATAAGATACATGCCATGTTTCTGCCAGGATAGGAGTTGATGCCTAATTGAGCCTGTGATTGTTAAAATGTCTACTTTTTATAGTCTTGAATAATGTAGAGCTAATGAACAGATTTTATTTTAGATCTGAAGTATCAGCCTCCCTAGCAAATATTCTTTTATGATTTGGGTTACAACCCCCCCCCCCAAAAAAAAAAACCAAACAAACAAAGCAACGACAACCAAAACTTACAGGCTATTCTTAGCACAAGCCCTGTCTACATATATATTCACTAAAATTCACATGTAAATTGTTCACAGCACATACACAGCCATTTTTTAAAAATAATATCTGACTGCTAAATTGGTAGGCACTGAAAAACCACATTCTGTTTTAATCATGAATTTTAGTTCAAGAGTAGTTAAAAACAAACCAAATAAAAACAAAAATCTAAACCAACTCATTCTCCAATGACTTACAGACACCTAGAACATTTCCAAAAGTTTTAGACAATTAATGCTTATCCCATGCTTAAGAAGAAATATTTATTTTTCCTGACTGTGAATATTGCAGAGATTAACAGGTGGAGGTGATACCAGGTATTAACATTCTCTTGTAAGAGTCTGGGAACTTCCTTAACACTCTGTCAAAAGGACACTAAACCCACCAGTGTGCTGCCTTCTCTAAGATAATCCCTTCGTATATCTTTGATTGATTGGTGCAGCTCAGTGTAGACTCAGAAATGCTGCTGTATAATGTCAAATCTGTTTTGCTTCAAAGACAATTAAAAACCTTAAATTGGGCTGTACTCATATTGGTATTCTGCCTTGCCTTCTACAGAAATACTTTATTATAGAAAATAAGCAACACAGCGAATAATTTTAAGCTCCATTTATTAATCAACTAAGAGTAAATGTTATGCAACCTCAGTACCACAGCACTAACTAAATTCGAACTTTTAAGACTTAACTACAGGATACTGAGAGACCAGAATCTACATTTGTCTCTATGGCTGTTCTTGACTATTCTTTCTGTCTATTTTTGACAGGATCTGTGGCTAGCCTTGACTTCATAGCGGTTCTTGTGGCTTATTCTAGGAATCAAGAAACAAACAACACTTTGTAATTTAAACATGCAACTTCCATATGACCTCAGTATGATAACAGGATACATTTTCTAATCAGCTATCCATGAAGTAATTATTGTCATGTGCATTTCATAATAAACACTGTCGTAAGATTTCTGAGCTCTTATAGTGAGTGAAGAAGTAGTAAGCAGATTAAATATAGTTTGTAGAAGAAGGATGAGTAATGTGATAAATGAAAAATAAAAAGGAAGATCTGTTGTACCATCAGGGACAGAGCGAGGGTGGAAATCTACAACTTCCATAGCTGAAGATACAAAGCTGAGAATTTCTATTTAGATTCACTATATTCTATTAAATTCTTCATTTTGGTGATGCTGATTATTTAGGCGTCTGGTATTTAGTTACATTTTTAATTCAAAATTTGATGTTTTATTTCTACCATTTTTCACACTTTCTACTTGTACTAAGTATTTAAACTTAAACCTAAATTTTCACTTTTGCAGGTTGCTAACATAGTGATGTAAATTTAATAAATGGATTTCTACAGTTTATACTAGGAAAAAACTTTTGGAAAACAAGCAAATTTTATAGACACTTATTTGAGTTGATTATTGTGAGTTACAATGTTCCTTAAATGTCTTTTGATTAAGGATGCATTACAACAGAGGGAGAAGCCTGAGAAAGGCAGAGATCACTAGTAGATGACTAACTCTATCCTTAAAATTATTATATTCAGGTTAAACTGTTATGCTAGTCTTTGTGAACAAAACTTTCTGTTTAGCACTTTACTAACACAACTCTGAAAAAATAAATTCTACTTTAAATTTGGTTCACTGTGTGCAGGAAAGGCTAGCTTTGTGAACTTTGAGGTGCCAGGGTAATTGCATATCAATTAGAACAGGGTGACTTTGCTTTTGTTAAATGGTGTCCAAGGTGAAATTCGGAGAACATAGATCAACTGCAGGTTTCAGTGAGAGCTACTTAACTTGGTAGGCTATAAATTTGTTCCCATGAAGGGACTAGAAAGTGGGATAACCAAGATCACCATTTGCAAACATGCTGATTGTTTAAAAATGTAATCAATCATTTTATGAATTCTATATGATTTCTCTTTCAAGGATAAGTGACTTTCAATAACCTTATAGACATGGTCCTGTATAAATAATAAGCAACATTTGTCTCTTAAATAGCGTGTATCCTTAAAGAGGTTTGCACATATTTACTGAATATTTTGTTTTTATAATATTCAGTTATATCTGGGTAATACTTTTTTTTTTTTTTATAATACTGGGTTTCATTAGGACACTTACATGTACTTCATAAGGATCTTGAACACATAATCTCTGTCCTCTTTTATCCTCACTTCCACAGCCCTGATGTGGGAATGCATTTGTGTGTGCTGTATCTTTAAATAAAGGAGCTGTTTGATGGGTCATGGCGGGCACCATAGAAAAAGTGGGAGGAGAGTCAGTTTAGGTAGGAGAAGCAGGGCGGAGTCAGGCAGACCGAGCTGAAGCCGCCAAAGGAACAGCATGTAAGGAGCACGGGTGAGCTACGGGCCGCCACGTGGCCCGCAGATTAACAGAAATGGGTTGATTTAAGATGTAAGAGCTAGCTAGCAATGTGCCTGAGCCATAGGCCAAACAGCATAAAGTTAATAAAAGCGTCTGAGTCGTTTCTGGGGACCCGGGCGGCGGGCGGATAAGCAGTCCCGGCGGCAGGTCTGTGGGTCCGGGACCTCATGCCACCGGGACCCGAGAGAACCCACTACTACACAGCCCCTTTACCCCTAGATATTTTTCTGCTACTTTCTTGTCATTTGTACAGATACTTCCCAAATATTTTGGTAAATAATTCAAAAAACATGAAGATTTCCCTGATTGCTCTAGGAATCTAAGGTGGACATCTTGGAAGATAATCTACTGTATCACCGAGTGAGGAGCATGCAACAGTAGAACACAATCTACCAAAGCAGAAGCAAAAGCATTTGAAGTTCTTAGACTATGATCTATGAAATAAATGTATGAAAATTGTAGGCGGAGTTTTATTTAGAAGGCACTAATTTAAGATTAGTATTTATTAAAATATAAACCAACACTCACGATACAGGTAACAGCTTATAGTGGAGCCTGAGCAGGGACTGGAATCCGGAACGATGGACGATGGACTCCAAACCGGTCTCTCCAGTAGCCAGGAACCAGGCAAACAGCATTTCCAGGGTCCTTGTAGCCCCTTCAGGGGCGGGGAACCTTGGGTAAGCATCCTCAGATCTTATCAGCTGACACCTAAATCCCACCACAGCAAATAGAAAGGTGAAGCCATGGAGCTGGACAAAGTTCAGTCAAGTAAGAAGTATCCTCAACTATCTTGTGGAATCCTGGAAGAACGTTGTTGGGAGTGAAGACATTATAAGCTTTGGGTATGAATAAAGGACCATCATGTTTGTAGTATAAGTTTGTGTCTGTAGCTACAGTGTTTACTGTCCTGAGGGAGAGAGGTAGAAGACATTGGTACAGGGTTGTAGAATCAACTGTTGCCGTCATCCACAAACTGAGCAGGTTCTCCAACATTTTTTTTTTTTAATGAAAATAAGGAAACCAAACAGCATTTATGAGATGGTTCTGGCAGTATCCAGTGACAATAGGTACACATGTAGGAAATATTCTAGGACTGAAGATGAGCAAAACCTTAGTAATTGACTTTAAAAGGAAGAAAGAAAAAGATAACCACCAAAGGATGGAGAAATATTCATATTTTGGTTATGTTGAATTTTAAATTATTCTTGTTTATTAAATATTAATTTCTTCTTTGGTTTTCACATATGCAATATTAGCAGGATTCCAAAAGAGTTATAGCTTAAATTCTGTTTTTGAGAATATATACATTACAATTCCAATTGAATCATAAGACTTGTGTAGGCAGCAACAGAATTTCTTCATGCAATGCACAGCATAGGTTTTATTAAGCAGCTGTCAATCAATTGACATTGTTTCCTCAGTTTAAGTAAAAATTTCAAGTAATAGACTTTTAAAAACCTATAATTTTACTGTAGGTGAAATGATGTATTCCCACATTATCTCTAAAATACTGTCTTTTCCATTCATCACATTGGAACACAGTATGATTCAGATATATAATTAATTTCCTTTGATACTTCATCTTCATGGATTAGTCTTTGGATAGATCACATTTATAATATAGACACAGGTATAATGACAGTTTTTACTTAGAAATGCCAATTTTGGAATCCATATTGGCCCTTCCTGTTCACTGTGGTACTTCTTTTTTCTTATTCTATTATTCTGATTATTGGTCTCTAGCTCTTCATTTTGACTCGACATGCTCTCTAGATCTCTATCTTATTTCAGAATGGTACTCTTTCAATTTATGTTCAGTGCATTTTAAAGAGGTTATTAATTTATTTAAGTGTAAGTGGTTAGTTATAAGTACTTGCTATTACAGAAATAACTGTTTTATTTCTTAAAAGGAATGAAGAGAAAATATGATTAGGAAAACAACTTGTATAGTTTTTCCCCAACATAATATTTTTATTAATTATTTAAAATTTCATATAATGTACCCCATCACACTCACCTCTTATTGTTTCCAGATCTACCCTCCCATCTTATGCCATTTCCCATTATAACTTCAAGAAAAAAGAAAAGAAACACAAAGTCAAATTTGTGTTGTTTATATACTTATTGGAGCATAGTCAAACTCTCCCGGTAGCCAATCACTTAAAGAAAACTGAACCTCTCCCCGCACTTGCTCCCACGAGAAATCATCAACTACAAAGAAGTACACATCAGTATCTTTATCACACTTTTGAAGGACTTTCTGAACAGGTTTTTTTTTTTTTTTTTTTTTTTTTTGTCTAAACTCTCTCCCTTCCTCCCTCTTCCCCTCTTTCCCTGTCTTTCTGGAGACAGAAAGGAGAGAGGTTGTCACAGAAGGCTTCAGTGTCACTCATTTTCAGTTATGTTTCTGCATAAAACACACACACACACACACACACACACACACACACACACACACACACACACACATCTTCCTTGAACTTACAAAACAGGTAACAGCAGCCTTGACCTTGTGACCTTGGCCATCAACATGCAGGGAAACATGGACCATTGTCATCAGAATGACCTCTGGCAGTTCTTTGCATTCTTAAAAAAAGGACAAGTGCTGTATTCTATAAAGTACATACTGAATAATTTAATAAATTTTATTGGATATAAATGGGTTTGTAGAAACCAGTAACGTAGCTTTTATGGAAAAGTATATGTAAAAATTCAAATTAATTAAAGTATGTCCATAAGTAAACAAATAATTTTTAATTTTAAACACTATAAATTATTGCATTAAGTTGAAGTCTTAATTTGTTGTTTATTGTTGCAGAAAAAAAAAAAAACATGGACAAAAGAAACTTGTAGAGGAGAGTTTATTTTTAGCTTACAGCTCTCAGGTTACACTCTGTCACTGAATCTAGTCAGGGCAGGAACCCAGAGACAGGAACTGAAGCAGAAGACGTGCAGGAAATCTGCTTACTAACTTACTCCTACCCAAGCTTTCATATACAGGGTGACACTACCCACATCGAGCTGTGCCTTTCCACATCAATTAACAATAGAGAAAATGCCCTACAGTCCTGTCTACAGATAATTCTCTGGAAGTATTTTTTTAGTAAGATTACTTCTTTCTAGATTTCCTAACTGTGTCAAGTTGACATAAAACCTAGACAGGACTTTCACAAATAGTTATATACTTTTATCTGTATGTAAGTATGCTGGTGAAAACTTGGAGAAGTAACAAAGAAACTAAAAGAAAAATCTCATAGATTTTCTAATACCTAAAATTTATTCCTATTATACTAAGTAATTCATCAGTAGCTATAAATTTTAAGTCCAATGAGATAGCTCAGAGGGTAAAGACACTTGCTGCCAAGTTTGAATACCTGAGTTCAATTCACGGAACCCATTTTAGTGGAAAAAGAGAGTGATTGCTTAAAGCTGTCCTCTGATCTCTACATATATATCTTGGCATACATATGCTCCTTCATATACATACAAACACAGACACAGATATAAACACACACACATATACACACACGATAAGTAAATATTAAAAAGGCATAAATTTTGATAGAAGGAAGCTCACGTGGAATAAGAAGTTTTGAATTTTACAAATTAGAGATAAGGATCAATAAAATCTATATGTTTAAATCATGCTGTTATAGGTTGATAATAAATATGCAATTAATTAATATAAAATTAGTTCCATATCAACTTTTAAAAATGTTTGAGTAAATGTTGAATAGCGAAGGGAAGAAATACTCAAGTCCTAAATGTTTTGGGCTACACTAATCAAGGTTGGAAAAGGATTTATTATATTCAATTTATACTTTCTACCTTCATAAATAATTAAATCTTATTCTAAAGGTGAAAGAATTAAACAATTCTGTTCTAAATTTATGTTTATAATCTGTCAGACAAATCTCATGATAATAGTATTGTACATTACTCGAGGTAATGCTGCAGAATAATTTTTACAATTTTATAAAAGATGCAAATAGATACAAAGTTGACAGTATAACAGAATAATTAATGTGAGACTATAAAAATCAGATCCATTCTTTTTAGAGGAGGAAGAGGCATTAAGTATGAACTTGTCTTTTTAGCCTAGCAAACTATGCAGTGATGAGGACATATATTTCTATCTGTGTAGCTTGGCTCTGTGTTCAGGAGAACATCAAGCATGTGTCTTTGTCCTGGCCATTTTACTTCTTAAAAAAATAATGAGTGTCCTGTAAAAGCTTTCAGACATGAGTCTTAGGCTGTAAATCAAGATTACCTGAGTTTGCATTTAAGGATTTAATCTATAAAAATAATACTGTATTTGTTTTGTGATATTTGACTCTCTGTGAAATACTTTTAAATGGGGCTTTTTGCCTGGATGTGTGAAGTGGAGGTCCTTAATATCTAAGAGGATTCACTTGTCATTAATATATTTAGGAATCTTAAAATATTTTTCTGAATAGAGTCACTGAAGACTAGTTTATTCATTGGCTCATTTCCACTAAAGCCAAAGTTCACAAAGTATCATGGAGAACATATTTTTCTTTGTTCTAATTCAAGTATGGAAGCGCAATGAAATGCAGTCAGAGGGAACAGCAAGAGAATATAGACGTATATTTTCCTGTAACTATTAGGTAATTTCAGTTAACAAAACATTAAATTTCCAAGAATCCATTGTTAGGAGGACTATATAAGACTCCCATAGCATAAGTATGTTACAGAGACAAAAGTGTGTCATTTAAGGTATCCAGGGCCAATAACCAGTTTTCTACAGAGTAGAAGGGGTGCTGGAGAGAAAGCTGAGAGGTTAGGAGCATATATTTGTTTTGAAGAAGGATTGAATTTGGTTCCTAACATCTGTGGTGGGGAGCTCTCAATTATTCATAGCTACAGAATCAAAGGATTCAAAGCTCTCTTCTATTGTTCACAAGCACAGCACTCATGTGCACATCTACACACACACATACACACACACAGTACACACATACACACAGACACAGACATAGTAGACACCACACACACACACACATACAGAGAGAGAGAGTAGACATCACACATACACATACCACATCACACACACATCATGCATACACATCACATACACACACATAACACATATCACCCCCACAAACACCACACACACCATACCTCCCCACACATACCACTTACAACTAAAACCTAAATATGGTATAGTTGTGTAGCTTGGTTCTCTTGTGGAATCCCAACAGTGGGAACAGGGGCTGTATCTGACTCTTTTGATTACCTCTGGTACCCTATTCCTGACACTGGTTTGCCTCTTCCAGCCTTCAACTTGATATGTTATGTTTGAGGGATATCCAAAGGAGACTTGATACTCAAAAGAAATAGAGGAAGAGTGGATTTCGGGATGGGCAGAGGGAAGAGGGAACTGTGAGGAGTAGTTGAGGAAATAGTGGTTGGGTTATAAAATAAATAATAAATAAAATATGTAAAACAAAGACAAAATAAAAAATTAATAGTAATTTTTCAAAGACCCTGTTGTTGAAGATCTAACATACATCATATATCATGGAGAAACATAGTCAGAGGGTGGCGTGCAGAAGGATGTGTGTGACTAAGTGTGTTGGATGGATCTATACATTTTCAAATAGGTAGTGTTCCTCATCTTTACACTTTTACTTTTAAAACAAATCCAGATTTTTTGTAATGTATTTCCTTTTTTTCTTTTTCTCTTTAAAAATTTAAAACCATGCCCACCATGGTTCCCTCTCCCTCCCCTCTTTCTAGTCCTTCCTAGCATGATGCCAAGTACTACCCTTGTTCCTTCGCTCACAGGTCATCTCTCATAGCCTTCTTGATAGTATAAATGTGTTTCCTTGTTTACAGGATCTTTATAACCAATCTAGTAATGTATTTGTTCTTTTTCTTCTTTCTTGCTCTTTTTTTTCAAGATTTAAGTTTTAGTTGTAAGTGGTCCTCACTACTCTCACCTATCCATCTGCTTATTTCCCCCGCCCACAAACCCTTCCACTTCTCTCTCCTACTTCCTCACCATATACACTCTCACGACAATGGTGCCCAACTGCCTAGCACCATGACATCATCAGGTTGATTTTGCCACTGTCTTGGAATGTTCCTAGAGCCTTGGTGGGAGACAGGGATTGATAAGGATGTTCAATTTATGGCTGTGCACTCATAGTCAATTTCTCCCAAACCTCTAATGATGTGGGAATGCCTTTCTGTATGCTGTGAATCTCAATCTTTAAATAAAGGAGCTGTTTTGGGCCATGACAGGCACCATAGAAGAAGCAGGAGGAGAAATAAAAGCATAGGTAGGAAAGGAAGGGCGGAGTCAGAGACAGACCCAGCTGAAGCCCAAAGGAGCAACATGTAAGGAACACAGGTGAGCCACGGGCCACATGGCAGATAGATTAATAGAAATGGGTTGATTTAAGATGTAAGAGCTAGCTAGCAAAGTGCCTGAGCCATAGGCCAAACAGCATAAAGTTTATATAAGCATCTGAGTCATTTCTGGGGGCCTGAGCAGCAGTGGCGGACTATTAAGGGGTCTGGGGCGGCAGGTCTGTGGGTCTGGGCCTCTGGCCACCCGAGACCAAGAAACCCCTTTGCAACACTCTAACAGCATGACTCTTATATTTAACCACATCCCAGTACAGTAAAAAGCTTTTCTGAATGACATTAAGAGTAGCACAAATATGTTTATAGAAGCCTATGTTTTCTTTAATATGTCATATTAAAACTTGCATCTTAATAATTCCTATGGGTTTTACTTCACCTTAATCCAAATAGCTTTCCATAGATGTCTTTGTTTTGTTAGTTTAAATTCCTCTCTAATGCTTTTCTTTCTCAATGGTGGATTACATATCTGAGAGATCACAAGGGATTTCTATAACCACATTTTTTCTGGTGGGTATGAGGGAATGTAAGAAACTAGCTAAGAAATCTATGAACTGGATAGATTTAATTTGAGCAATTGTTCTGCCAGCTACTAGTTTTGAGATCCTTGGTGAACAATCTCAGCTCTCTCAGGTGTGCGATTGAGAGCATAGTAGGGCTTATCTCAGAGTGGCTATGAGAATTCATGTAGAAAGGGCATAGTCATTCAGTTCCAGGGTTAGTAATGAAGTTCATAATACCCAAACTGTTTTGTTATATATATTTGCTGACACGTCACTAAACCATCTACCACAGCTTATTCCTAGAATAAGAAGGGTTTGTCAGTCCAAAACACTGTCTTGGCCTTGGCTCAGGCTTTATACTTATCAGTAAAGAATAACTAAGTGTGTCAATTGATGAGCATAGAGAACTAAAATCTACTGGGTCTTGAGAGACACTTGTCACTGTCTTGCTCATTACAACAAATACATACAAAGCCAAAACCATCTTAAATCTCAAATCATTATCTAAAAAGCATAAGCATACAGATAAGCATGCCATTATTGGTACATATTATTCAATAAAACATCTTTTTGACCTTGAATTTAATAATTTTAAACATAGAGTTATACCCTCCTGTAAAATATAGAGAATTGAACATTTGGGGTAGAAAATAATTGTATAGACTCATTCTTCAACAAGATACAAGAGACTGATACACAGCAAATTTAAATGTCATATCTTATGCTCCAAAGTCACATCATGCCAGTTTATCAATTAAAGAAAGGATGTTCTTTGGGGATGCTATAAATAATATCTATGATTGCAAATGGTAAATCTTTTTATATAATAAAAGTACAGCTGCTATCATGTATGGAATGTGGTTTGTGTGCCAAATACCATGTAAAGTACTTCACCAATAATCTTAATGAAATTAAATCCTCTCAGTAAACTTTACATGAAAATAATTATGATGAGGTGTTTCATGTCTAGTACATATATCATAAATGTTTGTTTTTTGGATGAGAAAATTGTGACTCAATAAGCTATCTAGTAGGAGTGGGAAGTGGCCTTCTATCACAGCTCCAAATTCTTAAGTCACAATGTTTTTTGTCCTCACTTATTTCTCTGTTAACCATATTTCCAAGAAATTATGAGCACTGAATCTTGTATGGATCAGTGTGTTGAATCTGTGCTGACTCCTGTATATGCAGAAATAAGATTTGGAAAGTGTTTATGTTGCTTGTATATTTATGTCTTCAGGGATGACCATTTGATAGTGAATAACAAATTAGTATGCTCTCCTGGTATGAATTTCTTGTCTCTATCTGGTGATATTATTTTATTAAATTTTAGAAATATAGGAAGTAAGGTCTACCTGAAATAAATTGAGTCAGGGAGTTGGAGGGAATAATTGTATCTGCTACATTCTTTTTCAGGCTATCAATTCCTGTGATAGCCTTAAAAATTAAGGAGAGCTTGTGGCATATTTTTCTGGATGCTGAGATATTCAGCCCAGGTGCACTAAGCCATTCAAATACCTTTGAAACTGTGAATCAAAAAGCATTCTCACTACTTACATTGTGCTATCAGGTATTTTTGCCCCAATGTCTTAAAAGTCTGGATTATTCTTTTAATGGCACCATGAGTGAAGATATCCTGACTGAATCTATGTTATTCTTTGGCTTCTGGAACTAGTTTTGAAAAGAATCTACATATACACGTAGATTGTAGAAGCCCTGGAATGCTATAAACAGAGATGAAGGGACAATTCAATGTGATGATGATAGTCATTGGCTGGGGTGAGATGGAATTGCAAAGTATGTTGTTTACACTTTTCTAAATGTAAAAAAAACATCAATTTAGTCTCTGACCATTTATTGGTTAGGTTACTATTCCTTTAGTATCTTATTTTTTGAGTTTCTTAATATGTGCTGGGTAATAATTCTTTTTAAAATAACTGGCAAACTTTTTTTGTTTTCACATTTCTTAGGGTTCTTTCTTATTTTCTTGATATTTTTCCTTTCTTGTGCAGAAGCATTTTAATTATATCCAATGCAATTTGTCAATTATTCCTATTATTTACTGATCTAATCACTTTGTATTCAGAATACACTTAACTAAGTACATGTTATACAGTGAGAATTATATATATATACACATATATGAATATATAACACACCCATACACGTATACAAAGTGGAATATTAGTCATTCATACAGAAGAATGAAATTCTGTCACTTGCAACCAAACAGATAATAGTAGAGGACACTGTGTTAAGTGAAACAAGCTGATTTAGAGCCATGTATTAAAAGTTTTACTCAGAATGTAATATACAAGAGTGATTAACAGAGGCAGGAGGGGTGAACGTGTGGGAGCATAATGAGAGTTTACACAACAAGCATTAAAAACAATTAGCGAGGAAGAGTAAGTTTCTGTGTTCTCCGGCCGGTTAGTGACTGTACTTCTCAGTGAGCTAATATTTTATAAAGACCTAAAGAGAGACTCTCAAAGACTCCACACATAAATAAGAAGCACAAGTAAAGTATAATCCTCTTTATTTGATCAGTGGACATAAACTATATACACATGTTGGAATTTTATACTTTCCTTAACATGTACAATTAATTTATCTAATAGTTAGTAACACGTTTTGTAATTGTTTAATTATATGGCTGCCACTAAAATGACAGTATTTAAGACACAGAAAAGATTGAAAGAATATAAACATCAATTTAGGAGACAAACTGCTTTGTGCAGAACCTAACAAACTTATTTAAATACACGTAGTGTGAAAAATTTTTAGAAAGCATCATATTATTTAAGATAATTTGTAGTAGTGGGTTCTCGGGTCCCGGACAGCCAGAGATCCGAGACCCACAAACCTGCCGCCCGAGACCGCTTAGCCGCCCAGCCGCCCGGGTCCCCAGAATCGACTCAGACACTTATATTAACTTCATGCTGTTTGGTCTATGGCTCAGGCACATTGCTAGCTAGCTCTCATATCTTAAATCAACCCATTTCTATTAATCTGTGGGCCACGTGGCCCATGTGGCTCACCCGTGCTCCTTACATGTTTCTTCTTGGGCGGCTGGCTCGATCTGCCTGACTCCACCCTGCTTCTCCTACCTAAGCTCTGATTTCTCCTCCTACTTATTCTATGGTGCCCGCCATGGCCCAAAACAGCTCCTTTATTTAAAGATTGAGATTCACAGCATACATAAAAGCATTCCCACATCAATAATTAGTCTAATTATTTGTATATATAACCTTAACAACTGAAACCTAAGAAATTTTCTATTAACATATCCAGTATGATTTGTTTTATATTTATAGTATTTATATTTGTTCAAAGAAACATTTTCTTCAATAAACATTATTCAATAATTTTCGTTAAAATATTTTATTTTAATTACTTCTCTCAGTGTGTGTCTCTCAGTGTGTGTGTGTGTGTGTGTGTGTGTGTGTGTGTGTGTGTGTGTGTGTGTGTGTGTAGCTGTGTTCACAAAGGCTGGAAGATGGTATCATTACCTCCTGGATCTGAAGCTTTAGGCAGTTATAAACTGATATGACAGATCTCTGGCCCACAGCAGACTAAGAGATGAGTGACACCTTGCCCGGTACAAGTGGAGACCACAGTCCCTGAAACACTGCCCAGGGACACAGCCCCTGGAACTCCACCCCCACCCAGCTCCATCCTAAACCCAAGCCAGAAGGGAACCTACATGGCCAAAGTCCCAACAAAACTCAGCTCCCTGGACACCCCAGTTTCAAAACCCTGCGCCATTCTCCAGCCCACACAAATCATCTGGTGACCTCAGCAACCTCAGCAACAATTAGAAATCCACAGACCCTGGCCCACAGCAAAATAAAAGATTAAGAGACCCAAGGCCCATAGAAGACTAAGGGACTAACAGAGTTCCTTGGTTCCTATTGGATCCTGAGACCAATTAGATCAAAGCACTTTCTGGATTAAGAGTGGTCAATGTGACACATAATACACTATGTCCAAGTAGACCAGGAGCCCAGATTGGACCAAGAGAGGTTTCCTAAGATACAGATATAGCCAAAACAGTTTGCACAGAATTAGCTCTCTGAGATTCAGACAAATCATTCAGTGAACAAAGGAAGCAATGGACAGACACCAGTGCAATAGTATGTGTAACAACATAAAAAAAACAACATGGTACCACCAGAAGAATCTGGTGGTTCTACAACAAGACCTGAGCATGACAATGCAGAAGAAGCAAAAGAAAACAACCTAAACAAACTTTATGAAACTAATAGAAGCCTTTAAAAAAAGATATAAACAATTCTAGAGAAATAGAAGAAAGTACAAACAAAAAATTGGAAGAGATTAACAAATCCCTGAAATAAAATAAAGAAAATCAAGTAAAAGGAATCAAATGGGTGAAGGAAACATATCAAGACGTAAAAATTGAAATAGAAGCAAGAAGGAAGACACAAACTGAGGCAAGGCTGGAAATAGAAAATCCGAAGAAATAAACCAGAACCACAGATGCAAGCATAACCAACAGAATGCAAGAGATGGAAGAGAAAAATCTCTGGATTGGAAGATTCAACTGTGGAAATAGACATGTCAGTCAAAGGAAACACTAAATCCATCCAAACAAGTCATAACACAAAATGTCCAAGAAATCTGAGACAACATGAAAAGACTAAACCTGAGATTAATTGGAACAGAAGAAGGAGAAGAATACCAGCTAAAAGGCACAGAAAATGTATCCAACAAAATCATAGAAGAAAACTTTCCCAAACCAAAGAAGGAAATGCTTATAAAGATACAGGAAGCTTAGAGAACACCAAATAGACTAGACACCCCCCCCAAAACAATCTGCTCACCACATAATAATCAAACCACTAAACCTACAGAACAAAGAAAAAATATTAAGAACTGCAAAGGAAAAAGTCCAAGTTACCTATACAGACCCATCAGAATAACTGCTGTTATTATTCAGTGGAAACAATGAAAGCAAGAAGGTACTGGTCAGACATTATACAGACACTAAAAGAACATGGTGGCCAACCCAGAGTGTCTTCAATGAATGGTGTTGGCATAACTGAATGGTAGTATTATAAGAATGTAAGTAGATATATATCTATCACACTGCATAAAACTCAAATCAAAGTAGATCTAAGACCTTAACATAAGCCCAGCTACATTGAACTTTGTAGAAAAGAAAGTGGAAAATTCCCTTCAGCACATTGGCACAGGTGACCACTTTCTAAATATAACACCAGTAGCTCAGACATTAAGAACAACAATCAATAAGTAGGACCTCCAGAATTTGAGAAGCTTCTGTAAGGCAAATAACATAGTTAATAAGACAAAGTGACAGCCTACAGAATGGAAAAATATCTTCACCACCCCTACATCTGACAGACGACTAATCTCTCAAATATATAGAGAATTCCAGGAACTAGAGGCCCCAAACCCAAATAATCCAAATAAAAATGGGGTTCAGAGCTAAAAAGGGAATTCTCAACAGAAGAATTACAAATGGCTGAAAGACACTTAAAGAATTGCTTAACATCTTAAGCCATTAGAGAAATGCAAATCAAAACAACTTTGCCATACCATCTTACAGCTGTCAGAATGGCTAAGATAAAAAACACAGATGACAGCTGGAGGGGTTGCTAAACAAGGGGAACGCTCCTTCATTGCTGGTAGGAGTATAAACTTGTACAGTCAGACATTTTTGAAAGCAGTATGACAGTTCCTCAAAAAGCAGTACCACTATTGGGCATATACCCAAAGGGTGCACATTTGTACCCCAAAGGCATTAGCTCAGTTATGTTCATAGCAGCATTATTCATAATAGCAAGAAACTGGAAACATCCTAGATGACCCTCAGCTGAAGAATGGATTAACAAATTTTGGTCCATCTGCACAATGGCGTACTACTCAGCAGAAAAAAAAAAAAAAAAAAAAAAAGACATCCTAAAATTTTCAGGCAAAAGGATGTATTTGGAGAGTACCCTCCTAAGCGAGGTAACACAGGCCCAGAAAGATAGACATGGGATGTACTCACTCATAAGTGGATTTTAGACAAAAAGCAAAGAATACCCTGAACAGCTTGGGAACAGAAGAACCTTAAGAGAGACATCCAGGGATCCCCCTGGGAAGAGAAAATAGAAAAGATCTCCTGAGTAAATTGGGATCATAACAGGGAACAAGCAAGGGGAGGTGGGGACAAATCATGAGAGGAAATGGTTGAGTGAGAGGGACAACAAAGAGGGAGAAAAGGAGATTCTTATCTTGATAGAGGGAACCATTGTGGGGTTGGAAAGAAGCCAAGTGCTAGGGACACTTCCAAGAACCCATAGGATGTGCCTGGCTAGGACTCCAACAATAGTGGAAGGAGTGTCTAAACAGGACTTTCCCTATAATCAAATAAATGCTCACCCTAAGTGTCATTATAGAACCTTCATCCAGCATTGAATAGAAGCAGAAGTCCACCATGTCAAGCTCCCAGTCCAGTTGAAATGAGGGAGAGGGAGAGAGAATGAGCAAAGGGATCTGGACCATAAGGAGAAGACCCACAAAGACGGCTGGGGATGGCTGGAGCTTACTGCATCAAAAATAGCCACTGGGGAATCTTCATGGAAAGGAACTAAACCCTCCAAAGTTAAATGGGCAGTTTGTAGAGACACTTGGAGTAGGACCAGATTATGTTCCTGTGCATGAACTGGCATCTTGGAGGCCATTCCTTAAAGAAGAACACTTAACCCAGACTTAATACTGGGATGAAGGAATCGAACCCACCTCAAATGGGTCCATTTTTTAAATGTAAATATTTTCTTATAGCTTTTAATTTGCTCAATTGGAAACCATGTGTCATTTTATGCATTATATTAGAACTTTTATATCAAATAGCAATGCATTATTTCCTAAAATACCGTGGAAATCAAAGACGAGCTAAAATGATTTCCACTGAGGTTTGATTAAGATAATCTGGCTTTAATTTGGTTCTTAACGGGAGTATCTATAAGTTACACTCTATAGTTTCTATCCTACCCAGAGAATTGGATATGATTTGTGTGCTTGATGCTAGTATGTAAAAGCTGACTCCAGGCCTGACTCTGAAGTAATTTTTCCTATTGGGCAGTGTAAGTCACACAACTCTTGTCTTCCGGCTGCTCCTGGCTGGAATTTTGAGCTCTTGAGTTGTGATGCAAGATCTTTGAAGATTTGTTGGTTTGGATGAAACCCAGTGAAATAAGACAACCATTCAAAGTTTATTCTAATTTATATGACTATTATTTAGTTAATCTCACTTAAAAATTAGTAAAACTTATTAACAGTTAATTTGAAAAGATTATAATTGTTCTTATGGTTAAAGATGGAAAACATGTAACCACACTGAAATAGATAACATTTGCCTAACTAAATATTTTTTTAATTTTACTACTGTATCAAAATGTATTATAGCATTTTATAGTAGCCATATATAAATAACTTTCAAAAATATTTTTAAATTTTACCTAATATTACTGCAGAGAAATTACATTTTGAATGTTTTCTGTTTGGCAATTAATAATAATATTTAAGTCTTTAAAAGAGATTTTTGTCAAGGTTATTACTGCTTCTTAGTTTTAATGGAAATGATCTGCCCTCTGCATGAGATCTCCCAAAATCAAGATTCTACAATACAACCACATGAACTTCTTTTTGAGTGATGGACAGAACAATCAGTGTAGGCAAGACTAAAATCTCCAGCAGCTTTACTGTGTAGCTACTTTTGGCTGCAACTGCAGCCTACATGTGAGATCTTATAAAGTGACCTAAACACTAACCAGACACTCTAGTTCTTTTTAATATGCTCCAAGAGAATTTATTTCAAGGAAATTTTCTGCTTGGAGAGAAGCCATTTCTCCCTGCTTGTACTGTTGCAGTCTCTCCTTTCTTACAGAAGTAGCTCTGATGCCAGCTTAGGTACAACTCCTTCTAATCATAGTGCAAGCTAAATCAACATGTCCCAGACAAGGAACTATTTTTATGAATACTTATTTCTAACCTGAAATGTATATAGAATACCTGAAATGAAGTATAGATTAGTTGGATATGATTCTGATCAAGAATAAACTGCTGCTTCGTTATGAGGCTGGGGGAATAGACCACTGAATGAGTCAGAGAGTTGCCGTATTTTATGGTGATGATCTAGAAATACTAATTTTAACAGTGAGCACAATAAAACTAATAACATTTTCAGACATTGTTCTTCTGGTTAATGCTTTTCAAAGAGTTTTCCGTGTAACAATAGAAGTTATCTAGATGCTTTAAAACCACCCCCCAAATATATCATAGTTATCAAATGAAAATGGTCACATTCTACATGTATAAAATCTCTTATTAATTAAAACAATAGTATTGCCTTTAACAAATAATTTGTAGTTTTAAAAAAACTAACTCAGTTCACCAAAATGTCAAAGTGTCAGAAGTTATAACTGAATTTGAGAAAATTTTAGTGGTAATTAATATAACACAGTTTCCCACTGGGAAACAGTGTAACATTTCATTTCAAACTATTTTTAAAAGGCCTAACCATCATAAGGCCTAAGTACAATTTAAATATTTATATGTTTACCCATAGATAAGGGTAGTTTTCACTCTCATGAAGAAAATAGAAAACTTCTCTTTGAAATGAATGGATGGAGACCACTTCTGAAAACAATTGAGCAAAACCAACAGTGTGTATTCCAGGTCTAACTGATACATCTATAACATGAGTTCTGAACCTAATAGTGGGGAATCACTGAGAAAGAGGGAAAGCTTTTAAGAACAAGTGGGGCAAGATGGTTGTTGTGATATCTTCTGCTCAATGTCAGAATTGAGGTCTCATCACTGAGGCCGTCTGAATATAATCTAAACATGTACCACAATGGGTGCACTAAGGTACAAGAGGGAAAGCTCAGAGACCTCATCTCTAGACAAAGAACTGCAGCCAGCTAAGGATGCTGAGAGATGGAGAAAAAGTCTTCTCTGGGGTAAGAGCACACAGCAATTGATTATCCAGTACCAAATGGTCAGCTCAGAAAACATACATAAAAGAAAAAATATTATTATAGTATATGTAAGATTTACATATATTTTATATCTTACACATTATATGTATGTGTGTGAATTGTGTGTGTATGTGTTTCTTTTTTTAAAAAAGGTCATAAATTTGAAATATAGTGAGGGGAGAATGTGCATTGAAAACAAGGATGGATAAAAGGTAAAGGTAAATGATGCAACTATAATAATCTCAAAAACTGGAAACAGAGAGATCTGAGGTAAAGGCATAAGGTAATTCTTTCAATTAAACTCTGCCTCTCATGAAGCTTTCAAACAGGTCACTAATTCCTTTGCTGATTCTGTCTCCAGGACTACACCTTAGTGCCTCTTTCCTCCATTCCATCCTGCCATTTCTAGATGACTGATATTTTATTACCATCACCATCAACATATAGTTATGCATGGTCTGTAATTATTCTCCCAGATCCAGATGCTTTCATTTATATTTTGTCTTTTAAAAAACTCAAGATAAATCATTGGTATTTGAATACGTAATTTGCACATGGCCCCAAAGCGTTTTCCTTCTATTTAGAACTTGGACAATAGAACAGATACCTATGACACCCACACGCATGAATCATGTATGTACAGTTCTAGCATTTTCTTCTGGCTCATTGTCTTGACTTTGTCTTTTTAATCTTTGAAATTTTCCAGAAATGTCCTTTACTTTAACTCTTAGAACATTCACCCAGTCACTTCTTTTGTTCTTTCTGGACCATGTGAACTTCTCAATGCCATTTCTTTTAATTACTGAGAGCTCAGACTTCATTTTCTAGATACCATTTCATCACACATCAAGCTTACATCTGGTCATATTGTTTAGTATTGAACTTCTAATCAGTTACTAGTGTGATCTACTCCAAATATCTATTTTTGTTCCTTTTTTGTATATAGACCATTACTTCATACAAATGTAATATAATCAGCATTCATTAATTAATTTAACGACAAAATTGTAAATTTTCTGTATCATAACCCACTTATTTTCTAAATAAAAATAAGACCTTATTGTTTATTTTATTTAAAAATCATTGACAATGAAACTAAGACATCTAAAACCACACAGAAAGTGATCATAGTTACTAACAATTACAGCCCTGTAACTTATTATTAAATAAAAGAATGTAGATAATTGAAGAAAACTACTTTACAAAAGTAGGAAAATGATTGTAAAAGTAGGTAAAACAAAATAGAGAACATAAAAATAGTATTTGTTTATTTTTTTACTAGATTTGAAATAATAAATATAACTTTATCTGAATCAATAAAAAAAAGATAAGAAAAATATACTACATGAATAATGAAGAGATTGTAACATTTTAAATATAATAAATGGAGTTCTTAAATTATTCAAATACATTTATGGAATATTTGAATATTTGTTTTAAAAATTGAGGTGAGACTATAAGTTTGTTTTATTGTCAAACTGTAAGTAGTTATGTTTTTTTTTAAAAAAATCTAAAACCAATATCTGATTTTTAAAAGAAATATGACATGAAATAAACATATAGGAACATCATGAGCTATGTTATATTTGAGTAGAAAATGTCCACAAAGGTGTATACACTTCCGGATTGGTCAGTACATGGTGATGCTATTTGGGGAGGTTTTTGATTCTTTTACTAAAATAAATAAGTTTTTTGGGCTGGTTTTTGGAGTTTGTGTCATTATTACCTTATGCCTTCTGCTTTCCATCTTTCATAATGAGATTGGTCTTCTTCTATCACACAATTCTGGGAACCTGTTTTACTCACCAAAGACTCAATATGGTGGATATCTTCAGCACCATACGTCAAATCATTCTTTCCTTTTAAAAATTTCTCCTCCCAGGTTCTTGTCACAGTCATGGAAAAACAAAACAAAGCAATAACGCAGAACCGCAAGTTGTTGCTGAGAAGAGGAACTGTTGTTATAACTACTTGATTACGTGGCTAAGTCTTAAAAAATTTTTTATAGAAAAAAATCTCTTTATAGAAGTCTCACAATGAGGGAGTCAAGCTTACTGGGTGAATCTATAGAGCTCAGAAGACAGGGAAAATGAGTAGAGGCAAAATCTGTGCACATACTCGCTGGGAGTGAGACTGGAGGTCATTCATGTAACCAATGGCAAAGAATTTATCTATAATTTTTCCATGACTCGGAATTTTGAAGGTGGCTAAATTCAGAATTATTGTTTTCATTATCTGGGTGGGAGACTGTCAAGTATCATAGCATTCAGGTGGTAATATTAATGTTGCTGGCTCTCTTTAGCCAAGCTTATCATGATAAGTATGAGAAAAGGCACTAAGGCAGAAAGGGAAAATTTGCATTTTGCCTAAAAGTAAAGTGCGTACAAGTTGAGGCTAAAGGAAATGGGTTTGCTGAAGAAATTAGCTCTATTAAATAGAAGTTGAGTAGTTTATGTAAACAATAGAAGAGAGGCCTTAAAGATGACTAAGGGAATCATTAAAATACCAGACACATGATAGTCAATGGTGTAAAGGTTTTTTGCCTTTTATTTCATGTGAATGAGTGTTCTGCCTGCATGTAGGTTTACAAAGTGGGTGCCAGGTGCCAGTGAAAGCCACAGAGATTGCTGAATACCTCAGAACTGGAGTTGTAGAATGTTGTGAGCCACTACATGGGTGCTGAGAATCACCCTAGATCATCTGAAAGAGCAGAAAACATTCTTCTGTAGAACTATTGCTTCAGCCTTGGAGTGAAGGTTTTGAATTACGTGTGTAACGATTCACGGCACATAGCAGCCATGTGGTAAACCCAACATGGAGCAGGCAGAACACTATGTCTGAAGGGCTTGACCCTAGGTGTGGCTATGTAAATCTGTGCCCACCTGTTCTCTTAAAAGGAGACAACAGGTGAAACTTTCTCTTTCTCTCTTCCCCTCCCCCCTCCTCCTTCCTCTTTCTCTTTCTCTTTCTCTCTTGGGGTTGGCTAACTATTCCTGACCATGGAGCCTGCCCTAGAGTGTAGCTGATATTACACCACTGCATTAGAGAAAACTTATTTTTATTTTGCCAGTGAATATCATTTGAACTGATATACCACAAGACCCAGGATAATTGTCCATCTTTGTTCAGTTTTAATCATAATATCTAGAAACTAGAAACAAACTAGATATTCCCTCAACCAAATAATGGATGAAAAAAAAGTGGTACATTTACACAATGGAATATTATTTAGCAATGAAAAATATCATGAAAATTGCAGGCAAATGGGTAGAACTAGAAAATATTGTCCTGAGTAAGATAACTCAGATCTAGAAGGATGAAGTGCTATGTACTCACTTACAAGTAGATATTAGATGTTAAGTAAGTGATAATCATCATGCTATAGCCCCCAGACCCAGTAACAAAGAGGGCTCTAGGGGAAACATGGATCCTCTTGGGAAGAGAAAATAGAATAAATTTTGCAGGTGGATCAGTGGTGGGTGGGGATGCAGACAAGAAGAATCAAGTGGTGGTTAGCTATGAAGTGACAGTATGAGGAGTGATGACTGAATTTGGAGGGTGTTTGGGACTCTATGTGGAGACATACTGCTGGGGAAACTCACTGGAATCTATGAAGGTGGCTCCTAGTAATGAAGGATACAAGCCTGAACTGACCATCATCTATATCCAGGCAAGGCTTCCAGTGCTGGGACTGGGATACCAAACCGTCCACAAAACCTTCAACCTGCAATGTCTCCTGCTTGCATGATGTGCTGATGTAATGGTGACGCAAAATTTGTAGACATGGTCAACCAAAGACTGGTTTAATTTGAAGCCCCTGCCAGTACCAAACAGGACGGGTGAGATAGGTGGAGGGAAGGAGGAGAGGAGAAGAGAAGTGAGGAGAAAAGAAAGAAAAATAAAGGTAAAAGTCAAAACAATTATTCATAATGATGTCCTAGATTGTTGCTTAGTCCAGTAGTCATCAGAGTCAGCCTCTGGAAGCTGATGAGTGCAGGTGCAGAGACCCATAGCATCTGAACTAGGTCTTCAGCATATTTTATGGTCCAGCATGCATCTGGACTAGGTACTTTGCATATATTATCATTGTAGGATTGGCATTTTTTTGGGGGGGTCCTGACATGAGAATTTTTTTTACTCTGATTTTTTTTGCCTGCTCTTGGGACCCTTTTTCTCCTAGTGGGTTGACTGGAGGGTATGTGCCTGATCTTGTATTTTATTGTGTTATATTCCATTGATGTCCCTGGGATGCCTGCTCTTTTCTGGGGGGGTGGGGACTAGATCTGGGGAAAAGGGGTGATGGGGGGGGGGTAACTGGAAATAGTGAGAGGAAAGGAAGCTGTGTTCAGGATGTATCATATAAAAGAAAAATTAAAAATAGAAAAATTAAAATGCTTCTTGGTTAAGGATAGTTGCTTTGTCCACTTTTTTCTCTGAGAACTAGATCTCATCTGACTTAAAACAGGGTACGTCCTTGTGTAATGCTGCCACATTCTCTGTGAGTTCTTAAGTATGGGTGGCAGTCATGTTGTGTCTAAAAAATACTGTTTCTTTGGAATTGTTTGCTTCTATTTCTTATAACCTTTCCCCATGCTCTCATGCATAGACTGCTAAGTCTTGAGTGCATGGTTTGATAAGAATAAAGAGAAGACACCCCATCTATAGATGAGTGCTCCAAAGTCTTTCGTTCTATGAACATTGTCCATCTGGGGGTCTGGTTGCTAATTATAATTTATGAAAGAATGAGCTTCTCTTGTGAGGGCTATACAAGACACTGATTTATATGCATTGAAGTATATCATTAGGAGTCATTTTATTGCTGTGTTCCTTTAGGAGAATTGTAGTTGTATGTTTTTTCTTTGGTAAATGACCTATCTAGACTTAGGCTCTTGGTCACTTTAGAAGTATTAGATATAGCTTTATCTCATAAAATGGGCTTTAAGTCCAATCAAAAAGTTTTTTGTTACTTTCCTAGTGTTTGGTTTATTAAAATATCTTACAGGAAGGTCACTAGTATAGATCATAGTGTTTGTAGCTAGGTGATATTGATTATTACCATTTCCCTTCAGTGGCACGCAGATAACTCCAGCCCTGTGATGACTCATTAATAGAGATGAAGCTACTAGTAGGGCCACAGCTCAACTATTCTGTGTTTGATGAC
Source organism: Phyllotis vaccarum (assembly GCA_033318265.1). Lineage (NCBI taxonomy): Eukaryota > Metazoa > Chordata > Mammalia > Rodentia > Cricetidae > Phyllotis > Phyllotis vaccarum. The sequence goes on along the minus strand of JARWLC010000012.1, from coordinate 48,464,529 downwards.
ATAAGTAAGTGCTGTCTTCAGCAGTGTTTCCTTATAGTCAGATTTTGGAGAGGAATCAGTAGTCTAGTGATAGTCTATGGTATTTGGGTACTCCTTGGGGCTTCTTTAACCCAAAATAAACAAGATGTAACTCATTTGTGGCAAAGGAGATTTTACTTGGTAGTATAAGTTGTTGTCTAATTGGGGCCTTGTCTTTCCCATTACATATTAATTCTGTTTAGTTTCCTTTTATGCATGTATATGTTTTAGGAATCTTCTACAGTAGTAGTTTTCCATATATTTTAGTAGGTCCTTAGAATCAATTGTCCTTTTTTATTCTGTTCTTTAGCTTTATCTCCTATCTCTCTCTACCCATTGTAATTGTCCCTTGTATCTCTCTGCAGCAGTATATTCTAATTCCCCTTTCTTGGGAGGCCCACTCCTCCCTCCTGGTCCCTTACTACATATCTAAATATTGTGATTATTAATAGTGTAACAGAAATATCAAAAGCTTAAAGCTAATATCTACATACAAAAGAAAATATAGTATTTTTTTTTTGTCGCTGGGCTGCTCACTCAGTATAATTTTTTTCTAGCTCAATCTATTACCTGCAACTTTCTGTTGTTTTTAGCAACTGAATATTTCACTTGTAAATGTGCCAGATTTTCATTATCCATTTATTAGTTGGTGAATTTGTAGACTATTTCTATTTTTTTCCGCTATGAATAGAGCAGTAAAGAACCCATATGAACAATTATCTCTGTAGTAGAATGGAAAGTCCTTTGAATGTATTTCCTAGGGAAGGTTCTTATTTAGGGCTACTGCTGTGGTTTGAAAGAAAATGCTCCTTGTAGTGAGACTATGTTTTGTTACATTGCAAATAATTGTCCTGCCTACTAGTTTAATAAAAATGCTGATTGGCTGAAGGCAGACAGGAAATGTGGGAAGGGTTCCTAGACTAAGAAAACTCTGGGACCAGGAAGAACAGAGCAGAAATGCCACAAAGAAGCCATGGAGACACCACCATGAGATGCCAGCAGATGCAGAGGAAAGAAGTTGAAATGCTGCTCTGAGCCTCTTGAGCCTCATGGCTACACAAGATAAGATAATGCTTTAAGACCTGAGCTCCTAAGTACTTCTGCATAAGACAATCTGAGGCCTGTGCCTGGGGACTTAATGAGGGCCGAGTCCTGATTTAACATTCCTCGCCCATTGAGAGACCACTGCCCTGAGCCATAGATAGCAACAAACCAGAGCCTTTTCCCCTGACTGGGAGGTGGATGGGTGGGGGGAGTATCTAATATTTTCCCATCTATAATAAAATTGCACTTGCTGGTTTCAACTTATCCCTGTAGGTCGTGTTGTTGCTTTCTTCACCATCTTTCCCTCTCTCCCAAGGGGAAATAACAGGACCCTGAGCATTAAGGCAACACCAATTCCTGACCTCAAATCAAGGTCACCCCAACATCTGAGAAGCTTCCACATTGATTTCTATAGTGACTGTTCCAGTGTGCAATTCTACCAATAATAAATAAGTGTTACTTTTTCCTGCATCCTCACCATCCCGTTTTCATTTGTGTAGTTTGTCTTGGCTATTATGATTGAGTTAAAATAGAATCTCAAAGTAATTTTAATTTGACTTGATATATTGGCTATTCCTTAAGTGTTTCTATGTTTTCTTTTATTGAAAATAGATATTTTTCATATATAACCTGACTAAAGTTTTTTCTTCCTCTGCTACTCCATGCTCCTTTTCCCTTTCTTCCTCTCCCCTCCCCTCCCCTCCCCTTCTTTTCTCTCCCCTCTCCTTGTCTTCTCTCCCCTCCTCTCCCCTTCTCTCCTCTCCCCTCCCCTCCCCTTCTCTCCTCTCCCCTCCCCTCCCCTTCTCTCCTCTCCCCTCCTCTCCCCTCTCTTTCCCTCCCCTCCCCTTCTCTTCTCTCCCCTCCCCTCCCCTTCTCTTCTCTCCCCTCCCCTCCCCTTCTCTTCTCTCCCCTCTCCTCCCCTTCTCTCCTCTCCCCTCCCCTTCTCTCCTCTCTTTCCCTCCCCTCTCCTTCTCTCCCCTCCCCTTCTCTCCTCTCCCCTCCCCTTCTCTTCTCTCCCCTCCCCTTCTCTCCCCTCCCCTCCCCTTCTCTTCTCTCCCCTCCCCTCCCCTTCTCTTCTCTCCCCTCCCCTCCCGTTCTCTCCCCTCCCCTCCCCTTCTCTTCTCTCCCCTCCCCTTCTCTTCTCTCCCCTCCCCTCTCCTTCTCTTCTCTCCCCTCTCCTCTCCTCTCCCCTCCCCTTCTCTCCTCTTCCCTCCCCTCCTCTCCCCTCCCCTTCTCCCCTCTCCCCTCCCCTCTCCTTCTCTCCCCTCCTTCTTTCCCTTTCCTCCTCTTTCCTTTCCTCCAGATCCATTTTGAAACATGCTCCTAAGAATCTGTAATGAGTACAGAATAAAATAAATGTAAGATAATAGAAAACTAATATATCACATTAGGACCAAACAACAACAACAAACAGTATAAAAAGGCCAAGGAAAGCCACATGAAATAGATGCAGAAACTCACTGATTTACACATTCAGAAATCTCATAAAAACATAAAACCATAAGCCATAATATATCTGCAAAGGACCCAAAGGTTTAAAATTTTATATGTATAAAAGCTTGATATACAAAGACCAGACAAGGAACCTTCAAAATAGAATTGATTTTCTGTTGGCCATCTGCTGCTGGGCATGCAGTCTACCTTAAAAGCTTTTCAGATGATGACTAAGTAAGACACTAATACATAAGTTTAGAGGAATATTATCAGGAGTCATTTTACTGCTGGGTTCCTTTATTAGTATGTGGTTTTACCTTAGGTCTTATGCTATCTAGTATTGGACTCTTAGTAACCAAGGATCTATCTTTTGGAGTGAGTCTTGAATCAAATCTGATGTTGGTTGGTTACTCACACAAGCTTTGTGACCCCATTGTTCTAGCAAATCTCCAAGGTAGGTTACCATTATAGCTCAAAGAGTTTTTGGTCTGTGATGTGGGAATGTCTTTCTGTATGCTGCGAATAGCAATCTTTAAATAAAGGAACTATTTTGGCCCGTGACAGGCACCATAGAAAAAGTAGGAGGAGAAATCAGAGCATAGACAGGAGAAGCAGGGTGTCAGACAGACAGAGCCAGAAGCCCAAAGGAATAACATGTAAGGAACACAGGTGAGCCACGGGCCATGTGGCAGACAGATTAATGAGAATGGGTTGATTTAAGATGTAAAAGCTAGCTAGAAATGTGCCTGAGCCATAGACCAAACAGCATGAACTTAATATAAGCATCTGAATCATTTCTGGGGGCCTGAGCAGCAGTGGGTGGCTAAGGGGTCTGGGGCTGAAGGTCTGTGGGTCTGGACCTCTGGCTGCCCGGGACCAAGAAACCTCATTGCAACAGGTCTGGGTTTGTGTTTATGCATTTTTCATTTATAGAATGCAGAATAACTTCTATACCTTTGACACTAGCATGTAGGTGTGAGATTGTATGTAGTCAGCAACTCAATGTCTTCATTTTCAGTGAGTTGTGTAGTGCCTTCAGCAATAGTGCCTTTTCTTCAGTGTGTAGAGAGCCACCTATAGTTTTGGCAACATTTGGCTTTGGAATGTTTAAGAATAACTATGGGAGCCCTTTGTCAAACAACTCAATAGATGTAAACCAATTCTGGTACTGGAAGCTTAATTTTGTTAGCAAAAGATGTACAGTAAGAGACTTTTCCTCCCCATTATTTGGAAATTTTATTCAGATAGCTTTATTATATTTTAGAAAACCTCTACTATATTAGGTTTTCATACTTACTATCCCTCAAATGGCTCTTTCTTTTTAGCTGTCTCTCCCTGTATTCTTTCCCTCATGCCTTCTTCCCTCACCTTCCCCATTTGATCCTCCTGTTTCAGTCCCCCATCTACCTAAAACTATTTATTTTATTAGCATTTCTTATGAAGATCTACCTCTTCTTCCAAGTTCCTTACTAATTACCCAAACTCCGTGGTTCTATGGATTGTAGCTTATTATCACTAACTTAATGCTAATATCTATATGTAAGTGAACACATAACAATTTTGTATTTGGATGTCTGGGTTACATTAGACAGAATAAGTTTTCTTTCCAGGTGTATCTGCTTACCTGTGAATTTCGAGACTTATTTTTTAATGGGTGGGTAATATTCCATTGTGTAACTTGCCATATTTACCTTATCTATTCATCTGTTGATATGGATGGATATCTATGTTGTTTTAAAATTTCTGCCTATTAGGAATAGAACAGCAATGAACATGATTGAGCAACTGCCTTTTTCATAGAATAATACATCTTTGGATATATGTCCAACTGTGGTATAGATGGTTCTTGAGGTAGACTCATTCCTTCTTTCTGAGGAACTGCTACACTTATATTTATAGTATCTGTACCAGTTGGAATCCCACCAGCAACAGAGGAGTATTCCCCAGCAGTGTGAGCTGTCACTTGTTTTATTGCACTTAGCCATTCTGATGGCTTTAGCTTGTGTCAGGTGACAAAAACTATCCTGCACAGAGACATACTACAAGACATTTGCATGTGTCTTAAGTCACACTACCTGCAGTTTCAAAGTTTAAACTGCCATGACTTGAAATCTTAAACCATCTCCAAGACAGACAAAATGTGTTTTGCATTAGGAGATATTGAGGAGGAGATTATTCTTTTTAATATGTGAAGTCTCTCAAAAGATTGGAGACTTTGTCTCCAGCTAGTGGCATTTTTAGAAGGTATTATTAATCAGTAGGGACTGATAGGAATTGTCATTAGTGGCATATCTTTAGGAATTGTATCTTAGTCCTTGGTTTAGCTTTTTTTTTTCTTCTAATTTTTTTTTCTTCCATGAGTGTGGCCTGATTTGGAAATAAGGTTTTTGATGTGATCAAGTTAGTATGGCACCACTGATGTGGACTTCAATAATGTGGCTGTCCTTATTTTCGTAAAAAATTAAAATTAGTTAGAATTCAGATCTGTACAGGAAAGATAACAGAACAGAAAATCACATAAAAAGACTGTCTTACAAACCAGGGAATTTCAGGTCTACCGGGAACTAGGTGAAAAAATGAATAGTTTTGATATTCATAGCTTTGAGGAGAGGTAGTCAATCCTGCATGCATCTGATTTTAGACTCCTAGCATAAAGAAATGGAAGGTAATAAATCCATAGCTTTTAAGATGACATTGCAATATGTAGTATCTTCTGATAGAAGACCTAAGAACTTAAACAGCAAATAGTTTAGCTTCTTTTTACTGACTTAGGAAAATGCCCCAGGCGTTCAATTCTATCTATTCTAGTAGGTTTTCTTTATTCTATTTGGAAACTATACATTACATCATCATTCTGACAGTCATTGTTCCCTTCTTGATTATTGAGACATGGCCTCATACTGTGTCTCATGCTGTTTTAGAGCTTACAATATTGTCTCAGGTGGCTCCAAACTGACAGCAACCATTCTACCACAGTTTTCTGACTATTGAAATAACAATTACAAGCATGTACCACCACAATGAACTTAATAGTCATTCTTTAAAAATATATTCTGAGGCTGTGGTTTGAAAGAAAATAGCCCCCAAAGGGAGTGGCACAATTAGGAGGTGTGGTCTTGGTGGAGGAAGTGTGTCTTTTTCTCAAGCTTCCCTCAGTATGATAGTCAGTTGACTTCCTGTTGCCTGCATGATGTAGCACCCCCAGCTGCAGCACCACATCTATGTGGACACTGCCATGCTCCTCATCATGATAATAACATACTAAACCTCTGAAGCTGTAAGTGAGAAACCCCGTAGAAAGCAGTTTCCAGCTCCAGTCTGGCTGATAGTCCAGACCCACAGACCTGCAGTGCCAAGGTTCCAAAGAAACACAGATGCTTGTATTAATTTCATGCTGCTTGGACTATGGTATATTGCTAGTTATCTCTTGAATCTTAATTCAGCCCATTTCTATTGATCTGGCTTGCCAGGTGGCCCGTGGCTCACCTATTATTTTCTTACATCGTGATTCTTGGGTGGCTGGATCATGTCTCTGTCTGACTCCACCCTCCTTTTTCTACCTATGCTCTGATTTTCCACCTACTGCTAAGATGTCCGATATAGGCCAAAACAGTTCCTTTATTCACAGCATATAGAAAGGCATTCCCATATCACAACACCAATTAAATGTTTTCTTAATATGATTTGCTGTCGTCATGATGTCTCTTTACATCAGTGAAAACCTAATTAAGACAGAGGTATTGTATACAATAAAATGTTCTTATTGTGAAATACAGGTCTATGAGATTCTTCATGTATGTAAAGCTGTGTTAATATTGTCACAATCAAGATTTAGAATACTTGAGTCATCTGAAGAAAATATCTTCTTTTTGTCCCTTGGCAGTTAATCATTTCCTAACTGCAAGTCCTGTTAGTTAATGAGTGACCTACTTTACATCAGTAAAGTTTTGCCTTTCAGGTGCAGCATGTAAATTGACTCATTATCATAACATGCCTTTTGAATGAGTGGTCTTATACTTAAGTGCATTAAATTCAGGTATGTTGTAGTAATGTGTGTCAAGATTCTTCCTTTTTTGTTTGTGAATAACATTCCATTTCATATATGTGCCTGATCTTAACCATTAACCAGTTTTAGGATGTTTGACTGGTTATCAGTTGGATGTTAATAAATAAAGCTGCACTGAATATTCACACAGAGTTTTCTGATTCAGTTTTTCTTTCAGAAAGGCTTTACATTATAGAAAAATTAATTTTTATATATAATTTTTTGGAAATGATATGCCAAGCTCCTGTTAGTGCTTATGTTGGTAGGGGATTTTGCGATAACAAACAAAACAAATCAAAGTTGATAGTTTATTGTTAAAGTCTACATATTATTCATGATTTTAATATTTTACTTACTAACAATTTGTAACCTACAGTCCATCATATTTCTATAGTTGGTGTCATGGTCACTTTTAGACTGTGAAAGTTTTTACACTCTTTGATGACATCGACTATTTTGAAGAGGTTTTGTATGTACTGGATTTATGATGTTACATTGTAAATAATTGTCCCACCTACGAGTTTGAAAAAAGCACTGATTGTCCAAAGGCAGACAGAAAGTGTGGGTGGGGCTACCAGACTAAGAAAACTCTGGGAACAGGAAGAACAGAGCAGAAATGCCACAGAGACTCCAGAGTTGCCAGACAAGGATGCAGAGGACAACTATACTGCTCTGAGTAAGGTACCGAGCCCCATGGCTGAACAGGATAAGAATCATGGGTTAGATTAAAGGTAAAGATTTAGCAAGTTATATGCCTGGGCCTTAGGCACAGAACTTGCTAAATCAGTCTAAAATTAGTGTAAGCATCTGTGTGTGTTTCTGTGGGACTGTGGGACTGTAGGTTTGCAGATCCCAACCTTTAGGCTAGGCCCAAAAGGCTGGGCCAGAAACCTCGTACTGAATTTGTAATCTAATATTTTGTAAAGACTGTCATCCAAATTTGGTGGTTTTTTTAGGGTTTCTCAAGAGCAGACAGTGGTCATTTGGTTTCGGGAAGAAAGACCAAAAAGATAATGGTTCAATAGTCATGTTCTGGCATAGTTTATTAACATGAATTTGTTAATTATCTAGTTGATGGAGCATTTATGTAATTTCTTTATTATAAATTTATCATTATGTTTCACATTGTAATCTTTAGAAAGAAACCTTATGTATAACTTCCATATAACCATTAGCATTTTGTTATAATCTAACTCTTTCAGAGGGAAACTCTACATAAGACACTCAGATTTTATTTTCTGCAGAAGATTTGTTTCTTAAGTATAACATCCTGGGCTCGTGATTATTTGTCACATAGTCTGCGCTGTTACCAAGTATCTAATAAGCTTGTTCATGTTGGTTCAGCATTAGAGACTGAGCATCTTTTATGTGGTCCTTATATTTCTACTTCATTCTTTCATTATTCTATTTTTGTCATCTGGGTATTCAGATGTCTGTAACAATTCTACATGTAGCTATCTGTGTACCAACTCATATATGACTTAATATTATTTCTCCTGTACATAAGCCATTAAAAATGAATTATTTAGTGCTGTTTACTTGATTATATGGAAAATCTAGTGGAAACAATAAGACACGTCGGTGGTCTAATCATCTTACATATTCTATCCGAATAGTAGATTTTGGTGAAGGGTTTTCAAAACTATTACTTTGTGAAGCAACCTTATTAATCATTGTGTAGTTATTGTATACTTTCCTCTGGAAATAAACTAATCATTTCCATTCAAGCACAGAGTGACTCAGAGAAGCACCCTTTTTGATCTGTTTCAGTGAAATTTTGTCATCAGTTTGTAATGCAGGTTGAGTTTATCACATTTAAAAATACCATACCTTTTGATCTTATGAATGCTCAAAATTTCCATGAATTAAAATTGTTTCTTTTTGTTTTCTATGTCTATATGGATTAAAAAAAAAGTAGTTGTGGATATGTTATCACAGGTGCATATTAAGTTACAAGGCTTTAACAATTATTTTTTTAAAAAATTCATTTAAGTTTACTTCATGCACATCCATTTGAAGGTGTTAGAGCCCTTGGAACTGAAGTTAGATACATTTGTGAGCTTTTATGTGGGTGCTGAGAATTGATCCTGGGTCCACTGGAAGATCATCGTTCTCCAACTGCTGAACCATCTCTCCAGGCCTGCCTTAACAACTCTTTGTGCTTCATTAGTGAATCATCTCCACTCTTGAAATGTCAAGCAATTTCAGTGTTTTGTCTTTCAGAATGCCAAATAAGTAGACTATCATAATAGTGTTTTCAGATAAATTTATTTGTTAGCATTTGAAGCATTAAAAATGTATCATTGTTGGTATTGTTTTAAAGTCTATTCAATATTATTTCTTCAAGCATTCTAAAACTGGGCATAGCGCCTCATGCGTATGCCTCTGCATGGAAGGGATGGAGACAGTAGGATCAAATCAAGTTGAAGGGCACCCTGGATGATAGAGGGATCAGGGTAGACTGAGAAGCAGAGTGAAGGCCTGACTATAAACAACTAGCAATAGCACGATTTTAAAAGTAGACAATCACTCTACTGTCTGTATATGCTATTGAAATATCTTCTAAGAAACAAATTGATCTGTTAAATATCTGTTAACACTATTGCTTCAATTTTGGTGACTATGTATAGGATTCCTCTAAAGGGTTATGTATAAGTTTTACCATAGATGTGTCTTGTGTCTTGTCCATTAAATGAATAATGAGTAGTATAATTACTGAAGCTTGGAAAACTTTGTCATATGTCATGTTCAGATTTGTTCATAGACATAAGATAACAGTGCATTTTTTGTAGAGTGTTTGTGGCATATTGCAGTCATATCACCCGTATATCTTCTAGATGTTTTCATTTTATATAACTGTTTTTGAGATTATGATATAATTACATCCCTTTTCCCCTTTCACATACCCACGTTGAGCACTTTCAACCCATGGCTTCATTTTTAAAACTTCTTTTTATCTGTGTGTGTGTGTGTATGTATGTATGTATGTGTGTGTGTGTGTTTGTGTGTGTGCATTTGTGTATGATTGTGTATGTGTGTGTATGTATGTATGTGTGTGTGTTTGTATATGTGTGTGTATGTGTATTCCTAAATATATAAGTACAACCTTTATAGTTCATACAATTCTACTTTCATATTTGTGTTTTCAAGGCTGGCCATTGTGTTTTGAATAAGCAATTGATAGGCTTCCTCTTCACTGAGAAAAGACTGCTTCTGTCACCATTATTCAGTTTCCTGTGTTCTTTGTTGGGGGTTGAGAACTCCTGTTTTCCCACTCTTTACACATTAGTGTGTCTACTGCTGTGGTTCTTGTTCAGATCATGTTAAGGCAGAAATATTGTGGAAACTTCATGGGTATAATTTCTCTGAAATTTCCATGAAACACAATATTACAGTTAACTTCTTTGGCTTTTACAAGTTTTCTGCCCCTCTTCCCCAATAATTCTGGAGTCTTAGGTTCAAGAGTTTTGTTTTGGATGTATTAGTTGGAGAAAAGCCTCCATCACGTATGTGTTCGATCAGCTGTGGTTTCCTTTGGTGGTCTTTGTCTACTGTAAAAGCTAGTTTTTGTCAATAAGGAGTGAGAACTACATTTACTTGTGTAGAGAAACATTTGGGGTGCAGTTCGGGAATTATGCTGATTTAGTGAAGTCTCAGTTGTAAGTTATCCTCCAAGATTCATGATGTCAATAGTCTTAAGTTGTTGGCTAGGTTTCCAGTATCAGAATTTTTAATTTATGGTGAGCAGTCTTAAGTCTAGTTAGAGAGTTGTAGGGGTTTATATGCATTATAGCTGGGTAGGACTAATTCTCCTTTGGAGGCTAACAAGGTTCCTTCTGATACTGTGAAAGATAGTCCTCCACAAGAGTATAATAAGATTAGATCAAGCTAGGTTCTTGTGCACCATGTGCTTGAAGTACATGGTCTCTTTGGCAGTAAGAAGTTACTTTCCACTTTTAAGGGGCAACTAAGAGTAATAGTAAAAGCCCATTCTGTTTCGGGGACTCTCTTGGACAACCCTGGCTAACTACTCAAAACAGGGCTTCTCATACATAGTGCTGGTGTTTTTGTTAGATGATGTGCTCCTGGGGTAGCACTTAAACCACTTAGACTATATATGGATAGTTCTGTGCACCGGGGGGGGGGGGGGGGGGGGGCTTCTCAGTAGTTATAGTATAATCTCGCATGACTTTTCAGACATCTTTATTGTTCTTTTACTCTTTTCTCTCCCTTTTCTGTTTTTGCCTCCTGCTACCCCCTAATTAAAATTCCCCCATTTTGACATTTTCCCCTTCAAACCATTTTCTCTACCTTTTTGAGAGTACTTGTTTATAATTTTTGTTTATGTTACTTCAGCCGTTCTTCTGGGTCTGCATTGGTGTTGTGCAATTTCGGTGAGTTTTAATTTTGTGATGTTTGATGATGGGACATCATTTGATTGGGTTGCCTTTTGTTGCTTTGGTTTGCTATCTATGCTTATAAAATATATATTCAAGATAGATGGCTCATTTTATTTTTGAGACAGGGTCTCACTTTGTAGCTTTGTCTGTCCTGGAACTCACTATCTAGATCAGACTGCCCATGAACTACAGAGATCTGCTTGCCTATGTGCTGGGACTAAAGACATATGCTGTGTCTGCTGCTCATTTTAAAGAAGATTATTGTATGTGTAGTTTTAAACCTTATTTTATTGCAGTGTACCCATTGTAATGTACAATTTAATTATTCTCAGTAAAATTTGTGATTTATATGAAAACCAATGCAGAGCTCTTCATTCAAAGGCAAGAAATTTGTTTGTTTGCATTTTTTCATTTCTGTATTCTCTATCTGAATGACTTTTGCATTTGAATTTGTAGCAAAATTATGAGTTTCACACCTTACCTGTTTCTGAAACTTTTGATTTCATTAAGCAATAACTTCTTAATTGATTATAGATTATTTTAGGTAGTTGGTTTGACATTCTTTATATATATATTCTTATAATTACTTTCATATTTTCAACTTAACAAAATTTTTGTTGAAATAGCAATGCTCTTATATCACGATGCAATTAAAAAATAAAGGGAGATTGAAATGGTTTAAAAGGTACATTCTTTCACCTCTGCCTAAAACATAAACATTATCTATGTTGCATCATGCTTAATCCATTAGCTCATGATGACTCCATGAAGTGATTCAATAAGAAGCTGCTTACATGCCAGTACTAATTGCAATCTTAGGCCATTTTAACCAATTTGAGTTGTGGTAATATTGGGGTAAAAATTTGTACTTCAGTATACACTGATCCGAAACATTTGGGAGTCTGCACTTGGTTTCAGTTTGCCATTCTTTAAAAGAGACATTGACAAATTGGAGCTAATACACAGGGCAACAAAGATAGTAAAAGGGCTAGACATGGTGTCACATAAGGAATGTTTAGAAAAAAACTGGAATGTTTAGTCTGCAAAAGGGAAGAGTGATGGGGCTGCAGAATGCTCGCAGGAACATGATAGCCATCTATCTTTAAACATTTACAGGACCAACAAAATAAAGAGGATTTTTTCTTCTTTATGGTCACAAAAGGATTCTCTTGTGCTAGATTACGTTCAGTGGGAGTCAGGACTGTCTTGTAAAACTTCCTTAAATTTCAAAATTCTGAGATGAAGTGCATTTTCTAATTTAGATGCAAATTTACCAAAATTTGATTTCTCGATTCAGTAACACTCAGGAGTTCTTGAAGCTTACTACATTCTTCATTTATCTATACGTTATTATGCAAATTTTATGGTAATTTAAAAAATATATAAAGTAAATATTCAAATACTTAATATAAATTATGCTGTAGAAATTATCATAAAATATTTCAAAATTAAAGACTAAAAATACATACCAGTTGAATTGGTTGAAAAGCAATTATCTTAACTAGGATTTAAAAAATCTAGAGGAATATGCCATTTTGTAAAACACTCAGAAAGAAGATCTTAGTTGAGAAGGGGATATTTTAGAATAAAATATAAATATTTTGAAATAATTTTTTAAAGCACAAAATAGGTTAGTGTCATATGTCTAACTTTCATGGTAAGTTATAAGCGGTCATAGCTATTTGGTGCTTTGCCTACAGTGACAGAGTGGCAAACCCCTCCCCTTCCAAAGCAATCGTCATTTGTCTTTTTTTATTCCTTTCTGTATCTTAATTTACTGTGCTGATTTTTTACATGTATTCCAGAGTATGTATAATTTAAATCACACAAAATAATATGCCATATATGTATATGTATCATATTCCAAATTTATATCTCTATCTCATTGAATTTTAATCCCCATCCCTAACAAATGCTTATGTACATGTGCTTGTGTGTATGTGTGTGTGTGTGTGTGTGTGTGTGTGTTCTTGAGAGAGAGAGAGAGAGAGAGAGAGAGAGAGAGAGAGAGAGAGAGAGAGAGAGAGAGAGAGAGAGATTCTGTCTTTGTCTTTAGTTCATCACTATTTATTTGGAGACATGGTCATTCATAATAATTCAAGACTCAAGACTTAGGACTTGATGCTTAAGATAGATTTGCAGGACAGTGTTTCCCCACAATTTGCCTTAATTTGCTAATCCTGTGCTGGGTTGCTGGAATACTATTATCACTTGGATTTCACTTGAGTGCTGAGGATCTGAAGTCAGGTCCTGTTGTTTATACAGCAAGCACCTTTACACACTAAACCATGTCTCCTCGCCCCAAGTCTCTGAATTTCACATTCAGTTACAAAACCATGCACTTGATTACCTGCAATGGATCATCTGTTGAATATTAAATAAATAATATAAATCAAGGAACTGCATAGATGGCTCAGTGGCTAAGAATGCTTCATGCTCTTCTAGAGGATCTGAGTTTAGTTCTCAGTATTTACATCAGATGGCTCACAACCACTTGCAACCTGTAGTTCTAGTAGATATGACACCTTTTTATATCCTCCACATTTATCCACTCTCACAGACACACACCTACATCTCATATACATAGTTAAAAATAAAAACAAAACTTCTCTCTGCTCTTTTACCTCTCAATTCTACCTCTTCTTATAGCACTCTCCATCTTATTAACTTAGTTCTATTATAATTGCTACTGACTTGGTTTTTGACTTTCATTTTCTCTTAATTCCTCCATCCTAAATCTGTCAATCTTCCCAGATCAATCTTCAAAGTACATTCAGTTCACAACCACAAACACTGCTCATCAATGGTACCATTGTCTATTTTCTGAATGACTTTAAGCTCTCCTCAAGAACAGAGAACCTTCCTTGTTCCAACTCAGTGAGCTCTAAAACTCCAGGGTGTAAGACTCAAGTTTGGCTGATTATTTTGTTGCTTTGTTATGGTACAAGTGGGACACGTGTGGATAATATACCATACAACCCGGCTTCCATGACTCTTGTGAGACCATCTCAAAATGGATGTCATTCATGTAGCTTATTGTATATAGGAGTTCTTTTTATTGATTTGTTCTGTCAGACTTATATACCAAGTACCTGCTTTAATAAGGCACATAACTGAGACCTTTGGAATTATTGGCCCCTCTGTCTACAGTACTTGATGTGGGAATGTCTTTCTGTATGCTGTTAATATCAATCTTTAAATAAAGGAGCTGTTTTGGCCCATGACAGGCACCATAGAGAAAGAAAGAGGAGAAATCACAACATAGTTAGAAGCAGGGTGGGGTCAGACAGACTGAGCCAGCAGCCCAAGAAGAAACATGTAAGGAACACAGGTGAGCAACGGGCCACATGGCAGACAGATTAATGAGAATGGGTTGAGTTAAGATGTAAGAACTAGCTAGCAATGTGCCTGAGCCATAGGCCAAACAGTATGAACTTAATATAAGCATCTGAATCATTTTTTGGGCCTAAGCAGTGGCAGGAGGCTAAGGGGTCTGGGGCTGCAGGTCTGTGGGTCTGGACCTCTGCCGGACCAGGCCAGGAAACCAAATTGCAACAAGTACTCTTCATGTATTTCTTCACATTGCTCAGTAGTTACTATTTTGATACATTTAACAGCTATAGATAGAATTTATGTGTATTCTTGCCCCCCATTCATAAGCTGAAATAACTCCAATCTGAATGTGTGTCAAAGTGAGACATTTATATGAAATACAATTTGCCCAAGAGTGAAGAACTAAGTAGTTGGATTATTGACCATAACAAGGGACACAATGGAATTAGTATCTGCCTCCGCTCTTCAATAATACATTAAGAAGGTGCCACCTGCATGCCAGGTACCAGGTCCGTAACTGATGGAAACTCTACTGACACTCTGGTCTTGAACTTTTCAGTGTCTAGGACTGTGAAGAATCAATCTTCCTTCTTCATTGTCTGTGGAGGCTGTAGTTGTAGCATGAAATAAGGCCCTTGCCCTGTATAAAATCACATCACTTGACACAGTATTACTTTCCAGTATATTTTATTTCTTAGTGCCAACAATTATCTAATTTACATGTTTCATATTATTTTAACTCACCTGGCTTGAGGATTTTATGCATTCTGCTCACTGTTGTATTAATGTCTGGAAGAGGATACAATGCATGATTGGGGATGAATAACTTTGTAAATGTGTTCTGAAAGTCCTAAGCCAGAGTGAAAATATTTACGGTAGTTATTTTGCTTTCCTCCGTGTTATTGAAAACTCAAAGTATTGTGCTAAAGATACAATGTAAGAAAATTGATTTTCAAGATTACAATTTGGGATCTTCAGAAACTGCAAATGTTTAAAAATAGGAGACAATTTAAGAATATATTACAAAAAGTATTTTGTATAAAAGGTGTTATAAAATAGAATAAAGAAAAACAGTTGTAAATAATGAATATTCAATGGCTGTTTATTAAATAGAGATTGTCAGAACAGGAATTCAGGCATGATAATAGATACTTAGGGAATAAAGCTTTTGGTGTCAAGGTTATAACTCATAAATAATATTTTGATATTGAAAACATCATGTAATACTACTACTATTAGTACTGAAAGACACTTTAAAACTACAACTAAAAGATTATTGACTTGTTTTAAAAATGTCTTATTATCATATGCTTTTTGGTATAGTGGAGAGAATTGTCCTGGCAAAATAGTATTTAGTATTCATTTGGAAGTAAAAGAACCATTTAGAAATGTAAAAAAGCAAAACATGTTAATTTAGGAAATATTTCATTTTTTATTCTCTCAGAATTAAAAATATAAGAAAGCAAATATTCTGATGGGAAGATTATGAAAAGAAATGAGAATATGACAGAATAACTATGGAAGCAAGAGTAAAAAGTCAGTTATGGACATTACCAAAAGGGAAGAATCTTTTTTTTTTTTTTTTTTTTTTTCTCCATGATCTAGTTACATAGTCAAAAAATTAGGGAAGATGAATTTTATTTTATTTTTTTAAAACATAATGATGCTATAAGATAGATGTAAATATTTTTCAGAGACACAGAGAATCTCCCCAACAGTGGATTCCAGGAAATATAGTGCTCATGCTCCCAATTGAAGGAACAGTGAATGATTGGTAGAAAGTGCTCGGAGTTTGAAAAATCTTCTTCTTTCTTTAGTTCAGACATTTTGTGCAGGAAATGTCTGTCCCTTCTTCTGGGAAGAGACTGGGTGAGGAACGGGCAGGGATTAATATTATCTCACTAATCAGGGGCTGGAGAAATGACTCAGTGGTTAAGAACACTGGGTGTTATTACCCCAGAGGACCTGGATGTGATTCCCAGCACCTACATTAACAGCCATCTGTAACTCCAGTTCTAGGGGATCCAAAATCCTCTTGTGGTCTCCTGAGCACCAGACACACAAGGCTACATGCAAATACATTATCCATATACATGAAATAAAAATAAACTCTTTTAAAATTAATTAATTTAAAGCATCTTGGAGCAAATCAATCTCCTAATTTCAACAGGATATTTTCAGATTTAGTATTTATTTTTCCCTAACCGGACTCAACTTTCTTATCTCAGATGGGTGTAATTGAATTCCCTGGACTGAATAAACAAAAGTCGTGGTCAATTTCTTAATGGGTGCTAATATTTTTTAATCTAAGGAGAGTCATAGGAAGAATTGATCATGAAATATAGTCAAGAAATACATTGCTCAGAATTCTATCAAGTAAACTTGAAAATAAAGGATGATTTTAAAAGCTGAAAATGAAACAATGAAATATGGAAAATCTCTTTGAGCAGGTAAAGGAGAAAGTGATTATGAAAGATAAGAACAGAAATATGACTATGAAGGACGTAGTCAGTGCACTACCCGACCCCTTAGCAATGATGTCAATATCACGTTTTATGTATGTATGTATGTATGTATGTATGTATGTATGTATGTATTATTATTATTATTATTATTATTATTATTATTATTATTATATGTGGGAAATTTTCTGATTGATAACTCTTACTAAGTCCTTTGATGAAGAAATATTTACATGACTTTATCCACCATTTTCTGGAAGCAGATTACATCTAGGACTATTCCATGATGAAGTAGAGAGCTGACTTCCTTAAGTAAGGACAGCCCTGGAATGCCATCAGCACTAAGATCTATACTGAGGTCTTTGTTGTGACTACCTTGTAATTCATCTAATTCTCATTGTATCCAATCTATCTAATCTCCTACTGATTTTCGTTCTGAGAATGCTTCATCCAATCTTTCTGGACTTCTGTGTTCCTTTTAGAGAAATATAGAAGTTAATTGTCATTGAATTATAATGACTGTAAGTGAAATACAATTTAACTATGGATTTCTAAGACATTCAATATTTATAGACTATCATCTCACTTCTTATAAGAAGCATAAAAATAACAAGATGGGCCTTGTTCTTAAATTCACAACAAATACATTAGCCTTACAAAAGAGCATTGATTCAGACTTTATGCTGAAATCCTCCCACATTCCAACTATACTCATGATTAACAGCCTACAGATGTGCATAAAAATGTGAGCAGCCATTGGGCTCTGAAATATGTGTGAGATGATACGGGCCTGGGTTTACAAGGCAGTCTTCTATAGATGCTCTTTGCATCTGTAGTCTATTTTGTATGTTTAACTGCTTCCTAAGTTTCTTACTCAAGCGTGTATGTGTGGATTCAAGAACACATAAAGAAGAATGTCAGAGCCAGAGGCATTAGGTGACTACCAGGGAGAAATATTTTCTGTATACAATAGAGCAGTTGCATCTTTGAACTCAAAGTAGTTGCGACACCATGCATAAGACTTGTGCAACCTCAAGTCAGATGACATGCAAACAGGAAGAAGAGAGGCAAACATCAAAATTTCACTCCAACCTGAAAAATTGTTGATATCTAATAGCAGCCAAGTCAGGGAGAAGTAGCTTTTTTTTAAGAACGGCCTCTGTGTTCTAATGGATGGCTATGTACTCAACAGTGTATCAGCAGAACCAATGGGGATGAGCTTAAAGCTGAAGACACAAAGTTTAGTAGGGATGAAATGGAAGATCTTAGAGAATATGAGTCAGGAATGAGATCAAAATACAATATATAAAATTCTCAAAAAGCTGATAAAAATTTAATCAGAAATGAAAAACAATAAACTATAAATTGATTTACAGATTTATTGTTGTCCTTTTGACCTTGGTTAAAACAATATATGTATGGGCACATCTTCTTTTTTTGATTATTTTATTTTCATTAAAAAATGTCATCTCCATCAATGTATTCCCCTGCTCCACCTCCCCTCCCCCCAATCCCTCCTAGCCAGCCCTCAACCTCGCCCCTCCCCATCCACCCATCACCTCCCCAAAAGGGAGAGAAGTTCCTATGTGTGATTCACTTGTTTGGACATATCTTAAAGAAACTAAGAATAGTACTTAGTATTTCAAAGATAATTAAAATATTGCTATAATTTTAGGAAACCTTGAGTGTGGATGCTAATATTAAGAATGGTGATATAGAATAGACATATTACTGTGGAACGGGGAAATTTTTGTGGAATCCCACCTCTAAAAAAGGACCATAACAATTAATTACTGCTGGAAGACGGAGAATCAGCCTTTTTGCAGGTTGAGCCCCATTAATGTTTTCCCAATACAGAGTGATCAGTTTTCAAAAATATACACACAAAACAAGAATAGACTCAGCCAGGAGTATTTATATATTTATGCATATACATGCATACACACATATATATTTATATGTATGTAACCATAATAAAAAGAAAAGAGACTGTCAACTTGAGAATGGGGAACATAGTAGTGGTTTGAAGAAAGGTATGTGGTAGGGGCTGGAAGGAAGAAAGGAAGGAAGGAAAACTGACATAGTTCTATTTCAATTAAAACCGTATTTTAAAAGGAATGATGATACTGACTTATCTTAAACTTTAAATTATCTAAAAGTAGTTATTCCATTTCTCAATATCCCACACTTTGATCTAGAAAGAATTCAGGGTCTGCTGTTGACCTTTCAACTCACACTTGGTGGTGGGAGGTGGGGTGGAGAGTGGGCATTACTATTAACCAGTGTCCCTTGGATAAAGATCCTGCAGAATTCAGTTGTAAGAATTACTAGCTAGGTTGTTAAAACTTATAGCAAAGAGAGAAATCATAACATTATATATTGCAAAGTGGAAAGTGGAATTAGTCAGCAAAGATGTTATAAAAATACCACTGCAAGGAACTATGTTCTTATGCACTTCCCAGGAAGGAAACTCAGACTTTAATAGTCTCTGCCATCCATCTTAAATATATCCTTCTATGACAACTGAGTTCCATTTCCTGTTTTTATATCTTTAAAGTTCCCAGTGATCCATAAAGCAGCCTATAATAAATTGTCATCACCCTGGCTGAATAACCACTGGATCTGTGGCTTGTGTCTCCATTTCAAATCATCACATATTCAACGTGAATGATCTAATTCCATTTTACCACCCCACATATGTATAAGCCATTAATATCTACATTGTTTTTATGATTCTTGTTCTGAAAATGTCTTCACGGGATGTTGCTGTTATGATGAGGACAGCTGGACAATTATGAATAACAACAGGAATTACTTTCAAGCTAAGGACAACCATTCTTACTATAACACTGTATCATTTTAGTGTATTCTCTACCATCTTCCTACAAATTTTTAAACAAGAAATAAAGAATGTGAAATAGATTCAGTAAATACAATTTATAATCTGGATATCATCTCTTATTTTAACATTGATTTATTGACCACCAAGAGATAGAATGTTTATCACATTTTATGCTTGGTCTTCTCATATTGGTAATGCATGCACATTTTTAAGGGAACAATATGTTAATATTTTGTGAATTAAATTTTTACTTATAAAGAGTGTTGCACAGAAAGTGAGATTGAATCTGGGAGTTTCCTTGGTGAATACACTTGCTGGGCTGACCTTGCTCATGTTTTGCCTTTCAGCTCACACATCATTTTATTCAGCACATACTGTATGTTCTTTCTGTCACTTTAGAGTGATTGAAATTCAGTTCTTCTTGGTAGATATTTGTTGAACATGACATTAATGGAAACACAGATAGCCTCTTTATTAGGAGGGTTAAAAATCAGGCTTATCTGGACAAGTGCCAATGTATAACATAGTATTAACTAATAAAATTTTTATTGTGTACATCTATAAGGCAACATAATAGTTGGCAGACATCTCATGAGGTATTCAAAAGAGTGATTAATTCAATACCATTTGAGGATCTCTGCATAAAATTAACTTTCCCAGAAACAGTTTAAAATGCCAAATGTAGTATCACATTATTTCCTTTGATACAGCAAATGCTATGATTTGGATGGTAGGAGCATATCATATATCATCAAAATTTGTAAACAAAAGTGCTTCTAAAACCTGTTGCTTCTTTAAAAGACATTTGTTTAAACTAGACAAAGAGAAGGTATGAATTAGTAATCATGTATGCATATTGTTAAAGTAATACCCAGCAGAGATGCTAATATGTGTGATGTGACCCGTAATAATATATAGCAAACACACTGTCTTACATATGTTACTGCATATACATAAAATATTTAAACACCTGAAAATAAAATGTCAGATTACTCACATCTGTATAATCCTCAGCATTTGAATTGTGTGTTTGAGTATAGGCTATTTTTCTAACTTAAAACAAATCTGAGAATATAAAACATCAGCCACTTCAATGTTCAGTAGAAGAGGAAGATGCAACTCCTTTATACTCCTTTAAAGATTTTTTTAAATGTAGAAATGTGAATTAAGAGTTAGTTTTTAGTTTCCTGCGTATCTCATCATCCTTTGACACTCAGTCTAACTCCTAAAAACTTAAATCACGCAGACACAGCATTACTTTATCACAGTATGAAGAAAAATGCTGGAGACTTACTATCTTGGGGACTAAAGAATTCCTTTTCACCCTTTATTTTTAAATGAAGATATTTTAGAAAATTTCTAGTGAGGTAAGTAAAAAAAAAAAGATGGGAACCTAAAAGAAAATTTTCAAAATCAAATTTTATTCAATGATATGTAAATTACCTGTAAATTATATTAAAACAACATTAACAATGCATGAGTGGAAATTAGAAAAGCATTTATATCCATAGTCCATTAAATGCTATGAATTTATTAAAGCACCAGGTGTGAACATTATGAGGTGGGGAACAGCTTCATTTTGAATTCACATGTGCTATTAAATAAGCTATAAAAATTAATATGCTGTTTTCTTTCTGTGACTTTAACTTTGCATAGTATTTTTTAAAATTATAAAGTGTTTTTCTACATCACATTTAATAATGTATAGATTTTTTTTTTTTTTACCTTAGTGGTACCACAAGGTATGTACAATCTCAGTAACTTGACCAATGGTTTTTTAATGGTAAGTTTAATCAATGATATTGTGGGCCCTGAACCAAAATCTCATGACTTACCTTTTAGATTAATAAGAATGACCCAGTTGTTAAGGTTGTGATCTTTATTGTGTATTTTTTTAAAGTCTGTTGGTACATTGCGGAAACATTTTCACTGATAACTGACTTCCAGTGTTTTAAAGAGGAAAAATATGAAGGAAAAACTCAATTATCTGGATACTTGGAACATCATACAGAATTCCCAGGAAAATAGGCCTCACTTGTTTTCAAGTGATCGATCGCCTCAAATACTGTCCTATCTTGGTATAAAATCTTAAAATAGATAAACAATAAGCACATGATAGAATAATTAAATAATATAAATATGTGTGTACAAAATTATTTATATGTAATTTGATACCAATATAATTTGTATTTATTACTAGACTCTAATGTAGATGATCTGAAATGTAAGCTACAATTTAGTATAATAAAATTATGTTTAAAAAATTATTGTCTAACCCTTCCATATGTCAGAAATCAGAAAAAAATATAAACATAAAGGCAGGAAAAATAGATCAAAAGAAAAACACCTCTTGATTTCAAATATAATTCCAACCCATTGTTACTCATCAAATCAGTAAAAGATACTGTACTACATTCAGATTACTTCAGCCGAATCCCTGCAGCTAACCCAAACTCCTTTCTTCCTTTCCTCTAGTATGTATAGGACGTTATTACTAAAATAGCCCAGCCAGCTCCTCTCCATCTTCTCTAGTGACACTTTAGTGTGAATGAGTTGAATCCCTCTTCCTGACCTCATCAGCAGGTGTCTAACAGGCTACCTAATTTGCTCTCTTTTAAAACCAACTTCACATAGTATTCAGAATGATCTTCTAAGTACATAGTCCAGACCATGCCGCCGTATTTAATACATACCTCCAATACCATTTAACTCACTAAAAGTTATAAATGATCTTTAATTTCTTATCATTTACTGTAACACACAACATGCTTGAATCCTAGACTGTCTGATTTTACACTGTCTGATTTTATACTGGCTCTGCTTTGTTCTGTCTCAGGCTATATCGGTCTTCTCTATATTACCTCAACATAATTAGTGAATTTGAAATATATTTCTTATTTTGATTCAGAAGTTATAAAGTTATAGGCTCCAGACATTTAATATTCTGTAGAACATATACCAACCAGTAAATAGATCACAATAATAAATATTCTGTGTGCAATTAGTTAACTAGGTCATCATTTTTGCTTAAAAGAAGGTAATTGACGTAGATTTTGAAAGACAGCTCAGTAGATCTTTTCAAGGACTCAGAGTAACAAATGCCACAGACGCAGGTGTCATTTTTCTGAGATTCACCTGTGGTTTAAATCACACCATTGAGTAAAGTGACACAGAAGACCCTAGCCAGGTTTGATCAGAGCACTGCATATAATTTATTATTTTATTATGATCAATATAGAAATGTAGGAATAAAGAAACCTCCTGAATGTTATGCAGTGCCACCAGTTATTAATCTATTGCTTTATGACCAGTTTAGTGTTCTTATGTTTATTAAGTGATACTTATTCAACATCTTTACTATGTACCTGGCTTTACTGGAGAAAGAGACAGGCTAAGTCCCTGCTCTAATACACCTGATTAGCACAGTGATACATCAGCCAAAACCAAGCCAAGATCCGGAGAGATATCCCAGTCAGTAGGATGCTTGCACTGTCAGCAGAAAAACCCTGTGCTTACTTCATCTCCTTCCATCCAGAAGCAATCTCAGTGCTATGACACACAGCTCTAAACCCAAGGTGATGGAGGCAGAGACAGGAAGGGCCTTAGGGCTTGTTGGTCACCTATGCTATCTAATTGACAGTTTTGGATTCAGTGAGCAACTTTGCTCCACAGCTAAGCTGGAGAGTGATTGAGGAAGACACGCCACGTCTTCCTTAGACTTCTCCACGCACATGCATCCATGCCTATGTACATGCACTCACACATACTCCAATAAATTCATAGTAATGTGCTATAAACCTGAAAATGAACAGTAATGATAAAAGAAAATCCAAAGCATAAAACCTTAAAATATTCTTAGAAACAAAGCAAAATTTTAATGAATTTCAATAGAATCTTAAATTAAAAGTAATATTTAACTGCCACAATTTTACTGGTTAAATAGCACTATTCTCCTTACATCACTAAGAAGGAAGTTAAAGATGTCTAAAAAAACAGCACTATAATAGGTGTGACCTTAGAATTTTATTCCTTTTTGTTTAATGAATACAATTAATGTTCTGTAGGGGTAATTTATCTGAAACCACTGTACTCATTATGTCAAATTGTCTCTAATTATTATTTTCAGGCAATTTGGCACAAATAGCCCAAGTTCAAAATTACAATCCTTGTGTGATCTCTGGTGTTTGATAAACAGAAAGTTATAACTTAATGTTAGTAAGCATAATGTCAAATCAGCAATGATTGAGTGAAACTGTGAAACTCGGGCTTTCCCGGAGCTGATACTGAATAAGAGATGGAGGAGATGTGAATTTTCCTTCCACCTGGCCTCCTTTGTGACAGAGAGCTGCTTTCCCCAGTGGGAATGAGCTGCCCTCCTTACTCATATAACTACTAAGATTAGATTCAGTTTTGAACTCATTAGCTGAAAGGAAACGCTTTATTGTGGTTCTACAATAGAATCGTGTTCAGAACTGGACAAAAATATACAACCAATGATACAGATACGTTTTGGTAACGATCATCCCCATTAGTAATTCTAGCCACCACTGGGCTTCCAGAGAGAAAAACAAAAACTCTCATTGACCATGAAAGCTCCGGGCTGTCCCCTGTATTCACACTTCATTCCTTTCTCTTGAGGAGGAGTTGTGAGATGCTTGCATTGAAGGTGGGAACAAGGGGTCTCATAGAGCATACCTAGCAAAGGCCTGGCCTTTTCCTGCTAAAGACCACCCTATCTCACAGAAGGGTCCTCTATAATGGCAGCTGGCCCAACAAATGCCTTCTGCCCAGGGTCCTGTTTTACAAATAGTATTTCAAAACAAGTACAAGGAACTGACTGACAGGAAGAGAAAAGAAATGTGGTAAGGTTCAAAAAAGGTTATGTTTAATTAAAAAAAAATTCTGGTTTAAGAATTTCCTAAAATGCTGTTGAAACCCAAAATGCTGTAATCAGAAGCAATTGGAAAAAATTTCCTTTGACATTTGTTTCACATTTTTGTAATCTTGGGGAAATCACATCTCAACCTTCAAGACTTTTCTATTTGAATACACTTTGCAAAAGTCTTTGGGGGAAGGAACGCATTAAAGACATATTGCAATAAATTTAGAAAGTGGTAGGGAAAGTCAGTAGGGAAATTATTGTTCAAAATTAGTCTGAAACTGGAAACAAGCATTGTTTAGAATTCCATCCAAATATAAATAGCTGGTATATAGTCATAGCCAACACCTATCAGCAATGTATGTATGAGACTAAATAGAATTTTATTTTTAAAATTACCTCTTTTTTTCTAGTACAGCTGGAAATGGCATTTCAAACTGATTCTTCTATATCTGCAGTTATCTGAAAGCCAGAAAGGATCAACTAATACATTTACATTAGGAGGGTATCTGCTCAGATCTTAGTTAAAGCCTGAAGATTTCACCTATTTCAGAAATTCTCATTCTATGGCTGCCAGACTGCAGAAGCCTAAGGACTGAGGCTGTAATTGAAAACTTCTTTGAAATCATTTTGCTGCAGAATTGGCTTTCTTCCCCCAGCGATCCTAAGCCTGTCCCGGATTCAGAATGCTTCAGAATGCCACCTTGCCCTTGCCCAGCTGCTTTAGGTTTCTCGTCTTCCCTGTTTCTTTCTCCCTTTGCCAAACAACAAGACAATCCAAAGTGTGTGTCATTTAGGTGTCATCAGGTCTGTGAGACGTGAAAAAGCTCTGCCAGTTAGCATAACACAAAATCCGGGAGGTTTCGGGGAATCACATTTCTGTACTGCAGAGAAAGTTGAGAAGAGTTTGCAAAGAAGCTTTAGAGCGCAGGTTTGAATGAGGACACTTTGTCCAGGAAAGGAAACTCTGCATTCTTTGTTATTTTAACAGGCTGTGTCTGTTCTCCTTGAGAGAAACTGTATGAGAGAAGATTGGATTAAGTAGTTTTTATTTTATTTCAAAGCACTTGTACACTTTTCCAAAGATCAGCTTACTGAGTCAAGTAATAAACTCTTGTTTTACAATAATACTGGTGTGTATTATACCACCCCAGCTTACTACAAAATACAGAATTAGAGTTGGGAAAGAAAACATTTGTTTCTTTGCTGAATGAGGCATATATCATTACCTATTCACTTTGCCAGATATAACTTGAACCTTTTAAGCTATTTAAAAAGGGGGGGGGGGAGGGAAGAAAGAAAAGTAGTTAATCTGGTTAAGGAAGAAAAGCAAAACAGCATAAACCTACTCAAAAGCTTTTGAAAAATATTAGCCTTTTGCAGTCTAAAGAAAGTCTACATTTGTATTTTTCCAGGCATTTCTATCTTTTGAAAGGTTAAAACATGTTCACATACTTTCTAACCATATGTTACATACATTTTAAAAGCTTATAGTCCCGTGCAGATGAACGAGGTCATTGGATCAATTAAATATTTACTTCTTTGATTCTGACTGCATAGATCAAAATGTGCACAACTGGCTTAATAACTTTGATTAAAATGGTTCTCTTCTTATGCTACTGTGCCGAAGATTATTACCTTAAAAAGTTATTTTTTTCACTAATTCTAATTCCTCTCTCTCTATGTAGTTACTGTACTATTTATTTTTATCCAAAGAGATTCATGTTCATGTTAATATTGTGTATTTAATTATGTTAACTTTCTTGCGGCCCTACTTTTTGATGGATCTGCCTTCCTCTGTGTTTGTTACTGCTTGGCCTACAAAATAGCCAAAGAAAATGTATTGAATGCCTTGGGACTTAGATATGAAATTACCATTTGATTTTTCATTTATAATAAAGCCTCTGGCTTAAGAACTTAAGTCAAACTGATAGTCAATTTACTGTAGCTGAATTGGCCAAACTAAACATCTTACTCACATCTGCATGTGGCTTATTACATGAAAAAGAAATGAAATACTGGGTGAGTCAAAATGATAATAACCTGTCACTTTTTTATAAATGAAACTTGGTACCAACAGTAAAATATATCATTCCAAATTGTGTCTTGCCTAGTCTTCAGAATATTTGAAGAACGCTGACATTACAGCTCCAAGTAATCTGATCTGAATCTTAGATGATTACATTTCTGTGGTTGGCTCCATAATAAAATGTAATTCTTTTTTTCATAGTCTGAAAGCACTTTACATACTTTATCATTTCTTTCTACTTGCAAAATTAAAAAAAAAACTCCAAAGAAATGACACAATGTGTGCATTAATAGTTCTCCACTGGTTCACAGGAGTTATATAGAATTTTGTTGCTGTGAGATACTAATGGGCATTGAGGTGATACACAGGTAGACATATAACCACTGCATAGACATACAATGTTTCTTCAGGATCTTTATCTATGGAAGTAGTTCAATTGATGTCATTGGCTTTGCTGTCTAAAATTATCTTTAATTAAATTATTCTAACACTTAGATATTGTTGAAGAACTCGTAGGAATGCAGAGAGTATACATAAAGACAGGCGAGAGTGAGTCAATAAGAAGGAAGAAAAAGAAAGGGTAAAATAATCATGAATGTCAGGAAAAAGAAAGCAACAAACTCTCGCCAAAACAACCTAACCTAACCAAACAAAACCCTCAAAACAAAAGAAGGTAAATAAACAAAAGAGAAACCCACAGTATCCCTTGCTTCTTTTCCTATCAATAAGTAGTTCATGAACTGAAAACAAACAGAAATCATATAGACAGGATGATAAAGATAGAGGACAGTTGCTTGGGTTTCTCGGCAACTCTTACATTTGCTGGTATTCTGTGGGAGCCAGAAACCTGTTGACTGACTTAAGAAGAAAAATATTATGAGAGATTTAACCCCACTTTGAGATGATAACCTGAAAGGTGGAAGTCATCCTTGTAATGAAAATGTCCAAGTTATGGCATTCCTAACTATTTAGAAATGAATGCAGCGAGACATAACAACTCTCCATTTTGATCACATGAGATTCTCTCTAACAGTTTCTGTCTGTTCCAAAGATAAGGCTTGCTTTTTTTTTTTTTTAAAAGAACTATACTTACCTGTGAATATAATAATTCATGTTTAGAATATAGTGTGGAATTGTGGCTGGTTTAACAAACTGGTGGTTGTAGGAAAATGTATGTGTCAATAGCTCTGGATAGTCGGCTAGATTTCCAGTAACAGAAGTTATTTTCCTGTTGTTGAGCAGGCACAAATCCAGTTAGAGAACTTTTGGTTACCACCATCACATGTATACCCTATTGCATCCTTAAGGTTATCTTGTCATGCTGGACGTTGTACCACAGGCATCACATCTAGGTAGGACTATTGTTTGCTTCTCTCCTTGGAAGATTGCAGGTTCCTTCCTAGCCCTCTGGGAAAGATGTTTAGCTCATAACTAGCTAGCTTATGTCAGAAGTTCATGATGTTTTCTACAATAGGGTCACACCTTTCACATCTAGGGGCCAACCAAGGAAAGGAGCTATAACTTAAACTATTTTTGAAGCTTCTTGGACAACTCTGACTCATAGCTCAAAAACAGAGTTTCTAATGCACGGTGTAGCATAGTCTATGCCTCTTTGGGGGATCATTGCTAGCACAGATGTGAAAAGTATATACATATATGTATATACATTCATACCCACCATATATATGCATTGTAAGTTTTATTTATTTTTTTAGGTAGATATTTAATAGCATGATTCCTTGTGAGTTTTTAAAGTATTTTATGGTCTCTTTTCTTTCCCTGTATTTTTATTCTCACTGACTACTCCACCAGGCTCAAATGCATGTTTCTAATCTAAAGGATAGACAGATTACTCTATTAAAACAATGGGTTCCACAATAAGCCAAGAGTCATGAATCTGGAAAAATGACAGGCAGGGAAGAGGGGCAACAGTAGATAGGGAAAAGAGTGAATTAAGATTTGGGAAGACTGTAGTAAGAGGTTTCTGGCCTGGACTTTTGGGCCCAGCCTCAAGGTTTGGACCCACAAACACACAGTCCCACAGTCCCAAAGAGACACACAGATGCTTCCATTAATTTTAGGCTGATTGGCCTAAGGCCCAGGCATGTAATTTACTAACTCTTTACCCTTAAACTAATCTATGATTCTTATCCTGTTTAGCCATGAGGCTCAGTACCTTTTCTCAGAGCAGCATAGTTGTCCTCTGCATCTTCTGGCTTGTCTGGCAACTCTGGAGTCTCTGTGGCCTTTCTCCTCTGTTCTTCCTGTTCCCAGAGTTTTCTTAATCTGGTAGCCCCACGCACACTTCCTTTCTGCTTTTGGACAATCAGCACTTTTTATTAAACCAGTTTTTAAAACTAGAAGAATACCAAATCTAATATCCTTTCCCCCCAATTATCTATAACAACATATAAACAACAGTGTAAACAAACACAAACATCCATAATCCATGTTTTGGGAATTCGGGTGTCTTACTCTAGGCTACTTCCTGCTGAATGGGGGCACTGGCAATCTCATTGGAATCCAAAGAAAAATGTAGGATTATGTACAAGTCTTTAGTGGAGTAGTCTGTAAGGCTGGGTCATCTCAGCCAGTCTCCTTGAAATGGTTGTGGATACAGAGCTCCGGAAACTTCACAGAGGGGCTCTGAAATGCTGAAACATCTGAGCCATCCATTTCCATTGGAGATTTTTCAGGGGGTCTTCCTCTATAAAACTTTATGTTCTTTATCCAGGAATAAATCCACAGCCTCTCATTTTCTGTGAAAATAAAAAGAAAACCTCTTCTCCAAAGTAGCATATCTTTGGATTTCAATTATATAGGTTAAATTAATCCAAAAGCATTTATAAATCAACTGTCATTTAGCAGCTTTTACTGCTTCATTTTCAGTCAAGAAGTTTAAAGATAAGACAATAACATACAATATCCAGACACTCTTTGTATTTTCCATCTTTACGTGGGTTTTTTTTTATTCTATTTCTTTTTTAAAGGGCTTCCTTTCCTTTTCTTTTCTTTTCTATCTCTAAGCCTATGTATATATATTTTCAACACACTCTAAACCATTTATACTTTTTAAAAAACTGTCTTTACTGTATATTTATTTCTTAACTTTTTCTGTCTCTGGCCACACCTTTGCTTGGCTAGAGTCATCGACTCCACCCAGATTCTTCTATTTCTTTCTGTTTCTGACCACACCTTTAATCTGCCAAGGTCCTTGGCTAAGGATTAAAGGTTGGTAGGATGGATGGATGGCTCCAACCAGCTCCTAGTCTAGCTTCATAGAATTTAGTTTTTTAGCTCAGGTACTCTGGGGAATTTTAGGGTCCATATAATCACCAAGTAAAGCTTTGCCATCTGCTGCTCATTAACTTCATTTAAGTATTTGGCAGCAGGGCCTCTTAAAAGACTCACAAGTGTTTTTGCCTCTTAGGCTGAATCAAGAATTTTCTCTTTAAAAAAGCCAAGCCTCCATTTGCCTCCAGCAAACAGAGCTGATCCAAGAAAACACCACCACTAGGAAGCTATCTTTAATTCTGTTCCTTTTTTGTCTTTATGAACAGAAATCTTAAATACATCATTTACAACTTTTTGCTTATATTGAGGGTCCTGTGAGACTTCAGGAACAAGCCATTCTACACCTTAAACTGCACTCCAAAAGCCCATCATTGTAGCACAAGCCCACAGGCCTCACGATGGTGTCTCCATACCAGGGCTCATGTGAAAGATACAACTTGGAAGCTGTTTTTTGTTTCAGTTTTATGCTCTAGACTGTTTTTAAGCTTTCTATGGCTTTGTGGGTATATTTTACCCACATTGAACTGCCATTTGTAGTAAGAGGTTTCTGAACTGGACTTTCAAGCCTAGCCTCAAGATCTGGACCTGCAGACACACACAGACACTTACATTAATTTTAGGCTGATTGGCATAAGGCCCAGGCATATAACTTGCTAACTCTTTACCCTTTAACTAACCCATGATTCTTATCCTGTTCAGCCATGGGGCTTGGTATCTTTTCTCAGAGCAGCATAGTTGTCCTCTGCATATTCTGGCTTTTCTGGCAACTCTGGAGTCTCTGTGGCATTTCTGCTCTGTTCCTCCTGTACCCAGAGTTTTCTTAGTCTGGCAGTCACGCCCATACTTCCTGTCTGCCTTTGGCCAATCAGTGTTTTTATTAAACCAGTGGGTAGGACAATTATTTACAACGGAACAGCATAATCCCCCTACGGAGGACAGTAACCAAAATATACTATACACATGTATGAAGTTTTAAGAACTATAAAAAAGTAACAAAAATAAAATCTCCTTTCCCCAGAACTCAATGATTTCAATATATCTTTGATGTAAAAATTAGAGCCATTGTTTTCTAGAGGGGTAGTAGCTTAGGAACAGAGATATTGGACATTGGATACCTTATGATATCCATCAGAGCTTGGCTTGTGAATTCACACCTGAAGTCACTGTTTATATTTATGCTCCAGGAAGGTGAAATTAAATAATCCTAGTATGATTAGAATTAGAATTTTGAACACATAATACACACTTAATAAAGAGAAACAAAAAGCATATTACTTAATCTTCCATGAAACCCTGTAAGGTAATTATTACACCAATGAGGAAATTTAAACTAAATTACATTATGTTTGGTGACATAGCAAAGGTGTGGATGACAGAGGAATCAAATCTCTGTCTTAGCTTAGATTCAGGTTGTTTGCTTTTCCTAGATGCTGCCCCCAGATGAAGTTGCATTAGTAAGTGGTTTTCTTCTGCCACCACTTCTTTTTTATTATTTGGTATAACTGAGCATTAGTTCGAAAGTGAACAGTGAACAGTGTTGATGCAATGATATACTAATATATTTCATGGAGCAATTTTTCATGAAATGGAATATTAAGATAAAGTAATACATATGAAATCTCCAGAGGCCTCGGAACCATGGAGATTCAAATCACACAAATCCATGGCCATGTCTAATTGACATATACTCATGGGCAAGTGACACACTTTCCTTGAATTAATTATGTCCTCTGTAGATACTTGTCAAACATACATTAGTATTAGGGGTATGTCAATTCTCTCTGTTTTCAGTTTGTGGCCCATTTCTCATTTCTAAGAACATGGCTACAGTTCCTGCACCTGACATCAAATAATCTGCTTCCCTTATTAGGACTTCCGTGTTTCTCTCAGAGGACACATTGTGATTTTAGTCCTGTTAAAGTAATCCAGGTGTCTTAGGGTATAAATAGTCACCATGGCCATGACAACTCATACACAGGAAAATATTTCATTGGGTCTGGCTTACAGTTGGTTTATTATCATTATGGTGTAATATGACTACACACAGGCAGACATAGTACCGGAGAAAGAGCTGAGAGATCTATATCTTGAACCATAAGTAACAAGAACTGAACTGAGTACCATACTGGGCATAGCTTGAGCATATATACAACCTCAAAGCCCACCTTCACAGTGACACACTTCCTCCCACAAGGCCACACTTCCTCCAAAAAAAGTCATATCTCCTAACAGTGCCACTTCCTATAGGCCAACCTCTCAAACAATAAGTCTATGGTTGCCATACCTATTCAAACCACCATATCAGAATAACCCCCATGTCAAGCAATCTAATTCAATACTTTTATTAAGTCTTACATGTCACTTTAAGTAATGTTCATAGGTTCTGGGGATTATGAAATGTTGATTTTGTGTGGGAGCAATGATCAACATATTACATAAGATTCATAAAGTTTCATTCCCTATCTATTCCTTAAAGACAAGAGGCTTTACAATAAAATTTAAAGGAAACTCTTATATGAACATATCCACAAACATTTTCAATGTCTCACTTGCTAGTTTTCTAGTTCTCATGCTGACAATCTATGGTTCTGTTGATGAGGAAACAGAGGCACCGAGGTATTGATTAACTTTTATCTGATCACATTGCTGTGATTCTAAGAAAGAGGAGTGTTTTGAAATCTTGCAGTCATACTCGGAAATCATGATCTTGAACTCTTTTTCTACTTGCTTGATTTAAATGCTCTTTTTCCAAATTCTTGACTTTCCTTAAAAATTCCACTCAGGCCATTGTTATGCTAAATTCTTTTCCAGTGAACTGGTGACAAACTGGTCCCTGTATGAAGGGACCCAAGATCAAAAGTTGAAACAAGAAAACAAAACTTTTCCCTATGCTAGCTTTATCATCTAATTTAGCTTGAATTTCTAATGTATAATATTTAGTCTATGACTTAATTTCAAAACCTTTTCCAGTTATGAACCCAAAACAATCAACTAGTGTGATTTTTCTGAGGATTCTCTCCAATATTTCTGAACTTTTCTTCACTGTTCAAGTTTGATTATAGATATTTTGTAGTAGAGTAGTACCATAAGGATATAAAAGGGAGGTTTAGGTAATATTTAGCAGTACAACATGTAGTAATAAGTTTTGGGCCCAGACTAGTCCCAAGATTCAGACTCACACAGCCTCACTTGGTCCCAAATAATCACACAAAGTCTTATATTAACTACATGATGTTTGGCCTATGCCTCAGGCTTATTGCTAGTTATCTCTTGCATCTTAACATATTTTTATTATTCTATGTCTTGACACACGGCTAGTGGCTTACCTGGGTCCCTTCAATTCTTGTTCTCTCAGTTGTAGCTCACAGCATCTCTCTCTGACTCTGCCCTTATTCCCCTTTATCTATGCATGATCTTCCTATCTGACTATAAGCTGGCTTGCCATAAGCCAAAACAATTCCCTTATTATACAACGGTAACTCTCAGCCTACAGAAAGACATAGTATAAAAACAACACTCCTTGGAGTCACTTATTGAAATAAATCTATTTAATTTTGCTTATGAATTTCTTCCTCATTTCTTAGTAGATATAAACATATCAGTTTCTAAACAAAGCTACATTATACATTCATTGTAGCACTTTGGTTATTTAAGAACTCAACTCTCTGTTTTAGGTAGGCTGAGGTCCTTGCCAACTTGTATTTCTATGAGACTGATAGGCTCATGTCTCTCACTATACTTAGTAAGCAAGCCTTCCCTAACAGACAGTAACTTGGCTATCCTTTATTCCTTTTCTCTCTGCATTATTTACCTTCCCTGTAAAATTAAGTTGGAAGACTCTAACTCTGTAAATTTCAGACTTGTGTTCTAATGTAAAAAGAGATTAGTCTTCCACACAGATTGGCTTACTCCTTGAGAATTTGCAAAAGAAATAAGAGCTATTTGCTGTGGGATTATGACTTTGTACCTTGTAAATATTTGTCTCTCCCACTGGTTTAATAAAATGCTGATTGACCAGAACACAGTCAGGAAGTATGGATGGGATTACTAGATTAAGAAAAACTCAGGGAAGAGGGAAAGCAAAGGACAGAAGCCAAGAGATACAGAGGAAAGAATAGTAGATGCTGCTCTGAGAAAAGGTACTAAGTCACGTGGCTAAACAAAATAAAAATCATGGGTTAGTTTAAGAGTAAGAATTAGCAAGTAATATGTCTAAACATATTAAGAAAGGTCTTAGCAGTGAAACCTATAAACCTTCAAAATGACATTCTTTAGATGGAAACCAAACACTGAGTGACTCCAATGTAGCAATTGTGAGTGATACAAATTTTCTTCACTCAACTACTATCTTGAAAATATCTGGCAGTATATACTGTGTTTAGAATTTTTCAAAAAGGTAAAGAATCCATGCTTTGTTCTTGTCTCCTTTAAGCATGTTGTTGGAGAAAGCACAGCTAGGTACTTGAATGCATTTTGTACATTTTATTCTAGTTTTCCCCTCCTAGTACAATGACTGAGAAAGTAGTGTAGGGGGATTATGTTGTTTCATTGTAAATAATAGTCAAACCCACTGGTTTAATAAAAAGCACTGATTGGACAAAGGCAGGAAGTGTGGGCCGAGCTACCAGACTAAGAAAACTCTGGGAACAGGAAGCACAGAGCAGAAATGCCATTGAGACTCCAGAGTTGCCAGACAAGCCAGAAGAAGCAGAAGACAACTATGCTGCTCTCAGAAAAGATACCAAGCTGCATGGCTGAACAGGATAAGAATCATGGGTTAGGTTAAGGGTAAAGAGTTATCAAGTTATATGCCTAGGCCTTAGGCCAATCAACCTAAATCTATTGTAAGCATCTGTGTGTCTCTGCGGGTCGGTGGCTCTGTGGATCTAACCCTTGAGGCTAGGCCCGAAAGTCCAGGCCAGAAATCATTTACTACAAAGTAGTTGTTGAGGCTGAACATTTATTTTACTTATTGTCCTTTCTCAATTGATAAACTGTCCTGTCAACATCATTTCACACTTTGACAAATTAAGATACTTACATAGAGTATTAACCTAAAAACAGTCATTACCAAGCAATAGATTCCCAACTTTTAGCTTATTGAAAATGAATTTACCAAATAAGAACTACTTCAACTTGTATTTTTGAATTGTTTGAGCTGTTGCATTTTCGTGGAAAATAGAGGTTAGCAACATTACATTAATATTATAGAGATTCAACATTTATCATGCACAAATTTATGACTAGTAGAAATATAGACATGTTTAGTACCTGAAGAGTTTGCTAATGGTTTATGATGTTGATCCTGGTGATGAAATGAGAAAAGAGTATGTCTCAGAGTGAAGACAAGTACAAGGAACGACGATGTACTCTGGAGAAAAGGGTATCTGATGGTAGGAGTATTTGATCACTATGGTTGTTTATTTTTGCCAGCTTGCGGTATAATTTTTAAAAAATTTGATTCTATCTTGATGGCTTGTTAATATTAAACTTTTCTCTAAAACTTGATTTTTAAATAACAGATTTCACGTAGATTATTTCTATTTCCTTCAATTGGCAAACAACTTCATTTTTATTATCAAATATGTGAAACATGTTTTCTTTAATTCATGCTATGCTTAGCCATAGCTAGCTCCCTGAGTGATCTAGCATTCTGTTGACACTCTGTGTTCATCTTTCCACACTAACTCTGCTTTAGTTTCATATCACGGTTATGTGTCAGTTGCTAAATATTAACTCATTGTAATTATTTTTTTATCTTACAAAGCATCAAAAGTCTTGTGTATCCAGTAGTAAATAGATCACAAGTACAGATTTTTATCTCTCCTTAGGTAACCATATGTGATAGGGTACTTTATCATAGTCTGGAACTGTAAAGAGGGAGAGTAGACAGACCATTGATAGTCAACTTTGTTATTGTGCTACCATGGGATGTTTACAAGGTTAAATGTCTTAGGTACAGTTTACGTTATGAAATTTCCAGTTGATATTGAGTTAAATTTGGTTATAGTGGGGGATACAATGAAGTTGTTGATTCCCTTTGAGATAGATAAACTGAAATCATATTTGAAGTGGATATTAAGGGACCAAGGTGAGCTTTCCTGCTCTTCTAATGAGGGAACAGCCTTCTGATTGTGTATTAGCCAGTTAGGGACAGAATAACAAAGTAACCTCTTTCATGATAAGTTGACTGATTTGAGGAATAGCATTTGTTTTGCCAGCTGTCATTTAGAGGCAGGATTTCCATAGTGAAAAGTGATACAGAAAGTCACACAGGTATTTGAGGAGAATCTTCTGGTCATTCTTTCAGTCATTTAGTGGATACTACTTTTTTATAGAAAAATCTGTTTGAGGTTTTTGGTCTCCAGCATAGACATTTCAATGGACAGGAGACATGGGATCATTTTCACTATGCCAAAAAAACTTTCTAATAGTGGAAACAATCTAATGATCTCAGAGTTGTTTTAAAATTTATTGGTTTACTATTTGAAAGAGAAGTGACCTCTATTTCACAGTAGGGTTGTAAAGCAAAGTACGTAAAAGTGTCAATGCACGTTGTAAAAACTTAAGGAGCAATGGAAATTTTCTGTGTAATCATGGTTTGTGAGATTTCCATTTGAGGAAAATACTTCTCAAGGCCACTCCAATTGGAATCACCAGCATTGCATCAGCTTTGCAATAGTCTGATCCCACAGCAACACCTTAGAATGAAGAGAAATCACTGCCACACCTACTCAACTTGGTCCAGTAATTCTTGAATTAGCAATGTGGCTGAAGAACTATCATCTATATCTATAAGACAATAGCTTTAATTACCCTTTTGTCAGAAATCGAGCTCTTAGGTTCATTTCTTCCTTATGCTCAAGAATTTATTATTTATTTTATTATTATTATTTATTTTCAATTGATAAATAGTGCATATTTATGTATACAGTGTGATATATTGACATATGCATATATTGCAGACATTTAAAGTAAATTAACAGTGAATCACTTTACAGATCTCTATCAAGCTAGAAAATGACACATGCACAAGGATGGAACACTGCTATCAAGAAGCAGCAGGCAGAACATGTTCAGTCTCATCCACTTTGCACACATTTCTTCATTCGGTCTTCTATTCTGGCCATTCATGACTTACAGATGTTTTTAGTGTTTGAGACACATCATTAACACTTTTCAGAAAGCTATCACTGAAATTTGACACTTCTCTGAAAAGTGGCATCGACAGAGTCTCCAGTGTCTTGATGCCACTGGGAAATTAGTTTGGAGTCTGTTTACCTGTCTCCACCTTCATTAAGGCTTTGCTGTTGTTTTTCAGAAACTATTTTATTGATGTGCCAGAGTTTAAATGGCCTTTACTCTTACAAATAAACACACAACCTTTATAATATCACTAAAACACTGTACTTTTAATGCAACAGACCAGTGATTGCCAGCCTAGCTTTAGGTCTATTTTTTAAAAAAGGGGGGGAGGAGGAAGAAAATCTTTATTCACAAACTGTTTCACTCCTGTGTTTACTTGATAAGATTCAGGTCTCTTTAAATTTAGGCAGAGCTGGTTTCGGAGCTTTACATGGGACCCTGTCTCAGCAAGCATGTATTTTTTTCAAATTGTCACTAAACAGGGACTAAAATTTTGTCTGCTCTAGCACTACACCCCTGCATCTCGATTGGTTTCATCTTGTTCCCAGGGAAGCATCTTTGCACAGCTGTGTGGAGCACCTCTCCAAGAGTCACGACTAAAGAAAAAGAAAATATTTTCCCATTTAGTTGTAGCAACAAAAGAAAAAAAGGACAAATAAAAGCTTACATTTTACTTTCTAGGCATGCTCCTAACAGTTTGACACCATCCCTCGTGGGAGTCGGTCCCTAAACAGAACGCCATGGGCTGGCTGCCAATCCATTTGGTGCAGAAGTTTCATTGGCAAGACTTTGCATTGGCAAAGGACCCATTTCTTTCTCAACCTCAGGCTATTACAAGCTTCCTGTAGTATCTGCTTCATCTGACTCTCTGCGTATCATTCTGCTCTGACCAGAGCCACCTTTTAATCCACTTAGTGCTTCAAGGAAATATAACAAATCCTTCCATTATTTTATCTTATCACAAGCTGTCCTGTGCTCTTCTTCCGTTTTAAAGGCTATTGCTCTGATATAGGAGTCAGAGATTCTCAAAACACAAGTGTGACTTATGCTCATCAGTAATTAGCCTGTCCAGAATTAAATTGGTGGTCTATGCTGGATCCACCCAGAATTCTTATATATTTTTAAAAGTAAACGGAGATCTTGTACTGGCGTCATTCTATCCAGTCTGTATTTTATTTATCTTCTTGTTTTAGTAAATTTTGAATTAAATACTCTTTATGAAAAATAGTTCTTATACTTCTTTGAGATAGTCCTCAGCTAATTAGTGATACAATTAATTAGTACCTAGTCTCTGAATTGAGTGCAACTGTGTCTGATTTGTGGCCCTATAATTTTAAAAGAAATTTTGGACAAATAATTTCCACTCTGAACAGTGACACACCCGATGATAAAAATAAATATGGAACTTGATGGGCTAGCATAGAGACAGCATGTAGTACATTGCCTGGTGCTCTGTGGATGATGAGGAAGATTGTGAGGAGGACCTGTTTAGGAAGTAATTTGTCAACTTGGTTAAGTTTAATTATGATTTTAGCGACGCTGTAGTAGAATCATAATGCAATAATAAAATATAGTACCAAATGAATTTGTTTGACATGGATTCATGACAAATGAAAAGTTTTACATTTAAATGAGAACCACAAATTTATAATTAGCACAGAAGCCAGAAATAAAAATACAAAGCACACACTCTCCCCCCCCCTTAACTCCTTCTCCTCTCCCTCTCTCTGCCCCCTCCCTTCTTCTTGGCTCTCTACAATCTTTCTTTCCCCTTTGTTATATCTCTCTGTGTCTTTCTTGTTATTTCACTGTCTGAGACATTTTATTGACCTTTATTTTGGATAAAAAGTAAATATACAGCGAAGGACAATGCTTACAATGCACTAAATGAAGATGTAGAGGAAGGAAGAAAATAGAGACCAACATAGAGAGGAATGTCTATCAACCAGCCTATCAACAAATATATCTACCATTTATCTGCATATTTATGTAATGTATATGAGCCTATATCTATCTGTCGGTATGTACATGTATAAATAATCTAAAGAGTCAGATGGTGGGATGGGAATGAACATCTGTATGAGGAATCAGGTCAATCCGCATGCAAACACATCTTGTCCCTCTTCTAGAAGCACTGGTAAGTGCTCTTCACTTACCTTGTCCCATGATTTAACACACTTGTTTATGTCAGAACTGTTTCATGACCAGAAAATCATACCTGATTTCTTTTGTTTTTATCCAGCTCACAATGTGCAGATACCACAGTCCTGGTAGTATGTTTTGCAGCCTCTTTGAGAGCTCGTAAGACAGTTCTGCTGTTGACTGAAAGGGAGTACATGAGATATGAGTTCATTCTCTTGCCCTTTCCTTTCCTGTCCTCTCCTCTCCTCCCCCTCTTTGAAGGTATAGGGAACTGGATATAGGACCTCTCGTGTCTTAGGCAAGCTGCATCTCCAGTCAATAGTTTATTCTCAACTTTTTAAAGCTTTGATCATTAATTCAGTGTTTGGAGCCAAAGCAAATTGCTTTCTTCAATGAAACAATATCCATGAAGACAGCTGGCAAACAAACAAGAATGATGAAGGAGGAAAACATGAGGACTCAAAATCCTTAACTAATCATGTGATTCCTAATCTTGTTTTAGGGGCTACTCCACCCTAACTTGTTAAGACAAACATAACTACTTTGTATTAAACCATTTTAAAGTGGGTTCTTGAGCAAGGTATATTTCTCAATGAAATGTTTATATTATGTATGTTAGATGAATGGATAGCATTTTTATCTAAGAATAATGATTATCATCCCATCTGCCTTGGGAAGACATTAAAAATACATATATAAACCATATGACTTCATATGTTTTGTAAAAGTAGAAACACTGTCTCAGCATAGTTCTAGTTATTATTTAATACAGATAATATAATGCTCATTTATGGTATAATACCTCAATGATTGCCCTTTGAAGAGTAAACTTAGACATACTATGAACCACACAAAAACGTGTGCTAGAGTTCTTTGAGTTGTATAAATAAAGAAGAATTACTGTTTATGAATCCTGAGGACCTCTGTCCTTTTATAGTTTATAGTACTTTTCTGGATTTTAGTATTACCACTTGGTCCTTCACAAAGAGAAAAGTAGAATAATTTACATACCTTCCATTGGCCTTGAGAAAGATGTTGATAAAAGTTCTAAAATTTAAGAAATCATGAGATTTCACATATTGTGTGTAAGTGTGTGTGTGTGTGTGTGTGTGTGTGTGTGTGTGTGTGTGTATTATGCTTATAAGCATGTGTATATAGATTTCAGAAAACTTGCAAAAGCTAGTACCCCGTCTTTCCAAAATATGAGTTACAGGGATCAAAATCTGGTGATTAACGTTGGTGACACATGCTTTTACCAACTGAGTCTTCTTACTAGCCCCCCAAAATTATTCTTAAACAATGGTTTCTCTCAACTTACCCTTAAACTTAATTATACCAACCTTTTGAAAAGAGGTATTTTTCAGTGTAACAAAATTTCTGACTTAAACCACAGTGGAAAGTCTAATGAATAGGAGGCCTCGATTAGAGATGTAGACTTGCAACAAACCCATGGACAATAAGGGTTTGTCCATTGAACAATAAGAGTTTTGGTTGAGCTGTGAGAATAGGAAAAGTGGAGGGAGGGGGAGCTTCTATTTCATCAAAAGAAAAATAACCCAAGTAAACATGTATAAAAATAAAAAAAAATAATGTTTGTTTCAAATCAGAAAAATAAGAACAACCATAAGGAAAACTGAGACCTGACATGGTCCTTTCTTCCTAAAACAAAACATATGTCTCTGTTAGTGTGTCTTTGTGATGTGATGGTGGTTTCTCTCTCTCTCTCTCTGTCCCCCCCCTCTTCTGTGGGTGTGTGTTTGTGTGCTCTATGTTAGTAAAGATTTTGTTTTTTGTTTTTCTTTTGTTTTGCTTATGGAGAAACAGAGTAAAGGAAAGCATATTGGGCGAATGTGCTCCAGAATCCTCTTTCTTCAATATGCCTACACATAGAAGGAACAGTGTACATGATATGATAGCCTTTGGGTCTAATTGCAATGTGCAATGTAAGCCATCCTGGACTTTCTGAGACTCTTTAATTGACCAATATAAAATTCATGTTCATGCAAAGTTATCAAAATTATATTCAACATGTAAGACACCTTGTATCTGACAATTGATATATTAGGACAAAATACATATTTATACTAAATAATGCCTATGATGTATGAAGTTAACATTATAAGTT
This sequence comes from Phyllotis vaccarum, assembly GCA_033318265.1. Lineage (NCBI taxonomy): Eukaryota > Metazoa > Chordata > Mammalia > Rodentia > Cricetidae > Phyllotis > Phyllotis vaccarum. The sequence continues at coordinate 48,423,336 of JARWLC010000012.1, read as the reverse complement.
AGAAATATTTATAACATAAGTTTACACAGAGTTGTGTTTAATGCAATGGTATTTGTGTATCATGAATAACATTTTCTATTTACAATTTAGTTCCATCTGTTCCAGATAATTTTTTCATACTTTTGTGAACATTATTATGGCAGTTAGGTCTGCATTAAGACATATAAATGAAGGTACAAAAAATAAGTACTAATAATTCTACTCCCCGAAGGTACCCTTTTTATCCTAGACTTGCTATGTGCATGGTTTGTTTTCATAAAGCTTAAATGTTGTGCTATTTCCACCATGTAGACATTTGGATTTTGAGGATTTAACCTCATGTCATCTGTAAATAATTACTTTCCCTTTTCCTCTCCAAGTTTAGCTAAGCTAAGCTTAAGACAGTGTTTGATGGTAATGGTGTCTTCCTGAGGCTGTAGGTCAAGGGCTCACGTTGTCTTTTGGGCCAGGATGGATGCTTTCCATTGTGTTGAGGAACTGCCTTCATTCTAGTGCATTAAAAACTTAGGCTACCAAATGATTCATGGATTTTGTTGGAGTCTTTTGGGGGATCTAATGGAAAAAATTATATAGTACTTTTCTTTAACTTTACCATGTGACACATTTTATTACTGGATCTCATCTTGATTAATAGCTTGATTCTGGGAAGAAAGACCATTTTGATGGAGCCTGTTTAGAGTTTAGCCTCTCTGTGCTCATAAAGAATTGGATATACAGATTACATTTCTTTATTCTATGTCAGCTTTTAATTTCAGAGTTATTATTGTGTGATAAAATGATTTTTGTGATCTTCCTTTATATTATCAATATTTTTCAGTAATTTTTATTTCAGACACATTATCTTTGTCTTCAAAACTTGGAATAAGTCACATGAAGGAGATACCTTTATGTTTGTAATAAGTTTTTGACAGTTTTGAACATTTTGCTTCATTGGTTTTGCCTTCTAAATATTGTTGAATTAGTCTGAATATTTCTGTATTCTTAACTTTGAAGGGAAAAGAGTATGTGGGTTTATGGAATATAAGGTTTACTGAAGAGAACCATATCTAGGAAGACGGTTAAGTTTAATTTCAAATTCTGAAGTAATAAAAAATATGGACCAGAATTTGGTTTGTACCAGAATTGTGAATTAAAAATGTTGATATCCTGTTTTTCACAATACTGGCTTATCGGAAACAATGAAAATCAGGCATCAACTGATATAACATTAATACTCAGAATTTTATCATGTTCTAAGGTGCTCAGCTCATAGAGATTTTCTCAATTTGTATAAATTAAAAATGTCAACTAAAGACTAATGATGTTAACATTTCCATAAATTGGGGTTGGAGAGATACCTCAGTAGTTAAGGGCACTGGCTCCATTTTCATAGGACATGGGTTCAATCCCCAGAACCTACATGACAGTTCACTGCTGCCTGTGACTCCAGTGTCAAGGGATATGATTTCTTCCCAGAGTCATGCATTAATTTTCATGTAATAAAAACAAATGAATTACAAAAAAATTCCAAAAATTAAATTCAGAATGATGCAGAGTCACTAGCTTTTTAGGAATCATTTTCCTTGTCTTTCAAACACACTAAGATGAGAAACTAGTAGTGTAAGAGAAGGGTGTATATGAAAAACAATACCTTAGAATTTGCAAAGTTTTAGAAAAGTTAAACTTTGCTCTCTTTTCAATTAGAAAATGTGATGTGCAAGCATAAACACTTTGTTAATATCCATTTTTAACAATGGATATGTAATAAGATGGTTTTATACACATAAAAGCAAGTATACATTATAGATGCTATAGATGCTATTATATAGTTCCTTGTCCTCTGCCTTTTAGTGAGTTCACTTAATATATTATGATAGTTGAAAACATTATTCTAAAAAGTGTGTCATGGATGTGTTTTATAATTGTTTTAAACATTGTATTTGTTAAATTTTATTTTTGCATCTAATAAAATTTATTTGTGTGCGTCTACTTTGAGTACTTAAATGCCTAATTTATAAAAGATATCTTGGGTTTTTTTTTGGAGGGGGGCCTTCATAGCCTCAAAGACAATAATAAAAGCTAACACCTATGTATATGAAAATCATAGTGGTGCTTACACATAACATAAAGAATCAAAGTATAATATGGCCCACCTGCTCCACTCCTGGGAATATCCCTGAAGTAGTCTAAATAGGTTTACCATACAGATGTTGTACAACCACATTCATAGCCATCAAATTATGGAATAAGCCTAGATGGTCATCAACAAATAAACTGATAAAGAAAATACGCACACTTAGACTATGTGTTCACCAAGACTATAATTACATGGCAGTAAGTCACAGGTATAGATGGCAATGGAGATCCTTAGGTTAGGAAAACAAGGCACCTTTCTATTGCTACAATAAATGCCATGACCAAAAGCAACATGGAGCAGAAAAATATTATTTCAGCTTGGATTCCCAAATCCTAATCTATGACCTAGAGAAGTCAGGGCATGAATTAAAGCAGAAAGCATAGAGGAACAGTGCTAACCAGCCGACTCTCTGCTTGCTCATAAATTTTTTTTATGCAACTACTGAGGAATGGTGTCACCCATGGTGGACATGGCCCTCCTATGCCAATCTTCAATCAAGACAATCTCTTACAAACAAGGCCACAAATAATATGATCTAGAAAATCCCTCATTGAGATTTCTTCATCCCAAGTTACTTTATGTTGTATTAAGTTGACAGTAAAAACTAACATAGACAGTGTGTGTACATGCATGTGGATTTTCTAATTTTATTGGGCAATCTTCCTATGACAAGCAAAGTTTTCTGACATCACCTGATGGAGCAGCCATGATAATTTCTACTCCAGATGAGGAAACAAAGAGTATTAAATTGTAGGAGGATTATGTTACATGGTAAATAATTGTCCTGCCTACTGGTTTAATAAAAATTCTGATTGGCCAAAGGTAGACAGGAAGGGTTTGGGCAGGACTACCAGACTAAGAAAACTCTGGGAACAGGAAGAACAGAGCAAAAATGCCACAGAGGAGCCATGCAGACACCACGAAGAGACGCCAGCCGATGCAGAGGAAAGAAGTTGAAATGGTGCTCTGAGAAAAGGTACTGAGCCTCATGGCTACACAAGATAAGAGTCATGGGTTATTTTAAGTGCAAGAGTTAACAAGTGATAGCCTGGGCCCCAGGTCAATCAGCATAAAATTAATGTAAGCATTTCTGTGTCTCTATGGGTCTGCTGTGGGTTTTGTGGGTCTGTGGGTCCACACCACGAGGTTAGGCCAGAAAGACTGGGCCATGAGGCTAGACTAGAAAGTCCAGGTCAGAAACATAATAAAACATTAAATAGTTGTCAAAGCTTCTCAGTAAGAATCTTGATTTTAAAAAAAAGGAAAGAAAATTAAGGCAGAGTCAGAAAGACCACTGTAACACTTCCTTTAATATTTAGAATACAGATTTATTTTAACAAGATATGAAGCTGTTTAAGGTGATAATGCCTGCTATTTCATCTACTTGAGAGTCTAGGACAGAAAAATTGCAAGGTTTCAGAACTGCTACATAATGAGTTCCAGTTCACTCCAGGCAACTTACCAAGACCCTATTCAATAAACTAAAACAAATATAAATAAATAAAATGAAAAATAGGTTTGTGACTTATTGATAGAGAACTTACCTGGCATAGTTGGGGCTTTGAGTTCAATTTTCATTATTGCAAAAAAGAAAAAGAAAAAAGAAAGAAAGGAAGGAAGGAAGGAAGGAAGGAAGGAAGGAAGGAAGAAGGAAAGAAGGAAAGAAAGAAAGAAAGAAAAAGAAAAGGGGCATTCTACTAGAAGGGACTGTTTAGAAAAATGTGGATCCAAAGAGAGAATTTTAGGGAGGCAGTGAAACTTGTGAGGGTGAACATGAAAAAAGAAAAATGCTACTCATATATAAAAATATAATGAATTCAATCATTCTGTACTATAAATATACATTTATAACATTACTGTTGTTATACCAGGACTTATTTTATAACTAGAGAAATTATATAAACTGGCTTACTTATTTCTGGATAAATGTAAGCATTTTCTTCAAGCTGCTTCTAGTAGATGACTATGTCTATCAAATGAATACTGAGTTCATAGTGATTTCTTTATTTCAGGTCAGATGTCCAAGTTCCAATTACAAGTCACAACCATACCTGTTTGTTCATGTACACACGTGTGCCTGTGTGCCCAGTGTGTATGATGTGTGTGTAGTATGTGCTTGCTAGTGTGTAATAAAGAATTTGTGGGAAAAACTTTTGAGTTATTTATTTTATGTGTGTGAGTATTTTGCTTATGTGTATGATGAGCCAAACATGTGAGCCTGAGGCCCTCTAAAGTAGTAGAAAGTGTCAGATCCCCAGGACTAGAGTCAGGGATGGTAGTAAGCCACCCTGTGAGCATGTGAGCTGAATCTGGGTCCTCTGCAAGATCAGTAAGTACTCTTAACCACTGAGCCACCTTGACAATTTCATTACCTTTTAAAAAAGACAAATAACATAAAAGATTTCAAATTTTGTGGCTTTTGCCTTAATATCAATTACAAATATATTGCTGTGTTTTGTGTTTTCTTAGATAAGGTATGTAACAAATGTGAAAAAAATCAAAAGTAAGTTTTTGGAGACTGGATTTTTAGGCACACTCACACCACACACACACACACACACACACACACACACACTCAATTCACAAATCTGTTCTCCACATTCTCCTTCCTCTATCTAAATAGTTCAGTCCATTCCAATGTTTGTCTGGCTGTATATATGTTACCTGTTGAGACAGTATGGAGGATGGAACTAAAAGTCAATTAGGGAAAATTATCTCTTGAAGTAAAATTGTTTGATACTTATACACCAAAAAAGGTTTATCATTGACCCCCGTGTATGTGTGTATGTGTGTGCTTGTAAATAAAATGTATTTACAAGCTGGCACACATTTACATACTCTCGATGGGGAGGAAAATGAGAGAGAGATAGAACATTAAGAATATGACAGTAGTAGTTTTGTTGACAAGGTAAAAGTTTATCAAGATTGTTTTTTCTGTTTATTTTTTAAGGAACAAGTGGTTGTATAACCAACAATGACAAATTTCCAAAAGCACAGCAATTTTAACAATTGACAGTAACTATATTTAAACAGTGTGGTTCCTTCCTTCTATTTCTAAACATCCTTGATAGGTGATTGTAAATTCATTGATTTGGTTATCAACCCTGGGGATTTTCTTATTTTTATCTAGAAATGCATTGTAAGACTTTTCTTAAGAACCAATTCAAGCATGCATTTTTCTCCACAGTGTTACCTCCTTACAGCCACTCAAAATCAGTGATATCAGCAGCAGGTTCACACTGACAGCTGAATTTAAAATAGAAGATATACAAGCTGCCAGCTTTCTAGACATGGACTATATGTTTGTATAAGTAACTCAAGTCACAAATTCACAATGGTCAAATAATGTAAACAAATGGCCAAGAGAAAATACACATGGAAAATTTATTTTTGATTTTGTTGAAAATATTAGTTTGTTACAGTGTTTTTTCTATAGAGTAGCAATACAGTACAATATTGAGAAATTTTCTTTTTTAACTAATACCCTAATATTGGATTTTAGATATTTTTTCCTAAATTTTAGGGCCTTCTTTTCTTCATTTATTAAAAAACAATTAACAATGTATATATTTTTGGGAGAAAATTTCTACTGTGAGTAATATCTTATATACATAGCAGTTATTTAATCTAAAAGTTTTAAATATTTATAGATGGTTTTCATAACACATAATAATTATTTTCCAAAGGTTGATGTTTCCTTATAATCTTATGAATATTGAATCAAGAATTTTGTCTAGCTGTAACCACATGCCAGTAATGTAATTTTCAAAGTACATATCATTCCTTTATTTATGTCAAAGGATTTATCAGCAAATTTTATTTCGTCTGGGTTCATTTTATTAGTGAAATTATATGGTCCAGAAGATGGTTTTAATTCAAAATAACTGACATATTGCTGTCTTCTGTATCATGAGAGTATATTTCTTCAGACTTCTCCAAGTTGTAGTCAGATGTTTCTTGCCTGTCCAGCCCAAGGTCCAGACCTATAGTCACATAGCTGCTTAGCTCCAAATAATCACATAAAGGCTTATATTAATCACAAGCTGGTTTATGGCTCAGGCTCATTGATTGTTAACTCTTTCATCTTAACTCATTTTCATTAATCTGTGTATTGCCATGTGGCTCATAGTTTACCTGTGTTTCTTTATATATTGCTTCCTTGGTGGCAGTTTATAGCTTCTCCAACTGACTCCACCTCCTTCCCTTTTCTCTATGCTTGAATTTCCTGCCTCCTGTTAGATGCCTTACCATAGGCCAAAACAATCCCTTTATTAACCATATTAATATTCACAGCGTATAAAAGACCTCCCACATCATTAAGCATGGAATTCTTCTAGATGAGAAGTTAGGAGGGTTTCTTGGGAATGCTATGCTTAAAACCATTTTACATTTGCTGAATAGTCTTTTTGAGATGCTTAGCCTAGTATTTTATATTATTTATAAGATATGAATTTTTTATTCAAATGCTATAAGATTAGGTAATCTAGGGAAAATTGAATGAAGAAGTAAAACACAATATACTCACAGACATGAGTTAATGTGGCCATGGATATAAATGATTTATTTTAAATCCTATAAAATAGGTGCTACTAATAGCAGACAGGAAATATATGTATTTTGGAAGTGAGATAATCTTGTATTTAAAGCATTCCTTGGATTTAATTGGAAAACTATTTGATTTGATGAGTACTTTCAGTAAAGTGACAATGTTCAGTTTCAGCATCCAAAAGTCAATTGCTATTTTGTATTACAAACATAAATCAGTCAAAAAGAAATTTGTTCCATTAGTAATATATTCAGGAATATACCTCAACAAAGAGTTAAAAGACCTACACAATGGAAACTTTTCAGATATTTAAGAAAAAATTCAAAGATGACACTAGAAAATATAAAGACTTCCCCAGCTCATGGATAGGCAGAAGCAATATTGTGAAAATGGGTGTTGTACCGAAACCAATCTACAATTTCAACATAGACCTCCTCAAAATTTAAATGGCATTATTTAAAGATTTAGAAAGATAATCCTGAAGTTTATATGGAAAAACAGAAGACCTTAAGAGCTAGATAATTTCTGTTATTTATTTATTTATACTTCTCTACTACAGTTTCCCCTTCCTCCTCTCCTCTCAGCCCCTTACATCATCCTTCTTCATTCTCTAGTCAGAAAAGAGAAGGTCTTCCATGGATATCAATCAAACATGACGTGTCAAGGTGCAGTAAGACTAGGCACCCCCTCCTTCTATTAAGGCTGGACAAGGCAAGCTGATAGGAGGAATAGAGTCCCAAAAGCTGACAGAAGAATCAGAGACAGTCCTCGCTCTCACTGTTAGGAGTCCCACAAAAAGAACAAGCTACAAAACTATGACATATATGTAGAGAGTCTAGGTCAGCCCCATGCAGGCTCACTGGTTGTCAGTTCAGTGTCTGTAGGACCCCATGAGCCCAGGCTAGCTGATTCCATAAATTTTCTTAAACAGGTCCATCACTAAATCTCCAAAAATATTTAGAGAACACATCCAGTTTCCAAAAGAGTTCAGGAACATCAGAATTTAAAACAAAACAATTCTAAGAACATTAAGATTATAATAATGAAATTTACAATTTTAAACATATTAAGCAGATGTGATCTTTGTGTACCTTTTAACTTCATAATACCCCATGCACTCATAGGACTGGGTTTGACTGATTTTGTTGAAAATGTGTATCTCTGTGGATACGATTTTCTCAGGAAAAAACAATAGCAGTGAAGATATTGATATTTAATTACTTAGATTTCTCTTTTTAAACTTTCAGTTGGGATGTATTTTTTACACCTTTTTTTTTTAAACAGAAGAGCTGCGGATTAAGGCCTGCTACTCTCCAGCTTTTCTAGGTTGCTGCCAAAATGTTACACTGTGATGAATTTTTACAAGATAAATTGAGTTATAAATGCTGCAATAAATATTTTATATAATGTTCAAATATTAACTTTAATATTTGCAACTGAAAGGAATAATAATTAAGGTGACAGGAAGGTAATTGTCCTGATTAATATGACACAATTGTGTGCTAATACAGAATTCTATGCAATGTATGCTGTATGTGTGTATCATTATTATGTGGTAAGTATAAAGCCCAAATTTAAAAATTTACAATAATTTTATTTTGTAACCTTGTCACAAATTTAGACTCTACATCTTTTATAGATATAAAGAAAATTAAATATGTGCTTAAAATATTATTAAAAGAAAATGTATGTCACTATGCCCTAAAACTGTAGTATAGTAGACACAGAGAGTGTGATACCAATTTTAGAAAAATTTACATGAATATACAACAATGGTTACTAAAGAGTGTGAGTAAGTGGTAAAGCAGTCAAGATTTATCTTGGGCACATGCTGTATGTAAGTACTGAAATATCCCACTGAGCCCCATTTGTCCATACAGTATATACATGTTAACCCAAACAAATTAAAAATATGTGAGGCCCAAAGAAAAGCTGCATGTGTAGATTTAACATTTCGGAAGTCACATTTTAAAAGTTTTTACAAAACATGTAAAATTGATTTTGATAATATATTTAATTTTATTCTTTATATCTAAAGATATTATTTCAACATATATAATAAATATTTCAGTTGTTCATGAAATCTACCATACTGTTTTTTCATATGACTCTTTGGGACCCAACACTGAATTCATACTTGAAATATATTTCACTGAAGACAAGCCATATTTCAGGATTTCAAAAGCTGTATTAGAGGCTACTATATTGTTCAGCAACAGACTTGTACACATTCTAAGTACCAAATTCTGTGAGATTAGAGAGAACAAGGAGACTTTCCTCTAAGGTTCTCCTGGTTTGTTGCTTATTATTCATTTCCTGGCCTGGTTCACCAATCCCTGAAGATTCTGTTTCTTCAAAAACCCAGACAGACCCTCAAACTCTTCATTAGTGTCTCCATAAAGATCCTCAGAATGGATTGCTTTGTGAAGACAACAAAAAAGTTCTGTTTTCAATACTTCCTGCCAATCTGAGTGAGTAATCAGAGTCCAAGTTTCCTGCTATCACAGACTTTGCCTGGCAACAGCTGGCAGATGAGCCTCTGAACTTTGCTGCCCCCAGACCACAACCTCTAGCTGGGATGCTCCATCAAGTGACTTACCTGGTCCTGCCACAATAGGAGCAAGTACGTTGGGCTGTGGCTGCTTATTTCACAGTGTGACTCAAGTTTGGTTGCAATTCTAGTACTTTAAGAAGCACTTTGAAAACTATTTCATGCGTACTGCTGAGAATCTGGTCCTCAACTGATCTGTACAATTCAATAACAAACTAAATTTTGGTGAACAAGTGTTTATATGTATTAATTCTTCCACTGTCCTCTTCACACTGAGAAACTTGTGGCATGGTTTACAAATAATATTTCTAAATGTGTATTCTTAAATAGAAAGCCCCAACCAAAAAAGGCAGTAATTGCTGCTGGACTACCATTATATGATACGTTCTTGACTCATTAGCACTAAATTCTCAATAACAGCTCAGTTGTGTCAGTGGGTCCAAAACCTAACAGAAACCTGTAAAATTAGAGACAAAGAAAGGCTATAATCCTAAATCCAAATTCCCAGCTTTCGGTGTTGAGTTCTGTGTTGGTGGGAACCTTAGCGAACTCTCCAAATCACCTCTGTTGTTACATCAAAAGTACATGAAACAGTGTTTTTAATGTTCTCTCTCGATCAACCCTGGAACTTAGTACTTAATGGGAACATGGTAGTATCAATTTTCATTTTAAAACAATGAATGGGAATTTCTTGATTGACACAGATATTTTCATTCAACATATTTGTTTTCTTTAATGTTTAAGGCTACTTCGATATGTGGATTTGAATGCTGTTCTCAGGAATGGAGAGGCAAAATAGAACAAATTGGACCCAGTCTCTGCTGTTCCGAGTCCTGGTGCAACAGGGCATATAGAAAACTCTGTAAGTAAGCATGACGATACTGTAGTGGAGGCTGTCAGGAGCTGTGGAAGAACATCAGTCTAGATTCTGAAAATAGAAGCAAGATCAAAAATGCTCTCCGGTGAAAGTGATAATAAGTCAAAGCATGTGAACAGAGAGATCAGTCAAAACACAAAGAAGACTGGCCAGTCCGTATTCCAGAGAAGCAGGTATATATCCCGGAGATTTAATGAACAGAACTCAACAGACTGAAGGAAAAACAGTTCTGAGTCAGGAACACTCAGCTTCTTTTTAGAAAAATGAGCAATTCATCTGTATTTTAAAAGAGCATATCTTGAATCCTGTCTTCAAAGGGACTTCCCTTTCTTTCTGCTTCCATAGGCTCTTATGTTAAGGTTCCTGTTCTCTTTGGGATTACTGTGAACACTCATTTGATCTCCCAACTTGTAATTTGAAGGGTTGTCTAGTGCCCATCAGAGGAGACTTCTTCCTAATGAACCTGAGGAACAGTCCCCATTTCATGTCTGTGTACAAATCCACCACAGTCTTTCATGTACATCAGTCCCAGCCATTCTCCCCTACCTGTGGCCAATAATAGTTTCTCATAAATTTTTTTCTCATGCGTCTGATAGTTCCATGTTCTGACTTGAGTGTGATCAGTCCTATATTGGCAGGGTGTGTCTGGCAGATGGCCAATTGAAACCTGTTTGGTCAGACACAAGGAGGAGCATCTCAAAGCAGTGAGTTGTCATGGTAGCATGAGCTACCAAGATTTATGACCTAGTGGGATTTTCCACCCTTTCAAAGTGTATGGAGTGGATATGTTTTATAGCACAGAAGTTTCATAGCATAGAAAGCATATGATTTTGAACAAATTTAAAATGTTCTTATATGGAAAAGAGGAGAGTGTGCATGCTATCTCCTTTACACAGTTTATATTTTTCTCTTAAGTATCTTTGATTTTATTAAGCACTAAGGCCATCAAAATGACCAAAGTTCATTTTGTCTCAAGATAGAAAATTCCAGTGTATAGTTTATGATTGATTTCATTGTGAGTCATAATAGTCTCCCCTGAACTACAAATTAGGATTGACAAAAATCTATGGGAACTATGAGTAATCCATACTGAGTGGCTACTCCACTGGGATGTGCAAAAATTCATATTAAACAGCAGAGAAGTTAGACATGGGTGAAATGAGAACATCCAAGAGTGTAAAGCCTGGGAATCTACCCTGTTCAATTCAGCAGCCAATGCCTTTGCCTTTTTTCTTAAAAATTTTTGCATTTTTCAGTTTTTAGAAATTTACTTAATTAATTTTCTTGGCCTCACCAATACCATTACCTTTTTCCATTTCTAAGTTCTTCTCCTTCAGATCTGTAGTTATAGCATCTACTTCTGTCTTTCCTACTTCTCCTTCCTCTTTGCAAAATTCATATTTATTATTTTTATACCTGTATATACATGTGTTTCATATGGGTATTTGTACATTCATGTGTTTCTGTGTGGTATTGTGTACATATGCATGTATTTCCCTGGGACCGTCTGTATATATATATGTGTACAAGTGTCCTTAGAGATCAGATTAGGCCTCAGTTCTCCTGATTTGGGAATTATAGGTTTCTGTGGACTACCTGACCTGGTTGCTGGGATTGAACTCAGTTTCCGACTTTTTCGGGTGAGTGCATGTATATGTGCACGTATGTGTATGTGCATGCATGCGTGTGTGTGTGTGTGTGTGTGTGTGTGTGTGTGTGTGTGTATTACTATTGCTGTGATAAAACACCATTACTCAAGGATTGGGAAAGAAAGGGTTTATTTAATCTTACAGCTTTTAAATTCATTACGGAGGGAAGTCAGTCTAAGAGCTGAGAACAGAAACCAGGAAAGATACTAAATGTCTGTCTCCCCATGGTTTTCTCAGTCTGATTTCTTCTATCATTCAGTACTATCTAGAATCTCTCACCTAGTGGTGGCCCTAGCTACAGTAAGTTGGACACTCCCGCACCAATCAATCATTAATCAAGAAAACACTCCACAAGCTACCCTATAGGCCAATATGGTGGGGGCATTTTCTCAATTGGTCACCTCTTTCTAAATGATTTTCACCTGTGTCAAGTTTTACATAAAAGTTCGTAAGCACAGTATGCATGTGTGCACGTTATGAGTTGGGATTACATTTTGTTTCTTTGTATTCATATTTTTAGAAAAGAAAATATTTCATAAGTCCTGCTGACTGCATATTTACCCTTGAATATTATTATTAAACAGAGTAGTAGCTTGTAGGAAATATAAATTTTTTCTACATTTTCTTTAGTATCAAATATAGCAATATTTGCCAGTTATATGCCAGATGAAATTTGATATGCTAATAAGTAATGTGACATCCTTTCTCTGGGCAGTAGAAGAGTAAGGGAGGCAGCAAATAAGCACCCTGTTTACTTTGAATACTTTGAAATATAAGCTAAGGTCTTGGTGGAAAAACCTTATGTCTGTGTCTACATTATGCCTTGATGTGGGGATGTCTTTCTGTATGCTGTGAATATTAATCTTTAAATAAAGGAGCTGTTTTGGCCCATGACAGGCACCATAGAAAAAGTAGGAGAAGAAATCAGAGCATAGGTAGGAGAAGCAGGGCGGAGTCAGACAGACAGAGGCAGAAGCCCAAAGGAGCAACATGTAAGGAACACAGGTGAGCCACAGGCCACGTGGCAGACAGATTAATGAGAATGGGTTGAGTTAAGATGTAAGAGCAAGCTAGCAATGTGCCTCAGCCATAGGCCAAATAGCATAGAGTTAATATAAGAATCTGAGTCATTTCTGGGGCCTAAGCAGAGGTGGGCGGCTAAGAGGTCTGGGCCTGCAGGTCTGTGGGTCTGGACCTCTGGCCACCCGGGACCAAGAAACCTTATTGCAACAATTCCTGTCTTCAAATTTCATCTACACTACCTTTGTTTTCTGCTTCTTACTTCTCGTTTCCTTCATTGTCTACTTCCCTTCTTCTTTTTCTCTTTTTCTCTTTCTTTCTTTCTTTCTTTCTTTCTTTCTTACTTTCTTTCTTTCTTTCTTTCTCTCTCTCTCTCTCTCTCTCTCTCCCTCCCTCCCTCCCTCCCTCCCTCCCTCCCTCCCTCCCTCCCTCCCTCCCTCCCTCTCTCTCTCTCTCTCTCTCTCTCTCTCTCTCTCTCTCTCTCTTTCTTTCTTTCTTTTTTTTTAAACAATATCTCACCTAATTCAGCCTGGCTACAAACTCCCTACGTAACAGACAGTGACCTTGAACTTCTGATCCTCCATCTACCAACTCCTCAATGTAGGATTACAGGCCTGGGCCACCACACTTATAGGTGGTGCTGAGGACTAAACATATGCACAATGAGCAAGCACTCTACTAATGCATTACAATTATGCCATCTAGTTGTGTTTATGATGCTCAAGTTAAAGGACTTTTCAATGGGATAAATTTACTCAGGTCTATAACTTGTTCATTTTCATTTGTGAAGACTTTTTTTTGTCTTTATTAAAGCATAGACAGCAGAGACAACACCAATATATAAAGTTGATTACTGGTAAGAATTTTTTTCTAGTTGGAGCGAATTTCAACTCTGTTCTTAAACAAGCTTTGATTTTTTTGTAATTGCCCTGTGCATCTTGGGTTCACCAACTCAGCTTGATTGTCTGACTAATCATGGCTCCCTGTGTTTAAATCCTGACTCACTGATTCAATGTGTTCCAGGGAAAGTCTGATAACTTCCCAAATCATCTTATCTCTAAAATTAAACTTAACAATGACTCTGACTTTCCATTCCTTACAGGGACTGTGGAATGAATAGCATATGGTGTGTCCCAGCTACAAGGGACTCTTCCATGACTGCTACTGTGATTAGCATTATTCTTATTTTTTATTCCTGGTACTTACACACAAATTTGATCCTCCTAGCTTGAAGAATCCTCACAAGTCATTTAATCAAATTCTCCTGTTTTATGCATGAAATATTTATATTTTGTATATAATATTCCTGAAATAATTGCATGTGTTTCTGTCACTTGCCAAGTTTTGTCAGCCAGCATTAGGGATTTTCTAATACCCGAGAAGGAACCTTTTACTTTTGGAGTATTCTGATGGCTACAAAGGATGAATATTTAGTTGATTGTGTGTGGGGGGGCATACATATACAAAGTCACACAGTTGTGCATTCTGCATATTTTTCTGTGCCACACAAGCTTACCAGTAATTATTCTTTGTTCTCATAACTGTCCTCAGCTTATAGAAGGATGTTAATTATTCTACTTCTAAGTTACTAATTTTTCTCATTTGATCTCGGTTCTTAGATATGACCCCAAATATCAATATATATATTTTAAAGTATTTGTACTTAGGACATGATAAGTAGTCCAGAGTGGTCACTAAATACAAGAGTTTATTTTCTACTGTGGAACCCACTTCTGTTGTTGATTTCTACTAGAATCACAGTGCACTAAAATCTCCATTTGTGCACTTTCTATCTGTAGAGTTATAGATGTTGTTTGCCAATGCAATTTGACATTGTAAGTTGGATCAAAATCCAAAGTTAATGGACCTTCTCATCCAAACTAATTTTAAGAGAATGGCTAGTCATGATTGAGAGTAGAGTCTTAGAAAACAGCATCCTCCATACTGAAAATGACTGTAAATACCACGATTTCAGTACGGTTCTACTTTCAGCCAATTAAATGTTCTGCTGTCAAGACCAAAAAATGGCTTGTGAGCAGGAAGAGAGCTTCAGAGATGTTGCAAATGTTGTAAAATATATTGTAAGAATTCTGAGGCAGTTAGTCTACAGAAATCTCCTTATCTACTCAGGTAACAGCTACACAGTGGAATATACGTTCCTTCCCTTCTCTACTCTCTACTAACTCTGGGTGTCTTGCTTCTTCTCACTATCTAAAAATGACTATTTCAAAACCAAATACATATTTTTCTCAGTATTGATTGTAAAGTAACATATCTGTAGTTCACGAGATGTTTTAAGAAAGTTAAAATTATTTTTAAGTCTCAGCAAAAGTAAGCATGTTCTTTTAATATTCAGTAAAACTATTGCTACCATCAGTACACAAAATCATGTAAATGATATTTGTTTTACTGCTATGACTGCATATAATTTTATACTTTCAGGTTAAAAGGTCATGTTGTTTTTTAATGAAAAATGATATTTAGGTACATGTAACTATTTAAATCAGCTACTTTATTTGGCCCTCGTTGTAAGGTTAAGATAATTAATAAACATTTTCATATCACTTTAGCAATGACAGTTTCTGTGTATATAATTTATGTTTTCCCAGAATTATGAGCACCGATCGCATTGAAAAGACAAGAAACATTCTCTACGAACCTCATTTACAGTTATTAAAATGAGAATATGCTAAATAGGAGAGCGCCTGCAAAGACACAGACAAAGCCTGTGAGACTTTTAAATAAAATACAAAATCTAGACAGTAATTTCCATGTGAATTTGTTTTAGAAATTGTGGTAAAATTATAGGAAATGAAAGACACCTTACTACATTTACATGAAGATACTGTTGATTTAGTTATCAACAGACATTTATCACACACACACACACACACACACACACACACACACACACACACACACACACACACACCAAGTACTACATACAGTGTGAGTACTTCAATTTAAAAAATCAAGGAGGTAGGGTCTGCAGATCACTGGGAATACAGCACACAAGGATAATGAGATTAAGAAAAATCAAAGCAGAGAAGAAGAATTTTAAACAGTCTGAATGTGGAGAAGCACGGAAGCACAAGACTACTACTGTGCTAGAAAATTCTGATCACTTAGGTATTACCTGAGCACAGCAGTGTAGGGTGTGTGTGGTACATGGAGAGAAACAAAGAGCAGGAAAAGAGATGCACCCAGATGTCTGGCCTCTGTAAGATTTTAAAGGAGAATGATGATGGTAAGGTGGACTTTTAGTCAACAATTGGTCTGTAAGATATTATTAAAGATATCTGGGATATAGCTTAGAAAGAAACCACTAAAATGGTTCATCCACACAGGCTCAGTCTTTATGACTTAGTCTGAGTGTTATATAAACTTATTCATAGTGACAGACATTCACAAGGTCAATAAGTTTTCTAAGCAGCAGTTGTAAAGCTAAATGATCAGCAGAATATTGTGTCATCTATGTGCATGATGAGAAAGTTTTAAAGATTCACATTTTGCTTTGCTCTGTGGTGACACAGTCAACTGATATATTATAAAAAATATATAACTCCTCCAACTGTTTGTACATGCTGGCAATTTTTGTCAATTTCTTCTTTCTCCCCATAATTAGAAAACACATCCATAAACAGGATTCCAGAATACAGATGTGCTTAGTGATTTCTAAAACAACAAACAAACAAACAAATAAAAAACTATCAGAAAAAAAATATGTTTTCTATAGAAAAAAAAAACTCAGTATTTTTTTCAGGTTCAATTTGTTTTCATTAAACTAGACAAAGTCATTCTTCTCATACACTTGACTAAGGAAATACTTCCTGATAAGTCAAATATCTTCTAAATCTGAAAATCAGAGTTTGTGTGTCTTCCTAAAAGGTATCTATACCAATATTAATTAAATCTTAGAACTTCCACTTTGTCAATCATCCAAATAAAGTTGAAGCTTTTCATCCTTATATACCTGGTGCTTGCTATTTTCATCTATGTTATTATTCCTCATTCATAGATACAGAAAATGAGCCATGCATGGAGCCTAAGCCAAAGCCAATTCCCAAACTCAGAACATTGTTATAAGCACCATGTTGCTTTGATACAGGGTCAGGTGTCTCAAGGCTCCTGGGTTAAGCTGATTGTCAAGCTTGTAGATGACATATTGATGCCTCTGGGGACTCTGTATTGGATTGTTGTTTACATTCTTCACAGCATCCAGTTATCTAGTAAAGCACCAAGGTGCTGTGCCTTTAGCCTTTATCTTTTCAACACTTTTTATGAACAACATTGTCATATGCTGTTTGCACTGATTGGAGTAACAAACAGTTATTGCCACAGTTATCAGAGTAAATAATTGTCATGGTGGACAGTTCTGTCTACACGGTCTTACCTCTGTCATTCACCCCACAAATCGATTCCTTTCCTGTTGTTGAAGATTCTCTCTGTTTAAATTCTACACTCCCTAAAACAGGGCTCCACATCATCCTAGAATAATATCATAACTTATGGAAAACAGTCTCTTTTCTCATCCTCTCTTAATTTTACTTGTAATTACTGGGAATAGTAGAAGAGATTGATATTCAGGTAATGATGGAAGACTAGTGTTTGAAATCTGACAGAACTCATAGATCAGAGAGCAGGATGTGTGTGTGTGTGTGTGTGTGTGTGTGTATGTGTGTGTGTGTGTGTGCACGCGCACAAGTTTGTATAATAAATAATAGGCATGATAATACTGGAATGAAAAAATAAGAGAGTTTTAAAAATGTATTTTATTGAAATAGGTTAGGTCACTTTCTCTTCTCCTTTCCCCCATCCGTCCTCACATTCCTCTCATGGTCTCATTCCCCATTGATATCCTCTTATTCTTTGATTGTTACTGTTACATATACATGCATGTCATATAAATACAGCTTTCTGAGTCCAGTTTTGTTAATTGTGTGTTTATGATTTCAGGTCTGTCCACTCTGCATTGGACAACTCTTCAGGTTTAAATTTATTACATTGATTAAATATAAGGAGTTACCACCCACCTTAATTTGTGTACCTCATTCGACACAATGTATTTGCCAATAGTTTATGAAAATATCCCTGCAATTCAAAAATAATGTAAAGCTAAGTCTTAAATAGTTCATCAAACATCTCAAACAAGGGGAGAAATATGAGGGGCATTTGAAAGTGTAGATAAATTATGGAGTTTCTTTTTAAGGTTAATTTCAGAGACAAAACATTATGCACATTTCCCCTAACAAATAATACTTGAAATACGTTTTTTCTTTTTTTAATTTTTTTTATCTATTTGAAAAATTCTATGGGATTGCAATAGGAGGGGTCATTAAAATCAGTTAAAATATAGACAAGTTATTAGAAGACTTAGCCAGGAATCCCTTCTATTTTATGTTTGTTTGTGACAACAAAGAAAGACAAGATATAGAAATATGTTTATTGTCCCTCTAATGTAGAATAGTAAATCATTGAATCTAAAAGGGACATGGAAATGGACCAAGCAGAGATATGGCGTTCATTTTGAATCCCAGTTTTCATCAGTCAGCATTTTGGTGAGTGGCACATGAAACTTATTATACCGTAGCTAAGCTGCTGTGTTGCTTTAATATATTTACTGACGCTGCTTGCCAAGCATATCCCCACACCTGTTAATCACCATGACATCCCTTTAATTCAAAATTTATTTATGTGATTGCTTGACTAAAGTTCTGTTTCCATCTGGTGAGATTTCCAGGTGGGCTCAATTGTTACTTTCAAAGGTGATGCATGAGATCCATTAATATTTAGATTCCTTTATTACATAGTTACTTAAATTATTTAATATTCCTAGAAACTTATATAAGGCAAAAAGCTTTTGATGAAGGAACAGTTTCAGGAAAAGGGAGTATTTTTTAAAAAAAATAGGACCAAATTTACAATGAAGAGGAAGGAAATAGAAATAGAGGAAAGTTAATAGACAATAAAATTTTTGATACAATTCAAATTAAGTTATGCTTGACAGCTTGCTCAAAGAATATTTTTATGCTAAGTTGAAGAACTTGGAAACATTTTTTGATTTCCTAAGAAGTTTAGAGCCACACTTGATGATCTAATGCTTTGAAGGGCAGGGTGTCCCTTTGTATTGGTATTAACTTGTTTCTTTTAGAATACTGACTTTTTCATGAACTAATAAAATGTAACAGCATTTTCCACTGTAACTTTAATTGGGCTATGACATTAGATATTTTTGAATAAGAACTATAAAACCACTAAAAAATTCTTAATAACCTTAAGTTTTGTGAATCAGCATGTAAACATAGTTGACTTTCTCTAATCTGAGAATATATATCATTTTAAGTGTATTAAGACTGTCATTAATTGAAAATATTAATTCAAAACTCTCAATATTACACATACTTTGTCAATCTTACACTCTACTAGAAATGTCATGCAGAACAATGTATTTTTGAGGGAGTAATTTGATGTCATCATAGTTTTAAATATAACTCACAGAGACACCCTGCTGTCACCACTGTTATGGGTTGTCCTCTATCTTCCCATTTCCTTAATCACCTTGAGAAAGCAAATCCCCACAGTGGCATGCCATTAAAACACAGAGTGATAACAAAACTGTTACAGTAAGAAAAGCTCAAAGTTTAAACTATTTTTGGTCCAACTGCTTCTCACTCCATTGTCAAAGAGGGGAAAAAATGACTAATTAATTCAAAGAAAAGGAATGCATCATTTCTGGTCATATTAAACCAGAACATTCATGTTCCACATTAAAAATTAGAAGAAAAAAAGATATTAGTCTTTCTCTAAGCATTGTAAACAATTTCTTCTCTCTCTTCATACAACATATATTTTGGTGAGACGTCTTTGAAGTTTCCATTTTGTCTATAGGCAGAATAGCAGCCTGGGTGCGTTCTTGCCTTTTGTGTTTTCTTCTAGCTGGTTCAGATGAACGATGCACTAGGACTAGGTATGAACAGTAGGCATCTCAGGGAGTGTGGGACCATGTAATTTTAAATGTTTACAATATGCAGTAAGAAATGGGAGGTGAGGAAAAGTGCTTTTGAAAGTATGTTTAATCAAGTTATTTAGATCTTGATGTCTGATTTGAAGTTTGACATAGGTTTACTTCTAATCTGGTACTTTTGCCATATTCAAGAATATTTCTCATGGCTGGAGTTAGTTGACAGCTCCAGATATTAATGTATGGTACAAGGTACGAGGATAGTGATAAATCTTCATGGGCACAGGAATGGACTTTCAGAAAGGACAGCGCTGAAGATGAGCTGATGAGCAAGCATGTGAGAAAAATACTTTCCAAGCCTTTAGTACTTCAAGCATTCATGTTTCTAGATATTTTCATATATGGACAAAAGAACATTAAAAAGTCTTTCAATTTTCTAAGTTTAGGACAGAAATGTCTTCAACTCTCATATCTTCATATTTCCTGTGCTTTCTAAATCCAAAGTTGTAGTACTAGTTCGGACGACTGAGTTCTATGTTCTTATATACAAGGATGGCAATCATTTCTGTTAAAACCTTTGGCCTGGATGTTGTATATGAGCAACCTATGTGTTTCACATTTTTAACACTTTATTCTCAGACCAATAAATAGGTCTGATATCATGTTTTCCTCTACCTTCAGTATGCCTGGTCATGAAACTGTTTTATGATACATGCTTTACAAGATAATTACCTAAAAGTGTGATAAATTATTAGTACATTACACTCAAGTGTAACTTAATCTCTTTAAAATTAACTATGACATAACACTCAATAAGATAAAAAAGGCTACCAAATTGGAAGTCAACATTAAGAAAAATGACTAATTTGTGCAATTGTACTTTGCCAGTATTTTAAAAGCCAGAGGATCTAAGAATACATACATTTGCTTATCTCATGAAGACATAATCACACTGTCATCCCTTTTGGAAACACGAAAGATGGATAGTATAACATGGGTTTAAAATGGATTCATTCATTATCAAACTAGATAAGTGTTTCATCAGGTATACACAGCAGATAGCATTTATCTTTCCTCATAGAGGAAAGATTAAAGTAATTCTTCTACACATATTGTGAAGAAAAGAGCCTGCCACACTGCAGCTTTCATATGTGATCCTGGATAATACAAATCGCCTGAGATAGCAAAGTTCTACAAACACATGATCAGCTGGAGCGATAGAATTGATGAGGCAAGAAAATTATTCATTTGGAACCTAAGTACCACATAAAGCACCAATTCGCCAGAGTCACCAACATTTTAGACATTTTAGTTTGCCTTATATGTATTTTAGAAACTTCTTTATATAACAGCCACTGTGGACTGTCAGTGACAGGAAGTAAGTGTGGCAACTCTGACGACCATGGTAGCTATTAGTTATTGTAGAGTATGAATCATAAAGAAAAACTCTATATTCCAGACCTTATCAATGTGTTCTCTGTATGGGGCAATGACTCCTCTGTTCCTGGGCGTTTAACTGTGGTTTTTAAGATCATTATTTCATTTTTCTTTGAAAATGCTTGTATTTTTTCTTATATTCATGTTTTTAGATGTAACCTGGAAGGAAAATGATAAATATATTTTAATAATATGAATAATATAAATCATAATAAATATTCTTATTCAGAAACAATGAATTTTAGTAAAAAAGAAATTCTGGATAAAATAGAACTCTAACCTGGATTTTATTTAACATAAAGAAGTTTATAAACACAGCAATGCATCACACTTACTGTTAATCAGATAGAGCTTACAATTCCATACATTTCTTCTCATATGAGTTGATGGGTAAACCTACCTCTCAATTACTTGATAGTTCACACTGTTGGGGTACACTCAGATTATATGACACCACATTCCACACCCCTTTTTAAATGCTTTTACATTGAAATTGAGAATACTTTGCAATGTTTAGTATCAACTGAAAAACAAGCATTTACATACAAGAGTTCTGTTTAGATCCTTTGAGGTTTGGTTTCCTAATATATTATAAAACACTATCTTAGCATTGTGCTATATGCTAACAGTTAAAGATCCTATTACACTAATATTCATAGGCATGTCCCCCTGTGATGGTAAAAGACATGATATTATTTGCTAATAATTTTTAAGAACCAGATAGATGCAGCATTTTTGTGCTATGTTGATCTCACTATTGAGTTCATAGCTCGGCAACTCTCTACAATCAAGCAAGTTCTTTCAAATTTAGTATATATATAGTGATAGTTATATCAAAAATTTAAATTGCAACTCCTTGATTAGATTATAGTCTCTTTGTATATTCAATTCTCCAAGTAATGCATTGTTTCTTATGGTAGAGACACATAAAATAACTCAGTTGTTAGTAAAGTACTTAAGCACACTTAGCCATCCTGATTGAAACAAATGTATATAGATATTAAAGGAAAAACACCAGAAGGGAAAGAAGTGAGATTCATGTGTTGTTTAATTTTTAACTGTTCTCTACTGGTGGCATTCAAATTTGTCCTTCTGAGGCATTGTCAATTTATTTGAGGATTCAAATAAACATTGATAAGGGGCTATGGGGAAACTAAACTGTCACAAATGCTCAGAGAAAGAATCAGGACAATCTCACTTTCTTTGAGAACATATACTTGTCTACAAAGATTGTGCTAGTATTGTACCCTCCTAGAGATTCTTAAACATTTAGTTGTACAAAGGTTTTAAGATGAATGAAATGGAAAAAAGAAAAGAATGCTAATATTCTGCCTATTCTGATAAAGTCGAGAAAATATTTTTTGAATGTGTATATTAATGTTATACGATTTTTAAGTATATAGCTTATATTGGAAATTTCAAGCACAATTATTCAATAATATAGTTTTTGAACTGTTCTACAATACTAAAAATATTCAAATCAATTCAATGCCCCTTGTTTAAATTGAAATTTTTCATTTTTATGTTTGATCATTTAACTATAACATTTACACTAAACAACTATAAAATATGAAAAAGAAATTCAAATTATAAATTAATCTTTCTAAAATACAGATTACAAATAATATCTCCCAATTATAACATTAAATAATATCATTTGATTGTTGTGTACTTAACAAAATGCTTATCATAAATTCTATAGTTAGTAAACATACAGATGTGAAGATTTATGAGACATGGCTTTATTTTTTTATTAAAATACATGTTTTTCCCAAGAAAGTATATGTTTTTACTCTAGAAGCATAAATAGCACCCTAGCACCAACTGCTAGCTGAGTTTGCAGGAGATTTGAGTGACAGCAGTTTCTGTGCATCGCTCTCTGAATCTCGTTTCTCATGCCTCACTCTGGATTAGCCCTGACACATTCCGCTGTGCAAATGAATATCTAATTTAGACACCTCCCAGTCATTCAGTCACTTTCTAATCACAAATTGTATTACCTGGCAAGCCCTTTCTCTCCAGTCTTGGCCCACCAAGAATCTTCATTCACTTTCTCCTCTTCTTCCCTGCGAAGTGAACTGATCCTGCGTAATCCCTGGAATGGTGTAGTTTCTCTTTCAGAAGAGCAGCTTCCTTCTCCCCCTTTACACCAATCTAATGGAGGCAGAAGGTATCCTATTGATCTTTTCTCTCTATGGTTTCCACAGGATTGAACGGACTTCCTCACAGGTTAAACATCCAGGCTTTCTGAAGTAGCTATAAAGCTTTGTTTTTTATTTTTCTAACTTTTTTTTTTTAAACCCTTGCTCCTCTGTAATCTTTAAAAGCTCTGTGGATGCCATGCAGAGCAAAGCCTCATTTCTTTGCAGAAATAATCTAGACACTGTCTAGTGTTGAGTACAGTTGTCTGATTCAAATCTTCTGTTACAAAGCAGATGCCATCTAGCTAGATGTCATGAGAAGAGCCTAACAATGACAATTCACTTATCCCTTAGAAAGAATCAATTCTCCCACAATGCATCTGTCAGAGAACTCTCACTCAGTAAAAGCAATTTTTCTCGCTGTCTGACACTGTAATTGCTCTTAAATTTTCAATGAACGTTTTACAAGGACTCCCCTGAACCATGATGAAAAACTTAACTTTTTTTCTAAAAATGAGAGGCTGACAGGATGAAAGAGGTCTTTCTCTTTAAAGCCTTGCTTGCTTGAGTAGGAATTCTTTCATATCATCAACAAGCTGTTGAATAGAGGATAGATTACTTTCCATTTATTTCATCAATCAGATTAAAGGCTCTCCTTCACAATGCCCTTTAAACAAGAGCTGTTTATGATGTCCTCCCAGGTTTGACTTTAATGTAGTTTTAAATCACCATGAACAGTGGCATCCATAAGTAATATAAATATGACAAGTATAGGACAACATTTAAGTATTGCATGTATGTTGGTTATTGTCTTTATTCTCATCCTTAAAGAGAGGTGAAGAGCAGAAGAAAAACACCTATATCTTTTCTACTCCTTAGCTTGAAAAAAATCAATACAATTTCTTTTTAAAACCAGCAAACCAAAATACTCAGCAGGACAGCATTTTCTCCTTTTTAGACTAATGATGTTGAGAAAATGTAAAAAAAAAAAAAAAAAGTAGATATTTTTCATTAATATACTTACCAGAATTATTAAAACATCTACAATGATACATTTAGTTTATTCCGTTGTTGCAACTATAGCTAATATAAATACATTCCTATTTTAAGACTTCTTTTTTAAAAAATAAAACATAGCCAAGCATGTTGATTCATTTTATTACTAATACAATTAATAATATTTTCATCATTGGAGTCATGTGTGTCAATTAGCCTAAAATGGTGACTTTAATATGTAAGTGTCTGAATGTGTATCTATATGTAAGTAACTAAAAAGTTAGATACATTCAGCATCCTTGTGGTCACAATAGAACTCACCTGCACTCTAAGAAGCATGGCTATAACACAGCTATTTTAAATATAACATAATTTAAATTACAAGCTCTATACTGTAGGCGGAGTTTTACTTACAAGGCACCAGTCCAAGATTAATATTTATTAAAATATAAACTAACTCCAACTATACAGGTAACAGCTTATAGTGGAGCCTGAACAGGGACTGGAGTCTGGAACGATGGACGATGGATTCCAAACCGATCTCTCCAGCAGCCAGGAACCAGGCAAAACAGGCTTTCCAGGGTCCCAGCAGCCCCTTATCAATGGGGTTGGCCACACCCACTTCAGGGGCCTGGGACCCTGGGTAAGCATCCTCGGATCTTATCAGCTGACACCTGAATCCCACCACATCTCCCCCTTTTGTCTAACTAAGAAGGTTCTCAACTAAGACTATGTACAATAAGAATTATTATGAGGTAGTATCTAGGAGAGGATAAAGTACAAATTACAACCAAAACCTAACATATATAAAGTACATCATATATTTGTAGAATATTGGTAGATGGTAGGGTGTATAAATTACTTCAAAAGGTTCATCCAGGAAAGTGAAAATTTAACACCTGAATGTTCCTTTCTAAGGGATAATAGGGTAGTAACCTTAAATACCTATTCAACCCCTTCAAGATCTGAGAGGGAGGATGTATCACCTGAAAGTCAGAAGTACATGGAAGTAGTGGCTCCCAAAATTTTGGAGAGGACAACAACACAGCTACCTGGACAATCACCTCTGGTTTTGTGCACCGTTGGAGCATCTATCATATTGGCTACAGGCCTATGGCATCTGACAGATCTTTTCACAAGCAGGGCAATTTTGTAGGGACTGTCTTATCCTGTCCAGGCAGGTTTTCTCAGTCTCCATCCATCAACTTGTTCATCCAGCTTGGACATCATGTGTGTACTGTCAGCAATCAAGGTAAGGGCAGTTCCTTACCCAACCGGACTTTCTCTGCCAAAAGGACAAACTCCAAAGGAGTATCCTCGATGCTCAACACCATCTCGGGAAAGGAGCAGTGACACTAGGAGTCGTCATGTCTCTCGTGGCCGAATTCCAAATGTTAAATGCCATATTCTCTGGGTCTATGAAATGGTTGAAGATTCCTGTCTGTCTAAGATATTTGAACCTGTATCTGAGATCACTGGGATATGGTACCTTAAGTAATGTTGACTGCAGTTTTTATCGTCTTAAGGAATACACCCTGTACTAAAAATTAGAATACCTATATAAGGGGTGTATAATCTCTGAACAATGACTTTTAGTATGACTATCAAACATTAGCCATGGGTATATTACCATGTAAAGTGGCCACAGCATTT
Organism: Phyllotis vaccarum; assembly: GCA_033318265.1. Classification (NCBI taxonomy): domain Eukaryota; kingdom Metazoa; phylum Chordata; class Mammalia; order Rodentia; family Cricetidae; genus Phyllotis; species Phyllotis vaccarum. The sequence goes on along the minus strand of JARWLC010000012.1, from coordinate 48,397,389 downwards.
TAGATATGTATATACATATATATCATCTAAACAGAGGTATATAAAACATCTTGTGCATATATAATAACTAGTGCAATCATACATTATATCTAGTATAGTTAATGAAGGTAGTAATTGCATAGTGTACATGACAATAATGTGCAAATATTTTAAACAGAGGTAGAAGCATATATAAAATATAGCAATTATAGATTCAATTTTACATAATAGTTACAGATTTAGATTTATATCTATGTACCAGTTGGTTTGGTTATATAAAGCAATTTCAGATTAAACTTTGTACCAATGTACAAATTATCACAATTAAACATATAAAATGATTTCACATTTGTATCAACATAAAAATATCTATGCCAGTCCAAATTGTCTTTAGCTTAGCCCATATATTCAGCTAGAATGGTGCATAGGTAGGTAGAACAATCTGCCTTTATCTATCCTATCTATCTCCTTTCTCTTCTTCAAGAGAGATCTTTGATGCTATATTATACTTATGTCCTTCACCCAATTTTAACTTATAACTATTCTATTAGAATAATAATTACCCACAACCCTCAGAACACAAAACTTACTGGGAAAGGGGGTGTAGTCTTTCATAGCGTTGCTTCCTGCTGACTTAAGGGCCATGGCACCTCTTTGGGATCCTGTAAAAGCTAAAACAATGGTTAGATCTTAATGGACTGACTATATACATCTATAACCATTCTCAGAATAGTGGTTAACTCCATCTGGAATTCTAATTAGAAGTGTGATCTGAAGGATAATCATAGAGAGCTATCTTGAAGCAGTTTTTGAATAATCTGTTTTCTGAAAACAATCATTAATTGGTGTGCACCAGGTTCTTAATTTTTTAAATTTTTGCCTCTGTCAGTCTACCTGTCTCTTTCTCTTTCTCTCATACTTTCTCTTTTATTCTTGTTTCACTAGTAGGAGTTGTTGTAGTGGGGGCCCCATCTCAGCTCTAGATTCTTTGGAGATAGCTGATAGGAGGAAATGTTATTTACAATGGAAAACTTAAGCATTGTTGATACTCAAAGAAGATACTCATATCTTCTATGACTTCAGGAGATTGTATACAGACAGGATGTTTGAAAGGTACAGATACAGAGAGAAACAAGGTTTAAGATGAAGTCACAATAATATTGGCCCCTAAACATTCTGTCTTCTGTCTCACACCAGGTGGCTTTTCTGATACAGAATTCTTCACATTTTCTTTACCAATATGCTTGGATTTAGAGAGGGAGAAAGCCATTTGCTTTCAACCCAAATCTAGCCCTATTAATAGTCAAATCAGGACCATTTTTTTTTTTTTGGTGTAGATTCAAGATGCAAAGCAGTAAGGACTACTCAGTAGTGCATATGTGTATCAGTTGGTCTTATAGTCCATTGTTTACATTCCTTCATCATCGATCTCTCCTCGATTGCAGGTGAGTAATTATTCAATGTCTAGTCAATGTCTTAAAAACAGTTGTATCCATTTTCCTGTAAAGACAAAATTGAGAGCCTGCCTCAGGTTTGTTAAATGTGTTTTCCTTACCATGTATCCATTTGTCATATCAGGTATGAACAATTATTTCTCCTCCTCAGGAAGGGACTCCTTTTCGAAGTGAACTTTTATTAGTTTTGTTGGTACCCATATCTTTTCTTTCCCTGTTGAAACAAAAGCAAACAGACATGGTCCCTTAAAGAGAATTTACTGATTCAGTTTCCTCTGCAAAAACTATGCAGCTCTTTAAGAGAGTATATTTTAAAAGCTCTTATGGTTGGAGGATGATTAAGAATTCATAATAAAACAGATTCAGATTTTAAAAAAACCTGTAAATGGGTTACAATGTGTATAAAAGGTACATAGTCTTCAGAGAGAAAAGAAACAAGGTAAAGAAAGTCTTTAAGAGGAGAAATAGAGTAATAAAAATATAATAAGCCACATAAAGATGGAAAATAGACACAAAATCTAGATTTTCGTTGTTATTGTGTTTTCTTTTAATTTTTTAACTGTTAATGAGCTAAGTGCAGAAAGACAACGGATTGCAAATGCAAAGGCTACTAAGTTAAACAAGAATATATATTTTAAAGGTATTTTGATTTTGAAATGTGTGTATAAGGATTTATTGCTTTGAAAGAATTCTGCTTTTGTTTCCACAGAAGATGAGAACCCATGGATTGCTTCCAGGCAAATATGGTTTCATCAACTAAGACCCCCTGAAAAAATCGCTGATAGGAAGAGATAGCCATATCAGCTTCAGGGCTGCAGAGTATGATCCTGTCTAACTCATGCGATTTTCAATGCCCCATAATCAGCAGAAAGTAGTAATGGAAAACTATGCCCAAATTCCCAAAATATTGTTTCTAAATGTTTGTTTTCATTATAAATGGTTAATGGTTATAGTTCATCTCTTTCTAAGAAGAAAAGGGGGATATGGTATATGAATGATTTTTTAAAAATTAGATTATTAGATTTACATTGGTATGGATTTTGGTTTATTGATACAAACTTAAGGTCAATTCTCTTATGCTTTATGTATGTTTCTACTCTTGTTTAAGATATGATGTTTATGTAACTGATTTAAAATTGTGATGTATAATTAAGAAATGCATGTTAGTTAGATTTTTAGGTATACAAAGATATAATTCAATTAGATAGGTAATCTTCAAACACTTCTAAGACCTACAGAATATGGCATTTAAAATATTTTAAGAACTTGGACTTTTCTGGACAGTGAGACAGATTTGCTCCTGGCAGCACCAATCTTCTTCAAGAGAAAAATGGGCATCAAAGAAACTCCATATGAAGATTAGTTTCTTTGTGGCTTCAGTTAGCCAATAGACATGAACCTGTTCTTATATTAACTGCTTGACTGTATGCTGTTTAAACTAGACATACAGGTTCCATAGGAAGATGACCTCTGAACTTTGGCAGAACAAGCCAAGATGGTCATTCAGGTTTGTGCTTTACAGAGAAAACTGTCAGACATTCTTCAGGACTTGAGGAGAAGCAACTGATGAACTGTGCCAGAATGGGCAGAGCAGATTTCCTGCTTCACTAAAATGAAAAGAGACTCTGGGCCTGTAGGCTGAAGGTGGATGCCTCAACTTTATAAAGGAACTTTGGGTGACTGTCCAGGCAGATAGGTGTCATATCTGTCCTTTCTAGATTTTAGAATTCGCTTGCACTTCTGGTTTACTTGAGTAAATATATCCTTCTGTGGTCTTTGATGTAGTTGAAGATTAGATAGTTATAGGTATAGTTTTTCTTAGTCATTTAAAGAGTATATTGTATATGAAACTTTAGATTCATAAAGATAAGGTAGATGATAGAGTATTTTCTTTAATTTTGCTAAATACAAATAGAGTAGATATTATAAATGTAATTCTTGCTTGATGGCTATTTTGTTATATGTAATTTTACTATGTTAAAATTGAAACCTTCCTTTTTGATTAGACAGAATGGGGAAGTGATGTTTTAATGCCTTTCTGTATGCTGTGAATAGCAATCTTTAAATAAAGGAGCTGTTTTGGGATATGACAGGCACCATAAAAGAAGTAGGAGGAGAAATCAGAGCATAGGTAGGAGAAGCAGGGCGGAGTCAGGCAGATCGAGCAAGCCGCCCAAGGAGCAACATGTAAGGAACACAGGTGAGCCACAGGCCACGTGACAGACAGATTAATAGAAATGGGTTGATTTAAGATGTAAGAGATAGCTAACAATGTGCCTGAGCCATAGGCCAAACAGCATGAAGTTAATGTAAGCATATGAGTCATTTCTGGGGGCCTGACCAGCAGCGGCAGGCAGTTAAGAGGTCTGGCATGGCAGGGTCTGGGCTTCTGGCCACCCCAGTACCAAGAAACCCCTCTACAACACTATATAACTGAGAGATTTTACTCAGGGTATAATTTTTTGAGTGTTAAACAATGTATAGGAGTTCCATTATCCTTCACACTGTTTCCCACTCTGTTCTTCAGAACCTGACTGTGTCCATGCTGGTTTTCAGCTTCATCCAGCATCTCTTCAGAAATTAATCTTATTCTATTCCTAGAGAGCATGCATTTTTCACACCAATTATAGTTGGATAGTTGATTTTTGGATGATCCTAAATCCTCATTCTGTGATACATCTACCATAATCTTGCAAAATAATCTATTTATCTAAACCCAAAATTTAGATGTATGGATAGAAGCAGTAAGTATTCAAGTATTATAATAATTATTACAAATATTTTTCTCATCAATTTCTTCTCTTTTTAAATGCATAAGCATGTGTGTATTTATTTATCATATCAATTTAGGAGGAACAAGTCGCTTATACAGGGGAATACACCCACTCACACAATAGCTACTCTTTGATGTTTCAGGGATACAAAAACAACACACAGAGAAGAAAAACGAGGCCTAGAAAAATAAATGAAATCCTGTCACACTGTAGTAAATGAAGAGTCTAAACGCAAGCACATATCTGTCATTGGCAAGAACTACGATGTGCATACGAATCCACGGTGATGGCAGACCATTGTATACTACCATCATATTTATGTTTCTTTTCTTAGTCTATTCTTCTCTAAATCGCTGACCCCTAATTATTGGACAAAGAATTTAGGTAAAATGGTTAGGCTCCAGCCCTGTCAAGAACTATGGTGTTCATGAGCATGAAGTATAAGAATATGAGGACAGGTTTACACTTGTCCTTATGTAAAATGCCTTTCACTGCTCTTTTCTTTGCCTTTTGTCTTTCTTCTTTTATTTCCCTTTGTGTACACACTAACACACTTCACAATCTGTCTTTTCTTCATAAGCACACTATATGTTAGTACAACTAATTCATTAATAAATGGTTACAGTAAGCAGGTTTGAAAATTGCCCTGTTAAATAAATAATTTGCATAGACATTTGCTTCTATCCCATATCATTCAGTTACTTGGCAATCAATCATACTAGATATATCAGTAATCAAGTCAACTTTACTTCATTATTTAATAGAAATGTTTTATAAGTCTTAGTTAAATTTTTGTATTTCATAGGCTTTGTGTAGGGCAGTATCCCATTTAAGCCTTTAGATCTAAACAAGAAAATATCACTATTTTGATACAATTTAAAAATATGCTTTAAAATTATTCCTCCACAATGTCAGCACCCCTTACCCTCAAAATGAAGTGACTTTCCTTATGACAGTTTTCATTATTTCAAAAGGGAAGTGCAAAGGTTTGGAATAGTGCTCAGTGATCCAGAGCTTTTCTAGCAAGTACAAGACATGAACCATTAGTTCTTGATAGCCTTTAGTTCATCATGTGACTTGTACTATTTACACATGACTATTTTTTTAACTTTAGGAAGATGATAGGAACTTTTATTTTTATTTATTTATTTTTTGCCAAAACAGTCCTTTATTCACAGCATATAGAAAGATATTCCCACATCACTTCCCCTTTACTGTCTAATCAACAAGGAAGGTTTCAATTTCAACATAGCAAAATTATATATAACAAAACAGCTATCAAGCATGAATTAACAGTTTGTAATATCTAGTCTATTTGTGTTTAGCAAAGTTAAAGAAAATATTCTGTAATTTACTTTATCCTTGTGAGTCTAAAGTTTCATATCTAATACAAGTTTTATAATAACTAAAGAAAACTACTTATAATTATACTTCAAGTACATCAGAGACCACAGAAGGTTATAGTATTATATAAGTAAACAGGATGTGCAAACAACTTCCAAAATCTAGAAATGACAGAAATGACATTTGTATGCCTGGACAGTCATCCTAAGTTACTTTGTAACATTGGGGCATCCATCTTCAGCCCATAGGCCCAGAGTCTCTGGTGTGCTTTTCAGTGAAGCAGGAAATTTAAAGGTGTAGTTCACCATTATGGTGTAGTTCATCAGTTGCATCTCCTTGAGTCCTGAAGAATGTCTGACAGATTTCTCTGCAAAGGAAGAACCTGAAATTTCATCTCGGCTTCTTCTACCAAAGTTCAAAAATCACTTTCCTATGGGTTCTGCATGTCCAGTTTATACATTATACTGTCAAACAAACAATACAAGAACAGTTTCTTGTCCAGTGGCTAACTGTTACCACAAAGAAAGTAAACTCCATATGGCCCTTCAAGGGTAGTCAACTGTTGATTGGCATGGGCAATCTGTGGAGCCTTGAGGGGTGGAATCAGACTATGCTCCTTCATACATTACTTTTGAAGAGATTCTAATTTCTAAACAGAGACCCCAGAGACTGTATACCAAGGAATCAGTTTCATTTATATAGCAAGAATTATTTAAATAAAAATTCTTCCATTTATGGCACTATCTATTAAGCATCTCAATTTATAGGCTTCTAAGTTAATATTGCTATTCTGCTTCTTTTTCTTTTTCTCTTTTTTATTTTCTTTTTTCCATAACTACATAGGACAAGAAAGTTAATGTATTCAAACTATTCTTATTTCTATTGCTTCACATTTCATTAAGAAAATTGAACTTCAGATGAAATCTCCTAAGTTAATGTACTTACTAGGCTTAGATTTATTTTGCTAAATTCTCCTGGCATCATCATACCTCCATATTCTTATTTCTATTTATATAATTATGGTATATATCTATAAAACCTGTTTATTGCATAACTTTTATCAAACACACATGATTAGTTTATTTATTATTTTTACAGTACAGTAAAGTCATATGACAAAATGTACATGTTGATAATCAATCTTACTTTCTACTTTTTATGTGTCTGGTCCAGATTCTTGCAACAGAGCCATCTCAGTACCATTCTACCTTTTTGCTCTCTGTTACCACTCAGTCTCCTAACAACCAGATTCCAAATCTTTCATCTAAAATCTTTCTCTTATAACTATTAAGGCAGTTTTTGTTGTAAGCATTCCCCAAGGGTTCAGGTATCAAAAATTTAGTCAGTAGTCCAAGACACTTTTGGGAAATGGTAGACATTTAGCATGTAGAGTCTAGTTTTTGTATATTCAGAAATGATATTAAAGAAGAATGTATGACCCTGGCTTCTTATCTGTTTTTGTTCCCTTACTGTGTAGAAAATGTTTTTTCTTCCATACTTTCCTGCTGTTACTGACCAGGACAGATTAAAACAGTGGTGTCAATCAGTCACAGACTGAGAACTTCAACATTGTGAGGACAAATAATTTTTTTCTCATGAGTTGATAATATCAGATATTTGTTATAGCAGGCCAAAACTGACTAAAGCAATTATTAATAAATATTCTTGATGTGGAATGTCTTTATGTATGCTACGAATACCAGTCTTTAAATAAAGGAGCTGTTTTGGCCCATGACAGACATCATAGAAAAAGTAGGTAAGGGGATCAGAATAGGTAGGAAAGGAAGGGCAAGTTAGAGGGAGATATAGCTAGCCACCAAAGAAGAAACATGTAAGAAACATAGGTGAGCCACGGGCCATGTTGCAGACAAATTAATGGAAATGGGTTGATTTAAGATGAAAGAGCTAGCTAGCTAGCAAGGTGTCTAAGCCATAATACCCAAATAAAGCCTGAGAAATATTAGAAAGGGTTCTAGAGCAGACACAGAGCTAATAGGAAATTTTAAGTTGTGTATTTGAAGCAGGTCATTGTATAGAGATAGTGTGGCCTCCAGGCCACATTCAAAATGGCCCTGGCAGACTTGCAGCAGGGAGCATAAGCTGCAACCAGACTGGTTCTGAAGTCTCACAGAAGACTTGGGAGCATGTGATTGATTTAAGGTTTCTGTTTCTGTTTATATTGAACAAAAGGGAAACAGAGTCAAAGACAGTTTCTTAGTAGTTGCATTTCTTGGGTCTACTCTGTTTGTTGGCAGCGAACAGAGACGTGGCCCCTTTAAGAGAACTTACTGATTCAACTTTATCTGCAAGGATGTATGGCTCTCTAAGAGACTGCTAGTATTTTAAAAACTCTTCTGGTTAGAAAATGATTAAGGATTCACAATAAAACATATCCAGATGGAGAAAAAAAATATGTAAATGGGTTACAATGTATGTAAAAGGTACATAGGCTTCATAGAGAAAAGAAAGAAAGTAGAGAAAATCTGTAAAAAAGAGAAATAGAGTAATAAAAATATAATAAGTCACGTAAAGATGGAAAATAGACACAGAATCTGGATCATGGATTTTACTGTGTTTTCTTTTAATTTTTTTAACTGTTAATAAGCTAGCTATAAATGGATTTCAAAGGCTAAAAAGTTAAAAAGAATATATATTTTAAAGGTATCCTGATTTTAAAGTTTGTGTCTAAGGATTTGTTGCTTTTCAAGCTTACTGCTTTTGTTTTCACAGAATATGAGAATCTGGAATGCTTCCAGGCAAATATAATTTCATTAACCAAGACTCCCTGAAAAAAACCTCTGATGGGAAGAGATAGTTGTATCAGCTTCAGGGCTGCATACTATGATCAAGTCTCAAAAACTTGTGAGATTGTCAACACCCCTTAACCAGCAGGAAGTAGTAATAGAAAACAAGCCCAATTATCAAAATATTGCTTATAAATATTTGTTTTCATTATAAATGGTTAATGGTCATAGTTAATTTCTTTCTAAGAAGAAAAGGGGGATATGGTATATCAATTATTTTTTTAAAAAGTTAGATTATTGACTTAGATTAGGAAATCAGATGCTAATCTCAAAATGTTTTGCATTGGTATGGACTTTGGTTTACTGATACAAATTTAAGGTCAATTTTGTTATTTTGTTTGTATTTTTCTACTCTTGTTTAAGGTATGATGTTCATGTAACTGATTTAAAATTATAATGTATAATTAAGAAAAGCATGTTAGTTAGATTTTTAGATATACAAAAATATATTTCAATTAAATAGGTAATCTACAAACACTTCCATGACTTACAGAGTATGACATTTAAAATATTTTAGTAACTTAGACTTTTCTGGACAGTGAGACCAATCTGCTCCTGGCAGCACCAATCTACTTCAAGAGAAAAATGGGTATTGAAGAAACTCCAAATGCAGTCTCCTTTCTTTGTGACATCGGTTAGCCACTGGACAAGAACCTGTTCTTGTATTGACTGCTTGACAGTATGCTGTTTAAACTGGACATGCAGATTCCAATACAAAAGTGACTCTGAGTTTACTCTGACTTATGATAGGAATAGTAGAAAACTCAATCAGGAACTTACATTCATGGGAAGAGTCCTCAATTTCACCCTGCCCAATCTTTCTACAACCTAATACTGTAGCTCCTACACCTTCATCCTTCTAAGAGTGCTCTGTGAACAAGTTGTATGAGTGTCTTCTAGACAGTCCTCTATACTAGGCTCTGGAAAACACTTTCTTCTCATTTCCTTAACAACTGTGTTTTATCACACACTTTGCATCTTTTATTTCATCAATTTCATTTTATCAAAATGGAACACTTCTATCAATGTGTTTCACACCATGTCAGACACCATGACCTTTGTGTAATAGAATTTCATGACTCAACAATGTATTTAGCTTTGCATTTTAAAAATATATTTCTACATATTTGTTTTTTGTTGTTTTTTTTTTTACTAAAAATTGTCATTTTTATTAATGTATCCCCCTGCGCCTCCTCCCTTCCCTCCTCCCAATACATCCAAGTCAGCCCTCAGCCTCTCCCTTCCACACCCACACATCCCCTCCCCAAAAAGGGTGAGAAGTTCCAAGGTGGGCCAACCCAGTGCGGCACATCCACTCCAGGCACATCCAATTCATTCTTTCCAAAGTCAGTGCTTGGCTGGGTGTTCCTCTGCAGGGAATGGGCTCCAAGGTGCCAGCCCATGAACAGGAACACAATCTGATCCCACCTTTTGTGGCATTTTCAAAGCTCACTTTGGAAATAATATTTCCAATAATATTTCCCAGTAGTATTTCCTACACACTATTTAGAAATTTTCTTCTGAATCGACTTCACTTTCCTGATGAAATTGCCTCTATGAAATAAGGATATTTCAAATACAAGAGTTGATGCTTCATCATCACTTTATCTTTAATCTGCACTTTGATGAGAGTTGAAATTTTCTATCATCACCATAGTATTAACACTGTAAGCCGTTTTTATGAAGGCAACAACATGCATCCTTGTTAATATTTTTATATCAATTTTCCCATAGTAACAATTTTCCTTTGCTATATATTCATATTTTATATTTATCCTATTTATTATATTTTCACCAGGAGAATGTAAATCCTAAGTGAAAATAAATTTTATTTTAATGAATGAAAATTGCTTTCTAAATACTTTTTTTTTAAATGTTGTGGCTTTTTCTTACAGTCTTTTGTTTCTGCTTCTACCTTTCTGCCTTCTCAGTCAGATCTGAGCTCCTAATTCAGGGAGATGACATGCGCAGTCATCTCTTCTTCCAACGTTTCTCCTTCAGCAAACACACCTAGAACAACAGATTCTCAAAACTACAATCCATGACTTTTTCAAGTTTCACTTTTATACAGCTGGTTCCTACTTCACATTTTTCTCAGAAAAGGGCACAGAAACCTCTTTCATTTTAGCATGTTAAAAACAGATCCGTTTCCTTCACGCTGGTCTGTGTCTCACTTATGTCTGCTACCTCATCAGTGCTCAGTCCTTTACGTGAACATGGCTTAGAACCTTCTGTTTTCTTTCTTTCCTGACAGAAATCCATTCTCATTGATCTTCTTCTCCTATAACCACCCCTCCCAACATGCTTTAAAAGATAAAAGTCATTGCATAGAACTACATGATAAACACTTCCCGCCTTTTTCAGAGAAACCTTTGCAGTCACAGAAACCATCTTATACACAGAAGACAATTCCTACCTTACACTATCCCCAAAATGACCCAAGCCTGCTTTTGTGTCCTTTCAAACCACCTTTTCTCTAGCCATATGCTCTCAAGTCATGCTTTCTTGTTGTAGTAAGAGGTTTCTGGCCCTGACTTTTGGGCCTAGCCTCAAGGTTTAGACCCACAGACCCCCAGACAGGCAGAGACACACAGATGTTTACAACAGTTTTCCGCTGATCCTAAGGCCCAGGCATATAACTTGCTAACTCTTTACCCTTAATCTAACCTATGATTCTTATCCTGTTCAGCCATGGGGCTCGGTACCTTTTCTCACAGCAGCATGGTTGTCCTCTGCTTCCTCCGGCTTCTCTCTGGCATTCTCCTCTGTGCTTTCTGTTCTCAGAGTTTTCTTAGTCTGGTAGTCCCACCCACACTTCCTGTTTGCCTTCGGCCAATCAGCACTTTTTATTAAACCAGTGGGTGGGACAATTATTTACAATGTAACAACACAATCTCCCACAGCTTGTCTCTCTTCCTCAAGTTTGCTAAGCTTCTTTGTACTTCATGATCTTCACATCAGCTCTTCCTTTTTATAAGCCACTCTTCCCACAGACTATCAACATACACTCTATTGTCTTATGAAGTCTGTTGCTAAGAACAGCAACAATGGATTCTCTTTCAGTAAGTTTGTTATTCATGTATACAAAGGCTATTGACTTTTGTGCCTTAATATATTCAGTCACTGTACTGAAAGCATTTATCAGCTCATGGTGGTTATTGGTAGAGCCTTTAGGGTCTTGTGTATACAATCAGATCATCTGCAATTAGAAGGCTTTGCTGCTTTTCCTACTGTACTCTTTTTGCTTTCTTCTACTGTATTATTGTTCTAGTTAGGATGTAAAGCACTGCTCAATAGTAGGGAGAGTGACATGGACTTTTATTGATGTTACAGAGAATGACTTGACTTTTTCTACACTTTGCATGATGTTAGATATAGACAATCCTATATGGAATGTAATATGCAAATAATAATAATAATAATAATAATAATAATAATAATAATAATAATAATAATAATAATAGTGATGATGATGATTCCTAGCCTCTCCAAGTGTTTAAACCTAATGAGATACTGGGTTTTGATAAAGGTTTCTTTCTTTATCTAATAAAATTATCATTTGATTTCTCTCTGAGTATTTTTATGTGATGGGCAACATTTATTATGTATGTTGATCCATCCCTTCGTCTCTCCCGTCATCTCCAGAATGAGACCAAATTGGTCATGATGAATGATCTTTTCAATTTATGCATGTATTGGGTTTGCAAATATTTTAACTAAGGATTTTTGGATATCTATATCAGACTACTCAGTCTTCAAGGATATTGAACTATAGTTTGTTATTGTTGTATCTTTAACTGCTTTTTGATATTGGAATGATGTTAGTTATGCAAAAAATAACTTTTAGAAAATAACTTAAGAGGGGTTGACAATAAATTTTTGCTGAAAGTTGGCTGAGACTCTGTTTGTGAATCCATTTTGTTCTGGACTTATTTTGTCTCAAACTTTTTTATTATTGTTTCAATTTCCTCCTTTGCTAAGAATCTGTTAAGAATGTTGATCTCTTCTCAGTTTAATTTTTGTGGTTTGAATAAATGTAGACAATCTTCTATTTCTTTTAGAATTTCAAATTTAATGAAATACAGGTTTTTAAAGTAGTTATTTATAATATTCAGAATTTCTTCACTGCAATGCTTCACTCTTCAATTATAACTTTTAAATTTAGGTTCTGTCCTTTTGCCCTGGCCTGACTGTTGAAAAAGTGAGAGCATTAAAACCAACTTTAATATGCTGATATTAAGCTGTGTTGTTCATTCCAGCAGTATGCTTCTTATCACATTAGGTGCACCAGCATTTGCTGCATATATATTTAAGGATGTAATGTTTTTTAAATTATTTTTTCTCATGATTAGTTTGATTTGAATGAAATGTTCTTCATTACTTCTTACTAAGTTTAGCTTAAAGTCTGTTTTTCATATGCTAAAATAGCAATGCCTGTTTGCTTTCTTTTTCTATAAGCTTAAAATAATTTTTTAATATTCTTTTACTTTAATGTGGTTTATTAAATCTATGAAGAGGACAGATATTATTTCTTATGCCATTTTACCCAGCCTGTGATGCTTAATTAGTGAGTTCAGCCATTAATATTTAAAGTCATTGTTGAGAAATATATGTTGATTTTAGTCATTTTATTGTAATTTTTTTCTGTTTGTGTTTTTAGTCATACTTGGTGATTCAATAATTACAGCATAGTTTTGTTTCCTTTCTGGAGTCTTTTGGTTGTACTTATTCTTCTTTTTTGGTCCAATATTACTTTAGGTATTCTTTTAAATCTGGTCTGCTTGTCATGAATACTTTTAGAAAGTTTTTCTCTCTTTTTTTTCAAATCTAGCAAACCGTTATGCTGGGTGTATCAGTACTGTTTAGCATCTGTAGTCTCTTAGAATATGGGGTGAGCTACTCTAGGATCTTCTGGATGTCAAAGTTTTCACTGAGAAATTAATGGTTGTATTTTTCCTTTTTTTATGTTGATTGTGTTTTTCTTTTTGAAGCCTCCAATACTCATGCTTTGCTCTCTCTCTCTCTCTCTCTCTCTCTCTCTCTCTCTCTCTCTCTCTCTCTCTCTCTCTCTTAGTTTAGAAGTCTAAGAGGGAGTTTCTCTTTTGGTTATATCTATTTGGTAATCTTTGTACTACTTGAATTTGTTGGGGTATGTCTTTTCTTTGATTTTGTCCAATATTTCTCTGTGTGTGTGTGTGCTCATTTGAGTACAGTATTGTGATAATGTATGCAGGAGTACACACATGCATGTGGGAGTCAGAAGTCAACCTTTGATGTATTCATCAGGAACAGTCCCATCTTAATTTTTGAAACACCGATGGTGAGGCCGTTTGGTCACAGATCCCCAGGGATTTCTCTGTCTCTGAGCCACTGTAGCTTTTGGATAATAAATATTGATATTGTTCCGGGCTTCTGCAATATGAGTTCCGGCTATCAGACTCAGACCATCATGCTTGCACATCAAACACTTGCTGAGTCAGCTATCTTTTCAGCCTCAACAAATATACGGTTAAGAGTTAAATATGAGAGTTTGGCAATTACACTTCATTTTTAAGAATAATTTTTAATTTTTCTTTTGTATCATAAGTCCACAATTACTTATGAGTTATAGTTTATAAGTAGTATACACATAAATGATATGTTAATTATTTTGGTTATAATATCAATGCTTTACAGAGACCATATTTTTCCTAAAATATAGAAAATAATTAAAATAAATTTGATCTGATTAGATTCACTTATGCAATTGCCAACTTTGTCAAATTTGATAAGAAAATAATGTTTTTGATCTATATTATATGTATAGGTAAAAATGTCTTATGTAGAAAATATTTCCAGAAAGTTGATTACTTTGGAAAAAATTTAATATGAAGGTTGTGCTAACAGTTCTACCCATTAGAACAGTTTTGTTAATGGTTTGTTGTATGCTACCAAAATGAATCAGATAATTTTGTATATTTTATTTTCATACAGCATGATTATAATCTAAGAAGTCTAGACATATGGAACTAAGTTCTGTAATGTCTGCTAACCTCCCCTTTCAGAAGTCAATATTTGGCGACTTAAATTTCTACTATTTGTTACCTTAATATTATGGTTTAAAACTGAGTTTACTATATTTTCTTCTTTCTTACAACATAAAATATTATTGAAAATACCGAGTTTGTTGAAACTTTTAAATCATAAATTTTAAAGACATGAGCATTTGATGTAAATGGTGAACACTGATTATCTATTTTCATGAGAGCAAACTTTATGAGAGGTTATTTTTAAAATGAAAATGTATATTTGTGTTATTGTGTTTATAAAAGAGGGTTTCATTGAACCAAGGGTATTTTCAAAAATCAAACAGAACATTCTAAGAGTAAAAATATGTTCAAGCCACACCCCTTATATTACTGTTTCAAAATCCTGCAGACCTAACAATTAGAATCATACTGCCTTTAAAATATGATGCTATATTTCTACTACAGCTGATTGATTTTACATCTGGTATGCTGAAAGAATTTCTGAAACTTGAATGGTGTCTTTGTTTATGCTCTAAAGGTTCAGAATGAATTCTCTATATCATCATCCCTAAGCAGAAGTAATCTTTTTTGAAAATGTAATGCTGGTTCAAAAGCAAATCTACTTCTTAAGACCCTGAATAGGAATGGTTTCTTTTAAACACAAGGAGGGTTTGAATATTCTTTCAAATATTAAATACAGCCAAAATATAGTATCAATTGTGATAAGATACCAGTGAATTATGTGAAAGGAAAAAATGACATCAAGTATATTACAAAATAGAAAAAAGACAAAAACCAGTAAAATGAATCAGAATTAGCAGAAAAGAAAGGGGATATTTCTTAAATACTTACTGTGTAACAACTTATTAATAGCTTAGCAAGACCTTATTAACAGTTCTATTCTGAATGCTGAAAATAAATTTCTTGTTAATCCTCCATCTACCCTGTGAAGTCACCTGATTGCTATCTTTACTTCACAGATGCAAAACTCAACCCAGCAGACACAAAGAGTTTGAACATTTTTCTCAGAGCAGCCTGAGGAAATGTGGGAAAGAAGGGATTCACACCCCGGCAGTCTGGCTGCAGGGCTTCTGCAGTTAAACTTCATGATATACAGCTTCTTCCAGTATTGAAGGCTGACTCTGCCAGAACAGTTTTAAAGGATTTACATCCATTATATCTTTCAAATTCAATAGGAAAGAGGTAAAGCACAGATCTCTGCTCTATCTTCCACACATACATCACTTCAGTGCCCATGTCTGACAGGAACGACACCATGGCTTCTACCACAAAGTGATTAGGAGACAAGTAGAACATTGTAGAATAGAAATGGTCTGGTGTTCCATTCTCAGGAAATTTTGGTGAATGTTATGTTTAAGTAGCATTATCCATAATACCAACTGGCTCTTCAGTGAAAATAATTTTCTTTTTCCAAATTGCATGTTTTTCCTCTCGTTCTCATACACATGCATTGGCACTTGCATGCACAACTCCCCATCAAAATAGATAAACATTAATTATTTAGAATTGGAGAAATATTCTTTTAGCTTGTGGTACTAACTCAATAAAGGGTTGTTCTATGAAGTATGCAAAAATTCTGACAAAATAAATCCCTCCCAAATAGAATGTTGAAAATGGCATGTCTGGACAATCCACTGAGGACATACATTTTCATGATAAAAACAATAACTTTTATACTGGGTTGGTGTTACATGCCTGTCACCAGCACTTGGGTGACAAAGGAAGATTGTGAATTTGAGAACAGCCTGAGCCTGCTCTCCCTGTGATTGTTAGTGTCACAAATAGGGTAAATGTTCACAAAGCAAATAAATTCAGAGTGTAATTAAGGTTTTTTTTTTCAGTCTTCAAATATTCTCAAAAACTGATGGTGGGAAGAGTGTAAATGCATAGAAATGTTCTCATTGTCTAAAAATTAGTCTTTCGTAATTTTATATGTGTTTGCATATATTTTACTTAGATGATATCTACTTTCTGTCCCTTACAACTTTTGCTATGCCCCACCACAGCCCCCTTTCCAGCTTCATATACCTTTTTATTCTTAATATCTCATTTAGTCCAATTAATACAATCTGTATATTTATAATTGTAGGGCCACCCGATGGAGCATGGACAGTCTACCATGGGCTACATTCCAGAAAACAAAAACAAAAAATAAACAAAAGTAAACCTGACTGTCACTCCCACATTCTCATGGCTCCTCAATGAGGGGTTGGATCTCATGATGCCCTTCCATACCCATGCTGGTGTGTTGATCAGTTTGAGCTTGTATAAATCTTGTGCAGGCAGTGACTTCTACCATGAATCACGAGAATTTGCCATGTCCAGAAGACATTATTTTGCACCAGTTTTCCCCAAATGACTCTTATGATATTTCTGGTCTGCTCTTCTCCAAGTCGTGTTCTCTGAGTTTTGCATGAAACAGTGTGATGAGTCACGTAGAAATGAACACCTTATCTCTGCACATTCCATTAACCTTTATTCAATGGAAAGGGAAGTTTCTTGGATGAGGAGTGAGATTGAGCTAACCTATGGGTAGAAAGATAAGAACTTTTAAAGAAGTTTTCTATTTTGACTAATTAATCAAATAATAGTATTAGGTTCTTTTCTAGGACTTATGACCACCACAGTCTAAGTTCTTGGCCAGGTAAGGCATGTGTTTTCAATGTTTGCCATTTGGCATCTTCTAAGTAACTAGTGAACATGTCTTCAACCACAATGCTATTATATGTGGTGGTTAAAAATAAAATAATACAATAAGGAAACCAAATGTATTAATATTTTGCATATAATTTTAAAATTCTGATCAGTTTCTTTTTTCCCTTTTGAAGATTATGATATTTGCTTGATTAAAACTTAAAGTCTTTCAATACAGTTTTATTAATAAGTACAATGAAATGAAAATGATATATTATATATTGAAATGGGAGAAAAATAGTAATGGTAATAAACTATGAGGCCATTGAATACAATCTTTGTTTATTCATACACATTTTATAAAATGATGTAACACACTCTATTTTGTGTGTATATGTGTAAAACAAAGTCTTCCTATGTAAATTTGTGCAGCCTGGCACTCAGCATTTAACTCATAAGTAAACTCAAGATTTAAGCAATCATTCTGTTTCAGTCTCCTGAGTGCTGACATTCTAAGAATGTATTGAAACGTCTAGATATAAACGTGTATGTTAATGGTATGGTTAAATTTATTACAATATATAAGAAATAAACATTTGGTTTAGCTGATGATAATAGGTACATGGAATAATATTTTACCTTAGAAACAGAGACTTTCAGAAGTTGAATTGCAGAAGCAGACCACCATTGTGTTAATATCAGCATCAAAACAAGGTAGTTTTAGCTGTTTGTTAGAAATAAATCTATACAATAGAGTTTAAAAACATTTTATTAACTTTCAAGTTAGGCATTCATTTCTGTTTTGTTTTTAGTTATGTTAACAAACTAAAGTATCCAAGAGAAAGTTAAAATTTCATGAATATTTGGTATATATAGACTTTTCCTAGAAACCAAAATATATACATATATGTGCTGTACACATGTACATATTTGTTTATGTAAAATTCTGGCTTTCTTTTTAATAGTGTAAGTGTACATATACTTGGAAAATACAAAAACAGTCATTTCATTTTAAATGACTTGTGACAAGTTCCTTATATTCACATGTATTTCTCAATCTATATTTGCCATGATTAGTCTTAAAACATGGAAGAATATTTGTGAGTGGTAATGCCTGATGAAAAATAAATATGCACATTTTGCAGCAATGGACAGATATATCTGGAAATTAAACTGTTTATTGAGTGCATTATTTTCTTGCCTGACTGGTAAGCACCTGCTTATTTGCATATTTAGTTTTCCTTCAATGAAGAGTAAATACATTCACAAGATTTTACAAGTCCGTTAGAATCTACTTTGCTAATTTTACTTTATAGTAAGATTTTAAATTAAGAGAATATCTGCAGAGTCTTAAGAGCATATGCAAGTGTTCAGGAGTAGGGAATTCAAAATGGATACCATTTTATGATAGTCAGATAAGCAAAAATATCTAACATGGTTTCAAAGCAGAAAAATTTCTTCATTAGCATAAGCAGCTTAGAGATACAGCACATTACTCAAAAAGGGTACTTATAAAAACACTGCTGTACAGTAGATTCATGCGCCTCTGTTTCAATTAGCAGACCCATTTATTACCCACCAAGATGTGAAACTGCAAGGTGAAGGTCAAGTGTCACCAAGGGTGTCTTCATCACTTCAATATCATTGCCTTAAAAGGTACTGACCAGAAGAAGCAGATGACCTCATTTCAAAATTATTACAGTACAGAGAACTTAGTTTCAACATTATAATTCATTGTCTTGTGGAATATTTCAAATTTATTATCAGCTTCCTGACACATAATGGCTAATCGTTAAGAAGAGCCACTTTAACATAATATGAATACACATTTCTCCATAGGTAATACAACAGCTCCAGCATTAGCATTATTGACTAAGGTACATTTAACTTCTTCACCAATACTTAATGGAAGGTTAATGTACAAGTCAGGAGAGTAAATGGCTTTTACTTAAAACAAGTATATTGATTAAAATAACTTAGTGAGATTTTTAAGGCTGATGGTATAAAAAAGTCACACATTTTAATATTTTATTTGATATTAAGAGCAAATTGTAGGGTGTGACAGATCACAATTAGTGGAAGCTATTGCACTAATTACTAGCAAGACTGTATCTTGCTCACAGCTAACAAATGGATATTGTATATTGAAAGGCAGCAAATCATTCTGGTTATTTCTGGTGTTCAAGAGATTTCTCTGTTTGAGACTAGCCATTGTTTCTTGAGATGTCCTTCAGGCATGCTTTCCTTGTATCTTACACCTGGCACCATTAAGAGATAAAATAACCTTCCTTAAACAGAGCTACTATTCAATGTCATTGAAATGTAGCTCGATGTCCCCTTCCTCCTTTGCATCCTATTATTTAAATCTGTGTAAAACCCAATACATGCAGTGCTTGCAGAGAATTAGTTGATGTTACTTCATCAATTCCTTTGTTTGCTCAAAACCCAATATTCTACCATGTTTAGTAGACTAACAAATTGCCCTTGTAATAGTATGACATATGATGCCTGCGGTCGTTCACTTATTTGATTCTGTTTCCGCCTAGAAGTACCCAGGCACCTCCTCTATTCATCTGTTCTATTTAGGTAACACAAAGTTACACCTGCAGGGTCTTGCTCAGTTTTGACCTGAGCTTTGTATTAAAGGGATTTTTATCTCAAGGGAAAATGATTAGAGCCCCTGTAAACACTGCCAGTTTTAGCCACACAGTGAAAACCATGGAGCACATTGCAATGCATTCTGCAACTGAAAGCAAGGTGACAAATTAGGCAATAAAAGTTTACAATGCTAACTGTACACTATGAAAGTGATCTATGATCATAAAAAGCAAATGCTTAGTACTTACTGTGAGCTGAGAAATGACTTTAAGTGCTTGAGTATAATAAGTCATTTGTAAATCAACACAACTAAGGAAGATTTTTTTTTCTTTTTCTAACTTTCATATGGGAAACCGAGGTACACAAATGTTAAGATTCTATGGCTTAGAACTGTTTTGTAAAATTTTCATGACTATATTACTGATAAGAAGCACAGCTGTTTATGTTGCAGGACTATGCACAGTAACCTGAACACTGTAATGCATTAATTACCAGGTTTTAAAAACAAAAACTTCAATTCAGACTCTGGTACTTCAAGCTGAGAAAATGAAGTGTGTGTGTGTGTGTGTGTGTGTGTGTGTGTGTGTGTGTGTGTGTGTGTGTGTGTGTGTTTTGTATGCATGTACACACACATATTTTGGTGCCTAAGTGAATATAGTGGACAGAGGTTGAAGTTAGCATATCCTCCCCAATCACTTTTCAAGCTTGTGTTTTAAGAATTTTTTCTCACTGAAAGCTTACATTTTCAGCTATCACAGCCAGCTTATGAGTTGCAGGATTCCCAGTGTCTCTGCTCCTTCTCTCTAGCACTGGGGCTTCAGACACTCTTTATGTGTGGCCTTTACATTGGTGCTGAGGATCTGAATAAACATCCTCATGGCAGTTCAGCAAGCCATCTTCCCAGTTCCTAATGGCATCATCTTCATATAATTGTTTAATATATTACAATAATATTCATGCTGTAAGATTATGCTATTGTGATGAAAGAGCACAGTAATCCATGCAATCAAACAAATGGGCCACCCATCATATAGTATGTTGAATAATTACATGAATGAGAACTAATATTGTGGATATTTTAGCCATGCAATCTTTTAATTAATTTAATGGTTGTACTATGTAGTTAACACCAACCAAATGGAGGTAAGGTCATAGGGGTATGTCATCAGAGGAGATAGAAAAACCCAGTCTTTAGCTGTGCTTTATGGACACCATGAAGTAAGCAGATATACTGGATCCTAAGGTTCCTGTTGTGATATTTTCTCTCCCATAAATGCCAGAGCACAGGCACCCAACTGTGGACCAAACCCTATAAAGCAACAGGCTTAAATAGATGGTTCTTTTAGTAAGTTGATTTTATCAGATATATTGACTAGAACATGAAAAACACAAGATATGTAAACAATAACTTAGGTAAGTAAGTGCAGTAACACAGCAGAGAAAGTAATATTTTTAGAAGCAATAAAGACAATCTTTATGATATGACATATGGTATATGTATATGCTTTGTCATGTCATGATTAGACTCAGGTTGAATAATGTATAAACCAGCTGGAAAATCTATGTATTTATTCAGTTCATTAATCATCATAAAATTCTTGGAATTCAGGAAAACATTAATATTCAAACTGTACCATATTATGCCACAGATTATGTTTTATTAAAGATTCTAATGAGATCAATTCACACCATTCTGTACTTAAAACATGAGACTGTGAATTAAGAATAATAGCCATTTCATCTTAATGCTGCTCTTGGTTACTAGATAAATTATATTTGGCATTGAGAAGCATTTTTGCATCTTTAGATAAAATGCTATTGGTGAATAATACACTAAATGAAAATTATATATATAATGCATATATATGAATATGAGTGTCATTTTATCAAAATCTGCATAAGAAGAAACAAAAAGTTTTCATCTGATAAAATGTGGCTAAAGTAATTATAAGAACAATATTCATCAAATTATTTTAACATGCTTGTTTCTCAGAACTTATGGGGAAGAACAGTCTTCCAACTTTTTCTAAATATACTTTATATTTTGTCATTATTCTTTGATAATTTTATATAAGCATATATAAGCATATGAGCTGTATTTCAATCATTTCTCACCTTTATTAACTCTCACATCCACCATTTCTTGCTGAAGCTTACATTCTCAACAAACTCTAGTCTGCTTTGATGTCATTTTTATGTGTGAATTACTTTTTATTATGATTGCTTGCATGTGTTATGGTTGTATTAGTTACTGTAACAAGGCAAAATTATCAATGATAACATCACTGAAGAATATTATATACCCTTTCCTGAGGAACTATTAACTGACAATAGTTCTTAAATGAGGGATGGGACATAGATAGTCCTTCTTCCATACATGATGGGATGGTGATGGCCCAGTCTTGCTCAGAACTCATGCAAGTAAACATAGATGCAGTATGTTTATTAGCATAGTAACCATGTCATATCATGAATAAACTGATTTATAGCATACCTAAGTAAGCAGGAAGTGTAAGTAAGTGACTTTCAAAAATGTGAGAAAGGACAAAACAGCTGGGCCCCTGGGCAGTCACCATGTACCCTCCGTAATGTTGGAGTATCCATCTTGGTCCTTACAGGTCTCACATATTTTAATAGACTTCTATGAAGCAAGCTTTTCTGGATAGCTGTTGTACATTGTCTTGGCAAAGTTCTTCAGTCCTTATCTTGTGTCCTACTCTATTTTGGAGACCATACTATCAGCACTTGAGGCCAGGGCAATTTTTTGCTCAATAGATAAGTTTTGTCACAAAGAAAGTAAGCTCCATATTGAGTTTCTTTGATGTCCATCATCTTCTCTGAAGTAGATTATAGCTGCCAGGAGCAGTCGTGTCTCATTGTCATAAAAATTATCAAAATTTTTATTTCAATAAAATTTTTTAATATAAAATTAAAAATTATTGAACTATCTTAAATCGCATATTCTGTAGATCTCTGAAGTGTTTGAAGACAACCTGTCTAAAGTATATTTGTTTGACCTTGAAAACACACCTAATATGACTATAAGTTTGATTGTAATTACTAACATTTTTGTATTTGCTAATTAGCAATAATAACTTCCAAAGCCTGGAATTTTACATTATATTATTAAATGAGCTGTATTGGTACAATAACTTGAACATGAGTAGAAATATGTATACTGTAGATTCTCACAAAAAACCTCAACTATGTATCAATATACACAATTTGTATAAAATATATAAAAATCCAATCCAATGTAAAGTATTTAAAACTAGCAGTGGCTTTTAAAATGTATATTTAATAATTTATCTTTTATCTTTTCATATTATTATATCCATGTTCTTTTCAGAGTATATTTAATAATCTATCATTTTATATCTTTTTTCTAAAAGCAGATTCAATAATTTACTCTTTCCCCTTCTCTCATATGTGTATCCCATTCTGCTTTTTTTTTTTCAAATAAGAATCCTGAGTCTCATCTTCTTTTTTCAGCTAAAGAAAATGACCATTACAATTTATAACCAACCACCATAAGCAATGATAGATATCCATAACCAGCCAAATGACATAAAACTACTCACTCCACCTCTTAGGAATGTGGATTTCTTGCTTTTAAAATTACTTCCTGATGTCTGGGAAAATGGCATCTTTATGGGACCCTGAAGAGACAAATTTGGGTTAATTGTCAGATTTTAGGAGAGGTTGCTCTATCATTTGTTGTCCCTTCTCTGAATAGTGGGAAATTGTAGGACTTATCTTAAATCATGGCTAGAGTAGTATTTGAGGTTGAATCATCTCAGCCAGCCATCTCAAAGTTGTTTGTAGGGGAATTATGTTGTTACATTGTAAATAACTGTCTTGCCTACTGGTTTAATAAAAGTGCTGATTGGCCAAAGGAAGACAGGAAGTATGGGTGGGTCTACTAGACTAAGAAAACTCTGGGAACAGGAAGAACAGAGCAGAGATGCCATAGAGAAGCCAGAAGATGCAGAGGACAACTATGCTGCTCTGAGAAAAGGTACTAAACATCATGGCTGAACAGGATAAAAACCATGGGTTAGTTTAAGGGTAAAGAGTAGGTAAGTTATATGGGCCCCAGGTGAATCAGCGTACAATTATTGCAAGTGTCTGTATGATTCAGTGGGCCTATGAGACTGTAGGCCAGAAAGTCCAGGCCAGAAACATTATACAACAGTTGTTCTGAGCAGTTCATAATCCAAAGCCAATCTTCAGGTAGTATTTGTTAGTCTAGTGTCTTCGTCATAGTCCAGGTACAGTCATCCATGAGGGACCCCATCACTCTTTTGGAGACTTCAAATGTCACTGTTAGAGTCATGATTCACTGCATAAAACTGAAAGAGACTAAATTTGAAATCATGTATGGAAAACTAGATGAAGAATTTTTATAGGATCAGTAATTAATTTATATAACTATTAATATCAAGACAAAAGTTTAATATGTATATAAATATTACAAAATTTGATAAAATTTTATAACTTAAGAAAAGTTTTAAATAGTCTAAAAAACCAAAGTATTAGGAGATTAGTTGCAATAGGATAGTCTCTAAATTGGTTAAGTTGGTTTTTCTTCTGTCCCCTATCAGGTGACTCTTCCGACATTATACATAGAATTTACATTTCCCTTTAACAAGCACACTTGGATTTAGAAAAGAGAGCGACAAATCACATTCAAGGCCAGATTTATTTTTTAATTGAACTGGGACTACAAAAAGACAATTTGCATAATTTGTCTGTAGAGAAAAGCAGAAATAAACATTTGGGAAAATTTATGAAATTTTATCCTTTTAGAGATCTGATATGCTAACAAGCCAATTTACTCCTTTTCTTGAGATTTATTTTTTTTCTGCATTAATATCCATTATTCTTCACATTTCCCTTGTGTCCAGTGGTCTTCATATTCCTTAATTGAATGCCTTAATTCTCCTGAAAAGAAAAAAATGAAATCTGTCCCAATCCTAATTTTGGGGAAGTTTCCTATTGACAAGTTATATTTGATTAAATGAAAAATATTTCTTAACCTCATCACCTGTTTTAATCAAGAAGTCTCTCTTGTTCAAATCTAATCTTTTGATTGCTCTGGGGAGGAGGTTCCTTCATAATTATAGACAATAACTGAACCAAATTTGATATGGTGACCTTTCAGAGGCCCTTCAAAGCATTTCCCAATGGCAAAGGTTTACTTTGTCCATCCCTTGTTGATCTAAATTCTGTAGTTCAGTGCCTGCCTTTGCCACACTTTCTGCATAATTCAGAAGGGAAAGGAATTCAGTTCTGTTTATTCATAGCAAAAACATTATTTCTAGAAATGCCCCGTTTACAGTCCTTTTTGAGGTGTCCCTGTTTGCTTCAATTGAAACATTTGACATTTCAATTTTTTTTCCAACATCTGGAAATTACCCCTCCTATCCAAACATCCATCATGGTTATGAGATTCAATATTGATTGTATTTTGGATCTGTTACTCCAAGGGTGCTGATCTTGCCTTTAATGGCCTAATTATCATTTGCATTGTGCATTAGCATTGTCAAAATCCAGAGATTTAATTATTATTTGTCTAGCTTCTGAGTTTAGTATCATTCTGCTTACTGTTGATGTTAATACTTGTAAGAAATCAGTAAAGGTTTCTTTTGTGCCCTGTATAATTTTAGTAAATGACTCAATTTTCTTTCCTGTTTCTGATTTTGTCCCAATCATTCAAGGGTACCACGTGTCATAAAGCCAGGGTGTGTGATGTGGGAATGTCTTTCTGTATGCTGTGAATATCACTCTTTAACTAAAGGAGCTGTTCTGGCCCTTGGTGAGCACCATAGAAGAAGTAGATGGAAATTCAGCATAGGGGAAAGAAGGAGGAGATTCATTCCAGCCACTGAGGAAGCAACATGTAATGAAACTGGTAAGCTGTGGGCCATGTGGCAAGACAAATTAACAAAAAATGGATTAAATTAAGATGGAAGAGCGAGCTAGCAATGTACCTAGGCCATAGGCCAAACAGCATGAAATTAATCTAACCACCTGAGTCATTTGGTGGGGGGGTGTAAGCAGGGCAGGCAGCTAGGTACGCCAGGACTGCAGGTCTTTGGGTCTGAATTGTAGCACTAGGCAGGCCAGAAACCCACTGTTACAGGTGTGGTCATTATATAAAGATTGCCTTTCTACATTATCATAATCTTCTTCTCCAAGAAGTTGGTCTTTGGAAATGTTAATACTTCTATCTTCACAGAGTCATTCAAAGGTTTTTACCTCATCTTTCCACCACGCCTTCCATAGTAACTGAGAACCAGCCTCCAAGACTGCTGCAATCAAATCTCTCCAATCTTGAGGAATAATTCTATTATAAGTTGGCCAGGAGCTTATATTATACTTCACAAAAACAAGGGCATGCTATGTAAGACTATTGCTTCCTTGAATCTAACATTTACACACAAGTTGTTCTACTGTGGGGGATATGTATCATTTGGTAGTTTCTTTATGGTTACTAGATAAATTAAGCTTGGATGTTTGAAAGCCTTAGATTCTGTTTCTTAACTTTATCATGTGATTCTGAGATTAGTTCTCCTTTATGTTCCTCTGTTTAAGTTGAATATCTCTATAATCTGTTTTAACAAGATTTTCTAAAACTTTATCTTGGCACTCATATTTTCCAACCTTTTAAATGATAAAATAAAAATGATCAAGCAGGTAATACTTATAATTGACATTATATAAATACCATGTACATTAGTTATTCTCTCATTTAATTCGTATATTTTCATGTTGTTTCCAGTATTATCAGAGACACATCTACCTCCACTGTAATAATATTCCCCATTTTTTAATTGTGAGAAAAAACTTTCTTTAATTGTTAAAATTAATTCCCCCCTTTAAGAAATCCCAATTGATGCACCAAATCTGCTGACAATGACAATTCAGATGACATTGAAGCAAGGAGGTGTGACAGTAAATCTCACTTAAAATATGCCAATATAAGATAAATATTTATTGGAAAACAAATTAACACTCACAACAACAGGTTATAACTTAGGAATACACTTGAACAATTGGATGGATGAGCGATGGACGCTGATCCAGTCTCTCCAGAAGGCAGGAACAAACAGGGCTCCCCAAGATCCTAACAGCTCCTTTTGAACTGGACTGGCCACTCCCCCTTCAGGAGCCCGGGACCCTGAATAAGTAAATTCCGACCTTATCAGCTGACACCTGGAGGCTACCTAGTATGGCAGCAATCAGAGGAGGGGGTCCAGGGAAAGCCTGAAACCCACCAGGAAAGGATACTACTGTCTGAAAAAAACGCACAGGGAATTATGTGGGGAGAAAATCATGTTGGCAGGAACTGCTTAAAAGGCAGATATGGCTGGTGTAGAGAGGGTAACTTCAAAAGCAAAACCTGATGGGTGGAGAGTGACTCACGCCTGTACCAGTAGCTGCAAAGCCACAGGCAAGTGTTTTTTTTTTTTTTTCATGAATTCAAACCCTAGAAGTTGGACACCAGATGTAGCATGACTCATAATTAGTTATGATTTGTCATTAAGGTAAATGCTGAAAGATTAGAGAAGCCATAGCCAACCACCAGACAGTTTTTGCCGCTACCATATCCTCATGCTAAAAAACAGCTGAACTTCTGCCTTCTCCCACCTTATATTTTCTCTGCCCAGCCATATCACTTCCTGTCCCAACCTCCCTAGTGCTGGGATTAAAGGTGAGAGTGTTACCCACTGCTTTGTATTTAGTCTAACTAGTGGCTGGCTCTGTCCTCTGATCTTCGGACAAGCTTTATTTGTTAGAGCACACACAAAATATTACCATACCTTGCGTTCTTCTCCACATAAGAACAAATTAGTGGTCCTCGCTGGATGTACCATATCAGCCACTGCATTACCTACCATTTTTAATGTTTTGTATGCTCCCTTTCCAGACTAATCTTCCACAGAATCAGAGCTCTGTGGATTATGTGTGTTTTATTATCAGAGACGTAAACACACACCAAGTCCTAGTATACAGTGACCAGTTGACAAACATTTTTAAAAAGCACTTAAATTGTTCCTCTTGAACTATCCATAGAACTCTATCATTATATTACAAACGCAAGATAAACAATGTCTGCTGATAGGACTCGGTGACTGAGGGTACTTGCGGAACAAGCCTCATGAATTGAGTTCTATTCTCTAACCCACATAAATGTGGCTGAAGAAAGCAGGAAGTTTCCCACTCACTTTATGTGAGGACTGTGGCATACATAATGCTACACACTTCATACATATGCACAATATAGTAACAAATAAAATTAAAAAAAATTACAAGCACAACAATGAATGTTTTTGGGAATCCAAATATGCTGCTTGTGTGGCCCTAAAACCTAACATCACTTTCTTTGAGATCACCAGGGGCAGGTTTCCCGGCCCTAAAACTCAATTTCTTGGGTTCACATTGAGGAGACCTTTCAAAAATATAAAGTGGGACAATCCCACTTTATACACAAACATTCCTGCAGCTGACACTTCAGTCTTTAGTTTTGTCCATTAAGTTCAGGATTTTCAGTGTATGCAGAGATAGTGCATGAATAAGTGAGAGAGTGAGTGTGTGTGTGTGTGTGTGTGTGTGTGTGTGTGTGTGTGTGTGTGTGTGTGTGGTGTTTACACTTACATAGGAAGGGGCTGTGAGGAGCAAAATGTGTTAGGATAACACAGAGGATGCCATGACTTTCATTTAACTGAGTCATGACTTGCTTCTAAATTTCCTCCTCTACACGAATGAATATGATTTAACCTTATGGCTTAAGCCATCTACTTTTTAAAATTCTGATATATAAATAATTTTCTCACTGAAAAGTTTCATTAGATATTATCTTACAATTTCATATATTATCTTCATCTCTCACTAGTAATTTATCTACTAGTTTCAAATAATAGCAGAAACTGTTAAATAAACAGAAATTTTACTGTATTTAAATCACAATGAATCAAATCAGCTTAAAAATTTATCTCCCTAAATAAATTATTTTGCCTAAAATACATTGATTAATAGTTTTGTTTGCCTCTCTTAATTTCATTTGTTTTTTATTTATTTATAAAAATGTCTTTTTTTCAATGTATGTCCCCTCTCCCCCTTTCCTCCACCCAATACCTCTCAGCTATCCATCAGCCTCCCTCCTCTCCACCCCATGATCCCCTCCCCCAAAAGGGCAAGAAGTCCCAAGGTGGGTCAGCTGATGGCACATCCACTCCAGGCAAGTCCAATTTCCTTATCCCAAAGTCAAGACTAGGTCAGGTGTTTGTCTGCAGGAAATGGGCTCCAAGGTGCCAGCCCATGCACAGGAACACAGTCTGATCCCAACTCTTGAGGCCCCACATACTGCCTATGACAATGGACAGGTGCCTACCTTGGAGGACCTAAATCCTTTCCCCAACGGTTCCCCAGTGGTTTTTCTTGATTCAGTGAGCTCCCCAGAGCTCTAGCAAGCTATCACTGTGGGAATTTCCCTCATAATCTCTATCCCCTTGCTCATACAGACTCTCTTCCCCTGCTCTCAGCTGGACCAGGAGCTTTGCCTAGTGCTCAGCCATAGAACTCTGCCTCCACCTCTACTCATTGTTGGATGTAGGTTCTGTGATAATACTTAGGGTGGTTATTCATTTGATTATAGGGGAAGTTCTGTTTAGGCACCCTCTCCACTATTGTATGGAGACCTAGCCAGGGTCATCCCGTGAGTTCTTGGAGGTTTCCCTAGCACCCGGTCTCTTTCCAACCCCACATTGGCTTCCTCTATTGAGATATACATTTTTTTTCTCCCTCTTTGTTGCTCCTCTCTCATGATTTGTTTCTACTTCCTCTTGGTTGCAACCCATTGTGACCCCAGTTTGATAAAGAGATCTTCTCTATCTCCCCTCTTCCTAGGGGAATCCCTGGATGCCTGTTAAGTTCCTTCTGACTTCAATCTCACGTTGTTTTTTGTCTAAAGTCCACTTATGAATTTCTGGGCTTGTGATACATGCTCCAGAGGATATTCTTCAAATCCATCCATCTGCCTGCAAATGGTAGGATAGTGTTTTTGTTTGTTTGCTTGTTTTTTTGTTTTTTTGTTTTTGTTTTTCTGATGAGTGGTACTCCATTGTGTAGATGTACAAGTTTGTTAATCCATTCTTCAGCTGAAGGGCATCTAGGTTGTTTCTAGGTCCTTTATACTATGAATAATGCTGCTATGAATATAGTTGAGCTAATGCCTTTGGTGTTGCTGGGTCCTTGGGGAAACTGATTCCTCGGTTTCTGAGGAACTGCCATACTGCATTCCAGAGTGGCTATAGAAATTTACACAATCACCAATAGTGGAGGTGTGTTCCCCTTGCTCTGCATCCTCTCCAGCATAGGCTGTCATCTGTGTTTTTGATCTTAGTCATTTTCACAGGTGTAATGTGGTATCTCAAAGTTGTTTTGATTTACATTTCTCTGATGGATAAAGATGTTGAGAAATTTTTTAAGTGCCTTTCAACCATTTGTAATTCTTATGTTGAAAATTCCCAGTTTAGCTCTGAACCCTATTTTTTAATTGGGCTTTTAAATTAGGTTTTTGGACACTAGTTTCTTGAGTTCTCTATATTTTAGACATCAGTCCTTTGTCAGATGTAGGGTTGGTGAAGATCTTTTCCCATTCTGTAGGCTGTCATTTTGTTTTATGGATTGTGTCCTTTGCCTTACAGAACCTACTCAGTTTCAGGATGTTGATTGTTGTTCTTAGAGTCTGTGCCATTGGTGTTATATTTAGAAAGTGGTCACCTGTGCCAATGTGTTAGAGGGTATTTCCCACTTTTTTTTTTTAATCAAATTCAGTGTAGCTGGGTTTATGTTGAGGCCTTTGATCCACTTGGACTTGAGTTTTGTGCAGGGTAATAGGTTTGGATCAATTTTCATTCTTCTACATACTACCATCCAGTTATGCCAGCACCATTTGTTGAAGATACTATCTTTTCCATCGAATATTTTTGGCCTCTTTGTCAAAAATCAGGTGTTCCTAGGTGTGTAGATTAATGTTGAGGACTTCACACCAATTCCACTGATGCACAAGTCTGTACCAGGCTGTTTTTACTACTGTTGCTCTATAGTATAGCTTGAAGTCAGAGATTGTAATTCCTCCTGAAGATCTTTTATTGAGCAAGATTGTTTTGTCAATCCTGTGTTTCCTGTTATTCCATATGAAGTTGAGTTTTGTTCTTTTAAGACCTATAAAAAAGTGTGTTGGGGTTTTGATGGGGATTCCATTGAATCTGTAGATTGCTTTTGGTTAAATTGCCATTTTTTACTATGCTGATCCTACCTATCCAGGAGCATGGGAGATCTTTCAATTTTCTGATATCCTCTCCAATTTCTTTCTTCAGTGATGTAAAGTTTTTGTCAAACAGGTCTGCAATCTCTTTGGTTAGAGTAACGCCAAAAATATTTAATGCTATTAGCAGCTATTATAAGAAGTGATGTTCCCCTTATTTCTTTTCAGCCCTTTAATCCATAGAGTATAGGAGGGCTATTGATTTTTTTTTTTAATTGTACCCTGCTACCTTGCTGAAGGTATTTATTATGTACAGGAGTTTCCTGATAGAATTTTGAGGGTCAGTTATGTGTATAGTCATATCATCTGTAAATAGAGATAGCTTGACTTCTTCCTTTCCAATTTGCATCACTTTAATCTCCTTTTATTCTCTTATTGCTCTAGCTTAAACTTTGAGAACTATATTGAATAGATAAGGGTAGAGAGAACAGCCTTGTCTTGTTCCTTATTTTAGTGGGATTGCTTTTTGTTTTTCTCCATTTAGTTTGATGTTGGCTGTTGTCTTGCTGTATATCACCTTTATTATATTTACATATTTTCTTTTTATTCCTGATCTCTCCAGGACTTTTTTTTATGAAGGAGTATTGGATTTTGTCAAGGGCTTTTTCGGTACCAAAGGAGGTGATTGCAATTTCTTTTCCTTTCAGGTTGTTTATATGATGGATGACATTCCCAGTTTTTTGTATGTTGAACCATCCCTGCATCTCTGGGATGAAGCCTACTTGATCATGGTGGATTTTTTTTTTTTTTGGTGATGTTGTTGGGTTGGTTTGCCAGAATTTTATTGAGTATTTTTTTTTTATCAGTGATTATGATGGGTTGGTCTGGAATTCATTTTCTTTGTTGCTTCTTTGAGTGGCTTGTGTATCAAGGTGATTGTAGCCTCATAAAAAGAGTTCGACAATGTTCCATCTGTTTCTACTGTATGGAACAGTTTAAGGAGTATTGGTATTAGTTCCTCCTTGAATGTCAGGTAGAATTCTGCCCTGAAACCACCTGGTTGTTGGCTTTCTTTTACTTGAGAGACTTTTAATAACAGCTTCAATTTCCTTGGGGTTATAAGTTTGCTTAGGTCTTTAATCTTGTCTTGTTTTAATTTTGGTAAGTGGTACCTGTCTAAAAAGCTGTCCATTTCTTTTAGGTTTTTCGTTTTATAAATTAGATTTTTAAAGTATGACCTAATAATTCTCTGGATTTCCTGGGTGTCTGCTGTTATGCCACTCTGATTTTGTTTATTTGGATACTCTGTCTCTGCCTTTTGATTATTGTGGATAAAAGTTTATCTATCTTGTTGACTTTCTCAAAATTCAACAACCTGATTCATTGATTCTTTGTATTGTTCTCTTTGTTTCTATTGTATTGATTTCTGCCCTGAGTTTGATTATTTCCTGCCTTCTACTCCTTCTAAGTGAGTTTGCTTCTAATTTTTCTAAAGCCTTCAGGTGTTGCTGTTAGGTCTCTTGTGAGATATTTCTCTAGGTTTTTCATATAGGCATCTACTGCTGTGTGTTTTCCTCCTAACACTGTTTTCATTGTGTCCCATAAGTTTGGGTTTGTTGTGCATTCATTTTCATTAAATTCTAGGAAGTCTTTGATTTCTTTCTTAAGTTTTCTTTGCCCAGAGGTGGTTCAGTTGAGAGGTGTTCAGTTTCTATGAGTTTGTAGGCTTTCTGTGTTTTTTGCTGTTGTTGAACTCCAGCTTTAGAGCATTCTGTTCTGATATGATACAAGGAGTTATTCCTATTTTTTGTATCTATCGATATTTGCTTTATGACTGAGAATGTGGTCAATATTATAAAAAGTTCCATGAGTTGCTGAAAAATATGTGAATTCCTTTGTGTTTGGGTGGAAGGTTTTGTATATATCTCTCAGGCCCATTTGGGTCATAATATCTATGAGATCTCTTATTTCTCTGTTGAGTTTCTATCTGGTTGACCTATCCAAGGGTGAGAGTGGGTATTGAAGTCTCCCACTATGAGTGCGTGGCTTGTGATGTGAAGTTTACTCTTTAGGAGTATTTCTTTTACATATGTAGGTGACCTTGTGTTGGGGGCCCAAATTTTCAGGATTGACACTTGACATTGGTGGGTTTTTCTGAGGTTAATAATAAATGCCAATCTGGTCTTTTTGATTGAATTTAGTTTGAAGTCTATTTTGTTAGACATTAGGATGGCTACACCAATCTTTTTCTAAGGACCATTTGATTGGAAGTCTTTTCCCAACCTTTTACTCCGAGCCTTTGTCTGTCTTTGACGTTGAGGTGTGTTTCTTGTATGCAGCAGAAGGATGGCTTCTGTTTTTGCAGCTATCATGTTAATGTGTGTCTTTTTATAGGTGAATTGACTCCATTGATATTAATGGATATGAATGAGAAATGATTGTTATTTCTTGTTATTTTTGTTGGTAGCTTGTGTGTATTCCCCTTCTTTAGGTGGTTTATTTCTGTGGGATTATTGATTGCTTGTGGTTTCATGGTGTATCTGGTTTCCTTAAGTTGGAATCTTCCCTGTAGTCCTTTTTGTAGGGCTAGATTTGTAAATATGTATTATTTAAATCTGTTTTTTTTTGTGAAATATCTTGTTTACTCCATCTATGGTGAATGATAGTTTTTCTGAGTATAATAGTTTGGGTTGGCAGCCATGGTCTTTTAGTATCTTTGTAACATCTGACCAGGAATTTCTTGCTTTCATTGTTTCCATTGAAGAGTTGGGTGTTAGTCTGATGGGGCTGCTTTTATAAGTAATTTGGTCTTTTCTTTTTTCAGCTCTTAGTATTTTTTTGTTAGTAGGTTTAGTGGCTTGATTATTATGTGGTATGAAGACTTTGGGGGGGGGTCTAGTCTATTTGGTGTTCTGTAAACTTCTTGTATTTTCATAGGCATTTCCTCCTTTAGGTTGAGAAAGTTTTCATCTACGATTTTGTTAAATATATTTTGTGTGCTTTTGAGCTGGTATTCTCCTTCTTCTATTACAACTATTATCAGTTTTGATCTTTACATGATATCTCAAATTTTCTGGATGAATTGTGTTATAACTTTTTTGGTTTTAGGGTTTTCTTTAACTGGCATATCTATTTCCACTATTGATCGAATCTTCTACCCCAGAGGTTCTTGTTCCCATCTATTGCAATCTGTTGGTTTGCTTGCATATGTAATTCTGGTATGTTTCTTCTGGTTTTCTATTTCTTTGCCTTGGTTTGTGCTTCTTTATTGCTTCTATTTCAATTTTTAATTCCTGGAATATTTCCTTCACTGTTTCTTTTCTTGTTCTTGGTTTTCTTTACTTTTTCATGGATTTATTAATCTCTTCTAATTTTTTGTTTTTATTTTCTTCTATTTCTTTCAGGAAATTTTTTTGTAACATTATTTAAAGCTTCTAATATCTTCATAAGGTTGCTTTTAAGATTGTTTCCTCTTCATTGTTATGATCAGGTCTTGATGTTGTAGAACCATCAGATTCTTCTGGTGGTGTCTTGTTGTTCTTTATATTGTTATATATATTCATGCACTGGTTTTGCCCATTGCTTCCTTGATTCACTGTGAGTCAGCTCTTGGTTGGTTCTTAGTCAATTGTGGCTGGGGGGCTGTGTATCTCCAATAATTCCAGGGGTCGTTCTTACTTGGCTCTTAGTTGGCTCTTATAGTATGTCACTCCAACTGTGTTTTGCTGGAGATTGCACTTGGGGAGGCTCTCCATGCTTTCTTTGGTTTGGTTTAGTTCAGAACAGGGTGTGTTTGATATGCTGGGTGCTGTCTCCCTGAGCCAGGGATTGGAGATTATGGTCTCTACTTGGTCTGAGGGTCAGGGTGCCACTTACCTCTTAGTCCCAACTGTGGACCAGTTAATTTCATTTGTTAAACTCTATAGAATAGTATTATGTTTTAAAGTAGATCTTGATTTATATTCTTTTTGGCCAGAGTCAATTAACTAGTATTGTTCTGAAGTTTTCACACTGAAATGTAGCACAGTTCAAGTAGACAGTGGAAAGAATTCAGAAATATGATTAATATAAGGAAAAATAATATTTTTTTCACATTACAACTTCAAAGTTTACTTGTATCATGACACCATTTGCTTCCTACAAATGAAATCTCTGTGGAAGGTATTTCATTATGCAGAGACCCTGTTTATGGTATAAACTATTGAATTATAGCCTTGGGGTGAGACTCAGGGGCTCTCTCTGTCCA
Source organism: Phyllotis vaccarum (assembly GCA_033318265.1). Taxonomy (NCBI): domain Eukaryota; kingdom Metazoa; phylum Chordata; class Mammalia; order Rodentia; family Cricetidae; genus Phyllotis; species Phyllotis vaccarum. Next base: position 48,362,252 of record JARWLC010000012.1, on the reverse strand, counting down.
CAGAGTCCACTGTTCCAGAAAAAAATCTTTACGCACAGAAAGAATCCTGCCATCATATTTTGAAATGCTTATATTGAAACAATCAGTCCTGCATTTGAATTTTCTAGTGGTCCCACTGGATTTTTGTACTGAAAGTCACTATTAATGCTGCTTCTTATGACTGAAATTAGCAGAGCATCTTAAATCTTATTGTGATTTGTCTCCCTGTCACTCTGTAGCTCTGAGGCTGAGTCTCCCAAATTGATCTGTATCACGATGTCCTTAGTCTATAGCTTTGTTCTAGCTCTTCTGTTTGATGCAGCTTTCATGGGTTGGTAAGCTTTTATAGCAACTTGACTCAAGCAGGATTCATCTGTGAAAAAGAATTTTAATTTAGAAATTAAATAGGCTTCTAGGTAAGTCTGAATTTTACTTTCATGATTGATGAATGATTTGGGAGGGGAAAGTCACTGCTGGTTATACCACATGTGGGCATGTGGTCCTGAATGATATAGTAAAGCAGGATGAGCCAGCCTGAAGAACAAGATAATAGTAGCATTCCTCCATGGCTTTTTCATCAGTTTCTGCCTCCAGATTCTTCTTGATTTCTTATCCTAACGTTCCTGGATGAGGACTGTATACCATAAGTTAAAATAAATGCTTTCTCCCTGTTGCTTTAAACCCAATTTTTAAACCAACAACAGAACTCCATGACACCTGCCTTCAGAATCTGTGTCTTCTCTGTCTTATAATTTGAGTTTCTGGTACGAATTCTTCGCTCTGTTCAGATGAGTCTAAACATTATCCTCTCTATAGCATGTGTCATTTTGATTTTATACTTCATAAGCATATTTTTGAACAAATGAATAATGAAGTTTTTCTCTTGACACCCTCCTGTGTCTCTAGAACCAATGTCATCAGAATGGCCGTGGATCTGACTCCACCACAAACCCTTCCTAAGTATCTGATCTTATTTCTTTTTAGATTTATTCTGTCATATACACTAATTAATACATACCATCAAAAATGACTATATTTGAGATTTCCAGACTTTATAAATCTAAATCCCAAGGAACCTGCAGTTTTCAAGGAAGCATACAAGTTACATGAGTGGATAGTGAGAACTACGTATTCCACCTACCTCACTTGTCTCTCCTGCCACTGGCAAATCCCAGCCTATAACACTATGGCTATAGTCCCTATGATACTCCTAAAACTTAAGAATATAATCAGATTTTAAATGCAATTTATTAAAAGCACTTTGGAAGCAAAAAAAAAAAAATCTGACAGCCTAGCTCAGACCTGAACTGTAACCTCTCTTAGACATTATACAAAAGTAAAACATACTTTTTTAATTCATGAAAAGTATAAATGAAGAAAGCTTAAAATAATCTCTAGCTCTTCTGAAACATTGTAATGATTTAAGTGGAAGCTAATAAGTGTGATGCACTCTAAAGTCCCTTGGGGGCACTTACATGTATGGCCTTACACCTAGAAATTATCTTCAGGTTTTTCTCATTCTAAAATATCAGAAGCATAATTTAGCATTATTTGGGTAAATTTTAAGCACAATATAATTATTTATTTTTGAATTATAAAATACTTTTATTTTGGGTAGAATATGTGCCCCATATGGTTTTTGTACACTATTAATAAATAGACGAGATACAAAGATACCATTAGATGTCCGTTAAAACAACCAATAAGATCTATTTCTTTGATTTTATATTTAAAAAATATGTTGTTATGAATTAGTTATAAAGTAGATGTGGCAAAAAGAAATCAAGAAGCTGCAATGTAGTTCCTAAACCTAAGAAGTTTCACAGGAGGCTTATAACTATTCACAGAGAACATCTTGCTAGAAGAAATTAGTGAATGTGAAAATATGTAAGGTTTCATATAGAGTGTGTGGGTCAATTTCCTACTCTAGAAATAATAGCAGGTGGTCCTCCATAAGGTGTCCATATGGCAGAGATATGATGCTGCTGAGAATTCTCCATAGAGAAAATCAACTTACAACCTCCACGGAATAGAATCTCTCACATTGTGACCCAATTGTGAATGATTTTACAGGCAGTAGTTGGGATGACTTATCATACATGCATAGGCTTAAGAAATATTTATTCATCTAGTATCTATAGCCTTTTACAATCAAGGAGCTACTCCCGAGACATTCTTAGAAGAAAAATAATCAAATAGAAATATATATTTTATACACTGAACATTTACTATACTCTTTTGAATAAGATGAATTTATTAAAGTCATTTGTGTAAACAGTAAATTGATTATTTACAGAGATAATATTTTAATATGAGCAAAATTAAATGACTATTATGAAAGATAGATGTATGTGTGTGCATATGTAAGTGTTGATGTATATATAGTGTCTATGATGAATGACTTTAACTCTTAAGGCGCTTGTATATAAATAATAATAAATAATATTTTTCTGGTGTGTGCTTTTGTCATGTACATCCAAGGGAATCTTTTCTTCATGTCAAAGAGGGTAACCATAGATTCATATGTGCTGCTAAGTATGTCTTCTGATAAAACTTTTTATTGTCTCATTTTAGCATTAAGTTATACATTCACATAATTTGGAAGAAGCATGGCTTTACTGACTTGCCCGCTATAGTTACTTATAAATTGTACCTACTTTGAATATTTAATTGGAAATAAATACTGAAATACTAATTAGAGATTAAGCTGACATTTTGCTGCTATGTTAAGGTAGCCATTTTGAACATGTCTAACTAATTTTCTTCCAAATAAAACATTATTTGAGACAAGATATTTCTTAGCAAGTAGTATAATTGAGCAGTACCCCGTTGGGGTCAATTATTTAATTTAGCCCAAATTAATTGATTTTTTATTTCATTTTCATATGTGTTTGTCCTTATCCTTTGTCCTATTTCATTTTATTGCTCACTACCCCATCCCAAGTATAGTTTGCCTTCAGCTAGCTGGTTTCCTTTCTTCCCATTGTGCGTTTCTGTCATATGTATTCACTCATTTCCCTTCTCATTCAGGATCTTTTCCTGCTTTCTCATGAACCACATGACAGTAACACGACTGAAACACACACACATTTTAATTGAGATTTCATATGAGGGAAAACATGACACTTTTATCTTTTGGTGTCCTGCTTACTTCATTTAGCATAGTTATTTCCAGTTCCATTTTCTTTCAGATGTCGTGATTTCTTTGCCCTTTAGAGTATAACAGAATTCTATACGTGTATGTACCACATTCTTAGGTTTCTATACTTTTTCAAAAACCTTAGTTATTTTAATAGTGGAACAGTAAAAATGGATGCATGAGTAGCTTTGATATATGTTGAATCAGTCACATGTATAAACAGAAGTAATATAACTGGGTGATATGCTAGTTCCAATTTTAGTCCTCTGAGAAGCTGCCATACTGATTTTCATAGAAGCTGCACAAATTTACATTCTCATCAGCAACAGACTTAATTTGCCCGACATTATTGCTAACATTTTCTTGATGACAGCCATTCTGACTAGGATAAAATTAAATCTAAAAGTTGCTTTTAACCTGTAAGAGTTAAGAATATAGAATGCTTCTTCAGTGATGCAATGGCCAATTTTGTTTATTCTTTAGACATCTGTCTATTCAGTTTATTAGCTTATTTATTGGTTGGACCATTTGTTTCTTTTATGTTTAAGTTTTGATGTGCTTAAAATATTTCAGATATTAATCTCTCTTTGATGTGTAGTTTTGAGGAATTATTCCCATTCTGTAGGGTCTCTTTCTCTGGTGATATTTTCCTTCCTTCTACAGAAGTGTTACTTTTTTTATTATCCTATTCTCCAACTTTTGATTTTTTTATGCTGTTGGAGTCATTTGCAGAAAATCTTGCCTATATCTTAATCTTACATAGTTTTAACTTTATTTTATGCTTTTTGAGATTATAATATAGTTATATAATTTTACTTTCTTTCTTCTTCCTCCAAACACTTTGTGTTCCTCGTCTGCTTTCTTTCAATGTAATAATATCTTTTTATTATTGTATACGCATACATACATACACACCTCCCCCCCCCACACCACACACACACATACACACAAATACATACATACACAAACACATACACACATTTTTCTCTATTGTCCTCAAAAGTTAAATTTTTGATTTACCATAAGTTTACTTTTTGTCATGGTGAATTTTATGGGTCTAGGACCACTATTTACATATAAAATTCCAGCCTTTTCCAGTTCTTATTGCTAAAATCGTCTTTTCTTCAGTGTGTATTTTTGATGGATTTGTTAGAAAATATAGGTGCCTGTGGCTGTTTTGTTAATTTCTAGATTCTCTAATATATTACAACAGTCCAAACGAGTTTTATTACAGTACTGTGATTTTCCTTTTAATCTTGTAATATAATATGTGTTGAGATTAGATATTGCAATGTACCTCTGATTCCTTTGTTTGGGAAGTATTGTTTAGGCTACTCCAGGCTTTTGTGATTCTACATGAAGTTTAGAATTGCTATCCTCCATCTTAATATAAATTAGAATTCAGGTTTGGTTGAGATTTTATTGAATCTGTAGATCATTTTTTTAGTGTAGCCATTTTTACATTATTAATCTTGTTTATCCTTTGAAAGACTTTACATTCACTAGTTTCCTCTTCAATTTCTTCTGCCTGTGTCTTAAGGTTTTCATTATATAGTCTTTCATTAGTATTTTTTTCCTATATGATGAAAACATAAGACTTTTGTGCCGAGATCCATGTCTCTATTGCTTTCTCTGTAAGTTTATTATAGGTATGTAGTTAAGTGAATAGATTTTGTTCATTTTCTATTTTACCTTTCTGGAAGTGATGACTAATTATACCTGTGAGTTTTCTGTTGGATTCTGTATGGTCATTTAAGTCTAGAAAAATGTCAATTGAAAGCAGATATTATTTAAACTCCCTTTTTAAAAAACTATTTGTATCCTTTATATTAACATGTAGTAAGTCCAATCATCATACGGAGTGAAAATGGAATGAGTGGATAACCTTGTCTCATGACAGATTACGGAGAAACCGGCCCTTTCCTCCTACTTTAATATAGTATTGATAATAGGTCTGTCACAGTCCACTTGATTATGTGACAGCATGCTCTTTCTGTTCCTAATGTTTATATTATTAACAGGTGTTGGGCTTTGAGAATAACTTTTCCATACCAATTAAGATGACTATTTGATCAGTGGCCTTAAATATATTTACAGGACAAAATATATTTATAAACTGACAAGTCATGAACAAAATCTCCTTAACATGTTATACAAGAGGAAGACAGCAAAGGAGGTCTGTGAAGTTAGGCTTGTCTTGCCTGCTTTCCGCTTGAGAAACTGTTGTGTTGATTTGGGTATTTTTCATTTTTGATAAAATAAAGTGTCAGGGATTCATTTTCATTGCAAAAACGCAGAGAAAAAATTTCTCAGAAGTCTTTCAACCTGCTTCCCACCATAAACAGAATGAGACCTATGTGCATTGACCTGCTGTTGCCCATCATTGGCCTTAACAGCCACTCCTACCTGACCGCATTTTTAGGTGTTTCTTGATTATTAAAGTCATCAACATTTCTTTACTTTGTTGCATTTGAAGGTTGTACTAGGAAAATTGAACAATGTGATATGCTCTAATTAATTACTGTGCCTCTTAGGCACATACACACGTGTTCTATTATGACTATTGTATAGTAGGAGGTTTCTGGCCCGAACTTTCAGGCCCAATCTCATGGTTTAGGACCCACACACCAGCAGTCCCACAGAGACACACAGATGCTTTCAATAGTTTTAGGCTGTTTGGCCTAAGGCCCTGGCATATCACTTGCTAGCTCTTTACCCTTAAACTAACCCATGATTCTTCCTGTTCAGCCATGTGGCTCGGTACCTTTCTTTAGAGCAGCATAGTTTTTCTCTGCTTCTTCTGGCTTCTCTCTGGCATTCTGCTCTGTTCTTCCTGTTCTTAAGAGTTTTCTTAGTCTGGTAGCCCCGCCCACACTTCCTGTCTGCCTTTGGCCAATCAGTGCTTTTTATTAAACCAGTGGGTGGGACAATTATTTACAATGAAACAACACAATCTCCCACACTATTGTAATCTAAAAGGAAAACCAGAAACAACCTCAGTGTCCAACAGTAAAAATATAAGTTTCATCAATTGCAGCTGTCATTTACTAAAATGAGGAAGTAAATGCCTATATGTATGTATATATATATATATATTATTTATATATATATAAAGTTATTAAATAAAACTCAAAATTCAGAATGATGTTAAATGTTGATGCTTAAGGAGATGTACACATGAATAGAAATTATTTTATTAAAAAATATATTCAGAAAAATTAACTGCTGGTTTTTGGGAAAAGAGAATCTTATAGAAAATAATTATTATGTCATAATTTAATTAAAATTATAAGCACAGATATGATTTAAAAGATTATTTATATCATGTTACAACAGCACACATATGTTTTTAGGAATGAGAAAGGCTTTAGGGTCAGTAATACTTTGCTTCATTTTAATTACAATTTACTCGTCTCATATAAAATCCTAGTGGAGACAGTCTGTATGCTAACGTAAATGAGCTCATGAAAGATGTCAAGAGAAAGAGAAATTGTTGAGATTGGATAAACCAAGGCATCCCTTGTCAGTTTATCTCTTTAGAAAAGGCAGACAGAAAGGAAGACAAAAGCCAATATTCAAATTATCCGCTTGATTTGTTCTTTCTTTGATACAAATTGTCAATGTGGGGAGGATGTGAGAACAGACAGTGAAGTGAAAACGTCACTTTGTTAGTAGATCAAAACCCCCATTTTTAATGGTATGGAAGCTATATTGAGCTTCAACAATGGAGTCACACTTAAGATTCTTTGACTCGTCAGTCTCGATTTTGAAGTATTGTTTCTAATGACCCACCTAGAGAGTTTAGATTTTAAAGAGCATGAATATATTTAGGTGTTTCATCTGTCAAAATCATGTTTTGCTTTTCCACAGTCAGACTGTGTTCTGTAAGTATGGTGGACCCCGACAGAAAGTGTCAGTTGATGCTAAGACTGTGTCTCCACAGATGCAATACAGCATCTCCTAAAAAGCCTTTACACTTTTCTCTTCTGCAGTCAAATCAATTAGTGCAGCGAACTACATGCAGATTCAATCAGAACCTGTAATTCCAAAGTCTTCACATTAATTTCCCTGGTAAATTTGATGGAAACCAATCGTTACAGAAAGAATCTCAGAAATGTTTGCAAACACAAGTGTTAAAATGAAATTAAGTTAAAATTAAGACAAGTCTGAAGTGAGTTCCATTTTTTTAAAGTGTGTTCACAGGTTGAATGAACAAATAGATATTTTTCTGTCAGTCTGCTCCTATGTTTCCTTACTCAAAATTTAGGAAGCTAATTATTCTATTATATGTATCTAATTATTTTTCTTGATGTAAAGACACAAAATTGAGCAAAGGAGAATAAACCTAAAATGAAGGAAAGCTGAGTGTAGAGATGAAATAATCTGACAGAATGGGTTTATGGGAGGATGATGAAGGAGAAAGGAAAGAGAGGGAAGAGGGAGGGATGGAGAAAGAGATAGATAGGTAGGTAGAGAGAGAGAGAAAGAGGGAGAGAAATTGATAGACTGAATATTCACATTTCCCCAAATATTAACACAATTATTTATAGTCACTTAAATCTCTACCTTCTTAGATGTAGAAAGATCTGTTTTGTTCTACTGAAAATTAACTTTATTTTCATTTGAAAAATTTCAAAAATTCCTTTCCAGAAGCCCAAAAGCAGGTACATGTGTCTGTGACACTGAATCGGGGCTGATTACTTTTTAATACCAACTCTGGTAGGTGAGCATGTGCTGGTGATCCTGTGATCCTCTGAGCATGAAACTCTGATGAGAGTTTCCCTTCTTCAGCATCATCATCACCATCATCATCATCACATCACGGCAACTGAACAAGCCAAGTTATTTAGTCAGTTTTCCAGTTTTCTATGATGCTGTCATTGAGCCACATCTTTGCTGGCAATAATAGAAGCTGCCTCTGGGCTCCAAAGAGGTGGCATTGGTGGGCATTACATGGGGCATTGTTTCTTCCACCTTTTCACATTTAGTGAAAGGATTTATAAAAGAATTTCTAATTCTGAAGGATGAGGTAGGAGAATCATGAATTTGAGGTCAGCCTGGGCTAGAGTTACTCTGTCTCAAATCACTCCAAGATAGAGACACAGATTAGTGGTATAAATCTTGCTTAGCATGAGTAAAAATCTGGGTTCCACCCTCAGCATCATTTATGGAAAGAACAAAAATAATTTCTTAATGTACTTCTGTGCTATCACAATGTTGTTAGCATGGCTGCTCTTCTGTGTTTTACAAGGATCGATGGGATCAAAGACTACAGCATTGTCAGAGTCTCCTCTGCTTCTGCCCAGAGGATCTATTGCAAACTTGGAGACAACTATAAAACTGTACCTAGGTTGCGCTGGGCTGATGAGGAGCTCTAACTCTGTCATGTTACCCGGGGTTCCCTGAGCTACTTTGTTTCCCTTGTAAACATTTTGGACCACAGTTTATATAGTTACATGCAGTCAAGGTGGGAACAGATCACTCTGCAAAGCTACCAAATCACTGATCCTATCATAATGGGAAACAACCTGCCCAGTCAGGACATTGATTTATCTCTAGAATACAGGCACACTGCTTGCTAACTGGAATTAACGATCTTCAATAGCATATGTCAGGGTGCTGAGAAGTACCAGTTTTCTCCATGCTTATTAGAAAATAGTTTGCAATACTTTCCAGCACTGCTTGCCATTGTAGCTTCTCTGGGCCTCACTTTCTTTCCTATATCTGTCCTATCGAGAGATGACTTTGGAAATGGCACTCCTATCTGTGGATGAAAATTGCTCTGTATGAAGTACTTGTACCGATGCCTAACACTAGGAAAGAATTCACTCATTATTGTTTCCTATTTGTCTTAGTTACTTTTCTATTGCTATGATGAAGCACCATAACCAAAGAAACTCGTAGAAGGAAGAGTTTCTTTGGAGCTTATGATTTCAGCGTTTAGTGTAGAAAGTACAGTAGTGGCAGCAGGAGGCTGCAGTATCAGCTGAGAAGCACATCTTGAACTGATGGCAGATAACACACTGGGACTGGCACAACTCATTTGAAAGCCCAATCTACACACAGTAGCACACTTCATCCAGCAAGACCACACTTCCTAATCTCTTCTGTGAAGCCACTAACTGAGAATCAAGAATACAAATGCCTGCCCTTATAGGGCATCTCATTTTAACCACCATATAATTATTATTTGAATGGTTATAGGAGTGCTGATGTGGGAATGCCCTTCTTTATGCTGTGAATCTCAATCTTTGAATAAAGGAGCTGTTTTGGGCCATGGCGGGTACCGTAGAATAGGTAGGAGGAGAAATCAAAGCTTAGGTGGGAGAAGCAGGGTGGAGTCAGGCAGACCGAGCTGAAGCCGCCGAAGGAGCAGCATGTAAGGAGACACGGGTGAGCCACGAGCCATGTGGCCAACAGATTAATAAAAATGGGTTGATTTAAGATGTAAGAGCTAGCTAGCAATGTGCCCGAGCCATAGGCCAAACAGCATGAAGTTAATGTAAGCGTCTGAGTCGTTTCTGGGGACCCGGGCGGCGGCGGGCGGCTAAGCAGTCTCGGGCGGGTCTGTGGGTCCAGGTCTCCGGCCGCCCGGGACCGAGAACCTCTTACTACTACAGAGTGCTTTCTTTTTTCATTTTCACTATTTTTTTTTCTGTGGGAGCTGGAGATCTGAACTCATTCGCTCATGTTAATACAGCAAACATCCATTGGGCTATCTCTCAGACTAGTTTTTATTATTATTTGGTATCATTTATAAATCTCTTTTTAGCTTTTTGTTTTTTCTATTTTTTATTTAAAAGTTGATTTTTACATACCAACCACTGTTCCAACTTGATCCTTTTCTCAGACACCCCCACCTTACCCCAACTCCCCCGCCCCAGTCCCTTTTTTGATTCAGGTTTTTTTTGTTTTTGTTTTTGTTTGTTTTGTTTTGTTTCATCCCGGCAGTTTTGGAAAATCACTATGTAGACCAGGCTGGCCTCAAACCTGGAGATCTGCCTGCCTCTGAACTTGAATCCCAAGTGCTGGGATTATAGGTGTGAGCTACCAGTGCCCAGCTCTAATGCCATTTCTTAATCTCAGAAGTCCCATTGTATGTGAGCCCACACCTTTTCTAGAATGCAAGGAGCAGGATTATATTCTACTTGACAGTCATTTATTCAGAAGCAGGAAGCTCAGTACCAAGAAAGTAAAAGAGAAAGAAAAGACATAAAGGGGGGTATGCTAAAGAGTTATGCAAAGATCACACACACACACACACACACACACACACACACACACACACACACACAGAGGTTATTGGTGCATAAAGTGAAGCATATCAAATGTCCACAGAGCAAAGAGACAGTCTCTGTCTGATTTCTCTTCTTCAAAAGTTGGTAAACATCATATCAACCCTAGTTCTTCCTGATCTCTTACTAACTGGCTTTTTGGACAATTCATGAGTAATAGCATCACCAAGAAAATATCCTACTTAACCTTAGTATGTTCCGGAATCAATTTGAAGCCAGGGATGCATGGTAGATGTTATGTGGTCTATAGAATATCATGAGCTTAAAAAGAATTGGCAAACTCTGATGGGAAGGTAAGATGTCACCACACAAAGTCAGGCTCAGAGGAGTTGTCCTAGCCTAGAGTGTCATGAGAACATTTGATCAGTTGTCACATTAGTCCGGACCTTTTCATTTTCCCATGCAGTGACAAGTGTGATTGACATCAGAAGTCCTTCCTAGAAGGACTTCAGAAAGAACAGGTAAAAAGAATAGACAAGAAAGTCTCAAGGGTAAAGGGTTGATTTAGAGAAGTCTGTACTACTTTGTAATTGAAAGGAGACACATTCTCTCCTAGAGATTTTATTTGCTCTTTTGCTATCTATCTCCCTCCCTTCTTTCCCCCTTTTGTATTCATTCATTCATTCATTCATTCATTCATTCATTCATTCATTCTCTCTCTCTCTCTCAAGCCTATACAGAAAGTAGGCTGTAGGATTTATGCACATACAGCCCTTATATTTTCTAGGGTTTTGCAAAAATATTTTTAAAGTGATCACTCTTTATTTGTTCATTTTGATTTGGATTCTGGGGAAGTTTTTCAGCCCTACTTTTATTAATAATATTACCATGAGTCCAGCCTTTGCTATTCATCCCATTTGGAGATTTTACTTACAGCACTCATTGAAAAATGGATTTTTCTATATTGTAACTTGATACTACTGTGCACTAACAATTTTTATGATAGACGTTATTTTTAATCATTTTTAGAAAAATTTGCTACTTTACTACCATGATTTAGATGAGTGACATCCAAAGCTCTATTGGCAAAGTCCTGATCTTCATGGTGGGGGCATTATTAGGTGCAGCACTTTCAAGGACTGAAATCTAGTGTGAAGTCTGACTCATTTGGACCATTTTTTTGAGGATTGTGTGACCATGGCCTCTCTGCGTCTCTCTGCTTATGGGCTTAAGAGACAACCAACTTGCTCCACCCCACATTCCCATCATGATGTGTTGCTATATTCAGAGAAGCAAAGTGATGAGATTACACACTCATGGTCTGAAATCTAAAAATTTAAAAGTGGACCTTACTTCAATTGTAAGTTAACTGCTTCAGGCGTGTTGCTATATGAATATAAATCTTTCTGTTGTGTTCTGATGTTAATTTTCATGCAGTCCTTCAGAAATTTTGATTTCTGTTACTCTTTAGTTGATTTATGCTATGAGTATTATAATTCTAAATTCAGCAATTACATCAATGATGTTTAGCAAATGTTACCTTGATATGACCTCCGTTTGTTCAGACAACATGCTACTGAGAAGATTCTGTTTGCTGCTGATGTGTTTATCTCTCTAAGTAGATTAATTTTTCCTGGAGCCTGCACAATATTTTAGTAGAATGGGCAACTACTTGGGGATAAATGGTTCTGATGGCAGAAACATCATTTTAGTAGCTGTGCAGATGACTATGAGGGATCTGTTTTTGCTTTCCTGTTTGCTCTCTAGACATGACTTCTGAGACATGCCCTCAGCACATGCCCAGCTGCTCTTGAGGAAATCCGTTAGTGAATCTTTCTCTGGTGAAAATGCATGGCAGCTGTCATGAAAACGGATCTTTCTACAGCTGCTCTCTGCCTTCAGAAGTGCTCTGAACAGGTAGCTCCCTTGCTGATCTCTATCTCACCTCCTGTTTCTCACTGCCTAGAGCATTTTGTGATCCCTTTGCTGTGAACAATCATTTGCTGGGAGACTTTGCATGTTCCCTAGGTGTGGCTGTAACTCACTGAGCACTGTGCAGTTTCACTTCCAAGTAGGCACCATGCTCTACTTTCAGAAACTCCTTAATGTTCTGGGATACTTTTGGTATTGTTCGACTTTCATGTATTTCTGCTATTTCAACTTAGCCAGTCTTTTAAAATAGGACTTGAGAAGAAGAAAAAGGCTGCCCATTGTAGTCAGTAGGTAGCATGAGGCAATATAATAAAGCAATATGTTTTGCTTTTATTGAAATTCATTAGAAAGTTTTAAAAGCAACTTTCCAATAATAGTACATATAGTCTCCAAGTGCAGTTGGTAACGTAAGCCAGAGACAGTCTCAGTTAAGGATCTCTCTGATTGCTATTCTCAGTGGTGATTCGGAAGCAGATAAACTTGATTATCTCCCTTCCTCCTTGACTTACAGAAGATCACTATAAGTAACAAATCCTAGCCAGCGCAAATGGATATCACGTTTACCTAAGTGATGCACAGCATGCTTTCAAAGTATACTTAACAACTCTCCATTTCTTTATTAATTTCTACAAAAAAGTATAAAGGTTTCATCTTCTATGACCTGGGGTAAAATATGAATTACATATGAATGCTATTGTATGCAAAGTACTGTTTACCAGCAGGTGGGAACAAGGCAACCCTCTCTTTGTGTTAAAAGATCAAGTTATGTGCTGTTGAAAAATCATTAAATTATAAATTTATAAACACAATTAGAAGGCAAAACAACTAAAATATGAACATTTTTTTTGCATTTAATTGAAAACTAAATATAAGATACCTCTGTGGAAGATCTTACTAAACATTTTAGTTCTTCAGCAAACATTCCGGTTTTGAAGGCTAATTTCTCAGATGTTGTTTACACGTGTTCCAGTAACTGGATCATGGTATTGAACATTGTTTGCGTTCTTTAAGAAGAATGCTATTTTCACATACACTTCTAGAATAAGGACTCAAATCCAAATATGTGATGGCAGTAAGGAAGAACTACCAATTGCTATTAATATGAACACTGATACAGTAAAATGATGAAATCAGTGCACACCAGCATCAGTAAATCTTCAAAAATATTTTTATAAGTGAATGAAGTCAGATACAATAGGAAAAATATTTTCATTGTTTATTTACACAATTCTAAAGTGGGGTTAACTCTAGTGATATGATTTGAAGGTGATGACAATTTCCTGTCATCATTCTTCTGTTACATCCATAACTGTACATTACTAAAGCTTACTTAGTATTGTACTTACAATGATGAGTTTGCACTATTTAATTTTTCAACTTTTCAAAAAAGAAAGGATAGCATGACTTTCAGAATACATTGTGGGGATTCACATTTTCACTTCTTGTAATTCCTAGAATGTGTCTTACTGCTCTAAGTAGAAATATGATAGTGTGTTCCTTAAATAATACTGTAGGAAAGAAAAGGAGAGAAATATTATTAAGGTAGCAATGTAGGAGCAGAGGGGACAGGAACAAGGTCAAAGCTTAAAGCACAGAGACAAGAAACCTGTGCATTAGTAGAGCAGTAAGACCTGGGAGATCCCATGCTAAGAGTATACATAGGATGGATGAAACCTCACTCACGCTGGCTTCCACAGTGGCTGTGTTAACTTTCATCCCCATCAATGGAGAAGGAGAGTTTCTGTTGCCTCACAATCTTGTCGGCATTTACTATTGCTGAGCTCTGATCTTGGACTTCCTTAAAAGGAGTGCTTCATTCTTTAATTTGCTTCTCCCTCCTGGCATATGAGGTGAAACATATTTTCATACATTATATCCTATGTTTATTTATTTTTTTATGGTGAGGTGTTCGTTCAAGTGTTTGTGACATTTTTAATGATGCTCATTTTCATATGTTGAATTTTTAAGTTCTTTATGTGTGTAAATATATTTTACATGTGTTAGTTAACAGTATCTTATTGGGTATGTCTTTATAATCATATTAGGTTTATTTTATTATATTCTTTGCATTTTCATTTCTATAATATGAAGTGATAATATTCAGCCTGCCAGCTATCTTTTTATAAAATTAATAATGTAGATTTTTCTCCTATTATATTTTAGATTAATTCTATAATTTTGCTCTATGTCTCTAATATACTTTAATGTTTTATAATTTGGAAGATATGGGTTTATTTATTGCTTTTCATTTCAATATTGAATTTACCATAACATTTTTCTCCCTTCTTTGTTCTTGCATATATCTCTTGTGTGTGTTCATGCATATATGTGTGTGTGCATGTGTGTGTGTGTTTTCTCTCAGTTTCCTATTTTCTGTTCTACTGGTGTGATTTACTCTTTAGGAAACAGACGTTTGCTTTGTTTTATAAAGAACAAGAGCAATTTTATTAGAGTCTAGAAGAATTTTTTAGAATAGCACACTATACATCTTAGCAGCTGTCATGAGGGGGACAATGAAACAGAGAGAAGAAACCGTGGCCTTCACAATACATGGCTATGGAGGTCAGACACGTGGTGTACTCCAAGCATAGAGGTGGAAAAGGGAAGTCTATACCATTTTCTGAGAGGACAGTAATTTGAGAAGAAATAGTATGTCATCTCATTCAATGTATTTCACTTATTTCTCTCACATTGTTTAATGTGACCCACCTTCCTGTGTTGGTTCCCTTCAAAAGCTCATTCACCCTTCCCAATCATCCATGCAAGAGATTGCATTCAGAAGTGTCATGTTTCTCCCTCAAGATGTTGCCCCAAACTATTTAAGACCTGGACTAAAATTAATGAAGCTACTTTCAGCATAAAAGTTTTGAGGTCTATTGCCATGGATGTTTACTTGAAGGAATTTATGTCTGGGCTGAAATTCTAGTTTCCACTCTCATAGACAGCCTTTAACAAGGGCTCATTTCTCACCTTCCTGTCCAGAGAACCAAGAGCATTTATGAATCAGCTAATTTTTAGTCCTTTCTCCAAGATTCCTGTCCACTGTTCATCTCTATATTCTCCTTTGAAGAAGTAACCCTAGTGACTGTTGGGAAACTGGGGTCATGAGCAAATAGAAGCAGCCCCTTCTTAGTTTTATTATTCTCCTTGTATGTGGCATCAGCTCTTCTATTTTTTGATTGCTTGCTTATTTGCTCTTTTTCTTTATGTAAAAACACAATAATTGATTTGTAGGTACTTGTGAACTTGTTGGGTTTTCCATTAGATTACAATGTTTCTATAGATATTGTTGGGGGGAAAAAAAAAGAAGGCTCACTAATAAGTCAACTTTCTTTATGAATGCAATAGCTCTCCAATTAATTAGGTTTTAAAATAGATCTTTCATCAAAGATTTCCTAGTATTTTCTCAAATTTACTGATTAGACTGATCCCTTAATATTTTACTTTTTTCAATTCCAATATGAATCACATTATATCAGTTTTAATTCCCCCTGGTTCATAGCTGGTATACAATTTTTTTAAAAAAAAATACTAGTAAAAAATGCTAGGCCAGACATTAATAAAACACATTATAAAACCTAATACATGTACAGTAAAGTTTTTGCACTGCTACTACCCCAACATTTTCTTCATAGGCACCTTTTCCAAAAAAAACACTCCTGGTAGGCAGGACCAAGGACGTAAGAAGCCACCAAAGAATCAGAATTGTGTGGACACAGGGAATTGAGGGCTAAAAATAGCCAAAATGCCAAATAGACTCCCAGATGACAGCTATTCATCCAACAGAAAGAGAAGAATGCAAATTGAGCCAATATTGGCTCCTGAGGAAATTCTTTTAGAAGAAAATGAAATTAATATGATGTTCATATGCCTGAATGTTAGAAACCTAGACAATCACAAATTCTGCTGGAGCTTTGGTTAGCTATAAGCAATAGTAAACAGAAACAACAGCAAAACCAGAGAAACACTAATTTTGTGAGGAATACAAAGCTGATAAAATGAAGTCCCCCTTATTATTACAGCTATTCACAATACACTTAATTTACTCTGGGCAAAAATATAACTGAGAGACCCTTCTATTTTCTTGTATCTAGTTTGGCTCTGTGTCTTGATTTGCCTGAAAAATATAAGAAGAGATGTAGATTATCTCAAGGTAGAATCTTTGAAGTCGGGAATGTTTGGTTTATAGGTATGACCAAGTCAAGATTCAATTCACATTCCAGAATGAAGGGCCTGGCCATGGGGACAGAGCACATGTGTGCTCCAATTAAACTTAGTCACTTTTGTACGTACATGAACAGTGAGTGATAAATGATTGAGTATATAAGCTTTTTATTTATTTGATAACAAAATACACCGAGACTATCACAATGCATAAGGATATTTATTTGGACGGCTGGTTAAAATGATTAAATGTGTACTATAGGCATTAAAACAGGAAAGTAAAAAAGAGAAAAATTTAAGTAGAATAAATCATTTATCTTATGCTATCTGGAGGTAGTGGAGATGTCACCTGTGATAACTTGAAAGGCAGCTGAAGTCCTTAATGAGGTTTGTGAATAATTTAGAAAATTATTGGGAACCTGAATTTGTTAATATTGTCTGCACTGAAAGTGTATTGCTAGACAATGGCCAGAGGAAATCAAATAAAAAGAACTGTTTTCCAAGCAGGTCTAAAAATGAATATTTGTAGTATCTATTATTTAGGTTGGGATGGCACCCAATTTCCAATATTGGCCAATAGAAGTCAATATTCAGATTGTGATCGACTAACACCAATTGTTATTGAGAACTTGGACAAATAATCAAATACACTTGCAACTGTTACACTACTTGTTACCACATCTGAGTGAATTAAGGTATTTCCCAATATATGCTCATGGTCAAAGCAAAAAGTGTGGAAGTTGACTGGAACTCCTCATGACAAGTGATCTGGTCAGGGTCATCAAGATGAAGGACAGTGGAGAGGGATAGGGGAAACAAGGAGGGCAGAGAAAAAGGGAAGGGGGACAGGGAGAGAGAGAATGAGAGAGAGGGGAGGGAGGGAGGGGGAGGGAGGGAGAGAGAGGACTCAGAAATTTGTGAGTATTTTGACATGAGTTGGAGTAGAATTTTTAAGAAGCCAAGTACATTCCAGGAAATATAGCAAAAGAAACCACAAGCAAACCAACAACTCCATGATAAAATAACATAGTTCAGTGATGGGATTGTGATGTTTTCACTGGAAGGAAGAAAGTGAATATCACCATGGTTCTTAATTTCTTACTATTGAAAGAACATACCCACTGTTTGAATTCAGATTACATGGAGTAAAGAATCATAATTTATCCTATTTATTCTCTCAAGTTCAAGGATATCTAAATGTGTTTTTCTAGGAACTTGATCTAAGGAACATGAAATGAATCTCATCTGTATTTAGGCAATCTCTCACGGTATTTTGAGTCTCAGACCTAAGTCTAGTCTATTATTATGATCCTCCAGAATGGTGACCATATATTACATGTGGTGAGGATGTAAACAATTTCTAGTTACAAAATAAACTGAAGTATAATTTAGTATGATAGATATCCATTTATTTTATCCTTGTCCTTTAGTTTTGACTTTGTTGATCAAGAAAATACCAATAAGTGAGAGAATGGGATTTCTGAAGCTGCACTATAAACCCCACAAACCATTAATTACTTGGTTCTTCTGCTATTGTGAGAAATTCCCACTATTAAGTAAAAGGTTTTGAGAATTTCCAAGAAATGTCAGATACGGGAATGCTGTTCTTTCTTGATCCGTAGCTGAGGTCCCAGACAATGTCATCTAGATTAAAAGAGAAAACCATTCTTGCTCTGCTCAGTGAATCTTTCTAGTGAGTGTAGTCCACCATGGGGCATGAGAAATGTTCAAACTCAGACAATAACTTCCCAGCAGAGAGTCAGTTGGTTTCAGATTTATAAAATCATGGTTCTATATTAAGCTAGTAACATCATTGAAGTGAGGTATACTTCCATGTGGAGATTCTTTGTATTTTTATTTTATGTGCATTGGTGTCTTCCTTACATGTATGTCTGTGTGTGAGTGTGTCAGAGCTTGAAGTTACAGACAATTGTTAGCCAGCATGTGCCTGATGAATATAACCCAGGTCCTTGGGAAGAGCAGACAGTGCTCCCAACAACTGAACCATATTTCCAGTCCTCATACTTAAGTTTTTATAGCTAGCCTTAAAAATGTTATTTTAAGATGGCTTAAAACTAATTGTAGAGTATGAAGATGTAGAAAGAATTTTTTTTAAAATTTCGCTACCTATATGAACAAATATTTTTCAAAGCATTAACACATTAACTTCTTTTTAAAGTTTTAGAGTCATTTATTTTTAACATGTAAAATATTTCTCCTTGAATATTTCATACATATATTACATGAAATATCATCATGTCTATCCATCCTTTCTCCCATCCAACTGCCACAAGATTCTTCATAGCATTTCCCTCTCACAACATGATATTTTTTTTTCTTATTCTTGTTTTAAAATAAGCTACTAGGTAGTGCTGCTCATATGTAAATGGGCTTTGGGTCACCATTATTTTCCAAAAGCTCCTCCCACAAGGGTGGAGATTCAAGGGCCCCTCCCCTTATTCTGCTACAATTAAGAGTACCTTAATCCTGTGAATTCATGAAAGCAATAGCCATTTCATGTCGAGAAAATAACTGGATGTCTTTCAGAGCGTGCTTTCCTATTGCTGTAGGATGGTTTTCTGTATGCTATAAATATGTGTTGCTTTCATTGGTTAATAAATAAAGCTGTTTTGGTAAATAGCTAGGCAGCATGAGGTTTGACAGTACATTCAAACTGAGATGAAAAAGGGCTGAGTCATGGCAAAAGATAGCCAGCTGCCCAAAGAAAAAGATGCCAAAGAGCTGGTAAATTTTGGAAGAAGTTGAAATAGATGATTAGAAATGAGTTAATGTAAATGTAAGAGTGGCTAGAAATAATCCTGAGCCATCAGCCAAGCATTTATAATTAATATAAGCTTCTGAGTGGTTGCTTGGGAACTGGCAGGAAGGAGAGAACTATCCATTTACATCCCATCTTCTGGCTTTTATATTTGTTCTACATCTCCTTCTGTGATATTTTCTCAGCTTTGACAGAGTAGCTGATTGATGGCTCCCTTAGATCTGAGTAGACACATTCATTTAGTTTCAGCACTTTGACCAGTTATAAGTCTCTGCATTGACTTCAGACTACTGCCAAAAGTTCTGACCTAATCTTATAGCATCCCTGGCCTATGTGTATAAAGGTAGGTTGTCCCTTGGGTCTGTGACTTTCCTAGCCATGGTCTGTTGTTCAGGATTACAGCAGTAGCATAAAATTCTCTCCTATGGAGCAAGCCACAAATCCATTCAGGGATCAGTTGGTTATCCCATAACACTTTTACTACCATTGCACTATTAGGTATATCTTGAGTGTTAGGTCAGTATTTCAGAGTATAGGTTTAGAGATGGGTAAGAACATTGGTGTCTTTTTTATCTAGCAGCCTTTATAGCACCTTCCAGGACTGTGAAAGCTAACCATAGCATAGGTTTTCCAGTCAGTTCAAGATTGATTTCTCTATACCCTGCAGCTTAAGTATGTAATGTGTTCAGCAATAGAGTCTTACCAGTACATTATGGTGGGTAACAACAGCAACAGCAATAATCTCTATTGTTTTGGATATATCTGGACCCTCCCTACACCAATATCCAACAAGAATGTATTCTGTGTCTGGCATCTTGAATTTTTTGTTTAATGGCTCATGTAGTCTGAGAATAGCATTTTCCATTTCTGCTAGTTCAGATACGCTTCTTTTATGTTAACTCTACCCTCTCACCCCCACATGTCAAATTAATTCAATATTTTAACACAAGTACTAAATCACTTTTGAACACCCGAGAGTGAGTTAGCTTAAACTAGGGAGCAATAACAGTCCAAAATCAGATTTTCAATCTTATCAAGCACAATATTTTTTTTCCACAAGTAAAAAAAAAAATTCTCAAATGATGCTAATATTATCCCATTGACCATAATACATTCATTATACTATTTTTAGCTAGAATAATTTCATACATGTCAATGCAACTTTAGATCTAGAAAATTTCTAGTTTGCATTAAATAAAATTAATAATTAATATTCTTGCTGTCATTTACTGAGCTGCATCTAATAGTTGTGTGCAAAAATATGTTTAATCTAACAAAGTCAAAAATTTTTACATTCTTTATTAATCAGTTTGCTAACCTCAAATGCAAATCAAAAATAAAGAATATAACTTTTATGAATTTTAAACGTATTTTCATTTCATTTTCTGAATTAAATTTGAAGTCTATGCAGTAAGTACATGATAACTACTTAACAAAATTATAGGTATGGCTGTGTGAATTTCAACTAACGCTTCACCCTGTAAAACAGAAACATCTATCAGATAGCTAAGAGAATTTTGATAGAAAATGCATCCAATGAACATTCAATTAATTTGCAAAAGTTCAAAGGATATTTATTTTTAAATGAATTCCATCAAAAAGAATTGTGAAAAATACCTTGTCAAGCCGCATTGTTGTTCCATCTAGCTTTTTAATCACAGTATAACATTAATGCTTTTAATGTTTCTATAAAGATACACAGAGGTCAAGGATGCAGAGAGAATGAAAGATAAAGAAAGAAAATGTTAATTATATATGATAAGATGATGTGACTATCTCTTGTAAACTCTACTGTACTGTTTATATGACCTGATTATAATGACAATTTGCATGTAGGACTTGAGGAAGGACTCAAAAGACAGGCTGGATGAAAGTAACCCAAACATAAATTTAAAGGTTGTAAATTTACACTTCTGAAATTTTGAAGTCAGTGTAATTAAACTGAATTCATACATTAAAGAGGTGATTTGGCCAAGAACATGAATATTTGGTATTCAAACTATTTTTTTCTATTTCATTTCTAGAAGCAAGTATTTATAATATGACAACATTAATAAATGTGTTGAGAATGATAATATTCATTAAAATAATTAAAATGTTATTATTAAATGTTAATTTGCTAAAGACATATGATATATAATTTATATCAATTAATATATAAGTAAGCTCATACTTCTTAAAACTGTATATGTATGCAATCATTCTCATATATGTACTCATGTGCAAAACACATAATACCACCTTATTCACAAAATATAACATTTCTAAGATCTTTATTTTGCATTGTTAAGATAAATTATTACTCAAATCTAAATAAAATGACATTTTATTTTACTTATAATATTTTGCATTTAAATGTATATTCCATAATGTTTCCATAGATATGTAAATATTCAAATCAGATCTCTCTTGAGATCTAAAAAATGTTCTCGTAGACATTTTACATTTACATTTTATATATTTTGTCACTGAGACAACTGCTAACTACGAAAGAAACAAAATACACAATATGACCTAAAGTTGCTTTCCTAGCTGTCTAAATTTAACTTTCAATGGAGAGACATCTTATTTTTCTCACAGATGAAACATTTCAAGCTGTATAATTTTCTTATTGCTCACAAAACAAAGGAAACCAAGCCAAATAGAGCAAGTGGAATCTGAAAGCTATAAATATTTGCTATTCAAAAACCCTCAATGAGGCCTTAGTTATTTAAAACTAAAAAAAGAAAATTACTATTAATAATTGGTTTGAGCTAATGAAATGTTTTTATGCAAATACATGAACCCTAAATATGACCTGGAAACAAAAGACTGCTTAACAGTTACTATTAAGCTACACATTCGTAGATCAATTAAACAGAACTTCTTTCTAATGAATGTGTGGTACCCTGGTTGCCATGGAAACCTGGAAGGAGAGGGTTTCAGCACACTAATAGCATGAGAAACACAACAAAATATTTGTAAACATACACCTTGAAATTTGTATGTTTAGTGAAGTAATGAGAGGGAGGCTAAGAATTTCTCAGCACAGGAGGAAATGTAGGGTTCTCACATTATACATCTTCTTAATTATGAATATCAGCCAAGAACCAGCCAAACCTTATTGTGGGTCCTAATTACATGTGTCAGTTAAAATAGCTTATTTTTGAAGTATATAAAAGTTATATGTGAAATAATCTTGCATGAAGTATTATTAAAAATCATATGGGTTATCTTCTAGAATAAAGACTTTAAAAACAATATTTCATTTCTTTCATAACATTTCATCAAAAAAAAGTCTGTGGAGTTGTCTTCTTCATTTCTTCCACCTGATCCTCTTGTTTGGGAACATCCTTCACCCCCTTTGTTTTGGTGCATTCATTAATGACATATGATTGGTCTTAAACAATTCCTAACAAGCTGACATGCCTGGCACTCCACAGACAAGTGCTATTGTTAATAGAAGTACAATTACTGAACTGAACAAAAAATACAATTCGACCCACTTTAGGTTCCCGACTTCCAGTGATAATTACTCCAATTTAGGTTATACTTTAAGGAAACACAAAGTCCTAAATAGTCAAAGAATTATTATTTTTTGCCTATTCCAAACAACACCAAGTATTGTGTTCCTTTAAAATTCAATAAATCAGAAATTCTACTGCCATTTTATCTTGAATTTCATTCGTAATTATTCAGATAGAAATTGTGACAAATACAGAATTCTGGTGTCAGTGAAAGGAAAGGTAAGATAAAGAGCCTTGGAATTTTCCAAGGGCCTGAGGTTTGGCTCCTTTCTCAGGAATCTTCAAATTTGACCATGCAATTCTCCATTTACCCATGGGACCTGGCTGCTTCCCAGTGACGACGGAATAAAAACCTTCATCTCTTCTACCATGCCTGAGCTAATTACTGGAGTATTGGTGGGACACTATTGAGTTCCTGTCACTTACATAAAGGTGGCTGATATGATATCCTTGCTGCCTTAAAGAATGGTGGCAATTCTTTCCCTAATGTAAGTCATGATCTGTCTTCAGAACCCTGTCTTGAATCTTTAGAGGGAATTATATGCCTGATGAGCTCTTATCGAAGGTCTGCATTGTCCCCATAACTACTTAAGTTCCACACACTCAATATTCTAGGTGAAACAGAGACTGTTTCATAGTCATTGTGTATTACTTGGCCATCACTGTTAATAAAAACTGAGAGCAGTCTTTCAACAATGCAATGGAAGTTGACACCAACTTCAGTTAAAGCATATTTTCTGAATAAAAGGGTGGCACCAATGACTACACTGTCAATCTTCTAACTTGAAAAAGTATGATAGTAATATGAAAACAGCCATCTATCAAATGGTCAAACAAGAAATTGGATACTTTAGCCAGATTTGCTTTAGACATTTCTTCTTTTCTAAGTAAGAAGTAAAATGCAAGCCACTCAGCAATAGCAAAATAAGTTTTGTTTTTCTAAGACTTAACATTTTCTTTTCTCTCAAAAGGCAACATGGTGTTGCACTTGGTTTACTGCAATTCAAAGTAGTTCTTTGACAATGTACGGAATATTTTGTATGCTCTGTTATCCTAACATAAAACTGTCATCCTGCATGTTACTTTTCTTAAACACTTGGATGTTTTATATAACTATATACTTAGGTTTTTTCTAACATCACAGTTTTGAATGTATATCTTATTTATCTATGAACCATTCAATAGGTCTTTCAATATTTAAAGTTTTTTCCCCTACAGAATTCTAAGAGCAACATCTTTGCAGCTGTTAACTTATGGCCTCTACTGTGAATGTGCTGAATGATACCAACTGGGTCCAGCCTTATTGAACATTGCCAGATTAGTCTTTAAATATTCCCCGACTTCAACTCCAACATAAACTATGCTGATTCTACTTATCTTCCCAACAAATTGTCAATACTCTGTAGTCATTCAATTTTATTTAAGAGTTTTTTTTGTAACAAATGTTGCTTGAAAACACAGTATGTATAAATTTATTTGAATTCTGTAAAGGTTGGTTATATTTTTCTGGTTGAGTCATTAGGACCCCTGATATTTGAGTCTGGCCTTTTATTTTGGCCATGGTGATTTTTCCTAGATTGTAAAATTTTCGACCTTTATTTGGTAAAGTTCTTTATGAAGTTTTAGAAGGTAAAATTTATATTTACTCTAATATTCTTGTGTTTAAAATTTGTTCATGAAATCTTGAACATCAAACTTTGTACTGCTGATATAGTCACTTTTTTGTTTTTTATTGCAGTATTTCATTTTATTCTTAGAAATATATACCCTTGTGTGAAATATTCCCGTACAATTTCAATTAAGAATTTGAAGTTCAGTAGTTATTTAGAACTTTGAGATGAATGTAACTGATTCACATGTGTAATTAGAAATATTATTGCATGTTTTATGCCATATAGAGAGATAAGATGATTTTCCCAAGGCCACATTTCTAATAGATTTTCTGTTTTCATGCAGAGGACAATTCTTTTAGAAAGTGTCACTTTTTGAGTACTAGCGATGGGCATGGTAGCTTATTTATTTCTTCTTTGACATTGTATATGTCTTGAATCCCATTGTCAGTGGTCTAAATGCACTGAAAACTGTGTGATGTGGAAATGCTTTTCTGTATGCTGTGAACCTCAATCTTTAAATAAAGGAGCTGTTTTGGGCCATGACAGGCACCATAAAAGAAGTAGGAGGAGGAATCAGAATAGGTAGGGAAGGAAGGGTGGAGTCAGAGGCAGATTGGGCAGCCACCCAAGAAGAAACATGTAGGAACACAGGTGAGCCACCGGCCACGTGGCAGACAGATTAATAAAAATGAGTTGATTTAAGATATAAGAGCTAGCTAGCAATGTGCCTGAGCCATAGGCCAAACAACATAAACTTAATATAAGTGTCTGAGTCATTTCTGGGGCCTGAGCAGCAGCAGGAAGCGGGTGGCTAAGGGGTCTGGCGCAGCAGGTCTGTGGGCCCAGGTCCCTGGCCGCCCAAGATCAAGAAACCCCAATACTACAGATGGCGCCCAACGTGGTACTCTTTTTCCCCTAAAAGACTTTATGTTATGCTTAACAGTGCATCATTAGATCACCCAGCTTCAGAAAAACATTACAATTGTCAACTAAAATTATAATAATGGATACATTATATAGCACTCCACTGTTTTCCATTTTTTTTTATACAGTAAGCTCTACCTAAGACTTTCTATATTTGACCATTTTATATGTATTGCTTAGTATTTTCCCAACATTTTTGTTTATTGTTTGAGGATTTTGTACACAGTACTTTGGTCATATTCACCACGACTTTGTTCTTCTTTGGTCTGGCCCCCCTTTCCGTGTCCTCAATATTTATTTTTGTAAAGGCATCAAGCTCAATTTGTACTGTACCTATACACACAGATATGTGGCTTCCCATGTGGAAGATTATGCCCCGCCCACTGGTTTAATAAAAAGCACTGAGTGGCCAAAGGCAGGCAGGAAGTGTGGGCGGGGCTACCAGACTAAGAAAACTCTTGAGAACAGGAAGCACAGAGCAGAGTGCCAGAGAGAAGCTGGAGGAAGCCGAGGACAACTGTGCTGCTATGAGAAAAGGTACCGAGCCCCATGGCTGAACAAGATGAGTCATGGATTAGATGAAGGGTAGAGAGCTAGTAAGTGATATGCCTGGGCCTTAGGCTGATCAGCTGAAAACTATTATAAACATCTGTGTATCTCTGATGTCTGGAGGTTAGGCCAGAAAGCTCGGGCCAGAAACCACTTACTACATTCCCATTGGAGCCTATTTGACCTACTCAGGGCTACACTTTTAGAGAAAATGCATTCTCCCTCTCCAAACAGCTAACAATTGGCAACAGGTTCTCAGCTAGGAGGGATTTTATGTTCACCTTTTCTATCCATGCTAGGATATTGTGTGTTGAACATTATAGATGTTGTGCATTCCTTCATAACACTTGGGAATTTATAAACATGAGGGTAACCAACCGCTTTCTGATTATATATGATTTTATCCACAAGATAAAAATCTATTGTTAATAGATATAGAATGTATTTTTATGGATAAAAAGCTGTGGAAAAGTATGGACTTATGACTGGTAAGCATTCTTGACACATTTATAATACTAAACACTATGTAACAGGTATAAATTTCTTCCCTGGACTTTGTTCCCTTGTTCGTTTTTATACCATTATTTACTTTGTATTTGGACAGAATTATTGTGTTTGGTTATTGCCAGCATCCCCTGCCCCTTCCTCATACCCTTACTCTTCTTCCTCTGAATTTGCCTTCTAGAAATTTGTTTCCACAAGATTAAGTTTCTCTTGATTTTATACCTTAGATGTCTGTCTGTTTGTTTCTGTAACACTCCAAATCACCCCGCTTTTCTTCTTGTCTCCTTCAGTTTTTCAAACATTCAAAGGACTAAGTTTTGACCAATTCAGAATCTCTCTATTTTCAGGACTACTGGGCTGTAAAAAGCTCTAATATAAAGAGTAGACTCAGAGATTATAGAAGTTAAGGGAACATATCTCCTGGTGTATATTTGAAGACATTTTTAAAGGCTATCCCAGAATTATTTAAGAAAATAATAAGAAAGAAACAAATGAAGCAATATTCTGAAGGTGAATGTGGATATGTTTTTTTTTTTAAAACTACCAGAAACATCTTTATTTGCTTCTAGTCTCTGTACTGAGTTGTTACCTTATTTATATACAATACACTTAGTACATGATGAACTGTTTTCATCTCAGTGAAAAATACACCATTTTCTTACCAATTCATAAGTATAACACTTATACCTGGGCATCTCTCTGTGTAAGATCATTACTTAAAATAAGAAGAGGAGAATTTTTAGTAAAGACTAGATATTATATGTATAAAGACTAAATATTGCATTTCATACACAAGAATCAGATTCTCCCCCGGCCACACCACCAGAAAGTCTCCAACATGTCTCAAGTTAGGAGTAAAAGAGCATTCTCTAAACATTTGGACCTGTGAAGATCTAGAAAGAAGGAATGCATTGTTATTCCCAAGCACAAAATTGCAAGGCCATCAAAAACTTGTTCGTATTCTGTGTACAAGAACTATAAAGTTCTTTCATTTCCATTTTTAAAATATATTTGCATTGGATTATACAGAATGATATGTATAACAGCAAGGAATTTGTGGCCCATATACTTAGATATTCATCTGTATTGTCTTCAGATAGTTACATAGTTTCTAAATTGTATTTACTAAGAAATATTTTGTAGGGTTTACATGACATAGAAATATTTAGTTACAAATTGTTTCGATAGATACTCACACAGTGAGAATTATATTGTGTTTGTTTTTCCCTTTTATTTGTTGAGGAGAGTAAATGCTCTCATCTATCCCACAATGTTTGTCTTGTTAACCATTCTGAGTGGTAGCAATTATTATTTTTTGAGGCTATCCTTGGTTTTCACATTTTAAGTAAAGCCATTGTTATATATGCTTTCTCACCTGGATAAAATATACTTTAATCTAAATTCTCTCTATTAATATACTTATTTTGTGTGCAGTAACTTTGATTCAACATTACAACTTTATATATTATCAATATTCCTCTAAAACTAATGTTCTGTGGCAAATCTAACAACAGTCTTTCTGTATACACACAGCAAAAAAAAAATACCTTATTATAAATGTTATTTTAGTCAGGTTATGCTTTCTAAGATTTACTGTATATTTTTCCAGGCAGTAAATCTTATTTTTTAGATTCAAATATAAATTGAATATTATTGGCACATTGAAATAGTATTTACACAATAATATGCTAGCTTTATTCTAGTGACAGTTTACATTAATGTTCTTGAAATAATGCATTTAGCCTTTTAAACAATAGGTAAAAATGTTCTATAATTTTTAATATAAAAGATGTATTTCATTGGAAAAGAACATATACACTTCTGGCATCATTTGAAAGTATACTTTGATAAAGTTAAGGAACTTCCAGTATTTATCTAAAACTCATTACTACATTGCCGTTCAGTGTGCACAGCAAGACAGTCAATTAGCTCCACAAAAAACCTACTTGTCCTATTAAACAATAAGAAGTCTGCAAAAGAAAAAGATGTGAGCTATGGCGTTCTTCCATTTAATGTGAATAGAAACCATGGAGGTAAAATGGAATAGTGGAAAAGGTAAGTAGTTCTCAAGGCAAATAATAACTTTGCTCTATGAAGCAATTAAAAGTCCTGATTATATATTTTCTACTAAAAGCTCATCCAACAAGCTCTTGTTTATTAAGCTTTTACTATATCATATCGTGTAGTCTTTGAATTCTCAAGCATCAATATGATCCAAGCAGATAATAGTTTTAGGTTCATATATGGCATCTTCAACACTATTATCATAAATGTGTAAAAGTTTATATAGTTCAACATGAATATGTTAACATATCTATTATATAAGTAAGAGATGTTAAGGTAGAGGTTTGAATAATACATATGTTGTGAACATTTGTGTCTCAAACAAGAAGTTTTTTTTTAAAAGAATTTTACTTCTATAATACAGTAATAGACATGCTACTTTTAGATTCAATTATCAGTAGTTACAGTGTTTGATGTAAGGAATTCTATCATTCTCATGGTAGTCTAGTAATTTCCTGTTATATTTTTATGTGGCAGCAGTCTCAGGGAAGTGACATTCTTCTGTCACTTATTTGCCATTTAGATATAAGAAAGAAATAAGTGATCTTATCATCCAGGGATGTTTTGTATCTTCTTGTTCAGTTCTTCAGGAGTTCAAGTTCATGGTAAAGACCTTCATGAGGAAAAGTGTATAATTTCTTCATTTGTTTACTACTTACAGTTTTGTAGATAATGTCAGGCATTTTTGGTGTTTTCCCTTCTGTGCTGCAGTGTGCTTAGACCCGTCTCATAACATGGAAAATAGAGGCTGAGGAAATGAATTAAGGAAGGGCAGTGCTTATTACCTCAGGAAAGAACAGCAGTTAAAGGGAGGTCCCTAAGGGGGTACAAGTGTTGCCTTATAGACATTCACCCAGTCTTAGTTGACTTCATGTTTCAAGTTCCAGGTTGGATGTATCTCCGTTCTCAAGGACTGAGAGACAACAACTTCACAAACTATCTCTTAGATATGCCTTAAGTTAAAATGTTAAATTGTTTTATATGCAAGTATATATCTTAAATTATTGTCAAAATTATGCTGCCAAATCAATAGACTATTGGTATACAAACACACACACACACACACGGGTGTGGTGGGGGAAGACAGGCACAGAAAGAGACACAGAGGAACACAAATCTTTCACTAACTGAAAAATTCTAAAATTGCAACTTTTCAAGACTCGATTTTTTAAAAATATATCCTGGGCATTGCAGAGATCTTACATCTCCACAATGAAATGTCACAATGACTGCATTAACTTTAATTTTTTTCATCTTATAAATCTTCTTTGAAATGACATCTAACACTTCCGCACGAAAGCCTGGTCCCCAGGACTGACAAAAGCAAGGCTTTGGAAGTGATTGGACTGGAGAGCTTAGATCTCAATAGATTAACTCATGAACAGGTTAACCATTGAGTGGCTATCAGAAGGAGAATAATGTAGCAGGTGGGTCTTAATTGCAGGAATCAGGCCACTGGGAATTATCTTTTTATCTACCTTTCTCTTTTCCTACTTTTTCTTAGATTCATGACAAGTATGAATTAACTGCTTTGCATATGTCTTCCCTCCCTGCCATGATGTTCTACCTCACTGAGGCAGTGGAGTCCAGTAACAATGATACACTGAATGCTCTGAAATCACAGCAGATCATTCCCCAGTAAGTTATTTTCATTACCCTTTCTTTCTTTCTCTCTTTCTCTCTTTCTTTCTTTCTTTCTTTCTTTCTTTCTTTCTTTCTTTCTTTCTTTCTTTCTTTCTTTCTTTCTTTCTTTCTTTCTTTCTTTCTTTCTTTCTTTCTCTCTCTCTCTCTCTCTCTTTCTTTCTTTCTTTCTCTCTCTCTTTCTTCCTTCCTTCCTTCTCTCTCTTTCTTTCTTTCTCTCTTTCTTTCTTTCTCTCTTTCTTCCTATCTCTCTTTCTTTCTTTCTACTTTCTCTTCTTCTGCACACTCCTTACCCTTCCATTTCAGTGTTATTTTTCTCCTGCTTTCATCTGCATTTTCTTCTGTTCTGCTCTCTTTTCTTCTCACCACCCTCCCTTTTCCTCTAGCTTTTCTTAAATACAGGTATTCACTCATAATTTAGGATGGTCTCAGTTTGATAAGTATCCTAGAGTGGCCTTGATATAATAGTAACCCTCCTGCCTTGGGTCTTTTCGTGTTGATATTGAAGGCATGAGACACTATTCTGTGGGAGATTTGTGTTGTTTCATTGTAAATAATTATCCCACCCACTGGTTTAATAAAAAGCACTGATTGGCCAAAGGCAGGCAGGAAGTGTGGGCAGGGCTACCAGACTAAGAAAACTCTTGAGAAGAGGACGCACAGAGCAGAGCGCCAGAGAGAAGCCGGAAGAAGCAGAGGACAACTATGCTGCTGTGAGAAAAGGTACCGAGCCGCATGGCTGAGTAGGTTAAAAGACATGGGTTAGTTTAAGGGTAAAGAGCTAGCAAGTGATTTGCCTGAGCCTTAGGTCGATTAGTCTAAAACTATTGAAAGCATCTGTGTGTCTCTGTAGGACTGCGGGACTGTGGGACTGCGGGTCTGTGGGTCCTAAACCTTGAGGTTAGGCTCAAAAGTCTGGGACAGAAACCTCATACTACACCATTCCTGTCTCTTATTTTTCTGATGCTCAATGTTGATGGTCACTAATGCACATATATAAATGGGAAGTTAGTAGTTAAACAGATGCAGCAATGACTCTAGAGTTCAAGGATGGATAAACATGAAGTAAAAATGAATGTGGTAGAAGTCTGCTAAAAAGGTGGGCCCAATTTATATGCTTATTTTATTCTTATGTCTTCTGTTTTCTCTTTTTTTACATCCAAAATTTTCCAAGAATGGGGAAAGTACAAACATCTCTTGAGCACATAATGGGATGTTGAAAATGTAAGACTTTTAAAAGTATGTGAGTAGAGTTTGTATTTCTTTTCTGTTTAAGTTGTCAGCCACATCCTCTACACATTTTCTTAAAACTCATACCTTTGAATAAGGGGAGCACTCTCCCATTCCTGGTGGGAGTGTAAACTTGTACCACCTCTTTGTAAATCAGAATGGCAGATTCTCAGAAAACTGGGAATCAATTAACCTCATGATCCAGGAATACCATTCTTGGGCATATACCCAAGGATGCACACTCATACCATATGGACATTTGCTCATCTATGGGCATAGCAACATTTTTCATAATAGCCAGAGCCTGGAAACAACCTAGATGCTTCTTAAAAGAAGAATGGGTTAAAAAAAAATGATACATTTACACAATGGAGTATTACTCAGCAGAAAAATGGCAGCTTGAATGAAACTTGCAGGCAAATAGATGGAACTAGATAAAAACATCTTGAATAAGGTAATAATGACCCAGAAAGACAAGCATGGTATGTACTCCCTCTCAAGTGAGTATTAGAAGATAAAGGATAATCAGGCCACAACTTACAACCTCAGTGAAGCTAGGTAACAAGGGGAGCCTTAAGAAAGATATCCATGGATCCTCTGGGAAGAGGAGATAGGTAAGATTACCTAATAAACTTGGCACATGGGAAGAGGGAGTAAGGGGGGCCCACTGAGAAGAGAACATGAGGGAACAGGATTATAGAGTTGAGGGAGAGACAGAGAGTGAAAGCAAAGAAGCAGATATATTAATAGGAGACATTTTTGGATTTGGGAGAAACCTGGTACTAGTACCAGGGAAATTCCCAGGACGCCACAAGGATGACACCAGCTAAGACTTCAAGCAATAGTGGAGAGGGTACCTGAACTGTCCTTCCCCTGTAATCATATTGATGACCATTTTCATTGTCATCATAGATCCTTCATACAACAACTGATGGAAGCAGATGCAGAGATCCCCAGCTAAACACTGAGTTGAGCTCCCAGTCCAGTCAAAGAGAGGGAGGAGAGATTATATGAGCAAAGGGGTCAAGATCATGATGGGGATCCTATAGAAACAGCTGACCAAGCTCATTGACTCTGACCAACAGCTGTGGAGCCTGCATGGAAACTAACTAGACCCTCTGGATGTGGATGCCAGTTGTGTGGCTTGGGGCATTTTCTGGGGCTTCTGACCTGGGACCAGGATTTAGTTTTAGTGCATGAACTGCTTTCTGATTGTTTTGTTTTGTTTTGTTTTTTAGCTCACTCCTTATAGAAGGACACTCTCCTCAGCCTTGATACAAGGGGGGAGAGACTTGGTCCTGCCTCAGTTTGATATGCCAGACTTTGTTTACTTATCATGAGAGGTCTTATCCTCTGAAAAATGGAGGTGGGTAGGATGGGGGATGTGGGGGATAAGTAGGAGGCGGGAATGTGGTTGGTATGTAAACAAAACAACTTTTAAACAAAAGAAGAGACTAAGAAAAATTTTATTATATATTGCAATCTATAGAACACTTAAATTTATAATTCATGTGTAATGCATATTTTTACACCAGCCAGGCAGACATATTGCTTATATTTCTATGCTCTTTACTTCTGTTGGAAGTGGTCATGTTAGTTTTCTTACTTCCATCTTGTGAAATGCTAGTTTTTCTATTTTTATATCTTCTTCAGCCTTTCACAAACAACTAATACAGTGACATTCCTTCATTATTGAAACTATTCATTTGTTTGTGCGCCATTCTGTCCTTCTTATACATTTTTCTCTAGATTACAGTGTTCATTTTGGTTTTATTGCTGTTCTTTCTCTGCCACCTATACACTCACTAAAAAGGTAAATGTTGAAGTCAATCTGTCTGCCCTCCCTTTTATTCATCTCTTACACTCTCATCTTTTATTTAGACAAAAGTCCCATCTGAACATTGATTATCCATACATTATCTTGCAAATTATAACTTCTTCCTTCAAACCAAAGACTCACGGAGGAAACATTGTTGTTCCTATTTATATATTTGCAGATTTCTTTTTTTTTTTTTCATTTTCACTATTAGATAAGATCTCACTGTGTTGAGAAGTCCATCTAGAACTCACTCTTTTCCTACCTCTTCTTCCAGAGTGATGGGATTACAGATGTGTGCAATCCTCTCTGGTACTCATGACTTTAAATAGTTTAGAATATATAATTTTGTTAATACCACTGTTTGACTGCATCATTTTTGAGTAGGTCCGATATGTCTTATTCATCATAATCCTTTTACATTGGAAAAGCCAAAATTTTTATAACATATTTATGCATGATTTCTGTAGAAAATTTCTGACTGTTATTTAATGTTTTCATTGTATTTTTGAAAAGTAAATATGTTTAAAATGACCAGTTTAGTACTATTAATAAGTAGACATACTAACCTTTTAAGTTTTCCTTTATTCTTGCAGATTAGTAGCACATATAATCCCTACACATATTTTGATGTTCTGAAATAAATCAATAGATTGTTTTAGACTATTTTATTATTTTTACACCAGTAATAATTCAAATACTTTATTCCCTTTATATATAATTTTGTGAATATGAGTCAGTAAAGTATGACACATAATTCACTTTTTAAAAATGAATATTGTTAGAATAAGGAAAAGCTTGATTATTATAAAGCTACAGATGTTGATAAAGACAAGATATACCCTATAACTTTATTTATTTGATCACTCATGCAAGAAAATTGCACATCCTTTTATGGCTACTTTACACAATCATATCAGATAACTATTACTTATTCCAATAAACAAATTAAACTGACGTATGAAATAGCCCAAGATACTCCTGAGACTTCCAGTTAAATAATTTACAAAGTAACTATGTTATTTGCTCCACAGACTGTAATGGCATTTCTTCCATTTAAAATATACATAGTAAATATGTTTGGCTATTTTACACAAATATGTATGCGAATCTGGGAACAATATTTTAGAAATATAATCAGAAAAACACATGATATCTACTTATCCCATGATAAGTGGCTGGTTTTTGCACTTTTATCTTTCATATATCTTAAGAGAATAATGTACCATGTAGAGCTTTCCAGAACCCATTTTATAGGTTAATAAAATGGAGTAAACTAAACATATACATATGCATTATGCAAATAAATAGTGTTTTACTAGAAACAAGCTAATATGAAATATTTTTGTTTGGAAGATGACTGGCTACATTGATGTTAGTCTGAGAAACTTACACACCCCAACTGTGTGATCTTCCACATATATTCTGGAGGTTGCTAAATAGTGATGTAAAACATCTAGGGGAAGAAAACAGACCAAAAAGGGAGGTTCTAGGAAGATGATCCAATTTGTCATGTAAACTTCAGATAAAATATTTAGTAATTCATTGTTTCTTTGTTGTACATTTTCCAAGAATTATTTCAGTATTTTGCAATTCCTATGGTACAGATATTTTTATTTATTTTAAATCAAACTATTTCAAATTTACTTTTATTTTGACATTAATATTTGCAAATAGAAAATGGAAATAAAGTTACTGCACAGAGGTAAGGTCATGTATGTAGTATAATATCTATAACACACAAAAATAAATAATAAAATATACGAACATTACATATATACATATGTAATATATATATATATTTCGATGGGAAATAGGTAAGAGTGTCCAAAGAAAGTTTTCCTGAGAGCACTGTGAACAGACTCACGGTTTTGCACTGAACAAACACCAAACACCTCTGGCCAATCCTACCAAGCATCCAGTGCTATGTATATATATACACACACACCTATATGCACATACATACATATTAACATACATGTACATATACAGTATATATTGAAGTCAATAAAGATACTATTTTCATCTTTCAGAGGCAAAACCAGAAAAATATCAGAAATAGTACAAATTTTCTTAACTGGCTAATGCAAAAAAGATATCAGATAAAATGATTTTTATATCTTCCATTTCTCTTTCCTTTATGCCTTTGTATGAATTGCTACATAATAAGTTACTTAGATATTTAAAAATGAAATAAAGGAATGTTTATCATCCTACAAATGAAGACACAAGTATTTTGTATTGATTTTTTTTATTATTACTTTTTTTTTTTACCCACCACTGCTCCATCTCCCGCCCCTTCTCCCAGTCAGTCTCCAGTCTCTCCCTGCCCCAAACCAAAGGTGAGTGTATTCTGTTTGGTATATCCAGTTGAGGTGGGACCGCGGCCCTCCTCTCAGTATCAAGGATGAGTAAGGTGTTCCTCTGTAAGGAATGAGGTCTAAGAAGCCAATTCATGCACAAGGATTAAACTCCCCTCTGACTGCAAGAGTTTCAACAAGGTGCCCATGCCATTCAACTGTCATTTACATTCACAGGCTTTTGATCCTTTCTAGGAAGGCTCATCAGCTGTCATTTCAGTCTGTGAGCTCCCAATAACACAGGTCAGCCATCTCTGAGGGTCTTCTCCTTGTAATCCTGAACCCTCTGCTCATGCAGTCTCTCCTCCTTCTCTTCAGTTGGACCAGTAACTAGACCAAGTGTCTAGCTTTGGATCTCTAGCATTTGCTTGATGAAGGTTCTATAATGCCAATTAGAGTAGTCATTCATATGAGAATATGAGGCCAGTTTAGGTACCCTCTCCACTATTGTTTGGGGTCCTAGCTGGGCTCATTTTGTGGGTTCTTGGGTGTTTTCCTAGCACCAGTTTTCTCTTTAACCTCACAATAGCTCCTTCCCAAGATATCCACTTTTCTCTTCCTTTCTGTTCCTCCCCGCCTACTTCTCTCATGTTCTCTTCTCACCTTACCTTGTTCCCTTCCATATGATTCAAATTTATTCAGGAGACTATCTCCACTTCCCCTTCCCAGGGGGATTTACTGATGTCTATCTTCCTTCTGTTATCTGACTACTGTGTGTGTGGGTGGGGGGTGCTTTATGTCTATAATCCACTTATGAGTGAGTGCATCCCATGTCTATCTTTCTGAGTCTATGTTACCTCACTCAGGATGATACTCTGCAGATCCATCCATTTGCCTGTAAATTTCAGGATGTCATTTTTTCCCCTGAGTAGTAGTATTTCAGGTTCAGGGCTCACATTTTGCTTTGGATAACAAATGAGAGGGCTCATCGCTGGGAAAAGCTAATTCTCTCACCAGTTAAATATCAACTTTTTTTTTTTTTTGTCTAGGATTTAATCCTGTGAAATTGCCCACCTTCCACTTCTGCATGAATATTGATATTTAAATATCTCATAATGATTTCACTCACATTTTTGCTTTTTTTTTCCTCAGAGATTTACACCTTTTTGAGTTATATTTATGATTTTTTGAATTCATTTTTAAAAATTGTTCAAGGTCATTTTATTAGATACCAGTACAATGGGGACAATTTGTGAAGAAGACATGTCATTGTTTGGCATGTTGCTTTTATTTTTGAACTAGAAATTGTGAATTTGGGATATTTTGTTGGATGAGAATGAGTTGACAGAAATTAAGAAAACAATTAAAGACATTATAGAATTGAATGAACGTAAAACATACCCAAACTTGTGGGATAAAATGAAGGTTTCTATAAGACACAGCTCATAGCATTAATTGCCTACATAAAAGAAGAAGAAATAGAAGAGAAAGAATAAGAGGGAAGGAGGAGAAGGAAGAGGAGGTCAGAGGGCCCTTATCCTTGTAATTACCAGTGTAATTGAAAGATCTAGAATAAAAAGAAGAAATTGCACCTAAAAAGTATTGCCAGCAAGAAATACTCAACTCACTGCTGAAATCAACAAAATAGAAAAATCAACAAAAAAACAAAGAATACATGAAACAAAGGGTTGGTTGTTTGAGAAAATCAGTAAATTTGATAAATCCTTATTCAAGTTAAAGACTCAAAAATCTCCAAATTAGCATTAGGAATTAAAAGAGATACATAACAACTAACACTGAGGAATGCACTGAACAGCAGATACACTTTAGAAACCTCTACTCCACAAATTGGAAAACCTGAAAGAAGTATCACTTGCCCAAGGTTAATAAAGAGCAGATAAACAATTTTAACAAACCTATAATATTCAGTGAAATAGAAGCTGTACCAAAGTGTACCAACCAATAAAATTGCCAAGGGCCAGATGGTTTGAGTACAGAATTCTACCAGACTTAAGAAGGGGGGCTTAATGCCAATATTCCTCATATTACTTTTCAAATTTACTTCACCAAACAGACAACGAAGGAATATTACCCAGTCTACTTTATGAGGCCACAGTTATCCTGATACCTAAAAAAGACAAAGACCCAACAAAAAAAAGAGAATTATAAGCTAATTTCTCTTATGAACGTAGCTTTAAAAATTCTCAATAAAATAGGAATTATTTTGCTATAGTTTCATTGAAATATTGACTATGCCTTTAGAGCTGATATAAGTTCCTTAATGTTCCCGAAGGATTTTAGGGTTTGGTCTCTTATATGCATCTGAGTTTAAAGTTTTGGATGTGTTACTTTTCCCCTTTATATATCTTTGAAAGTGTGATCATCTCAGAATGGCCCCACATCCCTAAAATTCCTTCTTCAGCTTCATCTTATCTACAGTAATGCTTCCCTCTGTGCTTCTTATTGGATTGATCAAGTCTTTCATTTCCAAACTTTCAGTTTGGTTACTTCTTAAAGTCTTTAAGTTCTCTAATGTACCCTCTCCAAGCACTGAGTTTCTACTTTATTGCAGACTCATTTTACTAGGTCCTTACATATCTAGGTCCTGAACTGACTCTCTGTCTAGTCCATCCGGTGTTTTGAGTTCCTTTCTATTTTGTCATTGATTCTCTTTAAAATTAGGACTCTGAGTCTATCTTTGGCACTTCGGTTGTTTCCTTAAAGTTCCCATTATTGAGAAGTTTTCAATGTTTGAGGTGTTATCATGAGTTCTTGTCTTGTGTATGTTTGTGTGTGTGTGTACTTGTGTGTGTATGTATGTGTGTATGTGTGTATGAGTATATGTGTGTGTGAACACATGTGTGTATATGTGTGTGCATGTGTGTGCTTCAGTGTGTATGTGTGTGTATATGTATGTGTGTGTGCACGTGTATGTATATGTGTGTGTATGTGTGTGCGTGTGTGCGCATGTGTTTATATGTGTGTGTATGTATGTGTGTATGTATGTGTGTGCATTTGTATGTGTTGTCAATTTCTTGCATGGTTGTGTCTTACAGTCTTTATCCACAACTTCCCTTATTATTTTATTTTGTGCACATCCTCTTGGTGAACTTTCTTCACTTGGTACTCTGTTTCTTCTTGCTGTTTAGGGGGAAGAAAACTGCAGTTCTCATTAATGATTTACAGTAATGTCATCATTGAATTGCAAGAATAGACACTTGAATTTTTCACTTGAATCCCAAGTAAGGCGATTGTCACTAAGATACATTTTGGAGGGAAATGTAGCTTATAGATATTTTAGAGCTGAGAGTATCAATATTTAAGTAAAGAAATTAAGAATGAATGGAGGAAACAAGAAAGAGTGAAATATGAAGATAGAAAGTATAAAGGTTAGAAGTATGTGCTGTTGAAACAAAGAAAAATTTTGTAGCTGTAGAAAAGCCATAAAGTTCTATTTCTGTAAGAAAACATTAAAATATCAAAGCTGTATAACTTAAGCACAGCATTTTGAATACAGTATTAAAATTGGAAAATAAAGAAAAACCCAAGAAAACTATAATTTTAAAAAATGCAGCTGAAGATTAATATGACACAGAAGCTTGTTTGAAATTTGCATTTTTTTCCTGTTGGGATGACTGTTTCCAGGAGCAATTCAGCTTCAGACAGTGGGGGAAGACCACTGTTCTCAGTAATTCTGACAAGTTAACTTACAGATGAGAAGATTTTTATTTCCATATTCTGACTCCTGAAAGAGTTGTGGTATAAATGTCACCCCTCCTGGAAATTACCATCTTTCCTCTGGTGACTAAGGATTAACTCTCACGTGCAGGTATTTCTGAAATTCAGAATCTGAGGACTTTATGCTTGACCACCTTGATGTGAGCAGTCAGGACACTGTGTTGGCTTCTGCAGTGTGGTTCTTTGTAACTCACAGTGAGTGTGATCAGGAGGGAGAATCCTTTTCTTGCCTGACTCACCTCAGCTTCGGGTCCCCTAGCTACACTTTCATACTCATTGCTATGCTTATCCTGTTCCAGTCCATGAACATCTTGTGTGGATTGATGGATTGTTTTTAGACCGTTGATACTGTCTCCCTCTTTCTCTCAGGCTTTTGCTTAGAAAGCAAATTGCTGACCGCCACAGGTTGACCAGAAGGTCGGCAGAAGTAGCCTTGTACCTGTGTGCTCGAGGAGCCCAGGTCTTCTTCTTTCCCCATTAGTATTTAAAATCAAATTTAATGTATTTATATAGGGAATAAAATATAATAGGTTGATACAGAGCTCTCATAACTATTATAATTTTAAAAAATACATGCCAGCATCATCAGAGGCATGCACTACAAACAAAATACATTTATTTAGACTCATATGACTCTAACAATCTGCTTTTCATAAAATAATCGACCAACATTAAAAATGAACAGGAGGGTTAAGTGAGTAATTTCTACTGTATTCTCCAAGTATAATGTTATGCAAATGATAAAATTTGCTAATTTAAAATGTTTATTAGAATTATCTTACAAAATTAATTGTGAATGGTTTGTTTTTATTAATACATTTAAGAATGTAGAAGCAATTTTAGGGCAGAGACATAGAAGCTCAATATAAAAGCAAATAACCAAAACATTTTTGCTTACCATGGAACATGTATATAATTCTTCCAGATTGATCATTGCTACCTGTGTCTAAATTATTTTTGGGATTGATCATCTTAAATTAGTAAGTATAACATTTAGAGTGCTTCAAATAGAAGTAAACTATTTTAAGATATTTATTTACTCAGGAGATCTTCCCTATTTCTCCTTCCCAGGGGGACCCATGGTTGTCTCTCTTATGTTCCTCCTATTACCTAGACGCTCAGATTTTGTGGATTGTTGCCTGGTTATCTTTTGCTTTTTGTTTAAAATCCACTTAGGAGTGAATATATACCACGTCTATCTTTCTGGGTCTGTGTTATGTCACTCAGGATGATACTCTCCAGATCCATCCATTTGCTTGCAAATTTCAGAATGTCATTTTCAGTGCCAAGTAGTATTCCATTATATAAATGTACCATATTTTTTAATCCTTTCTTCAGTTGAGGGGCATGTAGGTTGTTTCTGGGTTCCAGTGATTATGAATAATGCTACTATAAACATAGTTGAGCTGATGCCCTTGAGGTAAGAATGTTGCATCCTTTGGGTATATGCCATCATATGCAATTCTCGAAACTGATACCATTTGTTTCACGTTTTATATAGAAATGCTTTTTATACCAAAAAGATATTTACCTTGATTGTAATTAGATAAAAGACCTTAATAGTGAGATTGTGGGAGTGTAAACCCAATGACTGAGCCAGCCTAACCCAACCCACAAGAGTGAGTCCACTCCTGACGTTGCATGAGATGCTAGGATCTAGTGGCCAATGGCCCAGAGAACTAGGACAAAACAAACCCAGTTTGGAAAGAAAAAAAATTGTTCACAAAATGATGCCTATTTATATTCTGGAGTGCTACGTTAGTGACTACAATTATCACCACAAAGCTTTCATCCAGTGAATGATACAAACAGAGACAGAGATCCACAGCCAAACATTATAATGAGTTCAGCGAATATTGCCAGTGAGAGGGAGGAAGGAATGGAGGATCCACAGGGTTTGAGAAACACAGCTAGAAAACCCACAGATCAACTATCCTGGGCCCACGTGGCCTCCAGAGACTGAAAGGGCTGCAAGGGAGCCTGCATGGGACCGGCCTAGGCGCTCTGCATATATGTCACGGCTTGTTCTACTTGAGAGACCTCTAACAGTGGGATCAGGGGTCTATAAACTATGACAAATTTAATATGCTTTACTTTAGAGTAGAAAATTTAATGATGGTTTTTTTCTCTCAAAAATTTTACATAATCTGTCAATTAAATGCTTCTAGGGATACACTGTGAATTACACATTTCAATTTAGTCCGTTTTATATTTTATAAATTTATTTATAAAAAGTCTCTGTTACTTTAGTTACTGCTCCCCCTACCTTCTCTTCTCCTAAACCTCCCAGATAGCCTTCAGCCCCCCCCCCCTCGACTCCCCATCTCCTATTTATCCAAAAAGAACAAAAAGACCCAAGCTGGGTCAGCTCAGCTTGGCGCATCCACTCTAGGTGAGTCTGATTTCCTCATCCAAATATCAAGACTAGGTTAGGTGCTGCTTTGCAGAAAATGAGCTTCAAGTTGCCAGCCCATGCACAGGAACACAGTCTGATCCCATACCTCACTGCCCATGCCATTGGACAGTTGCCTACCCTTAAAGGGCCTAGCTCCTTTTCCCGATGGTTCCCCAGTTGCTTTTCTTCATTCAGTGAGCTCCCCAGAGCTTCAACCAGCCGTCACTGTGGGAATTTTCCTCATAATCCCTATCCCCTTGCTCATACAGACTCTCCTCCCCTGCTCTCAGCTAGACCAGGAGCTCGGCCCAGTGCTCAGCCATGGATCTCTGCCTCCACCTCTATTCATTGTTGGATGTAGGTTCTGTGATGACACTTAGGGTGGTTATTCATTTGATGATAGGGGAAATCCTGTTTAGATATCCCCTCCACTATTGTATGGAAACCTAGCCAGAACATCCTATGAGTTCTTGGAGTTGTCCCTCCCACCCAGTCTCTTTCCAACCCCACATGGGCTTCCTCTGTTGAGATATCCATCTCTTTTTTTCCTCCCTCTTTATTGCTCCTCTCACTCAACCATCTCCTATGTTTTGTTCCCACCTCTTCTTGGTTGCAACCTGTTATGATCCCAATTTGCAAAGGTGATCTTCTCTATATTCTCTTCCTAGAGGAATTTCTGGATATCTCTCTTAAGTTCCTTCTGATCCCAAGCTGTTCAGGGATTGTGGTTTGCAGCTGGGGAAATTTTTTTCTTTCTGTCTAAAGTCCACTATGAGTGGGTATGTCCCATGCCTATGTTTCTGGGCTTGTGATACCTTGCTTAGGAGGATATTTTCTATATCCATCCATTTGACTACAAATTTTAGGATGTCATGGGTGTTTTTTTGTTTGTTTGTTTGTTTTTTTTTCTGTGAGTAGTCTTCCATTGTGTAGTAGATATATCACAGTTTGTTGATTAATTTTTCAGTTGAGGGGCATCTAGGATTTTTTCAAGGTTCTTGCTATTTCAAATAATGCTGCTATGGACATAGTTGAGTTAATGCCTTTGGGGTATGAATGTGCCTCCTTTGGGCATATAACCAACAGTGGTATTGCTGGATCCATGGGGAGATTGATTCCCAGTTTTCTTAGGCACTGCCATACTGCATTCCAGTGTGGCTATACAAGTTTATACTTCCACCAACAATGGAGGAGTGTCCTCCTTGTTCCGCATTCTCTCCAGCATACGCTGTCATCTGTGTTTTTGATCTTAAACATTCTGACAGGTATATGATAATATCTCAAAGTTGTTTT
The DNA here is from genome assembly GCA_033318265.1 of Phyllotis vaccarum. NCBI lineage: Eukaryota > Metazoa > Chordata > Mammalia > Rodentia > Cricetidae > Phyllotis > Phyllotis vaccarum. The sequence continues at coordinate 48,319,451 of JARWLC010000012.1, read as the reverse complement.
AATTTGCATTTCTCTGGTGGCAAAAGATGTTGAGCATTGTTTTAAGCGCCTTTTAGCATGTTGAGAATTTCCTTTTTACCTCTGAAATCCATTTTTAATTGGATTATTTATGTTTTGGGGCTCTAGTTTCTTGAGTTTTCTATGTATTTTAGAAATCAGTCCTCTGTCAGATGTAGGGTTGGTGAAGAACCTTTCTGATTCTGTAGGCTGTCATTTTATCTTATTGACTGTGTTCTTTACCTTAAAGTAGCTTCTCCGTTTCAGGAGATTCCACTTATTTATTGTTGTTCTTAGTGTCTGTGTTACTGGTGTTATATTTAGGGAGTGCCAATGCATTGGAGGGTACTTCCCACTTTCTTTTCTATCAAGTTTAATGCAGCTCGGTTTATGTTAAGGTCTTTGATCCACTTGGATTTGAGTTTTTGTGCAGGGTGATAGGTTTGGATCTATTTGTATTCTTCTACACACTACAATCCAGTTATGCCAACACCATTTGTTGAAGATACAATATTTTTTCCATTGAATATTTTTGGCCTCTTTCTCAAAAATCAGTTGTTCCTAGGTGTGTGGGTTAATGTTGGAATCTTTAATTCAACTCCATTGATCCATAAGTCTGTTTTTTATGCTAATACCAGGCTGTATTTATTATGGTAGCTCTATAGTATAGCTTGAAGTCAGGGATGGTGAAGCCTCCTGAATTTCTTTTATTAAACAGGATTGTTTTGGCAATCCTGGGTTTCCTGTTATTCCATATGAACTTAAATATTGTTCTTTCAAGTTTTGGAAAAAAAATCATGTTGAGATTTACATTAAATCTGTAGGTTGCTTTGGATAAAATTGCCATTTTTACTATGTTGATCCTACCTATATCCAGGAGCAAGGGAAATCTTTCCATTTTCTGATATCCTCTTCTATTTCTTTCTTCAGTGACTTGAAGTTTTTGTCAAACAGAATTCTACTTCTTTGATTAGAGTTATGGCAAGATATTTAACGCTATTTGCAGCTATTATAAATGGTGATGTTTCCCTTATTTCTTTTTCAGTAAAACCATTTGTGTATAGGAGGGCTATTGATTCTTTTTGAGTTAATCTCTCATATCAATGATAATATCAAATTGTCTTTGGCAAAGAATTTCTCATAGAAACAATATTACATATTTGTATGAAATTCTCAAATTAGTCCCTTAAAATCTATATTACCTGCTCTGCGGTTTTAATAAAAGTATTATAAAATCTTTAAATATCTGGAGTACTTTTTCCACAGGCAATATTTCACTTTGTCTATACAATATTCTGATTTTGTAAGGCTGTCCATTGACTAGCACAGTTTTTCAGGATAATTCCTTGAAAAATGTTTGAATGAATCCTTGTGCATCTTTTGGATTTTATAATCAAATACCTTGAACATTTGTTTTTAATTCATCCTTGATTCTAATATTTGAAAGTGAAAACATTTATTAGATTTGAAAGTATTAGACTGCATTGTCTTTAAGTGTCTTCCATGCACTATACAAGACTGGATTTTGATGTCTGTCACCAAATTTCACTGCGGTATTTTTGTCTTCTCTTAGATGTAGTGACTAACAAGACCTACTGAGTACTATTCAGTAATAGTTATAGATGATGAAGTATATCTAAACCTTGCCCATATTATATTATTAATTTTAAAGGTCTAACAATTTCAGAAATAGTAAACATAACTGAATTATTAAGCTATTTCTTATTTATTTAGATGCAAGTTTCATTTTCTTTTATGCTTTGAGCTTTATATTTTTGATTTTATTATTGAAGTAACCAATAGGTGCAGAATCCTAAGTTTCTTTTGGTAGAGATGTTGCTGGTGCTTGTTTGAATTACATTTCAAATAGTACCCAGATCACTATCCTATGCACAGTATTTGTAATCTCTATATAAATTTCTAAGTCACAAGGCCAAAGCAATTAGCCTTTTCCAAGTTATGAGACTCTTAACTATTTTCCTTATGAAGGCTTCAAGGCAATGTTATCATCAGGAGGAAGAACGGCTCAAGTTTAATGAACTACGAGAAGCATTCTCCCTCTTTCCCTCTCTCCTCTGTTCCTCCCTCTTACTTCCTCTCCCCCTCTCTCTTTCAAACCACACACAGAGACAGATACACACACACACACACACACACACACACACACACACACACACACACACACACACAGAAAGGGGGGGGTTCCTTCACTTACTAGAGTAGGATAAAGGATTCCTAAAACAAACAAACAAAAACATGGAAGTCTTGTATTGGCAGATAAGAATCTCTAAAGTTGTACCTCTACTACCACTGATGACAGCTGTGTGGTTTGATACAGCAATGTTCTCAGAGCAAACAGATAGCTACAGAACAACCTTAGCTCTATCATTTATCTTTGGACACAAGGGAGAATCCAGACCACAAGGAGATTCCTCAGTGGGACCATATTTAGAAGGGAATAGGTCATATTTGGGGAGTTGTATTAGCTCATTTACTAGGGTACTAAAATTCCTCTGGGATAAAAGAAGGAACTTAAAGGCCATCTAACAAGCATCTAAGGGATTATTTGACAACATTTCAGTATATTGTATATTGTGGTATATCTTCACAATACACTCCCAAATGTGGATGTTAGTAGTTAACATAGACAAGAGCCAGATAATTCAGCAAAAAATGTCTTGTTAACTAATTCATTTACCTAGATGTTATAAGGCATTGTTTTTAGAAACCTTTTCAGGTTGATCTCACCAAATACACAGATAAAGAAGAAATTGTGAGACTGTCTAACCATTTATTTATTGTGCTGTTTTTTCGCCTGTCATTTATAAGTCACTGTATAACTTTCCAATCTAACAGAATGCAGTGGTACATAGTACACTCAACTCTACAGACCAGATCATACAACTTAGTTTTACTTCTCTGGATCAATATCGTTTGTGCTGACTGCCCTTTATACCTTTCAGTGGAATAGTCATATTGATATATAAATGTAATGGTTCACTTGAATATTTATTCTTAATTTGTCTACTTTCATGTTATATTAAATATAAGTATACCATTACTGTCTTTATATATATTCTTTGAAAAAATGTAACATTGCTTTTTGATTGTTATTATATATTGATATATATGCATACTTGTTCTTTGATAACTACAATGCTTATTCATGAAGTTAGTTACTTTCCTAATGTATGTGATGTTTCATTTTATTATTTCATGCTTATACCTTTGATATATTGCTTTTATATTCATAGTCATTCTGTTTTAAAGTATTTTATATTATATATACAATCTTTTATTTAAATAACTATATTATTTTTATATACATGGTTACATATTTATTTTTGTAATATTATTAATTATTTATTTAAATCAGTGCCTTATCTAGTCATAATCAGAAAGGCTCCTCTGGCTGAGAACAGGAACTGATGCCGAGACCCCTAGTCACACATTGTTCGAAGGGTCTAAATTGGAGGTTTCCCTCAAATCCCTCCCCTCACAGCTTAGGGAATCCCATGGAAGAGGAGATGGAGGATACCGGGAGAATAAGGCCCTCTGAATCAACTAAGCAAGGGACATATGAGCTCACCGAGACTGAAGCAGCAAGCACCAGGGCCTCTGCCTATATAATATGGCTATTAGCGTAGCACTTTTATGGGCCTCCTAACTAGGAAAATATGTGGGTCTCTGACTATTGCCTGCTCTTGGACTATTTTTCTCCTGTTGGATTTCTGTGTTCAACTTCAATAGGAAAGTTTTATTAAATTGTGTCTGGTCATTTCTTAGAAGCCCACTATTTTTCAATGAGAGATAGAAAGGGAGTAGATCTGGAGGGGAGTGAAGAGGGGCAGGGGCTTGGAGGAGTGGACAGAGGAGAAACTGTAAGTAGTATATATTTATTGTGCGAGAAAAAAAAAACTACTTTCAATATCTTTAATTTTAAATATATTTTGATTATATTCTTGCCTTTCTCCAAGTCCTTTCAGATTGTATCCCTCTCCCCACCCAACCAACTTAAGATATTTTTCAAAAAACCATATAACAGAAACTTCTATATAACAAAACACAAATAATCCCCCTACCAAAAAGCTGGGAATTCCTTGTCATTTCATATTGATCCTCCTGAACATGAGGCCTGACTTGGAGTGACCTGTCTACCCAGTGTCACTCTTTTGGAAAAGACTTCTATACGTATATATGAGTAAGAACCAGAGTAAGTGGAAAAGAAGGCCCTCTAGATCTCCATTATCTAAGAGCATATGAAATCACAGAGACTGGGGGAGCAAATACAGGGCCTCTGCATATGTGGCTTCCAGGTTAGTGTTTTCATGGGATTCCTGGGTGTGAGAATGGAGTAACTGACTTTCATGCCCTTTCCTGTGCTTTCGCCCTTCTTTAGATTTGCCTGGCTCAAATTCCATGTGAACGTTTTTGCTTTATCTTATTATATTTTTTTGATAAAACTATACTATATTTGATGTTTAACTGCTTGAGCCGACTATGGTTTGTAATAAAAAAAAGTTGCTATTTTAATTAAACTGTGCTATTTTTTTCTGCTGAAAGGAAACTTTTTTCTTTTAATTGAAAGTTGCTATTCACCAATTCACCTACTCCATAAATGCCTTAGGTTTTGGGTTTTGCTATCAAAACCTTATCTCCACATTTCCCATTTTCTAATTAGCCTTTATAGTTTTATACAGGAGCAAAGCCTGTCAAGTTTGTTTGCCATTTAAAATTCATAGATAGCCATATTGTTGACCAGAATTCCTAAAGCTACTCACATTATTTATGTCGGTCAATGCGTGACATTTGGGTTTGCAGTATGGGAAATTCTTGTGTGTATTTCAAAAAGCTTTTATCACATTGTACCTGACCTTTCACTTCAGTAACGACCACTCACAGCTCTTTTAAACAACTCAACCTGTTTCCATTGAGTGCAAAAAAGTACCTCTGTTGTTAGCTACTGTGCTCTGCCTTTTATTTCTAACTAACTTTGATACTTCATGCAGTTTGTTCTTAAATAAATAATATGTTAAATTTTCTGTGTTGTTCCTGAATTCTGTATGTTCTTTCTCGTGTTTTTTGTTTGGAACCTTTTTGTTTTCAACTTTTGCACAGACAGAAAGAGAGAGAGAGAGAGAGAGAGAGAGAGAGAGAGAGAGAGAGAGAGGAGAGAGAGAGACAACTTCCATAAACTAAATTCATATAATTAAAATATAAATGACAATCTTAACTACACATTCCTGTTAGTGAACATGTATTGAAAATACATATAAAAAAAGTATTTCATATATAACACTATTGAAATTATCATTTGAATGATAAAAATTTATAAATATTAGAAATTGGGCTATGTTTACATGCTGTAAATACTCCTTTATTAACTCCTCCATTTTCGTATCTCTCATGCTCTGAGAGCTTACATATAATCATATTCTCTTTTATACTGTCTCTCTGCCAGTCTTGTTAGTGCATGGAGGTGTGCACAGACATAAAAGCAATTTGGTTCCTCCTAAGCGATTAACTGGATGTCTGATCATTACCTCAGTGTTGTATAATGTTACTTTCTCTGGACATACTGTCAAGGTTTTAAACTAACGTCTCTCCTTGAGGAAATAGGAAAATTATAATTCAAACGCCGCTTCTCATGCAGGGAAACTAGAAGTTTGAATCGGTCCACACTTATTTCACATTGCTTATGAAAGAACTTCAAGAAAAAAATACCTACTAAGTGACAGCAAAATCAAGGTCAGAGAATAGCAAATTATGGTGGAACTTTCAAAAATAGATGAAATGTGGAGGACCATTGTCAGAAACTTCCAAAATAAATTGGGTCAACTATACAAAACTTGAAAATTCGAAGTCACTTTAGAGGACTTGATGTTTGTTTGTCCTTGTGCACCAGTAAATTCATTTTTCTTGGTGTATTTAAAGCTTAAAAATTATGTGTTGACTAATTCTACAATTTTCCAAGATTTTTCCATATTTATATTCTACTAATGTCTAAGATTTGAAAAAAGTCACTAGTACACATATGAGTTATAAATTAATAGTGTGATGAATGTATGTACATACTGTATCGACATGTTTTGCATATGTACATTTTGTATGTGTATATATTAAATGCATATCCATATCTATATATAATACGTATATATATACTTATATACCTATTTATATTATATGTGGGTATTAATTTAAAAGTAGATATATTTAATCCAGAGAAGAATTCATGTCTCATGACTGTTTTATTTATATTTGTGAATCCTTATTTAGAACACCAATTTTATTCAATTAGTAAGCACAATTCTTATCTTCTATGCAAATACAAACTGTCAATAAAATATATTTTCCACAATATGAGAAAGATAATGTCTATAAAGCAAAGGATTTGTTTGCAATGTATTATCAAGAAATGATAAGAATTTAAGCCAAGACAGGAAAAGAGATAAAAATAAAATAAGATAAAATAAACCAAGTGGAAAAATCTAGGAAGCCTGTGTTACAAACACATGCTTGATAATTTGTTTAATGTAGGTTCCCACTTTGGCATAAAGGAGTTTTATCCAACAAACAAAGGTTTAGAAGACTTGGTCCTCAGAATCCCACAGCAAACTCTCTGCTAACCACAAAATTTGCTAAGTCAAGAGGTCTGAAGCCATGTTTGCTGGGTGGTTTTGTTTCGTAAGCTTCTGTTACAGACAATGGGATTTCTACTAGCAGCTGGAATCTCATCAGAACAGTTTCAAGCTCTGAAGAACAATAGAAAACTGAGACAAGATTTGGACTATGGTCCTAGATCTTCACAATACCTCTGTAATTAAAACTGCACAGATCTCTGGTTGGTTATCTTCCATACAAACTAAGTAAATGGCCACAGAGCCAGGTACTGAAAGCTGACTTTTCCACATGCATGAAAACATCAAAGTACTTAAAAAAAATGCCAAGAAATTAAATGTCAGAAAACTACCAGGGAACATACCTAATGATTACCCAGTGATTTGGTATATATGGTGTTTTAGGTCCACATATGACAAAGAGCAAGACTTCAACTTCATGATGTACTGTATAATCTACCTGTGCAGCATGTCCAGTTCATCTTCACGAAGGCTTTGACAGCTTTAATAAGTTGCATGCTTCAAATTTCTATTTAATGTGGAGCAATGCATCAGCCCCTGGTGTTGATCAGTGATTGCTACTCCATTCTTAACACAATAATAACTCTTTTCAACACACACACACACACACACACACACACACACACTTAAGCATTTATGCAAGATTTTTAGACTTTACCTATAATTTCTTTGTGTATGGGCTAGAAGAACATAATAAAATCACCAATTTTTGCCTGGAATTGTGATTTTTCTAACTGTTTAGTTTTAAAACATACTATTATTCATTCTCTTAGCTTTGATCCTGCTTTCTGTCCAGTCATTCTTCACTTCATTTCAACAACAACAAAAAATCTTAATATAACTATTTTAGAACTTACAGTTTTATGAAGCTGTTTAACAAAGTAAAAGCTTAAAATTTCGGTAGAAATATTTACAATATACTTTCTACATATAATGTATCATATTTCAAGCTTATTAGCTAAAATTTATATATTTTTCTATGATTTAAAATTTCTTTTTACTTAGCTTCTGCCCTGACAAAGGAAACATCATAATATATACCATCAAGAAACAAATAACCCAATCCTAAAATAAGATAATGTCATAAAGAATTCTCAAAAGGAAAAATTCAAATGGCCAAGAAATTCTTAAATAAATGTTCAGTGTCCTTAATCACCAGGAAAGTTTAAATAAAAACTACTTTAAACCTTCATCTTTCACTTGCCAGAATCGCTAATATCAAAAAATAAATTGGCAGTTCACGCTGGCCAGTACTGGAGTAAGAGCACTATTCATCCCTGGCTTGTGGGTTGCAAACTTGTACAGCCATCATGGAAATCAGTGTGGTAGTTCCTCACATGTGTGAAATCAATCTACCTAAAAATCTAGTGATACCACTCTTGGGAAAATGCCCAAAGGATGGTTTATCCTACCACAAAGACACTCACACCACCATGTTCACTGATACTCTATTCATAATATCCAGAAACTGGAAACAACCTAGAGGTTTTTCACCAGAAAAATAAATAATGAAAATGTGAGCCAGGTAAAACTAAAGGCCATTTAAGGGTACTATAGAAATGTAGAACAGTAGAAGCTTTATAAATTATATACATATATGAAGGTGAACTAAATAAAATTGACAAATGAGAGACAGAACTCCTAAGTGGATATTCTTGTCACTAAATGAAGTTCCAGTATATGGCATCCAGTTACCAGACTTAACCCAGAGGGTCATACAACAAGCTATTGCCAAAGATATGTGTAGTGACAGTAAGGTCAAGTTTACTAAAGACAAAACCTACACAATTCTCTAAACACAAAGTTGAGCTGGTGATGAGACTGATAATTTACCCCTAGAGACCAATAAGGGTTCTTACCAGAAGGTTCTCTGTATGCTACCAATCTACAAAACCTTTCATTTATAATGGTGTCCTGTCTATAAGAGATGCTATCATAACCAACAAAAATCTGATTTAACATAAGGCCTACTCCACAAGATGGAACCTATACCCAACATTACTTTGTGTGACCAAGAGTCTGAGACGAGATACCTCAGGTATCCAGGGGAAAATAAATTACTACTGCTCTGCTAAAGCAACCTAGCAATAAAAATGACTCCTAATCATATTCTGCTATATTTATAGATCAGTGCTTTGAAGAGCCATCCTCAGATAAGTTTTTTCCTGAAGAAAAAGAAAACAAATAGAGAGACTCACACCCACATAGGGATAGAGTGAGAAACACTGGAACACTCAACTCAAAAAGGGACACTTTCATCAAAACCCTCCTCTCAAGGTTCAGGGAAGAGGAAAGAGTATATGCCCTGAAGGGATGGAGGATGCCAAAGAACAAGGCCTTATACTCACAGCAGGACCAACACGTATATGGGCTCAGAGACTGTGGCAGCATGCACAGGGCCTGCATGGGTCTGTATCAGGTGGGTCAAAGAGCTAAGAGTAGAAGACAAAACATACCCCCATACTTAAATGAGAAATTATTTCACATTAGTAACTGCTTGCAAATGAAATAAAACAATATCTTAAGGTAGGTGGCATTCCCAGAGTAGGTGGCACACAGAAACACAATAAACTCAGAGGAAGTCTTGAAGGTCCTTTGTTTCTTTATGTTCTGTCAAGGCTTTTTTTCTTTTTAAACATGTTATTTATCATTACTATTGTTGTTGTTATCATTTATCATAAAAAATCCTTTGTATAAGAGTGGTTTGACATCTGATATGGAGATACAAAGGTTAGAATTTGTCTAGCTTGTTTTTGTACTCACTTTAGCCCAGTATTTCCTCACGATTCTCCTTTCCGTACATCTTGTAACAGTAATATATATTTGGTGTCATTATATGTTAGAAGTGTGTGGTATGATCTGTTTTTTTTTCCATTTTTATTAAGGTTTATAGTTAGGAGAGTGCATGAATCTCAGAAGATATTTTGAACTTTGGACTTCTAAATTTTGTTCAGACTGTGAAAGACTATAATGACTTTTGAAGTTGAACCAAATGCACTCAGCATTATGGTATTTCTACAAGTTTGTGTGGGCCAGGACATATAAGGAGCTAGTCTGGATGTAACTGGAACCTATAAGTTCATAGGGAGTGGCACTATTAGGAGGTATGGCTTTCTTACAATAGATAAGGCCTTGTTAAATAAAATATGTCACTGTGGGGTAGGCTTCGAGTCCTCAAATATAAATAATCAAGCCAGGCCAAATGAGACTTCCTATTGCTTGCAATTCAAGATGGAGAACTCTCAGCTACTTCTCCAGCATCATGTTTGCTTACACACTATTATATCCTGCCATGATGATAATGGACTGAATCTTGGAAACTATAAAATACACAATTAAATGTTTTCTTTTTTTTAAATAAATGTTTCCAGGGTAATGTTATCTCTTCACAGCAATAGAAACCTTAAGACACTGAGTAAATGATTTTAGCTACTATAATCTGGGAATGTGAATAAATTCATAATTGTGCTAACCAGTATTAAGATGCCTTACTTATAAGTAATACTGATATTATAATTAGGTTGTATAAAAACTGCCATATACTAAGGATAGATTATTCATGACAGAAACATTTTAATAAAAATGAAAAAAAGTGACAGTGTCAAAATGGAAGATTACCTACTTCTAGTCATGGTGGTCTAATGTGAAATACCAAAATAGATAAAACCCTTAAATTGGATAGTAATGCTTCTGTTGTTCACATACTGCACCTGTGAGATCATGCCATGATAGACACATTTGAACATGTTTATCATTTCAAAATTTGCAAAGGCAATTAGTGGCAATAAAATTTGGATAAATTTTAGATAATTATCTGTCCTCCAAATGTGATTTAGCCAAGTATCCCAGTGGGACATGTGACTTATTCACATTTATTACTCATTAAAGGGAAATTATTCCTATCACAGCTGAACAAGAAGATATTTACTATAATTAATTCAGATCAGCTAATGGACTCTATAACCCTTTGGTGAAGTACAAACCTCTAGGTAAAGTACATGAAATATAAATTGATTACTGATATATTCTCTAATATAGATTACATGTGTACACATACCTGGGAATTTCAAAACAACATATTATTTTTTAAAAATAGAATATATAGTATATTAATGTAAATGGTTCTTTCTGTGTACACAAAGAGAGTAAAATTAGATACATTTTCTTACAATAAAACCCACCATTATTTCTGAAACAATATTCTAGGTGTTTTATGTATGGTATGTATTTCCACGTGAATTATAAATATGTGAATAAGCATACACATAATTTTTCAAGTGTATTCCAATAGCACACAAAGCTCAAAATATCCATGCTACTATTGTGCCCTGGTCTAATAAACACCATCATAACCCAAAAAATGTACTATTTTGATTTCTTCCTATCATGGCTGAATCTTTTATTTAATGGGACCCATTGCCTCTAGGAACAGAATACGCTTCTTAAATTCTTTAAATACTCTTCTTACCTAAAACGATACAAACAGGCTCCAGGAAGTCACACATATCCATCCAGGGCACAGGTCACGTTTGTTTACATAGGGCCCCCATTTTCTCATCTATCTCCAAGGTGCTGATGTTGCCTTATTTCCTTGCAATGACATTTTCTGTCAGCAGCAGAAGTGGGAAACCCTTCTGGATTTTATGAGAATGTGCCTGCAGTTGTCCATCAGAGTTGAATAATTTGGACACGATTGTGGCAGGAGCTAGCAGAACTTTTTATTCTATATTTTAAATCTATTGGCCTCTTGCCATTTCCTTTGAATATTATTGCAAGGAAAACAATCACATTGTTGCCCTTTCAAGTGGGTTTTTAAAAATCTTATCACATCTGAAAAAAAAAAAAAGAAAAGGTATTTTCCTTTTAAATGTTGTGATGTTTCCTTCTACCTGATATTTGGCCATCAGTAGTATCTTTGATACTTATAGGAGAGTGACACTAAAGTCCTAGCAAGTTGAAGCAGTGTTTGTGTGTTTGTGTGTGTAAAGCTAGCCTACCAGATACCTTGTCACTAAATTTTTCTCTTCTTAATCACAGAATTGAATATCTACAGTTATTAATAAATATAGGAGAATTTTTTTCATATGCAGACTGAGGGAAGTCACTGAGGAACAGAAATGGCCTATTTAAAGAGTTAGGACAATGGGGGAAATGAGCCTTGCTTTACTTGGCTGTCATCATAAATCAATTTGCTTTCCTCTGAAAAATTCCTACTACTTAATGAATGAGAAAGTGGGCTCCAAAGACCTCTCCTAAATCAATGCAAAATTATAAAATAATTAGGAAGCCTATGTAGTCTGAAGAAACCATTTCTATCAAAACAGCAGCAATAACTCCCTTCTGTTTTTATCCATGGTTTTACCAAGCTTTATTGCATTTTCAAAGAGTCCACTGACATAAAGCACTATGCAAACATGAACTCTCAAGCCCACATGTAATTATCTATTATTTATTGTTATTCTCTTCTTTAAAATTTAGAAATGTGTCCTTCAATGAGTAATTTTTCCTGCAACTTCTCAGCACCCAGAATAAGACCCATCAAATTGTTTTAAATAAATAAATAAAAGTTATACATTGTGACTCTTTACAATCATAAATTTCTTCATCTACTATTCCATATAAGTAATTTTTATAGAAATAAGTTAACTTGCTTTTTTATAATTTTACTATATATTTAATTTTCTTTTAAGTCTTGTGCTAAGACATGTCAAAACTGACAAGAAATTAAATAATTATTTTAATAAGATAGATGATTACTAATTATAATAAATTGTATAGATATATTATACTTTATAAAATACTAATGAAGTTCTTGGAAAGTGAAATATTACATTTATCAATGAGAATTGAAAAAACATTGGTTAAAGTTCTTTTAAAGGCAGAATAACAATAGGTTAATTTTATTCTTTAAACATAGCATTGACCATGGTCTTGTACATTATTTGGGGATTAATTTTGTGCATATCAAGCAATTTTTACATAATATTGTGTTGCATGAATGAAGGAAACTCAGGGCCAGATCTCTCGGAAAAGTGGAAATACTAGAGAGAGTAAACACAACAGTCAGATCTCACCCAGCTGTCTTCTAGCTTCCTCAGCCTTGCCCCTCCTGGTTTCTTCTCTCTGCTCTGAAATACTTTATTCCCTCAGATAAGGCGTGGCACCTACCTTGAGGCCTGGAACTCCTTATATAAACTAAAATGACCTCAAACTCAGATTGGATTAAGGACATAGGTCACCACTCCCAGGATACTCCCTGTACTGGGATTAAAGGTGTGAGTTACCATTGTCTAATCCTCTTAGACTGACTGTGGATAGATCCCTCTCATATCACCGATTATTATATTTGAAAATATCCTCACAATATTGAAAATTATTTTGTATTATGCCAATTGCTGAAGACACTCTACTCACTTTAGGCAAAGGATTTAGAGAATTCAGGCTGGATTTGACATGGAAGCCTCCTTTCAAAGGACTAGCTTTTGTAGTACCAAAAGGTGTTGACTAAGCTTCCAAGGAACTGAAGCAATAGTCCTATCCAGCTATAATGCCTATGAACTAAAATATGACCAGTATAGCATGACAGCCTCAAGGGAGTAATAGGTGCATGCATATTCTAGTGGTAACCAACAGGTCTCTCAATGGGCTTATGACCCACTCAACAGAAGCGAAGCAATGCCTACTATCAGAAACCTGGTCAACTCTCCAGACCCAGCTAAGTTGTGGATATGTAGGAGATCTGACAAATACAAATTTTCTAACCCAGCATAAATTCTAAGTCCATTATAAATATTTATTCTTTTATCTACAGATAAGTGTAGCTCATCAAAGAAACTTCTGTTTGCAGAAGATGAACACGATTAAAGAAAACCACAACTGATTAAAGTTTAGAGAGCAAACGATCTTGTGACTACCTGCTGAAAGTGATTTATTCACAGCACACCTTCTCCACCTAATACTCGAGAAATATCACAAAAGAGAGATTGGAAAGTTTGAAGAGTTAGAGAGACAAGAAGTATGATGTGTGATGTGGGGTTCCTGTGTGTGCTGTGAATGCTATTGTACAGTAGAACTGTTCTGACCTATGGTAAAGCAGCTTGGAAGCAGGTGGGAAATCCAAGCATAGACACAGAGGAAGGATGACAGAGTCAAAGGAGATTCAATCCAGTCACCCAAGAAGTAAGATGTAAAAGAGTACAGGTAATCCACGAGCCATGTAACAAGACAGATTAATAGAAACAGGTTAAAATGTGAGAGCTAGCTAGCAATAAGCCTGAGCAACCATAGGCTGAACAGTTTGTAATTAATATAAGCAGCTGCTGGCAGGTCCAGACCTCAGGCAGGGCTAAGATGGGCCAGAAACTTCTTACTACAGATGTGAGATTGTATCTCCTATAAATGACAAGGAAAATTAACTCATGAACTCTTAATAAGTTGTCTGTCTAGACAAATCTAAATATTATATTCTGAACATTACATTCTGCTATACTCATAGATCAGTGCCTACCCCAATCATCATCATGTTTTCTCCAGCAGCTGGTGTGAGCAGATCAGAGACCCATGCCCAAACATTAGTTGGAGGGAGAGCCAACTTGGAGCTCAGGAAATCATATGAAAGATGGGGAGGAAGAACCATGGGAGCCACATGGTTCAAGGACACCAGAAGATACAGGTCCACAGATATCAACTAAATAGAGCTACAGAGACTCACAGAATCTGTAGGAGCAATCACAGAGCCTGCATGGATTCATGCTACCTCCTCAGCATATATGTTATGGTTGCTAGCCTGCTGTTTTTCTTGTACTCCTAACAGTGGGAGTATCTACCATGGCAGAATTTTGTCTCTGGATCTATTGTCTATTCTTAGGACCCTTTTTTCTCTTACTGGGTTGCCTTACCCAGCCTTGATATGAGGGTTTATGCTAGTCTTGTATCTTCTTACGCAATGTTTACTGGATATCCCTGGAAAGCCTGCTTTTTATGAAGAAAAAAAGAGGAGAGATGGATCTAGGGGAGAGGGGAGGTTGTACAGGAACATTGGAGAATGAACTAGAGGGGATGTAAGCAGGGGAAGCTCTGACTGGCATGTATTAAAAACAAAATTAAACTTTAAAAATTGTTGAAAGAAAAACAATGGTCCCCCCCCCCAGGGATAAACCATCTAATTGGTTATCCAATACCAAGTGTTCATTCCCGAAATAGTATATATACAAACAAGTAACATTATGTAGACTGAGCATATATTTAGGGTTATATGACTTACATATTTATTATTACTACATTTATATATTTAGGAATATTTATATATAGGTATCAGCAATTAGAGAAAAAAGATTTTGCACTTACAATAAGGGAATGGGGGTTGACAAAGGAAATAAAAGAGGGTAAATATATGATATTTTAATTTCAAATCAATTAAAAAAAGAAAATAGACAAATCGGCAGTCCCAGAACTTCTCTGTGGACGCTTAGTCCCTTCCAGAGCAGCGTGGAAGCCGTGTGGATGAGCATAGCAAAGTACTCACAGTGAGAGGTGATAGAAGCTTTGTTTTTCTTTCAGCTTCTGCATGGGCTATCCACGAACATATATTTTATAGAACATACAGTGAGCCTGAGTGCTAGCTACACATTAGAATCTCTTGGGGAAGCTTTAAATTACTAACAAGACCTAAACCCTTCCCCTAAAGACAGGGGTTTAATCCCGGGTCTGCATGGGCTCCAGGCAGTAAGGGATTTAATAGTTTCCCCATAATTCAAAAACACAACCAAGAATGAGAGACCTGGATCCAGTCTCCTGTCTTTATTTATTTTACAAATGAAGAAACAGAGTTTGGAAAATTAACTTGGCACAGACTTTGGAAGGCTCCGAGCTTAGGTGTTGGGTTGTCTTTTCCAGGCATCCTCCGTCACTTGAGATCCAATAAGACACTGAGTGCCTCGCTGGTGATGGCAGGCAGCTTCTATTTTGTCTTTTTCCTCATCGTTGGGACACCTTGAAACCCCCCACTGGCATTTTCTAGAATCATACTCTTTCCTACTACACAGATAGCAAGAGTCGATAAACATTTATCAAACAAGAGAAGAAACAAGTACAAGGGGGTGTCAAGCTGAGGGCTTTATTTTTATCTTTTCCTCACTGTTCTCTCCTAGATGATTCTAAGTCTGTAGAGCAGAAAATAAATTTTTGGTTGACTTTTTTTTTAAAAGGAAAAAAAAAAAAAAAGATCACCGTTGAACGGTAAGCAATTTATATTTATCCTTATTTCCTCAGAAAGAATCAGAATTCCATTCACAGACACAAGTATCATAACAGGCAGGTTGCTTACCTAATTTTACGTGTTAGACTATTTCTTTGAGTTATTTCATCTTCCAGTCCCTTCTTGATTGTTTTTCCTTCTCAGAATTTCTTCCCCATGTCTCTTTCCCATCCAACGGAGACAAATTCATTCTTTAAATTGCAGATCAAATATCACTTCCTTTGTAAAACTTTTCCTTGACCTTTCAGACAGAACAGGTCACTTCCTATTTCACGCTCCCTCAGCAGCTAGACACAGGGCCACAGTGATGGGGAGTGGCTAAGAGCCCTGTTCTGCACACCTTGCTTAGTGCCTCTGAAAGAAAAAGCCTGCATAGTTTGAATTTATTTTTACATACCAGTATTTAGCCCAACTATGATATATTTGGGATCTAATAAATGTGGATTGGCATCTATTAATTTTTTCTTAAATGTTCTGTGGTTTCTAACAGCATAACTATGGAAAGAACAAGAATTAAGAGGTTCAGTGAGCAACACGGCAAACAAGAAAATGGCTTTGAAACTCAATAGGGCTATAATTAATTGGAATTTAAGATGTGCAGTAAGTGGTGACATTCTGGGCCTTCAGGTCTGATGAGTCTCTACGCAAATCAGTCAATGGAAGTGTGAAGCTGCCAGGGTGGTGGCATCTGCTAGCACCTGTAATTACTAGTAAGTGTAAGTAACCCTAACACCCACAGCAATTGGATGCTTAGGGAGGAGGTAATGAGTTGTTGGAGACAGGATTGAACTAAATAGCAAGTTGCATGCCAGGCTGAGGCTACAGTGAGACTTGTCTCAGCAAAATACCATAAAGCAAACCAAAAAAGGGGTGAAGCCAATACAGATTTGGTTTAAGCATAGTGTCCTCAAAGGGTGAAGATGTAATTAAGACTGGTATGCACTTCTTCATATCATGTTTGTGTGTGTGTGTGTGTGTGTGTGTGTGTGTGTGTGTGTGTGTGTGTGTGTGTGTGTGTGTAATTTCAAAATAAATCTATGTATATTTTAAAATTCATAAATAAAATTAGTAAAATAAATTGCCTTTAAGAAGAAGTAGGATATGGACATTTTGTTTTCTGATTTCCATAATGAAAAGTGTCAAGAGATACAAAATTCAACGATAATTAAAATGATGTGCTTCATTGGACTGAATTATTTGCATGTAGGAAAATACCAAGTAATTTTGAGAAGTATTTAATGGGAAAATTATCAATTGAAAATTAGTTTGAATAGACTCCAAATTTGTGCAAAAGATACATGTGGATAAAAAGCACCATCAATTATGTAATATTCTGAAGAATGGGTAGGACCTCCAAGACATCTTATCAGTAGGAAACTAAACCTTGGCACCATAACCAAACCTGTTCAGTATTTGTGAACCTTTCTTAATAAAACTGGTGTTAGATGTTCACAACCAACACTGATTTTTCCAGAGTATTTGGTTATGTGATTTCATTTTTTTTTTTTTTTTGCTACAATCATCGATGTTAAACTTCGCTAATTGTGATTTTTTTGTCCAATGTGGCGACTTATACAAAAATATTCCATCAATTTACTTTAGTATCAGTATTTACAAACTGACTGCAAAATCTCATCTAATTCTGTTATAGCAAGGACAAACTGTCTTTCTTTTTAGGACAACTATTCTGCTTGAGATGTGTTGGCCCATTTACCACTTTTCTGAGAGAAAACATTTACAAACTCACTGATATCCACTATTAAATTAGATACTGCATTGTTATTTTCTATGCTACCTAAAAACCTGTCCATTTTTATACAAACTTTGTGATCCTTGAATTTTTTAGGGATGGTTCATAAATCATACTGAAATTACAGCATAATATAACTACTTCTATACTGCTGGAAATTTAAACTCAAGCCCTATGCTGGCATCCTCTCATTCACAAGCCTCCTCCTGGGTGGTAAATTGTTAAATGCTAAAGTAAATGTTGTTATCATTTTTTATTTTTAGAATAACAATTATTATGATGTGCGCAGTTGGCATTAGTATGAGATCAATTGCCAGTCACGGTTTGGAGCATGGATAATATTGTGCATGTGGTGGTGTCTGAAGCCACCATAGAATAAGACATCTGAAGTCTCAGCATGGAGTAAAGATAAAGTTGTATTATGAAATTCTCCTCTACTCAGCCTTGGGTGGTAAGCAAACACATCCTTTTACAAGCTCCTCCTCATCATGTATACTTAAGTGACTTGACTTTTGAAACTTCCCTTTTGCAATAAATTGGATTGTCACATTGCTGTCTGCACCAAGTTCAGCAAAACACAAAGAACAACTGTCACTTCTCTGAGGACATGTATCCAACATATGTTCTAATTAAAAATTTATTGTTGTTCACTTAAATTAAGTTCATATGACATGCTAATTGTCTATTTCTGTCCATTCTTTGTTCTTGAAACCAATGACCTTCAACATCGAGAAGAATCCATCTGCTGGGTTTGGAGCAGAGTACTTTTCAATAAAGACAGGCAAAGAGAAGTGAGTCTGGGAAGGGGATCTGAAGCCTTAAGCATCATTTGCCACCAGCATTCTCTTTTAGTACTGTTTGAGGTATGTAGACAGGAGGAACCCCATAGAGCCTGTAGATTTGTTGTCTTTTTTTCAGCACTGACCTGCTGTATCTACAATCCTGAAGAAATGTCTAGAGTTCTGGGAGCAACCAAGACTTGTTTTGTAGTCATTTGAAAGTCCAAGAGTATTGATTTGTAAAAATATTTATTATTTTTGAGTAAATAGAAATATCTCTTTCTCAAATGATTACTGTTTCCCCAAATCTGAACATCTTTGGGCATATTTAGAGCCATCTCTTTGCAATATCCCACCCATTCACTGCCAAAATTGCTTAATCTGTGTCTAGCCCAGTTTATACATTCATAACAATAATAGCTATCATTAGGAGTTAGATAAAAGTACTGAGATAATGGCTCTCTATTGTAGCCTAATACTCATTTAATGAATTTATTATTGTCATTATTAAGCAGTGTATTGTGCTGTGTTTTGAAGCATACTGCAGTGGAACAAGCAAGGCAAGTACTAATGTAATTTGGAGAAAGAACAACTCTTTCCTTTTCCAATTTCTTCAGTTTCAACAAAACAGCTAGAGATATTCGGCAACTTCCAGACAAATATAAGAATGGAATTAATAAAGAATAAGAGAAAAAATTAACAGAACAAATTGTTCTCCTAGGTTCAGAAAAATCATCTACTGTTCAGCTTTTTGTTAAGAAATATAGAAATATTGGGTTTCTATATATTTCAAAATTAACAGTTTTGATTATGAGGAATATTACTATCCTAGAATATCTGGTCCAAACTTCCCTTACTCTACAAGTCACATTAACAATACATAATTTAAAATTCAACCTGTTCTAAAAACTGTCACATAAAATTTACTAGATTTACCACATTCAGAGCAGCAGCAAACACAGCCTTCCTCATTTTCCTGAGAGAAAATTTTAAAATGGAGGTAAAGGACAGTTCTTTGACTCTCCGATAAGGTTTAAAACAAGGAAAGTATACAAACCTCTTGACTTATTGTCTATAGTAACCTAAATCAATCTTTGCAAATATTTTATTGTCTTTAAGACAATAGAATGACCTCAGTTTAACCGAGATGGTTTGTTCAAGCTACAAGTATATTTTTCTTTGAATATGAATATTTCATAATTTTAGGCAACTCTGATTATTGCCCTGTGATTATTCTGTGGCATCTCCGTCATGTTTTTAGGTTGCATTACTAGGTATCATTGCTGTGGCATGGCAGATTTTTACTCCATATTGTGATGTTGATAATGGTAGCTATTGTTAGGCTACACAGAGAATTATATGGGCCATTGACAATCCAATGATTTCTAAAAACTTTATTAGCTGCATTTTAAAAATAACTTTAATTAAAATTAAATTTAACTGTGAATGGATAATTTGAATGAAATTTTTAGGCCCTAAATCTGTTGGTCAAGGGCAATGATACAGCATATTTTGATTTACTTTCTTCATGTTATATATGGTTTAGAATACACCTTTAGAATTTTTTTTTACATCACTATAGAACTTTGATTATAAATCTCCCAAACAAGTCATCATATATTTGGATGAAGCATCATACGGATTTTTCATTTGCTTACATATATTCTTTTAGATGCAACTAACTGTCAATGTTGTATTGCAAAAGTCATATATAGTGCATTTTGGTTAACATATATTCTCTTGGATGCAATTGATAACACATTGTAAAAGTTGTTAATAGTGCTTATGTGACTTGCAAAGAGTTATGAGTAAATGAACAGTGAAATATTTTGCTTTAACTTTTATCTTGGCATAATTGTAAATTCATATATATATATGATTTTAAAATTACATGCCACATCATTTCATTTATTTAGCTCTCTTAAAACATCTAGAAATGTGATGATAATAACTTTTTTCTCTTTTATGGTAAGACACAAAAGAAAAATAACCATATTTCAACTAATATTCTCCCCTTCACAGTAGCTTTAAGTCCTTACCTTTCATAATACCTCTGGTGACTGTAATGATTAATCCCATGTTTTGAAAATTATTTAAGATTGAAGGTACTACAGTTGTACATATTGCTTCAGTGTCTCGAGCTCTAAGAAAAGATTTAGTGCATTTTCAAAAGAATTTTGCAGGTAGGAGCCCAAATGGATTTTCAACTATGCCTCAACCTTTTTGAAACCTACTGCTGTTGAATGGTCTTTTACTGGTTGCCATGCCAACCGATACCAGAAGAACACTCTGCAGTGTGTTCATCCCTTAGAAAGCTTCACCAGATGTCTTCAACAAATTGATATGAAAAGACTTTGGTCTGTCAGTCTTGTTAGGAGATAAAAATCAGGCTATGAGACGTCCCTGCCTTCACTTCTGATAAAACCAACCCATAAAATATGTAGACTTGCCCTACTCTCACAATAACCAGTAAAATCTCTCACCCTCACCCCTACCCTCCTTACTTCCTGCAGCAGGATTTTTAAAATATTTATGCTCTTATTTCTACATGAAGCAGAAGCCATTATATGCTGCAGCTGACATTGTCTGGCCTAGCAAAGCAAGAAGCATCTGGCTGGCAGCAAGGAGAGACAGCAAGTTGATAAATTATTGATTTACATAAATCAACACCCTTTAAATATTGGTCTTTGGAAGAAAAAGGCTTTTATGCTATTTCAGATTGGTAAGTGCTAAGATGGTAAATTCAGAGTCAGCTGTATCACAAGTTTATATTTTTAATCAAAAATATACAGGCATTTCATAAATGTACATATCGTGTGCTCTAAGTTTGTGATGGAAAAAAAAAACCCAAAATTCTATGTTCCCTAGAAGCAACTAAGCTAAGGTTGTTTATTTTAAAATATATTTTTTGGTTTTAAATGTAATATAATTATTTATTCCTAAAATATTGATAGAGATTTTGGTGATGAATATGATAATATTTAAAGATTGGTGTCTTCAAAAGCAGGAAAAAATATGCCTGGCAAATATATTTTCATGGAACAATATTTCCATATACCAACTGACATCTCAACAGTAAAATTTGAGGTTTGTACATGCAAATTACTGATTAGCTATCAAACTATTTGCTTGCTTATATAGTAATTCCAAAGCATTATAAAAATTGTGATATTTGCATATACTATTGACATTTAAGCAATGAAGAATACTGTATTTTTAAATAGTAATTTAAATAAAATCTTATTTCTAATTCTCAAGACAAAGAAATACCAAATTGAATCAAAATTTGTTTCAAGGCTATTCTGTTATATTGTGGTACATATTTAAAGCTCAGATAAAACATCATATTTTGAATTAATCAACCATAAAATAGATTGCTACTTTATATTTTAGTGATTGTGTAACCCCATTCTGGTTCTAAGTTCTAATCGATGTGTGCATGTATTCATCAGTTTGTGGTCTATTAGAACTTTCTGCATATTCTAACATGAGCCAACAACTTAATTTTTAAAATATTGTATGAATGTTGAATAGTGTGCTCTTTTTCAAATTTTAAAAATTCTATGAATTTTGCTTTCATATAATCTAAATTAAGAAGTTTAAAATTTGATTTCTACTTCCATTTTCTTTACTTAAAAAATGTATGCACTATATCTCAATCACATTCTGCTTCCTCCCTAGCCTCCTGGCAGACCCTCTACACATCTCTGCCCATGATTTTTGCTATTTTGTTTGGTTTGGTTTTTGCAGGTATACAGAGTAAAACTGACTGATTTTCTTCAAAGATTTTAAAGTAAGTAAGAATCATGGATTTTCCTATTATGACTTTTATCACAGAATCATAAAATAGAAGTTTGAAACTATGCCCTTCTCCACTTGAAGCAGATGGCAACCAAGAGTCATTTTCCAGATGAGCTAGCAAGTTCTTCCCCTAAGAGGAATCTGAGAAGTACATCTCCACGTTCACTTTCCTTTACCTCAATCAGGAATAATATGATCAGCAATTCCCTGAGATGGATAAAATGTGATTGGTTCTTAAGATAGATTCACAAACAGTTTGTCATCTGCATGACATTTTCTGCAAGCTTGTAGTTTGTAAGGGTGACTTTTCTCATGGGGTTGTGGCTACAACAGAAGTAGAAGAAACATATGTTCTTCAGGCTGGGTCAGCACCTTAGTATCATTGCCACAGAGTGCTAAGGCAGACACATTTTCACGCATTATCAAAATTATTTGACTTAAAAAGAGTCCAGTGTCTGACAATGAGGATATGAGATGGTAATATTAACATTGTGGAACATTTGGGTTTTTTTGGTCCTGTCTTTGCTGCTTTGTTCTTAAATTGTTACATCAAGAGGATCAGTTCTATATTGAAAGAACATATGTTAAAAAATATTGAGGTTAATTACTAAGGAAGCCTCTGGATTTTAAGAATTTAGTGTTCCACTCAAAAGAGAAAGATTTAACATATAAAATTGATAGAACTCCAACAGAATGTGGAAAAATAAGGCTAAGAGGTCCTTCCCAACTCAAACAACTATCGAAAATACTGTTTATAAATTGACAGGAAAAAATGCTAAGAGTGTCACTTAGGATTTGACCCAGCAAGTGTTATTAACCATGTAGATAAGTATGTTTGCAACATGACATACAAATGACAGCTGGATTAATGGAGACAGAGACAAAAACATTTGCAAATGAAAGAAACAAAATAACAAAAATAACTGTCATGGCCACTGTTCTATTGCTGTGACAAGATACCAGGGCTTAGGCAACTCATAAAATGTAGTGTTGAATTGGACGTTGCTTACAGCTGTAGACAATTAGTTCATAGTGTCATGGTGGGAAGCAGATAGGTATGGTCCTGGAGCAGTAGCTGAGAGTTTTACATCCTGATTGGCAGCAGGCAGAGTAAGCAACACTAGGTCTGGCATGGGCTTGGGAAGTCCCAAAGTTCACACCCAGTGACTCATTTCTAACAAGTTCACGCCTTCTAATATTTCTCAAACATTTTAATAGTTGGGGACGAAGAATGCAAACATAGGAGCCTGTGAGTGCCACATTCTTATCCAAACTATCACAAAAACAGATGTTCAAAAGGTTTTCTTTCTTTTTAAAGATCTATTTTTATGTTTTATTTCCAAGATTATACTAGCAGATGTTATATAATCCATGAAAACAGATGCGAATGGAGCATTTATGCTTATGTTTATGATAAAAAGAACAATTCAGTACAAAAAATGCTGAAGATGTGAACTTAATGAAGATCAAAGCAATAGTCTTAATGTAAATTCTCTAGATCAATATTTAAGGAGGCTTTGGCTTTATTGAAGAATAAAACTTTGTTTCATAGAACAAACTTCCCAAGACATATGGACACCAAACATCAAGCAGCAAGCAATGGAAAAATCAGCACTTAAAAAAAAAGTGTATTTGGCTTTTTTTCCCCTAGGGAAGTTGAACCTTCATTTAAAGGTTTTTTTAAAGGACAGAATGAGAGAAAAAATAGAAGGTGAGAAACACCTTCAGCAGAATCAGAAGGGATATCTGAAATATGACAGCACAGATAACTCAATGGACAACAAGGGATGAGCATCTGGGTTTATGGTCAGCATGGAGACAATGCATGGTTATGTCCCAATCCAGGGTTATTCATGATGCATTAACAAAAGAAACAATTTCATGACAATCAGAGATTCAGAGCATCGAAGGAGTAGATGATATGTACAAAGGAAGCACTATTTCATTTTTCTTTTACCTTAAAGAAAACATTCATGGTTTGAATGTCCTCTTGGAAACTCGTGTAGTAGAGTAACTACTGTTTTAGTGTAAAGATACTGTTTAAAGAAGTGATCAGGCATTATCCACATACATTCACTGTCGTCTTTGTGGCAGAAGTGGACTAGTAATTGAAGAAATGGGCTAGTGACAAAGGAATTGGTTTAGCTCCCCACTCTCTGCTTGTCTGTATTTAAATATTTACACTTCCTCTTACACTCTGTTACCACACAAAATGAAGCCCAAACCATATGTTAAGGACATGCTCTCCAAAACTGTGAGTCAAGTTATATATGTCTCCCAATGTGTTTCTTGTTGTCATAGCAACAGAAAATGGAAAAGGAAAATGATCATCATAATTTTATTTGTAGTAATCAATTCCCTATAATTTTATAAGTCACCACCTAATTATGTATCTATGATTTATATAATCTATATTGTCTGCTTTGGATGTTTATATAAAAAAATCATAGTTAATCTTTATACTGCTTAAAATTAGCATATTTTTAACATTAATGTTTATGTTTCAATGACTATCATTTGTTAATTGCTGTATGCTTGTGGTACTCAATATATAAAATATACTGTGCATTATCATGTTGATGTATTTGGTAATTTTTCTAATCTGAGTGGGAAAATTTATGTTATGGCAATAAGTATGGGGATGGGAGTATAACCCAGTGGTCATGTCTAGTATATCCTTAGCTTTCTTACGTCCCTAGGTTTAGTCTCAATACCTAATGTAAAATAAAATAAAAACGGTTGTGCGGTGGCAGCACACACCTTTAATCCAAGCACTTGGAGGGCAGGATCAAACAGCTATCTGTGAGTTTGAGGCTATCCAGGTCTACAGAGATGCTTATATGACAACATCCAGGACTATGACACAAAGTAACCCTGTCTCAACTCAAAAAACGATGAATTTGATTTAAGGTAATAATGAAAACAGTTTTGCCAACAAAAATTGCACAGCCATACAATTACCCACATAAAAATAAAGATGTAAATATAGTATCTATTTGTATATACACACACACATATATATACACACACCAAAAGAGCCCTGAATGAATACTACATGTTACTCTTTCTTTCTTTCCAGTAATTGCCTATCATGAGAAAATACATGTTTCAAAGGATATATGAAGTAGTTTGATAGTAATTTTTGAATATATTAAAATTTCTAAACTAATAGTCACATCAAAAACTATAAAATATCATCACTGTTTTCAGTACTATGGAATTATAACAAATGGTCAAAACTTTCAAAGTGCACACAAGCACTAAAGGCAGAAAAAGCTTCCCCATGAATGCTGGCCACATTATTTGTTTGAAATTCAGATATAGGATCAATGCTGTTTCTTCCTAGAATGAGTGTGGTCTTGGTACAATAACTGGAATAAGACTACGTTGCTGGCAACCACTTGCCAGATCCACCAAAATTGGTTTCTGAACGTAGAAAGATAATTTTTTAAGTTAAAGGCATGTTAGAAATCTGGAAAGAAAAGCCCTGTTCACTTTTTTAGGAAATTTCACACCTTCTTTGCCAACACCCACTTTTCTTACTACATTTCACAAAAAACAAAATAGTTAATGTGATCCTATGTTCTTTGAGAATTTTGTATTTTTTATCTTTATGTGTTTGTTTCATATTAGTGGTTAAATTTGAAAGGAAGAGGAAAACTAGGAATCTGATCTATGCCATTCATTCTGTGATAGATGAGCCATCATGCCTGAACTACACAGAATATGTGCATTTACTACTCATGAATGGAACAATATTACTAATATTAGGAATGTAATAATACATGGAAAAATAGCAAATATCTGACTAGATGATTTATATACATAATAAGCTGATTTTCACAGTTTCGCCAGTTCTCTATTCATGCAGAACTAGAGAACCCTGTCTACTCCAGCCAGAGCTAGGTGACATTCCAAGACTTCACTGACATCCTGGAGTGATATCGTGAGATGGTATAATCTTCATGAGGTCTGATCGAGTGGAAGGACGTGAAGCTACTGTAGACTTGATTTTTATAGAAATATTGAGAATTTGGCATCATCCCTGTTTTCTCCTCAGCTTCTGTCCTTCCTCAACTGGACTCTCTGTCATAATGTCCTGTCTAATGACGTGTACAGAAGTTATGGAAGATTGAAAAGCGTGATACCCTCAGGTTCCTCCATTTATAGAGTGATGAAAAGCTGACTAATCCAGGAAACTACGAATGTTGAGCAGGCTACTATAGATCAGATTCTGTGTTATTAGAGAGATAGTATTTGCTACAGTCTGAAAACTGTTTAAGAAAACTTGTACTCTTTCTTCCTATGTTTATTTCAGTGTTAGTTCTTCTCAGGTTCATAAATTTAAGCTGGATCCACCCCACAACACTAACAAATGTCGCTACTAAATTACAAATTTCAACTTTCCAATTGATGTCATTTAATCTATATTTTAATTTCTTCTTGTCACCATCAATAAACAGGACCAAAATATAATTCTTAATTTCTACTTTTCCTTTCCACCTGCTTCTTCCTATATCCTTTACATATTATATAATAGTATTATGTTTTATACAGTTGCTCAAGACGGGAACAGCACAACACTCTATTTTTATGCTTATTTTTACTTTACACTTTCTACATGTGGATATAATGTACTCAATCAAGAAATACTATTGGTTCCATTTTCAAAATATATATTAAATCTATTAAATTCTCCCCTTTTTGGCCACTATCACTTTGGAATATAAGTGAGTCTCTTTATAACTAATGTCACTCCTCTGCTGATAAGAAGAGTTATCTCATCAGTTGAATCCTCCAATCACCTTTTTAATATATCTCTGTCATATATACTTGCCTCAACTTTCCAAGATCATATTTTAATATTGATTACACTTAGCAAACAATAAGTTAGTCATAATATTTTATAGGTCCTATGAAATAAAGTTGTTTGACAAAACCATCCATGATCACTGTGTCTACTCAAAAAAAAATATAACCAGTCCATCAAACATTGTCACAAAACCAGTTAAAGAACTACATAAATGAGTATGGGCAAAGGAGGATATCATATGTATTTATTTTCAAATATTGTGAATTAGTACATAGAAAACAACATATAAGATGCACAAAAGCCATGGTTCACAGGTATATATATGGTAAAAATTGTTATATATAAGAATTATAAAATGCTAAGATTACTAAGTATGTAAGCATCTAAGTAAAGATAAAAGTTTTCACTGTCTTTTACAAACGGCTGGTCATGCACAATCACTCTGTCAGTGGCTCATGGCTGATCGTATAGACCATGAAACACTAGAAACAACAGAGCTAGCGAAGGCAGGTGGGTACAACACATGTCTTGAAATGCAGTTGTTTTTGCCTCTTTCTATCCTCCTCTCAACATCTTGCTACTGTCTCTTAGACATATTTTATTGATATTTAATTTATAAAAGATGCCTACTTCATGTTTTGAACATCAATTTTCTCTATGCTTTAAAAATACCATAGCATTATTTTAAAAACAAAAAAATAAAATTACAGTTTAGCTGCAGATCTATTTTTTAAAATCAAATAACATTCTGCTGGAAATATAAACATAAAACTGAGCCAACACTGTCTTTAAAATTCAGAAATTTTTACCTCATTCTCACAAAATAAAGAAATAAAATATATTTAAATGCCATGATAGTAGAGGTATTTATTGGATGAATTTTTGTTTGGAATGCATTTACACTGCAGTGATTCCACTATAATTTCAGTTTTCTTTATTACGAAAGCATTAAATGTTTGCTAGATATGGGGTATAATGAAAATAAGGCTATTAATAGCATAAAATATATTTTAAGTACATTCAAGTATATATTAGGATTAAAATCAAAATCATGTTCAAAATATGTTATTTAAATAAATTCCATTCCAAAAGTCTACACCAATTTCCTAATTTTAAAATTAAGATGTAAATACACAATTGAACCATTTTCTCATTGTCATGGTTGAGACAGTAGTCCTCAGAATCTAGCACTTTGCTTCATTCAGAGGTAGAAGAATTGAGCAATGAGGAAAGATAAGTGTGGACAAGGTGCTATTCACTTCTATAGTGTAATCTGTCTCCCGTGGCTTTTGCTTATCACTGCCCAGAACTCATTTTATTTCTTTTAGGAACTTGCATGCAGCTTGGCCAGAGTACTGGAATTATCACTGAAATCAGCCTCATTACTGCATGACCAGTGAATAAGACCTTGATGACTCCTTGATCCCTGTTTGGATTTATACATTTTATCAATTGCTAATGTGACCTCTGCCTGGTGTTCCTCAGACCCTGAACTGCACTGCCTTAGAAAGGGGGAAAAGCAAGTACTTCATGTACTAGTGTGGAAAAGAATTCTTTCTTCTCTTCTTATATCTCATTTTCTGTTATCAGATTTATTATAATAGAAACTATTCTTTATGAACAATTATTTATACATTATGCAATTTTGATGAATTAATTGATTTTGTTGGTTTGGAGGACTTTGGCTTGCTTTGGTTCAGAATCTTCTTTAGCTAAACTATGGCTTTAATAAAATACAGCTTGTAATTTTAGAGAAGATTTTGTAAGATTTTAAAGCGTGTTATGCTTGACAATGTGTATGTCTTGGTCTATGGCAACGGGAGTTAATTTTTTTCCAAGATATGTAAAATGGGAACCCCTTTTGAATTTTTTAATTAAATTTGATCTTTGCCAATGTGATTTTATTTAAACTGACTAATATTGGGCATTATGATTTGTTCTTGGTATTAGACATATCTAGGTGAAAGTATGAAGAACAATTTTTAGAAGAGATAATATACCTAAAAGAAGATTTGCATAGTGTCAGTATAACACATCTCACTGTAAATGTTTCTAGGAAGAATTTAGAAGACAAGTCAACTCCATAACTCTTATTAATCCCTACCCCCCCTTTTCACTTTCTTACAGTTTTTTACACATACCATCATTACTAATGTCTCATAGATTCCTCAGCTCTTTGTTTGGATCCCATAGGTGCTTTATTCAATGCCAGCTTAAAGAAGAAAGGGGTTTTCTCTTGCTGCACCAGCAGCTAAGACACTGACTCATAGTGAGTGCTAACTGAATACCTAATGGAGACAGTGATCAATCTTAACATGGTTCCAACACAATTACTCTCATTAGTGAGAAGTTTTACTCCTTGGGCCCTTAAGATATCCTAGAATTTAAGATGCCAATGTCAATTTAAAACAATTTTATATAAAAACAGTATACTCATATTGGTTGCCCATGTATCACACATACGAAGTTCTACCACTGACAGGGAAAACAAGATGATATGGTGATGTAGATTGTAAAGGAAACATGATCTTTTCTGTCAATGAATCTTTTATCCTAACATAACTATTCAGTTCTTATTTCTCCATAAAGGACCAATGAAGGAACATATTCCTAACTAAATAAAAATACCTAAAAAATAGAAGTTATTATATGTTCAAGGTATTGATTTTATTCAATACATATTATGTTTGTTTGTTAAAGAGATGGCAAGATGAACTATATCTTGTAAGCAATTAAGAGAAAGACAATTTAAGCGAGTGTGAAACATAAAACGGGACAGTTAAATGTTTGCTTCAAGGACCCTCTATCAACCTATTTTTATATTTTCCATTGCATTCTCTTCAATGAGCACTTGTTGTACTTCACCAGTCAGCATACAGTATATCAATGGTATTATTTTTATTGATTAAGATTTTTGGGCCAAAGTCACCCTAATCTGTGAGAACTAAGCTATCAAAAATATTCTATAAAGAACAGTGCAGAGACTCAATACATTCCTGAACATACTGGTTAACAAATATCAAGCAGTCTGTCAACAATGTTATACATTCCATTTGGTCCAGCATTGAACTATCACAATCATTTCTTATTTTTATTTTCATTAATTGTGTTTAGAAGAGTCCAAGTAAAATCAAATTCAAAGTATTTATAATTGATAAAGAGTAAACATTGAAAAAAATGGTGTTTACCTATATCCCAACTAGACCTTGGTCATAAAGGCTATTTTCAAGGCTCATACTACATTGTGGATGTATGGTTGTGTGTTCAGTTGAGGTTACTTTCCAGGGACTTGGTCAACTCTTAAACTGGGATAATTTGGGAATATTAGAAGGCATGGGGTAATAGCTATTTGCCTACTGGAATAGAGATGTTTCAAAATTTAACTATTAGTTTGGTGCATGGAAATAGACCAAATACAGTTTTGCCTAGCCACACGAATTAATAAAGGAATTGGCAGAATGTCAACAAGTTCTACGAACTGGAATATTGCCAATTATTTTGGCTACCACAACTTTTAAAGTCTCTGCTAACATCCCCTCTTGAAGAATTCAGAATGGAAAATGAATGCAGAATTTTAGTATCTGCGGAAATGTGAATGGTATAACTCAGTATTTTACAGAAGCCTGATTTATAGGAGGGGAATGGGAAATTATGTGTGAGATCTAAAATTGCATTCTCTTGGGATCTTTTCTGCTTTTCAAGGGAGAGGCAGGTCAGGTCAGAATTTTATTATTTTTGGCCGAAGGCCAATGAAAGCCTTACAATGTGATCCCAACATGTCTTAAAAAAAATCAAATCAAAACAAAGCTAGAATAAGATCCTTAGCATAAAGTTAGTATTAGCGGGTAGGAGTTAATTTTTAAAAATGACATCAGTCTAGTACTTGAGTTTGCCATTCCACTTAAAATGTCTGAGCTTTTCACTGGCATCTGCAAATATCAAACATGAAGAGACACTCTAAATTCACCCAGACCATAAAGAATGTCTTTTTTCATATTTATTAAAATCAGAAATGCCTCCAAAAGGCCGTTCACAGAATTTCAGATTCATGCTACGGGCCATAGTGTATCAATGAGGTCCTAACAAACAGATTTTACAGTTACAGACTTGCTGGCTTCACAAAGTCTTGAGTTCTGGTCTTCACTTATATCACTTGCCATCATGACATTTTGCAGTTGGGGAAAGTTTAAAAATATTCCTACAAAAAGTAGCCTATAAACACATATTTTATGCATAATATGGAAGTATGAGCATAATATTTTCATTATTTCTTAATTAGTAAATGGATTTCTACAAAGGAAAACTTGACTGTATTTTCCCCTTACATTAAGAAACTTATCTGTCATGACACTGACAACTGGAGACCCTGAAGCTTCCTGGTTCACAGCTAACTAAGGTGTGAGTGGCACTCTGACCCTAGGCCAAGCAGAGACCATGGTCTCTGAACCTCCCAACCTTGGGACACAGCCCCTAGAACCCCAACCCCACCCAGCTTCACCGTAAACTGAACAGTTCGAAGAAGCAACAAAGAAGGCACAAACTGAGGCAAAGTTCGAAACAGAAATCCTGAAGAAATGAAGCAGAACTATAGATGCAAGCATAACCAACAGAATGTAAGAGTCTGGAGAGAAAATCTACAAAATAGAAGATTCAATAGTGGAAATAGATATGTTAATTAAAGAAAACACTAAAACCAAAAAAGTCGTAACGCAAAACATCCAGGAAATCTGGGACAACATGAAAAGACCAAACCTGAGAAAGCTGGAATCAAACAAAGAGAATAGCAGTTCAATGGCACAGAAAATATATTCAACAAAATCATAAAAGAAAACTTTCCCAGTATAAAAAAAAAATGTCTATAAAAATACAAGAAGCCTACAGAACACCAAATAGACTAGACTTCCCCCAAAGTGTGTTCACCACATAATAATCAAGCCACTAAATCTACAATGCAAGAACCAAACCAAACCAAACCAAACCGAACCGAACAGAACAGAACAGAACAGAATAGAACAGAACAAAACAAAACAAACAAACAAACAAACAAAAAAAACTCCTAAAAGTTGTAAAGGATAAATTATCTATATAGGAAGACCCATCAGAATAACACCTGACTATTAAGTGGAAATAATGATAGTAAGAGTGTCCTGGTCAGATGTTATACAGACACTAAAAGAGTATGGCTGCCAACCCAGACTACTATATCCAGCAAAACTATCAATTACCATAGATGGAGTAAACAAGATATTTCACACACACACACACACACACACACACACACACACACACACACACACACAGAGAGAGAGAGAGAGAGAGAGAGAGAGAGAGAGAGAGAGAGAGAGAGAGAGAGAGAGAAACAACACCTATCCATAAATCTGGCCCTATAGAAAGCACTAAAGAAAAACTCGAACCTAAGGAAACCAGATACGCCCATAAAACCACAAACAATCAAAAATAGCACAAAAGAATAACACAAAGAAGGAAAATAAACAAAGCTACCACCAAAAATAACAGGAAATAACAATCATTGGTCATTAATATCCCTTAGTATCATTGGACTCAATTCACCTATGAAAAGACACACCCTAACACAATGGATACAAAAACAGAAGCCATCCTTCTGCTGTATACAAGAAACACACCTCAACTTCAAAGACAGACACAGGCTCAAGTAAAGGGTTAGGAAAAGACTTTCCAATCAAATGATCCTGAGAAAAATCTGATGTAGCCACCCTAATATCTAACAAAATAGACCTCAAACTAAAATCAGTCAAAAGAGACAAAGGCAGACATTACTTATTTATCTCAAGAAAAAAATCCATCACGATGAAGTCTCAATCCTGAATATTTATGCTCCCAACACAAGGACACCTACAAATGTAAAAGAAACACTAGTAAACTTAAACCTTACAAAAACCCACACACTAATAGAGACTTCAGTACAACCAGATATTCAACCAATATCTGGTTGGATAGGGCATTCATACAGAAACTCAACAAAAAAATAAGGCCCAAATGAACTTAATAGATATATACAGAACCTTCCACCCAAACATAAAGGAATATACTTATTTCTCAGTACCACATGGAACTTTCTCTAAAACTGATTACATACTTGGTCATAAACCAAATATCAATAGATACAAAAAATTGAAATAACTCCTTGTATCATAGCAGACAACCATGGTTTAAAATTAGACAAAAACAAAAATTACAGAAAACCTGCAAATTTGTGGAAACTGAACATCTCTCAATTGAACAACCTCTGAGTCAAGGAAAATGTCAAGAAAGAGATCAAAGACTTCCTAGAATTTAATGAAAATAAATCCACAACATACCCAAACTTATGGGACATAATGAAAGCCATTTAAAGAGGAAAATTCCTAGTACTATATGCCTATGTGACAAATCTAGAGAAATCTCACGTAAGAGGCCTAACAGCACAGCTGAAGGCTTTAGAACAATTAGAAGCAAACTCAGATGGAGTAAACAGCAGGAAATAATAAAACATAGGGCTGAAATCAATACAATAGAAACAAATAGAACAATAAAAAGAATCAATGAGTGAAAAGTTGGCTTGTTGAGAAAGTCAACAAGATAAATAAACCCCGATTTACAATAGCCAAAATGAAGACAGTGGGTATCCAAATTAACAGAATTAGAAATGAAAAGGGGGGCATAACAACAGACACCCAGGAAATTCAGAGAATTATCAGGTCATACTTTAAAAATCTATACTCCATAAAATGGAAAACCTAAAAGAAATAGACATCTTTCTGGACAGGTACCACTTACCAAAATTAAATCAAGATCAGATAAATGACCAAAACAGACCTATAAGTCCAAGGGAAATTGAAGCTGTTATTAAAAGACACCCCCCCCAAAAAAACAAAAAATCCAAAGACAAGATTGTTTCAGGCAGAATTCTACCAAAAATTCAATGAAGAACTCATACCAATACTCCTCAAACTGTTCCAGTGAGTAGAAACTGAAGGATCTCTCTTTTGCCAAACTCTTTTCATGAGGCCTCAATCACCCTTATACCCAAGCTACTCAAATATGCAATAAAGAAAGAGAATTACAGACCAATCTCTTTCACAAACATTGATGCAAAAATAGTAAAATTCTGGCAAACTGAATCCAACAACCTTTTGCAAAAATCATCCAGCATGATCAAGTGGGATTCATCCCAGAGATTCAGGGACGGTTCAACATACAAAAAATTGTAAATGTCATCCATCATAGTAGCAAATTGATAGAAAAAACCCACATGATCATCTGATTGGATAATGGAAAAGCCTTTGGCAAAATTCAGCACTCCTTTATGATAAAAGTTCTGGAGAGATCAGGAATACAGGGAAGATACCTAAATATAATAAAGGCAATATACATCAAGCTGACAGCTAACAGCAAACTAAATAGAGAAATACTCAAAGCAATCATACTAAAGTCAAGAACAAGAGAAGACTGTCCTTTCTCTCCTTATCTATAATAGACAATATAGTTCTCAAAGTTTTAGTTCAATCAATAATAGAACAAAAAGAGAATAAGGAAATACAAACAGGAAAGAAAAAGGTCACACAATTTTTGCAGATAATATGATCATATACATAACTGATGCCAAAAATTATACTAGGGAACTCACACAGCTGATAAACACCTTCACTAATGTAGCAATACAGAAGATTAACTAAAATAAAATCAATAGCCCTCCTATATACTAAGGATAAAAGGGCTGAAAAAGAAATATGGGAAACATCACTCTTTAAAATAGCTACAAATAAAATTAAATAGCTTGGTGTAACTCTAACAAAAGAAGTAGCAGATCTGTTTGACAAAAACTTTAAGTTACTGAAGAAAGAAATTTAAGAAGATATCAGAAAATGTGAAGATCTCCCATGCTCCTGGATATATAGGTTCAACATAATAAAAATGGCAATTTTACTCAAAGCAATCTACAGATTCAATGCAATTCCCATCAAAATCCCAAAACAATTTTTTACAAACCTTGAAAGAACAATACTCAGCTTCGTATGGAATAACAGGAAACCCAGGATTGTCAAAACAATCCTGCTCAAAAAAAGAACTTCAGGAGGAATCACTATCCCAGACTTTAAGCTATACTATAGAGCTACAGTAATAAAATCAGCCTGGTACTTGCATAAAAGCAGACTTGTAGATCAATGGAATCAAATTGGAGATCCCAACATTAATCCACATACCTATGAACACATGATTTTTGACAAAGAGGCCAAAAATATTCAGTGGTAAAAAGATAGCATATTCAACAAATGGTGTTGGCATAACTGGATGGTAGTATGTAGAAGAATGCAAATAGATCCAAATGTATCACCCTGCACAAAACTCAAATGCAAGTGAATCAAAGATTTCAACATAAACCCACCTACTCTGAACTTGATAGAAAAGAAAATGGGTAATAATCTTCAACTCATTGGCACAAGTTAAAACTTCCTAAATAAAACACCAATAGCACAGACACTCAGAACAACAATCAATAAGTGGGACCTCCTGAAACTGAGAAGTTTCTGTAAGGCAAAGGACACAGTCAATAAAACAAAACAACAGCCTATAGAATTGGAAAAGTGTAGGGGTATTATGTCGTTCCATTGTAAATAATTGTCCCTGCCTATGAGTTTAATAAAAAGCGCTGATTGGTCAAAGGTGGACAGGAAGTGTGGATGGGACTACCAGACTAGGAGAACTCTGGGAACTTGAAGAACAGAGTAGAATGCCAGAGAGAAGCCAGAAGAAGCAGAGGACAACTATGCTGCTCTGAGAAAAGGTACCGAGCCGCATGGCTGAACAGGATAAGAGTCATGGGTTAGATTAAGGGTAAAGAGTTAGCAAGTGATATGCCTGGGCCCTAGGCTGATCACCCTAAAACTATTGTAAGCATCTGTGTGTCTCTGAAGGTCTGCGGGTCTCAACCTTGAGGTTAGGCCTGAAAGTCCAGACCAGAAACCTCCTACTACAGAAAAGATCTTCACCAACCCTGTATCTGACAGAGGGCTGATCTCAAAAATATAGAGAAAACTCAAGAAACTAGAGCCCCAAAACCTAAATAATCCAATTTAAAAAATGGGGTTCAGAGCTAAAAAGGGAGTTCTCAACAGAAGAATTACAAATGGCTAAAATGCACTTTAAAAATTGCTCAACGTCTTTAACCATCAGAGAAATATAAATCAAAACAACTTTGAAATATCACCTTACACCTGTCAGAATGCTTAAGATCAAAAACACAAATGACAGCCTATGCTGGAGAGGATGCAAAACATGGGGAACACTCCTCCATTGTTGATGGGAGTGTAAATTTGTATGGCCACTCTGGAATGCAGTATGGTAGTTCCTCAGAAAACTGGGAATCAATCTCCCCAAGGATCCAGCAATACCACTTGTGCATATGCCCAAAGGATGCACATTTGTACACCGAAGGCATTAGCTCAACTATGTTCATAGGAGCATTATTTGTAATAGCCAGAACTGGAAACAACTGAGATGCCTCTCAGCTGGAAAATGAATTAATAAACTGTGGTACATCTACACAATGGAGGACTACTCAGCAGCAAAACTAAAAATGACGTCCTAAAATGTGTAGGCAAATGGATGGATTTGGAGAATATCATCCTGAGTGAGGTAACACGGGCCCAGAAAGATAGACATGGTATGTACTTACTCATAAGTGGATTTTGGATAAAAAGCAAAGAATATCCAGGCTGCAAACCACAACCCCTGAACAGCTTGGGAACAGAAGGAACTTAAGAGAAATGCAGAGATACAAATGGGAAGGGGAAATAGAGATCTCCTAAGTAAATTGGAATCATAACAGATAGCAAGGGGAGATGGGAACAAATGGTAAGAGAAGGTGATAGATGATTGAGTGAGAGAAGCAACAAAGAGGGAGAAAAAAAGAAATGGATATTTTGAAAGAGGGAGCCACTGTGGGTTTGGAAAGAGGCCAGGTGCTAGGGAAACCTCCAAGGACCCACAGGATATCATGGCTAGGACTCCAACCAATAGTGGAGAGGATGCTTAAACAAGACTTTCCCTCTAATCAAATGAACGACCACCCTAAGTGTCATTATCGAACCTTCATCCTGCAATAAATAGGTGGAAGCAGAGATCCATAGCTAAGCCCCAGGTCGAGCTGGTCCAGCTGAAGAGAGAGAAAGGAGAGTATATGAGCAAAGAGATCAGGATCATGAGGAGGAGACCCACAGAGACGGCTCACTGAAGCTATTGCAAGCTAACGGACTCAGAAGCAAACACTGGGAATCTTCATGGAAATAAAATAAACCCTCATGAAAATAAACCCTCCAAAGGTAGATGACTGTCAAATTATGTGGACAGTTAGTGTAGGAAGTTTGGAGTAAGATCAGACTATGTTCCTGTGCGTGAACTGACATGTCAGAGCCCACTCCCTACAGACAAAATTCTAACCCAGCCCTAATATTGGGATGAGATAGTTGGAGCTACCTCAAATGGATACACCAGACTGAATGACCTACCTTGGGACTCCTTATCCTCCTTGGGGAATGGATGGGGGGGGGGTGAGAAGAGGCTGAGGGAGGACTGGGAGGGACTGGAAAGAAGGAAGGGAGGGCAAGCAGTGGTAGACATGCAGAAAAACCTTTTTCAATACATTTCAAAATGGGGAAAAAAAAGATTCAGAGGTTATAAATGATTAAATGATGTCAAGGAAATGGTATTTCCCAGACACAATAGATACGCATATGAAGTCAGAGATTGTGGCAGCTTGTACAAGTCCTTCACATGCTCCTGTCCAACAAAAGAGAGAGAGACAGAGAGAGAGATATGCACATGAAGTCAGAGATTACGCATATATAGAGACAGAGACAGAGAGATAAGAGAGAGACACAGAGAGAGAGAGAGGGAGAGAGAGAACATGAAAGAATTTGAATGAGGAAGGCATTGTGGACAAGATGAAATGATCAAGATATATTGTATAGAATTCTCAAAGGGTAAATAAAATCATTATCTGTAAAACAATACAAAGATATATTTCTGAAATGCTTTTTATTTTTCTGTGAGGTGTGTTTTTATTATGATAAATGATTTATATAGAGAGAGATATCTCAATAAAACTAATAACAAAACTAATATTAGTAATGATGGTTTTATCACTTCAGATTCGTTTGATAGAAACATGAAAGTCAGGCTGATTATTTTGGTATCTTAAGATAATAATGAATACCACTTTTCATTATTATTCAAATTTGAATAATTCTTAACTAATTATAAAATATTTTATTCTGGAGTACTTGAATAATCTACATAATTCCTCTAGAAAAAATTCTTAGAATTTTGTTATGATAATTTAAATAGATTATTATGGTATTTGATAAATGTTAATTATCTTAAGCAACAGTAAAATATAATGCAAACTCTCTAAAGATGGAAATTATGTAACTTATTTATTCTAAAGATACTTAAATGAGTGCAAATTAATGTTATAATAAAAATCAATGTGAAAATGAATGTATTTAAATTCATGACTGTGCTAGAGTTTTAATTATAAAGCAATACAGTAATTAGTGAAAAATGTATTTCTTATATTTCATGATGGCTTAATTGGATTACACTTGTTATGTGAAAAATATCTTAAAATAAAAACACACTCAAATTTGTTACAATGTAAATGTTCATCAGTAAGATGCATTTCATGACAAAAGAATGATGAACTTACTGCACATTCACAAAATGTTCTTTTAAGTAGGATCCATGGAGTAGAGAAGAAATAAGTTTCAGTATATTGTTATAAACAGACAGTTTCTATGGGTTGACCTGAACACAGTTTTTCTTCTAATTATTTGAGGTTGTCCTCCAGATTAGGGCTTCCCAACAACTAAAATCAAAGCTAATCAGTCTTCACTAACAGACAAGCAGTAAACTTCATGAGGTCAGCTCCACCTCCAAGAAAGTGGACATTAGGGAGAGGTTTTTAAAGTAGTGTCTGATTTTATAGGTAGTGCAGGGAAAGGCTAAGCCAATAAAATGTAATGGTTCCATTCTATATTTTAATAGCAACCTCCAAAGGACAGAGCACTTCCCTGTGATTTGAAGGCAAGGCCCTGTACCAGGTTAAAAATGGCACGTGAGCACAGAAAATTACTGTCATTATACTTCCATTCTGAGAATAGAATATAACAAGTGAATAGCAATCAAATGTATACCAATCGTTGGTTTGGAGGTCGATTCTTCATATGCTGAGCCATGAGGAGACCCCAGAAGCCACCTCGAGACTCCTTCAGTTGATAAATCATGGAAGGTCTATCACATGAGAGGGAGAAAGAACCCCAACCAAAGAATCTTGGGATGCTATTAGGAAATGTTAGGCGTGAGCAGCTGTAGTCAATTATGGCTTCATTTTCTCTACAGTCGTCTTTGGTTGCATGCCATAACTGCACAGGGCATTGAGGTTTATGGCTCTAAAATAGCCTTGTCATTTTGTGAAGCCTACCAGAGCAGAGAGGTTTGATAAACGGTTTTTTAAAATGTTACTTAGAAAGCAGCTTCAATCAGATTAGGTCTCTGCTGTTTGTTTTCAGAATCTTGATCATCCCCAAGCATCTCATGGCTACACTGATGGCCCAAAACCGAGCAGTATGCTGAACAACTCAACAAAATTTATTTATTTGTTTACAACCTGCATATGTTGTGTTTTCTAGGCCAACTCAATAAATAATCTGTGAATTTGCTCTTAAAAGAAACCTTGTCATGGAATACTGGAGTGTAGATGTGATGAACTTATCAAAGAGAAGATATGGCTTCCAAATATCAACAATCTCAAAGTTTTCACTTTGCTTACAACAAATGGTTTGTTTTATTATGCTTTTAAAATCTATGTCATCACTTAAAATCAAGGAAACAAGATAATACTTAATTGGTATGTGCCAAGGCCCAACCTATCAGATGTTAACACAGGGAAAATAGAAAGAGAAGTTTAGAAACAAACAAGGCTTTGAAGACTCTGTGACTTAATTTACTATTAAGAATGCTTCTGTATAAAAAATATAATTTATTGTAAAGAAATCACATGAAATTCTGGAAAGCAGCAGCCTGGTGGAAAAGGTTCCAATTCTGAGCAGATCACAGGAGCAACTGGGCATTTTCCCACTGGTGTTCAGTGTAATTGCAACAGTGATGGGATTCAGACTCTTCTCCATGTGAAATTTGTCTTTCATCCAATCAACGCAAACAAGTAATGCACTGCAAGCTATATTATATTCCACCCACTTTCAATAAAGTCAGTGGTGTCCAATCAGGCTTCTATTGTCAGCTGAGAATCTGAAATTGATACAATCATCAAATTGATCCAAAGTTGTCAATCATCCTGCATCTTTTCTTCCCTTCCTCTCTTCTCTCAGGATTTAAGAATTCCAATGGAGAGTGTCATATTGATTTGAAAATTTAAAGAATAATTCTTGAAATGAAGGAGGCATTCTAATTATTTGTAAATTAAGATATTTCAAATTATTTCAATATCTCCTCTATTTATAAGCAAGTAATTCTGAATGGGTATCATGTACTTTTGCTGAAAATTATTTTTGGATTTCATTGGCTATATTTTATGTAGTACTCTTTAAAAATACTATGTAAAAATTATACTGCACTGTGTATTTTTGAGATTGTTATCCCTCAAAATTCCCAACCTTTCCTTTATCTTATGTTTATATTACATAAAAGTAAGACCTATATTATGTATGTTTTGCCTAACCATTTACTATTTTCCATAAAAAAAAAAACATTTGTTATTTCAAAGGAGTAAACTGGAATATTCTTAAAGAAAGGAACTGGGGTAATATGTTTTTTAACTGTAATTTTAATCTGGGACATTTATTTCAATAGTAGAAGTGTGACTTATTTGTTAAGTAAGCATTTTCTTTATTGCCAGTATTTCTAAGAATGACTGAGTTCATTAGCCATATATTTTGTTCTTAACTTCTCAAAATGGTGTCGTTTCCTTCACTGTTAGTGCTCTGGTCTCCTCAAAGAATATTATTAAATGACACCCCTAAACCTCTGTTCTTAATGGAAACATTAAAAGACCCCTCTTTATCTTCTTCTGGAAGAATTATGCTTTCCACCACATTTTAGCTTCGATCATTTGTTCCTACCATTTGCTACCACAAATTTCTCTCTATTTGTTACAAATGGTGTGTAGAGGTGGAGGCAGAGATCCATGACTGAGCTCTGGGCAGAGGTCCTGGTCCACCTGGGAGCAGGGGAGGTGTGTCTGTGTGAGCAGGGGATGGGTGGGGATTGTGAGGAGAGTTCCTGCAGTGATGGCTAGCTGGAGCTGGGGCGGAGGGGGGGGGGCTCATTGAATCAGAAGTGGCCATGGAGATCCATCAGTAAAGGGCACAGAACCCTTAAGTTGTAGACAACTGGTATGAGCAGTGTGTGGAGCCTCCAGGGATGGGATCATGGGCTGGCTTATTGGAGCCATGCAGAGGAACAACTAGCCCAACCTTGACTTGCCTGGAGTGGATGTATAGTGCTTAGGACTTCTTACCCTTTTGGGGGAGGGGATGGGTGGATGGGGAGGGGCAAGGCTGAAGGCTGACTGGGGGAATTGGGAGGAGGGAAGGAAGGGGGAACAGGGGGACACATGGATAAAAATGACTTATTTTTTTAATTAAAAAAGGAAATAAACCACACACACGCACACACACAAATGGTGTATAAGACAGAATTTTATTTGAATTTCTCTTTTGTCCAAATTTAATCAGTTATTTGATCTAGAGAAAATATGTAAATAACGAACAGAGCTTAATGGAAACGATCAAGTTCACAATGATGTTAGCACTGACATGGTCATTTCAAGACACTTATGTTGAACTTTAAATACAAAACTGGAATGAGAGTGTAGATCAGGAAAGATTAATGTACACATCAAGAACAGTAGAGTTTGTTTTTACTCTTCTCATTGAGAACAACATTTTTGAAACTTTGGAAATCTAATCTTAACTGTGACTCACTGAATTGAACAGTTTAAGGATGCTATAGCTAAGCTTGCAAAAAATCAACAATCCATTAGAAAAAATAATCAAACTAACATGTAATATTTGCCTAAATAAAATGCTTTACTGCAATCCAATTTGTGTCACAAATAGAAAAATCAATACCATTTCTTAGATTCTAGCCTCCCCACCCTTAAGTGCAGCTGCTGTTTGTTGAAATAAAGGTCGCTAAGAATATATATCCATATAGATAGAATATATAGATATAGATATAAATATAGTTAGATATAGATATCTATGGCATGGGGAGCACATGCCACCCATAGGATAAACGATGTCACTGCCATGTACTATAACATAGTAAATGGTGACAAAATTAGTTCATTACTGGCCAGAATCATGCACATGTGACAAAATTGTTTCTCAGAGAGAATTGTGGCACCTGTTTACAGCTGCTATTAATATTCATATATCCATCCAGAAAATCATATGCAAACAGATGGATGAAATTTGAAACCTGTCAAAGCACAATTTCTTAATTGCCTTAAATAAAATATTCCTGCAGTTGGTGTAGAAGCAATTAGATGTGTGCTATATTCATTACCATTTTCTAGTGTCAAGTTTTTATAATTAGAAAAATTGATATGCTGAGTATTCATCACAGCACTGGTGATACTTGTAATAACTTCAACTAGCAAAACTTTAATAATAGTTGTAAAGAATGCAGGTATAATTAGCACCATTAGGTGAGCAAATAATATTTTGAAATATCCAAAGTTTATTCTATTATGTATATAACATTATAATTATTCCTACTCGTGTATTTATGCCTTCAAATATAGTATTCATCCAAAACTAAATATTCAATAAAATAATTTGTCATGGTTTTATATGTGCACCAACCAATAATGATCAAAATATATATTTGATTAGTTAGGCCTACCGTTTGAAGCTTATATATTGAGAAATTTGGATACTTCTAACACATAGTTCCATAACATGTCTATGAGGTCTTTGCTATAAACCTACATAATCTTTCTTTAATAGCAAAATAAAATCTAAAAATATCTAGCCATATTAATGTATTTAGTATCACGAGTTTAATTTATTGTTTCTTTCTTTCCTGAGATAGAGTCTTACTATGTGGCCCTAGCTAAGCTAAACAGCAGGCCAGTGTTGAATTAACTGATGCTTCTGTCTCTACCCTTTGTACTGGAATTATAAGCATACATTATCTTGTCTAGTCAGAGTTTACTTTTAAAAACATCTTTTGTTACTATTTCAACTTTCAAAAATTAAATTTCCTTTAGCCAAGTTGAGTTACCAGCCTTCAGTGTTTAAGTTTTTTTTAACATACCCACCACTGGTCTCCCTATATCCTCTCTTCTCAGTCACCCCTAACTTCACCCCCCCCCCATCCCGCCGTCCATTCTTCAGATAGGGTAAGGCCTCTCAGGGTGAGTCCAGTCCATTGTGATTTATTTTTCTTGGCCAGCAAGACTGGATTTGACAGAGTTAAAATTTTTAAGCATGTCTATGAAGGTGTTTCCAGAGAGACTCCCTCATGAGGGAAGAACCACCTCTAACTCATGAAGCAATATTC
Source organism: Phyllotis vaccarum (assembly GCA_033318265.1). Classification (NCBI taxonomy): domain Eukaryota; kingdom Metazoa; phylum Chordata; class Mammalia; order Rodentia; family Cricetidae; genus Phyllotis; species Phyllotis vaccarum. Next base: position 48,275,809 of record JARWLC010000012.1, on the reverse strand, counting down.
ATGACGTGGGAGTGCCAGACTGAGTAAAATGATACCATCAGAAAGCAATACTAGTATTTATCTCTTTTTGCTGTGCGACTGTAGATACAGTATAACCATGATCAGTGCTGTGATCATGCTTGATCTAATGTGATATAATAATGTATTTACTCAGAATAGCTGGCAGATGTTTATGGATAGAGGCCTCATGTCCCATGGAAGTAGAAGGCATAGTGGGAAGCAGTGGTGGGTGGTGTCACGGCATGAGACACTTAGAGACACTTAGATTGCTTCTACATAGAAGGACTTTATTACTGTATTATATATGTGTTTGTGTGTGTGTGTGTGGAGAGAGAGAGAGAGAGAGAGAGAGAGAGAGAGAGAGAGAGAGAGAGAGAGAGAGAGAGAGAAGAAAAGGAAGAAAGAGTGAGGGATAGAGAATGTTTTGAGAGGGAAGAAATAAGAGAGAACATCAGGTAGGTGGCAGGAATTCTTTTTAAATGGGGCTTGAAGTCAGAACTCAGGGCAGGGCGTTGCTTCAGAGGCTAGAACAGAATGCTAACAATCTGTGTCTCTTCTTGGAGGGCAGAGTATATAATGGTTATTAAAAATGTGGGTGTCTGTAGCAATTTATTAAAACTAAGTAGCAGTAGTTTGCTGTGTTTATTGATACATGACCCAAAAGACATCTCTGTGTCATGAAATGCTGTCCATTTGCATTTGAATGCAGTGGGATATCTTCCACAATTGGAGTCACACTTCTCAGCACTTGCCGTTGCTTTATCAACTAAGGCCATGTGATATTATAAATCCATTGTCATTTCAATAATGCTTACCTCCTAGCCACCCACCTCAAGCCCATTTGAGAAAATCCATTTCCTTGCCCACCCATAAGAAGAAGCAAATACTTTTCCCTGAAAAAATTCTTTATCATGATATCACAGCACTGTGCTATCATCTTCAGACCCTATTTTCAGTTCTAAACCTGTTGCTGTTTCTACCTGAGAATCTCCGAGAATGAGATACTCAGTGTTATACAAGAGCTCGGTCACGTTTACCCACAGTATGAATCCTTCAATTCCTCTCCTGAACCACAATTATGTTTAGAGTTATCCAGAAGAGTATATTACAATTTCATGAAGGGTTTTTTTTTTGAATTTTTTTTTTAAACTCTGAGGAATTGCCATCTAGGTTAGCCCCAGCTTTGTGAAAAGTAGTTCTTAAATAACCAGATGCAAAACCGATGTGACTTTCTGACCCAGGCATTGTACTGAAACAGCAGAGCTTACACCACTCCAGCAGAGAACTTGGGTGACCAGATACATTGTTGTTTAGCAGCAATATTGTAAAAGACATCTTTCTGTGAGATGTAGTTCTCATTGGTGAACTGAAAATATGCAGGAGCTCAGGTGGAACATAGATGTACTATTCAGGCTCAGGGTCTTATTCATAGGGCATAGTCAGAGAGATCTGGAATAATTCATAAGAACCTTGGAGTTTTCAGAAGGACTAAGGATAGTGAGCTTCTCCCTGAAGTTGTAAACGCTTTAGCCCATGGCAACAGTTGCCTCCTTGAAGACAGACATTAACTTTTCTCTCTAGTTCTGGGATCCACAGATGACATCTTTGACCAATATAAAGCTGCTTTATCGAGGTAAAGATTTACTACTAGGTGTAGAGCTCTTCCAGCACTTATTATGAATGAATTGTTGAAGTTTCTACTCTATCTTTTACATTATGGGAATTATTTCTTTTCTTAAGCTACCTGGACATAAAGCAGATGACTCCAAAAGTCTATTCTTCTGCACTTCTGCTTTGAGTAGAACTGGAATCTGGGCCATTCCTTAGATTAGAACTTGTCTCTACTTCTTTAACTGGCCTAAGAATCCTATAGTATTAAAAGTACCACAAGAATAGAAGACTAAAGAAGCAAGAGGAAAGGCTGAAAGGTATGGTTTCACAGAAACCTGGGGCTGCAATGGTTTAGAAAGAAGCAAAGAACCAATTCTGGATGTATGGATTATAAAATAAAATAAGGTAAGAGATAACGTTGGAGCCCTAAATTATTTGAGGATACCTTAAAGAAGAGCAATTCCAGGATATTCTAACATAAAAGCCAAAATTCAATACTAATGGGAATAATCATATAGCATGAAAGTGAGAGCATAGATAAATAGGTAGAAAGGAGAAAGTTTGGGGATGTGGTGGCAAAAGATTTTGAAGTGAGAATAAGCATTGAAGGGCTTGTAGCTAAGATATAACTTGAAGTGTCATAAATCCCAGAAGAAGAAACCTAAGCATACACTAAAGAACTTTTAATCTGTGAAGTTACAGTACAAACCTGAATATCAAAATCACATACCAAATATGACAGTGCATAAAACAACTTAAATATACTAGTAAAAAGAGTTAATACTGATGGGAAAGTTTGTGTGTCACACTTTCAAGAAATACTGGTTTGACACTGACTTGATCTAGTCATCATTCCAATTGTTGGAAGAGACATCATGTAATTGGTATTTTAGAGAGGGAGATAGAAACAATAATGGAAAGATATCATGTATTATGTAACAGACTACAATGAATCAGGGCAAAGATATGGAGAGTTTTAAAGGGTATAATAATTTACATGAGTAGCCAGAAAAGATTTTAGAAAGGTAAACATGAAAAATGATCGAAACTATTAAAAAAAAAATGGGTAACGAGACTCTTTGGGAAGGATAACTGAAAGGCTTTAGAATGTAACTAAGATGTTTGGAGAATATATTTAAACCTCTAGAGCTAGGGTGATCAAAAGAATATTCCCTAAGAGACCAAAGATAATGAGAATACTTTATGTATACAGAGAATGTAAATTGTGACTATAGAATATTTAAAAACGCTGATGTTTATTCCCCCAAAATAATGAGGCCATAGCCTTTATGATACTAAGATAAAAGAAAAACTGAAACAAGAAAAAGAATCAGAAATTCTTTGATAATGCACACTATGGCTGTGGTTTAGGTTGGTGGCAGAGCACTTGCCAATCACATGCTTATAGGGAGAGTATGTTGTTCCATTGTAAATAATTGTCCCCGCCTATGAGTTTAATAAAAAGCGCTGATTGGCCAAAGGCAAAACAGGAAGTGTGGGCGGGGCTACCAGACTAAGAAAACTCTAGGAATAGGTGGAACAGAGCAGAATGCCAGGGAGAAGCCAGAAGATGCAGAGGACAACTATGCTGCTCTGAGAAAAGGTACCAAGCCACGTAGCTGAACAGGATGAGTCATGGGTTAGTTTAAGGGTAAAGAGTTAGCAAGTTCTATGCCTGGGCCTTAGGCCAATTAGCCTAAAACTACTGTAAGCATCTGTGTGTCTCTGTGGGTCTGTGGGTCTGCGGGCCTAAATCTTGAGGCTAGGCCCGCAAGTCCAGGCCAGAAACCCCATACTACACATGCCTGGTCTTAGCTAGTCCTCCACTCTACAAATGCCTAAATAGTCAGAACAAAGAATAATCACGGCTGGGACAAAGGCAGTTGTAGAAGTATTAACCAAAAAGCAAGTTTCTAGATATATTCAGTCATTTCTAGTGCTAACAGGGTTTGTGGCAATATTGTATATAAATTCAGTATAAAGAAAAGAAAAGCTGAAGTTTGGAAGGACACACAAGACAAAACAGATGGCAGAGAATAATGATTTGAACTCAGCATCTTATTGATGGGAGAAGTAATTCAGTGGCGGAGTGCTTGACCAGTGTGCACAGAGTCTTAGTTTCAATCCAGGTAACAAAAACTGATTCTGCAATGATCAAATTGAGGGGGAACCTTACTCAGTCACTTGAGCCATACTATTAACATTTAAAAATCATAATTTATTACTCTTTTGCTCGTATAAAAATGATTTATCTTTTTAATATTTCTATTTCTTCATTTGTAAAACTGGGAGATTATAGTCATAATTATAGCTCAGTGTTGCTAAGAGGTTTAAATTGGTTAGCATTAAAGTGCTTAGATCAGGGTGTGTCCCACAATAACATATTATGATGATTCTGAGATTAGTATTTGGGAGGGGAGGTACACCCTGTGTTCTACAAGTTTGACTCACCATGAGATACAACTGTATTAATTTATTGAAAGTAGATAAATATAAAAGACGTAGCCAAACATTTTATGGGGGGAGGATTCTAAAGCTAATGCTTTAGTTTTAAGGCATTGATGTCTAACTGATATTTAAATGTGACTAGAAGAACGAAAAACAATGCATTGGTAGAGACTGAATTCTGTAGATACTTTAGCAAATAAAGGATTGAAAATTGGTCAGAAATGATAAGGAAGCCTATGCAGGTACAAAGTAGCAAGACAGATACTTGGTGCCTACTGTTTAGCTGAGTTAAAGGCCAGAGTAATGTCAAGTAAATTAGGACCAAAGAATTCATTCTTGGTTTCAGTAGCTTCTCTGTCATTGTTTAAGGTCAAAGTCTAAATAAAGGACTACAAAATAGCATGCCAAAAAGAAAATAAGACAAGTGTGGTTTAAGGAGAGAATAAAAATAGACAAATTAAAGATGGTATCTTCATTAACCTTCCTTGCAATAATATGCAAGATATGAATGACTGATAAATACTAGAGGAGTCTTTGGCTTGCATATTTCTAGATTTTGTTCCATGATTTACTGGTTCTGAGGCTTTCTTTCAGTGGAAAGGCAGTATACCAGGCTGCAGATACTTGGTAGGGCAAAGCCCATTTTAGGCCTTCATCATGGATATGAAACAAAAGAAAGTGAAATCAGCCCCCCCCCCCCACTTTCCACTTCAAGGGTACTTTCTGGAATGCTGGAAGGTCTTCCAAAAGTCCTTATAATTTCACAATCCAATCCTTTTCAAGAACACTAAAAGAAGAATATCTTTGGAGACAGTTATGAACAAAACTCGAGTAGAATTTATTATGATTCTTTAGATGATAGAGGGTTTGTCTTGAAGATAAGGTAAGATAGTCACTAACTAGAGAAAGAAGCAGAAGCAGATGGATTTTGTTTTGTTTTATTTTACGATATTAGACAACAGCTTGCTTTTAGATTTTTAGAATTATATATACATGAAAAGATGTAATGCCCACATAAGGGAAGATATTTCTATAGTAATTAATGTCCTTGCAAGGAAAAGAGCAGTAAGATCCAGTGACAGGCTTGGTGCTTGATTCACTAATGATTCATCTTTGCTAGTCATTCAGGGAGGCAAAGATATTTGTAAAAGCATGTACACTCATTTGTAACTGATTCAAACTTTTTCTTCAGAATAAGAAACAGCCTGAAACATTGAACATGAAACTGAGGGAGTAGGTGCTGTAAGTTAGAAGAGAAAGTATAAATAATTTTTTATACTAAATGAGGGCATCCCAGAATTGTGTAGGGAATTGTAAAGAAGAGCTTGTGGGGAAGGTTTTCTGAAACATAATATTTAAATCACATTTCTTTAAGGAGATATGAAAAGGGTTGAAAATCACATTAGGTTTGAGGATATCTGTACGGCTACTATAGGAGATGTTTAGAAAGGTAGTGTTTAGGGAGATGCATCTTCAAGCTTTATTTCAAGCACAACTGTGAAATAACTTTTATAAAAGGCTGTTGTTTTATTAATTGTGGTGATTTGAATGATAAAGGCTTCTCAAGCTCATAAGGAGTAGCACTACTAGGAGGCTTGGCCTTGTTTGAGTAGGTGAGGCCTTATTGAAGAAACTATGTCACTGAGAGTAGGTTTTGAGGTTTCAGATGCTCAAGCCAGGCCCAGTGTGCCTTCTCTTCCTGCTGCCTGACAATATAAATGTAAAACTCTCAGCTAATGCATGCCACTGTGCTCCCTACCATGATAACAACAGATTAAACTCTAAGTTGTAAGTCATGGGGAAAGAAAGTACATCCGCATCCGTTGGGTGTATGTCCAAGAGTGTTATTGCTGGATTGTTGGGTAGATTGATTCCCAGATTTCTGAGAAACTAGCATAGCTATTTTCAAAGAGGTTGTATAAGTTTAATTCCCACCAGCCTTGGAATAGTGTTCCCCTTACTCCACATCTCCTCAGACATAGGCTGTCATCAATGTTTTTGATCTTAGCCTGTTTGGACAGTTCCAAGTTGTATCTCAGAGTTGTTTTGGATTACATTTTCTTGATGGCTAAGGGTGTTCAGCAATTCTTTACATGTCTTTTGGCAATTTTCTATTCTTCTCTTGAGAATTCTCCATTTCTGTTTAGCATTTTTAATTGGATTGTATAGTTTTTTTGATATTTAATTTCTTGAGTTCTTTATACATTGTGGAGATCAGCTCTTGGTCATATGTAGGTTTGGTGAATATCTTTTCCTATTCTGTGAGTTGTGGTTTTGTCTTATTGACCATATCCTTTGCCTTACAGAAGCTTCTCAGCTTCAGAAGGTCCCATTTATTAATTTTTGCTCTCAGTTTCTGTGCTACTGCTGTTATATTTAGGAAATGGTCACCTGTGTCAATGCATTCAAGGGTATTTTCCACTTTCTTTCTCATCAGGTTTGGTGTAACTGGGTTTGTGTTGAGGTCTTCTATCCCAAGCACATTTGCTCAACTATGTTCGTAGCAGTATTACTCATAATATCCAGAACCCCAAAACAACCTAGATTCTCCTCAACTGAAGAATGGATTTTAAAATGTGGTACATTTACACAGTACATTTCCTACGCAGCAGGAAAAAAAATGAAATCTTTAAAATTGCAGGAAAATGGAATGAACCAGAAAAAAATAATCCTGTATGAGGTAACACAGACCCAGAAAGGCAAACATGAACCTTCATACAACAACTGATGAAAGCAGATGCAGAAATCTACAGCAAAGCACTGAGTCAAGCTCCCAATCCAGTTAAAAAGAGGAAAGAGAGACTACATGAGTTATGGAGCCAAGATCATGATGAGGAAACTCACAAAGACAACTGAATGGAGCTACTGAGAGCTCACTGACTCTGAACTGACAGCTGGGAACCTGCACAGGACTGAACAAGGCTCTCTGAATGTGAATGACAATTAAATGGTGTGGGCACTTTATGGAGCCTCTGGAAGTTGGACCAGAATCTATTCCTCGTGTATAAACTGGCTTCTTGGAGTCAATTCTCTACAGAGAAACACCTTACCCCCCTTAGAAGTCAATCCAGCTGAAGCTGTCAATCTTCTGGCCAGGAGATCATCCATGATTCCCAAAAGCCACGTGTTACAGGAATGTGTGGCATAATTGTTTCTTTAATAAGATAATATACTTATTCTTCTCTTATTTCAATCACTTACAGTTTCCCTCATGGCAATAGTGGCATGCCTATCTACTTTGCTCAGTTCTGCCTCAGGAAATATGACTTTGCCTTTTTCTTCTTGTAAAATCCATTTTATCTTTACTGTGTGTGTATGTGTGTGTACGTGTGTGTGTATGTGTATGTATGTGTGTGTACATATGTGTGTGTGTACATATGTGTGTGTTCATGTGCAAGTAGGTATGGGTGTGTACACATTCCAGGAAAGGCCATGGGTTAACAGCTAGTTGTGAGCCACATGATTTGGCTGTTGGGAAATAAATTCAGGTCCTCTGACAGACAAGGGCTCATAACTAATGAAACTTCTACTCTAAAACTACAAATTATTAAATAAATTTATAATGAATTATTGCCATGTTCATAAATTAATCCTTTGTCTCATCAATACATGGAGAGTATTGCAAAATAAGAAAAAAAATGATTTTAAGAACCAGAGATTATGAGTAACTATAAAACCTCTGTCTCTATAATTAGTTTATAATAGTTAGTTATAATAGTGAGTTAATTTCTCACATAACTCACAGCAATTGTGACAACATGCACAAGAACTGTTCAAACTCAAGAAAGACAAAATCCCAGCATGGGGTAGAGAGGTGATCAAGAATCCATACTCTTAGCTAATGATATATTGGTAATTGATACCTGTCAGAAGAGGAAAAGCCAGTTTCCTTTAAGGTTTGACCTCTGGTAACCGTGCTCCAATGGATGCTAAACACCAAGAGTATAGAGGAAGCATAATCCAAACACACTGGACTTAGAAATAACATGATGCGATGTTGAATGAGCATTGAGGAAAAGGAGATGAGTCTGACAGGTGACAGGAGAGGAAATATGCCTAAAATAAAATGTATGAAATTCTCAGAAATAAATAAAAATATATTTTTAATAAAAGATTGAAGAAACAGACAAGTGCTGAGGATCTTCCATATTCGTAGCTTGAGGAAGGCATACTATGGATACAAATGTTAACAGGATTTAGCCAAATAAGGAAGGAAAAGATAACACAGGCTTAACATATAAATTGTATTGTCTTCTTTTTTTTTTTAGGATTATTCATTTGTACATTTTCACTTATTTTGGAAGTTAAAGATGGTAGCAGAGGTGTCATGAGACAATGACACTGACCACATTTAGTGGGACTAATGCAAAGTTCACATTTATTTCAAATTTGAAGAGATCAAAATTGTATTGACCTTGTTTGTCAGGCTCTTGAATTACCGTCTTGAACTTATTCATGCATGGTCAGTAATAATGTATTCATATCTGACATACAAAATCCTTCTGTCAGTCATAGCACTCTGTTTTGTAGCCCTCTGGAATACATTTAAACTGTTAGCGTGCACAGAAGGCAAACATCAGACTCATCGGCCTTTACAGTCAGACATATTCTAAGCAAATTATGGGGGAAAGTAATCTGTCTCTAAGCTTGCAGCACAGAGAATAAAAAGACTGGACACAGAATCTGGGTGTTTAGACCAGCACTTTATTCTATTGGAATATATGCCAGCAAATCACCCTAGAACACACACACGCACACACATACACACACACACACACACACACACACACACACACACACACACACACAGAGAGAGAGAGAGAGAGAGAGAGAGAGAGAGAGAGAGAGAGAGAGAGAGAGGCAGAGAGACAGAGAGACAGAGAGAATTGCATATTTTAAAATGTTTTCTGTGAATATTGTATATTCTTTCTGAACTCGAGTAATGATTGTACAATCCACACATTTCTGTTTAATATATGTTTAATTAATATTTCATAAACGACTTGCTGTGCTTTTATGCAAATAAGACCATAAGTACATTTGTAGGGTTTTTTTTCCTTCTTTCTTACCTCTCTTTTGGAGCCTTGCTCTCCTGAGGTACAAAACTGAGCAACAAAATTACCTTAAAGAGGGTTTATGAATCACAAAGGAGAATTCTTTATGTACCTTGTTTCCATATGAAAGTAGCAACATTTGTGCATAAATGGCTTGCATCATTTTTTATGAATTGGGCCTTAAGTGCTCATGATTGTCCTTGGTATTCAGTTTTTAGTCATTAAGTAGCGTTGAAACAACAGGAGGAGAAAAAAGGAAACATTTTGTACCTGTGGTACACACTTGGACAACAAGGCTGTAGAAAATAGCTACACTCTTATCCTTTTATGCGTAAAAATTATGCAGGGACAAAGACAAGTGTGAATTGATGAAAAGGCAAATAATATATTTCTGAGACATTAATAGTCAAAGCCACATTCAGGCTAAAAAATGCATTGATTTTCTTATTTGATTCACGTGCACACTCATATTTTGCCAATCTATATGGCTCTGGTGACAGAATTAGGTTGCTCTGCATGAAGAAAGCACAATTCTCTTCCTGGGTATGGGGCAATATGTCACTCCTCTTACAGTATTACCTAATAATGATCTTTTGAGACTGAGGCAGAGGAGCATGACATACAGGATTTATTAAGTTTTGTTTTTAGTGATTTACATTTTAGAATAACAAATATGAAAGATTTGAGATGAGAAGGAATTTTCTTTTTAGTAAATTTGAAAGAAAGTACAAGTATATCCATTTCTGCTACAAACTTAATTCTGTTCTTTAAGAATTTCTGCAATAAAGACCTAAGTCTAAGTATCTCGGGATGAGTGTCTTTGTAGATGAAGACTTGAAAGAGGCAACTGCGATATTAGTCACATGGGTGGGTCCTATTACAGAGTGATTGAACCCTTGTAAAGAGAAGTCTAGAACACAGACAGTTAAAAGATAGGCTATTTGAAAAGATGGGATAATGACCATATTTGAGCCAGACAGAGTCTTCAGATAGAACTTGTTCCACTGACACTTTACTCAGAATTTTAGCCTCAAAAGTTGCGAGAAAAGATTTATTTTGAGTAAGTTGTAGTGTTGTATATTTGTTATAGTCTCCCTAGTAAATGAGTACCAATTCCAATCCTAGATTATAAAGAAAACACTGGCTACAAAAGATCAAAGTGCCCTATGGACTTCATATAGTAGAGTAGATTATCAGAGGTGTTCAATTTTCACTGGCAAATAGGGAATGTCAAAGATCACAAATTGTGTGTGAGAAAGAGAAAGAAGGGGAAAGAGACAGAGGAGATACATACAGAGAGAGGAGAAAGAGAGAGAGAGAGAGATAGAGAGACAGAGAGAGAGAGATAGAGAGAGAGACAGAGAGAGAGATATGTATAAATGTATGACTGTCGAGGTCAGAGGAGACTTGCAGGAATAATTTCTCTTTCACAACATAGGTCCCTGGGATCAAACTCAGGTTCTTAGGCTCAGCAATACTTGCCTTTACCCACCTAACCATCTTGCAGGCCCCTAATTTAAGTTCTTTCTAATTCATAATTCTTATTACTAGTGTGACACTATTAGATTTGTTATACAAAATAGGGTTTATTTTAAAAGATGGAAAAGCAGCTGTAAAAATATCCTCATTTCCCTTAACTAAAGTCACACCATCCATTTGACTCTCAACCCTGCTTCTCTCCTCCCGGCTTCAGACATACATCAGGAATGAACAAACCACTAAACACACTGCCTGAGAGTCTGCACTGAATTCTTAGCTGGAGTCTAGAAGTCTGTGGCCGGAATGCAACGCATATATAAATGGGATTAGTGGGGGACTAATGACAGATGAACGTGTTGCTTTCTCTATCACAAATGGAAACCCACTGAAGGTCAGATTGCCAATGGTGCTAAGGGATGATCTTGTACCCTGAAGCAAAGACCTCCAAGTGTGTGGTGACCCCATTTTTACGTTTGCTTTCTTTCGGTTTCTATCCCCCACACCACACCATACCCCATGTCATCAAACCAAAGGTGGGGATTACCAATTCTGTACTATACTACTGATCCCTGATCTGATTTTCTAAGTGTTTGTGCTGAGGATTGAACTCAAGGCCTCTCACATGGTATTAAGTGTCCTCCAATGGACCTTATCTCCCTAGCCATAACATTTTCCTACAAACCAGTCTCAGGGAAGATAGTAGTATGTTGATCGATGTGATGATTTATGCTTATAATTCCAACATTTAAAAAGTTAAGCAGGAATATGGGAAGTTCAGTTTTAGCCTGGGCTACCTAACAAGACTCTGTGTGAAAGGAAAAACTGATGCCTTGTTCTCTCGATAGCAAATATAACAAGATTTCTAGACATGTGTCACATTACCTAAGGACTAAGCAATCCTGATACGTCAAAAGCCTTAGCTTAGTATTAATGATACTTTGGGTTGGTAACAAGCAGATTTCCCTGCATGAATTATCTTTTTCATAAATACTATTATTATTCTTGCTTTACAAATGAGCATAACAAAGGGTCATATAAGAAATCACTCAAAGTGACATAACTGAAACAAAAACAAAATTGCATTGGCAAACAAATTATTACGTTACCACCATAATGTGTGTTTCCCTTCATGACACATGGCAAAGGCAACGGTATGGGGAACAGTCTAACTCATGGCAAAGCATTCACATTACAGTTAGTGGAACAAATTAGTCATAACATTGATAACAATAAAATTTAATTAATATAAATGCCCTAGGTAATTACTCGATGAAAATAAGGGGTCTGTGTGAAATTTCCAAAACCCTAAATTGCTATAAAACCCAGTTTTATTTCTTCCTTTCTTCTTTTTTTGTCTTCATAGTTGACAACAAATCCGTCATCTAGTCTTCAAAAGTAATTGTTTTAGGGAGAGCCTTTTTTCTAGATAATTTTAATTGATTTGCTTTCCATTACAATGCCAATTAGCCCTGAAATTCATTCTTTATTATTTAACGTAGGTACCTAGTAATTATGTTAGTGATATATAACTACAAACTCTTAATGAGTTGAATTGCTTAGGAGCTTTTGCTTAGTTAGCTCACTCACTTGCTGTCATTTCTAATGAGATAGCTAAATTTCTTATGTTTGTAAAATACCACATTTTATATAAAATTGACATGTCCAGTCATTAGTTTGAAATTTTTTGGCTACTTTTGTGTATTCAATTGTAATTATGGTTCATTCACACACTAATTTAAATGTGTACCCAAATCATCTTTAATTTTTTCTGTCAGTTTCTGGTTCATTCACAATCATATTTATAAACATTTGTGATTTATTATTATTATTTTAGTGTGTGCATGAATAGATGATGTTCATATGGGAGCATGTGTGCAGTTATTATTTGGAGATCAAAGGTCAGGTGTAGTTCATAAAGAGCAAACTACCTTGGGGTTTTAGCTTTTTTTTAGTTAATTTATTATTTGGATGTGTGTGTGTGTGTGTGTGTGTGTGTGTGTGAGAGAGAGAGAGAGAGAGAGAGAGAGAGAGAGAGAGAGAGAGAGATAGTATGTGTTGGATACAGAGTTACTGTCTAAAGATCACCTAGTATTCTAGGCTAGCTACTTACCATGCTATAAGTATTTATCTATCTACAGAGTCCCAGCACAGTAATCTAAAGAACATTCTTCTGCACTGGCTCTTTTTATGTTAAGTACAGAAATTGAACCTAGTCCACTTGTTTTCCTGGCAAGCACTTTATTAATGGATCCTACTCTCAATTCTTGGCATATAATTTTACTGAAACACAATTAATATTGATGGGGTTGCTATTATCATCTTTGTAAAAAAAATCAAGCACATTACAAAAATTAGTAATATTAAAGTACAGATTAATTAATTAATTAATTTTTAGTGTATATAAATGTTTGCATGCATGTATGTATGTGTATGCCTGATGTCTGAGCAGATCAGCTGAGGCTGTGGGATCTGCTGGAAGCAGTGTTACACAGACAGCTGTGAACCACAATAGAGATGCTGGAAACAGAATACAGGTCCTCTTCAAGAGCTGAAACCAATCTCCACTACTGTTTCATAATCCTAGATCTCTTTTATATTAAAAAAAATATCCCCTGAAATATATGTTAAAAAAATTTTAAGTTGAGTATAAAAGTTTCTAGATAAATGTTTATTTGTTCTTTTCCTTTACATTTTATAAAACCAGAATAACTCAAATTAGCCCATAACTAAACAGTGGTTTAATATTAAAACAGTGGTTTTCAGCATGCAAGTCATGACTCCTTTGAGGATTAAATAACTTTTTCATAGGGGTGGCTTGAGATCATCAGAAAACAGACAGATATTTACTTTATGGTTCATAAAAGTAGCAAAATTACAGTTATGAGGGAGCAACTAAAACAATTGTATGGTTAGGGGTCAGCACAACATGAGGAACTGTATTAATTGGTCACAGAATTGGGAAGGTTGAGAACCACGACTTTAAAGAAATCTTTAAATACCCAAATATAGAATAACTAATACTTTTAGTTGGTTAACCAAACTTCAAAACATAAGAGCATATTTTTGAATATTAGTTGATATAGATTTTTGTAGTGAAAATGTGGGAGCTGGCGTCTAGCTTTGGTTTTCTGTCTGTAGCCGTGCTCTGCCACCTTTGGAAGCTGTATTTATACTTGCTCATTTTCAATGGAACAATAAACCCAATTGTGATTCTACCTTCCTCTCATACCACCCTGAAATGACTTTAGATTCAGATTGACAATTCAAGGCCAGGAAATACATTGTCTTCAACTACATAAACCTTTAGAAAATGGAAGGATAATCCTGTAACTTAGTAAAATGCTCACCATAAAAAGATTGCATGTGTGTGAAAAGCTACAACCCAGAGAGACTACAATAAAACCAAGAATATTAATTAACATATAAGGAGGGAAGTAAAATATTTTATCTGATTTCTGGACAAAGCACAAGATTATTATGCAGAATGAAAGGGAAAGTACAATTAATTAGCTTGAAGAAGGAATTATGTTAGTAGTATTCATTAACATTTTGCCTTAAGAAAGGCGTTTCTTTTAGAGAAATAATAAATATATAATAATATAATTATGTTAAATATTAAATCATCATATTAAATATTAAAATATTTTAAATATTACATAATAAAATTAAACCTTAAACTTATCTCTTAGTAGTTCGTATGCCATGTCTGCAGCTTCATTTACCTTGGAAGTTGTGGGAAACAAACCCAGTTTGGCATCCTGTCCAGTGCCTGTCAGACTCCATCCAGAACCAGCTACTTACACCTGGTTTGCATAAAAAAAAAAAACTCATTCTGGGCATTTCTTTCTTCTGGTACTGTGTTTCTTTTTCCTGGAAATGGATATGTTTCTCAGTGAACAGAGTTCTGGGGGCCTCAGGCTTTAGTGAAGGAAGAAGTAGAACAAGAAAGAATACAACAAATAACTAATGTCTTCTGGCCAGAAACCCAAGAATGTAGAGATTCAATGGGATAAACTCCAGCAATACTGTCATTTGTAGTACTTCTCACAAGTAGAAAATCACTAGACCAAGAAGATTTATATGTCTAGCCCAAATAATTAATTTACGACACAAGATACTATAAAATACCAACATATATGACAATAGTAAGATACCTGTGTATGTTTAAATTATGTGCATATATATTAGAGTTTATTGTGAAAACTTTCTCATGATAATACTTAGGTTTTATAACACTGAGTGATTTTTGTAAATGAACAGCTACAAGATTAAATGTTGAAAATCATCTTGGCAGTGATCGTGTGACTATATGATATATCTCATTAAAGTACATCTGTATTTTTTTGTACTTTGGGTTAGTATTCTTGGACAAGAAGGAAAGTGAATTTGAAGCTATTTAAATTAGTGTTCAAAGAGCAATGGAGGTTTTATATCATATCATGATACTAAAGATGTGAATTATTGACACATAGAAAAAGTGTAAGGAGTGGACACCCTTGAAATATATAGGAGGTTCTATTTGACTTAGTGCACATGCTGAGGCTCATATAAACAGGATGAATGTACCATGAGAAGAATATCTAAGGATATTATTATTTTGATTTGTTTTAATATTCTATTCTCCTTTTACAGGTAGTAAATAGCCCATAAGAATTTTACACGTGAATCTGTTCTTGGCAGATGTTGAATTTGATGAGGAGAAAATAGATTTGATTTCTGATTACTTAGATTACTTTTCATAATTGTACAAGAATTCAATAGAAATTTGATAAAGGTATGACAGTGAAATGTGGAACTATTGGTGTTCAGTAAGCAAAAATTAAAGGTAGGCCTACCATGAATTAAAAAAAGAAAGTAGAGGATAATAAAATTATGGTGATATATTTCATTATTATGATACATTGTTTTACATAAAACCCATCGTAAATATTCAATCAGTTCATTATAAAATGACCTGCTACCTACCTCTTTATATAAGTCTTTTTCTTCCAGTTTTATTTTAAGAGGATAATTCCGAGTTTTAACATAATATCCTTTTAGAATTTACATGCATTATATATATTTAAAATGCCCTCAGCTGTGAGTACAGCTTTAGCTCCAACATCAAATGTGACTGTGACAGAGCTAAAGGTAAATTGTTGGTACAGAGGGGAGGCTATTTGGAGTTCTGCAAATATGTACTGTGTGTCTGAGCTCAACTTTTGATCTAGTGTCTCTATACAACTTGTATTTAACATCTTTGATCTCTGAGTTAGTGATCTAATCTGCTGTATAACTTAGCTTTTATTGATCTGTTCTCATGCTAAGCAAATCAAGTCTCACTTTTATGGGGTAGATTGCAAAAGGTAGTAAAGCTGCCTCTGAGACAGCAGTTTAAATCTGTGCAATAACAGTGAAAGCAAGAGATAAGACTTTTATTACACTTCCAAACTTCACATGAACTCCGAGTGTCATTAAGTAGGCATGTGTCATTTGCCACAGATATTTATTTTACTAGAGATCATGGTTGCCACCCATTTGGAAGCAATGTTGTGGTGTATTTTGTATTGTCATAGAATATATTGCTTGTCCAGACACCCACATTTATAGAAGGGCTGCCAGCATAACACAACGATCTTCCTGAATGAATTATTTATTCCGATTGAACGCTGTCTGGCGCACTTGTTTGTCTTAACTCTCAGTAAAATAATGAGAACAGTGTAGAGGTTTATGTGGGTTGCCTTTGAAATGTTGGGTTTTAAAAGCCACATTCAAGGGAATAAAAAAAGTCCATTAATATACATTGACAATGTTCAGTTGTCTTCTGTAATATCCTATTCTTGATTTTCCTCAAGTCATATTTTGTCACATAAGTGGAATAGAATGATGTAAAATTTTATTTGAACCTGCATTTATAGATTAGTGTTTGTACCACACAAAACATTCTTTCCATCAGAATGGGAGCCAACAATCCAAAAACAATGGATGTAGAAATGTATTTAGTTTAAAGATATAATGAATTACAATCACATCAACAATAGATTGTTTACATTAGTATTTTATATCTTTATTTTCAGAATGTCCTTTAATTTATATTATATAAACATTTAAAATAATAAATAATATTAAATGACATATAAATAAAAATAATACTTAACTATTATATATTTACTTACATGAGCTAATTATGGCATACAAATTCAAAATATAAATAGGTATTTATATTATAAATATATAATAAATTGTATTCTGTGTAGCATGCATGGTAAATGGTAGAAAATATGTATATGCCAGTTTCAAAATTATAGCAAAGTATCATTAAGTATTTAAATAACAATGTCAGTTACTTTATTTCAGATGTTTAAAGCTGTCATGCTTGAAGAGATTAAATATGTGCCTCAATTTTCAATTTGATTTGTATGTCTATTATAGATTATTTTTAAAGGATTCTCTGAAATGTTAACATGTGAACATTTAAAGTTCCATTGACCTAATTATAGGCATAATATATTTTAATTTATAATCACTACATGACAAATCATTAACATATACTTTAGATTTCTACCTCAGCATGACTTTATCTTTAAAAACAATAAGACTGATTAGTGTAAGCACTTTGTTGCATTTGCCAAGATACTTTCTAGAAATGTTATATCAGATATTAATATTTTTTTTGTTTAGTGCCTACTGGTCTGGCTCATGTAATGTATTATTAAGCTTATTTTAGTAGACAAAAAAGTGTTTTGTTTTAATGTTTGCACTTCTCTAATATTAAGCTGAATATCATCACGAGGTCATTAAATATTTTGTTTTCACTTTTTGAATATTTTAGAAATGTTTTGGAAAATCATTATAGTCTTACCAATATTTTTCTATTAGAACTTTATTATTTCAATAATTTCTATTTTGTGTTTACAATTAATTTGGGTAATTTCAATATTATAAGCAAAGATGTCTATATTGAATAATATAACACTTTTAAAAATGACTTTCAAACTTATCAAGTATTTCTTTATTCAAAAGCCATAAGAAATTGTGATATATTTTTCTAGTACAATTTTTGCGTTTTGTATTTAAGTCATTGGATGTATTACACTTTATTTGTTCTGTTATATAAAATAGAGAGTTGAAATATATTGAAAAATCAAACTTCATCTAAATTCCTATTACCATTTAACAAATTTATAAATAGGCCTCAGTTGTAATAGCTAAAACCATAGTTTACATGTTACGTGTGCACAAATATTTAGTAGAACATTTTATCAAAAATTTCCATAACTTTTTGGGTGTTCAATAATCTTTTTAGCCTTCAAGTTAATCCATGAAGATGCAGAAGCCATGATATGAACCAATATACTTTCATGACTAGGCATTTTTAATTGGTTTTACTTCTCCGATGCTATCAGAAGTATTGAGATAAACAAATATCTACTTTTTGTTCCAAAAGATACCATAATGTGTCATTGGAAATGCTTTACATTTTGAACTGGCATGAAGAATATAAGAAAGCATGTTGTCAAAGAAGCCATGCCCCACAGATTGAGAACCATGGCTCTACAGGTGGTAAAACCCTTTCATGGTATTTGGTGGTGGTGGGGAGAGCCTTTACCTTCAATACAGAAAACAGACTCCCTGCTAGTGAATAGATAATGCAGCTTGATAAAGAATGGATATACCCCCCACAAAATACTGGATGACTGTCAAATACATAATATCTCTTAGCTTTTATGCTTATAGTGTATTAAATATAAATAGCCAAATCCCCTTCATATGTCATAGTAAATAAAATTCAAATTCAAGTTTAAATTTTATGGTTACATTTGCAGAAACTGTCTTCAGAATAGTTTTATTATTGCATTCTTTTTACCGATAAATTAATGTGGATTTTGCAATTAAAATACTTTATTCCTTACTAACGTTTGAATAGAGAAGTTTGTTGGGATAGTTAGGCATCTAGTAATAATATTTATATATCTGCAATGAGACTGTGAGTTGAATTTTCCATTATTGTAAAAGGTAACTTTCACCGGAGAGGTTTATCTTGTAGAAGATGGGAGGTAACACAGTCACAAATCAGCAATGTGCAAAGAGTGATAGATTTTGGAGCACACAGTGCTCAATGGATGTCTTCATCAAAACCCATCCCTCAAAGCTCAGGATCTATCACAAAGAAAAGGCAGGAAAATTATAAGAGACAGAGCCAATAGTATATAACACCAAGGAAACAGTGACTTCCAGTCACAAATAGACAAGCTCACATGAAATCACAGTGACTTTGGTAGCATGCAGAGGAACTGCAAAGATTCAAACCTCAGAAGAGTCCCAGTACTGAGAAGGGAAAGTTAACACATGCCCTCACCCCTAACCAAGAAGCTATTGGTAAATGATTTCTGTTATCAAAGTGAAAAATAGCTCTCTACAAAAAAAGATGTAGCTGGTTTATGTATCACAGTCAGGAGCATATCCATTTTCAGCCAAACAATAAAGGACTCTATGAGTCTCTTTCTGTGTCTCTCTCCCAATCTTTCTTCTTTCCCTCTCTGTGTCTCTCTGTCTGTCTCTCTGTGTTGTTTTGTTTTTGTGTAATATTGGGGGTGTTGTTTTGAATTTCATTTTTATGAGAGACAAAGAGAGAATGAGAGCAATTGAAGTTGTTAAGAAAGAGAGGTCAGAAAGAAGGTGGGGAGAAATTGGAGAGGGGAAATGTGATCAAAATATAGTGTATAAAATTGATATAAAAACATAACCACCGCATAAGTCAATATAATCAAATTGCCCACTGTCAATAAACTCTTTGTTTTCAACTTTATAATATTTCAAGTCTAATCAAAGAAGGTTGATTTTAGGCTTACTGTTTTAAATAAAGCCTGTCACCCAATTAAAAGTAATAGTAAAATGTTGAAATGTTATTCAATTACACTTACAATATAAGGAGAGATCCAAACTGAAGGGAAATGTGATGCTTTTGAGAAATGGAACAGTTAAAAATTATTCCATAGCATTCCCACATCAAAATATCAAAAGATGAGATAAATTCTAGATACAGAATAGCACTAGACAGACATATTTCCTCGTAATTTTTGCCACGTACATAACAACATTGTTTGAACCCAGCTTAACCTGGATATCTTTGTCCAGGACTCCAGGAAGTAGACAAACAGGCAAGAGGAGGTTTGGCAAGCTCTGTCCCTTGGAAACTACTCCAATTTCTCAGGTCCCAGAGCTTTTATACAGAGAAATGAGGGGTCCAGGCACAGGTGCCCTGTGAAGCCAGTGTACACATCTGAGATATGTGACTAATGCTCACGTAGACAGCCCTAGCTAAGTTGCCAGTAGAATGTTGACACAAGAGAAAAGCCCAATAGAGACAAACTGAGCACAGCCAGGTGAGCTGAACCGTTACATTGTCCTGTAGATTGAGATAACTAACTGGTCACTGGTAGAAATTGCCCACTGCTCTACCTAGCATCACTAAAATAATATTGAAATCCCATTTTAGTTGTGGGTAAATACTTTGGTTTTGGCAGAAACTAAGCATCAGTTATAACTTTCAATAGGAAACAAAACATTTCAAACTATTAAGATTTAAGACCAATCTCACCTAAAAATTATGTACTTTATCAAGTATGATTTGTTTTGTTAGCAATATTTACAATTTTATGTCTATTCTGGTTGGCAATTTGACTTGGTGAATACTATATCCAAGGTCCTTTGGAAATTTTATAAATTTATAGAATGCTATTTTAACTTCACTTACTATTGTTTCTATTTCCAAGTATCATTGTATTTTTAAGTTTAAATATTAATCCTAACTCACAGCAAATTATTCTTCCTAGGATTTGTTATTATTTTATAATATTATGCTTGTCATCACATAACTTTTATAACCACATGCCAACATTTGACCAGTAAAATTAATTTTGTTTTTATTTATTGACTATAAAATATTTAATCACTGTCATCACACTTAGAAATAAATTTATTCTGTATAATTTCCATTTTCTTATCTCCACAAAAATAATGGAGTATCTTTACTTTATTAAATTATTATCTTAAATACCATGAGCACATCATTTAGCAAATTGTGCACAGCCCTCTAACTTTATTCACTGAAATATAACATACTTGTATACATCATGTATATATAACATGCGTACTTTCTCATTATGTGATATTTATACCATTGTGTGTACATTCTTACTTACTCACTAACCCTATGTAAGCATTGGTCCAAGTTTGTTTTCATTTATTTTCTTCCTCTTGATCCACTTCTGTCCAGATGTAAATGGCCTTTGCATAATTTCTCTTTTTTGTAACAAATTAAAATTTACATATTAGTTCATTATTTCCTTTCTTTCTAGAAGCAAAATCTAATAATGGCTTATATGTCAAACTTTACAATAAACAAGCAGATTAAAATGTACATGCTTGTCATAAAATAATGTATTTCACATATTTACATAAATTTTTTGAACTATTACTAAAGCTTATGTTAAAATTGTGATGTTTGTAAACAATTAAAAATTGTTTTCTGTTTTCTTATATTCCCTGATCAAAGTCAGTTCTTTATTTCAGAGTATTTCTTTGAAATTTCTTTTTACAATCAGAGACTGGAGACATCAGTAATGAATGATGGCCACATTATCACATATCACGGTTTGGCCTAGATTATATTATTTAATGACCATAGGCTCTCATAATACAGAACATAAAGTCTTGTGTGGAAGATTAGCTATAGTCTGAAAATGTGAGAGCCACTACTAAAGCAACAGAAGTGGTCAGTCATTTCACGTTCATGCTCACCTAATTTGTACCTAAAAAAAAATATATTTGTACCTAATAGCAGAAAAAGTACAAAGTAGTTGAGTGCTATGATTAAGTTAACATAGTTTGCAGTATTGTTCTGTACTGCAAGTCAATATAGGCTCCATTTCAATGGTGGCAGTGTTGTGTGCTAACGTTTCAATGGCTAAATGAAAGTTATTCACCTTTTTCTGCCTGCTACTTTTGAATGTATGTCAACATTCACTAAAATAAGCTAATTTATTATTTAATTTGAAGCACTACCAGTGCCTCTAGATTTGTAACATGGCAAAGTACTTATAAGCTACAAGCTTAATTAACTCTTACACTTTTAAAGCAAATGATGTATTATGTATCTTATGTGCCTATAATCTGTCATTCGTCCATAAATATTGAAATAACAACATAGATGTATCATGATAGCACAATTAAGATTAATATAAAAATAATTTATTTCAGTAGTAAAGTTGAATTTCACTTCAATTTTCAAAGGTGTATGAAATTACAAGACCTTAAAATGTGTTAGATTTCTGTGGCTAAACTGATACAGCAATTTTTAATTTAAAGCACAGAGCAAGAGTACCACTGAGTTGATTTGCAAATCTTCCCTGTGAAGCATAAAGACCAAACTTAATCTCATTTTAAAGTTTTATAATCCAGTTATTTATAAGAGCAACTATAAACTTATTGTTTCAAAATTTAATTCATTTTACTGCTCTCTAAAAACACTTAAGTTTAGAGTGCTCAGTCACTAAAATGTAGGCACAGAACTACAAATCATGCTGCTACACCCCTACACATTGCTGCCCCAATTGCAGGCCCTCAGGGAAGACTCCTGCTTGTAGGCCTCCCAACAACATTCCCCAGTGGACCCTGCAATCTACAAGACCCACTCCTTTCCCTTAAAAGTTACCCATCCCCCTGTGATCTCAGCAGTTCCCTTAGTTATTGGACCAAAAGCAGCTCTCTAAAGCAAAGCTCATACTGAGCCAAAAGCAGCTCCAAAAACCACGTTTATCTACCAGTTCCTAGTGCACTAAGAGCCTCTATTAGACCAAGTGCTCCAGTTGGACCAAGAAAGACTACCTGAGTCATAGAATCCTCAAGGTCTGATTGAACAAAGAGTGCCTATTGAACCAAGTGTGGTTCCCTGAGACAGAGACACAGGTAGAATAGATTAGAGCATGTACAGCTCAATGAAACACAGACACAGTCTGCACCGATTGGAGGAAAATATAAAATCTAATATTGGCACCATCAGAACCTAGTGATTTTATAACAGGAAGATTCTGACAGCACAATGTAGGATAAACAGTAGAAAATGACCCAAAAAAACTCTATGAAGATAATAAGACCTTTAAAGAAGAAATGAAAAATTCTCTTAAAGAAATAGAAAATAAGGCAAACAATAAATTGGAAAACATAAAAAAAATTCTTTTTTTTTTTTAAAAAAAGCCAAGATAATCAAACAGGTAAAGGAAACAGTAAAAGACTTGAAAATTGAAATAGAGGCAACAAGGAAGACAGAAACAGAGGGAATGCTGAGACTGGAAAATGTGAGTAAACAAACAAGAACTACAGATACAAACATAACCAAAAGTATACAAGAGATGGAAGAAAGAATCTCTGGCATAGGAGATATAATAGAGGAAATTAATTAATCAGTCAAAGAAAACTAAAGCCAAATAAGATACGACACAAAACATCCAAGAATTCTGAGACATCGTGAAAAAAGCAAACCTAAGAATAATAGGAAAGATCAAGCAGAAGAACACCAGCTCAAAGGCACCGAAAATACATTCTACAAGATCATAGAAGAGAACTTTCCTAACTCAAAGAAAGAAATGCCTATGAAGATACACGAAGCTTACAGAACACCAAATATACTGCACTCCACAAAAAGTCTACTCACCATGTAATAATCAAACCACTAAACTTACAATACATAAAGAATATTAAGAGCTGCAAAGGAAAAAGGTCAAGTAACTTATTAAGGCAGACCCATCAAAATAGCATTCAACTTCTCAACGGAGACTATGAAAGCCAAAAGTCCTGGACCAACATTATATAGACACTAAGATTCTATGGATGCTAGCCAAGAATACTATATCCAGCAAAACTCTCTATCACCGTTGACAGAGTAAAAAAGATATTCCTTAACAAAACCAAATTTAAACAATACCTATCCACAAGTCCAGCCCTACAAAAAGCACTTGAAGAAAAACTCCAACGTAAAGAAGTTTGATGTATCCACAAATATACAAGCAGTACATAATCACACAGCAGCAAATCCCAAAGAGAAACACACACACACACACACACACACACACACACACACACACACACACACACACACAAACTACAATCAAAAAATAATAGGAATTAATGATCACTGGTTATTAATATCTCTTTATATCAATAGATTTAATTTTCCTATGAAATAACCTAGACTAATAGAATGAATATGTAAACAGGATCCACTCATCTGCTGGATACAAATAATACCACCTCAACTTGAGAGACACTACCTCAGAGTAAAAAGTTAGAAAAAGACTTTCCAATCAATTGGACCTAAGAGACAAGCTGGTGTAGCTATCCTAATATTTAACAAAACTGACCTCAAATTAAAATCAATCAAAAGTGATATTTCATCATAGAAAACATAAGTAAAGATGAAGTCTTAATTCTGAACATTTATACCCCCAATATGGGGTCACCCACATATGTAAAAGAAACATTACTAAAACTTAAATCTCACGTCAAGCCCTACCCTAACTATCAAGAGTAGGAGACTTCAACACCCAACTTTCACCAATGGACAGATCTACCAGATAGATTAACAAAGAAATAAGGGATCTAACAGATATTATTACTCAAATGGACTTAATAACCTTTTGTGTCCTATTGGACCATCTATGACCTAAAAGTAGAGTTCAACAACAGTATTAACTACAGAAAGCCTACAATTTCCTGTAAACTAAACAGATCTAAATAGAACCATTTCTGGATCATGGAAGAAATAAAGAAAAGAAATTAAGACTTTCTAGAATTCAATGAAAAAGAATACATATCATACCCAAACTTATGGAACACAATGAAAGCAGTGTTAAGAGGAAAGTCCATAGTACTAAGTGCCTACATAAATAATTTGGAGATATCTCATTCAAGCAAATTAACAGCATACCCCAAAGCTCTAGAACAAATAGAATCAAACTCACCAAGAAGTATATGTCAGGAAATAATCAAACTCAGGGGTAAAAATCAATAAAAATAAAACAAAGAAGACAATACAAAGAATCAATGAAAAAAGAGTTGATTCTTTGAGAAAAAATGAACAAGATAGAGACACTATTCTCTAAACTAACCACAAAGCAGCAAAATAGGAAATGAAAAGGGAGATGTAACAGACACTAGAGTAATCCTGAGGATCATTAGGTCATACTTCAAAAACCTATACTCAACAAAATTGAAAAACCTAAAAGAAATGGAAAAATTTCAGGATAGATACCACTTACCAAAACTAAGCCATGTTCTTGTTGGAACACATTTTCCTCAAGTGAGGGAAACACATGTATCTGTTGTTGCCATGGAGGCATTTTGAATGTTATGTTTTATATGAGTAAAGACCTTTCTCAATTTTATTATTTCTTTAATTTCATAAAATATTATTAGTCATTTATGTTCTAAAATATAGCTAATATTTTAAAAATAAATGATAAATAGTTTATAATATACTTAGTGATGGATAAAACATT
The DNA here is from genome assembly GCA_033318265.1 of Phyllotis vaccarum. NCBI lineage: Eukaryota > Metazoa > Chordata > Mammalia > Rodentia > Cricetidae > Phyllotis > Phyllotis vaccarum. The sequence continues at coordinate 48,250,680 of JARWLC010000012.1, read as the reverse complement.
AATTATTATGTATTTAAGAATCTATTTGTTTTTAATATATCAAAATTGAATAAAATTTCTCAGAAATTATGTCATACTTTGTATCCCTTTCCTGAAAAATATACATTTCAAATATTTGGTTTTTGCCATGGTAAAAAAAAAAAAAAAAAAAAAAGGGCAGTAGTCAGAGACTCGGGTAAATGGCAGTTTGATAAAAACAAACAACCAACTCAAAAATAATCTACAAAGATTCTAATTAAATTTTTCATTCTGAATTATAATAAGCTAAATCTAAAGCATCCAGCATTCTTTCTTCATGCGAGTGATGTCACTTAACTTCTGTGCCCAGAATCCAGCTTCCTTCAGGAGGAAGAGTTTAAAATGGCTCTACAAGTATTGAAGTGAAGATATTTTATGCTTGAGGCATATACCAGAGGAGAGAAGCATGCCTGGAAAGCATACTCCCATCTCATACTTCCATCTTATACTCTGGAGTCTCATACTCTGGTACTCTTGGGGATACAGAGATGCTGTACATAGCCATACTTATTTCAGAGATCCGGTGAATGGATGACAGATTATTTTGTCCAATCTTGAAAAAAAAATGTCCCATGAATCTTGTACACTGAGGATATGACAAACTGAACACCTTCTCAGAGAATCTGGATAGTCATCATAGAGTAATCACTAAGGCTTCTTCAGATGGCAAAGGGTTGATTGCAAAATTCAATCTCTCAGGTAGGAGTTTAAATAATTCTAAACCATGCAGCTAGAATCACTGACTTCACTGAAAATAAAGCTGCTTAATAAATGGAACAATTCAAAATTGAATATTTCAACTCATTCATATGTACCAAGTGACTACCCACAGATTCCATTCTTACTGAACATTTTGTGGAAAGTGCCCCAAAATGTCTCTGTCAATTCCTCGTTCACTCATCATCTTTAGCTAAGACAAAGTAAGACAAAGTAAGTACCACCATCCACAGGGTTACCATGGCCCCTCAAAGATTGTCTCACCACAGTCTCTAGTTCAATCATTTGCCAGAGAACCATGTAAAACATCAGTCCAAGAGAAGCAGGCTAAGGTCCCACTTTTCCCTCAGCCAGTGTCTGTATCCATGTGTGTTTCAGACTCCTATAAAAGCTACTGCCCTACATCTTTCTGCCTGTATTAAAGTGCTATAGGGAGCTGTGTCTCATTCTTTTCCTATATAAAACAATTAGTATAAACCAATCAGTGTTCTTCACTGGAGTGCAGTCCTTTGGGGTCATTTTGTGTTCCTAGAACCTGGCTCCCTTGTTCCTTCCTATTAAAAGAGAAGTTCTTTTCCCACTTAACAAAAAGTGCATAAAGGTTTCAGGGTAAAGTTGAAAGGAAAGGTCAGAGTGGGGTTAGAATGGAGAAGACAGGGTCATTTAAAACAGACCAAGTGAGTGCTGATCCTCAGAGGCACTAAAAAGAGCAGTAGAAAAAAAGGGGGGGCGGATTTTTGAAATAACTCTAGATTCTGCCAACATGGTCTTTTGTGTAATATCCCCAAACTTAATTTGAGGAGCAAAATATTTTTTCTAACAAAGATGTACGGCTGAGAAAAATGAGGCATTGATTCAATTAAAGGAATTAATGAGCCTGAAGTCTATTTTACTTCTCTTCGTGTTTTGTTTGCAGTGGGTCAGCCATTATTGTTTAGAAAATCCTCTTCTCCTCCTCCCTGTCTGTCCTCCTCACCCTTTTCTGATTCTTCCACTGTTTTCTTTCTTCCTCTTACTTTTCCCTGCCTGCCAGATGCTATCTCTTGCCCCTGGATTTGGTACAGACTTCCTGAAATACCAGTTCAAACGCCCTTGATCCTGCTCCGAGACAGCCCTGCACACAAAATGATGGTGCTTGATTCTCTCATCTCAGTCCCCAGTAAATGTCCACTTCACAAAGCCACAACACTTAATTGTAAGTGATTGATTATCTCTGCTAAGCTTAAACTCTCAGGCTTCAGTCAGCCAGGGGACTTTATTACCCTTCATTCCTTCCAGGGTGGTCCAGCCAGGTCAAAGTCGAGGTCAACGATAGGGCAGGAAGGTACTGGTTTGTCCCACAATTGGGTATCCTCTCCACCAGAACAAAGAACCTCACTTCCTAGAGATGTCTTTGTACAAAGGCTAAAGAAAATGTTATCACTGACCAGTTTTCACCGCAACTCAAATAGCATATTCTTTCAAACTGAAACCTTCAGTACTGATGATTTGTTTATTTCTTCATTTAGAAAGTCAAGTGTGAAAAGTGATTATTAACTTATTGAACGCTTCAAAACATTGCCATTGTGGGAAGTTATTTATTAATTAAAATGTTCACTCAAATACAACATGTTTTCTCTAATATCAAATTTGAAGATACAGTTTTGAACACCAACTTATAGAACAAAGACTTAAGAATACCTACTCGGCTTCCAAATTCTAACTTTATGTAGCAGTGTGCTTAGAAACACATAAACAGGACATCGAGCCCTCCTTTAATAAATATTTTATCTACTTTCAATGCAGAATAGATACTTTCATATTTCAAATGTCAAAACCTAGAGTAAATTAAAACTTGCTGCCAGAGATCTCAGTTTTTACAAATGCAACAGAATAAAACCCCACAACGCAGAATTTATATAATTACCTTATATGATTTTAGTGAAAAATTATGACAGAAAATATCTATCTTAAAAGTAATATTAAAAAGTGAAGATAAGTAACCATTTAAAACAATAAAAATTTCCCTTAGGTATTCTTAATTATAAAGTTTCACATTAATTAACCTATTATATTATGAAGAATAAAGGCTAAATGTATTATAATTTTTACATAAAGTCATGTTTTGGTGAAGCATGAGTTAAAAAGAATTTGATAAAAAATGAGGAAGATAAGGAAAACATGAAAGTATGAGTGGTCAGCCCAGGATAACCTCTGACTTCCTAGTCTCCAATCTCAGTCTATAATCTCACAGTGCTGAGATTATATAGTTTTGTATTTTAAATAGAAATTAAAACAGGATCATAGTCAAAGTTAGTGAAAACCTTTAAATAATGCAGAAATCCAAGAAAAGAGGATCCAGGCTTGGGAATGTGGCTCTTCTGGCATAGCACCTTTAGTGAGTCCCAGTGCTGAGTTAAAAGATACGGTGGTGGCTCAGGCTGGTAATTTCAGCATGATGCCACTTGAGCTACTTAGGCTTAGTCTGAGAAGTGGGGGAGGGAGGAAAAGGGGGCAGGAGGGAGGGAGGGAGAAGAAAAAGGGGTATCTATGATTTCCAATCTTATTTCTCTTAAATATTTTTTCAGATTTTAATTTCTTGCAAAATATTAAAGTGTGTATTTGCTTTCCATTCAAAGATCATTATAAATATACAATTTTATATTCTATTTACAGGCTGGTTTTTATTTTATCACAGAACATTGGTAATTGCAATATTTTTGTTTGGTCAATATAAGACTAATAGCCTGTGTTAAAATACGTTTGCCTTGCAATACTGGTTAAATTACTCAAACTTTACATGTAATAATTTACATGATATAGGTATGAATTCCTGGTAATAATAATCTTAGTGTACTTTCTATGCATAAAATGTGCTCAAAATATTTTTCCTACTATGTTTGATCATAATATATAGTTTTCACTAATTTTAAGCTGAACTATGTTGAATAACAATAATAAAATAAACTTCTTAATCATTTATGTTACATTTCCTCCAGTTTGGGTATTGTAATCAATATAGTAACAATGCAAAGGATTCTGCATTAATATTCTAACATTAAATATTGCCCCAGGATTCATCATCTTTGCCTTTTGCTTAGAATATCTGATCATTCATTTGTCTAGCTAATTTTATTCATCATTTAAATTCAAAAATAAGTTAAATTTTTTCTTCATGGAAGATTTCCTTCAACACCAAACCTCAACCTTCATTGCTTTAGTTCCAATCTTCCCATGGTTATTGGGCACAGGCTTTGAGGTCCATCCTCCACAAGGTAGTTCCACAAGGCGATGCCTGTTGCCTGCACACTGAAACACAGATTTTATCACAGATTTTAGACATACAGGGCCCACTATAAACATTGCCTAACTATAAACATGGATCTGCAAATGAGCAATTAAAGGGGTTCCAAGTGGTTACTCACAAAGGCAGGAGTCAAATCTAAACTCAACTTTTCGTTCTGAGAAAGCTTCTGATTGACTTCATGTTCTCCACATGGTGTGGCTTGTAGAATTTTACTTTTATTATTATTTGCCTTTTTCCTATATGAAACTTGCCTTATCTCTCTTTTTCATTTTGGTCACCAGATTTTTTTTTTTTTGAGAACAGAAATATTCTCTATGTCTCACCCTCTTTTCCCCTCCTCTTTCCTTCTTTGTGTTTGCTTTACTTTAGTCCTAAAGTAGCGTAGTTAACACTCAGTTATGGGCCTGTGAAATCAATAAAATTATTTCTAAAAGACTCTGTCAGAAATTTGCTCAAAAATGCAAGACTCTCAAAGCAGAAGAAATATGCAGAGATTATTAATTTTTTTTCAGAATGAATGTGTCCTTTGCTCATGTGCATAGTGGTTACTTAATGTTGCAAGATAGGCAAGATACAAGAAGCTGTGAACTTTGATTTAATTTACACATATCATAACTTATTGCATTAAGAGTAGAAAATAAAGGCATGAAATAAATCACATATTGGTTTGGGTATAGTGTGGGTTTTTACTTTTGAAATTTATTTCAAATAAATTTGGACATCAGTGTGCTTAGCATTCACTCCCATGTCTTGCAGAACCATCACCGTGATAGCGTCACACCTGATTGGATTCTCTCATTTTGATTCAGCTCCCAAACACAGTGCCCTTTTCCACATTTGAATTTCTTTCTGTGTGACTGAGCTTTTCTGATTCTGTCTCAACAAAACCAGATCACACACAGTGATGAACAGAAAACCATGTGAGAATGAGATAATTTCTTCCTAATTTTAACTAAAGGATTTTGCTAAGAGTTATTCGTGTTAAGTCATTGTAGTCTAAGTACATTTTTTCCTTAAAAAAATAATGTGTACAAACGTGTACAAACATTGTACACGTTATAAAGAGATCATAAAATATTTTTATTATGATTAAAGTGTAATATTTTCCCCAAACAGTAGCATATGACATATTTTCACTGTCAATAAATTCAGATAACAACTCTAAGTCATGTTAATTCTTCCATGTTAATATGTGTTATATACCATATTTAATATTCTATACATAAAACATCATTATATAAATCCCAGGAGACACCTGTCTGGCTGTAAGGGTGGACATGTTTTATTTTATTATTCCAGGAAATTGTTTTTCATTTCCACATTTGTCCCCTTGTCACTCATCCCATCTACACTTTCAAACCTATCCTGACTCTAACAGGCTTGAATAATTAATCATTACAGAAGCTATTACATCAAGTACAGATCAACACAGAACAAAGGAAACTCAGCACCACAGAGCAACCAGTTATACACATGTGGTGGAGGAAATACACATGAAAAATCATACCAGAGAAACTTTAATAAAAACCTATGAAAACACATTTTCATTTCACTAATATATTACTTTTAAACATTACCACTCTTCAGCACAATCCAGCTAACAGTACTTATACAGCCAAAGATATTGCTTGCATTTAATTGTTTACATATTATAAATATCGTTTAATCAACTGTGTATTTTTAAGGATACATAATGAATTCATTTATCAGGAAGAGATCTTCAGTTTTGCTATGGAAAATACTTACAATAATTTATCCCCTATTTATTTTTCGGAATTAAGGTACTGATACAAAGTAAAGAACAGGAGCACATCTCAGGCTTTTGAAGTGTTAAAGATGTTGTTGCTATGGAGACAGTAGTGAGTAATAGTACTTCTGTGATCCAACTTGCTAGGTTGGAAGAATGATAATAATGGATCCACTATCTCCATGAGCCTACTGTTGACTTTATAATCTTTGTCCAAGATGATGTACCTGCTAAGTATGCCATAACAACATGCCAGAATTTGTGTGAAATTCATGAAAATTTCAGATTTGGAATGCACCATCGTCTCAGAATCTGAAGCCTATGTACTATTATTTTTTATACACACACTGTACCTCATTTAGAGGTTTTCTCCATCTAAATCCATTTTTATTGTGTATATTTAATCATTCTTTAACCAGGAGAGTTTTTAAGTTGCTAAACTGTGTATCTTGGACTAAAGTGCTGCTAACTTTGCCTTGCTCGGCTCAGAGAATGCACAATGAGTCAAATGCTTACCTCCCCGATTCTGGGAAGCAGTATTAGTTATCATGGAACAATGATGTTAGGCCCAAGGATGTGTTCCCATCATGCTAGCAGTGGCCTGAAGAAGCCTCTTAGTATCCCAGCCTATGAGAGTGCCAAACAGCTTAGCTCATGGTGACTGGGGACTGGCTACAGATGTAGCCGCTAACAGGAGTCTCTGCTTTGACAATGGCATGAGACTGGAAGACCAGAAAGCTCATTGTGGCTCTGTTTCTATGCATTTAGGATCTTTTAAAAACTTTTTCATTGCTTGATGATAGGTACCGTTTATAGTTAGAAGTTTCTGGCTGAACCTGCCCCCAAGGTCTGGGCCCTGAGTCTCACAGACTCTTTATCCTAAATAATCACACATTGGCTTATATTAATTACAAACTATTTGGCTCAGGCTCATTAACAACTACTTCTTAGAACTGAACCCATTTCTATTAATCTATTGTGTTGCCACATGTTCTATGTTTTTACCTGTGTTCCATTACATCTTTCTTTCTGGGGCAGTCCGCAGCTTCCATTTGACTCTTTTATTTTCACTTGGATTTACCACCTACCTCTAAGCCGCCTTGAGATAGGCCAAAATGACCTCTTTGTTAACAAATAGCAATAAGGCACATTCACAGAGTACAGAAAGATATCCCCCATTACAGCACTGTACAGATGAATATGTTAGTGATTTTAGGCTGACAAGTTTGCGTTTGTACAAGTGTATCAGTACTTCTGCAGAGAATTATTTATGACACAGCAGAGAGGTTCTCTCATTTCAAGTGCTTTATGTAGAGAAAATAAAGCTATATATATGGATAAGAACAAAGCTTGATGACTAAGACCAGCTTGACTTGAATTTTTCCCAAGTATGGGAATTAGAAAAGGACTGACAAACGACACAGGAAAAGAAAATTGTGATCAGAAGAGCTGTATGCTCTGATAGAGTGCATCCTCAGCCCAGAATCTCAGTGAGTTCATGTTTTCCATATGCATTGAGACCATATTTTCTGGCATACAGATGAACAAGGTTACTGTGTACAACAAAAGATGGATTTGGCTGACCTTCATAGGGAGGGTCTCTATAGGGGAGAAGTCTGAGGCTGTTGTGACAAGGAGGGGGAAGTTATGGTTTACACTCTATGAACACACTATCAATATTTGTACTGGGCTAAAGGAAGGCCTTGACATCTCTAAGGGTTTCAAGGCACTGAGGTCCTTAACAAAGCTGTGCCCATGTTATCAATATACATTCACTCAGGACTTCGTTTGCAGTCCACAGTTGACAGCTTCCATCTTGGTAGAAGATACTTAACCTGTTTTAAATGTGAACAGAGCCTAGCAAATGCTAATATTGTTCTAATATTATTAGACATCATGGTCTAGTGTGCTTTACTATGAATATTTAACAGGATTTTCATCATGATTAGAAAGTTGGAAAAGTGAAAGGTTTTCAAATTGTTTTGTGACTGCTTTTCTTTCCAGACCTAAAAGGTAGTACTCACCTGTTTGTTTCAATTTTGTTTCTATCCCTCAGTGAACAATGGCAATTATCTTCGGGAAAAGTTATTATACTTCTATAAGTTATTTGTGTGTTTTTAATTTACATGTGTGCATGTACATATTTGTGCCATGGTCCCAGAAGTTAGAGGTGCAGGATCCCTAGAGCTGGATTCACAGGTTGATTGTTTATAGCCTAGTGTCAGTGATTGGAACTGAGGTGTAGAATTCAGAAAAGGCAGCACACTTAGCTATAGTAAACGTTTTCTGGCCCGAACTTTCGGGCCTAGCGTTAAGGTTTAGACTCATAGACCTACAGACCCACAGAAACACACAGATGCTTACATTAATTTTAGGCTGATCAGCCTAAGGCCCAGGCATGTAACTTGCTAACTTTTTACCCTTAATCTAACCCATGATTCTTATCCTGTTCAGTCATAGGGCTCAGTACCTTTTCTCAGAGCAGCATGGTTGTCCTCTGCATCTTTGCGCTTATCTGGCAACTCTGGAGTCTCTGTGGCATTTCTGTGCCCTGTTCTTCCTGTTCCCAGAGTTTTCTTAGTCTCATAGCCCCACCCACACTTCCTGTCTGCCTTTGACCAATCAGTGCTTTTGATTAAACTCACAGGCAGGACAATTATTTACAATGTAACATCATAAATCCACTACACTTAGCCATTTCTACAGCTCTAAAACTTTAACCTTTTGGGTCAAATTGAAGATTGTCTCTCCACAAAAATATTTTCTCTTCCCCCCCCAGATGGCATATTTCAGCCTGAAAACTACCTTGAAGCGTAAATAATTTTTATAATTTTTTTTATAATTTATAATTTTATAAATACAAGTCATTTTTCTTAATTAACTTAAGGCAAAATGAGGTCTTAAGTACAAACGTTATCTTCCAAGAAGTAGTATGAGATAATTGACTGACAACACTGGTTCATTGTACCCCAGCAGTATCTGATGACTGCTAGTGTGGAAGGGCTTAAGTTCTGCAGTATGTTTTGATACAGTGATGCAGCAATATGACCCACTTACATTATAAGAATCAATTTTTATCCAACTACTTAAGTGTTGTTTCACACATCTTTACGGAATCTCACAGAGATGCCACTGTCTTCCTTAGATTTGTTAAGGTCATTCATCAAACTTGCTCTCTCTTTATAAACATAGGAGAATTTACAAACTATATTTTTATAATTCAATTGTAAATTAAAATTTCTTTACCATTTCAATATGAAATTTGTTCAAGATAATGACATACTCAAATTTTTCCTGATTTTGAATTTTAAAAATGCAGCTTTAGTTCTTGTCTTTATATGAGGACTTCACTCTATGGAGGCTTTAATAATGGTATTTATCAAATAAAATACTGGGTTTCAGTGTTAGAAAAAAGTTCTCTACTGTGTGCTTTATGAAAACCTCTACTTTTGTGGGTGGTCTTTTGGTGTATGCATAACATTTATCCTAAAATGAGGTTCAATGTGCCTAAAATTATTATTTATTATTATTGAGAATAGACTTTTAATAAATTTGTTTTGATTATGTTCCCCCCCCCAATAATTTTTTCCAGATCGTCTCCATGTCTCACTTTCTTGCTCTCTGTCTCACTTGAAAACAAACAAGTATTCAAAAATTAAGATAAAATTAAACAAACGAACAATGTTTTGTGTATCCAGTGAAACTCTGTTGGACAAATTAATCTTTGCTTTACAAGTAGACATTAATGGGAAATAGTTTCTGTGTTAGGGATTTGTGTCCACTTCTCTTCTCAAGCGCTTGAAACTTATATGGCTTATACCTGTGCTGTCCCTGTGTACCCTGGCATAATCTCTGTGAGTCCAAATGGTACTTTTGATCTCCACTGGCTCTTATGATCTTTCTGCATCTTATTCTGCAGGGTTCTCTGATACCAGAGGAGTAGATTTTTATGGAGACCTGCCATTAAGATTGTGTGTTTGAGGTTCTTTCACTCTCAACCCATTGTTCAGCTGTGACTCTCTATTTATTCCCATCAGCTCCAGGGTAAAGTTCCTTTGATGATGGATGAACACGACATTGATCTATGAGTATAGCAGAAATGTATTAGGACTCATATGATTACTATGGTCCTTTAGCAGAACAGCAGAATTTGGCATTCCCATGGGTCCATAAACCATCTAACCTCAGGTTTGTTGTCACTTGAGCTGTGTCATGTAGTAAGTCTTAAATTCAATCAAATATTGGTTGGTTACTTCATAAACATTTATTCCACTATTGTACTAGCTTCATTTTTAGGCCGGCCACCAATGAAGATTGAAAAATTTGTAGCAGTGCTGTTATTTACTTTTATTTCTCTGCTAGTGTAAAAAGGTACCATGAACATTAGTCAGCAGGAGTAAAGGCTCCTAGAAAGACCAGCTTGACTTCTTCTTGTTCAGTGAAATATGTATTTGTTACCTTCAGTAATATGATTTTATCACCACTTTGTGGAGAGTAACCAATAGCTTTGACAATAAGTTGGTTGTAAGGCTTTTCCATGAGTTCCCTTTAGCCAACAGCTCAATTAGATGTAACCCATTCCCAGCCATGGAGGTTTATTTAGTAGAGATGATATCTAGTTAAGCTTCTGTCTCTCCCATATTTTGATGATTCCATTTAGAGATTTTTCATATATATACATAACTGGAAGTTTTCCTGTGTGCCCAGGTGCTGGGCTCAAAATAAACACACAGAGGCTTATATTAATTATAAACTGTTTAGTCTATGACTCAGGCTATTACTAGCTCTTTAAACTTAACCCATTCCTACTAATCTATGTTTTGCTATGTGTCTCTCGGCTTATCTGTTTTTCATTACTTCTTGTTTCCTGGAAGATGGTACCTTGGCATCTTACAGCATCTGCCCTGACCCTGGCTTTCTTCTCCCTGTATCTCTCTTGGATTTCCTGAATGGCTGTAAGGTGTATTACTATAGGCCAATGAGCATTTTTTTTTATTAACTAATGGTATAAGCACATATTCATAGCATACAGAAAGACATCAGATATCATTTCTTCTTTTCTGTCTAATCAAAGAATGTTTCAACATTAACATAATAAAATACATATAACAAAACATTTTTCATGTAAGAATTATAGTTACAATATCTAGTCTATTTGTATTTGGTAAAATACAATACAAAGAAAATATTTAATCATCTATCCTATCTTTGTGAGGTTAAAGTTCTACATCTAATTTACCTTTTTTTCATAACAAAAGAAAACTACAATTAAAACAATCTAATCTTCAACTCCATCAAAGACCACAGAAGGATACAATATTATTTGAATAAACAAGAAGTGCATTATAGGAAACTTCCAAATTTCTGTTAATGAAAGAGACATCTGGCAGTATAGACAGTCATCCAATGTTTCTCTGTAACATTGGAACATCCAGCTTTAGCCTATAGGCCTAGAGTCTCTTGTAGACATTTTAGTAAAGTAAGAAATTTGAAGGACTATTCTGTCTGTTGGCAAAATTCGTTCATTTTTTTCTCTGTGTGTCCTGCAGAATTTCTGGCAGTTTCTTCTGCAAATCAGGAAACTGAAGAACTATCTTGCCTAGTTTTGGCCAAATTCAGTGGTCATTTTCCTATGGGTCCTGCATCTTTATTTTATTCAGCATATTGTTAAGAAGCAACCCAGACAAAAATCAGTTTCTTTCCTAGTGGCTAACCTTTGCCACAATAAAAGTAAACTTCATATGGAGTTTCTTCAGTGCCATCATCCTCTTAAGTAAACTGGTGCTGATAGTTGCAGTCATGTCTCACTGTCTAGAATAGTATAATTTATTTAAACATATTAAATGCCACATTTTGTAGGTATTTAAAGTGCTTGAAAACTATTTATTAACTTGAAATATATCTTTTTATACATAGAAAACTTAATTAACATGACTATAAGTTTGGCTATTACAGATGACTATTAATTTGTATTTCTTAACAATACACTGTATTTTTAATAAACTTTAGAAACATAATACCTTACATAAGAGTAGAGATGTGCATAAAGTATTAAATTTGTTTTAACAAACCAAAATCCATATCAATGTAAAGTATTTTGAGACTAACAATTTTGTTTTGGATTAAAGTAGATTTAATAATCTCTTTTTAAAATGATTTCCCCTTTTTTCTTTAGAAAAAGTTGACTTCGAGTATTACCCATTTATAGTGAAAACAAACATTTGTAAACAATATTTTTGGAATGTGGGTAAACCATTACATACCTCTTCCTTTTGACTTATTGTGTTGGCAATCTTACGGAGATCCTGAGAAAACTAAGAATTGTGGTTAAGTCTTGACTGTAATAGTCTGTAAGGCTGCATCATCTCAACCAGCTGTCTTTAGAGGGTCCTAATCAATAAAATTATATTAGCTTGGAAATAATCCATAGGTTCTCATCTCCTGTGGAAACAAAAGCAGAGTCTCTTATAAAGCATCATATCCTTAGACCCAAATTTCTAAGTCAAGATAACTTTAAATTATATGCTTATTTAACTTAGCAACCCCTACAATTAAACGTTTTTCTGCAGTTAGTCATTAAAAAGCAAACATGAAATAACCATAATAACATATATAACTCAGAATTTCTGTGTATTTTGTATACATATATCTGAGAAAAAGCCTTAAACTGGTCATGTAGTACTGTGTCTCATGTAAGATAGTGGGAGTCTGCATTGTTGCAGCTCAGCTCATTCATGAGTGCTGTGGCCAGAGATGAGTCTTTATACTATGTCCTATAATGAGCAACATGAACTAGGAAGTGTTTTTAGCTTTATTATAGAATCTTTAAAAATCTTTTTCCTGTTTTTGTGGATCAGTGTCTGAAAGTGGGTTCCATTCATAGCTGGAGATTGTCCTGTGTCCCACAGCTGCTGAACAACAAATAGGTACACAGAGGCTTATATTAATTACAAACTGTTTTGGCTATGGCTCAGGCTATTACTAGCTCTTGCAACCTACTTCAACCCATTAATTAATCTACATTGTGCCACATATTCTGTGGTTTTACCTGTGTTCTATTGCATCTTGCTTTCAGGTTGGCAACTCAGTGTCTGCTCTGGTCCCATCTTTCTTCTCCCTATATCTCTCTTGGGCTTTCTGCCTGGCTATACCATAGGCCAAAATATTTCTTAACCAGTAGTAGGAACTTATATTCATGGTATACAGAAAGACATCTCACATCATGTATATATTTTTTCAGAATGTTTTACTCAATTAGGTTCTTATATGATGCCCTTAAATGTACTTAGTTTTAGCTGTCCCTTACCACAGTTCTTCCTTGTATTATCTCCCTTACGACTCTGCACTCTACCTCACTGACTGACTCTCCAATTCAAGTTCTCATCCAACACTTGATCATCTATAAATATCTAATTTATTTCTCCTTAGGATAACATTTTCTTTTCCTTTTTCTACATATAACTTAAATGGTTATAAGGATTGTAGCTTGCTTATTGAAGATTTAGAACCTAACATTTACATGCAAGTTAACATAAATACATACCTTATTTGTGATTTGGGGTGGGGACTACTTCACTCAATGAATGTTTTAAGTAATACACATTTAACTTCAATATCAGCTATTTTACTAGAAAATAGGAGACAAATTAATTAATCCATTCATGGAGAATAATCATTCACTCGGGCAATGAGCACTAGAATAGTCATAGTGGAGTGGAGAAGCAAACCATAATTTAATGGTCTAGGCCTCCGGAATGAGTCACAATTGCCAACCACAGAAAGAAGGAAGGAGAACTAGCCAAAGTATAGGAGAGAGTTCTGGCTTTTTGTTTCTTTGTTTTATTTCTTCTTACTTTTTATTAGTTTTTAGAGAATTTTATACAACGAATTCTGACAAAATTTATTCTCTTCTCAAATCCATCCTCCCTTCCCAACGTACTCAACTTCATGGAACCCACCCCCACCTATACACACACCTCACTCTGTTTCTTAACTAGCAAATAGTTTGTGTTTCTCATGTACTGTTTGTTGGGTAGTCTTCTCTGGATAATAGTCAACAGTAGAAACAATAGTTTGTTTTTAATTAATGTTGAATTGACTACATTTTAGTAAATTTATAGATTTAATAAATAAATAGATTTATTCTAAAGGTTTATAATTTTACATTTTCTAAATTGTATAAGTACTTTATATATACATATTCTATCCATTTCAGTACTAGTTATCATATATGTTTGTTAAATATTTAATTGATAAAATTACATGTAAAATCACATACAGAATACTTAAACAATATTTTCAAGGTTTTAACTTTGAAATTTTAAAATTAACGCATTTATTCTTGAAATATTTAGAATATAGCACAGTGAGTATATAGCACAGTGAGTATACATAAAATATTCTTCATATATTTGAGGAAACTATGAGAAAAATATCTTCTTCAGCTCATGAACCTGGAGCCATAGGATAGTTACATAATCTTTAACATGTGAGACTGCATGGTAACATTTACATATTTTCTCAGTCTTAAAAATCCAGACTGATGTGTCTTATGACTTAAGATACATTTGAATCTCTGACTCTTACTGGCATCTGAAAGTCACCAAACCAGAATATTTTATGAAGTATAATTGCATTGGGCTTTAAAGCAAGAAATGAAAGAGAGAAATATTGGAGAATAACAAGAAGATCAAATAATCAGTTTTCATGCTAAATTTTAGCCTCTTCTTGAACTTTATTGTCTACTACTTTATAGTCTTGAAAGTCTAGAAAGTTAATATATATTGTGTGAATAGATACCAAAATGTTTAACTTCATGATTTTGTATTTATGAAGAGGCCATTTCTAAATCTTCCTAAAAATGAAAGTTTCTATGACTTACCAGTACAAAAATGTGCAAATTCACATATCTGTTTGTTTATGCCACTCACCTTGGCCTTGATTTTCTTAAAAGGCTGAAGAAATTAGAATGATGATTGGATAACTACAGACAAGGGCTCAGGATTTTTTCTTTTCTTTTGGAATATGGTGGAATGATCTTTGCCTCCAAACTAATTGCCACCACAGATTACAACTAAGCATGGTGACACACATCTGTAGTCTCAGAATCAAGGAAGCAGAACCTTTAATGTCCTGAACTTGACCAGCAGAGAAAATATAGAGTTGAAAGCTAATCTTACATATTTCAAAGATTAAATAAGATTAAAAGAATAGTTACAAAATATAGTTATGCTATCTAGTGTATGAATTATTAAATATCATATCTCTGGAGATTTTACAGATGTTCCCTATAAACATCTTACCTTTCTAAGCTGTAACATTAGAAAAATTGAAAATAATGAATTTTTAGCTTGCAATAGAGTTCCTAAAGACTCACAAAAATGAATATTGGAGAGAGCAGGCACTAATTTTCATTTTTATTGAGTTCTAGGTAATTACCTAGAAATTGCCTACTTGGAAATGTTATTAACTTACGACATTAGCTTCTTAAAACTTTGAAATAATGTTCCAAAAATTGCTTGGGTTAAATATCAGAAATTTATTGTTTGAGAGTTCTAAAGGCTAGGATTTTAAAATCATGGTATTTTGGCTTAGAAAGTTCTAATAAAGTCCCTCATAGTAGGTAAGGAATAGAATTCGTCATCCCAGATTGGTATCCTAAGAATCTGATGATAAGATGATATTTTGGTTAGAATTCGGTGATTCCCCACCTCTATGAGACTACTGATTTCCTACAATATTTTTGAGTGCCCACCGTGAGTAGGCTGGATCACTTTATTTTTTGTTTGTTTCCAACTGAGCAATATTTCCATTTATGTCTACTGCTTTCTCATCTCTAATTACTTTCAAAATGGATCAACTGAAAATACTGCTAATAAGTAATAAGATAGCAACATATTTACTTAGGGAACAAAATCATCCATTACATAACACATATGTTGACATGATTAACTCCTTCATAAGACAGCATGGAAAGATCTGTTGTAATCTCTCCAGATAATTGATGAATTTATGTTTTGCACCTGTATCCTAACATTATCTTCTCTGTATTAAAATCCCTGTCTTCATACGGATTGATATTGTTGGACGCCAAACTGGTGTTATTTTAACTTGATTATTTTTGTAAGGTTCCTATTGCCACTGAAGACCACATCTAGTGTATTGGCAGTTGGGGTTGTGATCATGAATGGAGTATAATTCAACCTTTAAATTTGTCCAAATTCACCTTATAAATTGCAATAACATACAAATTCTGTGAAATTCCAAAGCCTATGATATTCATATTATAAGAGCCTGCTTTCATATGGTAAATGGAGCATGTTCAATGGATAGTAATAGAACAATAATTAAACCTGGATTTTCTACCTTATAATTTTGTAGAGTGGGGATATCAGTGATTCTCTCCAATTCATTAGACCAAAAGACCAAGAGCTTACTTCCCACGTAGAAAAGAGTTTGATTGCATGTCTGAAGACTTGACTTATAGTAACAAGAGTGAATTTTTTCACATGGATACATCTAAATGTCACCCTCACTTCAGTAACTGATATCTACTTTATTGTAACATATAAACATTTTAATTATATTCAAGTTTATATTATGATTCCTTTTGATCTTTTTCTCATTAACATAACATAGATGTATAATAAAAATATTTTGAACTTAAGTAAAAGGAGCAACAAAGATAGAAAAAAAGATGTAAAAAAAAAAAAAGCCCTGTATGTTGAAACAACTACTAGATGACTCTCCTTAAATATATAGATTATCAGTACTGAATCAATTTCAGTTAAAGAATCCGTGCATGATAGGTGTGAGAAACTACATTTTAAGGAAAGTCTACTTGTGTCTTACAAAGTTAAACATGTTTATTTTCTGACCAAGATTTTTTTAATCCTGATTATGACACTTGTCTGTGCTTATAAAGAAGTAAACATACACACACATAGTAAGAGAGATAAAGGGAGAGAGAAGAGAAGAAAGCGCTAGTGGGAGAGAGAGATACATACAAGTGTGAGCAAATGCTGACAGAATTTGTATTTATAACAGCAACACTCCAGAAAATGCCCAACATACTTCTATTGATGAATAATAGTCCAAGTCTGCCACTTGCTTATTATGGAGTAATCATCACCAGAGAAAAGTGACTCATGATACATGCAGCAACTTGAATAAATCTAAGTAAATCAAGCTAATCAAAATGCATATTCTACATAATATCATATATATTTATATATTCTTGGAAAGTGAATTTTTGAAACAGAACACATAAGTAATTTCCAAATTTTATAGATGGAAAAAAGAGTGTGACCAAAAAAGAAGGAACACTTAAATCTCTGCACATGGGGCTATTCTATATCATATGATATATCACACTCTGTATCATATTACATACGTGAAAACTCATAAACGCATACACCAAAACACTCAGATTGCTATAGAATTTTAAAAACAAAATTAAGATAGCTATCGATATCCCTCTTCAATATATAGGGATTAAAGAAACTTCATTCCTCTCCATCTTCATTTTATGCCTAGTACTTTTATATATTCTATATATAATTAATAATAGTTGCTTTTGATATGGTTTGTTTACACAAAAATGCTTCAGTAAAATGAATAGATTCATTCATAGAGATTGTAATTTTAAATGACTTTGTTAACATTTTAATTATTAAAGTTATTTTCTCAGGTATTGGCAAGATTCTGATGGGTAACTTTATTTTTAAATTGAAAATTAAAAAAAAATTTTATATAGTACATTCTGATTATGATTTTTCCTCCTTTCTTTTCTCTGAGATTCTCATCACCTCTCCACCCATGCAATTCTATTCTCTTCTAACTCTCAAGAAACAAACAGACCAATAAAAAATTAAACAAAGCAGAATAAAACAAACAAGAGAAAGAAAAGTTTAAAGCCCACAATAAACATATGCAACACACAAAACTTACAAAAACACAAAATTGGAAACCAAGAGATAAATAAAGAAGACTAAACAAAGTATTATTAGACAAAATATCCCCCAAATACTACTGAGGTTATTTTGATGAGTTAGTCACCACTGCAGAGCATGGACTCTTTTCTTTAGAGGGACTTAAATGTTCCCCAGTGAGACTCCATTGGAAAAAACTATTTTCTTTGCTTAGTGATTGGCATTTGGAAATAGCCTCTGGGTCAGGAGTGGGACCCTGAGTCCAGTTCTTCTCTCAGTATTTGGATTGGCTTGAAGATGTGTAGGACACACATATAGTCACAGTCTGTGAATTCATACGTACTTCATCCCTGCTGTGTCTGGGAGGCACTGTTGTCCTGTCACCTTTAAACTTTAAATGGACTCCGTTTCCCATATTCCCAATGAGAAAGTTCCATTTATTTATTCATTTTGAAAATTTGGTGTTTGAAGGTCGAAAGACACCTTGTAGGTATAAGTTTTTTCCACCATTTGGTTTCCAAGAATTGAATTGGACCATCAGTCTTGGCAGTAATGATGATGAGCCATTTTGTACCCTCACATTCTCTCTTAAGGTTTAAATATATATTGTCGGTTGTTTAGTATTATCTGTTATTTCCGAGTAGAAATTTATAGCAAAAGAAATCCAAAGGTGCCTCCTTTAAGAGCATGTGTGTGCTTGCGTTTCCTGTTGGCTTTTCCTATTTTTCTTCACTTCCACAGTCATAATCTTCTGACTAAATCCATGCTTATTTGTTGGCTCTTTCATTCTGAACTCAGTCCGACTCCTCAAATTAAAAACAGATCATTTTCCTGGATTCTGAAAATTTCTTAACCATCATCTTTGGGATAATTTCTTTCCCACACTCTTCTATTTCCCTAAAGAATTGTACTTTGTATTTACATCATCGTTTTAAATCCAAGATCTGTGCACAGACAACAGTTTTTCTCTTCTCTTCGTGGTGACTGAACTTTTCTAGTTTCTTTGGATAAGCACTTTGTGACTTCAGTCTATCTGATCCCACTTATAACTTCCCATAACTCAGATCTTGCTCATGTCTCTTGCTCCATGTGTCTCTGAGAGCCCAGACCCTGGGAATTTATCTCAATAGCACAAACCATTTATAATAGTTTATATCTCCCTCTTCCATGCCTTTATGGGCCCAGTGGTCCATATACATCACCTCATTCCACCAACATGATGGAAAACCAACAATGATTAAGATTAGACTCACAAAGAAAAATGCAGATTGTGAATAACAGATACTTAGATGGTTTATACGTCATTTCATTCTCCACCACCCATATTTACTAGGTTAGTGTTTTTAATATTTGGAAGGATTATTGTCAGAGGTGCTAAATCAGTAAGTTTTCACTAAATAAAGATGTCTAGAATATTGTGTGCTGCATGAAAGAGGCATCTTCAAAATCTGCCAGCGTTATGGTAAGACAGTCATATTTCTTTTAATAAATGTATCTAACAAATAGAGATGCTAGGATGTAGTCAAAGATTTTCTAATCTCCCGAGGTTTGCAATCTAGTATCAGGTTTGTTTTAGTGCGTGCGTTTCTTAAGTAACAATTTCAACTGTTTGGTGTATGCATCCCAAAACCCAGGGATATAATGACAATCCTTATTAAAAACAAACAGCAAAGTATCAGAGAATTAGACAGAAAATACCAAGAACCTTTCCCACAGGGAATCCCATATACATTGAAACGTAATAGATGCATAGAAGGTTGACATTAGGGGGGCAAACTATGACAGGAGACCATACTAGATTAAGTGAAACAGCAGTAAACAAAACAAAAAAAGATTTGAGTGACAAAAAGAATTGGTATGATTGGAACACTCTGTGCTGATTTTGTATGGTATAGGTCTAAATCAGACTGTATGGGAGTGAAATTTGCAATCATTGTCAGAGTTAGGTTATGAAATGTGTTTTATGTCATCATAAAAGCCTTACTTTTGTGAGAGAGACATAGAATCATTAAGAGATTTTAGAGGGCAGTGATATGATCAAATTGGGATTTATGTGGTATGTTCTTAAAGTTACATGGAGATGATTTGAAAGAGAAATATGACATATGTCCTGGTAAGAAACTGTACAGCCTTCACCCAACTGAACAGGAAGGAGCTGATCTTCAGTTGACAGATCCAGAAATACTAGGAAGGTGAAACCTCTGAAGTGAATGGGTGGGAAATGGCTTAGTGTACAACAAATATGGAGATAGTTTCAAGGAATTATTTACATTGGAAAACACTGAAAAAAATGATTCACTGAATTTTCTTAGAGGAACATCTAAAATCTAATACTGTGCTGAGAAGGGCAGGGATTATTTGCTCGAGCCCTACAGCCAATATATTTGTAAGCTGTGTCTAACTTGCCAGAAAGTGCTCAGACCTAGCAAGCTCTGACACTGCCAGACTGAGCCTACAATACTGCGTTTGTCTAAACAAGACAGTCTCCTCTCACTGCGAATCGCTTTAAGATTGTAACCCAAATGTAAGTTGCGAGCAAATTTGCTTTCACCAGTCCAAGCAATATCGTTTACAGTCACATCAGCTGCAGACAATGTTTAATTGCATCTTCCTTTTGTTGTAACCAAAAGGACCAGGCATACTTTTTTTTTTTCTTGGAAAAAAAGAAAGGCAAAAGCAAGACATGGAATTTTAAATACTGCTTTTGTAGTAACATTTTGAGCTATTTCTAGCAGCTGAAAAGCTGATTGGTTGCCTAGAGGGTTATGCTAAGGAAAACAAGACAGAAATCCAAGCTGTAGAATTTGTGAAAACCTTTGTCATGGCAAACAATAGTGAAACCCAACATTGCCTGGAAGGGGAAATTTGAGTCTGCAATCTGTTAGACTTTATGCACTGATAAGCGATAAGACTCTGCTGCAGTTTGAAAAGAATACAGTAAACACAATTCCAGACAGCCCTGCCTCAGGCTTAACATGACACTTTTGTGCTCTGGAAGCAAAGAGAAAGGCAGATCTGGACCCACTGCAGGCTCTCTTTATTTTCCAGCACTAAAAATTTCCAAGTAATATCTATTAACAGCAAATAAGTCCCCTCTTGTGTTTTTCTAGTTTACAAAACTTTGCTGTACTGGGAAAAGTTGTTGCTGCAAGTAGGGATAATTATGATGTTAGGAAATTCTTCTTGAGAGTGGGAGACTTTAATTTTTGAACATTATCTCTTCAAAAGAAAGGAATTACATGACAGTGAAATAAATGCTTATTTGTAAGAGAATGTGAGTAGAAAAGGACTAGATAATTGTTAGTGTTAATAGCTATACATCTTTCTTATAGGATCCTAAAAGTGTGGAAGCAGAGATACAGCAATATGTTTTACTATATTGAGCTAAACGTCTAGTTGTCTAAGACAGCAATTAGCAGTGTCTGAACATAAAGTGCTGTGCCTATTCCTGACTCACAATGATCTGTATGACCATTTATGGTGGCACTTATTGTAACAGAGCAGAATAATTGTGATTATAGAAAGTTAGTGATGCATTGTTGATAAACTACAAAACTTATGAAACGTCTTAGTGTAGTAAGGGATTGTATTGGACAAACATAATTTACTTTTTATAATTTGATTCTAAGTCTAATTTTATTTCATATTTCTTTAAATGGAAAGCATGACTACCACCATACATACACGATGGCAAATAAAAACATGGGAACTAAATTGAAAAAAATAGAATAATAATTGCTGTCTTAGTCTAAAATATATAAGTTTATTAATGTTTTCTCTTCTGTATTGTCTATACAGGTATCCCACAGTGCTCTGTGAAGATTCCTGCAAGGTGGGATAGAGGGTCTTCCAGGCAGAGGACAGTTGTCTCTGATTCCAAGCACTCTGCCTTTCTTTATTCTCTGCACAGTGACCACGTGTGGGTCTCTGAATTAATCACTGTCTACTGTGAAAAGAAGCTGCTCTGATGAAGGTTGAGAGACACGTATTGTTTCCTGTGTTGATAGGTGAGAACAGGGCCAGTTTGTTACTATATATATATATCCTTTAGTTTACAAGTTCTTATGGGTATTTAGACTCTATCATTTCCCTCAAAGAAAAGGTGTGGTTGAAAGAAAATATTTTAGGAAAACTTAAGGCTGACTATACTATGCTGATAAAAACTAAATTACATTTGTCTGCAAGTAACAGAGAGTTGATATTGAGTCTGAGTTCTAATAGCTTTAATAGAAAACCAGTTTCAATAACACTGTGGCTTGAGAAAATTAATTAATATCAATAGATGAAAACTCTTACCAATGTAATTTTCCTGACATACTAATAGAAATAACAATGTTAGGAAATTCCTTTGAGTTATGCTTAAATCTATATATAGAAAATATGAACACATTCAGAACAAAGTAGAGTTATAAAAGTGGTAGAAATTATTAATGGTTTGTTATCACTGAGAGAAACTATAGAACACTTGTATATAAACTCTATCTGACTAAGGTATTTGAAAAGAAAATACTATTTTATTAAAAAATATTTTTAAAATATACCATTCTGACAATATTTCTAATAGTTTGGGACAGTTGGTCAAGAGTAAAAAATGCTATGCTAAGTTACATTCATAATCCAAAACATTCATTCAAAAGTCATACAAAATAGTAGAAATGAAAATAAAGTCTTCATTTTAAATGCATTCTTAATTTGTCTATGAAAGAAACAGCATATATATGAATAAACATAGAAGTAGGAAAATATGAAAGATTAAGAAATATGAATTAGGTACAGGAAGAACAAAGACACAGGGTAACTATACAGAATTGGTGTGGGAGTAAGCAGAAGTGCAATGCGCTAATGACAGACTCAAGGCAAGGGCCAAGGTCTAGGAAACCACCTGGCTTTCTGAGAAATTGTTCTCAATACGATATTAAATTGTTCAGTAAAAAGGGATATCACTGAGCATGTTGGTCCAAAGGTCTAACCTCAGGACTGGAGAGGCAGAGCCAGGTGGAACTTTGTGAGTTAATGTAGTGAATTTTATGTCAGCCAGGGCTAAATATGGAGACATTGTTACGAACAGAAGGAGGAGAAGGAAGAAAGGAAAGAAGAAACAAAGCAAGGAAGAAAAAGAAAGGAAGGAAGGAAGAAAATAAGGGAGAGAGACGAACACAAGAAAGAGAGAAAGAAGAAATAAAAAAGAAATGAAGAGGGAAGCAAAGAAAAGGGAAGAAACACAAAGGTCTGATGTGGAGAGGATTAGGACTGCACCTTCCATACTAAGACTTGAGATCATTTCTTTTCTTTGGAAGTATTGGTCAGTAACTGGAGATTTAGCTGAGGAATAGCATAATAGCATAGTCAAATTTTCATTTAAGACAATAAAAATGAAGGTGTTGAGAGGGTGAAAGGAAACGCTAAAAAGTATGAGTTTCAGAAAGTTGGAGTCCTTAAATGGACAGGAGGGTAAACCAGCATTCTCAGGGCAAGGAAAGAGCTCCAACAAGGGAGGAAAGTTTCATTTCAGTTTATCGTTGTCACTGCCTTCTGCTTCTCATAACGTCTCTCAAAATTAGAAGGAAAAAAATTATAAATGTTTTTGAAATAGCTGAAGATTTTTCATCTTAACCCATTAAAATAGATGTAGTTATATAATATTTATATTTAATCATTTCTTAATTATACTTTGACTCTTACAGATGTCCTCATTTACAATAGACTGTGGTCATTGAGAATAATTTCTTGTAGTATATTTATCAAATTATATAATGTAATTTATTTAAATCTTGTGAAGAACAGAAATTCCTATGATAGACCAATGAATACTCTTTCCAATTAAGTACATATTTACACGTACAGAAATGAGCAGATGCATGCATCGTGGCATTGGAGTTAACATGTCAAACCAGTCACTACTCACTAAATTGACATTTATTTTGATTGGTACTGTGAAAATTTCCACAAAACCACACTGAACATTCTAGCATAAAAATCACTAAAAACATTGCTAAATTTATTTAAGGTAAACTTGACATTGATAGATATAGGCACGAAGATATGACACATATGAAGAGGGATTCTGGCAATTTCCAATAATCATATTTAACCTTCATGATAGACATCATCAGATTTTAATTTTAATTTTATTCATTCATTTATTTCCATTTTAATTAAAATATGATTACATCACTTTCCCTCTCCCTCCCCTTTATCCTTCCTTTATTGGCCCATCCTCACACTCTCTCTCTCAAATCCATGGCTTCTTTTTCTTTGATTATTGTTACCTATACACAAATACATGAGTATATAAATATAGCATGCTTAGTTAATTTTCTATTGCTTACTTACATGTATTTTCAGAGCTATCTACATTGTATTAGACAATCAGTTAGAGGATTTCTATCACAGGTTTTCTAGCATCTATTGATTAGATCTTTAAAATTTTTAATAGAAATTTAATGGAAAACAATATTTATGACATCATTAATTTATGAGAATGAAAATGATTTATCTTGGCATTTGGAGTGACACTTATTATTTTTTCAAAACTTAGATATAATGGAATAATTACTGCCACTTTCACAAAATAACCAAAGAAAATACTATCAATATAAACACAAAATTTAGGACACAATTCCCTATATTAAAATGCAAGTGGAATTCAGTTAGTTTAGGTCTTTGTGTATGTTTTAACAATTATGAATATTTTATAAGTTAACTGGCCAATTAATTTATAAAGAGGACATTTGCTAAAATTACGAAGAAGTCAACAGGGCAGGTTTTGACGTTCTGGCTTTTATTCTTAAAGAAGAATGCAGGGCATATTCTGCCATATTTTCAGAAAAACAATGTTAATTTCAGTGATTGACAGATCTGGAACTAAAGTTGCTAATCACTACTTTTGCAAAGAAACACTTAAAGAATTGTAATTTTTTTCCCAGTTAAGTACTGATCACACCAATGTGAACGTAAATTTTAAGACTGTACCTTAAGAAGTTACCACAAGTTAATTTAAAAATATAATTCAATTTTAAATTTTATTTTTAAATATTTATCTTTCCACTTTGTCAAGGAGGCTGAGAAGATTGTAAACCATGCTTAAATTTCTGAGGCAGAAGAAGGAAAGAGAATACATTTAATTGCTGACTGAACTCGTTGACGTATCAGTAAAATTGTATCAACACCAACCATTTAAAGATCTATGAAGGACTGAATATTTTTTTATAATTTAAAACTTTTCATGTGTTCTTATTAATAGAAAATAAAGAAGATGCATCACAGGATCAGCATGGTCGAAGACATTTTCATATGCATAAAGCTTCTGGTATTATGCACTTAATTAGTCTATGTATCAGCAGAACAAAGGGTTTATTCCTTTCTCTGTGTGATTCCTACAGTCAAATCTTGAATGGCTAGAATTTTTTAAAAATGTGATAATTTCTGCCACTGAATAAGTCTAAATTTAAACCCACTGTCTTTCATTTAATAGCCGAACACATTTTAAGACTTATGATTTTGTTCTGAGAGTCTAAGCTTGCATTTTTCTGCTGTGCAACAGAGAGAATTCGGGGGTGCTTTCGAAGCACACTTCCAACATTTAGATTAACTCCTAAGGCTTCCAATTAGTATTGAGAGATTATATTATTGTTCTACCCTAGTTAATTTTCATATAAAATGTAACTTTTTAGAAAATTGAATCAAATAATAATTGCTACCATCTGTATGTTAGCCTTAATAGAAATATAATTATAGGGGGAAATGAATTACTTACCTTATTAACTAGTAAAATTTATAAAAATGCTTATTTTAATGCAGTCTTAATGTAGTTCTTAGCTACACACCACATCACACCACACACACACACACACACACACACACACACACACACACACTTGCTTCAGGGGATTTTAAAGCTGTCTTAGTTATCAGCTTATCCTTGTAAGTTTGTGCTTATCTTATCAAGGAAAGGCATCACATTTGCTTCCTTCTACTAATAAGGTACGGGGCAGGGCTTTCCTCTGCAGCTCAGTAATTCCTCTTGCAGACAGAAACCTTCAGCTGCCTGCTCTTCCTTGCCCTTATCTCTCTACTTAGTTTTGTTTTCAGGGCAACTGGAATGGTGAATTTGTTTTCCTCCATTTCTGGAATTTCCAAATTTGAAGACACTAAAGAAATCCCTCTTTCTTTCCTCAAAAACTTCATTCCAAATACATTTTGTTTCTGAAGGTCCAACTAATTTTATGAATAAGTATATATTCTAATGCTAAGTTATGAGTCAAGCCAAGTTATGTTTCTGGAACTTTTCTGGAAGTCAATCTACAAACAACTTAAGTCTTCCTTCCCCCATTTTGTAATCTGGTTATGAAATTGTGATTCACTGGGAAAGTACAAGGCAGGGAGTAATATGAATACTAATTATCTGATATTTCCTTATTGCTGCCTTCTCTAATAATAGTGCAAAGTAAGGTAGTATCCATGTAGGATAATGAGAATTAGTGGTAGCACTGTTGTTTAATTTGTTAGCATATCTCTAAAGTGCAAATGTCATCTATTAAGAAGTCATAGTTTTGGGATAGAGATGTTGAGATGAGTACTATTTTAGTGAGTGTGAATGGTAATTATAAACTGGTTATAGTGCTGTAGGGGTAAATTAGAGCAGTTGATGAGGCCACAAGTAAAAGAGAGAGGAAGGAGTAACAAGACATTGGAAGCAAAGTCTTGACTTGCTCTGTTGCTTAGCAGAAGTTATGCTAAGCCATCAGAGTATAAGGGAATTATTGGGAAGGTAGGCATCTGAGATTGTGAAGCACAGTTAATGCTGTGGGAGCTAGTGTGCAAGCACTATGAGGTAATCCCTGATGAACAGACAACTTGTCAAATCCTTCCTGGAATCCTGCAGCCTGTCACAGACTCCCAGTCTTAAGAGGAATGTGAGAAGCCGTGGAGGGTTCAGAGGACAGCCACAAAGATAATGAATTGGTTGTAAAGTAAGACCTACAAGAAAAGGTGAAAAGATCTGGAATTATTCAACTTGGAGGCACCGACTACGAAGTTATTTAAATCCACAAGTCAAAAATATATGGTTCCCATCTCCTGTTTCTCCAAGAATTAAAAGGAAGAAATCTGTTTAAATCTCAGGATGGGAAATTTATGGAATTTAAACAATGACTTAAGAAGCAGGTTTGTTACACATCATTAAAGATTCTGGAGAGTGGTTTACAAAATGTATATGTTCCTTTAAGTTGTATAGTTTACTTATATATTTATTTTAGTTAGCTGTGAATGTGGCGTCTTTGATGAAGGAGAGAAATGGCCTAAATGACCTAATAGGGTCTCTCATGCCTTAAATTTCACTGAAATCCAGACTTAAGTATTAATAGCCCACTAAATCATTGCCGCATTTTTTAGCTGTGGCTCTCACTTATTCACTTCAAGACTGTGGGAGTGAATAGGAAGTTGAGGTGACTTGAACCAAGATCAATCTGGTAAAGTAAGGGCTTGGAGTAGACAAGGGGGAAGAGGGGACAGAAAGATGTATATGTCATACAAGTAGAATAGGCCTTAATAGAATATGTATGTAAAAGATATTGTGATATTTCCAGTCAGCAAAACCCAGCTAGGCATGATTGGCAAGGGCTATGCGGAGCAAGGACAGAAGAAGGTGGTGGATGGTGGGGAAACCTGAAAACTGGTCACATGGAGATTTAGTCTTCATAGCAAAGCAGGTTGGTGTGAAGAATTGGAAGTAGGGGACATTTTCTCTTCAGTGTTCTGTTTCAGGAAACTTCAAACAGCAAGGCAAGTGATGAATCATAGATAAGAGATGCTCCAGGCAAGAAAAGCCTACAGATGTACACCCAGATAGCTCAGCTGAGAGACAGAACAGCTCTAAACTGAGTCCCACATTGCATAAAAGAAAGATTGATATCTAGTTTGCTATATATGATACTTGGGAGCATAATGGTAACTAACACAAATAATACTTAAGTAACACAGAACTTTTCTTATTTTTTTAAACAAAACAGTGGTCAGTATCAATTAAGTATTCCCTTAGATAGTACAGATATTAAAATGATTGTCAATGTGTAAGGAGACATTCTGCTTTTCTTGAGTCAGTACTATTTGACGTTTGCTCTCCTCATCCTCTCATGAATGAAGAGGCAATCATTGATGCACTTAGATATCATTCAACCTTACAAATAAAAGATTTTCTGATATATATTAAGACATAGGGAACCTTATAGACATCACACAATGTGACGTAAACCACTACAATACACTGCGTGGTTTATCTTATTTGTGTTATTTGGAGGATCAAATTGTCAAAGACACACAAAGAAATGGTGGCTGTCGGCAGGAAGCTAGGGAAGAGCAGCAAGTTGTCAGGTTTCCAGTGAATGAAAGATCTGGAGATTCTGCAAACCAATATGAATACATAAAATATCATTGCACAAAGTATCAACTGCATACTTTCAAGTTCTTAAAGTGATTAAGGCTTATGTATTTTTATCACCATTTCTTGTTAGAGGCCTTTGAATGTGATTGCATTTAGTCATGACCTAGAATTCTTTTTTTTTTAATGTGTCATGAAAACAGTGCAGGATTCTGTGTGTGTTGGATTTTACTAATTCCCTGAATATTTGCTGCAGTTCTTGTGGTTAGGTTAACAGTACCCATGTTTTCTCTTTGAAGTTCAAATGACATACAATGCCCAGTGAGGCTCAGAAGTAATTGCATGTTGGTATCATTTTCTGTAATCAGGACTCTTGGCTGGGATGGGAAATTTCCCCCGTTAGAGAAGGAGGAGAGAAACAGTAAAGAAAGCTGCCCTTCTTAAACCAGAGCACAGGAGGTTTATCTCAGGAATAAAGCTACCTGACTCTCTTGGTGATAAACTCTGGCAAAGCACATTAAATCTTTACAATGTTTGTTATATCAGTCTGTAAAGCAATATCAAGTTGAGGCATTGGGTCCCTAGACAGCCAGGAGACACAGAACTCAGCTTGGCTAGGGGAAGTTTATGAATTCCTGTTTGTGAGACAGAAGAGCAAACCTTTCCAAATTATCTTGCCTGTCTCCATTTCATGAGCAATTCACTGTTTTGCTTAGATCTGAAGATGGAATAATAGGTGGTGAATCTCCAGGATTCCCAGTTGTTAAAGTATTCCTTTAGTCAGTTGTTTATGATAACTGATAGAACTCTACAATTCTCCCCAAGGTAACAACTGTTTTTCTTTGATTGTTGTTGACTTGCTATAGAGGCTAGAGAGGTTCCCGTGGACAAAGAAGGTTTCCATTAGGTGTAAAGCAGGCACACAACATTAACATATTCCTAAACTCATGAAGGAAATTATTAGAAGATACTCAAATAAGACAAAATTTTGACTTACATGGTAATTTTACATTTTCTTTGATTGTAGAGTAAAAGTACATACTTTAAAGGTAATCTTTTAGAAATTTCCCACAGCAAAAGCCATTTAGATTAGAAATAATATGTGTTTGTCTTTGTATGTGTGGGTTGTAGTATGTAATATTTTAATATATTGCATTTCTACTTGGTTGACCTAATTATCATAATGTCAACAGTGCTAACCAGTTTTGCCCCACTAAATGAACCAAATACTTGACAGAGGAATAAAAGTAAAGACTTAGTTACAGCTTGCATTTCTTAACATATTAGACAGAGAGATGTATTTATAAAGCATCTCACTTTAGAGTTTAATTTGCTGAAGTATTACCCATTTGCTTTTTGAATCTGGGTTTTAGTCTTTAGTTTTAATTCAATTTTACTAATAGTCTGCTGCTTCCTTCTATGTTAGAAGCACACTGTTTCATCTTCCAGGTGAAATTTGATGTTGTTTACAAAACACTGACTTCTGAGAAGCCCAAAACTAATCATCTGTGCAGAGTGTCCTCTCCCATCACTGGTTGCTTCATATAATGACTCTGCATCAGTTACAAGTTCAAAATTCTCAATTTGTCATTGTGTGGGACTCACTGCTTACTTCATGAAGGTTGATCTTTAAATGCTTGAATATTTGTCAGACAAATGATTCCTTTCTTCATGAAGAGATTTTTAAACATCTGAATATTTGTCAAAGGCAATAAGCTTTTGCTTTCTCTTTATTTTATTTTTTTTACTATTATTTCTTACCATCCTATCTTTTGTTTTTTTGTTTTTTTGTGTTTTTTTTTTCTTTTAAGCCACCTCCATCAAGTGTAAGACAGCCAAAGACAGCAGGATAGAAAGACAATAATATGTTCTCCCTGTTTGGACTGGGAGACTTTCTGACTATCCCAGAGCAAAACAGGACACCTTCACTTTTTCCCTCTGAAATGCAGGAGAGGGTTAGTTAGAATGTCTGTGGGAAAGATCTCAGAAAGAGCTTGATAATTCTATCTGTACTGATTTCACATCCTTGTTAGGCTAGATATTAATTCATGTACTTAAAGTACGTTTTTAATCAGTTCATCTTTATTTTTATGAATAAAGTTTTCTGGAACTTGTCTTCCAATGCCATACTAAACTCTTTAGTAACATTTCGTCTTTACTTGTAAGGATTAAGAAAATACCTATGCTTAATCATGTAATTTCTGGGCTATTCTTGAGAGTTTCATACTAAGCACTGTATTTAAATTAATTTTGTCCCTTTTTCCTTCCCTTCCAATCCACCTGCCATCCCCCCACATGTCTCACCAATGATGAATTCTTCCTCTCTCCCATTCCGTGATTGTTGTTGTTACAGTTGGAGGGAGGGTTATCTTGATTAGCTTGTCACAGGAAAGTAGCAAGGCCGGGACAGTCTAGAAACATGGTGTAGGATTCTACTAATGGTCAAACTCTCAGTGGCTTGTAGAAAAACTGAGTCGTTCTCCACCTACCAAAAGTCATCAAAGAAAGATGCTAAGACTGGACCCTGGCCTGGAACCGGGTTTAGTGAGGAGGATGAAAATGGAGAGTACCTAGAGCAGAGGACCAAGAGGACACTAGTTAGGCAGAAGAGCTACAGTTAAGGAGTAATCATAAAATGATTAAGAAAATGTTCCACCCAGAATCATTTCTAAAGAGGGAACAGACTAAATATTCATGTTTAACCTCTGCATAGGTTCTGACTTGCAGAGTGGGAATGGAAATTTGTTCTGGCTTTGAAAATTTACTTCTTTTTAAAAGTGATCTCTCTCTAAAACACACAAACACTCTCTCTCTCTCTCTCTCTCTCTCTCTCTCTCTCTCTCTCTCTCCCCCTCGCCCCCTCTCCCCCTCTCCCTTCTCCTTCTCTCTCTCTCTCTCTCCCTCTCCCCCTCTCCCCCTCTCCCTTCTCCCTTCTCCTTCTCTCTCTCTCTCTCTCTCTCTCTCTCTCTCTCTCTCTCTCTCTCTCTCTCTCTCTCTCTCTCTCTCTCTCTCTCGTGTGTTTGTGTACCACAGTATGTCAAGAGGTAAAGGAACAATGTGTTATATTTTGGAAACTAAATTTTGATTGTTTACAGATTAAATGCTATAATACGTATTGAAATTTCTCAGTGTCAACAATATGTACCATTATGCTATTATGCATCAATTAAATAACTTTAAACCAGGCATATAAGAAAAGAATATGACAGGATAGCCAAGTTTTATATACTTGAAAACAGTATTGTGTGATCTGCACAGAAATATCTAACGCTAGCGTACAATAGTTAATGGTCAAATGTAAAAAAAAAAAAAAAAAAAAAAAAAAAAAAAAAAAAAAAAAAAATGGTGAACTTGCAGTAGCAAAGAAACCAGTGTTAGTCACTACTAATAAGGAAAAATAGGAAATTAAATAAAAATTATTACTTTGATAGACAAAGAAAGAAAGAGGCCTTCTTTCTTCTGTTGCCTTGGGATTTAACTCTCTATAATGGCAACTCTAATGTATGTTAATGTAGACCTGCTGTGCCATAAACTGAAGAATCCATTTTTAAGATTTAAATTTAAGGAATTTAATTAAACAGAGATGATTGCTTTTGTGGTATTCATCCACAATGAAAAAACGAGATGTTTTGAAACCTATTTAAATACATAGAACATTCCAAATAGTTAAAACTTTAAGTTAATGACTGTAGACACATTCTATGTGCCATACTTCTCAAATATTCAAAACTACTTTGTAAGATTTCAGTACTGCCTTTGAGTAAACACCAAAGAGGTCCTAATACACACAGAAGAGTGGATAGAGGGTAGGGTGAGGAGAAGGTGGGAGGGGGTGAGAAGGAGGAGGGGAGGGTGGGGACCTGTGGTTGATTCACTAAAAATGCTTTTAAATAAAAATTATCAGTAAAAAAATGATTATACTTGTTCTGTTTTAGCATTATTGATCAATTATGTCTTTATTGACAATTTTCAGAAGTTTTAAATTTTTCAAGCATATCGCATATTGCTTCTTTACTTTAAGGATGAACAAAATATGATATTACAGATGTCTGTGTAAATTTCAAGTAAGCACACTTGTTAAATACTTGCCAGAGACAGCTGTGCAAAGTTCTCTTAATCTTTTTTTTAATGTACAGTATGGGTAAGTCTTATTTCTTAAGTGTTAAATACTTTCTCTCATACACCACATATGAATAATTACATAAGTTTGTACTTGCATATGTGTGTGTAATGTTTGAACATATGTATATATATGTATGTATTTATATGTTTATATATTTACATTGAATTCAAACATAAAAATAGTTTTTAAAAGGTTATCAAACTCTTATCAAAGTTGATCTCTCACTTAGACTTCAGAATTGCCATCAGTGTCAGCCAGTGAGATTGTTAACTTCAAAATAAACTAACATACAAAGTATTTGAAATTAAATTCTAATCAGGTGAAATATAAAAGAAAATAAAGCAAAGCAAAACCCAAATGGACAACCAGCATGTAATATATCGATAAGTGTGTTAACTCAGAAGCATAATTCATTATTTCTAATTTTCTGGTGAAGTGAAGTAGGGTGGAGCTCAGAATCTGATTTGAGGCCCAAACCAGAATTATTGTCTACGTTGTCAAATACAAGGAGTAATACAAAGTATAAAGTAATTTATTCAGTTTTAAATTTTATCTTATAAAAAGCAAAATTCAAAAACATGTTTTGTCAATGGGAAGTTACTCTGTCAGTATCCTTCAGAGCAGAGGGCATTTCGAGAAAATTTCCTTCTAGGTCACAAACAGCACTGTCTTGTACTATCCATATCCAATTTTACTTTTTCCTTACTACTTTGTTATTCCCCTCAGCTGAGTGAATTTTTGCACAGTCCATGTAGTGGCAAAGATAGAGTAAAGTGGCTGTGCTTCTGCTTCACATGTTTTAAATACGTTTGTTGCTTTGTTTTTACATCTTGGGAGGATCATGTTAAGAGTTATGTATCTGATGTTAAAAGAATAAACACACAAGGGTCAGTTTCTATGATTGATTAAAAGTATTGCTTTACTGAAGCACAGGCTTCTATTATAAATATTAAAATATTTTTTAATTCATTATCTTTCCTTGGTTTCCATTCTTTAAGGCTATAATTACAATTAACATTTTTCAAATAATTAAAAATTAATAACCTACCTTCATTATTTTTCTTGATTTGCCTTGATAAAAAATTATGAGGTACTACAAATTTCACATACACATTTATTTGTACAAGCTGCTTTCTATGTGTAAAAGAATCGACACTTATTCACTGAAAAGGAAGTTGTACAATTAGACGTTGATGATTTTAAATACTCAAAAAGTAGTTGGCCTGACAAAGAAAATCAGTGTTCATTTACAGATTCTAAATCATATTTGTGTTAAATCTCAATTACTTTTGTGTTAATTTCAATTTTAAAACAATTTTTAACAACCTTAATTATATATATATATATAATAAATCTTATTATTTTCAATATTAAAAAGTCTTATTTTTCAGCTCCAGTGAACACAGCATTAACATCTTCTGCTATTTATGTATTAAAATATCAAAGTAAATATGAAATAAAATATAACCCAATTATTTCATCAATTCTGTTACTTACTCTTTAAAATATAGTAATATTTAATGACATTTCCCACCCAAAAATCAGTGTGTCAAATTTAAAAAAATATATATTAAAAATAGATTTCAATTAATATATAAAAAGTATTAATTGTGCTTTCCTAATGCTGCTAAATTTTTAGATAAAAATGAATTGTTGATAGGTAAGTGGAAACTGCACTTTGATTAGGTTTAACTCTTTGTTAGATAAGGTATTTTATTACGAAATGTACAGAGGATGCTAAAACCATATTTGTACTGTCAGGCTAGCAGTTTCTATTCAGGTCTCCCCCCACATTTTAGGAAGTAGGTGAGCTCAAGGCCAGACGTATTGTTTCAACTGTTACAGGAGAACCGGTATTTGATAAATTGCTGCACATTTCCAGTCTGAATCAAGAATGGTGAACCCTAAAATAATCTGTACATCTAAAGCTTTAAACTCTTTACAAAATAAGCTCAAAAAATTAAAAGTGTAAAATGAGTTTTTTCCTCTTATATCTTCTTCTCTATAAGGCAGGTTGTAAGACTCAGACAATATATATATATATATATATATATATATATATATATATATATATATATATATATATATATATATATATATATAAACTTACCAGGATTGTACATGTTCTACATTTCATAGCAGGCATATGTTTGAGAGGCAGTGCAGGACCACAGAAGGGTTAAAGGGCTAGCAGATGGAGCCTGACTTACTGAAGAGTGGAGTTTCAACCCTAAGTGCTGTCATGGGGCTCATAGTAACCTTCATTGTTGAAAAGAAGCCACCAGCTGGAACACGATTTGTAACCACATTAGAAGCAAGTCCTAGTTGTCAGTGCTTGGGGCAAAAGATTGTAAGAAGTGAACAGCTGTCTCCTTGGAGAAAAAAGATCTGCTTTGGTGGATTCTTTGACAAGTGTACAACCGATAGAAGGGTTGATAGGGTCATGCAGATGAAGAACTTAAATGCAGTTTTAAGGTCAAAAATGGGGGAAAAAGTGCATTTTGAATATTGCTTGATTTGCCTGATAAACGAAGCTAATGCAAAAATAATTCTTGCAGTGTACTAACGGAAAGGCACATGATTTCATCACTGTTAGCTTAGGACAGCTTGTGAAGAGTAGGTAACAGACTGAAGTCACTGCTTTTAGATCAAACTGTACTTTAAGTATTAAGATAGCATTTGTTGCCTATGACAAGCACATATTCTTTGGGCTATGTAAAAATATCTTTACTCTGAATATTGAAAAATATATAAAGATACACAATTTTAACTTTGTTATAAGTATTTTTAACTCTATGTTATAAGTATGGTCCTGTTGTCATAGGTGATTCTTGCTACACATTCAAATGAAGGATCGTCATTGATTTCCAATGTAGTCAATAAACATAAAGCTACAAGGCAGGCACTTTATGTTTTAACCTCTATCTCTGCCTCCCTGTCTCCCCCAATCTCTCTCTCTCTGTGTATATGTGTGTGTGTGTTGACTTTTGTATGCCTATCCACCACATGCATGCCTGGTACCTTCAGCGGCAAGAGAGCTTTCGGAAATTTTAGGAACTGGAGTTAGAAATGGTTGTGAGTCATAATCTGGGAGCTGAGTTCAGATCGGATTTCTCTGGAAGAAAAACCACAGTGCTTAATTAATAAATTATCTCTCAAACCCTCTTTTATATTCCATTTTCGAGAGCTCCATATATGAATACAAAGTATTTACACCATTTCTATCCCCCTCTTTCCCCCTTCAGCTCTTCCCTTCATCTGTTACCTTTGTCATTTCTGGGTTTTTCTTCATTTATTATTGTTATATTTTGTATAAACACAATTATAAATATCACATACACATGGGAAGGGTGAATTTAATTTTGCAAGTGTCTAGGGCTAAGCCCTTGCACATATTTAAGCCAATGTAACTGTGTCTATCTTTCTCCCTTCAAAGGGTTCTTCAAAGGGTTTTTAATTATTTGTGATTACTTTATTGAATTTCTCATCTCGAAAGAACTTAGATGTTGTCCTGGCATAATCCCAGTAGATGGCAACAACTAAAGAATGGCCCTGAATCTTTTCTTGAAGAACTTATCTACGACAACTGGCAGGGCCAGATGCAGAGTTCTGTTTCCCAGATAACATTTGATGAAAATGTAGCTGTGTTCATTCATTAGCAAATTGTGCATGGCCCCATACTCACCCAAATGGCTGAAATGTATCTGTGGGAAGGGATTTTATGACCTGCAAAGCCTAAAATATTTACTCCTGGTCCTTTATAGACCATTTGTGTCTCCTGCTAAATTGTCTTAACTTATCTGTATCTATCCTTCCTAATCTTTTAAATCTTTCTTTCCTCCTTAGAAAATACCTCTTTATAACTTCCTTTTTTCCATTCAGTCTCTGTTCACATATTTATTATATTGTTTCTAGCGTTTTCACCTAAGAAACAATATTATAAAGGTGTCAATTAATCCTCCAATTTGAATGGTTCCAGGCAATAATAAACCAAAGACCAAATCATTGCCATTTATATTTCAAAATCATAGTCAAATAGTAGCAACAATTATTAAATAACAATCTAAGTTATGAATGCATACTTCATATTGAAAATGAAATTTAGGTCATCGGGGTAATCAGGACTAGAGATTCAGTGTATCTTCTAGTCAATAAGTAAACTGTTTCTTTTAGAAAAACGTATGGCTCCCTTGAAGGTCAGGCTTTCTTGTTCTCACAAACTGTTATAAAGTTTAGTATAAGAGAAATAGGCATCAACATCCCATTAAGTGTTTTATCCATATATATGCTAATACACATTATGATATGCTAATATAGTACTATATATAAATTATATACTTGATACTACAATATATACATATATTATTATATATAAATTACTAATAATATATACATACCTGTTTATACATATGTCTATATATAAACATATATGTACCTGTCTAATTTGAGCAATTCATATTAAATTTAAGTAAAATAGTTATAAAAATAACAGATGGTGTTATCCTTAAACATAGTCTGTAATCTCCTTCAACATCCTCTGTAATCTTTTGTTAATTTTTCTTCCATTTAGTAGGGCTTTTCTCAACCTATTCTAAGCATGAAACATGATCTCACTTTAGTGCCTTAAACAACTTATTCTCTCAGTTTTTTAGAATCTCTTATTCACAAAATCAAATGGTTTCAACCACAGTTTTCAAAGAAAGTAACCATGATTTAGATGGTAAACAACAACAAATGGGCCTTTTGTTTTAGGATGAGTTTTATGTGTAACAGAAATGCACTTTTGTTAAATACTGTGTAATAACTGTATCGTCATCTTGAAGAGGAGAAATTCCATTGACCAAAAACACCATTTTGCATCTTATATGTAATAAATCTTAGTGGCTATTTGGATTTACCTTGAGTAAGTTTTAAAGATTTTTAAAATATAATAGCCAATATACACCAGAAACATACTTGAGCATGGTCTTCTGATAGCGAGATGTCTTCTTAAAGGGGGTAAAGTGCAGCCACTCAAGACTAAGCTGGCCTTTGTCAGCAGGCACTTGACATCTGAATGCATCTATTCTCTGTGTGTTGAGGGGTCAAACAATAAAATAGCTGTCATTGAATCCTGGTGGTTTGGGAGGATATTATCAAAATGCTTCTTAGGTGTTCTGACGATGACCTCTGAAGGGGTCACTTTCACCTGAGTGACCTGTGAAATCTCATGGTCAAGGAGACACAAAGAATGCTTAACACTGCAAAAACAGCAAATGCAAGGGCAGTTCTTTTTGTGCTTTTGATTTTACTCAGGTTTCCCCAGGGACAACTACAGCCCCGTCAGAACTATGGGTGTATATGTGCATGATACCTTCATATGAACCTTTTTCCTTCCTAAATTTCAACCTGATCCAAACACAGCAAATTTGTGATACTCATTATTTTTATTATTATCATCATTGTTCACACAGAATCGTCAGTTCAATTCCCATTAAAAGTAAATGGTAACAATCAATTAAAAACCACTGCAATAAGCAAATCATTAAAATTATATTAATATTTTATAAGTAATTTATTAAGTGATATTTTTCTAAGGTGGTTTGATACTATGAGGTATTGTAGAAACAAAGCATATATTTAATTTTTATTTCAAAACTTACAGTATAAAATGAACCTCATGAAATTTCAAATTAAATGTATTTTCTGGAATGGCAATCATTTATATTGTGAATATTTTTTAAAGATATTAGTTAACTATTTTCCTGAATAAGGTTAAAATGTCTATTAAAATGCCCATGTACTGAAGACTACTTCTAGAAAATATTGCAGAACACAATGTGAAAAACAAAGCATATTGTTGAGGACGTTCAAAAAGATTTGTGACTATTTTCCAAATGCAATATTTAAATTACTAGAATTTATGAATAAAACAAATGGTACTTCAGAAGCCAGACAGCATCAGACAGGACAAAGTGGGATGTATATTTGTAGAATACCTTGATATTGTCTTTCTGCATAAGAAACATGCATATAAATATATGAATAAACTTACTGTGGGCATTATCCTCCTCCCAACCCATTACTTTGTCTTTCTTTCTCTAACTCGGTTTTGCTCTCATTTTTAGATTCAATTTCAGCCATGGCTATTACATAATAAACAAACAAACAAACAAATAATAAAAATAACCTTCACTCATTTCCTCCAAATATTTTCATTGGCATTCCTATCAGAGCACAATCTTCCAGGTAAGTTTTCTTTAATAACTTTTCATATCTAATTGAAAAATATTCCATTTTTAAGTTAAAAATAATGACATGCTTTTATCACATTGTTTTGAACCCAGTGAACTTTGCCCTTTTTTCTTTTCTTTTCTGTGGTGTGAGGAGTCAACTCAGAACCTGTGCTAGCTAAACAAGTACTCTCCCATTGCATTCAATCTCTTGCCCATGACAACATTGTCTCTTCAATTGCTAGGGTACTTGAATTTCCGCTGAGCATTCTGATCAAATGTAATTTATTGAAATTGTTCAATTCAAATAAATTAATTGTAGAGCTGAAGTTTTAGCAGGTAGGTATATGCTGATAACAGTGCCACAAATAATAAATTTTGAAAGTACTAGATAGACTCTATTACAATCTATTACATTCATAGTTTATGTTCCTACACTGTCTCTACAATCTACTCTTCAATTTACAGAGCATGACAGATTTGATCTGTTTTAGGCACAATGCTGTAGCTTGGTGTCATAGTAGTGACCTGACCAGAAAAAGCCCCTCTCTAAAGGAATCAATAATTTTTATATAATTTACATCAACATTTTTATTTACTAAAACATATTTCAGTATACACAATAGATGCTTAATTTGTCTATGAATAATCAATGAAAATGTGTATATTTATCACATTAAAAACTGTACATTAGAAAAATATTTGCTAGAGAATTGAAGTATTTTGTAGAGTCAAAGTGTTCCTGTTGTATTAGGTTTTTGACCCTAGCTTTCCGGCTTAGGCTCATGGCTGGTACTTTCAGACCCACAGTCCCATAGTCCCACTGAAACACACAGATGCTTATATTAATTGTACGCTGATTGACCTGGGACCTAGGCATATAACTATCTAGCTCTTGCTCTTAATCTAACTCATGACTCATCTTGTTTAGCCATGAGGCTCAGTACCTTTGCTCAGAGCAGCATTTCAGCTTCTTTCCTCTGCATTTGCTGGCATCTCATCGTGGTTTCTCTGTGACTTCTCTGCTACATTTCTACCCTGTTCTTCCTATTCCCAGAGTTTTCTTAGCCTAGTAGACCCAACCACTCTTCCTGTCTGCCTTTGGCCAATCAGCACTTCTATTAAACCAGTGGACAGGACAAATATTTACAATGGAACAACGTAACCCCACTTCTGTTTCCATCTTCATTTGTCTGTAATAATAAGATTAAATATGTAGAACTGTGCTTTAAGAAAAATGTGAAAATATACACTAACTCTAGAGTCTAGGCTGAGGGTGGTACTCCTTCAGGGAATTTGTGTGAGACATTGTTTAAATTCACTTCTAGCAGAGTTAATAGGATGTGAAATATAATAATAGCATTGGATAATGAAAATCAAAATGGTTGCTCGGGGACTAATGGAAAGCATATACAGTACTGATATGATGGGGAATGAAATTACTTA
This sequence comes from Phyllotis vaccarum, assembly GCA_033318265.1. Classification (NCBI taxonomy): domain Eukaryota; kingdom Metazoa; phylum Chordata; class Mammalia; order Rodentia; family Cricetidae; genus Phyllotis; species Phyllotis vaccarum. The sequence goes on along the minus strand of JARWLC010000012.1, from coordinate 48,210,823 downwards.
TATTCTTGTTAGTACAGAATAGTGTGGCAAAAGATTTGCTCATATTATTCAGAAGGATGGCAACTTAAAACCTAAGCATTGGTAGTATATGGAATAGTCCACTCTATAAGTTCAAATCATAGGGGAATATTTTTTTATTGTTTAAATGTTTATATCTCTTTCATCAGAAAGATGTGAGGATTTTGGTGATTATTATTATAGAAACATTAATTTCTTTTGTATTTTATACTTTAAATCATAGTTTACTGTGAACCACAATGTAGTGAAAACTTTGTCTTGTGTATTTGATATTAAAGTACACTTATTCTACTCATGTAAATGCTGATAGATCCTTAGCATTCCCATGATGGATGTGGATTAAGAAAAAATAATTCAATGCCTTGGTTTAGTATGATGACAAAATGCAATTTATATGTTTTCTAAATGCCAATCAACATTAATATATCGGTGTATAGCTTTTAAAACTTTGAACTAATTATTTAAAATCAAGATAATATCATTCTGTAGGGTATTGAGGATGTCTTACCTCCTGAATAAATTTGAAGATGTACATTGGTCCCCAATCAGTATCTAAATGTAAGGGTTGAATGTGGGTCTTTGCGATCTTCTTCCAAAAAGTATACCTTAAACACTTAAGATAAACAAGGTGACTAATAGCCCTTTGATACATTTTCTCTAAAATAGCTGCTTTTTTGTTTGTTTTTCTTTCTTTCTACTTCTGTCTTTTTATGTTGTTGTTTAGTTAGAATTTTCTCTCTCTCTTTCTCCCAAGAGAAGAGCATAGTGGAAAGAGCTGTAAAGTCTCTGGCTTTGCAGGATAAATCCCGCTTGGCTGCCTGAGACTACTGCATTTAGCAGCTGGTAACACTGTGTAGCAATGCCCAGCACTCACTCTTACAGTCTTTTATGTAATATAATATATATTTTTTAAATTGATTGCAATTTTTTTAGCACTTTGGGGGCTGCTGGTGGTCTCCTTTTCAGGCTAAATAGACCAACTGCTGTTGCTAAAAGAGTTTATTCGACCACCCACACTCGGAGGCGCGGCCCCTTCTCCCTGTGTTTCCCAGAAGTAGCAGTCAGCAAGGGCTGTGCAGTAATGACTGTGAGCAGCCTTCAGGCTCAGGAAAAATGTCACAGCTTGATCCCTAGAGCCTCCAGTGTCCCCATTCAATCAGTGCTCAACTGCATGACGCACCCTGAAACTTAAAATGAAAGCCCTGGATTCATGGCCAAAAATATAAACTCCCCACAGGCTACTCCTGTGGGGGTTATTGAAGTTCTCGGTAAGTACACTGACAGTTACCTACTCTCCTGTGCAGTCCCGGATAGCTAGGGAGGAAACACAGAGCTGAGACATGGGCTGTACCAAGGCCTTGACAGAGATGCAGACAGAGAAACAGCAGGCTTGTGTGTTTAGAAACAACATTTTGACAGATAAAAATCAAGTGAATGTGTCCAGTGAACTTATAATTATTTCTACGGTTAGAGGTTAGCATCGAAAAGGTTTAGGCTAAATACTCAGATACAATTTCATAGTTTTTCTGAAAATTCAGAAGTTGTGTGTCTGTGTAAGTCTGTGTATACAACAGGGTAAGTGGTGGCCAAGCTTTGACCGAGCTTAAGTCAGAAGAAAAAGAAGAGATACACAATTCAAACTTTTAAGTGATTTTACCCCACTGCATGTGGTTCTTTAAGAAGTAACAGGCAAAATATCCCACAGCTTACTCACCTTGCATCAGAGAAGCATGAGGCACAATGAATCCACCAAGGTCTTTTCTCAGGAAGGTCAGTGACTCTCAGTATCACTGACTAGATGATGTAACCATAGCTAGGTTTGTCCATGAAGCGGCTCTAATGATTTGGGTGTTGAAGACATAGTTTCAAATCTAGGGGAGCTATTAAATTATTTGCCCCCGAGGGCTGTGACCTAATCAATGACTTAATGTATTAATATATTTAAAGTTTTGTTTATTGCTAGAAGGCAATGGGCATTAGAAGGTGGGGGAGGGGGCTTCCTTGATGGATATAGGTCACCCGGAGTGTTCCTTTGAAGAATATATCTCTCCCTGGACACTCCCTCTATTTTTTCCCTCTCTGCTCCTGCTGCCATGAGATGAGAGATGTTGTTAATTGTTTCTCCATAGTTATCAATGTTATCACCAGCCATAGCCTGAAACCTTTGAAGGCAAGAAATCCTTCCTCTTTAAAATGACATCCTCAAGGCACTATGTCACAGTAAGAATTGACTAACTCAAGCACTCTTTTATCAGTGACATGTAAGGACTAACTCATACTCTGCATAGGCTTTCCTAATGGTATCTCACTTTCTCAACCTTTAAACATTATTATTAATCTTGCAGAAGAATTTCAGTAAAAAATAATTTTTATTATTTATGTCACTGTTAAAAATCATGCCTTTATATTTTCCACGGAGTAAAAAATATCAGGTTCAATATAGTGACATCTGTGTAGCCATATGCATTTTGATGTACTTGTCAATCTTTGTATAGAATGCTTAACTTATCTAACAAAAATACATAATATCATACTTACTTGCTTTTAAACAAATTATGTGAATGTGTTATACAAACACATTGTGTATCCCATTAAAATTATGTATTTTTCACACATAAAATCTTAACAAGTAATAAAAACACATAATACCCAAATTACTGTTTTACTTTGTAAAAATTTCTTATCTACTGGTTGCAAAATGCAGTTTATTTCTTAGTGAGAATATACAAACTTTTGTAACTCTGAAGATCCATCAATTGTGTGTGTGTGTGTGTGTGTGTGTGTGTGTGTGTGTGTGTGTGTGTGTGTTCCAAGGAAATTAGATGTAAAAACAGGAAAAAGTTTCATAATAAAAGTACTTTCAATATGGAATAATAGTTCAAATTTTGATATAATTATAAGCTATTTCCTCAACTGTTTGCTGATATTCATGTGGAGCCCCAAGGGGTGAGATCAGACTGTGTTCCTCTTCATGGGCTGGCACCTTGGAGCCTATTCCCTGCAGAGGAACACCTAACCCAGCCTTTACTTTGGGATGAGGAAATCAGACTTGCTTGGAGTGGATGCACCACGCTGAGTTGGCCCACCATAGGACTTCTTGCCATTTTTAAGAAGGGGATGGGATATGAAGTAGGCCGAGGTTGAAGGCTGACTAGGAGGGATTGGGAGAAGGTAAGAGAGGGGAATCAGGGGTATACATGGAAAAAAAAGACTTTTTATAAGTAAATTTTAAAAAAGAAAAGAAAAAGAAAAACAAGGAGAAGCACTAATAATTAGTGCAGCTAATCTTCTTTTAATATTGAGTAACAAATATCTAACTTTTCCTTTAGGGTTATAATATGAAAGGGATATTGGTACTGAACTTTGGAAGACAATGTCAAAAGACCACCCCATCATGGGAGATCAATCATCGAAACTGCATCTTTTGAAACATGACTCAAAGTTACCTCAGAAGATTTCAGATTCTTTTGTCCCTAGCAATTGTTAGCATGTATAACCTTTGGAGGGGACTTGTAAGTGTTTTAAGCTTCAAAAGCTTCCTGAGACTTATGAGTTTCATTTGCTTCCTGGATCTTCTTTCCACCCTCTCAAAAGAATGTTTTAATTCAGAGGAAGTTACTATACAGCAACTAATACACCTACAGAACCACCCAATGTTTACTAGCCTTTATTGAAACTCTCTTTCCAGATAATTCTAAGTCATGGCAGTTGACAAAATTAACTGTCACCCTTACTTATATAGAATTTTGCATATGAAGCAGGGAAATGGATTTCCCAGGGAGAAGTGGTTTTATTAGATAGACACATCCTTAAATTTCAAATCTAGAAGCAAAATATAATTGATAAAATTCTGTGTTTAAAACATGCATAATACACTCTGGGTTCTTTTATGCATTTGATAATTACTATTTACAAGGATACTTACTTTGATTCACCATGTAAAATTTGCCTTATTTGTGAGTAGCTTGCTTAATATTTTTATTATTGATATATTTAGACATTTTATATGTATCTGCTTCTGCTGACTCCACTAATCTAACATGCTGTTTCCTTACTACCCTTTCATTCCACATTGGGTCATAAACTCTGTGGCTAATCTAAATGTGAAGAACAATTTATGTTCTACTGAGTGAGCTCTGCCAAGAAGAGATTATTATTGTTCTATAAGATGTCATTCTCCAGAAGGTGATCTTAAACCTTTCAAAGGACAATTGACTTTTGCAATTTTAAAAAGAGTGATTAAAAACATAGAATGGTCTTCAAGATCTATGTATCCACCTAAAAACAGTCTATTAGAGGAAACTCCCAGAAAAACAATGACTGTGTCTGGGTCAGCAAAACTTACAGTCTTCAATAACAAGTTAAATTCTATTGAAATTTCCATTTAAGCAAATGATGAAGTATTACTACTTAATTCATGCCTGTTTAGTAAGGTAACATTATTGATAATTGTTCCCAAATTGATATTTTTTACTCTAAATAAATATTTCTACTATAACTGGGAAATATCTCTGTGTCTAGGATTATGACCTCAAAATTTATGTCATTTACCTTCAAAAGTATGGGATGTTAGAAATTTTTTTCCTTAAAATATTTAATGTTCTCAGGATCAACATGGATTTTGCAATATTGATTTTCTATAAGGCTTATATTTAATGCTCAGAAACAACAGTTCCCGAAGTTTTATGATATTTTCCTCCATGGGATTCTTTCATAGCCAACATTTAAACTGCTATGAGACAGAGATTCACAAAGTTAATAGCTAAACTCAAGGTTCGTTAGATAAACAACAGTTTATATTTTATATCATAAAAACTTTTGAGAGGATTTGTTGTAGAGAAAATCCACTTGGAAATAAGCTATGTTTTTTTTAATATATTATTATTGTTTTATTGAAGCAGAGTTCTAATGAGTAATGTCAGTAGGTTTTGAAATCATTTTGCTATACTTATTTTTGTAAGTGCATCCGTGTGTGCATGCTATACTGCACCTGTGGTATGCAGAGGACAAGGTTTGGAAGTTGATGCTCTTATTCTACCATATGGGTCCCAGGGATAGAACTCAAGTCATCAGACTTAATAGCAGGCAATTTTTATTTGCTGAGCCATCTTGAATTCCCCCTCCACTGTATTATCCACTAACTCTTGATAGAGTAACTCTTTTCTCACTTGATTGGGCATGATCACTGTACTGAGTAAAAGACAAAAGACTTCCTGCTACCATTAGTGAAACTGTCTCAAAAGAAAGTAGACCTAATGCAGCTGCCACGTTGGCTGTGATTCCTTGCGGTAACTTTCAGATACCTCAAAGATCCAGTACTTGTGTGACCTTCTAACTTATGAGACAGTGAGAAAGGTTGCAATTCAAGTCAATTTGATCTTTTATGCTATTCAGAGGACAATCAAACTCAGGCCACCATGCTAGGAGGAAGCAAGTATCTTTGCTTCTTGGAAACCTCCCAGATGCGAACATTTATGAATCATTTTTTTGTTTTGTTTGAATTTGAATACTTTTCTTTATAATGAAGTATAATCCTTAGGACTCCTAGAAAGTTAACAAGTTTATGATAAATTTACAAATTAAGCCTATGTTGAGTTAGTGCAAGAAGTTTATGAAGAATTGGCCATCAAGAAGGCATGGTTCTTCAACTTTGCAATAAGATTAGCCCTGTAGAGTTGGTGCCAGGATTAGGAGACTCTCTCCCTTGCCCCCTAATGATTGAAATACATGTTTGGGAAACTAGAAAGGAGAGAATAAGAAAGTATTTGTGGTGTTATCCTGTGTTATGCATAGCTTTTATGTTGGCAGTTAGTATAAAAAAATTTAGTGAAATTTAGAAGTGACTGGCTTGGAGCTGGTAGGATGGCTCAGAGTACTAGCTGTTCTTGCACAAGAACACAAACCTGTGTTTGCTTCTCAGTACCCTGTGATCTCTCAACACTGTAACTCTATTTTTAGGGCAGCTAAAGCCTCTTCTGATCTCTGTGAGTTCCTGCACACAGGTAGGGCATATACATATATTCATACACAAATCCATAAAAGAAAATAGATTAAGAATGAAATGACTTACTGCCTCTCCTCCCAAGACACTAAAACGTAAGATTGAGCACTAAATTCTAAGTAATAAGAAGTAAGTTAAAACTTAGATCTGATTTATAGAAATTTGCCATTTTGTAAGAGGCACAACTGAAAAAATTAGAAGATGAAAGTATCTGTGTGAGCATGGGGCTTTCTGAGTGTAGGCTCAAATTTCTCACTGAAGAATACAAGTTCACATATTTTTAGAAATATTGAATCATGACAGTGGGCTAAGATCAGATATTGACCTTGCTCAAATTACAGACTATAATCAAAGGTTCTTAGCAACATTTTCAAATAGACAAATTTTCCTGGAACAACAGAGAGCAAAGGGTGTTATGATAACTTAACAGGACAGAACAGCAAAGAGAAACAATTGCAATGAATGAGTGAATGATTTTGTCTTAAATGTGCAGAGATGTTTAAATTATTATTAAGAGATGGGATGAATGAGGCTTACACTTATGGGTCAGAATTCTCTTAACTTATGCTAACTAATAAGAACTTATGGCTGTTCACCTTCATTAAAAGCTACAAATAATTTGACTTTATTCTCAGGATTTTTTAAATAAAAATGCTTAATTACTTTTGAAGTCTTAAAGTGAATTTGTGTATGTGTGTGTTTATATATGTGTTGTGTGGCATGTTTATGTTTGTTTATATGAGTGTGTTTGTATGTGTGCTGCATGTATGGTGTGTGTGTTTAACATATATATATATATATATACATATATATATATATGTTGTGAGCCAAGATTCCTGTCTTCCAAAATAAAGAACAATGGGAAAAAATTGAACATTGACAAATTTCAGACAATTCCAAAAGATATGGCTTAACATACTGTCCTGCCTGAACTAGAGAGTCTTTTGTGATAAATTGAAATACATAGTCAACATCTCAAGTCCAAAATAAAAGCATTAGTGAAGGTAAATGCAAAGGTAAATACTGGGTGCCACACAAGTTTATTCTTCCTTGTAACTATTTCCCTTCAAAAGTTAAAAATAAATAATGGGGTTGGAGAATAGCCAGAGCAGATAAAGAGGTTGCTGTGTAAGCTAGGCAACCTGATTCAATCCTGGACTCCCCATAAATATGGACAGAGAGAACTCACTAGACAAACCTGTCCTCTCATCTCTGCAATATGTAGCAGCACACACCACCGGTCAATAGAAAAATATAGAATTTTAAGAAATAATAAAATCTGTCTCTGTGAATAATACAGAATGGTGTAATATGTATGATGATCAAAATAAAGGAGGATATGGAATAAAATTAAAATATCAGTGAGTTTATAAACTAACAGAGCCTAACTGGTAGTAGTTGGAGATTGGTTGTCCAACCTAGACTCCTTGTGTGTAGTAGAGCAGGCTGCACTTATGCTTCTGGTTGTAGGTGCCTTCCCTCAGTACAACTTTGTTTGGTTTCATCCATTTACTTGAAGCTTTCATGATTTTCTTTCTCTTTACAACTGACTAAAATTCCATAGACCTTTGTAGCTCTCAGTTTTGGTCAGGGAAGCTTCTCTGATGCAGTGGCAAGAGTTAATACAGGCATTCATCACTAGTCAAAGTGCTCAGTGGCAGGAAGTGAGAACACGGAAGCCTAATGGGCTATCTGTATCAACTCTTCTCTTCAAGGTTCAAGGAGGACCATGGAAGAAGGACAGTAGAATTGTAAGACCCTGAGCCTTTGTGGGACTTCTCTGACTACTGTTCTTTCTCTGGATGTGACATGGCTGTTACTGACCAAGGTACTCAACATTACTGAAGTGATGGGGAGGGTGATGAGAGGGGGATGGGGAGGGTGATGGGAAGGGTGATGATGAGGACCTCCTTAGCTCCATCCCTATGTAAGCACTATTGATAATTGATGGTAGATACCGGTGAAGAATTATTTTTCTTTGTCATAATGGCCACTGATAGTTCGTTCATGCACTACCAAATGATCCTGTACATAAATGCACAGGGATGGTTCAAATTAGACTGTGTGTGTGTGTGTGTGTGTGTGTGTGTGTGTGTGTGTGTGTGTGTGTGTGTGCATAAAACATTAATGTGTAGAAATATGCATATGTAAAGAAGACAGAGTTAGAAAGAGGGCACATTTATGAGTGTTAGAGAGGGGAAATATAATCAAGAATCATTATAAATATGTATGGAATTTCAAAAGAATTAATTCAAAACATTGAAAGGAAATACCCTAAAGTATATTTTTAAAAAGAGGGAGCATAAGTATCAAGTGCAAAACAAACACGTTTCACACACTCAATCTTAATAATTACATGAAAAGAAAAGTTTTAAACACTCTAAACAATCATTAGGAACAGTAGAATATATTTTCAGCAACTTGTTAAAGAAGGCAGTCATACAATTGGAGAACTCTACTGCTGTGCTGAAGGCATCGAAGAAAAACAGTCAAAAGAGAGATGTGTGCAAGAACTGTCTATGATGGAGTCCGCTGGTACAAAAGCCATTCTAACAACCAATAAACAGGCCTGCACACAATCCCAAAGCTGCTGCACAGCAGAAGAAATGATTGCCAGAGTGAGGACACTGTGTGAAGAATGGAAAAAAATTATGTAAGCCTATTGTTTGCAGACTGGGTTTTATAACCAAAATATGTAATGAACTGTAGGAAGTAACTCCTAAATTTCCCAGTCAATAAATGGGCTGATGAAATGAACAAAGAATTCTAAAAAGGAAGAATCACAAAATGTTAGTAAGTATTTTTAAGTGTGTACAACTTCCTACTCACCAGGAAAATGGAAATTAAAACTATCTTGAGACTCCATTTCTTCCGAGTCATAATGACAAACGCCAAGGAAACAAGTAACAAAGAAGACTGATGATGCTATAAGGAAGCAGGAGCCTTTGGAACCTCTTGATGAGAATATAGACTTCTCAAGCCATTGTGAAAACCAGCACTGGGGCTTCTCAAGACACTAAAAATAGATGGAACCTATAACCCAATAAACCATTCCTGCGCTCACTCTCAGAGGGTTAAAGGGTTCTAATTCCCTCACAGAGATACCCATACACACATTTATGGCTGAATGATTGAGCGCAGTGGAGAAATAGAATAATCTAGATGTTCATAAATGAATGACTAGCTGAAAATAATATGTGGTATGTATACACAATGGAGTCCTTTTCAGCTGAAGCAAAACCAAAATCATGATATTTTCAGGAAGATTAAGGGAATAGGAAAATTTCATATAAAATAAAGTTATTCAGAGTGAGGGAGATAAACACTTCTTTTCTCCTCTGTGGGAATCTTGTATGAATAATATGTTTATATAAGTGTGAGTGTATATAGATAATAATACCAGAAAGAGAACCACGGAAAGGAAAAAAAAGAGAGTAGCAGAAGAACAGACTATGCTCGACAGGAAAGGGAGTCTGTGCTACTGTCAGAAGGACAGAGAGGATGTCTGGTAGGAGGAGGGAGCTAAGGAGGAGAGTGGGAAGTATGACCAACAAAGAAAGTATGTATAAAAGTGCTATGAAATGATAACTCATGAAACAAACTAAAAGATAAAAATTGAAAATAATCTATCCATACGCTGCTCATATGATAAAAATAAATAAATAAAAGGAAAATGAGAAGTTCAGAGAAATAAGAAGAGCTAGGATAAATAACAAAAAATGGATTAGGAGTTTGGTTAATCCATCTAAAATTGGCAAACACACACATACACACACACACACACACACACACACACACACACACACACACACACACACACACAAACAAGTCCAGAAAAGACGTGAAGAAAAAAATTGCTAGAATCAAGAAAATAATAAAATATCAAAGCAATCAGCAAGGTATAGTTCCATACTTTTCCTCCAGTAATGAATAGAAAAATGAAAAAATAATGATTTATAACAAGTTACTCACATTAACAACAAACAGGCCTTAATTCATAGAAAGTCCAAAGAAAAGAAAAAAGAAAAAAAAAACACACAGAAGACTACACATTCAGGTACACATGAACTTTTTCCCCCTTGGGATAGCCTAATATTAAATTAAGAAAACAATTCTCAGTATTTTAACAGATGTAGGTTCATATAAAGTATTTTTTCTGACAAAAATGGAATTAAATCAATATCAATAATAAATTGTAAATTTTTAGGTATTTGGGGATTGCATAATTTATCTCTAAATAGAAAATAGGTCAACAATGAGATCACAGGTGTAATAAAAAATAAATAAATAATTATTTAAATAAATGAAGGTGTTTATTTCAAAATACCTAAAAAATAGTTAAATGTATCTAAGCAATTTCTTTGAATGACATTTAAATATATATTTTAATAGGAATATATAAATCTTAAATATATTATAAAAGATAATTATATAGAAAATTTATATTCAATGTGTTATTTATTAATATTTAAATGTAAAAAGGAAGTAAATATTTACAATTAAAATAGAGATATTATAAAGGAAAGGTATATTATAATCTCAACTTTCTAACTTAACAAACGAAAAATAGCAAACTGATCCCTTAAAATGGATAGTTATGTATTTAGTAAAGATTAATGAAGAAAAATAAGAAAAGTATACAGAAGAAAACACTTTGAAATTTTACTCTTTTAAGGAACTGGTAAAATAAAATATAAAACCTGATAGGGTCACTAAAAAAATGTGGTGCATTTAAATTACTAAGAAGGTAGAAAATAACTACAGTACTCACAGATTTTAAGTTATAATGGAATGATTTCATTTATGTGTCATCTTTAGAATAGAAAAATGTACAAAGACAGGAATTAGGTCACTGTGTCTGTGAGGAATGGACCATGGGAGTGACTTTAGTGGCTATGGCATTATTAGGAATAATTAACATTCTGGTGTAGATGGTTAGTGGTGATAAACTTACAATGTTAGTATATTTAAAAGCTGTGTATTGAATACTATTAAAGTACAAACATTGTAGCCAATGACTTTTATGTCGTTCTTTTAACCCGCCCCCCACCAAATACCATCTAAAGGGTACATATGCTTGGTTTTGGTTGTATTTTCTCAATTTCCATTACCAAATGAAGATTTAAATAAAGACAGTAATGAGAAGCAGGGGGAAGATATGCCTCAGGAGAAATTACTTGTTTTTTTTTTTTTTGTTTTGTTTTTTGTGTATGTTCACACTTGTGTGAATGCAAACAATTTTTTCCAGGGCATGTGTATCATGCTTCGATGAAACTTTACATATTGGCTGAGTTTCAACTGTGTGTTAGACAAGGTCTCTCTGTGGGTCACTGCTGCTCACATCAGGTTCTGTAACATGAACATCTCCTGGTGATTCTGATGTTTCCACCTTATTTTTTTCTAACTGTGCTGGATTACTACTGCTCCTGACTTTTATGTGAGTTTAGCTGTCTGAACTAATGTCAGGCTTGTAAAGCAAGCACTTTACTCCTGGGCCATCTCACAGGCAAAATTTATTTTACGAATGGCTTTCCCACCATAAATTTCAAGTAAAGATTTAAATATTAATGATTAGACTATGTATATTAACCTCTGCTTTAAATTTTTCTATATCAAGTATTAATGAAAAAGATTCTATTAATGGTGGTTCATGTGAGGTGTCTAAGTGAGAGGGTCCAAGGGGAAATGTTTATTCAAAGTAACTAAAATCCAAACCCTTATGTGCAATTATAAAAATGCCAACATGTCCACTCAAACTTACCATTTCCTTAAGCTGACCTTCATTAAAAATTTCTAACCTTGCAGGTACCAGTAAAATTTTTCACAGCCATGATGGGGAGATATTAAGTTTATGAGTAAACATAGGATATTTCCTGATGGTAACTGAAAATCATGAATAATTCAACTTAAAATTGAAAAATATTTGCTGTCTTTGTCTTATTAGTTTTCAGTGTGCACAGTTATGTCCCCAGTTCTCAGGTCAATACAACCTGTGTTCACTTTATGCTTTTTCAGGATAAAACACAAATTAGAAATACATGCATAGAAATAACATGGGCACGAGCAATAATAAATAAAAGAAAATTTGTACTTTTAACTGTAAGGGGTTATTTCTCATGTTTTAAAATACCAAAACGGCAAAGAACTCCACAAGCTACAGAACACAAAGAATAATAAAATACATATGACCCATTGGAGTAAAAAGGAAAAGTGCAAACAGTAGCAAGAAGATGCCCAAGCTCTGCAGTTTATGCTAAGCAATAGCTTTCTATTCCCATATTAAGGGACTTCTCTGCTGGTCAGGGCAGAGTACCACATTCTATGCTCTTCGGTTTCTGAATTTTTTAGCATTTGCCTTGTAAATAACCTCATAAAAATCCAATACCTGTTACAGAGATTAATTCATCAAGATACCTAAGCAGGCAATATTTAGCTCATTTGATTATCAGCTTTTACAAAAACATTATCAGAATATTTTCTTTTAACCCTTTTGGTAGAAATCTGTTTTGTGTAGTTCTTGGGTAATTTTTTATGAATTTCTTTTTGAGATATTCATAGTTCTCACAACATTGTAACACTGTGATATCTGTTTATATTTTACTAAATTTCTAAGAACTCAGAGCTACTATGTTATATTTCTATCTATCTATCTATCTATCTATCTATCTATCTATCTATCTATATATATATATATATATTTGAGACAGGGTTTCTCTGTGCATTCTTGGCTGTCATAGAGTGTGCTCTGTAGATCAGGATGGCCTAGAGCTCATACCAACCCATTTCTTCCTCACAAGTACTCGGATTAAAGGCATGCACTACAACTATCTAGCTGTGACATTTCTCTTATTGTCAATAGTTGCTTTAAGAAGGTGGCAATCAAAATTTCTAAAGAGGAAAAAAAAGAATATTTTCCTTCTGAATAACAAAAACCCAGAAGTTTTCTAGCCTGCATAATTTTGTAGCCATTACATCATGCTCTACAATGCACACATTGCTTACATTCTGGTTTGTAAAGTAAAATGACTTTTAGTAACTAAAAAAAAAAAAAAAAAAAGCTTTTTACATTTCAATAACTAATTATTTTTAAAACTCAAAAGACCCCTGAGATTTAGTTTTAATTTTACCTTAATTGGTATTAGTGAATTTTTCCTCATATCAATTATTGGATTTGCACAATTTTCATGTAATACATAGTATGTTACTATTCTTAAAAAATAATGATTATCTTCATAACTTACTTCAGTATTATAACTGTAATGATTGTGTTAAGTGAAAACTATAATTTCAATCTGTAACTACCAGAAATAAATATTTCAATGATTACAGGTAAGGTCCTATTATCATTCTATCTTCATCATTTTTAACATTCATGCCATTTTCTCACTTTACTTGTATATTTTTTCATAATATGTAAACACTTCCTTTCCCTTCATCAGGAAGCAGTACATAAAGAATGAACACAGGAATTACAGAATGTGAGGGAACACATGCAGCCTTGAACAATTTGGAGTGTTTCTACACTGTGTACGACTTTATGTTTACATCTACTAAACATAAAAGCACATACAACCTGCCTATTCAACTGAGGGGAACATTGTATGAATGACAGTTTTGGGATTCTACACTTGGTGTTAAACAAATAATCACCTCCATAAAGTTTCTAGTTTTATTGAGCATTTCAATCTATATTAATCATCCTCTCTAAAATGGTTTCTTCAGGAATGCAAAAGATATTTTCTTGTTGCTGCTTTAAAAAAATGCTTATCACACTTTAAGTCTATAACAATATAGTTAAGTCATTAAATAGATATGAAAGTTAAAAAGACTGTGTGTATGGTCAGTATCTCTTAGATAGATAATACATGGCATAGTGTCCCAAGTCTACCAATTGCTTTTTAAAAGATTTTTTTAACGTTGTTCAGAATTAAAATACACATTTTAACACATATATCTTTCAATATTATACAACTAAAATTGAAAATAACTGATAATTCAGTCATTATTAGTTGACTTAAAGACCTTTACATGTTAGTTAACTCTCTCCTTTCCTCTCAAAGCATTTCCTTTTACGGTATTAGCTTAGTCATGTCTATTTAAAATTTCTTCTTCTCTTGTGTGTTCGAAAAGATTTTTTTTCCTTTCTGGATATAAGGTTGTAAGCAGGATAATATTTCAAGTTGTATGTTATAGAACATTTTATTGTCTTTTCCCCCTTTCTCCCAACAGTCATAGTAGCAAAGTTAAGTAGCCTTGACTTTAAAAAAATAAAAAAAAAGAGCAAACGCTAATTTAAAAAAAAAAAAAAAAGCTAAATCCTGAAGCTTAGTTATAGAGACAGGGAGCAAACTAATGCAATTGAAAATGAATTTATTTTCTCTTACACTCACCTAAACAGAAGTGTTTTCCTATATGCTTGCTGAATGTGAAAATTTTTCCCACACTGCTCTACGTCATTCCTCTAGAAACTTTAAGATTCTTTAAAAGTATCTACAAAATTAGGTGAAGGGTAAAATTATGAATTTCCCACTTGGAAGAAAGTGGCTTAAATTCTATCCAATTATTTGCCATGACAACCAGCTAAACACAAAAGGGCTGGAATGGATGTAGAGTACTGCCTCTATAATCATCACTGTATGTCCTTCAAATCATGGATATGCAGCCCCACCATCCCCGGCTACTTCAGGGCCATAAGCCCACACGGTAATTACATGCTTTGGAACACTCCACTTAAGTGCATCAATAATATAGTGAGTGAACATGTTCTTTAATTCTGCACCTGTAAATGGAGGAAAAAAATAAAAAAAAAATCTCTATCAAAAAAATGAAAAGAAGACAAATAAATTAGGCAGCCAAATTATTTTTAGCTGTTTTGTGAGATATCCTTCTAAAATTCAGATGCTCGTTAATTCAGGACTTTCCACAAATGAAAAACTACATATCTGCTAATGGGAATATAAGATTAGGATAATACAGATGCTTAAAACAAAGCAAAATCTCTGCAAGCTGATATTTTACATTTAATGCAACATTTCTTATGAGATTAACGGTTACATTTAATGTAACCATGTCTTATGAAATGTTAAGGCATTTCATTTTTATTTTAGATGACCGTGATGTCTTTATCTAATTACTGCTAGGAAGATTTAGAGTATAACACAGATTTCCAAACTTCTAACAGAGAAGACAAAGAAACAAATCAAGATATTAAGAAAATTAACAGTCCATGGCACTCCACATCTGTGCTGACCAATATGGTATAAATACAGGAGGAAATCATTTCTGCCTATGTGATGTGTATGTGTGTTTGCACTTGTACATGTGTGTGTATTCATCCATACATGTGTATATGTGTGTGTTTAGCTTATGAGCTAACAATTTATATTGTAGAGAAAAATTAATACTTACTTTAATAGGGCAAAAAATAACCCCTTAATCTTTAAGCAGAAAAAGTAGTTGTTCTGGAACTATAAGACCTTCTTCTCTCCCCTGCCATATAATTGAATGAAAACACAGTATCTAAATGCTTAGAATTATAAATTTATTCTAAAAATAAAATGTGTATGAGACATTGACATTCTATTTTGTTAAATAACAAAATGCTACTTATTAAGATTATGTAAATATTGACATTTTTACCACTGTAAACAAGATTTTAGTAAGTTTTTTTTTCTATGTTTCTTCAGTTGAAAAAAAGAGAGAAATAAAAAGTGAATCTGTGTAGAGGCCAACATCTTATGCTACTAGAACACTCTATGCAAAACATACCTTTGTATCTTAATTTCAAAAGATATTTGCTATTCAAATTTAAAAATAAAACTCACCATGATTTTAGACTGTCCCATAAAACTTAAAAAAAAAAAAAAAACAGGTAATAGTTTACATTTATAAACAAAGTAAAAAAAATAACCAAATTTCCAGAAGACAATGTGCTATATTTTAAATGTAGTTAGTCCAGAGTATTTTGATTTTTTATTTTCATTTTAGATTTGTAAATTGATGAGCATATTTTATTATTCTTTCTATGAACATAACATTATGTTTATTTTCTGGTTTACTTTTTAGAAGTAATCATCTATTCCAGATGTCTTTGTGTAGCAAGAATACATAACATACATTATTTCTAATAGTGGATAAATAGAAAAAAGTTTTTTTAAAAAATGATTTCCCTCTTTATGCTTCTTTATGGTTGTGGACTTCTGAAGAGATTTCAGTCAAGTAGCTATACGTGAAGTACTGAGTTCCTAATATATAAGAATCCTGTTATTGAAGCAGCATCATTTAGAGAAACCGATTTTTAATTTTATGGACCCAATGAAAATTACCTTAATTGGCTATGGGATACTCACAGTATAAATCTGAGACAAAGTAACAGTTTTATTTTGAAAGAACTGTAGATGATGATCCAAGAGTTCATACATATTGTTACAGCTTCCTAGTTTATGCAGACATGAACAGTGAAACAGCCAGTCACATAACAATATGATGCTAGCATATTGCTAATATTTGCTTACAAAGCTGAAATCTAGAGAGAAAACTGAAATTTTATTTCAAGCCCACTTGAAGGTTTTATGGAAATAGTACTACAGAACTTCCTGAAAACATAGTAATGACTCCCATGGCATGCCCATAGGTCATACACTGAGAAATCACGGGGCGAACGCCAAGGGTTAGGTATCCGAATGATCTCCTGTCAGTTTTGCATTTTGTTTTTATTTCTAATCAGTGTTGTTTGCTCTTGCTGACTGACTAGAAGGTAAGTGGTGATATCAAAAGAAGATATTAAAACTTCAGTTTCTTACTTGGCCCACGTTTATGAACTGTGCAGAAATCTCAGAGTGTTCCCTTTGAACAGACAACTGAGTACAAATTAATAAGACGTATAGAAACTATCTCTTGGTGTCATCTAGTGGTTACATTTCACCACTACATAAAAGACATGCTTTATTGGTTTTCTGATTAAAAATTGTTTTTATTGCGCTTGTTACTGCATGGCTGGAGTAAAGGAGGCTGCCATTTTTCACAGACAAGTGAAGACCAGCAGCAATCAAGACTTGCCTGGTTCGTCACCCTGGTCCTTCACTGTGCCTCCTTATGAGGTCACGGCATATGTAGAAGGAAAGTTGAGTTATCACACACTGGTGTGAATGTAAGGCCAGATGCCCTATGTAGGTTGCATGGCTGAGTGAGTGTGGTGATGGGACCCTCAGAGCCAGCACACATGGTATTTTCGCTTAGCTGGCAGAACAGCACTCAAGAGACTCTGACAGATCAAGCTGACATGGTAACAATCTGATTGCAGATGGCAATGGTAGGAGTCTCCAAGTGATGGAGAAGAGTCCCCTGACCTTCCTGTCATCTACTCACTCAATCTCTATGCTAAGACGGGAACATCTCACAACTATCAGAAGGAAAGGTGATGTCATGAAAATAAGTTGTCGTGCTGAAATGTCATCTTTAATGTTATAGTTCCGTTAAGACGAACTGTAATTTTTAATATAACTTTTCAATTTTGAAAGGAAAGGGCACCAAGGCTGGGTTGACAGAAATAAATTATCCAGGTAATTAAGGCTAACTACTCCGCTTTCTCCTACTCCTGGTTCATACACAGACAATAATAGGGCACAATTATTTATAATTCAGAATTTTTTCTTTTAAAAAAAGGATTTCAATAAAACTGGTGTTTGAATAGCTCAAAATTATTATCATTAGGAAGAAAATTGTTAGCAAATTACAATCAGGAAATGTACAAATTTTCAATTATCATAGTTTCTGTTAGCATGTTCAATATTACAACAGAGGAGGCATAATTCAAGGAAAGAAGCAGTGTTTCTGGGACATCATTCTCCCTTGCTACTGTTTTCTGTTATTTTCAGGAAAATTTAGTGGGCTTCTAAAATAATCTACATAGATTTATCTATAATAAACAGGATTTTTGCTTTTACCGTTTTATCAGCTTGCTTTACATTATGCCATGGACACTAACTTTTAAATTAAGTTCACAATATTTTATCAATATTTCCTTTCTCTTGTGTATAATTTCTTTAATTTTTGTATATTCTACACATGACTAGAGATCATAAAGAAAAAAGATTTATGATTTTAGAATTTTTTTCTCCTGTTTTATAAATGAGTCTGATACTATCAGCATTTGGTATGGTGTTCGTATAGATGCATATATCTATAAGGTATACATGTGTGCATACGTACACATTCTCTCATGCATATGTTTGTATGAATACATACAAAACATACAAACACTTGTGAGGATATGTTTCAAATTAATAACAACAGTCCAAGATATCAGAGGGATCTACCCATAGTTTTTTGTTTGTTTGTTTGTTTATTTTTTAGAGACAGAGTTTTCTGTGTAACATGCCTGGCTGTCCTGGAACTTGCTTTGAAGACCAGGCTGGCTTTGAACTCACAGAGATTCTCTTGCCTCTGTTTCCCAAGTGCTGAGACTAACAATGTGAACCATGACTTCTGCCTTCTCTGGCATTTCTGCTCTGTTCTTCCTGTTTCCAGAGTTTTCTTAGTCTAGTAGTCCCTCCCACACTTCCTGTCTGCCTTTGGCCAATCATTGCTTTTTATTAAACTCATAGGCGGGACAATTATTTACAATGTAACATTATAAATCCCCTCCACATACTAACTTGAAAGGTTATGTGTGTTTATATATAAAAAGAGAGAAAGAGGAAAATATGATCTCCAACAGAACTATTCTCAATTCACATATAGTAATCTAAAATGCTTTAGACCAATTGCTTTCTGTTCATCTCAAAAAATTAGATTTCTTCAAAAAGCTTTCAGAAATATAGGTAATTTAATTTTATATCACATGTGAAAAAAAATCAAATTTGGCTAATGTGGCTCTTATTTTGCTTGCTCTATCTCCTTTTATTCTTCTACAGCACTGATAAGAAAATAATAAAAATTTGAGAATGTATATGTTTGTAAAAGTAATCAATAACTTGTCAAATTTGAAACAACATCTGAAGCTTTGACAAGTAAAATTATGAAAACATATACAGCTCTTTTATTGTGTTTTGTTTTTCTTTTAGGTAAACAGTTAATGGTGTAATTTCCTGTGGCCTTTTCAAAGATCCTTAATGTTATTTTACCCATTCTCCCTTCCTTCTGCATTTGCCTCCCAATTCCCTAAAAAGCATCCGTGTTTCCTAATTAATCTATTAGATTAATTGTGTCCTGTGGTTTTCCCCAGGGAAGAACCTTCAATTGGTTGTCTAGTATCAAATGGTCAGCCCTGAAAACATACTTAAAAGTAACCTTATATGGACTAAGCAGTTGATATGTAGGAATACATATGCATGCACATATACATACGTGCATGCAGTGATCATTAGTGAATGACCGAGGCATGAGTTTGAAGGAGAAATGAGGAGATTATAAAAGAGGGTTTTGAAGGAGGGAAGGAATAAGAGAAATTAATTATAAGCACAAAATTTAACAAAGAGTTTTCCAGCTACAAATACATTTTCATAACTATTAATACATTTCCTAGTGTTAGAATTAAAAGTGAATTATACAGAAGACAATTTTTAGAATAAAGTATATCATTTAAATATGAGATGTAAAGCCCATTGAGAAGAGCCCATATAAGTAAATGAAGAAGTATATGGGGAGACACTCAATCAAACAAATAGGAAATTAAGAACTCAATGTCTGTATTACTAGATCTGTGCAGTAGGCAACTCTGCTAGATGTAAGCAAGACTACTCTTAGCTGTCCCCCAAATTTTAAAAAAATTTCTGCAGAAATTAAATTTAATATTATTTAAATGTATTAATAATAACCAAGCACTATTTCATATAGGTTATGCTAGGTGGCTTTTAAAATAAACTTTGTTCAGTTATAAATCAACACTTTTATTAAAAAGTTAACAAATCTAGAATACAACTGCATTTTTCTACAGTGATAAGGTAAAATAATGAGGAGAAATAATAGCTTAAGACATCTTCATTCTTCTCCATATCTTTTCTATACAGTGTAATAATGTTGTGTTCAAGTATATATTTTCCAAAATATACACCCAAGTATACATGTATCCAGGCAACCCCTTGACTCACAGTTCTGCCTGAGTCAGCACAACTCTTATGCTTCAACATAACATCAATATTTGAGAAATTTATCTCCTGCCTCTTTCACTTAATCTTTCCTAGTGTCTACATAATGGGGAAAACTGTCTTAATTTTAACATAGGACCTGTGATTTGATCAGTCTTAGCTTCTTCCTACAGAATTTGATTTGTGCAGGCATGGAGTTTTCTTCCAAATTATCATAGAGTAGCTGTAAATTCTTATAACAACCTAGCCCTTTAAGATAGCTTTAATTTAAAAGAGATAGTCTCGTTACATGGAAGCTTTCTGTCTCTCCTAATTTCCCACTTGTTTCCCATAATATACATGTGGCTAGTATAACAGCCAGGGGGGATTAAAATGACAAGTGCTTTAAAGGTGATCCTAGAAGGCCCTCTTTTTATTCTGTTCCTTCTTTCACCAGATTTGCGGTTTGCATTTTAAATTACACTTTTTAATACGAAGTGACACACTAAAAAGCCTGATGACTGAGATCAGGCATCTGTCCTTGATTTCTTGCCTCAAGGATCTTATTAAAGTTAGGGCAAAGTTATTAATGCTAGGACAAAAGTATTTCTTTAAACATTTAGACATTGTAATCCTTTTGTCCCTTGCACTGTAAGGTTATTATATAAAGCCTAGGTTGTCTGTGAAGAGAGTACAGTTGATAGCTTTTACAGATAGTCATATCTATTTATCCACAAGCATTAAATGGTTAGAAACTGACTGGATTTGTTTGCTATTTTATTGCTTTCTCCAACTGTAACATCTGACGTATCATTACCACTCCAGTGCTCTTGTTGAATTCTTTATGTTTGGTAATCAAATGATATAAATTCTCTTGGTATGAAAGCCAGAGATATAAAGTGTTCCAAGAAATATCTGCTTCTTAGCAAAAAATAAAAATAAAAATTGAAGGTTTGTGCAAATTTTGAGTGGAAAATCCATTTTGGCTGAGACCTGAATCTGTGATGTGAACAACTCCACATTTTGATCCTTTCAGAAATAAGAGAACACAATTTTTAAGATCAGTTTTGTGGCTGCTTCTGCCAGGGCTAAAATTGCTCATCAAATGTGAAATGAAACGATATGAGAGTCAGAAAAACAAGCAAGATCTTCCTATGCATGATCATAAAAATGTCATTCTTAAAAATGCAATTCAAGTAAAAGCCTCTCTACTTCCCTTTTTCTGAAGAAAGAGGTGATAAATATACTAGAATAAGTAAAGAAATATTTTTTCAGTAACTAAATATTCCAGATATTATTTGCTACATGATACTGAACCCTCAAACAATGCCTTAATGTAGCAAGTTGCTTCTCTCTGGATTCTATGGCTGGCTGGACTCAAGTGTTTTGTGTTCAGTCCTAGGAGTCAAACACAAAATTGCAAAGAGAATTTCTCTCTGGGCATCAGGAGGAACAATGTGTCCTTTTCTCACCTGAGTGTTTGAAGGCTCCATCTTTACTCACTACCGGACCTTAGGATGGAATGAGAAGAATTGAAAGCTGGTTCAGTATTTGACTTTTCACATGTCCACTTACCTAATAGTTTATTGATATCACTCATTTATAGTAGCAGTCTTTACGATTATCTTTTGCCTTCAGGGCCCAAATACAATTTTTTTTTTTTTTTTGCAATGTGGCCTTAAAAACTACACAAAAATATTTTTCTCTACTGTATTACCTATAGGAATGTCAAGTCATCAACTTAAATTCAGTGAAAAAGATTCAGCTATTTGAATACAGAAATGGAGAACGTGTTGTGGGGAATTTATGTTAACCTCCCTTGACAATTACTAGAAAATGAAACCTTTTAAATTTTTAAGATGATCACAATATAAAGAGATAATTGACAGGAAGTTCTTTTTTTCTATTGACGATAAACTACTCTGCTTCCAAAGAAAACTTTGGTAAATGCCCACATTAATGAGAACTGGAAAAAAAAAATGACAAAGACCAGGTGACATTCTTCCAATATTGAACAACATGATAATTTTTGTAGCTAAGCCTCAAAATATATTTGAAATTCTGTATGTGTGTGTGAATTAAGCCTACCTTTACTTGAGTACATATTGAAAGTTTTTGAAATAACTTACTTTTCAGTATATAATAGAACGACATCATTTCACTTCCTTTTCTTTCTTTCAAACCCTCCTGAGTACATTTCCACCCTGTACTTTTTACAGCCTCTTTTTTTTTAAATAATTTTTTATATTTATATGTCATAAATATAAAACTTTAGTTTATATAAATACAACTTGCCTGTCCAGTCTATTTGCATGTTTTCAATGCTGACCATTTGGTATTGGATAACCAGTTTGTGTTCTCTTCCCTGAGGAAGCTGATTTAACCTACTTTTGACATTCCCTAGTTGTCTATAAATCTTGCGGAGGGTTAGGGCCTCTTGAGCTGTACTTGGTCCATATTATCCTGTTTTATATTGGTATCATTATTTAAAACATCTCTCTCCCTTTTAGCTCATTTCCATTTCTTGATGTTAGCCTCTCATTCCCAGAAACACTTCCAGGGCCCCCTATCTCCCCACCCCCTACCCGCAGCGGCACCAGCCTGGGACTCAGAACAGTCCTTTATTCAGCTATCATGTGAAACACTTTTTTAATCAGATGGGAATTAACACAGAGACTCACAAATCGGCAATGTGAAGAGAGTGAACGACTTTGGAGCACTTAGTCTTGAATAGGATGTCTTCACCAAACCCCTTTCCTCTGGGATCAGAGATCTATTTAGAAAAGGAGACAGAGAGACCATGGAAACCGAAGATGGTGGATGACTACATAGAAATTGTGTCTTCCAGACACAGCTAGGTTGATGCAAGAATGAACTCCCAGATTCCAGAGTAGCAGACCTAGAGCCCAACAGGGTATCAGTGCTGAGAGAGGAGAGGTGGGCTCCACCATTCATCAAAAAACTATCTACAATTGAGTCTCAGTGGCAAACGAAAAAATAGCTCTCTCTATTCAGATCTCTCTGAGTATATTACCCACATTTAGGGGTTCAACTTAATGTTCATAAGTAATCAGCCAAAATATAATTAATTCAAGGATATTGTAGACTTTTGTCTCATTTTGATCTATTTGGGTTGTGTGTGTTTTCTAAAGAGGGGGCACAGTGGGGTTGGGCAGATAGTGAAGATCTAGGGGGTGTTGTGGGGGATTAAAGCATCAACAGGATATATTGTATAAATAGGCTCTTAATTAAAATAAGATATTTTAAAGAAAATAAATCTCTTTAACACATCTTTCAGTCCATTAAATATGAAGGATCAGAGCACTGAATAATTATAGATATTTTTCAAATCTAGAAATTGTTTCAGGTTTACTAGTGAAGAACAAAAATCTAAAATTTATGTATAAGGCAATACATAGATTAAAATATGGAGATTATATAAATATGACCAGGTGACTTCTTTCTTATGAAAAGAATAATAAAATATGTTTGGTATGTACATATGAATTCAATTGGGAACTATAGTAACATAGTAACACAACCATTTGAAATCATTTGATATATTTTTATATCTGTTAATATACTTTTAGATTCTTAAGTAAAGGTTTTTTACCTCCTAGTTCCTAGGCAAGAAATATTTTTGTGTTTAACATAAACCTTTTCTGGGTAATATTACTATTTCTTAACTTCCTTTTTGAAACCTATTTCTTGTCATCAGGAAAGTAATTGATTAAAGAAAATGTGTTTCAGGAGTATTCTTCAAATTTTATGCTTATAATACCATTGTTGGGGCCATCTGCTTTATTGGCTTCATGGTGGAGTCTCACTTTACTTGTTCATTAGTCAAATAAAAATATAATTTTCTATCAATGATCCAGCAATACCACTATTAGGCATATACCCAAAGGATGCACATTTGTACCCCAAGGTCATCAGCTCAACCATGATCATAATTATTGCTCGTAACAGCTAGAACCTCGAAATAACATAGATGCTTCTCAGTTGAAGACTGGATAAGAGAATTGTGGTACATCTACAAAATGGAGTAGAACTCAACAGTTAAAAGATTTAAAAAAATAAAATTTTCAGGCAAATAGATGGATTTGAGTATCATCCTGAGTGAGGTAACGCAGACCCAGAAAGATACGCAGAATATGTACTCACTCATAAGTGGACTTTAGACATAAAGCAAGGGATAACCAGGCTACAATCCATAACCCCCAAGCAACTAGAAAACAGAAGGAAGTTATGAGTCCTCCATGGATTCCCCTGGCACAGAGAAGTAGAGAAGATCTCCTGAGTAAATTGGGATCAAATCCAGGAGAGAGCAAGAAGTGGAAAAGGACCATGAGAGAATGGAATGACTGAGCGTGGAGACCAACAGAGAGGGAGAACAAAGAAATAAGTATATTGATAGAGGGAAGCATTATGGGGTTAAAGAGAAACCTGGTAGGAAAATACCCAAGAACCCACAGGATGCCCCTGGCTAGGACTCCAAGCAATAGTGGAGAGGATGCCTGAACAGGACTTCCCCTGTGATCAAATGAATGACCACCCTAAGTGTCATTATAGAACCTTCATCCAGCAACTGATTGAGACAGAATTAGAGATCCATAGCTAAACACCAGGTCAAGCAACTGGTCCAGATGAAGAAAGAGAGGAGAGAATGTATATGAGCAAAGGAATCAGCTTCATAAGGAGGAGACCCACAGAGATGCTGACCCGAGCTATTGGGAGCTCACTGCCTCAGAAATGACAGCTGAGGAACCTCCATGGATAGGAACTAAACTCTTAGAATGCAGATGACATTCAAGTTTGTGGAGCCTCTTGTGGTAGGACCAGACTTTATTCCTGGAGCATGAACTGGCTTCTCAGAGTCCATTCCCTACAGAGGAGCATCTTACTCAGCCTTGATACTGGAAGGAGGGACTTGGTCCTACCTCAACTGGATACACTAAACTGAACTGACTCACCTTGGGATTTCTTGCCCTCCCTAAGGAATGAATGAGGGTCTGGAGTAAGGGGAGTCTGGGGGAGGACTTAGAGGAGGGGAAGGAGGGGGAGCAGTGGTGGGTATGGGAAAAGCGTTTTGTATAAAATATTAGTAAGTAAATAAATTTTCTAGAAGTGTGGCAATATGCACATAGAATATTTAGTCACAGAGAAAAACTGGACTTTATCATTTGTACTGTGTACATTTTTACAAGAAATTGCATTAAATGAAATAAGTCAGAAGCAATATTAAAGACTATCTGTTCTTATAGTATGGAAACTAAAAATGTTGGTCACACATTAACAAAGTGAGCAGGAGTGATTGTGAGACCATAGGGTAGGTAGTGCTCAGGTATACTTCCCATTATTTATATCTTTACTATTAATTTGCATGATGTATTTAGTAAATTAATGGGTATCTTTAGTCTATTGGTCGAATTTCCTATCCGTCATAAGCATGACAGATAAATCTCTCTGTGTAGTCTACCCAGGTCTCTAGCGTTCCCCACTGTTCACTTTAGCTATTGACTGAAACATTGAAAATTACGCCAATTTTAAAAGCACCAAAGAACCTACAATCTATTATCTGATCTTCTTTGGGTTATACAACTATTTGGCTTCACTCCATTCCCTGTGTGTGTGGGGGGGGGGGGGGCATGTCACCTGGGGCAGAAATCAAGGTATTGGGCAAATAATGGTTCTTTTTTCTATGCACCACTACATTATCCATATCCAAAACTTCATTTCTATCAGAGACTGAGGTTTAATTGATTGGTTAAAAACTACCGTCAGCTTTGAGACTTTCCAAGTATGCTTCAAGCTTTGCTACGTGTGTCTTTACACAGCAGCTTCTGATTGTGAAGCCAGACAAGGAGTCCTACTATTTTCCTATTAGCAAGAGGTAGTCTTACAAAACAGAATAAAATCACAACAGAGGTGATCAATTACCTTTGCCATTATTTTCCTCTGAAGTTTTACCAAATACACTCACCCATCATATATCTAAAAAAAAAAACATTGATTTCATAAAATTCAAAATTCTATATACTGAACAGCAATATATCAGTCTCTCATTCTACTCACCTTCTGCAACTACAATTCCAATCTCTGTCTCTACTTTGGTGACTATATATTTGAAAATATCCCAACATGTCCCCTTTTGTGTCAAATTTTAAAAAAAGAAGCTTACACCTAACATAAGAAAAAACATATACAATAGGTATGATAATTATATACAATATATACAAACAATAAATGAACAATGTCCAGTCCATTAACAATTGACAATTCAAAGAAAATAATTCATTAATTATCCTATTTTGATGAGCCTAAAGAATTATACCTAATTCACTTTCTTTCTAACTTGTTTTACTAACCAAAAACTATTATTTTGATGTCTCTGAAACGTATACATTTTAACTTCAAAGTTTCTTTTCTTGAAGTAGATCGGTGCTGCCAGGAGCAGGCCTGTCTCACAGTCCAGAAAAGTCTAAGTTTTTAAAATATTTTAAATACCATATTCTATGAATTTCTGAAGTGTATTTCTAAAATATATTTGTTTGATCTTGAAAACATATTTAAAGCTAGTAAATCCCTTTAAAAGAAGATTCAATAATCTATCCTTATATCCTATATGTCTATATCCCCTTTTTCTTTCTATTTTTTAACACAAATACTAAATCTAATCATTCTTGTTTAACTTTTTTCTAACCATAACCATTAACAATTTTTCACCAATTAACCTAAACAATGACCAACCACTGCACTTCTTGGGAATGTGGTGTTCTTAAATTTACTTCCTGCTGTCTGGGGACGACAAGATCTTTAGGGGATCCTGAAAATAATAGTTTTGTTAATTGTCAAGTCCTGAAATAAGTAGCTGTACCATTGTTGTCCAATCTCTGCATAACAAGAAAGTGCACAGCTTACTCAAGTCCTGGCTATAGTAGTCTGTAAAGTTGGTTCATCTCAGCAAGCTGCCTTGAAATTGTCCTGAGCAGTTTGTAGTCCAAATCTGATCTTTGGTTGGTGTTTGTCAGCCTAGTGGCTTTGTCAGAGTTCATGTGAAATCATCCTTGTGGGGCCCCATCTTCCTTTTGGTTCTTCAAGATCGCAATTGGTCATTGTCGTGGATCACTGCAGAAAACTGGTAAGTGACTAAACCCAACACAATGTTCAGGAAGCTAAATATATAAGTATTTTTCCAGCATAGAATTAGTAACAATAGAATAGTCTCTTATTTCTTGTTATTCTTCTATCCCATATCAGGTGGCTCCTCTGATGTGATACAGAGATTTTGTATTTTCCTTTAACAAATTTTAGAGGAGAGAGCCACACTCCAACTCTAAAGCCAGCTTTAAATTATAATTAAAATGAGACATCAACTTACAAAAAAATAGAGAGAGGTTAAGCAATGAGATTTTACCCTATAGAGTATACTGGTACCAATAGATCTGATATTCTTTTGCTTGTAAATTTTTCTGGATAGCCTTCCTTTTGCTTTAGATGTCTAGACGTCCAAGGTCTTTGAACTTCTTGAAGATGGGTATTTCCAGTTTTCAATAAAGACAAAAGCAGAAACCTTCCCCAACCCTTTGTTTTTTCTTACAACTTAAAGAATTGTAATATGGGTGGATGAGCTATCATTTCTTATTTTCATGATGTTTCTCTGGTTCAAATCAAGTCTTTATTGATTTTGATGGTATCCATAACTTTTCTTTACCTGTGGGGAAAAAAAAAAAAAAAAAAGCAAAATCCCTTCCCCAACGGAGCACATACCCTGGCTTCCATTCATAGGTTAGTATATATTTGAAGTAAACAGGCTGATTTAATTTAGCTGTTTTTTTCTATATTCCAATGCCTTTCAGTAGCTGTTGTTCCTTTCTCATTAGCAATGAGAAAATTCAAAGTTAATAAAGAATTGTGTAGTCTATCTCTGGGGGCCAATGTTATTCTTTTCTGTTTATTTAGCATATCCTTTAGAGTTGGATTTGATCTCTCTCTATGACTGCTTGCCCTGTAGGATTGTGTGTAACATGCTTTATATTATAATAAGCAAAAAAGTATTTCATTTTACTAGAGACATATGCCGGAGCATTGTCAGTCTTTATTTGTACAGGTATTCTCAGGATGGCCATAACTTCTAGCAAATATGTGATTACAGAATCAGCCTTTTCTGAACTCAAAGCAGTTGCCCATTAAAATCCTGAAAATGTATCTATTGTATGATGGACATATCTTAATTTCCCAAATTCTGTAAAATGAAATACAACCATCTGCCAGATCTCATTCCTACTTATACCTTTAGGATTACTTCCTGCTGGCAATGGAGTTTGGTTATAGAAAGAATAGTTGAGACACCTTTTTACAATTTCTTTGGCTTGTTGCCAAGTGATAGAGAAATTTTTTTTCAATACTTTGCTATTGATGTGATGCTTTTTATGAAATTCTGAGGCCTCTAGTACATTTCCTATTAATGACGTATCAATTTCATCATTACCTTGTGCTAAAGGACCTGGCAGACCCGTATGGGATCAAATGTGTGTTATATAGAAGGGATGATTTCTAGTCCTGATTATTTCTTGTAACAGAATAAATAATGAAGTTAATTCTGACTCACCATTAATAAAGTCAGCTGTTTCAATATGTAGAACAATTCTTTCTGCACACTGAGAGTCAGTAACTATGTTAAGAGGTTTGGTAAATTCCATTAATACCATTAATACCACACGATAGCATGCAATTCTGACTTCTGAACAGAATTATAAGGGCTTTGAGCCACTATACTTATATGTTCTCATTTGTAACCTGCCTTTCCTGATTTGTTTGCATTGGTATAAAATGTAGGGGTCAGGAAATTGGTTTATCTTGTACAATACGAGGAAGAATCCAATTAGTTTTCTTTAGAAATTCAATTCTTTTGCTTTGAGATTTTTTTTTTAATATCTCCCTAAAAATTACTGCAGGCTCTTTTCCAAGGTTCACTTTCTACCCATAATTGGTCAATTTCTTCATTAGTTAAAGGTACAACAATTTCTGCTGGGTCCATTCCTGTCAATTGACAAAGTCTTAATTTTCCTTTAAAAATAAGTTCAGAAATCTTTTCCACATATGTCTTTAATTTCTTACTCGCTTTATGTGAAAGAAATATCCATTCCAATATAACATTTTCTCTTTGCATTTAAATTCCTGAAAGAGAATTCTTAGAGAGCAAGATAACTAGAATGCAATTAAGGTCTGGATCCACATGATCCACATATTCATCCTTGTAATTTCTTTTCCACCAAAGACAATTTTTTCTCAATTTCAGGTGACAACTTTCTCAGACTATTTAAGTCCTTGTCACCATTTAAAGTTTTGAACAAATTATCCAGTTCATAATTTTTAATTCCAATAGTGGGTCATAAATTGACAATCTCTCCTAGTAGTCTTTGAAAATCATTATGTGTCTTCAATCTATCTCTCCTGATTTGTACCTTTTTGGGGTCTAATTTTTTTTGTTGGCCTATTTTGTAGCCTAAATAATTAATGGAATCCTCTCTTTGTATTTTTTCTGAGGCAATTTGTAATCCCCAAGCAGGCAAAAATTTTTTCACTTCTTCAAAAATTTTTTCTAAGATATTGATATTTGAATCGGCCAACAAGATGTTGTCCATGTAATGATAAATTATAGATTCCAGGAATTTGTTATTTATTTGTTCCACTGGCCTTTGTACAAAATACTGCCACAGAGTGGGGCTAATCAGCATTCCTTGAGGGAGGATCCTCCAATGGTATCTCTTTACAGACTGAGAATTATTATAAATGGGCACTGCAAAGGCAAATTCTTCTTCATCTTACTCTTGTAAAGGTATTGCAAAGAAACAGTCTTTTAAATCAATAACAATAATAGGCCATTCTTTAGGGTATAGAGAAGGCAAAAGAATCACAGACTGTAGAGAGCCCATTGGCTTGATCACCTTGTTTATTGCCCTTAGGTCTGTTACCATTCTCCACTTTCCAGATTTCTTCTTAATAACAAATACAGGAGAATTCCAAGGGCTGGTTGATTCTTCTATATGCTGAGCATTTAACTGTTCCTGTAGCAGCTGCTCTAAGGCCTGTAGTTTCTCCTTTGTTAGAGGTCATTGATGAACCCATATAGGCTTCTATGTTAGCCATTTTAGAAATAGTGATGTGGGTATTTTTGAAAGATCAGCAGCTGTTTTGCCTTGTTTCTGTATAACCTGAATGGTCTGTCACTGTTTCTCATAATATCTTCTAATGTTTCTTTCTGGAACCAAGTACTAGTGTATGGCTTATTTCTCTGTTTGGGGGAATATTAATCTGTGTGTTCCATTGTTGTAGTAAATCTTGTACCCATAAATTTATAGCAATGTTAGCCACATGTGACTTTAATATTTCTCTCTGTCCTTCTGGTCCTATACACGGAAGCCATCTACACTGTTTTACCTGGGATATCGACCCAATAACCCAAAACTGAACATTTACCTCCTGAAGGAGCCAACTTGAGTGCCATGACTCCAGTGAAAGTATTGATGCATCTGCCCCTGTGTCCAATAAGCCTTCAATAATAATGTCATTTATTTGTATTTTTAATTTTGGCCTTTGTTTATTAATAGAAACTTGACAAAACATTTGCTTTAATTTTTTTCCTCAAGTTTTTTTCTTTTTCTATAGATTTTTCTATCATTCAGTGTAGTATGTCTTTTTAAAATAGGTTTTAATTTGTTTTTTTGTTCTGGGAAGGTGTTTCCTCCACAATGGCAGGGTAAGATTGGATTGGATTTGATAAGGAGGCTTTTGAAAGCCCCCTTTGGGCATTTCCAAATGGCAGAAAGTTACCTTGTCTGTCCCTTGTTGATCTGCACTCATTAGTCCAATGTCTTTCTTTACTACACCTTCTGCATACTCCAGAAGGGAGGGGTGTTCTCTTGGGATTATTCTTAACAACACTGTTTCTGGGAACACCTTGTTTACAGTCTCTTTTTGTGTGACCTTGGCTTTCACATTTATAACATTTAACATTTTAACTTTTTCTTATACCTCTAGAAATAAGCTCTCCTACCCAGTTATCATCACTGTCATAAGACTCTATATTAATTGTCTCACAAATCCAATCCTCCAAGGGTGCTGACCTTGTTTATAATAGTCTAAGTATTTCCCTACATTGTAAATTAGCATTCTCAAAAGTTAATGATTCAATTATTATTTGCCTTGCTTCTGGGTCTTGTATCATTCTGTTTACTGCTGCAGTTAATCTATGCAAAAAGTCTGTAGAAGTTTATTTTGGGCTTTGAATTACTTTCATGAATGATTCAGTTTTCTTTCCTATTTCTTCAATCAGATCCCAGGCATTCAGAGCTACCATCTGACATAAATCCATGGTACGTTCATTGTATAAAGACTGCCTTTTAACATCAGCATAATCTCCCTCCCCAATAAGTTGGTCTTGGGAGACTTCTATGCCTCTGGCCCTGCTTTTTTGTTCTATTGTTTTAGCTTCCTCCCTCCACCATGATATCCACTATATAAACAGCTCTGCCTCTAACACAGCTGCAAGCCATGACTCACACTGTTAATCCCAGAATTTGGGAAGCAGAGGCAAGAGAATCTTTGTGAGTTCATAGCCAGCCTGGTCTTCAAAGCAAGTTCTAGGACAACCAGGACTCTTACCCAGAAAACTCTGTCTTAAAAAAATAAATAAATAAATAAATAAAGACAGGAGGAGATGTATCTGTCCTCTGATATCTCTGTTTTTATATATTTGAAAATATCCCCACATAATTATGTACTGTAGTATTAGGTTGCTGGCCCAGACTTCTCAGTCTAGTCTGTGGTCCAGACTTTCAAACCCACAGTCCCCTAGTCCCACTGAAACACAGACACACTTATATTAATTGTATGGTGATTAACCTGGCTTCCAGACATATAACTTGCTAACTCTTTCTTTTAAACTAGACCGTGGTTATTATCTTGTTTAGCCATGAGGCTCAGTAAATTTCTCAGAGCAGCATTTCAACTTCTTACCTCCGCATCTGCTAGAATCCCATATTAGTATCTCCATGGCTTTTCTGTGGCATTTCTGCTCTGTTGTTCCTATTCCCAGAGTTTTCTTAGTCTGGTAGCCCCTCCCACACTTCCCATCTGCCTTTGGCAAATCAACATTTTTATTAAACTAGTAGGCAGGACAATTATTTACAATGTAACATCATAAATCCCCCAAATCTAATTTTCTTTGTATAATTTTTTCACTATTATCTATAACAACTTGTAACCAACACTGTAAACAAAGACAAATATCCATAATCCCTTTGTGGGGAGTGTGGATTTTGTTCTCTAGGCTATTTCCTGCTCAATGGGGGCATTGGCAATCCCATAGAGACCCAAAGAAATATTTAGGATTATGGACAAGTCTTTAGTGGAGTAGTTTCTAAGGCTGGGATCTCAGCCAATCTCCTTGAAGCAGTTTTAGATTCAGAGCTCAGAGGAAACTGCAACAGAGGTGCTCTGAAATGCTGAATCATCTGGGCCATCCATTTCCACTGGAAACTTTTCAGGGGGTCTTCCTTGAGCAAACCTTATTTTCTTTATCCAGGAATGAATCCATAGCCTCTCTTTTTCTGTGAAAATAAAAAAGAAAACCTCTTCTCTGAAGTTTACATACCTTTTGATTTAAACTTTAAAGTCAACTCATTTACAAAATATATAGGTTGAGTTAATTCAACAGCATTTATAATCAAATGCCTTTTAGCAGCTTTTACTACTTCATATTCAGTCAAAAAACTCAAAGACAGGACAATAGTATATAGTATTCAGACACTCTTTGTAATTTCCATTTTTACATTGCTTATTACTATTTCTTTTTACTCTATTTCTTTTTTAAGGACTTTATCTTTTTTTCTTTTTCTCTTCTCTCTCAAGCCTACATATAATTTTTAACACACTCTAAACCATTTAGAGCTTTTTTTTTTTAAAAAAAAAAAATCTGTCTTTACTGTATATCTCTTATTTCTTATCTTATTCTGACCTCACCTTTGCTTGTCTATGGTGACTGACTCCACACAGCTCCCTCTATTTCTTTCTGTTTCTGACCACACCTTTAATCTGCCAAGGTGTGTCTAAGGATTAAAGACTTGACTAAGGTGGTTGACTGGCTCCACCCAGCTCCTAGTCTAGCTTCATAGGATTTATATTTTTAGGAGAGGTACCAATAGAACCCACAATTACCACTCTGGGGAATTTTAGGGCCATATATCCACCAAGTAAAGCACTTCCTTCTGCTGCTCATTAACTCCATTTAAGCATTTGGCAGCAGGGTCTCTTAAAAGACTCTCAAGTGTTTTGCCTCTAAGGCTGAATTAGGAAGCTTTCTTTAAAAAGGCACACCTCTGCTTGTCTCCAGCAAACAGAGCTAACCTAAAAACTGCTGCAGCAACTAAGAAGCAGTCATTGACTCTTTCTTTTCTGTCTACATAAACAGAAAGCTTAAATGCAGCATTTGGAGCTTGTTGCTTAATCTAGGTTCCTGTGAGACTTCCAGAACTGGCCATGTTAAGATGTACTCCAAAAGCCCTCCATTTTTTGGTTCAAGTCCACACATGCCCTGGTGGCAGGGCATCTTTGTACAAAGGCTCATGTGAGAGACACAACTCAGAAACTGTTCTTGACTCTGATTCTGTGCTCTAGAACCCTTTTAAATCTTTCTCCAGCTTTATGTAGGTGTATATCACCCACGTTGGGCTGCCATTTGTAGTATTAGGTTTATGGACCAGACTTCCTGGCCTAACCTGGTGGCCCAGGCTTTCAAACCTGCAGTCCCATAGACCCACTGAAACACACAGATTCTATATCAATTGTGTGTTAATTGACCCAGGGCCCAGGCATATAACTTGCTAGCTCTTGTTCTTAATCTAACCTATGACTCTTATCCTGTTCACTCGGTACCTTTTCTCAGAGCAGCGTAGTTGTCCTCTGCTTCTTCTGCCTTTTCCGTGGCATTTCTGTGGTCTCTGCACTATTCTTACTGTTCCCAGAGTTTTCTTAGTCTGGTAGCCCTGCCCATACTTTTTGTCTGCCTTTGGCCAATCAGCGTTTTTTGGGTGGCTTTTTTTTTTTTTTTAACTAGTACGTGGAACAATTATTTACAATGTAACATCAAATCTCCTACAATGTACATCATTTTAAGTGTGTAATAGAAGTAAAGTCATGCAGAATTAATCTTGTTGTAGTCCTGTGTTTTATTTATATAATGTATTAAGGCACATCCATTAAGAATTGTAATCTTCTAAAGAGTGTACACCACAGCTTTCTCTATATGTACCATCTTTCTCATATTCTCAAGTATCCATGGGATAGACAGTTACATTGTGTAGCTATTTTAGCTATTATTAGAAAAGCTTCAGTGAATGTAGATGCACAGATTTATATTTGTTCCCCACCTTCAATTCTTTTGTATGTAGATTGGCCAGATTTGGAGCTAGTGAATTATATTGCATTGTTATTTTTAATATTTTCTGGAGATATCATGATTTTCCCACAGCTGTATTATTTTACTTCCCATGTACAGTGCACAAGTATTTTTATTTCTTCTTGTTCCTAACACTTATTAAATTATATATTTTTAAAACAATAATAAGGTAGTATCTCATTATAGCATTAAATTTTAGAGTCATTTATTTTATGTAAATGAAGATTTTGCCTGCATGTATATATGTGTACTATGTTCATGCCAGGTGCCTGCAGAGATCCGAGCATTTGCTTGGGTTTCCTGAAATTGAAGTGACAGACTGTTGTGAGTTGCCAAGGACCAAGTGGTCTTAAGAGTTGTGCCTCCACTTTCCATTTTTTTTTTAATTATTAGGGGAATGAACATCATGTCATAGCTTCTCTGTTATGAATATACCTTCTATAGTGAGATATCAATTTAGATCTTTGTCCCACTTTTGAGTGGGTAATTGTCATTGCTCTTGTCCTGTCACTGAGTTCTAGGCATTTCCCATGTCCTTTCATTTTTGCTGATAGTTTATGTATATTCTCTAAGTTACCATTTTACTTGATTAGTTTCGTATTTCAGAATACATTTCTTTAGGGGAAATAGCTGTTGACTAACAAACATTTTCCAAAAGATTTCAAGTTGCCTTAAAACATAATGAACAAAGGTAGATTCTCCTGCCTGTTGGTGTCAGAAATCCATCCAGAATATGAAGTTTAGAGGGTTTCACGCCCTATGAGGAACAGAGAGAATAATTAGGGATATCTCTACAGAGTCAAGCGTACACAGGCATTGTGAAGTACCGTGTTGAGTGTTAAGAGACTGTGTCATCTGGTTGGATGAGGAAGTAAAGGACACTTTTTAAGTAGTGCATGGGATAAGGGAGTACAGAGAACATAAGCCTTAGTTTTGATATAGTAAGTTGGAAGTGCATCAGGGTAATCACTATCCTATTAATTGATAATGAAATCTCAAGTACCTCACACTAAAATCTCCTCTAATCCTCACAGCACTGCAATGAGAAAAGTCTCATTATCACAACACTCAAAAGACGAATCTTGAAAATCAACAAAATGACTCACTATCCGGAGACTATTAAGTCAAACAATCCTCTTCCTGGTCATTTGATTTTAGTAGTTAATTTCTTATTCTCACTTCCCAATTTATAAAGTTAATCTATACAGTTAAAACACAGGGTTAGAGCCTATGGGAGAGCACCCTTCTCATATTTTATTGGTGAAGCAGTTCACAAAAGAAATGGATCATACAATGCTATAAAGGCCGGGAGGTGAACATCATATTGAAAGGCACATTAAAGTTAGTCTTTCTAAATGTATACCATATGTGTACACACACACACACACACACACACACACACACACACACACACACACACACACACACGTATACAGGGAGGTCACAAGTACTGTGTTGCATCATTTATAGATTTTGTTCATTCTTTTCTCTTTATTTGTCTTATTACTTCCAAATATTTCTATTAGGCCAAATCTCACGCATGTCTTAACAAAATCAAGTTCAAATACTTTAAAAATACATTTTTCTGAACACCACTATCCTGCCTTTTCACCCTATAATTTAAAATGTATGACTAACTTTAGACATCAGCCGCTCTACCCTTTGTGGTATTATATAAAAATGAGTAGCATGTATTAATTATATATCTGCACGTTAATATTAACAATGACACTTAAAATGTAGTTACTTGAATGTACAATTATATGTCCCGCGCCTATCTCTCGCCCGCGAGGAAAGACACGTGACACACACGCTTAGGATCCTTCTGCAGTATAACTTTAATATATCTTTGGGGAAAGCATTTAGCTTGTGGGAAATGGAGAGAAGAGCAGAGAGAGGAGGGGATAAAGAGACCGCCGCGGCGCAGGAACCCGCAGCGACAGGCCTCAGTGAGGAGGGATAAGGCTAGAGAGAGAGAGAGCTAGGCCCCGGCGTGGTTTGGGCCAGGCCATCAGCCACGTGGCCTGAGCCCGTGTCTAGAAGCCGGGCCGGCGTCCGTGCGCAGGGCGGGGCGGGGAGAGAGAGAGAGAGAGAGAAGAGAGCACGAGGTAGGAAGACCCGGTTTTAAGATGACCAAACGGCTCTTGCTTTAGACGAAATCCTTTCCTATTGGTCGCAGTTTAGAATCCCATGACGCCACGGGAAAGGCGGAGAAACCAGACCAGTCTCGCGAGATTATCAAGCGCATGCGCTCTCTATGACTCAGACGGGTCGGTCAGCGCCAGGTAAAGCGCCACCTAGCGGAGCTGGGGCCTGTGGCCTCCAACATCTCACCCTTCTCAAATATTAAGCAAGAGAAAGTCCTAAAGAGGGCGGAGACAGTGATCATCTCCCAGAACACATTGTGGACTTGCGTGGGGGTCACCCCTAATCCCTCGACAGATCGAGATGCCCCTAGCCTGTCCTCTGCCTTTTGCTGGGAAGGGGGTTAAGGCAGGTACCCTTATGCAAGACGATGTGTCTCTCGGGACATAGGTATGTACCCTGCGATGCCCTTGGCTCAGCATCCCTCTTAGGACACGGGCTGAACGCTCCACCCAGTGTGTAGGAGCTGTCTAAGCCACAATATTTCTATTGCTTTAGCATAATTAGTTATACCTCTATCGAGGTTTCTGAGTCTAGAGCCATTAAGGCTTGAGCCGAAACTGCTTTGTTTCTCTGACTTTGGATTCTGAACTTGCAAACCGTCTAGGGAAGAATGACTAGTCCTCCGCAAAAGGCCAGGTCAGACATATCCACCCCCACCCACTTTTTGGAGTAGGGGAAGGAGAGGGGATTTATGGAGTGAGCTCTCTGGTCAGCGACAGGTCTAGCCGAGTGGAATTGGCCTGGACGATCGCCACTTGCAGGTCACGAAGGGTCTGTTCAAACTTAGACGACCAATTCTGTAAGAAAATTGAGAGAGGCTTTTCGAAAGATTAGTTGTCTTTGTAAAGTTTTTATATTGAATAGAGGTTATGTATAAGCCAGCAAGTTATTGTTCACACCTCAACTGTGTTAATTATTGGGGTGGACAATTTGTTAACCGCCTGTGCAGTCTGCACTATTTTGAAAGTGCACCAGCTGAGGCAGTCACTGAGGCCCCTATGGCAGCTGTGACAATGAATTTTATAATACCAGCAGAGATTCTGAAATCTCTTTTTTGTCTAAATGGCTGTGAGTTACTGGGGAACCACGGTGGCGTGGGCACAAATCGTGGCATGTGGGCCGTTGCTGCAAAGAAATAAAGCTGAGCATCTCAGCATAAGGCATAAAGGCAATTATCAAATTTGTATCTAAATTTGTCTATAATTTTTGAGGCATTGTTAACAATCTAAATAAATGGTGGCCAGATTGGGAGGAAATGAAAATATTTTAGGCGTGGCCCAACCTATATTTTTGGATTGGCAACTGTTATATGGTAAAATTTGAATTTTTATCTGGCCTGCCTGAGCAAAAGGAAGCCAATTTTGGTTTTATTAAACTCTGTTTCCTTTGTCAGGCTGCCGAGAAATTTTTAGTAATATATCTGAACTATTTTTAACTAAAACATAAACTTCTCTCTAACCCCAAACTTCTATTTTCTTTAAAGCTATGTCTAAATCTTTATACATCACCGGCATTGGCAGAGGGAAGGTGGGCATTATCTTCTATCGCTGTCACCAAACACATCAACTGGAGAAGGCGAGGAGCTCTGGGATCCAAACTGGATTTTTTTTTTTTTTTTATCCTGTGGAAAAACACAGACAGCTCCCCGGGATCTTATTAAAATAGGATCCGGGCCTTTTCATTTATATTCCCCCTTTCTGTTTTAAAAAATAGGATTTTAAGGTCTGATGTGCACGTTTAATAATGCCTTGTCCTTGAGGGTTGTATGGTAACCTGGTAAGGTGTGTCACTTGCATTTGTGCACAAAATTGGGCGAATTTTTGGGAGCTGTAAGCTGGCCCATTATCAGTCTTGAGGCAAGCTGGTTTGCCCCAGGCGCTTTATGCCTCTAAGCAAGGTTGAATAACATGTATGGTCTCAATAGAAACATGTATAAATTGAAGCTTTTTGCAGCTTACAACGGATTAGCAAAGGCAGCAGCGACCAGGCGTGTAGCTTGGTCAGCCAAATTATTTGCTCATAGGGCCCGGGAGTCCCGAATGTGCCCGTATATGGGTAATATAGAAGGGCTATGGTACAAAACAGAGCAGACACTGTATTGGAAGGATTAATAACACTGGCCGTTTTAAGTAACTGAAGGGCATTTACCACATAATGGGAATCAGACACAATATTAAGCAGACAATCAAACTTTTGTAAAACTTCTAACACAATTAGACATTTAACTATCTGGGGTGATTTTTGACCAGACACAATATTAAGCAGACAATCAAACTTTTGTAAAACTTCTAACACAATTAGACATTTAACTATCTGGGGTGATTTTTGACCAGACACAATATTAAGCAGACAATCAAACTTTTGTAAAACTTCTAACACAATTAGACATTTAACTATCTGGGGTGATTTTTGACCAGACACAATATTAAGCAGACAATCAAACTTTTGTAAAACTTCTAACACAATTAGACATTTAACTATCTGGGGTGATTTTTGACCAGACACAATATTAAGCAGACAATCAAACTTTTGTAAAACTTCTAACACAATTAGACATTTAACTATCTGGGGTGATTTTTGACCAAAATCTTTGAAAAATGTCTGTGAATTTATAATATAAGCACCCCTTCCATTTCCTGAGCCATCTGTATATACAGTTAAGCCATCTTTTAAAGGCACTGAGGAAGTAACACGTGGATATACCACAGGGTGATAAGCCAAACTGTAACAAAGGATATTTAGGATGATTATCAATTTTTCCAGGAAACATCAAACAAAGGCTTTAAATCTGCAGTGGGAATTTTCAAAAAAGGTCTAAGCCAATTAATATATTCTATGGAGAAGTGGAGGGCTTAAAAATATGTTTTCTAGCAAGCTGTTCTACAACAGGCTCAATCACTGCCTTAAGCTTGTCAGAGGTCAGTGGCCACTGAGGAACCCATACCGGCACCTCTGTCTTTTAAGGTATAGGTCGTGCTGCCTCAGTGACACCTAAGAAAAACCTAGGCCCTGTCTTTGCCTATGAATCTTGGGCGTGGTTTGTCTTTGTCTTAACCGCCCCAGGCCCTGTCTTTCCTCATACCACGAGGAGCCAAACTTTAAATTTAAATTTTCAAGTTTCCGTACCTTTAGTTTCTGGTTCCCTATCTCCCCCAAATCTTTTATTTTTCTGGGGGGTCCTTTTTAACTTATCGAGTATTCCTATTTTCAAGTTTCCGTACCTTTAGTTTCTGGTTCCCTATCTCCCCCAAATCTTTTATTTTTCTGGGGGGTCCTTTTTACTTATCGAGTATTCCTAACTCCCCCATATCTTTTATTTTTCCGGGGGTCTTTTTTCACTTTTTTGGCGCGCGCCTAACCTCACACGGCTCCCGGTTTCTGACATGTCCTGAACTCTCCCTATCAGGCCTCGCCCTTTAGCTACTAGATCTTTACAGGCTTTATCTTCTAAAATTAACAGCACTGCCAAGACAAGCCTCAAGGCCTCAAAAAATCCTTTCAAAAGTCCCAAACCAAAGTTCAGTTCAGACATACCTCTCCGAGTAACCTGTCCGCAGTTCTGAATCCTGTCTGGCGGTGCAAACGATGTAAATTCCCGGGTTTCGGCACCACTTGTCCCGCGCCTATCTCTCGCCCGCGAGGAAAGACACGTGACACACACGCTTAGGATCCTTCTGCAGTATAACTTTAATATATCTTTGGGGAAAGCATTTAGCTTGTGGGAAATGGAGAGAAGAGCAGAGAGAGGAGGGGATAAAGAGACCGCCGCGGCGCAGGAACCCGCAGCGACAGGCCTCAGTGAGGAGGGATAAGGCTAGAGAGAGAGAGAGCTAGGCCCCGGCGTGGTTTGGGCCAGGCCATCAGCCACGTGGCCTGAGCCCGTGTCTAGAAGCCGGGCCGGCGTCCGTGCGCAGGGCGGGGCGGGGAGAGAGAGAGAGAGAGAGAAGAGAGCACGAGGTAGGAAGACCCGGTTTTAAGATGACCAAACGGCTCTTGCTTTAGACGAAATCCTTTCCTATTGGTCGCAGTTTAGAATCCCATGACGCCACGGGAAAGGCGGAGAAACCAGACCAGTCTCGCGAGATTATCAAGCGCATGCGCTCTCTATGACTCAGACGGGTCGGTCAGCGCCAGGTAAAGCGCCACCTAGCGGAGCTGGGGCCTGTGGCCTCCAACAATTATACATTTTAAAGGGACCTCTTCAGTTTACCCATTTTAGTAGGCTTATAACAATTAAGAACAAACAGCTGCCTTTTTTACTCTATGATTCTGTAATCTATCATCTATCCATATATCTGTTTTATCACATAATCAGAATAAGACATATGATCATGAAAGCTAATCTTCCTATAATTTTTCAAAGGTAACTTAGAGACAAAGAGAGCCAGTGCTACAGATTTCAGTTTGAATCTCAAGTCAAAAATTCAGCCATTGGCATGAGATCCATTTATATTCAGTGTATGGCCCAGCCCTGAGAAAGAGGAAAAATGTTCTTTTTCTACACGTGGTTAGTCAGGTATTCAGTGGGTTAGAAAATATTCACCAACAGAAGCAAGGCCCTTTTCTTGTCTGAGTCCACTGATTAAGTGCTGAGTTTTCCCTGGAGATGCCTTTACATATACATAATAAATAATGATTACCCTTGTCTCTGAACACCCCACATTAAAATCACCCACAGGACTCTTCATAAACTCCGTGTAAGCAGATTGGTGGGGCTTGAACACTGTGAAGAGAATGATTTTTCTCCATCATTAAAGTATTGTAAAACAGCCTTTAGATTTTAGGTAAGGTCACACTCTATAGTCTAGACTGGCCTTGAACTCAATGCAGTTCAGCTACCTCAGCCTCTTCGTCTTGAGTCATAGCATCTGTTTTTAAGAACATCATTTCCCACCAGAATTTGGAAATGAGGCTTTTATGAATAGCTCCTGTGTTCTCTGTGTAAAAAGGAAGTCAGTTAACTATCATATGGCTAAACAAGGGATCTGTTCCCACCAGGCGTTTCTGGCCTGTTTTCTTTTGTAAGCAAAGGATTACATTTCTTACATGACCCAATTGGACTCCTTGTTCACCTTGAGCTGTAAGAGTTTTTCTCTCATCCTTATAAACAGAGTGGCAGGAGATGGAAGAAAAAGCCTTTAACAAAACCTATTCACAAAGAATATGAGAAGTCAGACTGGAGACTCTGTGACAGCCTACAGTACAACTCCAGTGTTAGCTTATTTTTCCAATATTCAGAAGGATCCTTTCATAGTAAGGTAAGCTCTTTTATAAGGGCTGTTTTGAGATGTATTGCAGTGATATAATAGATACCCAAGTCACATGGGGGAGTTCTAGATTTTATAAACACATTTCCAGAATATTCAATATGCAAAATTCTGGCCACTACTTGGTTAATCTAGCATAAATAAAACGACAGAAATAAGAATCATGTACCAAAGCCTAAGACATGTTTAAAGAAATACACATCTTTTATGAAAAGGTCTACTATTAAATAACAATAATCTTAAAATTTGTTGTATTTTGAATTTTGTCTCACTGATTAATGTTCTAAATCTTTGCTACTATATTTCTCTAATCAACAAAGATAACATTATCTAAATTCGTACTGAAAATATTCTTTGTAAAACAGAAAGTTTGTAAAAGTTAGGTAGAGAAGATTTATTAGTCACTATAGGCAAAATATTAAATTACATTCAGTCCGTGGTGACTGAGTCTTCCCTATGAGTAGAAGAAAAGCTGCTCAGGGCAAGGAGAACCTCTACTATTCAAGCTTCACTTTATACAATATCTGAGCACATGCTCGGCCTCTGCTCTGTGGTCTATGTAGACTGCACCTACTATGGTTTGCTGAACCTAAGCACTACAGTGCAGTAATATAGGAGGGTCAGATACAGGGTTTGGATTCTATTGTTTTCCCTTATTTTAGCATATTGTTCTGCCTTATTATTCCGTGTCAGAAAACCAATATCATGATGAACCAACACTATTCACAAACTTGGCCTAGAAATGTCATGCAAAGAATATTAAATATTCAACACAAATAGTGAATTTTCCACTGTCAAAAGATGAAAACTGTTATTAAATGATACAAGCATACATATACACATATGTGTACATATATGTTCTTTCCACCTTACATATATGTATAATTAGAAAATTTTCATTTTTTTCAAATATAAAGAAAATAGATAATTGAGTTTATTCTTACAACTTAAAGATTTTTATTATTTTTATTTTTATTTTTATTATTATTATTATTATTATTATTATTATTATTATTATTATTATTATTATTATTATAGTGTGTTTGTGTGAATGCACGCCCTGTGTGTGTGGAGGTGCTCATGGAGGTAGAAGATGGCATCAGATGATTGCAATAGGCTCTAATTAGGTCCTGGGAAACAAGCACAGGTCTAGCCACTGTCGATTAAAATTTGAATAATCCTTCCATTCTATATGTGTTGTCTGGTATGGTATTATTTAACTAATGCATCACATCATATTATAGTATTAATTTGAAAAATCATCTTAACTCTTATTTATGATTACATTGTGGTTTCTTGAGCATAAAACTTTCTTTTTAAAAACAAAAAAAGAAAAAAAAATTTGACTTTAATCAACATCGTCTTAAGTGTATTTAGCATTTACCTTGAGACCAATTTGACAAATGTCAATGAAGACAAAGTATAGTACAGGAGGATCTCATGTTACTGTTAAGTAGATTATGGAAGAATTCCACTGCTGTACTTATGTTGTGATTATTGGGCTATATTTGGTAAATAAAAAATTTTACCTTCATAGTCTATATTTAATCAATTTCATAAATGTTCAAAAGAAGGAATTAACTTCCAC
Source organism: Phyllotis vaccarum (assembly GCA_033318265.1). Lineage (NCBI taxonomy): Eukaryota > Metazoa > Chordata > Mammalia > Rodentia > Cricetidae > Phyllotis > Phyllotis vaccarum. Next base: position 48,167,274 of record JARWLC010000012.1, on the reverse strand, counting down.
TGTTGGAACAATACTTGTGATTCTATTTTTATTCTTATAACTGTATAATGTTTTATAAGTGATACTGGATTTATTGATAGGCTATTCACATCATTGCTTATCAATCTATTGAAATACTGTGAACATTAGAACAATAAGGTAATTCTTGGTATCCTAAGAAACTAGATGTAATTCAGAAATATTTTATTATTTGAAGTCCTAACACATGCTTATCTTTTCTTCAAGTATATTTGTACTTAAGATGTGCCAATTTTATTTTACTAATATTTGAACTATTCTGACTATTTAAACTGTGTCCTAAGATGTGGATATAATAGTTTACTAACTCAGCCTTAATTAAGTGATTGACTAGTAAGAGTAGAATGATATAAGGTAAATAAGATATTCAATTTTATATTAGGTGAGGGATCTATTTTCATTTCTGTTATTATGATAAAATATACTTGCAAAGAACAACAAATTTGAGAGAAGGATTGTTAATTAACTTCCGAGTTATAGTCAATCACTAAATGTCACAGTGGAAGAATTTTGAAGCAGCAAGTTATAACATTTCCACAATCAAAAACAGAGAGAAATAATCCAATTCATAATCATTTCCTTGCCAGTGCTCAATTCGATTTCTTCACTTTTATGTAGATGAGTGCCCTACTCATCCATCATTAGAGAAGCTTCCCATGCAGCAGATGGGAACAAATGCAGAAACCCATATCTGGACATTACACAGAGAAAGAAACCTTGGGACACACAGCTATAACTAGAATGTCTCCATCAAATCTCCCCATCCCTTAGAGCTCAAGGAAACCCACAGAAGTGGAGGTGGAAAGAGTCCAGGAAGAAGAGGAGGTGGAGCCAGGAGGATAAGGTCCTCCAAATCAACTGAGGAAGTCACATGAACTCACAGAGACTGAGGTGCAAGCACGGGGACTACATGGGTTTTGAACAGGTTCTCTGCATATATGTAGCCCTCATCTCAGTTTAAAGGAACTCCTGAGGGATGTGTGAATGAGTGGGTCTATTCTTTTGGATCTTTAGTGTTTTTCGTTTTGTTTTGGTTTGGGTTTTTTTGTTTGTTTGTTTGTTTGTTTTGGTTGATTTATCCAATTTCAATGTTTTTGTATTATCTTATATTTTACTTTGTCATGTTTATTTCTTAGAAGACTGTTCTTTTCTAATAGAGATAGAAAGTGGAACTAGGAAGAGGGGAAGGCAGGAAGGATCTGGGAAGAGAAAAGAGAGGAAACTGTAACTGAGATATAGTGTATGAGAAAATAATCTATTTTTATGAAAAGAGGGAAAAATAAAAAAGAAATAACATCATGCCACTTCAAAAATAAAAATTAAGAAATAAAAGTTGTCAGAAACCTAGGTGGAGTTGTTGCGATGTTCTTTCTCCCTCTCACTCTCTTTCCTTCTTTCTCTCTCTATTTCTTTCTTCCTTTTTCAGATACATCAAAACCCTTCATTGTATGCTTGCCAGGAGAGATCCAGTGATTTTTTTCCTACAAGTATAAAGTCAGTTCAGTGTCAATTATTTGCAAATAAAGAAGAGTTCTAATTTTAGTATTAGACACAAGCCATGATTGTTTAATGTGTTTGCAATAGTGTAAGCATATTTCATTGTCTTGAAAGGTAGTAGTAGTCTGGTTTATAATCTGTATTATAATATTCTTAATTAATACAGTAAAACATAAAAGGCAAGATATTTACAGAGAGGTATATCCAAGGTACAAGCTTAAATTAATTAGTTTGTGTAAGTACCTAAGCACTGCTTCTTAAACTGCTCTTGACAGTCCATACCTGAGCATGGGATGCTGAGCCTCCAACATCCTGCCATGAGTTCCTGCCTCCTTTCTGCTCTAAAATTAAAACATCTGTAAATTTTAAGGTAAAAGAAATCCTTTCCTCCAGAAGTTACTTTTGTTTATGGGATTTATTACTGTAACAGTGAAATAACTAGAATAGGAATTGGACTGACCTATAGTCACAGTGAATCTGAAGATTTTGTTTCTTTTGTTTTTGAGGGAGATTATGAAGGATCCTAGAGTTTGGGGCTGGAAAAGTTATTGAGTACTTAGAGTTTAGTGGACTATCTCTGTGGGAATGTGGAAGTTAAAAACGTTGAGATAAACGCAGGCCCTGCAGGCTCAGTTTCTGAGCTTAAAGGGAGAAGGGGAAACATCTCCCATCCAGCACCCAATTGACCCCTTCTTGTTCCATTATCCCCTTTACCTCTCTCTGTACACTGTGTTCTGTGCCCTGTGTCTTGAAAACATTTTTCCAATTTTTTTTCCTTTCTTTTTTTTTTTTTTTTTTTTTTTTTTACTAAACTCCTGACCTCTATGAATGTTCCAAAGAAAGGCATCTGAAGAGTCAAAACACGTCCACAAATGAAAGAATACAAGTGATGTTGGTCTTTATGATTCCGGGTTACCTCACTCAGAATGACTGCTTGTTGCTTGTAGCTTCATCCACTTACTTTCAAATTACATAGTTCTATTTTCTTAGCAGTTAAATAACATCCACCATGTAAATGTTTCACATTTTTCATTATCTATGCATCAATTGACAGATATCTAAGCTGTTTCTGTCTACTGAATATGGTGACCACTGCAGCTTTGAACAACGATGAACAAGTTTCAATGTAGTAAGATGTAGAGTTATTTTTAAACGTGCCCAAAAGCTGTGTGGCTGGATCATGTGATAGATATATCCTAACCTTTCTAAGGAATCACATTGTTTGCATAGTGGATGTACCACTTTTCTCTCTTACCAGAAGGGTTCCCCTTCACATCCATACATCCCTGCCAGCATCTGCTGCCATTAAAAGGGGGGCTATTTTAAATCTAACTGGAATAGTAGGCCAATTGAGTCCCATAAATCTTCCAAGTAACACAAGGTATTATCAATACCTTTGACTACTCTTAATAATTTGAAGGCAAGACCCTATTCCTGAAGCTGCCACATAACCACGTCACAGAACATGGAGAAATCAGGCAGGTACTTATTTAAACGCTTCTTCCCTCTTTAGCTTCCATAGCTGAAAGATTCTATGAATTCTACTGAGAGAGAAAATGAATCATCAGCCTCCTTCCCTGCTGTGATAATGTAAGCTAAAGCTATGGCTGTCTTGATAAGATATGTCCGCTGATGCCCAATTCTATGAGAGTAATCAACCACTTTCTGGTTGGATCTGAGGTCTGTTATATGAGAGGGAGCCCATACTTAGTACTGTTAACGTATCCAATAACCTGTGACAGGAAAGAATCTACTAATGCCATATTGCTGAGTAGACATAGTAGTAAAGTAACAGTATAATTTTATTCCCAATATCTTATTTCTGTATTTATAAATCAGAACATCTCCCTATCCTAATCAGAAAAACTTTTATTTGCACTACATGACTGTTAACAATGAAGTAAGTATCTTGACAGGGAAATCCATTTTGGGGTTAGGGAGAAACCATGTGCTAGGGAAACTCCCAGGAATCCGGAAGGATACCCCAGATAAACTCCAAGCAATAGTGGAGAAAGAGCCTAAACTGACCTTCCCCTTTTATCCACTTAATGACCACTCTAATTGTTATCATATAACATAGAACCTCCATCCAGCAACTGGAAGCAGGTACAGAGATCAACAGCTAAGCACTGGGTCGAGCGCTCAGACCAGTCTCAGAGGGAGAGAGAGGATTATATGAGCAAAGTAGTTAAGATCATGATGCTCAAACCCACAGAGACAGCTGACCCAAACTACTGGGAGCTCACTCACTCTCACCTACTGCTGGGGAAACTGCATAAGACTGAACTAGGTCCCCTGAATATGGATGACTGTTGTGTGGCTTGAGCAGTTTGTGGGGCCTCTGGTAGTAGGGCCAGAATTTATTCCTAGTTCATGAACTTGTTTTTTGGAACCAATTCCCTATAGAGGGACACCTTGTTCAGCCTGGATACAAGGAGGAGGGGCTTGGTCCCTCCTCAACATGATATGTAGGACTTTGTTGATGCCCCATGGAGGCCTTTTCTTCTTTGAAAGGTGGCTATGGGGACTGGGTGGGGGTGAGCTCTTGGATGAGTGAAAGGAGCAGAGAGAAGGGGAAATGTTGGTATAATATATATATATATATATATATATATATATATATATATATATATATTTAAAAAAAACAACTTTAAAATTAAAAAAAAATGTCAAATAGCAAAACATAAAGATTCTTAACAGGTTGATGATGTGACTGGGGTGATCAACTCTGAATGTAAAGTCCTTAACAAATCCTGTGCCTAACAGCTTATGAATATTTGTAGAATAGTGGTAAAATTGTAAGAGCCAGGTGTGGTGGATAGTTCAAGGAAACCGTGTTTTCTGGGTGTAATAGGGATGCTGCACATTTGAACTCACTTCAGTTGTGACAGCATGCAGAAGACACAAGTAAGTTCAAACCAGATAAAGTCCCACGGAGTCAGGGAAAAATGGCTACACTAGCTCACCACTGCCAAAGGATCTGTTGGCATTTTGTGGCTGTTGGAAGAGGGAAGCATTTCCCCTAATGATGTTACTTTTTGTAGGTTATGCATACTCGAGGGCAAACCAATCTCCCCAGTGTTAGATAATACAAATCGGGCTGCATGGATAACGAAGAAGAAAATCCAAAGCTAGGTGAACAGACAGATGGAGAGAGGAAGTCTGGTAAAGAGGGTTAGAAGTTAACATTTTATGGTATTCTGTGTTTTTATACTGTGATCATAGCATGAAATCTAGTAGGTACTAAAGAGGAAGATATGGCAGTTCTGGTTAATAATGCTGTAGTTTTGTGTGAAGTTAAAAAGTGCTAACAAGCATTTCTAAAGCTTAAGCTTATCAAGGGTGACCATCCCCTGCCTTTCATGCCACCCTACTTGCACATCTGCTCGTTCAACAGTGATGATTAGGTGATGTACTTCTCTTCTCACCCTCTGGCTGCCTCTGACCAGTCCCATCTTAGTGACTCACTTCCTAGCTGTGCACCATGTCCCTGGCCCCTCTGTTTCCCACTGGTGCTCACGTTAGATGATTATTACAAGAGGCGCCCCACTGAGAAGCTCTGAGTGTTAGATCCTGTGAAGTGTAAAGGAAGCAAGAAAAGAACTCTGAAGTTGAAACAAGTTTTGTGGGACTAAATTTGTAGGTCTTTTCAGGGTACAATATGACTGTAATATTTTACAAAAGTCTTTTAAAGATATGAAACATGCAAATATACATGTACAAATAAAGAGATTAAACAGTAAGAAGACAGGAAAGTTAGACAATATTGGGTTACACAGACTCACTGGGTATTTTGCTGAATATCTAACTATGTTTTCTTTATATGTTCTGTGCTAAAGAAAGATTAACATTTTGTTTTTGTAAAATATACATGTGTATCTCTTTCTATGTATTAGTATGTGTGTATTATACCCAAAGATTCTGCATCTATAATTTTAAGTCCACATTTCTTAAAAGTATTTTCTATGCAAGTATTCTGCAAGTGCATCTATTTCTGTCAACAGTAATAACAATTGTTCCATTAATTATTGTGTAAAGAAAATGGTTAACTAATATGTGGGCCCTATAGTATGTTGAGATGCTGCTCCATTTTTGTAGGTTATTCAAAACTGTTGTTTGCTGAATTACTTGAAAAAAAAAAAAACACATCATTATTCTTACAGAAGTTGAATTGCATCAAGGCTAAAATTCCCAGATTCATCCTCCATCTGCCAAATGTTATGAACAGCAAGTTGAAAGTGGGCCTGCTGTCACTGTGACCCCAGCTGACCTCTTAATTTCTTGAGTTCAAGTTCAATTAACCTCTAGGAAGAGGCACACCTGTTCTTAGCAGACAAGTCAATAGAATCCAATAGTAATCATTTCATTTTCTGCCTTGTCAAAGGGTGGCCCTCCCACCTAACCCATCTTACACAAAGGTGGTCATTTATCACCGTTTAGAAAACTGTACTGTGCCTTATCCTAGCCCTGCCTGAAGTACATTCATCAACTGCACAGACAGGACACTGGGTATGCTGTGGGAGGTTCTACTGTGGGCTGCAGCAACCCTGTCTGGTCTGGGCAACCTGTTGGTGCTTTTTGGATAACTATACCCAAAGTCTGGGCCCAGGCTGAGAGTGGTCAATGGATAATGCCTTTCCTGCAGTAATATGTAAAGTTTTCTTGCCTAGGGAAGTATGTTACTATTATTATTTTAAAGAGATTCATTTTTAGCAGGGATGGTGAAAAACTACATTTAAAATGTATGCCTATTCAAAGAGGCTTCCTCATGAGTGAGCCTGTATAAAAGGAAGAAAGGGAAATTAGTATTCTTTAAAAAATAATTAGAGATTTTCAATTTTCCAGATAACATAGAGATTTCATTGCTCATTCTAAAATATGTGTTCCTGTGAGTTATTTATGACATAAATTTGTTTTTTTCCAGAATAGAAATATTTTACTTTAATATTAATCTGACTTCAAAATTTAGGTTGTTAGAAATTGAATTCTAGAGATAACCAAAAGTAAGTGATAATACTATTAATACACCTAATTGAAGTGTGAAAAGCTGACATTTAATTTACACCCCCTTGCCAGGAAACTATATTTTAAGAAAATATATTCTTTTCCCACTATCACAGAAATTTAAAATTTGAAAATTTTATGGTAGTTTTTATTTCTTCCATATTTGCTTTTCCAGATACTCTGAAGTTCAGTCCTTCTTAGGTGGAAGCTGTAACAGGATCCATAGTATGAAGCACCAGCCTTTGGCTTTTTAAAAACAGGGTCCTCCAAAGCAACCTCATCTGCAAATAACAACTTCCCATAGTCACACTGTCTTACACACTGATCAATACCGTTCTATGTGATTCTTGAACCATTGAAATAGGACCAACACCTAGAATGTCCTCTGTTCACTAGGTAAGACTCATCTGTAGAACTCTCTCTTAAAGTACCACTACCCAGAGTCTCAGTTTTCTTTTTTTTCAAATGTGCAGTTTTCCTTCATTTGTGAAGCCTCATCCTGCTTCACATTTTCTTGGTGTCCCCATGTTTCTGTAGGTTAAAAATCAGAGCATGGAAGACACATCTCCCTTATTATCAGGACCTAACACTCAGGGTGAATAGCTTCATATACCTGGGAATTAGTGCTTTTGACAAGGGATGTGCTAGCTTTTATCCTCCGGTAGAACAGGAGATCTGAACAAGGTTTATGTGGCCTAAGTGGCCAATTAAAAGGAGTTAGGTTCCTTTTGGTACATGAAGCTCCACATGCCTCATGAGCAATTTTCTAAGATTAGCAGGATGCTCTCTGAAAATAAGTGGATATTGGAAATAAATAGTTAAGAGTCTACACAGAATTGACTTCAGCAAACTTCTGTAATATTGCCAAGATTTCAAATATTGTTTCTGTAAATTAGAATATCATCCTGAGAGTGTTCATGTGCAGGAGACACAAAACAGCCATACAAAAATCTCTGTAATTTCATTGTTCAGTTTCCCACTGCCTTGTATTAAAAGCTACCTAATAGAATTTATAGTTGGAGAAACCTTTTAGGCAGCACTCTTTGTATTTTTTATTAACTCTAAACTCAGAGAATCTACTTAATGTCAATTTTGTTCCCTGGTTATACTGGCAGTATATTTTACTTTAAATCTGCAGGACATGATGATAAATTGATAATTGACCCCAAGGCCATCATAAATAAAGCACCCCTGTTTTTCATTAGTACAGTAATATCTAATCATAATAATAAGACTCATGCTAATTTTCCCTTAAGAAGTGAACAATCAAAAATTCAATGGTTTTAAAACATTTTTTAAAAAACACACTTTTAGTTTAAATAGTAACAGAAAGACAATTTTAGAAGGGTGTGATTGGAAACATCCTTTGAACTGTGTTGTGTGATGATATAGAATATTCCTGACTTGGTTTACTTTTCAAAATGTCCATTTCAGAAACATCAAAATAGTGTCTCAGAATGCATTTACTTGAGATATTTTTCTTTAGAAATGCACAAACATGGATTATCATATCCCTTTCATAGGAGAAAGTTTTTTCCAAAGGTTTATTCACATTGAGAACCCCTGGCATCACATCATCATATGTCTTGATTTAATTAAGTGTAGACTACCTGACTTAGGCCCAAGGGGATCTAATATATATATATCAAATATAAAGAAAACAAACATTTCTAGAAAGGAAAAAATTAATTAAAAAAGTCAAAACATAATGACTTTTGATGAGCAAATATTTCCATATAAATTATTAATCAAATATTATTAAATTTAAAATGACATATTTTTTACAATTTTGTAAACTTTTCTATACATGAAAGGAATAGATTTTACAGTATGTGAGTTATATGTCAATTTAAAGAAAAAAAAATAAAGCTTTGTACTTCAGATAACAAAGTGTTTAGATAACTAAGGGAGTTTGGAAATGGAGAGAATAAGCCAAATATGTAAAGAACAAGGTCAGTCATCTCGTCTGTTCAAGTTTTAGTTCACAAGCTTGGATCCGCATGCATGCACATATACATAGGAACATGAAGGACAACTCTGAAGGTAGGGCACATAATTTGGAATTTGTTTATATTCATACAGTCAAATTAGTTTGCTGTTGTTAATTTAAATTGAAAGGAGACGAAATTGAAAAATGTAAATCATTTATCAACAATGCAACAATGCACACCTGGCAATCTGAAGGATACAACATATTTTGTGTCATGATTAAGCTGATGCGACCAGAGGGAATTGATGTTGTGGGGTCCAAAATAAAAGCAGCTCCAATAGTCAAGAATTCTGTTCTGAGTAGAAGAAAACAACTGTGGGCTTTGATCACTTGTAGTTGGTAGTGTGAAATCCATATATTTGAGAAAAAAATTATCTGTAATTTGTAATTTTTTGATATATTATTAGAAATTAAATATAATTCTTCTGGAGATTTTGCTAATTGTTTTTGAAAAAACCCTATAAGCTAAACAAAAATATTCTTTGATTATTTTATATGTGTTTACAAAACATGCAGGCCCACCAACTCACCTATTACCCAATTCCTGTCTCTGGTCTCTTTCCTTTCCAAGTTCTTACCCAAGGAACAGGAACAAAACCTTTTAATCTACAGAAAACAAAATAGCAAAACGATATCTGGAGAAGTTAGTTTTATTCAGCTTAGAACTTAGTTAAATTTTCAAAGGGAATAGAAAAGTACTAAATGTGGTGGTTTTATGAAGTATTTTTGGATTGGAACAACCAGAGCAATGTATTAGCTGGTCTGTTTTCCACCATAATAAAAGAATATATTAACTCCATCTATGGAAGAACATACAGATTGTATGTGCAGGAATAATACAGAACAATTTGCAAAAACATTTTCCCATAGTTAGGACCCACTAATAAGTCTGAAGTTAAAGTTTTCTCTGATAATCAAATCTGTTTATTGTGACTTCAGAATTTTACTGTTCTTAAAATTCATTATAATGCTTTAAATAGAGCATAATGAACAATTAAGTTGTATAGTATTTCAGCATTAATTTTAGAACAGACAGAAAGGAAACAGACAGAAAGGAAGGTTCAGAAAACTTGAGAACATTTGTCTACAAGAGCTAAATTCACCTTCAGGGAGAGGTGGTTAATGTGTAAACAGCAAGAAAGAATGCATTTTTAATAAGTATATTCCACAGAAGATAAAAAGAGGTACTGAGAACATTATTTTAACAGGACAGTAACAGAGGGAAAATTAAGTTCATATTTAGCACACAGAAGAAAGAAGTCACATAGGGAGTTCCAGATCAAACAAGATTGTAGAGGATTTCATCTTAGTTCCCATGAAATTCCTGGAAATGCAGTAGATAATTTGAAATGGCAGATTCACCAAGGATCTGGGAAAAAGCAACAATGTTTATTTCAGAGGAAATAATTGCAGAAAGTGTTGAAAAGAACTGAAAGTTTAGAAAGCCTTTAATGTGGCTGATTCAACAGATTAGCTCCCGGGTAGGTGGCCTAGGATATGATCATTGATGTGAAACAAAGAAAATGTTGACACACTATACAACTACACATTTTTTATTATTCCAGTTAAAGAATAATACTATGAACAGGGTAAGAAAAACCTAAACACCTAGATCACATGTTCATTGACTGAACAACACTTACAGGTTTTCTATAGTATCCTATGCAGCTAGAGTCTACATGCTAATCCTTCATCGACAGTGCAGTAAAGAAAAGGAACGTACTGGCACACTGTTCAGAAGCTCAGAATCACTGAGACATCATCAGTTCCTGTATAAAACCATAATGGAACATGCAGTCTCTGGTCTGGGAGAGCAGGGAAATTTGTGCCTTGTACAACAGATTTTGACACAAGAAAAAACCTATTTGAGATGTGCATTAAAAATTAGCAAGTCACCGGACCAGGCTCTCCCACAGCAAACAAGCATGGGAAATATGCATACCAAATATTCCCAGTTGTGACATGAAATGTGATAAGGTGATACAGGGGACGGTAATGATGGAAGGAAATAGGGACTACAGATTTCATCCTCTAGGCAAGAGGGAGCCAGCAAAAGCTATGAAGCAAGTAACTTCCCTATTGTATATACATTTAAATAAAAACATCACTATTGTAGAATTAGAATAAGGAGATGGAGATGCAGACTAAGATTTTAACTCTATTTAGAACAGAAACCAACTCCAAGAATGATTAGGGACATGAAGGCAAAAGAAACTGATATAAGATTTATTTATGAAGCTGAATGAAGATAAGTAAGTGGTGCGTGATATAGAGGAGTGAGTGAACAGTACAGAATATGGAGAGGAACTGAAAGGTTCCTCTTCTGGGTGGCAGGCAGTGGGTGACACAGTCAAAGGCAGAAGACTGGAGAAGATGTATGTCTATAATAGCCAAGATCCAAATTAAACATCTGGGTATTTGTGGATGCAATGGATTCTTGCTTTAAGCATGAGTGGGCCACTGCCAATGTGATCAGAATCCATCCAGAAAACTCTTATGCTAAATGAGGAAAGCAAGAAGCTGCATTAGGTATGGACCTTTATTATTTTATAAATCACAGATGTATTTGAAACTGCTACTGTCAAGAAATTGATTTAAATATCCATTGCCATCTACTGAATAAGAGGATCAAATGTCTTCACTCTTGGTACCTGAGGGAACATGGAGTCCAGAAGGATTACTGGAAGAGAGTGAAATAAAGCTCCCAGGCAGAACATTTTATCTCCCTCTTCCCATTGTCTTTATGCCAAGGTCCAAAGACTCTCCCTCTGCCTCTCTCTCTCTCTCTCTCTCTCTCTCTCTCTCTCTCTCTCTCTCTCTCTCTCTCTCTCTCTCTCTGTGTGTGTGTGTGTGTGTGTGTTTGGATGTTAACAATTCAGACACTTCAGTTGAGAAAACAGCAGTGGGGTAAAGAATTTTAAATGTTTACCCCTAGATTCCCCATCAAAGCTGCCACATCCTTAATGTTTGCTTTTCAGTGACTTTCCAGAATGACAAAAAAAACAGACAGGTCTAACCAAGATGATTTTACTGAAAGACTTGCAAGTTGATAAATACCAAGGGGTGAACTCGCATGATACAAGCCTTTGAAAATGTTTATAAAACCTAAATATATATATTTTAAAATATGAGAGTAGAACAAAGAGTACAGTTTTTTTTTTTAGATATTGAAATCAGCAGAGAATATTTAATTAGAATCTAAAATTAGCTTAAAGTATTTGGGTTATAATAGCTCACCAGGAATTTGAGGCAACAAAAAAAGGGAAGGAATTAAAATGGACAGACAGCGGGACAAGAGAAGGAAACTAAAATAATTTTTATAAGATAATGTTTTTTTGAACTTAGAGCCTACCTTCAAATAATCAAACAGGTGATAGAGAATAATAATTGGATTAAAATGATCAGTGAGCATAATTAGATCTTAAGCGAGGCTGTCTACCAGTATTCATTTGTATCTTGTTCTTACTAAGCTGTTGTTACTGAAATAAGTGTGAAATAAGCAAACGGACACACATTTACTGTAGCAAACAGGCCTCCCACAATCTAATCAGACAAAACTCTGCCATCTGCTCTGCATTATCCTGGTGCCTGCTCAGATGGATGCTGTTTCATTACTAAAAGGCAGAGGGATGCAAATTGAATTGAGCTGGACTTCCTCTCAGACAGAGACCAGGGCATGAAGTCAAACCCTTGCTGTGAACTAACAAAGCACCACTGAGAAAAAGTGGCATGAGAGGGGATTTCTTTTTCTAAGGCCACATGTTTAGTGCTTAGTGGAGGCCATAAGGGAGTGTTCATCCCATTGTTCGGAACCAGGCAACACGAGTCACCATAATATAAACCTTGTTCACTATGCAAATTGTTGATTTTGGTACTTACTCCCTTGTGACAGATGCCCTTTTATTAGCTGGATGTCATGGCATGTTGAGCTGCATTTACCATGAGAAAGACAAAAAGCTAGCAAGACTGATATGAGAGTCTGTTTTGTAAAGTGAATAACTTTCATTTATCCCTGAGTTATATTTGTAAAGTGTAATTGAAATGCTCCTGGTAAAATTATTGCAGAAGAGCATACCCATTCTATGCCATGATTTTCAAAGCCCACAGTTTAGTGAAGAGTCTACACAGTTCTAAACTAATTTAGACAATTTCTGTATCGATAAGGACAATTAATTGGTGATGTTTTTCTAAGAGACTGAAAATGATACTTTGGCTTAAAAATGTTATAGATTTGGAGAAGGTAAAAGCTAATATATTAAATGTTCTACATTTTTGGTATTGAAAAATCAGCTTAGAAATGACATTTTTCTCCATATGATGAATTTGTGCCATTTTCTTCAGTAAAAGCTATTTTCTTGTACAAATGGATGCATTTTATCCTGGATTCCATTCATACTTAGTTTTTTTTTTTTTTTTTTTAAATGATCATCTCTTTGTAGAAATGCACTCTAATAAAGATACACTTTTCCAGGCTTCAATAGGAGCAAAAAAATATTAGATTTTGTGTTAAATTTAAGAGTTTTTTCCAAAAAGTATTTTTCCTGACAAAAGGTTACACTATTTCAAAAGAGTATTATATATAACTGGTAAATCTTAAAAAATGAGAGATTTCGTTGAAAATTTGTCTTTCTTTTTATTTTCTTGTACATTCAGGAAAGTCAAGGAAGCCTGGTGTAGGGGTCAAACACTGTGATTCAGGACTTCTCTCTGTGCTGTCTGTCCCCCAAATATATCATCTCCAAGATTATTCTATTCCCCACCCAGTAAAATCCATCTCTGTGTTTCCAAAGAACATTAAATTAATAGTTCTCCCCTACTAATAAAAATTACTGAGATTTTAAAATTAACTTCTCCCAAAAGTCTAAAATTCACATTGTAAAGATTTCCCACTGCCAAATTGGGGAAAGATTTCAGTTAGAACTGGAAGGGAGATTCATGAGTCTCACCAACATTCAAATATCAGTGAGGTCACACAATCCTTGCCAGCCAATGGATTACTCAAATACGGCAGTTATCAGGGCATTCCAGTTGTATGACATATGATAGAATTTCCATCTTTGCACTAGTGAGTGGATGATCAGCCGTGGACCACAGATAAGAATGAGTGAGTATTTCAGTTTCAATAGAACCAAACCATTGGATTGATTGGCCTGAAAGTAAAGGCAAGGAAAATGAATAGAGGCTGTGTGCAAATTTGAATGAAGCATCACCAAGAAGTGTTCTTATTCAATGTTCCCTTTAACTCATACAACTTCCTTAGACCTGTCTCCAATTTCTTTCTGGTGTTATCTGGTACAGAACACCTTTCACTATGCCCTTTGTCTTTTCTTGGTCAACTTACCCTTACATTGCTACTCCCACTAAGCAAGGTTTGTTTCTGTCAAGGGTGCACCATTTAACACAATGTACATTTTGGTCTTGTTCATTGGTGACTGCTTCGTGCCATTTTTTCACTATTGTTGATTCTGCAGACATGTCAAGTCACCCTGTTTATATATGGACCTTGATTTGTCTGGACTTCTATTCATACATGTTACTTTCAATATTGTTAAAATAACTTAATATTGTGTATGACAGAACATTGCACTTTTGGTAAATTCTAGGATTTGAGAACATTGTCCTGTGATTGTCTGCTACTGTTCTGCATATTAATTCTCAGCTTATATGCTGTTGGGAACAGCAACAGGCAGATGAGAAAAATACAGTATTGAAAGTTGTCACAGAATATATGGAACAGTCCAGGGAATCTTTTGCCTCATGAGTTTATTCTAACAATAAGTAAAATCATTAACAAAATATAATTAGACTCAGGAATCTGTTTTAATTCTTAGACATTTTTAATAATGTAAATTTTATTTCTGGCATACATTCAGTTAGACTAAAAGCAAAATCTTTAATTCACTTCAAACATAAAAATCAACCTCACTAACATATTTTTATGTATTAGTAGCATGTCAGTTACATAGGTTCTGGGCTGTCAGTTTAGAAATTCAGATATAAAAATTTTAAATTATTGAATGTCTACAGTGGTTCCGGTAGAGAGTCTGTCTCCAACAATTGCTGGTTAATATCGATTTTGGTCCCACTGAGGCTGGTTTGTAATGAGAATTCATTATACATTCATCTAACAGATACTATATGAAAGCTACCTGCTAACGTATAATAACACTTTCATCTTTGTATTCTTAAAGTCTAAGAGGTTAATGTACCTGATAATTACAATGAAATTATAGGTAGACTCACTCTATAAACTCTACAGAAACTAATAAGCTTAATTATTAAAAAAATAAATTTTCTATTGTTACTTCATTGTTTTGACAACAATTTAAATTTGTTTTAATTTTTATAGTTTAAATGGTCTGAATAGTATAAATATATTTATAATAAAATATTATGTGTGTTTATTGTAAATAACAGTACTTAAAATATAAAATAATATTTGAAATAAGTAAACAGATATAATGTTTTTTATATTTTTCTCATTTAATACAATTTGTGTATGTATTTTAATTGGGAATTTTTGCCATACATGGTGTGGTATAGGACATCGAAAACAAAAAATGGACCAATATTGGAGACATAATAGCTGGAACTTGGTAGCCATGATCAATCCCAGTTATACTTCTTATTTTGAGCTGATATCATTCTTGATTAGTCACAACTTCTTCAGAATCAAGAGTGTCTGAAGGACACATTTAGAAAGCAGCTAGAAATGATATTAGTTTAGGAAAATGGCAATACCAGGTTCTCCTGGTGGATCTATGGCCCCACTCACTACTGGTAGTTGGTTACATTTCCAGTTCAAGTCATGATTTCCCTTCTGCTGAACAAAGAAACCAACAGCTATTGTTACCACCAGGCTATGAGTATCACTACTATACCTTTACAGATACCTTACCATCTTGGTTCTTATTGTGGTTCATACACATAACATCTGCATAGTAATATTGATTGTGATTCTCGCTTGTCCTTCTGAGGACTATGAGAACTAGTCCTCAGAGAGGAGACTTCTAGATCAGTTTATGGACAAGGGCAGAAGGTTGTAAAAGCCAAAGGATCTCGACACTTGCTAGACAGTTTCTTTCGCACCTGAGGGGGAAGCTATAACTTTGAGATATCATCGTTATTGTTGCTTAAGCAAGACATACATAATGACAACACTATTTTGCTTGTAAAAGTGGACCTGCTAAATTTCACAAGATCCCACACCCAGATGAAGAAATACAAGCAATAAATGCTGTTAAAAGAAGAATCCATTTATACAGGCATAAGTTTATTTACAGGTTATTCAATTCCAGGTAATCAGCTGTAAGCACATGTACAAATAAAGAACAATAAGTGGATATAGTAGGTTATGTATACACGTGTGTGTGTGTGTGTGTGTGTGTGTGTGTGTGTGTATCTAGGAATAGTAATGAAAGAATATTGAGGTGACCAACCTCCCTCTGATCACCCCATTTTTACAAGTTATTATTCTAATATACTTAATTGGCTTA
The DNA here is from genome assembly GCA_033318265.1 of Phyllotis vaccarum. NCBI lineage: Eukaryota > Metazoa > Chordata > Mammalia > Rodentia > Cricetidae > Phyllotis > Phyllotis vaccarum. Next base: position 48,151,269 of record JARWLC010000012.1, on the reverse strand, counting down.
TCTGTGATTATTATTTATAGGGCATAATACTTGAAGAGTTTCAAACATTATTTTATTGTTTCCTAAACTATTTTATATTAAGCAAATTATAAATTTGTTTTATTCTCTATTTGAGTGAATTCTATTGTATCTGTCCCATATCCAAAATATCCCTGGCTGGTTTGAATCATCCCAGATAACACATACTTCTCTAAAGCAACAGAAACTTTGAGGACTTCTAGTGTGGTTAGTAAAATGACATTAACTAATTAATGGCATTAATTGCTTTAACAGTCAGTTAGTAGCTAAGAAGTTAAAGATGTTTTATCTTGTAAATCTACTATGCACCCAAATCATATGTATTCTCTGATAAATAATGACGGGTTTTCAGATTAGGAATCCAACATGGTTTTTATACATAACATAAAGCAAGATCATATATTATGGTAATTAATTATCAGGATACTAAATTCAACTTTTTTTTCTTGTTTAAAAAGTACTAGAATCCATATTATAAATGGCTATATTCAGAAATAACCAAAAGTTCAATTAATGAATAAAAGTAATTATAACATTTTCAATGACTATTTCAAACGAGTGTTGCAGAAAGGAAATGGTTATGAAAAGTGTTATCTCTGACGGTTAAATGCACTTCTTTTTTTTTTTTTTGATAATGGCATGTATTTTTGTTTAAACACAGAACAGCAATATTACATTTGGGGGGAACTATCAACCTTTTTGTAATGCAATTAATGCCATACTTTTTCTTGGAAGATTGGTTCCTAATCAAGACTCATACATCTGAGAAATACTTTATAAAAATTTAGGTTGGTAAATCTCTAACCAGTATTATGCTAACTATGAATCATTTACCTATATTGCTATATAACTTTTGTATATTTTTAGGAAAATCTCTGGTTTTCTGATATGGATTGAAAATAACATTTATTAAAAGATTCTCAAGTCTTCTAAGAAAAAATAAATAAATGTTGCCTAAATATAAACTGGGTCTTTATTCTGAGGAGGTATGCTAAAGTCACAATTACCTTCTCTGTACTGAGAAAGTATTTTTACAGTTTGGGATCACCACTTTGCTAGGTATACTCTGCCTTATATTATAGATAATTTCAGTCATAGAAGGGGGTGGGTAACAAGAATGTATGCTTTAATATTTTACAACATAACTTATGTTTCTAAATTTTAGCTCTCGCTACACTGCAAACTACATTATACTAAGCTAGTGATCAGTTCCAAAACTTCAGTGATCTTCAACCACAACTATCTATGCCTTGCAGATGCCTCGTATCTGTTGTCACTAGGGCCTATTTCCCTCTCAGACTTTATTCGGTGATGAAGGCTGATAGCAAAACTACAGTGGTGCATATCATAATGGTGATGTCATGTTACTGTCCAAAATGACAGGCATCACTTTCATACAGTTTTGGCTAAAATTAGTTGCATTTGACAGTTGGGCAAGGGATTATAAGCACTCTTCCAGTGAGAGTTCAGAAGAACTTAATCTTACTGAGCAGTGGGGGTGATTTTTTTTTCAAGAGGCACACCCCAAATCTGACTAAGGACCCTGGTGTGACAATAACTTGGGGGAAGATTGCCACCTACTGGATAGCTGACTCTGCTCTCTCAGATCTTGAATGTAAATATCCCTCCTTGTGAAAGCTGTGTTTCACAAATCAAACACAAGTTTATCTGCAAGATCTTCCCACATTCATCTCAACTGAAGCTCCCAGGTGTGTGGGACATTAGTCATCTTACAAATCTAGCTAATAGTGAGACACTTCAGCTCCAGGCTGTTTTGCCCTTTCCCCTCATGCTCATATGCACAGCACTTAGAAGATCTTAGGGTTTTGAAATGCTAAAGAATCACAAGTTGATATCCTGACTCAACCAATCAAGAATAGTAAATATGTCTTATAATGAATAAATATTCTAAAAATAAAATACATACATTTCTTTTAAAAATTGACTGCTTTGAGCATTTTCCCTGTGCAAATTTTTCCTCTATTAATGTTTATGTACACTGATAAAAAGAATATATTTTAAATATATTCACATGGATAGTTAAATAGTTCATGTTTTTGTATACAAATGTGAGACAGAGGAAATCATCTCTACACTGCAGGGCAAACTCATAACTACAACATCTCAACTTCATTCTTGAATACTGGAGTGAGGAATCCGTTTGAAATTCTCCCATCACTCTTGCAACATGAAAGCAAAAGTGTGTTTTAAAAATTGTGTTAATATAATAATAAGGTTACTGTAGAATAGCATATGGAGAAATAAAGGGAATCTCTAAATGTGCAAAACCTAAGTCAAGAAGAGGGTCATCAGAGAGCAGAGCTTCAATAAAAAGGATGAAAGGAAGGAAAATGGACGAGAAAAAACATTTAGGGAGATACATTTAGAAAGAGAAAAAGAGTGGTCCAAATAAAGGTCAGAACATGCTGTAAACACAGCCACAAGCTTGCAATGAAAATATTCACTCATGTTTTTGTATTATATAATTTATATAAAAAAAAATCATACAAAACAATCCTGAAGTGTTCTCACATGCAAAGAGTTAATTTAAAAACAATGAAAATTACCCAATGAAAAAGGCAAGAAAGGGCTAGAACTCACAAGACCTCAATGAAAAAACTGAGGTGTTATTAAGAATGATATTCATTCAACATCTTTTTCACCTTACTCAGAGAAATGAAAGAGGCAAGAGAGAGACCTCAGTGGGTAAAAATGCTTGCCATCAAGGCTGACAACTTGAATTAAATTGCGGGGACCTACAAGATGGACCGGAATAACCAATACCCTCAATTTGCTCTCTGATTTCCCAAATGCTCCTACCCTGCCATTGAGACTCTCACTACATTGATATTAATTAAAATACTAAAAGATATAATAAACAACTCTAAACCTACTTATATATGCCTACAATTCTGTTCCTTTAATGTATTGTTTTCAGGGTTAATTTTTATTCCCTTTCCCTTTAAGCTACATTTCTAATTTTTAAGCAACTTTTAGACATTTCTGTCTCAAGTATTTCACCCATATCTCCAAACCGAGTGCCCATAAAGGATTGTTTTTCATGGTCATTGTGAAATGTGACACCACTCTCTGTTTTCTTAATGGCTATCAGGTTTCATCTCTTAGTGCACAGGTCCCTGATCCCAGTGTGTCTACATTTCCTACTTCACAGTCATTCTGTTATCAACCTCCAGTGACCAGGTGGTATGATTCTAGTGTTGTGAGTGATAGAGATGGTGATGTCAGTAATAAATTATGATGAGTGTAGGGATTATGGGGAGAGGGGGTAAGGAAGGGGTAAGGTATTATTCCAGAATTGACAATCTTTTCTTAGACATTACATTATATTTTCCTAGATCCTGCTGCTAATTTCATAGCCAACATATTATTCAAGAGGAAAACATTTTTTTCTTGAAAGCAAAGATATCTTTTTAAAAGATATTATTATAAGGAATATCTGTGAATGTACATAAATAGGTTTTTTTTCCAAGCTTCTTCTAGATTGCTATTCCTCAGAAAAATGGCTAGGTATTTCCTTTTGTTCATCAAAATATCATTCAATCAAAAGACATTGGCCCACTATTTCTTCCTTACTTGTTAGATCCCAGACAGCCCAGAATTTTTAAGGTCTCAGTTACTAAGAGCATCAGAGTATCCTGAGAACAGACTGTGATATTCCTTAAAGTGGATTAAAAAAAAAACCCTGTATGAAATTCAGTTGCATATAGCCATTCATAATTTTTGGATTTTGAGACAGCCATTTGAATACCACTTGTAAAACAATATAATACGTAAGGGTGTTCTGTTCACTTAAAATTAGTATTACTCTTTGATCTAATTCCAAATCTTGTCAAGCAACTATCTAATTAAGATTATAATCTAAAAAATAAATAATAGTGGCTACAAAAATAAAATTGGTAATCTGTCTTTTCCCCCTCCCTTCCCTCTGTTCTCCCCATTCTCTCTCTCTCTCTCTCTCTCTCTCTCTCTCTCTCTCTCTCTCTCTCTCTCTCTCTCTCTCTCTCTCTCTCCAGTGTTTTTTTAAAGGTTTGAATTCAAAATTTACTATTCTTATTATATTTATTTTCTTGTTTTATAAGACATTGTGTCTAAAGATTTCTCCTCTAGGATTCAGAACAACAAACTTTTCCCTTTTTATCTGAGATAACCTGATTTTAAGTAAAATATACACACATGTACAAGTGTTTGGGGTAGACATTAGGAACCATACACTTCCTGTTAAATATGGATACAACTACTAATCATAACAAACATGTTGTCTTGGGATTATAGAGATGGTGTAGTTAAAATGAGTTATTTAGACTTAAAATAACTAATAAGATGAACTTTTGGTCAGCAAGATGAACTGTTGGTCAGCATATTGTAAATAATGGCCTAAATATTTGAAACACACACACATACACACAAACACACACACACACACACACACACACACACACACACACACACACACACACACACACACACACACACACCATATTTAAGATGGAAATATACTAAGTCTGTTTATCCAATAGGACTGTTGTGATTAAACTAAACTGTTAAAAAGCAAACATACCCTTCAAGCAGCTGTATGACTTTTCTGGTGTTCTCCCCACCCTCTGAATTTTAGATTTATAAAAACCACATCTCAGCTGCTTTCAACAATTTTACACTGAGGCAATAAATAATTCAATGTGCTAATTTGACAGATGACTCTCCGGGAGTCTCCCACCATTACTAGCATCATTAGGCCACAATATGCATGAGGAGAGGGATGGCCATTCAGCAAATGTCCTTCACTTGTTTACCCCTAAAGAGCTGTACTCTGCACAATTAACTAATGAAGCATTATGGGCTTCCCCCTTCCCTGCTACTTCAATATATCAGTGTGGAGAGCCTGAAGGAAAAACATATTCTGTTTCTTTTGGCTAAATAAGTGTTTACAGAAAGGTGGAGACTGAACTGGAGCTCCCAGAGGCATAAGGAGAGAATAAGATAGTAAAAATGGATTGGCACCATTGCCATTGTTATTACTTTTTTTCCTTTCTGAGATTTGTAAGGAAAATTCAAAAGCAGTTTGGCCATAAATCGCAGAAAGAGCAGAACAAAAAGAGAGAGAAGCCATCAAAACATACAAAAGAGACAAGTTTCCTCACATGTATCTCATACATTCCACTTATTACTGTTTATTAAAAATTTTACACTGTCTTTATAAAATTAGATAATTTTAACCTTAACTAAAGTGTTTGATCAGAGGTAAAGTTTCTGAGATTCCCCCTCCATTTTACATTTTAATTCCAGTTGAAATTACTAAAAGTTCTGTAACCAAGGGTTTGAAAGCATATGGCGTTTCTCCTACTGATCAAATCAACATCCTTGTGTCTATTAGAGTTTCAGATTTCCAAGTTTAACTCTAAGCAGCTCATTCCCACAGACTTGAATTAAACAAGAAACATCAGCTGTTATTATTCACTAAACAGAAGATTAAGAACTTCTGTTTTTGAGAAAATACGGCCAGCAGTGGAAGTGATTTTAAATACTTCTTTCTCACATGTGCACAGTATATTGTAGGTTCACATTTTACAAATTATGTTTTTTTCATGTCATTAAATATATTATAGTTTCAAGTATAGAGAACATTCTCTGTTTAAAGCATAAGAGCTGAAAGAAAGGGGGAGGAGGGGTTCAGATCTCCAACACCTTCAGTGTCTTCATCAGCCCCATGTTAATATTTATGGTATTTTTCAGGAAATGATTGTCACAAACATTTTTCACAGATATGAAAACAATTATTTACCAGCTGAGAATATATTTTGATGGTAATTACTGTAATGTTCCATTTACACAAATAAAATTATGATAAATAAGCATTCTGATATGAATCAATACAAGGTATCTATGACTTTTAAGCTCTGATTTAAGTCCTTTGTGTTTATTTTCCTTTGTGGGAAAAATAAAAAATGCTTCAAAGGCTTTTTAGTTCCAGTGTTAACCCTAAGGTTATAGGATACCTAAACTGAAGAGAATTGGCAACACTATGGTTCAAGCCTTGAAGATAGATTCTGGTAGATTGGTAATACCTTATCATATTTAAAAGTTTGTCATATTAATTATTATTATAAACTACACATTTCCACCTACTTTCCCCATGTACAATCTAAGTGGTTCTTCTTTCAGCAGAATGAATGCTATTCATTCTAATTCAAAAGTGGGGATTTTAGTGGCAAATAAACCCATCTCAATACAAAGGTGTCTAAGTGCTTTACTATAACAGGTAGACTAGTGAAGCTAACAGCTGATATAATATTGTTCAATACGGAGGGAACTGTTTGAAGTATTGAAGAATTTGCTCTATCTCCATACAAAGGATGATAACTAGTCAGATTATGCAAACCTACTTTTCAAACTATTGTTCAAAATAAGAAAAATACTTGAATGTCAATAGATCATCACTTTTCTTACCATGGAGTAGTAGTAAGGCCATACATCACCCAGAAAACACACTCCATGTGGTGAAGCCTTAAGAAAATCAATAAGTCATCAAAACATAATCAACTTACTGTGTTGGAGGACGTTAATAAGACAATATTTTTGGTGTAGATTTTCTTTCAAAAACATAAAAACAGATCCACAATTTTTCTATTACCCCAACCCTTCCATATGAAACCTTACATAGAAGGTTTATTCATGTTTGCTAAAGGTGGCATAAAGTTGCTCTATTATATGAACTATGGAGTGAAACTCTTAGACAGGTATATAAGGGACAATAATTTAACCCAGATACGCTAGTAACTGGAACAAAACAAAACCATATAATGTTTTATAGTATGAACTCTTATAAGCATGGAAAGGCAAACTTAGTTTTAAATGGTAGATCAATCATCTCTTAAAACTACCTAGTGAAAAATTCAGTAACATTACAAATTATAACTAATAGAACTGCCTTTATTGTTCCAGGATTTGAGCATTTCAAACGTGTTTAGAGATCATTTGTAAATACTGGACATTAGAAAATATTGTTCACTAATGTTTATTTTGAAAAATACTTTATTCACAAAATATTTGAACTCATAATTCATTCAGTGAGGTTCACAGATTATAATTACTTAATCAATAACACATAGTTTTCATGTAGAGATAGGAAATACAATTTAACAAAAAATTATTTTAAATTTCATTTAAGACTCATAAGGAACTCCTACTTTTGTAAGAAAAAAATTAAAAGTGGCATGGGGCATTATTTAGAGCTTGGTTCATTATTATGTAGTAATTCTTTCTTTTATAGTGTGACTTTGCTAAAATTCAATAACGCATCATTAAATAAATCATACCTATACTAAATGCATCACAGAAAATCACACTCCCATACATATGCCACTTATCTGCAGGCTCCTAGCTCATTGGAGACATTTCTGTTTATTTTGATATCTTTTGTTAAAGAAATGCACAGTAACAATGATGACCAGACAAAGAGGGGGGGAAGCCATTCATCCATTCATGGGTAATTGAATTCCCTCATATTTCATAAACAGACTGCCTATCTGTAGAGTTGTGTTTTATTTGAATAACTTTCTTTAAAATGATTTTCCTTATAAGATGCTGGAATTAAAATATTGTTTAAGAACTCAAGGTCAAATCATTTTTAAGTTAGCTTATTTGATGAATGTATTGCTGGGAAGGGAGGCACCCCTCCTCCTTTTTCCTCTCCCCTCTTGCCTACAAATTGCCTTTAGACTGGATGTTTATTGCCCAAAGTACAGAACAAAACAGGGAGGTAATTAAGCCTAGAACTGCCTGCTGGTACTTAATGACAGTCAGGCCATAGGCTTGAGCCTCTCACTCCATCCAAATCTGCAAAGAAGGAGGCTTGCTTCTGAAACAAAGCAAGCAGCAAGACATCATTACTGTTAATTACCTGGTAAACAAAAGAGACTTGGTGTCTGTGGCAAAGGACCAAACTTGGTGCAGCAGCTGATGCTGTAAAAGACAGTTGGTCTTGCTCTGTCCGGGGGAGCATTGTGCTGTGAGATGATCCACCTCTGTAAGGAGCTTAGGTAATTATACTCCAACAACTGTGTTTATAAGCTCCATCCCTTGTATTGTGCCCCTAATAACAACAAACAACCTGTCCACTAGAAACAGGTGGCATCTGCTAAGCATCACATGGGACAAAAAAAAGAAATGATCTCAAAGAAAAATTCATTATTTTATAAGCCAAAGGGCACTGCATATAAAAGCAGGTAAAATATTGAGGCCTGCTGAAGTTTAAAAGTCTTTTAATGAGTAATTATGAATTAAGTGAATCAATTATATGTAACAAAATTATTTATGGCTTTTGTAAAGTACTAATAAAATAACAAAAGGAAATATTGTGGTAACACTTTATGTGTGTATAACTATACCTCTGTATATTATGTTAAATATGTATTTAATATACTTACAAGAATATATTTGTTATGTTATGTTTTCATTCCTATTTTTATGAACTATGCCTTATAATCAATAGAAATGAGCTGGAAGGAATGACAAGCATAGGAAATCTCACTTTGGAGGAGACTGCGCAATAGAACTCCATGCTCACTTACATGTTGACTATTTGATTGGATGGATTTTAAAGTTCTAGAGAGGTGATGAAGGTTTAGTGACTTTATCATGTAGACTTGGTTTTCTCCTTTGGAAACGTGTAATCTTACTCATTATATTCAACACAAATAAAATCCAATTTCATTTCTCTCAGATGCACATCTGTCCTGAGCATGAGGTCTAATCCATCACACATTTCAATACCAACCTGCGTTATCAACTTCGATGCAACTTGTTAAGACAACTAACAGTACAGAGTGGGTCAAATCAAGTATGACATGGTCATCTTCTCCCTGTACAGAGACATATACTGACCACCAAAGAGCTCCTGCTTTAAAGCCTTCTTACTTGAGACTGCCCCACATTGTCAGAAGCTAATGACATGGTAGAAAGTCCAGATTTTCCTCTTTTTTAATTAGTGCATGTTCTTGTACAAAATGATGCATTTCATGACATTTTCATTCAAATATGTCATACACAGTTTTATTTTGACCACCTGTTGTCCTCTGCTTCTTCGATCATCAAACCCATTCTTCCAATTTATTTTTATTAGCATTCTCCATTCCATGGCCATGTCACATCATATACATTTATGCTTCACATATTTATAAATATGTTTTTCATATGCCCTACAGGTGCAAGCTTCTTAGTGACATTGACCTTTCTCATTCTGACTATTCATACTATTAGCTTTTGTCATATATGTGTTATCACTTATAAAATAGGAATAATTATTATAATTAATTTAATTAATTGTAAGTAGATTCTTGTGAATACTAAAGTCATCACATAAAAATTCTAACAGGAATATGTAATAGAAACTAGACCTTTGTTTTTTTGTTTTGTTTTGTTTTTATTACTTGGTACAAACTCTGTGACTCATTTGAGCTATGAAATATTGCTTATAGTAATTCTTGCCATCCATGATGCCTGGTTGGACTTTGAACAGAACAATTAGATACTAGTTTAACCATAACAATAGCCTAATGACTCATTCCACACGTGTTTTTTTTTTTTCTGATTTGATTAACTATGTTTTACATGGAGTATCAGATAAGCCATATACAAAGGCTCTGTTGTTATCAATATCCCTCTATAAGTGTCTGCTATTCAAGGTTCGAAGATTCTTGTTATCTTCATTCTCAACAACCATGAAGCCAAAGGAAGGGATAGACCTGTATTCTAATATGTCTATTCTCACCAGATAGAAAAAGCTTCTAATGTCAAGGCCTGGAGACACTCATGAAGGTCATAACTCCCACCCCTCCAAGCCTACACTAGCACAGATTTGAAAGCAATCCAACACATTATTTTCACTTCTGTTGTTTCTCACATTATTTATTCCAGAGATATGATGGCATAATGTTTAAATAAATGGATAAAAATAGAAGCTTCTTTAGAAATAATTATATGGGTTCACATATACAGCAAAATCATTTGTTTATATATGATTTTGATAATATTTTCAATTTTTGAAATTACAAAATAACTACATAATTTCCTCCTTCCCTTTAAATTTATATAAAAAAAATTGAATTTTCTCATTCGGGTACCTACAGACTGACTTTTTTTTCTGAAGAATTGGAGATCTCAAGTTAAAAAACATGACTCTTTTGTTACACACAAAAAATCTCTTTCTTATATTTCATGATAAGAATATTATCCTGAGACAGCAGCACTCTACTCACTTCGGTATCTCAGAAAAATAAACTCCTCTGAGGTTTCTATGACTATCAATAATTTATATAAATTTCAGGAGTTCTGAGGTGCACATTATACACTGCTGGCACAGTGAAGGCAGCTTTGCGTGCACCAAAATGAGTAAGTATGCAGAGTAAAATCAACCAAGAAATAAGAAAATCAAGAGCAACACATTATGCTTTATCCTTTAGAGTACTTTAACATACTCAATTCCAAACTCAGCAGTAATAATTTTTCAATCTAAACTTCTTAATGATATATACACTGCAGTTATCCCAGTGACTTGTCAAAGCAAGTAAATCACAGGTAAATCTAAATTTCCTCATCACTAATTCCTGTCCACCACTCAAACAAGGCTCTTTTACATGAAGACTCAACAATGTATTTATTCTTAGCATGCTGAATACAACCTGTACTATAGAGACATTTTATAATTTATTACCATGCACATGTGTTTGCAATAGTTAAATGGAACATGCCATCTATAAGATATGATCAGTGCATATTAACATAGCCCCCTTTACTATTTGTATGCCATACATGTAACATACAATTTGTCATGAATTATAAATGCTATTCAAGTACTATGAGTGTCAAGTCCTAATTAAGAACTATACAATGTTACTGAGATGCAAAAAATGCTCAAGATACTCCCTTGAAACAGAACAACAGGACGATGTGAATCTTAGTAAAACATTTCCTCAGATGGAGGTAGATGATTCTGAGGGATTACAGAAGCACACCATACTTGAGAGATGTTCAACAAGCAAGTCAGTAAGCCTTGTTCTGTAATGTTACCTCTACAGTGCTTCCATTGATGAAATTAAAAGTTTTGCTATTTTCTGGATGGTCCATCTCTTCATTTGCAGTTCATATATTTTCTCCATTTTCACTTTCTCTTTGGTGAGGAATTTTATAATATCTGTAAAATAACATTGTCCTTTTTGAAATGTAAGGCATATTATATATGAAACTGAATCTTATTCAAAATGTTTGGGCAGGATTACTAAACAACCACACCAAAGCCATTGCGGCAAATTAATCATTTGTTTAAGGTCTGTCAACCAAAGGATGGCTTTCCAACTTTCAACAATTGCCACACTTATTTACCTAACTTCATACTCAGGAAGACGGATTTTTGTTTTAACCAAGTTACCGAGTTATTTATGCTGACATATCAAAAGTGTTTACTGCTGATTCTGTTGTGTGCTTCATTCTACTTGTGTTTAATGACCTTTAGTTCCCAGTCTATAGCAAAACAGAAAACACTTCCTGTTCAATCGATTAATAAAAGGCTTATTTTCACACTAATAAAATGAGAAGCTAAGTTTAATAAAATATTTTTTCTTGCAGTGACTATAAGGAAACTGGGGACTTGCCTGCTGGCAAAGGCCGCCGGAGGGGACAGAGGTCAGAACTGCAGTAAATCAGCTTACAGGAACGAGTCACTGGACACTATAAAAATCAAAAGTGGTTTTTTAAGAGACCAACTTGACCCTCCTTAACCAGAAAATAACATCTGACCCGGCAGTGAAATTTATCACAACATTTCAATTAAAACTTGGCAGGAACGTAGGCAGCAAGATTCTCTTCTACAGTTTGACCTTGTTACAGGAGAAACAGTGAATGAGGAGGAAATGGATATTCTTGCTTTGGATTGTATACAAACATGACTTGACTGGAAAAACAAAAATTTCCCAGACTGATGGATTTTTTTTGTTTGTTTGTTTTTTAAAGAAACTGGCATGCTAACACATGGGTGAAAAGAGTTTTGTATTCATTTTGGTTTTATTTTTTTTAACCTCTCTAATTCTTTGTTGTGATAAAAATTTGCCTGTAGATGTTATTAGTATACAATAGCCCGAATAGTATTCTAATTTACATAAGACTCAATGTCAAGTGTCTGTGATGTCAAACAGTACACTTTTATATTTCTCCATTTTTAATTGCTTTAAATCCCTTCTGCATTTATACTCTTAACATTTCATGCAATTTTGTACTTGGTTATGCGGTTTTCTCTCAATATTAGCAAATATAGGTATGATAAAAGTCAAAATAAGAACATGTTGTACATATTAAGACTTCTATAGAAACTGTAAATTTAATATCTCATACAATGTAGGGTATTGACGTATGATTTTGAAACAAAATGATGTTACACTCTCTAGAGCACCACAAATACTTAAAAACATGAACAACTTGAGTTAAATTACATTGAATTAGACCACAAGTTATTTTTAAACTATAAAAGTTTAAATGATATCAAAGTTTGCATTCCCATCAGTTGCTTTATAGAAAAATAAGGCAGATACATGAAAGTTAAAACAGACGATCACAGGGCCTTCCTTGCCAATAGTTAACTTTATTACCAACCAAAATTAAGGAGACACTTTCAAGCACAGAACAAGAGTAAAGACTATCTTAATACTCTTTTTGAGATTGAAAATGTTTTAAATGTTTCAAATATGAATATTTTTCCAAAGAACAAGTTATCATTGTTCTTGTAAAACGTTTTATATTCCTCTTTTATTCTTTTGTTTACAGCAACATACGATGAATTGTGTAGGTTAGAAGTCTTTTTGTATGAGATGGCTTTGAATTAACTTTATAGAATTAAATAAGTTAAACTTTATAAAAATAATGGCATGATCTCAGTGTGCTACAAAATCAAAATTAAGCTTAGAATTCTGGATGTGAAGGAATTAGAAAAGCTCAGATATATAGAAAATGGCCAGAAAATAGGTAACATGCATAAGTTGGCTAAAAAATGAGATGGATATGAGCTGAAAGCTTCATCTCTTATATCTAACTTTCATCATACAAGAAGATGGAATCCTAGCTACCCAAAATGGAATGCAGCCAATAGTCCTATCCAGCTGTGATATCTATGAACCACAATAATTATAGCATGGTAAGATATCTCTAAATGGGCTACAGTGTTACTTACAACCTGGTGGTAACCAACAGTTATCTAATTTGATTTAAGTCTTGCTTAATGGGAGAGAAATTAGGATTGGTACTGTAATGAAGCCAATGACCAGGAGCTAGGGAGGTCATGGATCATTGAACCATCTACTGCCACTTTCCTAATACAGTGTTAACTTCTTTCTGTGTTATAAATAGTTATCCTTATAATCACACACAAATCAAACTATCGACGTCATTAAAAAAAATAAACTTCTCTTTGCAGCAAATAAAGATCATTACAAAAAAAACCCTCACAATGTAATGGTTAGATGCAGAGAACCATTGATTGTAGGCTTACAGTATCAACAGATACATCTATAACACAACTCTTGCATCTAAGACTTGGAGAGGATATTGGAAGAGGTGGGATAAAGACTGTAAGAACCAGAACACAGGAAGTCTACCATGAGATTATGTCTCCTTGAAATGACAGGAAAGCTACACAATAATAGTTTAAAATTATAACTATCTAAACAAGGAGAGTATTAAAAGACTTACTAATATCGAAGGTGGGAAATCTCATGAGGATCCAAACTTAGGGAAAAATACAGGCAGCTCGTGACTGTGAGAGGGAGAATTGGTATTTCACAGGAATAAGCTTTCTGAATGTTTTCTAATGTCACATGATCACCCCTGGCCTTATTTATACAAGCAACAGAAAACAGACCCACTAGATTGCATTTACATGTAGGGGATTGTGTTGTTTCATGCTAAATGATTGTCCCACCCACTAGTTTAATATAAAGCGCTGATTGGCCAAAGGCAGGCAGGAAGTGTGGGCCGAGCTACCAGACTAAGAAAACTCTTGAGAACAGGAAGCACAGAACAGAATGCCAGAGAGAAGCCAGAAGAAGCAGAGGACAACTATGTTGCTTTAAAGAAAGGTACCGAGCCGCGTGGCTGAACAGGAAGAATCATGGGTTAGATGAAGGGTACAGAGTTAGCAAGTGATATGCCTGAGCCTTAGGCTGATCAGCCCAAAACTATTGAAAGCATCTGTGTGTCTCTGTGGGTCTGTGGGTCTGCGGGTCTGCAGGTCTATGGATCCTAAACCTTGGGGTTAGGCCAGAAAGTCCAGGCCAGAAACCTCCTTCTACATTTACATATTTATATTGTATATGCACACACATGTAGCAATAATAATAAAATTAAGAGTGGTTATGTATTTGAGAGGGAACAAATGGGAACATGGGAGAAAAGGGATAGATGTAGTTATATTTTAATTAAAAATTTTAAAAGAAAGTAATAAATTGACATTTCAAAATTTTAATCAAATTTGAAACATTGGAGACTATAAGATAAAATTTTGTACTCTGTATAGAACAAATTCACTAATGATTTATATATGTCTGCTAAACTACAGTTGTTATAGATTTTAATTTATGTAATATGTCTGAAAAAACTACTTTCTATGAATATAAAATAACTATAGATTTATTTTTATGTTATCATAACTAGAAAATTGTATATATAGAAATGCTCCTGAAATTTTCCTCACATTTTTAAGTATTAGGAAAGTCTCAATACATTATATAATGGCATCTTTTACTGTTTTGGACAGCAGAAATGCTGTTTAGATGTCAAGTAAATGTATGATGGATGACATTGTAGTACTTTGGATGGTAAATAATTTTAGCAATTAAATAATAAACTGATTGCTCATGATTGCATTGTTCTGTGATTAGTAATTAATTTTTGACATTATCAAATATATAGACAACTGATCAATATCTTAAAAAATAAAAAGTTATATAAAAAAATATTTAATATTGTTCTTAAGACATAATTTATATTAAATTCAATACAAATTTTTAACAGTTTACAGTAATTTTGAAATTTTTAGATTACATCTATAATTTTTAATAGTGTACACGATATATATATTAATATTTATAAGTAAATTTGGTAACTGAACAAAGATTTTGACAAGAACATAATTTATTATAAAATTAAAACCACAAAACTATATGCTCTTTGAGCTCGGTGATTGATAAACTTTTTCAAACTTCAAAATTATGGGAGAAAACTATGCCTGTTGCCTTGTTACAGCACTCCTGTGTTGTAGAATAGTGTTTTAATGTATGTTATTTGTGTTTATGTTGCATTTGCTGCTTAACTATGAGGCTATGCTACTTTGTCTGTAGGAGAAAGGATTGACAGAGTTTAAAGTTCAAAATTTAAAACTTTATCCCATAGAGTCCAAGGATCAATTATATAGAATAGTTCCTGTGGCTGGGACAATAGATCTGGAGGGGTGTGAAAACGCTACTCTGTGTATATTAGAGCAAACTGACTGCACAATATAGTGAACATACGTGCCAGATATGTAATGTTCCTTTCTAAAACAACTAGAGTAAATTCTTCACTGTAAGTAAATGATATACCTGTGGAAATTATGTTTACATTTAACTGATTAATGCAAGATATGAATATGTTGAAATGACAACCCACAAACATGTATCATTTTTATGTATTAGTAAATAGAAAAAAAGAGCCCACAAAATTGATTTAATTTCTCAGGTTTATATAGATGTTGACTGATAGGAACCAAAGTATCTATCTGTCATGTGGCTCAGTCATCTCTATATAACTTTCTATACAAAGATTTGCTTCTAATAAATTGTGAGTGTAACAAAGCATTTGGATGACATGACTAGTATTTACTATTAACATTGGCACTTAGAACATAGATATACTCATGGTATTCTGTATGTCTCAAGTAGCTCACACACAGTTGACTGTTGAAAATGAAAATGTGGTGAGGGAGAACATTTTCAATATTGGGATCCCATACCATAATTAGTTAAAATATTCTCTTTTAAAACTTAAATTGTTGGCACATTATATCAATAAAATCAATTCTCAATATGTCCTTAATGATAAAAACTTAATTATTGGTAAATAAATTGAAAATGTTCATTAACAGCTGAATGGTTGAACACTTCTTCACAGTATAGCACAAAGGTTGCATTTGATCAGCACTATAGTAAATAATAGATAAATGAAGAAAGCTAAATACCCAAAATACTCGGATAAATGATATAGACTTATACAAAATACTGGCAACATTTTCACGTGAGATAGATTCAGGCAGCCCACTCCCCTTGATGAAAAGGAGCTTGGGAAAATTCAGATGCCAATAGATCTACTTGAAGAAAGCACAAAATTACAGCTATTGGAGATCTCAACTCAGTGATGGAGAGGATGTTTCTGACATGCCCAGTGGAAGAGCAACAACAAAATCTTTTCAGTAAATAAAAAAGGAGAATTTCATCATCCATTAAGTGTTAATAATCCACATTCAAAAACTAGAAGTTGTTACCTATCAACAAGCCAAAGAAGCAGGTATAGAAGAACAGTGGATAGTTACCAATACTGAAATGCAACAGAGGAGGTATAATGAGGAAAGGCATTTAAATAAAAGATCATAAACATGTTTAAAGAAATAAGGGTGTTCAAAAATTTAAAGGAAAGTGTGGGATTAGTGTGGGAGATGGTGCTGAATATGTGTGTAAACATGTATGCGCAAATATGTAAACATGCAAGCAAATTTATGTAAACTATGAAACGATATATAAAAGGAACCAGCAGATCTTAAAACCAAGAAAAGTGGGTAAACACATTCACTGAAAGTGCTTATCAGAGCTTAGCTTGAAGAGTCACTGAAATTTGCAAAATTAAATACTTTAGAGTGGAGAGTGTAACAGTAATGGCAAAAGTTGTAATTTCCTTCTGCATTGTAATCCCATGCCAGCCCAGTCAGAATAGATATTTTAAAAGGGGGTGGGGAGCAAAATATACCCAAGTTCTTACTTGAACTTTTGCAATAGAGTTGCATTCTTTTCAAACAAGATTTTTTTTTTTTTTTGCATGTACAGAAACTATTTATCTCTACATTCAAATAATTCATTCGCTTTTATCTGTTTTTCACATGAACATATTCTTTAAGAGTAATGGTGACTGGCATGAGCAGTATGTGGGGGCTCGAGGGGTGGAATCAGAACAGGAGTGTTCCTGTGTATGGGCTGGCAACTTGGAGCCCATTCCCTGCAGAGGAACACTGAACCCAGTCTTGATATTGGGATGAGGAAATCAGACTTGCCTGGAGTGCATGTGCCAAGCTGAGCTGACCCACCTTGGGACTTCTTGCCCTTTGGGGGGAGGAGATGGGTGGATGGGAAGGGGCTTGGCTGAAGGCTGACTGGGAGGGATTGGAAGGAGGGAAGGGGAGGGGGAGCAGGGTGACACATACATAAAAATGACATTTAAAAAAATAGATAAATAAATAAATAAAAGAGTAATGCCCATCATGAAGTTCCACAGCATCAGAATAGTTCTTCTAACTATATAAAAATTCATTGAGATATACAGGCATTGGGTCTAATTTCAAGGCATGGTGTTTTAAATTTGCAAGTTATTTATAATGAAGATTTAATTTAAGAAAGAAAACAAAATTCAACAAATGTTGGGAAGTGTGAAGAGATAAAGGAAATCATTCACTGTTGGTGAGAATGGAAATTAATGCACTGCCTCTGGCAACCCCAAACAAAAATATCTGACTTCACCCACTTCTATGCACATACTTGGAATATATACTACAGCCTTACTACAGAGACCTGGCAACTGCATGGGCAAGCTTATTGGCCCACTATTGACAACAGATAATACAGAGTCCAGCCCATAAGCCTATCAATAGATAAATGGATGAAAGAATGTGTTCTATAGGCATACACAGTGGAATATCATTCAGTTCTACTAGCTATAAAGAAGAGTTAAATGGTGTCATTTGTAGGACAATGCCATAAGAATTGACAACATAGTGTCTCTCATGATGTAATTACCAAATACTGGCAAAAGAGAAAGGAGGGAGGGCTCGAGGTTTGGAATTACAGAAAGCACTTCTGATGCCTCATTTTTATATACTGAAAAATGAAGAGTAAGTTAAAGTAATTTGAGATTTGCAAGCATGGTTACAAGAAGAAACTTTATTTGCAGAGGGGTTTTAAGGCAGAATGATTTCCCTTAAGAAATAAAATACTAGGGAGTTTATGTTACCCCAATGTCATACTGACTTTCTTTGCTATTCCTGTCTCTACTTCCCCTTATCCTGCCCTAATCCCTAAAGAAAGAAGGAAGAATGGACCTTATAGGGATTTAAGGCTAGACAGCAATCACTTTCCCAGTTGGAAGCAGAATTAGCCTTTCTTGTCTATTTCTATGGAGTATTTACTCACCTCCCCCCATTATTTAAAGAAAAAGTCTGTTTTTACATGTACATAGAAAAACTCTCTAAAAATACAAATGATTCTTCATAAAAATGTGGCAGAATTTTTAAGTCTTCAATTAATCTATTTTATTGCTCAATGTCAGCTTCCAGGAGGCGTTCCTTCAATTTTCAACATATACACAGCATCAACACAGTGTCAAAGAGTGTCTTTGTCACAGCTGGTATCCCAATGGCGCTATTAATTTCTTTTGAAATCATGTTCCCTTTGTGATATAAGCAGATTATAAATAAATTGTTAGAAGGAATTATTTTCATGATTTTATTATGTTATCTGCAGTTATGATACAGATCATGGTCAAACGTGTTCTCATTTGAAATAATAGCTAGACAGATAATTCATAACTCTTTTGGGTTAAAAATTCTAAGAAATATTTTTAAACCATGAGTGCCGACATCAGGATTGATACTGCATAAGGTTACTCTAATTTTCATGTGAAGTCCAAGTGTTGTAACAATTATGGCTCATTATGCTGTCAAAGACAGACCTGTATTCACTAACTATTTCCAACTGGAGACAGACTGTGTTGTTGCCCACAGCTTTTCAATAACCTGTGACAATCCAGCATGCAGAGGTTAGAATTTAGCTATGGCATTGTCATCATTTTGTCTCAGTTCCTAAATTATCTAGCCTTTTTTTTTTTTTCCCCTGCACAGATAAATCCCTTGTTCTTGTTCATTCTTGAAGAGTTCCTCTCAATTCTACACATAATAAACATGGTTCCTAATGATTATATTTTTCATATGATGCTTTCATCTAGTATAGCATGTGAAGGCTGGAAAGAAAAGAGAAGGGAAATGCATATAAATGGAAGATACTACTTTTAACTTAGCTTTTGCAAAGGGAGCCATAGTTTTTAAAACATTTCATGGCCTCCTTAGCTGTGGACATTGTTCTTCGATGTCCTGCCCTTTCTTACACAGTCTTACTACACCAGGTTACTCTGGAGTCTGATCCTTCTCAAGATTCCACATAGACAGAAACTAGGGATTTGTTTTTTACTCTCTTCACCAATCCCTATGCTCCCCTTAAAGGCATAATAAAGATTGCATTTCAGATATATATATGTATATATATATACATATGAATGACAATATTTTTATCTTGAAATCTTTAATTCTGTGGTTGCAATTGAAGCTTGTAGCTAAATGTTTAAAGGTGAAGATCTATTTTGGGTATAAAGAAGTTTAAAGAAACAGTGCTTGGTTACTTGGATTATAATGTAAAGTACTGATATTAATCCAAAGGGGCACTGAAGACAGATTGCCTGCTCTCTGATAAAACAGTGTATGTTTAGAGACCTGAAAAGGTCTCTTGGGTTGAGTTCATTGAAATGTGAGAAAAATACCCATAAGGAAAAAAGATAACTATAGCCTTTCAAATAAAATAAGCCAAAAAATTACAATTGCTATTATTAAAATTATAATCACTGTGGATTTGTAACAATTATAACAACGGTGTTTTAATGAATGAGTGAGAGGAGATGGAAAAGTATCTGTGCTGTGAAAATTACTTGATATCATCATCTGTGATTTTCTGTAAAGTCTTCAATAGAAATGTAAAGGAATATGTTTTCACTGAAATTTGTCTCATATAAAATTTCACAGAAACTATTATACAAACATCTGCATTTATATGTTTCATATTTGCTTAAAAATACTCATATTTGCTTGTATATCTATCCACCTGTGCACACATATATAGTATAGCTTCATGTTATCATAAATGGATATGTTTAATTCATTCAGATTTACATCTGAAAACAGTATTTTGTTTTGCTTTTTTTTTTTTTCTTTTTAATCCAAGAAGAGTAATACCCATCTCCAGATAAAGAAACTGGAAAACATACAGTTAAAGGCTTCTATTAAACAGCTCATACTCTATAATCACACAGAAAATTATTTTCTGTGAATCAGAAATATACATTTTTTTAAATTCAAAATAGACTTTTCCACACCAAATGCTCTGGTTATGATTTTCCCTCCTGTGAGTACTCCCAGATCTTCCCAGATGCTTCCAACTACCCAAATCCACACGTTTCTATCTTTCATTAGAATACAAACGTGTCTAAATATAACAATAATAATGTAAAATAAGATGAAATGAAAACAAACAAGCTAGAATATAACAAATCAAACAGAAAAGCAGAAGCAAAGGAGTCAAAGAAAAACACAAGGAACAGATTTTGACAGAGACACACATGGTAACATACACCAAAACTCATCAAACACACAATCCCAGACAAGGAATTATGAAACAAGGAACCTCCAAAAACACCACTGAGCTAATTTTATATTGGCCATCTAATGTTGAGCATGGCATCTGTCATGGTTTGTACACTCAGTGACACTTTGTTGGAAGAAACTAATCTTCCTCTTTTGAGCTGCTGTCAATGGGGTACAGCTTCTGGGTTAGGGCTGTGTCCACCTCCCCCCTCAGCTAAGGGAGGCCCTGTGCATGCTGCTACAGTTTCTTTGGGTTTCTAAGTGCAACCATACTTCTGGGCGTAGGAAGCCTTGTTTTCCCTTTATTCGAATTCATAGTAGTCAAATTATAGAAGAATGGTTAGGTAATGCAAGTCAATTTACTTGCTCATAAACTTTTAACACGATTAATAATTTCTAACTTTCTAGACATCAGGATCAACATTATATTAGGAAAAGAACTTTATGCTCATTAAGTGTTGCTATGAAAAGGTAATGTTTATCTGTAATTGATACTTGACATGAGTCAGTTTACCATATACATCGTATAAGGAATAGGAGTGTGCCAGGACAACCAGTATGGGTTCTGTCAGAACTTTAGGCCACCACAGAGTCAAGGGAAACTGGGAAGTAACTTTCCTAATTGGTCACTGTTATTTCATCTGTGTGACAGCAGGGAAGTATACTGATTTACTATTTAAGCTAGACAAACCAGCATTATGTTCTGAGACATGCACATGTTATTGACAATATCTGGCTGACATTTTGGCTCTTTTCTGTGGCTCCTGTCTCTCAGCCTAAGAAAGGTATCATTTTCTTCAGGGCTCTCCCCTCCTTCAGTTTCTACGCCCCTCCCCCATCTTAGACTTGGTCTTTCCTCCATTCTGGATTATTTAAAAATACTATGGACAAGTGAAAGTCTGACTTCTGAGATGATGCTTGATTTCTAGTGTTATTTATTTAATTATTCACTTGCCAGATAATGCGAACAACCAGTGGAGCTGAGGTCAAATTGAAATATACCGTATGAAGTGTGATTTGAAGGCTAGAGACAGCGCCACAGACATGGGCTGATTGTCACTGACTGTGCAACTGTCATCCCATCATGGCTAGGCATATTAAATGGCATGACACTTTAGCAGGGCATGTCAGTTCAGTGATGACTGAAAAGGACTCGGCTACATGCATGCTAATCTGTAAAGTGTGAGGCAACTCCTTTGCAGAGAATGACAATTTACAGTTTGTCATCAGAACAGGGAAAAAGGAATTGCTCCCCAAATTGCAGCTCCGACTTGGCTTCTCTTCACTCCTGACGCGTTGTCTTAATGAGTGTGGATAGGAACAGGGTTTCAGAACACAAGCGTGCAAATTTCATTAGACTTGGAGTCAAATGGGCAATATATTTTAACTTCAAGTCTGAATGAAATATCGAGATCACTGATACCTGTAAAAATAAAATTTCAAAGTTAGGTTAGTATAAAGATGAGCAAGAAACAGAACTCGGTGACAATCTGTTAATTGAGACATTGAACATGAAAATAAAGTCACTTTTCTCGTGTTTCTATAAATAATGGCCATTTCTTTCAGGAGAGATATTACACATTTTAAAGCAGAATTGGTATTTATATATTTTCATTTCTGAAGATTATTTTTCTTTGAGAGGAGATTTGATAACCTTACTAAAAAAGGAATTGACACCTAGCAATGTGATTTATACAGGCAGGTATTCAAAGCAGAATCAAAAACTGAACTCAGCACATTCTGAAACAGAAGTTGAATAAAGTTTATTTTTAAAAATTTATTTAAAATTTATGTATATTTTGTGTATGTGTGTTTTGCTTGCATGTATGTGCACCACAGGCAGATCTGGGTGCACATACATGTAAAGCTCAGGAGAGGGTTCCAGGTCCTCTCTATCTGGAGCCATTGCTGGTTGGGAGCCGCCATGTGGGTGTTGGGAACTGAACCACCAAGGCCCTTTGCAGAGCCGCTTGCACTACTAACTGCTTAGCCCATCTCGAACCTTTGAACACAACTTGTAGTAAGCGTTCTTTCTGTAGCCTACATGCAAACCTACTTGGATATGTTTTTGTGATGCCAGATGAGTTTGAAAACATTTGTGTTTCTCCTATAAAGAGAGAATACTGCTTACAGAACTACATAGAGTCAAGGAAATACATATTTTCACTTAACGACATACATGAAGTTATTCTAACCCACTGTATACTAGGCGTAAGTACTTTTGATTCATCTTTTTTTCCCCCTAGCAAATCCATTATTTACTTCTGACTTGATTTTTCTCTCATTTTGAAGAGCATAGCCAACTGAAGATTGCTATGTTGTTTTTTAATTAGTATCTTTTGATTCTTAAATTTTGAGCAAAGTCCTGGGCAACAAATCAAGTGACTTTGATCAAAGTCTTTGAGAACAACATGCTTTAAGGATACATTTAATTGAATCACAGTTTGAAGTGGTAGCAAAGTGAGTTTGCCCTTTGTGGTAACGTACCTAGGAATCCTAATCTATATTCCTGATTGTTATTGATTTTTCTAGATTTCATTATGAAATCAATAATTGTTGCACAGGGTAAAATAGTTTACAAGGGTCGCAACATACTGTGGACTGCTGAAAACATACTGAGCTCCGTGAAGCCACCCAGGCAGCCAATTAGGAGAAAACATCTATTAGGTAAAAACAGGGCAGTCCCATTGACTGTTATTGATTTTCTTACCCCTGTGAAAAGACAATCAATTAGGTAAAGAAGGCTAATGTTACAGCTGCAATTTAATAACCCCTAAAAAAAGAGAAGGATTATTGATTCCTGACGTGGAATGTTGAGGTTTATTGAAATACTCTGAACTTCACCTGTCTTTTAATCAGGCCTGTGGAGAAGGAAGAGGCCTGCCTTTCTATTTGTACAGAATCCCAATTGTTAAACATCTTTGGTGATGCCCAGACCTAAGAGATGCAAATGAAACAGCAGAACTTTGAAGAAGCACAAGGCCAGATTGAATACGAGATCATGGAAGCTATTGATAGAAACTGTCTTGGAGAAGGTTGTTTCTTTCTCTACAGAGAGCTCACCAGAGTACCACCTGTCATTTTCAAAAGCAAAGTCAGTTTTGCCAACCAGCCGTGAATGACAAATAAAGCTTTATATGAAACACAAGGGCATATTATCTGCTATTGTGAATTCGGCTAAGTGCTAATTTATCTGGCTTGTTCTCTTCAGCAAACAGAGGCACAGACACATGAAATAATCCATCTAATTATGGAGCTATTTAGGGGGAAAACAAAGCAAGGTGTTTTTGTGTGCCATAAAAGGTGCATGATACAAGAAAGGTTTTTTTCACAAAACCTAATGTTGCTAATGAAAATAACTGAAATGTTGTAAGCTGCTACAATTTTAGAACAAATAAACTTTTACCAGTTTTGGATTTAGGGAATCCCAGCTGCTTTTCATAAACAAATACCCACTTTTCTACCTTCCTGTATTATTATTATTAGTTCTTAATTGTAAATGGCTAATAGGTCTTGTCCCTTTCAAGTATAAAATCTGGACTGAGAAACCTCATATAGATATTTTCTTTATGCTTTGCTCTTCTATTGCATGCATTGGAGCCTTTCTCTCTCATTATATATATGCCTTTTTACCAGCAGACAGCTGCTATTCACAATAATTGCTAGGGCAGTCAATTATACTTTAAATAGACCTACTTGAGGACAAATGGTGGTCTAAATTGTACTAAAGACATACCATACACAAAGACTATGTCATTTCTAGTATCTGAAACATTCTAAATATTCCTGAGCAGCAATGCGGTTTATGTCCTTTAGTATGTCAAAGTATTTTTTCAAAATATTTATTGAAAACAATTGAACTATTTTATGAACTGTTGCTTAATTATTTAAATTTGTATTATAAATAGGAAATACATTTTACTAATTCTCCCAAGTGTATGTGTGTACTAGATAGCCAAAATTAGCAAATGTGTTATCTAATTTGTTAACAATAGTTTTCTCTTTAATTGAAAGCTGTATGCATTCAATATGCAGCTATGTCTAAGTAATATTTATATTTAAAACAGTGTTTCCTTTACAGTGTTAAGTTTTTCCATAGATATTAGAAATTCATACAAGCAGCTGCTGATTTAAGTGAAAAACTTTAATTTTTGAATTTAAGGGAAAAAAATCCAGTAGATTAAAAACAGCAGGTTTCTTTCTATATATGGTGCCTTATAGATATTGTATCACTGATGTTATAAACATGACTAAAAACTATGTTATGAATGAGATTAACATACTTCTATTAGCAACAGTATCATTGATATAGTAGCCAACAGATTAATAGATTAACATTCAATTCACAGACACAGGAAATATGACACTTATAGGCAAAAATTAGCAATTATATATTTTTAAATCATTATATGTAGATACAGTGTTTTCTAATTTGAATATAATAATAATAATAAGTATTCAGGCAAAATACTTATTATTTCTTAATGTAGTTCTCAGTTTCAAAATAAAGCTCAAAAGTCATTTCTTCTTAAATCTGTGTTTTGTTAAATTTATAAAATATATGTTTACTCTCATCTATTTTCCTATGATTTGAGATGTCTGTGGCAAGCCTTAAAGAGCTCTGATGTATCAGTTTTAATCTTAATGAATCAATATGGCATCTGCCCCTCAGATTAGCACTATTGAATACATGAGACAGAAACAAAATCTGTACATGCTCAAAAAATATTAAGATCTGTTAAAAGGAGAGTGGAGTGTATTTGTGAACATCAAAGAAGTTTTTTTTTGACGCTTATACCTCTACTAGAGACAAGAAAGGAACATTTTAATGTCCAAGTTACAAAAGAGCAGTCCTTTTTAAAGACATCTTGACAATTTTCACAGACTGCCTAGAAATATTAACTTGAAATCATTTGGTTATTCTATAGATATGATCAACTTCTAAGTTTAAGTTCTTAAATAGTGGTTCAAAATCAATGAAGAGGACTAAGTAGACCAAAAAGGTAAGGGCAATTATGTGATCATCAATTTGATTACAGGAGAAGCCCAGTTCAGGTACCCTCTCCACTATTGCTTAGCGTCTTAGCTGGGGTCTTTTGGTGGCTTCTCCGGTACTCACCTAGCACCAAGTTACTTCCAAACCCTCAGAGGCTTCCTCTATCAAGGAATCTATTTTTTTGGGCTTCCTTTCTGCCCCTCCCCCAACTCAACCATCTCATTCCCTCCTGTTCTCTTCTCACCTTCCCTTACTACCTCCCACATATGGAGCCAATTTACTCAGGAGATCTCTATTTCCCTTCCCAGGGGGGTTGGTTGGCTGGAGGATGGCTGTGAATAGGCAAAGGACATGAGGATAGTGGTGGGTATGTTGAAAAAAAAAACTTTTAAATAAAAAAAATAGGTTTAGAAAGTAGTTACTTTCATAATTATTTTTTCTTTATTTTATAATGATGCAATAAATTCACTGAAATCAATAAATATCAAGAAGAATGGTAATTAAACTGTGTTGTTATTGTTATTATGATTATATTTACATTTTAAATCATACTCAAGGAGTACTAAGATTTTTGCAAATGAACAGTAGGAATTACGCAATAATTCATTTGAATGTTTAAACCAAGCTTTTTAATTTAATTATAGACACCTAAGAGTATGATCTGTTGAAAAATATTATGAACTAATCAGAAATTATAGTGGCTTAAAATTAGAATGAAATTTCAGGCGTTTTCAATTTAATTTATTTTTTCAATCATCATAAAAAAAGATACTTCAAAAAGAAATAATAAATACTTCTAATTACTTTGTGTGGAGGAGGGAGGTACATGAATGATAAACGGTAAAGAGGGATTGAAATATAACTGATTTGCAGTGATATGCTTTTGGAATGGACTAATAAATCTTGATGGTTTAAAACTCATGTAGTGGAAAGCTTGTTGACTAGAAAACTTCAATGATATTTCACAAGTTTGTCTTTACTGTAGGACATATGATGCAAATGAGAACAAATTCATGGATACTTATTGACCTCAAGCACAAAAAATAAATAATTAATATGAAAGTAAGTCTTCTTCACAAATGTATAAGGAACAGAGTTTAGATTAATTTATTCTATCAAAACAGTGAACATATAAAATCGACATGTTTGTATTGTCTTGGTGAAGAGACATGCCTCGATCCAGTTGTTTTGATTTATAGAGAAATTAGCTATAAAAATCAACAGTTAGTGGTATGTTTCTAGCCAAGGAAAGGGCTTTGGTATTTGCCAAGAGAAACATTAGTATTCATAATAGATGGAATAGGGGCTCTCCCCACCTAGGAAATTGAGAGGGCATCTAGTTATCAGAAAATACTCAAGATCTCCATAGAGAAGAAATCAAACCAATATGTTTGCTGCTGTCAAGAATCCCTCACTTAGGTTCATGACCTTGATATCATCAACATAGTTATTACTGGCCTTACAGATGTCCTGTACATAGAGAGTTTTTTTTAGTGAGTTCTATTTGTATGAATGAAAGGGATTTCATTGCATCATTTCCACAGATGTAAACAATGTAATCTAATCACGTTCACTCTCTCTTAAATATAAAGTTATATAGAATCATTGAAGCTATGGTGGAATTCTATGCTGAATATATTTAGGCTTGGACTATGTATATGTGAGTGTGTTTGGTGTGTGTGTGTGGGGGGGGGAGATTTGCATGTATTTGTAGTGGTCAGAAAAGAGTTTGGGATTGCTTAGAGGGAGCATGAACTACAAGGGGATACTAGTTGCCTAATGTAGTTGTTCAGAATTGAACTCAAGTACTTTGGAAGAGCAGTAAACTTTCTTAACCCCTGTAAGAAGCCTTAATCCTTAGTAAGAAGCCAAGAACTGGACAACATCAGTGTACTGGCTCAGTTTTCTAGCAGAAATCCATACCTTCTCCTTATATTCAACAGCTATTGCCTACTGGGAAAAGTACATATCATCATATTGTCCTTCTTATATTCTCCTCTTCATTGAGAAATTTTATTACTATATTTATCTCATTGCTTTTTGTGTGTCTATTTAAATTGTTAATTTAAACTGGGTTTAAACGACTGGGTTTGCATTTGTCAGGTATATATACATAGAAGTTCGCGTTCCCTCTAAGCAATCCCCTTTTCTCTTTAAAATAAGAACCCCATGTCTAATTTCCTTTGTATATTTTTTTCACTACTATTTATAACAACTTGTAACCAACACTGTAAACAAATACAAACATCCATAATTTACATTTTGGAAACTTGGGTGTACAGGGAGGGTCTTCCTTAATCAAACTTTATTTTCTTTAACCAGGAATAAATCCATAGTTTCTCATTTTCTGTGGAAGTAAAAAAGAAAACCTCTTCTCTAAAGTAATATATCTTTTGATTTCAGTTTTAAACATCAACTGATCTTAGAAAACATCACCATAAGAAGCTATGTTTGACTCTGTTCCCTTGTGGTCCTTATTAACAGAAACTTTAAATACATCATTTACAACTTTTTGCTTAGACCTAGGCTTCTGTGAAACTGCAGGAATGAGTCATTTTGGAGTTTAACATGCCTTCCAAAAGCCATCCATTTAAAATTCAAAGCTACATGCTACTCTGGGGCATCTCTTAACCAAGGCTGACTTGAGAGACACAACTTGGAAGCTGTTTTTGGCTTTAATTCTGCATTCTAGAACCCTTTTTAATCTCTCTCCAGCTTCATGTGGGTATATATCACCCACGTTGGGCTGCCATTTATAGTATTGTTTCTGACCCATTTCTATCCCAACCTCATAGCCAGAAATTTCCTGCCTACAGTCTCATAGTCACAATGAAACACACAGATGCTTATAAGAATTTTATGCTGATTGAGCTGGGGCCCAAGCATATAACTAGCTAACTCTTTACCCTTGAACTAACCCATGATTCTTATCCTGTTTAGCCATGAGGCTCAGAACCTTTTTTCAGAGCACCATAGCTGACCTCTGCATCTTCTGGCTTGTCTGGTAACTCTGGCATTTCTTCTGTTCCCAGAGTTCTCTTAGTCTGGTAGCCCTGCCCACACTTCCTTTCTGCCTTTGGGCAATCAGCATTTTTATTAAGCTAATAGGCAGGAAAATTATTAACAATGTAACATAACCCCATTCCAAGGATACTGAATCCACTTGTGTGAATTAATAGCTTTTCTATACACAAAGGAGAAAAATACAGAGAAAGAAATCATTAACATATTCACATTGCAAATAGCCTTGAAGACCATAAAATATCTAAAAGTAAACATATAATAAAAATGTCAAGTCTTTGAAGAAAAGATAAAGGATACCAGAAAATAGAAAGACACCCCATGCTCATGGATTCTTAGAATGAATATTTTGAAAATGACAAATTTACCAAAAGCTACTTAGAGACTCTGCAATTACAACCAAAATTTGTTCAATTCTTCACAAAAACAGAATGTATATGGAACCAAATTCATATGGAACCAAAAAGACCTTGGATGACAAAAACAATCCTAAACAAAGAACAATGTTGAAAAGATTTCTGTCCCAGAGCCATATATCTAAACCAATATGGTATTGGCTCAAAAAACAGAAATGCAGACCAGTGGAACATAATTGAATATTCAAACACTATTTCACATAACTTGATCAATTAATTATTCAATAAAGATGCCTTAGCACAAGCTGGAGAAAGGAAGCACCATGGATAGCCTATCTGTAAGACAATTCAGTTTGATACTTATATAGTACCTTGCACAAACACTATCCACAGTGAATTTAAAAACCTAAACCTAAATACAAAACACTAAACCTCCTAGAAGAAAACAAAGGGATTATCATACAAGGTATAGGTGTAAGGAAGGACTTTCTGAATAAGACTGTTTGCCTAATAATTAATGCCAATTGACAAATGGGGTTTGATTTAAAAAAAAAAAAAAACAACCAAACAAACAAACAAAAACCCAAAGCTTCTGCAGAGTTAAAAGAAACTCCAGGGTGAAGTGGAAGCCCACAAGATAGGAGACAATCTGCTAGCTATATATCCGACAGAGGATTAATACCCATAATACATAAAAAGCACACTAATACTAATACTACTACTACTACTACTACTACTACTACTACTACTAATAATAATAATAATAATAATAATAATAAAACATGGTTTAACGAGGCAAAGAATCCATTTGTGGGTAAGTTTGCTCCTGCTTAGGCATGAAGTAACAGATTATTTGTACTTACAGAGTTAGTCAAAGCATCTAATTTTTATATAATGTATAGAGAAAATATAGAAGAGCCACTTAATTTTATATAAATTTTCACCCCACACCAAAAATCATGACATTTTCTAATTAACAGAAGGAAAAGTAATTCCAATTGTCTCAAGCTGGAGAATCCATTCTGTATCTGTGATGTCACAGACTATTCCAAAACACTATCCACATGTTAACTCTGGGTAATGGAACTAGAAACATGGTATAGCCACAGAAAGAATGGATTTCAGCACTTCATGTGTATTTCCCATACCACAAAATTAAAGGATACCTGGATATTATAAAACCAACAAAAAAAAAAATACTCCACAAACCCACTAATTTAAAACTAAGGATATAAATAAAAATATATTTCATATGAATATTCTTAAATTTTTAATTCCAAAGAATTATTTGGTTCAACAAAAATAGTTGTGAAGAAATTTAATAATTACTTATCACAGCCATACATTTAATGTTTTATAAGTAAAGAAAAAGGCAGAGAACACTGATGAGTTATTGAAAAAATAAGAACATCTTTGAGAGAATTGTATTATCCAACTCCAAGGTTCACTCTAATGAGTATAAGTAAGTACATATGAGAATAATGTGAGGCCAGAGGCTTCGTGAAGAAGAGGAAAGTTATCTGAGAGATAATTTGAATTTTGTTTAATATACTATACCGTATGGCTCAGCATTTGTGCCCCTGGGAATTTATTCATTTAAATTAAATATAAACAATTATCTCTGGAAATCTTGACATATAAATATTTATAGTAGTTTTGTTTTTGATACAAAGAAATTTACTCAGCAGTAAAAAAAATTATGCTGTCAAAAACAGAAAGCCATCAAGTAACTTAAATTTATATTGCTAGCTCTGATAATTGCTTGTATAATTCCAACTACATTATACTCTTGAGAAGGCCAAGCTTTAAAATTATTTACTGAGGGGTATTTCTATTGGTCTCTGGTAGGGCATATGTATGTGTTTGTGTGTGTGTGTACTCTTATTTTGTTTGCTCTCAGTATTTCTTCATTATCTAATCTTATAATGAACTACACAAATGATTCACAGCAGTTTTGAATCCAGTCTTTTTGCTTCATGGTTGTAGTTCAATATTTCATTTCTCAGAATACATTTATTTTTTTTTTACTTAGACAAATCAACATTTTATTTGAACAATGTTGACATAACATTACACATAGCACATTAAAGCCAGCCATGTGCTTTGACAAAATTTTCAACAGTGCAGGGGAATTTGTCATGTAAGGTAAACAACAAAAAAAAGCCTAAATAAATTTCACACGGTAAATTTAATGCAGTCTGTTTTCTTATATTATGCAATTAAGCTATGATTTAATAGCAATACCTGGAGTAACAGTATTAAAAATTAAGCAGTAGTCTTCCATAAAATATATACTTGATATTTAAGGAAAATTAAATTAAAATATATTTTGAACTAAATATGAATCCTACAGTTGTGAGGTGCAGATAAAACATAAAACCAAATGATCTAAGTAGAAAATTATAATAAATCAAGATATTAGTATAAGGAGAAAATATACAACAAAACAAAATAGGACCTCAAAGCAACCATTTAAAAGGTCACATAGGTGGACTGGTCAATACATCATGAGAAATGTTTTAATATCCATACTTACTTACTTAATTAAATTCACTACATTACAATGAAAATGAAAATATACAACAGATTATTTACTAGACTGCAAAAAAAATTTTGATGCATTTCATAGTAATATAATTAAGTATTTTTAACTGGTTAGGCATTCTACAGAATGCCTACAGCAACTATAGAGTGCAGTTAAAAATTAGGAAACCTCCCATAGGAACAGTGTGAAGTCCACTATATCTACTTTTATTTAGTATAATGGTAGAAATACCAACCAATGTAAAAAGGCAAGAAAAGAATCAAACAAAAGAAGAAATAGCAGAGAACATAGGTCATCATGTGACACTAATGATGATATTAGGAAAACCAAAAGAGTATTAAGATAAATATTAGATTTGGTAAGCATATTAAGTAATTTCAATTATTACTAGTTATATGACTAGGTATATAGTCAAGAACCAGCAGTCAACTGTATTTGTGTACAGGGCAAATGAGCACACTGACAAAGGGATAATTATTACATGGTATGGAGGCCAAATAACCAAGTATAAAGAGAATATAACATAAGCTACTCAGGACTTTCACATTCTAAAAATGTACATTAACTGTTATTAAGATCACAACAGAACTCACAAACAAAAAAAAAATATACCTAATTTATAGGTTGAAAGATTTTGTATTAAGATATCCACTCCTCCCAAGATAATCTACAAATTCAAAGATATTTGAATCAAAATTCAAACATCAATTTCCTAATTCTTTTAAAATAAATATAGATGTTTTTATTTAAAATGTATTTTTTCATGTATATCCCTTCTTACACTCACTTCCCTCCACCCAATCCTTCCCAGTCCTCCCTCAACCTCCACTCCCTCATCTCCCCATCCACTTCCCAAGGAGGGCAAGGAGTCTCAAGGTGGGTCAGTTCAGTTGGTGTATCCATCTGAGGTAGGTCTGATTCCCTCATCCCTGTATGAAGGCTGAGTTAAGTGTTCCTCTGTAGGGAATTGGTTCCAAGGTGCCAGTCACTCCAACATCAGGATCAGTAAACTACACACCACACTACACTCTTTGTTCTCTAAGTTTCCTTGGTTGCAGTGTTTTATCACATCAATAGAAGTGTAAGTAAGAAGGTATGTTGGGCATATTTGGAAGCCAGAAAGATCTCAAGTGTTTTACTCTGGTGCTCTGAGTTTTATTTATTGAATAAATATTATTATTCCATATTATTATTACCAATATCTTTTACTGAACCTGAATTTTGTCATTTTGCCTAGGCTTGCTGGCCCAGAATCACTAATGTACCTCCTTGTACAGACAGGCAAATCGGGGTTATAGGTGACTTGGTCACTGTTGACTTTTACATGAATGATAGAGATTTGAACTCAGATCCTTTCACTTTCAAGAAAGTAAACTTAATCTCCAGACCACATCCTAGGCTCCTGCTCCTTCTGTTTTTATTCAAGACCTAAATCCTGGGGCTGGAGAAATATCTCAGTTCAGAGCAGTTGTTCTTACAGAGGATCAGCATTAAATTCTTAGCACTCACATGGCAGCTCACAACCATCTTTAAGTCCAGTTAAAAAAAAATCTGAAGCTACCTTCTCACCTCTGTGGGCAACAGAAACCCACATGCTGTAGAAACATACATTCAAGAAAACACTCTCACATAAAGCAAATATTTTTTAAAGTTTTTAAATAAATAAAAAACGAACTACCATTTTTATACAAACTGATACAGAACTGATGATGGTGTCAACAAAACAGACTCCAGGAAATAATTGTTATTACTAGCAAGTACTTTAATATCATACAATTACACATATCTTATATATTTATAAATAAGTGGTGCCCTTGGAGTCTATTGAATAGACTTTAAATTTTATTTATTGATATCGTAATAAGTAACGGCATGGGCATTATTGTTTGCATTAACATAAATACCATTATTTAGAATCACACCTTTACCACACTCTTCCATTTATGCTCTCTTCTTTCCTAATCATTTATCTTTAGATCAGTGAGATGATTACTAGCATTTACTTTTGTTTAAACACTTTTGAACTAATGGATCAATGTTCAAGACTTTTCTCTTCCTTGAGCCAAGATTTACAAAGCAATGTTTTTCTTCACAGATTCTTGATGACATTAGATGCAAGGAGAAGTGAAGACTGTGTCCAGAATGTCTGTAGCTTCCGATTAGACTAGAGGATGCACTCGTTTACAAAGCTGTGTGGTTTCCGAGAAGATGCTAAAGACATTCAACACAGAGAAACAAGGAATATTTTTCATTTGTGGATCTTAAGCTGGCTGTAAATTTATCTTATTTTATTAATTATAAAAAGTCAGGAATGTAAAGTCAAAATGAAATTGCATCCCATAAGGTTTAGCTAGGCTTCAGAGGTTGTAGTTATAGACAGATAAGGTAAGCTCAACCTCATTCTAGCTACATAGTATATGAGAACCAGAAGGCCATGTTTATACAACAAAAAGAGCTGATACTCAGGAGTTAAGACATAAAAAAAATTATTTATTTATCCATAAAGAATTTCACATACTAATATCACATTCATTCTCCCACTATCACCTATCTTTAATTCCCCCAGTATACTTTCACTCCTCAAATTCATACCTTATGATTTTTATTGTTACATATGCACATATACATATCAATTTCATAAATACAACCTGATTAGTTTGGTAAATGTTGCATGCACACACACACACACACACACACACACACACACACACACACACTACACACTATACACATATGCATTGAGGCCTGGTTACATTGGATTGGAGAATCTATCAGGGGTCTCATCCCTGGAGAAAACAGATTCTTCTTCTCTTGACAGGCATTATTCTCTGTAGTGTTTATCTAGAAGTGGGCACTCACAAGACTTTCCCTATCAACACTGATGTGCCAGCGGACAGTAGCATTATTTCAGGTCTTGTTTCAATAAGAATATTGTTGAGATTTACTAGATATGGCCTCCAGATAATATATAGACAATATACCCACAAAGCAGACACGTTGATCCCATGGCTCTTGTTTCCTGGTTGTATCATAGGTTTATAACTGATGTTGAGTATATCATATTCAATTATCCTCCACATTTTTTGAGCAATTGTGGTTCTGAGACAAGTAGTTTCTGTGGTGAGGTATAAATAAAACTAAACTAGAGATATTTGAAAAAGCCATAGGAAAACATTATTTTATATGTTTTATTTTACAATTATATGTATCTGAATGCATATGTATACATATGCATGCATATAAAAATATAGTATAAATGAAGCCACACTACAGGGGTAACAGTATCTATCAAAGCTATGAACTGTCTATAGACAGTGAACATGTAAAACATTCTTCTGAGTTGCTGGCTCGGGATTCCAAGCAAC
This sequence comes from Phyllotis vaccarum, assembly GCA_033318265.1. Taxonomy (NCBI): domain Eukaryota; kingdom Metazoa; phylum Chordata; class Mammalia; order Rodentia; family Cricetidae; genus Phyllotis; species Phyllotis vaccarum. The sequence continues at coordinate 48,116,204 of JARWLC010000012.1, read as the reverse complement.
ACTCCAAAACAATACAGACTTTGTAATGACCCTTGGTTACATCCCAGAAAGTGAGGATAAGATTCTATTGGTGAAAACACCACCTACTTTGCGCATAGGATTTGGAGGATTGAGTTAGAACTTACAATGGAGACTTCTCCCTGGGGACTGTCTCTATATCAAAGTTACTATGAAATTTTGCCAGAGGATAAAAGTAATCCATAGTCTTTCCCAGCTGTAACACTTATGAATCACAATAATTATCAGGCTGACAAGATATTATTTTTAAAAATGTGCAATATTGACACTGAAAACCAGCATATCTAGGTTAGATAAGGCTTCAACAATACATGATACTGCAAACCTGATCTGCTTCCCTTGGATAGTGAGTCTGAGACCCTAGAGGAGAGTATACTTCTGCCACTTTGGTAAATCAGCATTATCTAGAGCTGCATTCTAAATGATTGTCATTTTCCCTGCAAGTAAGTATAGCTCAAAACTCTCATGAAAGAAGCTTTCCTGTTCTTATAGCTTCATCCTTAAATTTCTAATGTTTCTTATATGTGCCTTATACTGAAATATATTTATAACTAGCATGTAATACATGTATAATTATTTATTATATATTCATCTACAAGGTATACCATTGTTGAAACCCTGTCATAGACACAAAATTTTTTAATTTTTAGTGGAAAGACTCGTGAAACTAAAGGACTTTTTCAAATAGCCACGTTGACACGGATATACAAAGACATTTTCCTAAAATTTTAGACACATGATAGTTGTCCTTATAATATTCAATGGCAATAAAGAAAGGATGAGTAAGCTTGGGTTTCAAAACTGCTAACAGCCCCATTAAAATTTATGTTGAAATTACTGAGGACATTCCCTTGCTAACAAGAAAGTGCAGATTTCAAATGATAAGTGGCCTTGGAAGTAGGTCCGTCTCTTATGGAAAGAAGGTTTATGGTGAGCTGTTAACTCAACTACCTCTGCATCATAGTACTGAAAAGTAGTTCAGTTTCTGATGGATCGGAAATATTCCAAGGGTCAAATGGATTTGAAGAAAGTATATTTTGTGAGACACACATAAATTAACAGTCATTTCATAGGCTTTCTGGAAAACTGGTGAGCCAAGCTTCCCATGGGTTGTATTCCCATGAATAAAAGAGCAAAATTTTTGTAGCATAAAAGTCCAAAAATAATAGGACACTTTTGAGAGACTGTTCATTTATCATACAAAAATATATCTTTGGCTGGGAATGGTGGCACAGGCCATTGATACCTGTAGTCTGGAGGAGTCAAAAAGATGAGAATCTCTGAGTTCAGATGCAATCTGGTCTACATAGGAAGTTCCAAGCCAGAACCTCATTGAAGAGGAAAGGGAAGGGAAGGGGAGGGGAGGGGAGGGGAGCAGAGGGGAGGGGGGAAGGGGAGAGGGGAGGAGGGGGGCAGGGGAGGGGAGGGCAGGGGTGATGGGGGGAAGGGAAGGGAAGAGAAGGTTGTTTCTAGGAAATTCAGAAAATGGAGACTTTCCTTTACATATGATCTAGTTGAATTTAGGAGCAAGAAATTCATAGATAGCTCAGAAACAATGGTATGAGAAATTCAAGCAATATTCTAATTCAGATTTTCATAAATACAAGAGGTACCTTTTAGAATTATGTTTCTAAAAATGTATATGGAGATTAATATTCTCAGAGAAGAAAGCAAGTGATTAAAAGCCTGCAATAAATTGATGTCCAACTGGGATTTGGAATGCCCACCAAGATGGGAAAATTTTTCTATTATTATGAATACAGTTTTGGCTGCAACATAGAAACTTAGAGGTTTCATTGTTACTGATTTTTAACAGTCTGCAATCAGTTCATTATTGGCTGTGATCCAGGGGTTATTTGATGTTTTTAAATTACTAGGTAATTTGTGATTCAGAGAAATTAATTTTCTGTGTTACTTTTTGTAGGCAGAGAATATGGGCTGCATAATTTGTTTCTTTATAAATTATTTACAGTTTTGAAAACTATTTACAATGAGAATTTGTATTTTTCAGGCACTAGAAAGGAGTATATTATTTACTTACATGGAACAAATATATATAAATATGAAAATAGGCTGTGTGACTGATAAACAAGGGCATTTTCCTCTCTTTTTTTCCCCCCTGTCTTTTTCTTTTAAACCTGTGTTCAGATTTTGGGCAATAGCAGGAGATTATATAAAATCTGAGGTGAAGAATACATGCTCTTGTTTCTTCCTTTTCATACACATATGTGAGTATGTGTTATGACACGGGATAGCTCCCAGGGAGACCTGGCAGGTAGAAGCAAAGCGAAGGCCAGCAATGAGTAAGTCATGAGGGTAGTAAAAATGTCATGACTAAGAGCCACTAATATATCTTAGTTAAGGGATCCTCCCATTGAACATTTCCTCTGCTTTTTAACCTGTGGATTCTGAAATGTGTTCCCAGAGTCAAATTTAATGTTTTTAGAACTTTGAGCTTTATGATTAGTTGTTGTGCTCGTCCTACTACTTTCTCTTCTGCTGTTAGTCAAAATTAGCTATTGTTGGTATTAATAATCACCAGGAACTCATTAAAAAAGGTTAGTAGTTATTAAGGGGTTTATAGGGAAACACTCACTGATACAAGAGATTAAACAGTTGTGCTGTTCCTGGAAAGCTGGACTGGTCCACACAGTTGAAGTTCAGAGGGTCAGGTCCTCCATCCAAGAGCAAGAGAGAAGGGAGAAGAGGAGGGAGGTGTTCGTGCACCTGCTCTTTATTATTATTTTCTCATTTTATTAATTTATTAAAAATGTCATTTTTATCTATGTTTCCCCTTGCTTCCCCTCCCTTACCTCCTGCCAATCCCTCTCAGTCATACTTCAGCCCCCCCTCTCCATTCTCTCATTCCCTCCCCACAAAGGACAAGAAGTCCCAAGGTGGGCCAGCTCAGTGTGGCACATCTATTCCAGGCAAGTCCAATTTCCTCATCTCAAGGTCAAGGCTGGGTTATGTGTTCCTCTGCAGGGAGCTGGCTCCAATGCCAGCCCACGAACAGGAACACTGTCTGATCCCACCCCTTGAGGCTCCACATACTGTCCATGCCAATGGACAGTTGCCTCTCCTTAGAGGGCCTAGCTCCTTTTCCTGATAGATCTCCAGTGGCTATTCTTGATTCAGTGAGGTTCCCCAGAGCTCCAGCTAGCCATAATTGTAGGAATTTTCCTCATAACCCCTATCCACTTGCTCATACAGACTCTATTCCCCTAATCTTAGCTGAACCAGGAGCTCGGTCCAGTGCTCAGCCATGAATCTCTGCCTCCACCTCTATTCATTGTTGGATGTAGGTTCTGTAATGATACTTAGGGTGGTTATTCATTTGATTATAGGGGAAGTCCTGTTTAGGCATCCCCTCCGCTATTGGCTGGAGACTTAGCCAGGGACATCCTGTGGGTTCTTGGAGGTTTCCCTAGCACACGGTCTCTTTCCAAACCCATGTGCACCTGTTCTTAAACTGATCCTCTGGCTAAGCTTCAATTACTAAGACTTCAAGGCCTAATTCCACTACAATTAGCATCATTAGTTTTTGAGAGAAGCATTTTCTAAACAATTTTAGTAGACTCAAAATATAAATGGTTGTCAGTGGCCTAAGTATCTTATAGTCAGCAGGATCTGCCTATCACATTTACTCTGATACATAAGATTTGGAGGTCTTATTACTTTGTAACTTTATGCTTCAGGTCAAAAGTGTGGAGGAGGTATCAGTATGTCTAAATATAGTGTTTGAGTCATTTTGGGGGCCTGAGCCACGGCGGAAAGCTAAAGAATCCTGGGCTGCAGGTCTCTGGGTCTGGACTTCTGGCTGCCAGGGACCAAGAAACCTTATTGCAACAGATGGCATCCCAACATGGGCCGAATATCCACATAAAGCCTGAGAAAGTTTAAAAAGGGTTTTAGCACAGAAACTGAGCCAAAGCAGCTTTCAAATTGTATATCGGAAGCCGGTCATTGTACAGATAAAGCGCGGCATCCTGGCCACATTCAAGATGGCGCCTGTGGACTGGTGGCAGGGAGTATAAGCTGCAACCAGATGGGTTCCTGAAATTTCACAGAAGACTCAGTAGCATATGATTGATTTAAGGTTTCTGTTTATTTTGAACAAAAAGGAAACAAAGACAGCTTCTTGGTAGCAGCATTTTCTTGGGTCTGCTCTGTTTGCTGGTGGTGAACAGAGTAAGTTTTTAAGAAAACTTACTGATTTAGATTTATCTGCAAAAACTATGTGACTCTTAAAGAGAGTGTGAGTAAAAGCTTTTCTGGTTAGAAGATGATTAAGGATTCACAATAAAACAGAGCTAGATAAAAAAAAAAAACCCTGTAAACGGGTTACAATGCGTATCAAAGGTACATAGGATTCAGAGAGAAAAGAAAGAGGGTAGAGAAAGTCTTTAAAAAGAGAAATAGAGTAATAAAAATATAATAACCCACGTAAATATGGAAAATAGACAGAAAATCTGGATTTTGGTTATTATTGTGTCTTCTTTTATTTTTTTTAAATATTGATGAGTAACTGTAGAAAGACAATGGCTTGCAAAGGCTAAACTAAATAAGAATATATATTTTAAAGGTATTTTGATTTTGAAATTTGTGTCTAAGCATTTATTGCTTTGGAAGAGTTCTGCTTTTGTTTCCACAGAAGATGAGAACCTATGGATTGCTTCCATGCAAATATGGTTTCATCAACAAAGACCCCTTGAAAAAAAAAATCTCTGATGGGAAGAGATGGCCATATCAGCTTTAGGGCTGCAGACTATGATCCAGTCTCAAGAACTCATGAGATTTTCAATGCCCCGTAATCAGGTAATCAGCAGGAAGTAGTAATGGAAAACTGCACCCAAATTCCCAAAATATTTTTTATAAATGTTTGTTTACATTGTAAATGGTTAATGATCATAGTTAATCTCTTCTTAAGAAGAAAAAGGGGATGTGACATCTGAATGAGTTTTAAAAATTAGATAATTAAATTTACTTAGATCAGGAAATCAGCTGTTAATCTCAAAATGTTTTACATTGGTATGGATTCTGATTTAGTGATACAAATTTAAGGTCAATTCTCTTATGCTGTATGTATTTTTATACTCTCATTTAAGATATGATGTTTATGTAACTGATTTAAAATTGTTATATATAATTAAGAAATGCATGCTAGTTAGATTTTTAGGTATATAAAGATATAACTCAATTAGATAGGTAATCTTCAAACACTTATAAGACCTACAGAATATGGCATTTAAAATGTTTTAAAAACTCAGACTTTTCTGGACAGTGAGACAGGTCTGCTCCACAACATAGGTAGGAGAAGCAGAAGAAGTAGGTAATCAGATGAACAGACACAGTCCTGGGATTATGTTACATTGTAAATAATTGTTTCGCCTACTAGTTTAATAAAAATGCTGATTGGCAATAATTTACTTCAAGATAAAAATGGGCATCAAAGAAACTCTGTATAGTGTCTACTTTCTTTGTGGCATTGGTTAGCCACTAGACATGAACCTGTTCTTATATTGACTGTTTGACAGTATACTATTTAAACTAGACATGCAGGTTCCATAGGAAAATGACCTCTGAACTTTGGCAGAACAAGCCGAGATGATCCTTCAAGTTACTACTTTGTAGAGAAAACTGTCAGACATTCTTCAGGACTCAAAGAGAAGCAACTGATAAACTATACCAGAATGGGCAGAACAGATTTCCTGCTTTACTGAAATGAAAAGAGACTTTGGGCCTGTAGGCTAAAGATGAATGCCCCAACTTTATAAAAAACTTTGGGTGACTGTCCAGGCAGATAGGTGTCATCTCTGTCATTTCCAGATTTTGGAAGTCGCTTGCACTTCTGATTTACTTGTGTAAATATATCCTTCTGTGGTCTTTGATGTAGTTGAAGATTAGATAGTTATAGGTAAAGTTTTTCATAGTCATTTGAAAGGTATATTGGATATGAAACTTTAGATACATAAAGAAAATGTAGATGATAGAGTATTTTCTTTAATTTTGTTAAATACAAATTGACTAGATATTGTAACTGTAATTCTTTCTTGATGGCTATTTTGTTAAATGTAATTTTGCTACGTTAAAATTGAAACCTTCCTTTTTGATTAGACAGAAAGGGGAAGGTGATGTGGGAATGTCTTTCTGTATGCTGTGAATATCAATCTTTAAATAAAGGAGCTGTTTTGGCCCATGACAGACACCATAGAAAATATAGGAGGGGAAATCACAACATAGGTAGGAGAAGCAGAGCATCATCTGGCAGACCAAGCCAGCTGCCCAAGAAGAAACATGTAAGGAACACAGATGAGCCATGGGCCACGTGGCAGGACAGATTAATGGAAATGGGTTGAGTTAAGATATAAGAGCTAGCTAGCAATGTGCCTGAGCCATAGGCCAAACAGCATGAAGTTAATATAAGCGTCTGAATCATTTTTGGGGGGCCAAAGCAGCTGTGGGTGGCTAAGGGTCTGGGGCTGCAGGTCTGTGGGTCTGGACCTCTGACCTCCCTTGGCTAAGAAACCTCATTGCTATTTATAACTTTCCTGTGTTCCCAAATAACAATGAAAAGTCAGAAGAAGTAGGTAATCAGATGAACAGACACAGTAGTGGGATTATGTTACATTGTAAATAATTGTTTCGCCTACTGTTTCAATAAAAATGCTGATTGGCTAAAGGCAGACAGGAAGTGTGGGCAGGGCTACCAAATTAAGAAACCTCTGGAAACAATAGAGCAGAGCAGAAACACCAGAGAAGCCAGCAGATGCAGAGGACAACTATGCTGCTCTCAGAAAAGGTACAGAGCCCCATGGCTGAACAGGATACAAATCATTGGTTAGTTTAAGAGCAAGAGCTAGCTAGCAATATGGCAGAGCCATAGGCTGATCAGCATAAAATCAATACAAGCGTCTGTCTGTTCCTGTGGGACTGAGGGACTTAAGGACTGTGGGTCTGCAGGTCTGTGGGTCGGTGGGTCTGCGGGTCTGGAACACAGACCAGAAACATTATACTACAAGACACTATTTCTGCTCCAGCAAACCACACTAGCATGAAGTGCAGATTTATCTCTCTCATTATGACCTTAATTTGTATTCTGCATTCTCGGAACCCAGGTAAGTCTGAACAACAGTCATGTTAGAAGAGTTATGGAAATAGAGTACATCAAAGTTTTTTCCTGGAATAAATGAAATAAAAAATGAATTGCATTCACTTCAAGCTATTTTGTCTATTCAAGATGCTATGAGAAAATATCACATATGGGGCATTGACAAATTCATTTAAATTCTTTTTCATAATTCTAGAAATACAAAGGAAAATAAAATAAGATTAAAGGATAGACTGATGCAGTATCAGATGAGAGCATCACTGTATTCCATTTTCATGTTAAAAAAAAAAAAGAATGATCTATGTGTTCTATATGGAGCAGGAGGAGCCAGCAGAGAAGGGTAGACCCATTATATCTCAGGCATCCCCTGGAGGTGTCCTTAGTGTTTCTGTATTAAAGGTTAAGGTTGAGGATGACACTTCCTCAATTTGTCCCAGTTTTTCTCCGATTTTCACTGCTGTTTCAAAAGGAGTTACATTTGGGGATCATTGGTTTGAAGCAGGAAGTAAATTACCAAAATTGAAATACAAAAAGAATATATTTTACTATGGGTACATTTTTACCTTGAAATGAGTACATGTTTTTAAAATCACAGTTCAAATAAGTTTAGGTCTCTTAGTTTCAGAAAACCTAGGTATATTAGTTTCAGAAATTCCATGCTCTGATAGGACTAAGGGAGAACTTCACAAACCCTCCACCCAAAAATATGAATCATTGCTACCAGTGTTTTTCACAGAAGACAGGCCAGCAAAAGCAGATGATATGGTTTAAGGAAAAACACTATACTACACACACGTGCACACATATCCTATACTACACACACACACACACACACACACACACACACACACACACACACACATCCTGTAATAGATACCCACTCCACACACACACACATACACACACACACAGATACACATCCTATACTACACACACAGACACACATCCTATGCTACACACAGACACACATCCTGTACTATACACACACACACACATACACATAAACACACATATACAAACACAAGCAAGCATACACTCACATAGACTCATGCATGCGTGCACATGCATGAAGAGGCATACACACATAGAGTCGTTGTACTGGGGTATGAGAACTGTGAAGGTGCTGTTTCACCAGTTTTACTAACTTGACACTGAATCCTTTACACTTCCTCAGCACCTAACGTCCCAAAGTTGTCCTTCATGATGCCACTTCTCCAGTTTCTCAAACCCCAAAAAGAAGTATGATGTTGCCAATGCCCCAAAAAATAAAAACAGAAGCTGAATTTTCCCACGGATAGCTCAACACTTTTTTGTAAAAGTGTTAGATTTATCTGAGATATATCTAGCTATCTTAAATGAATCATGTGTCAAGGAAGGAGGGTGATTATAATATTTTTTAAGTCAATGTGAATAATGAGGCATTTGCAATAAAGAAATTTTTTTCCAAACATTGAAGGCATGTTCTAAAATGCTAAGCAAAATACAAATGTCATTATCCACTTGAGGTTCACTTGATTGCTAACAGAAACAGATACGTTCTCCTGTTCTTTTACACTGAGAAATAACAAGGAATGAAAATGTGCCACTTACAAACATAAATCAATCGCATTCCAAACAGCCCAATCATAGCCACTTTAGCCCCACACAGAGGTGTGCTTACAGTCAATCATAGCTTCACATGGAGCTCATGGCCCTCATATATGCCATCATTGGATGTTGTAAGATTTGGGGGAAGTTCATATCTTCCTTAATTTCAAGCAGATTCATTTATGTATGTCAGTCTGTATGCCTTTTATTGGATCTTATTAACCTGCCAAGGAAAGCACACTGTAAACCTGAATGTCAGTAGAGAAATTAAAAATCTCTTTTCTTTGCTTTACATGTTAGAAAAGTCATTCCTTACTTTGTTATCAGATGATGTTACTTAAAGTTTTCATAGATTTCATCTTCAGATTCACAAAGTCATTTTTTTATTTTTAACTGTGTGAGCAGCATGCTATGAGTGAGTCTGTGTTTAATATTCCCAAATATAGATGCTGAATACATATATATTTATAATATCAAGTGTTTTCCCTGTTTATTACATTAATTTGAATGTCAATGTTACATTCCTAGCATGTAATCTAAATGTTTATGAATTAGTAAGCAACACACACAAGCATGCACAAATCTCTCTCTCTGGGTGTGTGTGTATGTGTGTGTGTGTGTGTACACAAGTTCTCACACAGTTTGCAACTGGGCAGGGATACTTAGTTCTAATTTATTATATTTTAGTGCAATTTCAGTTATGATAACTTGACTTAAACAGAACTGTTGTTGGCTCTTCCTGTTCTGGAAAGCATCTCTACATTAATGGTCTTTCTATATGAAATGTTTGATAATATTTACAAAAAACTGTCTGAGCATATAGTTTTCTTTGTCAATGTCTTTCAGTTATAAAATCATTGAATATATATAAAATACTTAATGTTTAATTTTCTTGTTTGTTTTATTGGTGTTTCTAAGGCATTTACCCATTGAGTCTAAATATTGTATATCTCAGCTTCAAGTGGATTTCAATATATTATAAAGGATTTTTAATATTAGACTTGGAGTGATTCTCCTTTTCTACTTGATAATGGATAACATGGACTATGAGCCTCCCATCCCCGCACACACACCTTGTTAAAGGAGCCATGGAAGTTTGTTGATTTTACTAAACTTTCCAAATGACACTATAAATCCCCCTTGTTGAGTCCTATCACTGTTCCCATCATTTATGCTTTCTTTGCCTTTTTGAGGTACAGAATTCACACACATTCTCCCTGCTACTCTTCTGTAGGCTCCTGGTCTTAAGAATTACACATGATTTTTATGATTACAAGAGAATACAGCAAAATACGAAACTTTAGATTCATCACAGTCTACTGTAATGATCTGCTAGCACATATCCTTCATTTGTCTTAACTATTTTATTTAAAATTTTTATATGACACATTTTGATCATATTCTCTCTTTTTTAAAAATAAATAAATCATCTTCTGAATTTTAAAAGTTATGTTTGCTAGATCATTGTCCAAAGTTTTCTCTGTACATTATGGTGAACAAAAGACTCTTTCTTCAGTTGTAGCAATGTAAATTGTTGTTCTGCTTTAAAATTATTATTCTTAAATATTTAAAGCAGCAATTTTAGCTCAGGCAGTGATAACTTCAGTGTCTGAGAATTTTCATAGAATATTATTTTATAATCTTATGGTCACTAATTTTAAGATAGTGTCATATTTATTGATGCAAATAACTGTTTTATTTGTTTAAAGTATAGGGATATTGTAATTTTAACTTATTTAACAATTTTATAAATTGTGTATTTGTTGTTATTTCCTCCCTGCAGGCCATTGGTAAGCATTCATAAAGGCGTATAGAATTTCACAGGACATATAGATTATTTGATTTATTGCTCAACGAATTAAATGTTCTTACCAGTTCTAGTGCTGAAATTCTGAGGTGAAGCAAAGTTGCCCGTTTTGTTTTTTAACCTCTGTTAAAGCTCAAATACTTAGAAGTAAAACTTTAAAAAAGTGGCATTTTGAACAAGGACTAGAGTGTCAGTTGAGTATACATTGAGGACGTTCATTGGAATGTTTTTGTGTACAGGAATCTGATAGATTCATTCAATTCAAAATGAAAATATGTAGACTGATTCATATATAAACACATTTTGTTCACTCTAAAAAGTACATGCGATTAAACACTTATTCTGTACTCAGGCTTATGTAAGTAAGTAAACTTTTCCAAAAACTCGGATACTAAATTGTATGTGTGCACCAATTCAGTTGAACAGAAGAAACATAATAGCAGTATATGTGGCTCTGAGGAGGCAGAATTATAACATTCTACAAGGTAGAGTTTTGGCAAATTCAGAATAATATGTGTCAGTATCCTGAACCTAAAACTTCAAGTCAGATCTGGTGTAAAGAGAGTACACTCTCAATATGTGTGACAAATGGTGATAGAGGTGACGAAAAGGCTCAAAATAAAGGGTGATAAAACCTCACTAATGTTGACAAACAAACCTTCCAGGCAGCACAGTGCAGGTGGATGATATGGCTGGCAATATCATAAACCCCCATGTTTGTTCATTGCCTGCTTACAAATTAAGGACGTTAAGAAAAGAAACACATGGTCTCTAAGTCGAGAAGAATACGCTGAAACCACTGTAGTTGTAAAACAAGTTGCAGCTCTTTCATTAACCATGAGTACCCAAAGAAAAGCTCTTATTGCTTTACCATGGTGAATTTTATTTAGGAGTTTGCTAAGGAGCATTTGAGGCTGATGTCTCCAGCTCTAGCTGGCTGTAGCCAGGTTTCCTGGTAACAGATGATGTTTAAGGAGGATCAGTTGATTCTCATCAATGAAAATAGTAAATGACAAGTATCTCTTTATGATATAACCCTGTCTTGGGCAATGAAGAAAGGATGCTGCCATCGGCCCTTATCCCTATAAATAAGGAGAGATGGACAAAGGCTCACTGCTTTTGAATTACCTCTGTCAGTATGCATTGACGTTCACTGTGAAAGGGGCCCATCTGTGACTTCCATATTTCTTTAAAATTACAAATGGCATACAACGTCTTTATTTTCAAAGCACTTACAAATCTTATCTCTTTTCTCATCTCTAATATATTTTTGGACCTAATATGATAGCATTTTAATACATGGTTTTTAAAAATGTACCATTCAATGTAGCCAACATATCATAGGATCCTTTGGTTATTTGGCAGTTTTGACAGATATTATTGATTTGGCCAGCAACTGTAGCTAACTGGAAGGGGACAATGTGACAGTTTTATGTAACAAAAGGCACAGTGTCATGTCAACTGAACTAAATGTTGTACAATGTGACAGCAGGACAAAAAATCCTTTCAGACTTAATTTTCTGCTTCATTTTTTTTTTCTACCATCAATACTTAAGGCAGTTCAGTAGGTGACGCAAATTAGTGGGATGGAGCATAAGGTCTGTCCCTGACTCTGTGGCTGTACTTGACTTCTTCCAGGGCAGAGTTGCAATTATTTTTAAGGTGAATGAACAAGAAGAGCAGCTTATAGTAATCGACCTACCCCTATAGGAGAAAATATATCCCTTATCAAGATGTTTTATATATTTCACCTAGGTGGCTTCGGGGAAATAGATGAAAGGAAAAGATAGGCCATGCCTACAAGACACATTTGGTCGGGTCTTAAAAGCTACCACCGCTCTGCCTGTGGGGTACCTATAATTATTATGTGGAGCCGCTCTATGCCTGCTGCAGCGCATTGTTCAGCTAACACACCACCGGAATGAGAACAGTGGCTGCAGGCTGTGAGAGCACAAAGTGCTACTTTTCCATTTTGCTCTTCTGAGGATCTTGCATTGTGTGGAGGCCCTGAGCGACATCTTTGGCCTTCCTTGGGGCTCAGCAGATTGAATCAGTCATGCTGAGTTAAACAATGAGTGGAGGACACAACCCTAGCCATGCCTGCCATTTTCCTCTCCTAATTCAATCTACATTTAATCAATGAAAGTAATTTCTTGTTTGTTTAAGTGGACTATCCCATGGATCTTGAGGATTTCTGAAGCAGCACACTCTCACCTTGGCCTACCTTGACTTCTGAACTTCAACTATTGCTCTAGCACGCAGGTCAGAAACTCGAATTCAGAAGCCTCCCCACTGCCTATTTTTTTTTCCTGCGATTTTGCTGAATTATAATCATAGTGGAATTTGGGAGTGAAAAGATCTAAATAATAGACAGTAGAAAAATATTTTGAATGTGGAAGGAAACAGTGACAAGAGGAAAATAACAAGGTTGACTTTCTAGAATCCCAGGCAGAAAAGAAGCTTGAAATAACAGGCCTGGGCTCACGGGCCTTTATTCAAGTTATCTGTTGTTCATTTTGTGCCAATGGTTCAAAGGTTGACTTTTAGCCGATCAGTATCCTCATGACTTATGCAAGTTCAAGGTCTTTATTGATCGGCAGAGCTAATCTTAATCAAAATCTGTCTTCCTTTCCACTTTGAGTGATTAAATAAGTTCAAGAGAGCTTGACACAGAGTCTGAGTTTCTGTGAGTTTGTAGAAAAATGCTGATCTAAGCATTTTATAATTTGTCAATTTTTGCAGAAAGGAAACTAGAAGATAAAGTTGGGGGCAACAGATTTCTAGAACACAAGCAATTAATTATGAATCATGGGCAAGAAGGGTTACCATGGTGCTACAGTAGAGTATTCTTGATAGTTCTTTCTAAGATTATTGCTGTTAAAACATCGCATGGAAATGAAAAGACTTATTTAAAAATAGAAAACAGGAACCTGCCTGAGGTAAAATTTTGGAATAAAGGCTGAAATTGAAATCGGTCCTGGAAGCTTTGAAACCAATAAGAAAAAAATCCTCAGTGTAAAAAAACCTAAATTGTGAATAAAATGTAGATTTGTTGCAGTTTTGTAAAGTAGATAACAAACTAAGGTTTATATAGTACCATATATATTTTTCCATAAGAATAGTACCTACATGTCTCCACACCACCATCCCTCCAATGCAAACTGCTATGACTGATATACAACTACAGATGTAGATGTCAAGTGTGATGTCCGTTCTAGTCGGAACAGTGTATGACTTTAGAGCTGGTCTGCGTTTTCTTTCAGCTGTTTCTCACACATTCGCATTGTCATAGCGGAGGAAGAAAGTAAAGTTAAGGAATGGGACTTCCCCAGGACACACCTCTGCTCTCAGATATAACTCGTGGTTCATTTCTGCTAGAGCCACAGCACCCACCTGCTTAGCATCACACTTCTGTCAGCAAGCAAGGCACCTGCAGCTGCTAGATGAACAATGATGGTAGAATAAACACAAATGAGCAAAAGTAGGTTCCGAACTATGATAAATATAGGTGAGGATGGCCCAGATGCCCCATTCTTACTCTCTCTTGAAGAATTAGATAAGATACAATTCATTATTAATAGCAAAAAAAAATGTGTCATTTTTTGACGTAGACATTTAATGTGTTCTTTTCTTTACCTTTGCTCATGGTCCTTCGATTTGGATTCTTGTCACTTACAGTGCACTTTGATTAGTTCAGAAACTCCCTGTTGCTAGTTGGATCATGGGAAAACTAGGACCAGGCAACAATCTGTCTGAAAATAATGGGGGACTTCCCACCTGGGGTCAGCGGCCCACTCTATTGCATGAAGCCAAGCTCATTTCCACAATGAAGTGCTCAGAGAAGGTGGAACCAGCAGTGCTGATTGGGTCTGGTAGCTGGGGTCACAGAAGGGGTTCACTTTTCAATTAGATCCACTCAGACAAGTCAGCAAAGCATCCCGCTGAGGGGCCTTGAGGCTCCTATGTGCTCATGATCCCTCAGAGTGAGCTGATTGGTAATCTATGCTATGGCATCCTGCATCGCTGTCTCCACAATGGCTTATTCTGCAAGAATCAACAGTTCTTAGTCACAAAAGATTGCAGAATATAAAATAGGATACAATCCTTATCAATGAGTCAGGTTTTCTCATTATTCTCAATTTAAATTTTTAGATAACAAATTTTATATCTTACAAAAATGCTTTTTAATTTAAAATAATAAAATGTTAAAAATTCTGTTAAGTTTAATTTTTATTACCAGTGCAAGACCATTTAATTAAATGGCTAAAAAATACTCATTTATGATATAGTCACATTATCGTTGATTATAGAAATAAATCTGGCCACATGCAGATCTCGACAGCCATACAACTCTTGAGGGAAGTCCACAGGCACTTCCCTGGCATAAAAATAATTAAGAAATAGACATGTCTACAGATTTATAAATGCCTATGCTGATATTAGAGTTGCAGAAATAGAGACACCAGAACACTGTCAGTTTGTTGCTAGTTTTGAAATGCGTAATGTAACAT
Source organism: Phyllotis vaccarum (assembly GCA_033318265.1). Classification (NCBI taxonomy): domain Eukaryota; kingdom Metazoa; phylum Chordata; class Mammalia; order Rodentia; family Cricetidae; genus Phyllotis; species Phyllotis vaccarum. The sequence goes on along the minus strand of JARWLC010000012.1, from coordinate 48,101,170 downwards.
TAATTCATAACTTAAGTACAGTTGACTTTGTAAGTCTCGCATCTGAGAACAGATTCTGATAAGTTACAGAATTCTAAGAAGGAAAATGGAGGTTGGAGTAAACATCGACAAAGCAGTGGGCTAAATGGTAGATCATATTGTTTGTGATTTTATAGTTATCATTTCCAAGTTGGGAGCTCTACATATAATTATACCGTTCAAGGGTTCAATAAGTACACTCAGGGAGCCTCTGGAACATCCATGTGTCTTATCGCTTCACCCTCACCTCCTGTTTAGAAAGCTTCTCCTGTATTTAATAGACTATCTTGATCTTGGATACTTCTAGACAATTCTATTTTTTTAAAATCATACACAGACCTGGATATTAGAATTTTTGCTCATTATGTATCTCCTCCGCCTCCCCCTCCTCCTCTCCCTCCTCTCCTACTTCCTCCTCCTCTTCCTCTCCCCTCCCTTCCTCCTTCATCTTTTTCTTTCCCTTTCAGTGGTAACACTGATTTCATGGTATCCTGGATTCTAAGCATGTACTCTTCCCTGGTGTTTCACATTCAGTCTCTAATTTTGGTTTTAAATTACTCTTTGCCTCTGCTTACATTTCACGTTAGCTCAGAGGATCTGTGCCAGGAAGAGGCCCCACAGTACAAGAAGTATTGGAGTTTCCAACAACAGCCATACATAAACTGTCTTTCTGAGCTGGGAAGTACAAAAGTTTTCCTTCAGTGTTTAACAATTTATAGGCTTTGTCCAACACTTTGGAACAACTGTCAAGATGGTGAAGGGTTACTATTTACAAGGTCAAGCATAAACGCACAATCCTAGTTCCAGGCCCATGACTAACAAACCCTCATTGCCTGGGGCTATTCCTGGGTTAATAGCATCTTCCAGTTCTCCTCTTTAACCCTCTGTCATATGCAAACCTATGTGTCTAGCTTCAAACCAGTTATCACTCTTTGTATGTGAGCCACTTTCCTTGAACAAGTTACCTATTTCATTTCACTGCCCTTACTCCAAACCATGGCAAACTGTATGCACATAAGCCTGCTTTCAGACTTGTGGCAATGAACCCTTTGTTTATGCACCCCTATTTGCCTGGTCTAACTCTAGACTAGTAGCTTGGAAGTTATCTTTCCCTAGTTCAATGACACAACCTATCCACCAACTTAATCTGGCCGAGAATAGGTTGGGCATCTCTTGCACTGGCCAAATCTATGGAAGGCCAGATTGACACCTGAGACACACAACCACAAAAGGAGAAGTAGGAACCAATAAGTCCCAGAGAAATCTCAAAAGGAAAATAGAGGGAAAAAAGAAAAAGAAAAGAAAATAAGAAAACTTGAATGGCCAAAATAGTATGTCTTCCACTAAACCTACCTTTCCTATTTAAGTGTTCTCCAAATAGAACTAACTAGAGGAACAGACAGAATTTCAAAATAACCATAAACTCTATCAAATAATCCAAGGAATCTAAAACAAACAAACAAACAAACACAGAAACAAAACATGAACAAATGCTTTTTTGAATGCCAAGAGTTATCAGTTTAAGTGATGTACAAGAAAATACAAATACACACTTGAATGAAATTAAAAACAATTCAGACTTTAAAAACTGAATTTTACAGGGAGATAGAAATATATGAGAGAACACAAGATAAAATGAAGATGGAATGTAAAACTCAATGTCCAAATTAGAAAACTCAGGGACAAAAATTTTATAAGTAGAATGAATCAAGAAGATAGACTATTATGACCCAACAGTAAAGAAAGACACGTAGAATAGATAAGAAAATTTAAATAAAATATTAAGAACACAGGATATGAATATACCGGGGTTGTGAAATATCATCAAAATGTATTCATAGCAAATGAGATCAAGATGGAGTAGGGTTTTGTAATCCTAATAGACTTCAAACTCAAATGAATCTGTCTAGTCTATTGTTCTTTTACTGTGAAGAGACACCGTGAGACAGGCAGCTTATCAAAGGACACCTTAGTAGCTTGTTCATAGTTTCTGAAGGTAGGTGCTGTCATGACTTTCTTTGGTGATAAACAGTGAAAGATAAGCAGAATAAACTTCTCCACAAGTTACATTGGTTAAACTTCTGTCTCTCTTCCCTTCCTCCTCTGTCCCTTTCTTCCATCCATCCATCCATCCATCCATCCATCCATCCATCCATCCATCCATCCATCCATCAATCCACCTGTCCATCCATCTATCCATCTATCCATCCATCCATCCATCCATCCATCCATCAATCCACCTGTCCATCCATCTATCCATCTATCCATCCATCCATCCATCAATCCACCTGTCCATCCATCCATCCATCCATCCATCCATCCATCCATCCATCCATCCACCTGTCCATCCATCTATCCATCTATCCATCCATCCATCCATCCATCCATCAATCCACCTGTCCATCCATCCATCCATCCATCCATCCACCTGTCCATCCGTTCATCCTTCCTTCTTTATTTTCTTCCTTTTTATCTTTCCATTTTTTATTTTGGTGCTGTAAACCACACACCCTAGGAGGCTATTGTCAGTTCCAATGTCTCTGTGAATTCCATCTGTGTTGGTCTTGAGGTACCCTGTGTTCTGTTCATAAAACTGCTTGATTAATTTCCTGCTGACATTGACCCATTGTGTGATAGCTTTCTGCTGACACTGTCCCATCTTATCTGTCAAAAGAACTGTTTCTAAGTATTGTACTGATTAATAAAATTGCATGCATTAGCCATCAACTTGTATAACACCCCTGGAGCCCAAACTTTCCCAACTTTGTTATCTTATCACTTGGCCAAAGAAAATTAACCATACCAACTTATCCTGGTCAATGCATAATATTTTCAAACAATATATTAACACTAAAAATATTTATATTATAGAGAAAAACCAAGAAAGGCTGAAGGAGAATTTTTGTAAAGAATAATATTGAATATGAAGGGTGCATTAAAATGACAGTATTTGCTTATCAAGGAGAAAGAGTTTCTGAAAGAAAAGTGCCTGTGGTGAAAATAGTTTGCAGTAAAAACCATTTAACCCAAAATACCAGGCAAGAAATGAATGTCATATACTCATCAAAGTGTTTAAATAAACATAGGGCTTAAAGAATGAAGCTCAAGTAAAATAGTAAAGAACAAAACTGAGAGAAATTCACATTAGACATTATAAAATAATGTCCTTAAAGAACAAAGGATACAGAGAGCAGAAAGAACGATCTTCTAGAATGAGCAAAGGGAACGAGAATCAGTTAGCAGCTCCTTTCCAGGAGGCTGCTGAAGACGAGAACCTATATTTAAAAGCCAATGTTATTTCACGTGGAATCACATTCAAGGAGCTCCAGAGCCAAAACCCACTTCTGACTTCATTCTCTCAGCAAGAGCGTGTGCAGGCTCCCCTTGAGACAGAAGTGGAAGAACAGGGAAGAAAAGTTTCAACAAAATGGGAAGACTTGGCTGTTTTTGTAAATGTAATACCCAGCTATTTCTTGTAAGCCAAGGGCATTCTTTTGCTTTACTTAACAAAACAAATCCACCTTTAAAAATTGATGACTTAGAACTCCCAAAATACAGAAAGCAACTAAATGGTCTACAATTAATCCCCAAAGATATTTGCTGTCTGAAATGGAAATGAACACAGAAACCCACATATTTTCCTCAGGCAAATCTTGCCATTTTCCCACTGAATTTTAACTTGAAAGAAAAGAGTCCCTTTGTCTGAATTGCTCTTTCCTTTGTCATAAATCCCTTCACTGGGTCCCATTGTGAAAATGCTACAGAAAATGCTCATGCTGCAACACCTTGAAAATAATTATTCCTCATTAAGACTTAGAAGATGAAAAGGTAATGAATGCCTTTCTGGGTTTGGACAGTCCTGACTAGAATCAACACAAAAATAGATATTTAAGAGAATATAGGAAGAATATTTTCATATACCCAACTCCTTAAAATATCTAGATATTCTTTCAAAGCATAGATTAATTCTCTCTCAAGAGAGAGAATTTTACTGCTCTATGGTTGAAAATGTTTTATCCATGTCATGGTTTAAAAAAAATGCCTGAGAACAATTATTTTTTTCCTCATAAGGTATTTTCTCTCCTTCCATGAGCTCCATTTGTTCCATCTCAATGATAGGAATCACCAGCTCAAATCAGCCATCTTTTCTGCTTCTATGTCTATCTATCTACTGCTTCCTCACTTTGAGCCCATTGTAAAAATGTATGTCCTATAGACACTTTAAAATTTAAGTAGGTACCTCTTGGCCCTGAAATGATGTAAAAACTATACATTTTCCTAATCATACTTCTGTAAAGTATCTCACTTCTAAATATTCCAGCACAAATACTTGTGGAGCATAAGGAGGAGATAAGTTTGCCTGAGAATTTACAGTGAGTGCATAGACACATTTAAGTATACACCTATTACCTGTTTGTTGGAAATGAAAAGTATCAAATATCACTTTAGTTTCCCCATTCTTCAGTAATAAAAAAATTTGAAACTTCCTAGATAAGATTATGGCAAAAATAATATGTCATTCTGTAGGTTAAAAATCTAAAATGGTCTTACATCCTATATATAGGTGAGAAGGTATTATTATGGTATATTTCTTTGTTTCTTAATAGAGACACTAATATTTTGTATGATAATTTATGCATTCCCGTTCATACTACCTATATAATATCTGCATTCCTCAGTTCACACTCCTTATCTTTCATATTAAACTTCAACAATAAAGGTGAGTCTAGGCCATCTCACATTAGATCACTCTGACTTAAATGTCTGACTTCTTCCTAATTAGAGGACTAGCATGGTTACATTAGCCCTACTTCAGATTCCAAAGTATGGTTCCCAATTTTAAGTTATTTTATTGCCCATCATTACCCTATGGATGTTATATATCAAAACAAACAATGTAAGACAGTCAAGAGTTCCAGAACTCAGGGATATAAGACATGGCACATAAAGAAATTTCCTTACAACTCATGTTTTAGTATATTCACAAGTTCCAGAGTTCAGGCATGGTGCATGTTTGAAGTCCATTAATAGGTCAACAAAACCAGATAAGGGTAATATCAGGGCATAAGGAAATTATTCATGCTTTCTCAGTATCTAAATTGCTTGTATTACAGTATGACTTGATGGTATGTATAACACAAGATTAAAAGCAAATTGTCTCCAGGCCAAGAATATATGTAGAAAGATTGATTTCTGTTCATATTTCAACCTTGTAATATTAATTGGTGAAGTTGGGAATGCTATTTTAATACTCCTGAGCTTGTCATTGATAAAACAAACTACCTTCATATACCAACGAGGACTGTGGGAGGTCAGCTCCTTGTCTGCTCCTGGGTAGCAAAAAGAAAGCCTCAGCATAGTGAGGGCTTAAGAAAAATTCTTAAGGCTAGACTTTTATTATCTGTGGAGAAAATAAGGAACACACACACTTTCTGACGGAAACTTTCTCTTTGACTTCATCTTAAAAGTGGCCTCTGACTCTTTCTGTCTCCTACAAGCTATGCAGTTCCACACTGCTACATTCTATATATACAACTGCACATCTTTCTTTACATGCATATGGCCATAAACCTCTGTACATGATTATATTCATTTTCACATGCCTACACGACTTTTTTTAACATACATTTCTTTTCTATATCTCTTTTTTTATACAGCGTCATCTTCATGGCGTCCACATAGGCACAAATCTCTACAGAGCCATAGCTATACATCTCATTCGCATAGCTCTCGCCATATAACATTTTACATAGCTCCTTCATACTCTCAAGCAGCTTTTACAAAGCTCCGATAGGTCGGAGCAGCTCTTTCATACAGCTTTCTTTCTCATACACTCACTCACTCTGTGCTCACTCACCCTCTCATTCATTCATTCATTCTTTTACATTTTCCTTCATCTTCTTCACCCCTCACTCCTCCCACATGTACATCATTCACATTCTGCATAGCTACCTCCTCTACATTGCCTCTGCTGCTCTCACAGTCAAACTCTGGATAATTATAAGTTAAATTTTCAGGGATCCAACCCATTCTTCTAGCACATGATAAGTTGAATAGTTTTTCTCCAGCTATCAAGGCATGGTCACACTGACCGGTCAGTGATGCTAGACCAAGCATTAAACCCTTTCCCAGACAGAGAATGATATTGAAATTCAGGATTTAACAATAATCAAGGCTAGGAGTTCAGAGTAGGCTGTACCTTGAGTGGTTAAAGTACGTGCAGAAAGAGAATTACTGCAGGAGGTTATGACTACTAAAGTGTAGTTTTATTTGCATGCTTCTGATAGCTAATAAAATTGAGTAATTTTTTATGTGTATTGGTCATCTGTAATTTATATTTATTTACTATATCTGTATATTTCATATCTCATATATTACTTGAGTTGTTGAATTTATGGTTACTTTTGTAATTCTTTATTTATTCTAAATATTAATAGCTTGTCAGATAGGTAGTTAGTAAAGATTTCTTCTAATTATGAAGGCCATTTTACTTATGTGAAGAACTAGAATATACACATTTGTCATTTCTTTAACAGTACTTCACAGATACTAAGAGATTATCTTGTAAAACTGGAATGTGTAGAAAAGCCTTTTTTAATAATTTCATGATCTACTTCTTAGTTAATGTTTCTATTGCTGCAATGAATCACCTTGACCAAAAGTAAGTTGGGGGAGAGAATGGTTTCTTTGGCTAATACTCCCATATCACTGTCATCACTAAATGACTTCAGGATGTAAACTCAAGCAGGGCAGAAACCTGGCACCAAGAGCTAATGCAGACCATGGAGTGGGAGGTGCTTACTGGCCTGCTCGCCATGGCTTTCTCAACTGCTTTTTTATACAGACCAGGATCTCCAGTCCAGAGATAACAACACCTAAAATGTTCTAGGCCCTTCCCCATCAATAGGTAATGAAGAAAATGTTCTACAGTCTTGTCCACAGCCCAATATTATGGGGGTATTTTCTCAGTTGAGTTTCCTTCCTCTCAGATGACTATAATCTGTGTCCAGTTGACATAATCTAGGCAGCACCACTTCCAATAGTGATTACCCTGCTACTAATTAAATATCTGTGGTGACAATTTCAGGAAGCTTAAGCAGCATGAATTAAGTATAAATGTTCTATGGTATGCCTAAGAGACATGTAATCAAGCAAGCGAGTAAAAATTGGAGAATTGAATCTTCAGATAGCTTAAGGACAAGAGAGTCATTTGTGTGGGGGTAGGAGTATATACTAATTACATATTACTTGCATTTCTTTTCTTTTTTCTTTTTCCTCTTTTTTTTTTTTTTTTTTGGAGCTGTTACTTTCTTATTAAGTAACATTTATAATCAGTTTAAACTGTTAAGTGCAGACCTTACTGGTTTCACTAAGGCAGCACAGCTGGAATGAAATCAAATGGAGGGTGAGCATGAGAAGATTCAATTAATGCATTTTTTTTTCTGTCAAATAGTTTACAAGGAAAAACTTGCCCAGGATTAAAATAGGAGACAAAAGAGAGTTTATTTCAAGACTAATAATTTTTCTTCACTATGGTAAGATTAAATTTTAACACTTGTATATCGTCTAGGATTAAGTCAACAATCTGTCTTTGGGTCAAATCACAACTACGGTAACAGAGTCTATGGAAAGCAATGCAGCTGTCCCTCAGAGCGACATAAGTCCCTTAGTGGCAGCTTGATTATTTGCTACTACAAATAGCATCATAATTGTTATTATAAGATCGGATTTGACACCATGATTTCTAAGAATGAACATAATAAATCTCACCCTTTATTATCATGCTGGCTATTATCCTGCGGTGACTTATTGATCATCAAAAGAGAGTAAGGAAATGCAGCTAATCAATCTGTTAGGAGAATCTTTATTTTGAAACTTTAATGCACGTCTCAATACTGATTTAGATATACTGAAATTTAGCTCAACCATTCACAAGGCTAATATTGTTTTTTTTTTTTTTTTTTTTTTTTTTTTATCATTTCCAAGCTTCTCTTAACTATGGAGAAACATTTAAAAAAATCCAGCAATTGGAGAGAAAAGCAACTATGAGTCTGCTTCCCCCATTATATCAATAACTTAAAGATGCTACATATGAGTAAAACATAAAAATATTTTAATTATGTGTCTAGTGTTTATTTTACATTTTTATTTTAAGAAAAAGAGAGGTTGGAACTTACTGCTACATAAAAGTAAAAAACCACGAAAGTAAGAAAAAAAATTGAGGCATTGCGACAATTGTGCTAGCCAGCCTAACATGGCCATTATTTTTGTGATAAGTATTTTCAGTCCCCTCTACTTTTTCTGCTTTCTTATAACTCTATTTCTGAGACAGCAGAAGTCTACCATTCTTTCTAATAGACGTTATGCCATGTTCTATCATAATCCTTAACTTTGTGTTCAACTTTACAGTAGATGCTACATATTGCTTCTATATTGCACTACAGCATTTCTGAAGAATTCATTTTCAGGCCTGGAAGATGATCATGTATACAAGAATGCTTCACCAGTTGACATAGAGATTTCCTCCTTGTCAGAGATTTCAGCCAGATTTTTTTAGACAGAAGACACATTTCAGGTCCAATTTAATGAAGGCTGAAAATTGTAGTCAACTTCGGCTTCATGCATTTTTTACTATTCTGAAGGTTAATAGATTGCACATGAGAAGCAAATGATTTCATTCCAATATAAGTTATTATTATGCCACGTAATCAAAATTTAAAAGACCTGTCTTGATTTTATCCACTACTCGATAACTTGGAAAATTCATCCACATATTTGCATGACTGAAAATGTAAACTTCAAGTGTACTTTTGCTCTAAAAGGAGTTATAAACAAGAAGAGAGAAAAATTAATTTTTTACATCCTTCATGAGGTGAATGTATGTGAATTTTATTCATAAAGTTATAAGCCTATAGCACCAATACCATAAGACATTTATAAGAGCATAGGAAGAAAGACAATGTGTACTTAGAATTATCTAGATAAATAAGCAGCAAATAGGCAAACTATTCCTTATAATATAAAATTGATGGCAGATAAGATTAAGAAAAACATTGGATGGTTTTCAATCTAGATAGATGACAGAATTCTTGTGTATTATATGCAAAGCCCCAAGTTTATTCTCCTTTAGAATGAAATAGAAGAAAAGAGAGAAAGAGGGGTAAAGAGAAGAGGAGCAGGAAAGAATGGTAAGGAGGGAGGAGAGAAAACAGTATGGAAAACAGGGGAGAAGGGATAGGAAGGAAGGGAAGGGGGAGGTGGAGAGCAGGGAAGAATGAATTTACCCAATATCACATTGCTGCTTTATTCTTTGGGAATAGCCAATTAAACCCTACGAGATGAAGCAAAAGTAAAGATGTTTGAACTGCAAAACAGCATAACAGGAAAATAGAAATGCCTAGTAGTAACATGGATAAAGCTATGAAGATTGAATCTAAAATAAGTCCTACAAAAATCTTAAGATAATCTAGAAGACAACTGCTTCAGATTTGTGGTATGATCAATGATTTCGACCTACTCTTAACATATTAGTTACTGGAATAAAACAACATTTACTCATTAAAATATATTGAACATTTCAAGTGAGTAATGTCTATTTTTGAAGAAACTATATTTTGCGATGAGAATTCTTACATTATTTTTTTTTTTTTTGGTACTACAATATAATTACATCTTTTCCCTTTCTCATTTCTTCCCACACACCTCCTATTAGCTCTCCTGATCTCTTTCAAATCCACAGATGCTTCATTAGTTTCTATTGTATGCATATACATAATGCATATATATCTATTATTCCTAAATATAACCTGCTTAGTCTGTATAATGATATGTATATTATGTTTTCAGGGTTGAACATTTGATATTGTCTAACAATTGGTGTGTTCTTCCCTGAGGAAGGTTATTTCTCCATCTCTTAGCTGCTTTGTGCAGGGTTGAGGTCTTTTGGGTTTCTTTTGTATTAGATAAATTTAGGATTCACCCCTCTTGAAGAGAGTTTCTTTTCATAGCAGAAAGAAATAACTGCATAAAATACAGTATAGTCAAATGCAGAGAAGAAATAACTGTGGGGTATTCAGCACAACTGCATAGAAGGCTCCAGAGGCATTATTAAGAGTCTGGGGACCAGGAAGATCGCTATGCAATTCTGCCTTCTAGCTATGACTGGGATAAAAATCTGTTTTTTTGTTTGGTTGGGAATTTTTGTTTGTTTGTTTGCTGGATCATTAGTTGTTGTTATTATTAGGATTGTTTTATATTTTAATTTCTGTTCTATCTATCTTTCTCTCTCCCAGTCCTCTCACTCATATTAATAACCTGACTGGTTAAACAGGTCCAGAACAATTCCAAATCCACTTCAACTCAACATAGTTGGGAGAAATATTACCTCAGGTGAAGACCTGCAAGAAGCCAATAACGTCATAGATAAGGAGTATTAGTCTTCCTCGGGTTTGAGTTCCTTGAGTGGTTTCAGTAGTCAGCCCTGGAAACAAATACATGGAGGCAACCCTGAAGGAAATCAGCAGTTTGTACTTTTACTCATTTGTATATGTAACAAAAATGGCTAAATAAAAGTAAAGAGAGAAGAAGCAGAAAGAAAAACTGATATTATTTAAATAGAAAGTCCAATAAATTATACATATAAACACATAGATTTGAGAAAAAGGTGAGTTTTATGCTTATATTTCAAAACTCTTCTTACATCTTATGTGAATTCCTAAAAACAAATAGTTTGAAATGATGAGTTGGAACACACACAAAAATTTGGATTATTGGAAACGATATAATATCACGTAGCTTATATTGAATATAATATCTCTGAGGGGAATAAGTGAGCAGGTGAGTTAACTTGTGTTTTAGCCTAGTCAATAACTTTGATTACTCAAATCTTCCCCACAATCTGTAATAGAATCCATCTCCAATGTGGGTTCTGGTAAAACTCTATCTCTTCCGTGGTTAAATGATTGCTTAAATGATGTGAAAGAGAAAGAACTTTGATAAATACCTCCCTTTGTCATTCTATTGTAAAGCAAAGCTTTGTACTCACCTCTACAGACATTGAGAGACAGAGTTAATTTATCTTTTACTACTATGGTATTATTGTTTCTCCATATGCAACATTATTTCTTTCCTTTTAAAACTTTTATTTCTTATTTTTTTTATTTTATTGTTCTCTTGTAAATCACATCCTAATGGCAGAATCTCCTCCCTCTACTCTTCCCAGCCCTTCCCCCATTTCCCCTAGATCCATTCCTTCTCAGTTTGCAAAAAGGGGGGTGGTCTCAACCAAAAACAAAATAACATGTTACAAGAAGACTAGTTACAAACCTCATATCAAGGCTGGAAGAGCACCCAGTAGGGGTAAAAGGATCCCAGGAGCAAGCAACAGTCAGAGACACCTCCCACTGACACCGTTGGGAGTCCAGCAGGAACACCCATCTACACAATCATAACATATGCCCAGAGAATTAGCTAAGAGCAACACAGAGTCCATGATTGTCAACTCAGTCTCTGTGATCCTCTAAAATCTCTGCTTAGTTCCTTAGTCAATACTGTGGGTGTGTTTTCCTGGCATCTTCCATTTTTGTGGCTCCTACAATCCTTCTTCTTGATTCCCTTGGCTTTGCCTAGTTTTTAGCTGTGGGATTCTGCATATACTCCCAGAACATGCTGTAGGATCCCTCTGATGGTAATTGGGCTAGGCAATGATATATGAGTATGGAAGAATATCATTAGTAATCACTTCATTGAATGTCCCAGTCCAGTCAGGGCCAGACATAGGCTCCCTCTCCTGTTGGGAGCCTCAAATTGGATCACTTCCTGGCTGGCTACTCCCACAAGGTCTGCACCATCCTTTACCCCAGCATATCTTGGAGGCAGGAGAAATTGTAGTTCAATAATTTTGTGGCAGGGATACTATTCCAGTCCCACTGCTAACATTATCTCTTAAGAGAACCAAGCATGAGAAAACAAAAAGAAACAAAGCAAACCAAAGAGCAATGACCAAATCCAAACGGAAAAGTAAATAATTCCCAATGCTATTCTACTGTACTCACAGACTGGCACCTGGCACAATCATGGTCAGAGAGGGTTCATCCAGCAAATGGTAAGAGCAGATGCCCAGATCCACAACTAAAGAATTAGTCAGAGCTCGGGAATCACCATGTAAGAGTGGGAGGAAGGACTGTGGGAGCCAGAGGGGTTGAGTACACCACAGGAACAAGGCCCATAGAATCAGCTAACCAGGGAGAGCTCATAGAGGCCCACAGAGTTGAAAGGAACAACCATAGACCCTATACCAGTCAGTGCTAGGCCCTCTGCATACACATACTCTTACTCTCTCTCTCTCTCACACACACACACACACACACACACACACAGTGGTTACCTAACTTGGTGTTCCTATGGGCTCCTAATAGTGGGAGCAGGGGCCTCTCTAACTCTTTGTTTGTTTTAGAAACTCATTTTCTCCTACCAGCTGCCTTATCCAGCCTTGATATTAGGGAGAATTAAAAAGCAATTGTCAAACTAACTCTTATAATACTTGTCGCTCAATAATTTCTTAGGCAAGTTATAGCATCCTAACTGCCAGAGACAGCACCCCTAATATGATTCTGAAAGCAGCTCAGTGTGGAACACGACCCAAGGCAGAGCTTGAAGGACTAATATATGCTGTTTTGAGACAACCAACTTGACAGCTACAAGAAAGACATGTCTGTTTCCTCATCTGAGGGAGACAACATAGATCTGGATAGTTATTTGATACTTCCGGGATCTATGGAAAACATTCCAGATGCCTCTATTAGTAAAGAGAACAAGATATTATATATTAACCAATAATCTCTTGACAACATTTTCCTTGATTTTGTAGGCTCATTCTGAATTATATGTTATCATGTGTCTTCAGAGTAGAAATTTGGCATCAGTAATTATGTCCTGGTTATGAAGTATAACATCTAACTCTTGGAATGTTCTCAATCAAATATAAAACTATGAATATTCAATGCACATATTCATTGAAAATTTACTGTGCTTAGTGTCCTGGCTTACTATAAAGAGAAAGATTTTCTACCTAAAAATAGGACCAGAGATACATATATGCTACCTAAAATTGGCAGCTCCCACATAAAGAGGGCAATCATTTAGAGTAAAAGATAAAAGGCATAATTAAGAAATATCTAAGATATACCATACCTGTTACTTAGTAGTGGGTAGAGACCAAAGACATTTCTAGAAGAGGGTTCTTAAGCTCTGTAAGAAAAATTTGTGTGTTATCATGGAAAATTCAGTTAAAGTCTGGAAAACAAGGGCTTTCAACTTAATTTTTTTCTGTTAAAATAAGCAATAATACTGATTATAGAGTTAAACAATATTGAAGAAGGACACTGAAGTATTTTAAATAAGGACTATAAGACAGATGTTCCACGTTATATATAGGGCATGGGTTTGATGGTGATGGAGTGATGTTAGGGCAGAAGAGGTGGCTGTGAAGGGTAATGTTATTGGTACCCTCGGTAGTTGCAAATATACTTAAACCTCTGATCTTGAATTACATCAGATTGTTGCAGAAAATTGTTTTAGAACATTGGCTTTTCTGTGCGCTTATTTTATTCTATCATTAAATTCAGATTTAGTGGTCCTCCCTCGTCTCTTTATCTAGGCACCCTCACCCTCTTCACCTCTATCCACTCCACCACTTTCCTCTTTCCTGTGTTTTACCTGCCATCTGGAACCACTTCCCTGCCTCTCTGGACATAATTGACTCTTTTCAAATCACATCTCCAGCTCCCAGCTCGCCCATCAGCCTTATGACTCCTAACCTTAAAGAAACAATCGACCTCGTTTCCCCGAGCCTTGCCATTTCCTTCTGTTAAAGTTCATCTTTTCCTATCCAGCCTCTGTGCTCTTCTCCACTGAAGTGGCTATTGGGGATGTGTATGCATTGCTTGTTCCTTTTTTCGGGCTATTTAAGGAAGCAAGTTGCATTGTTTTGATACACGTGTGCATGTGTGCAAAGCCACATGGAAGCATGTTTAATTGTGTTGCATCTTATATAACCAGAATGGATCACTCAAGTAAAACCCATTAAGGAAAAAAAAAGACTCTCCAAGGGGTTAGAATATTGTACTATGGTAGCTTCCTCTTGGTCAGGAAGCAAAAAAGCACTTCCTGGTTCTTAATTGACTTAAGAAGCTCAAAGCTTATTTCAGTCGAAAATGCATGCAATGCATGCAACCTTACAGAATATGTTAACAGAAAAAGAAAAACCCAAAAACAACAACAAAAATCACCTTTTGAACATTGGACATGAAATATTAAATTTAATAGTAAAAACTGTGAATGACTGGCAGGGGCAGTATGTGGAGCCTTGAGGGGTGGGATCAGACTGTGTTCCTGTGCTTGGGCTGGCACCTTGAAGCCCATTCTCTGCAGAGGAACACCGAACCCAGTCTTGACTTTGGACGTGCCATCCTGAGCTGACCCACATTGGGACTTCTTGCCCTTTGTCGGGAGGGCATGAATGGATGGGCAGGGGCTAGGCTGAAGGTTGATTGGGAGAGATTGGGAGAAGGAAGGGGCAAGGAAGCAGGGGAATTCATAGATAAAACTGACATTTTTTAAATAAAATAAAATAAAGTCAACAGAATAAAATTGTTTCTTGTAAACTATATCAAATGACATAGTTAAATTAAAACTTATCTTTTATATCTTGAATTTGCAAAACAAAATCTTTTATATTTGCATTTGCCATAGAATTTCCCTGGGTTGTTTAGTTAGGCTTTGCTTATTGGTAGACAAGAGATTTACGAAGTGTATCAGTAGTTCCAAAAGAATTAGTATATGATGTTTATGAAGCTTTCATATAAAAATACATTTTATTCATTATAAAAATCAATTAATCATAATGAATACTAATTTTTTAAACAATAGTAGCACCGATTAAGGATTTCACACCCTTGCTTCACTTGGGATACTGCAACAAAGTAACACATCGAGTCACCCCAAAAAGTAGCAGTTCAAGAGCATGTGACATCTGAGATCAAGGAAACAGAAAGTTTAGTGTCTAGTGAGGGCTCCTTTCCTGGTTCTGAGAAGCCATCTGCTTCTTCTGTCTTCATGTGGAGAGGGAGCCAGGCAGTCCTGTGTAGCTTCCGTTAGGAATCTATACTCCAGTTAATTTTATTACCTCCAAAACACTACAAATGTAAAGTGACAATTCTATTCTAGCAAACAAATATAGCCAGCACAAAAATATTCACACAGCAAAAAATAGTATGCAAATGACTGCATATAGTAAACTCATAAGTGGTTTTAGCAATCTAGGATCAGTTCTCAGTTGTAGATTCTTTAACAGCAGCCAAGAACAATGAAACCCAGATTTTAAAACTAGGGAACACAGTCTAACCCAGTCTTTAGTGATAGCACTTCACATATTGTTGGAAGATAAGCCAAGTGATTAGCACCTAGTGACTCGATCTCACAAACCTTGTCTTATTCTAAAAGAAAATCAGTCCTAACCAGAGTACAAGAACAGCTATGAGACAATACAATTACAATTTTTATTTGTTTGCAGATTTTTAAGTTAACAAAAGTTTTTTAAAGCCTCGACGCCTCAAATTTAGGTTATATACATATGGATTTGTTTTGACAAATAAGGAAAGCCAAGAAAGAAACCTGCGTATATTCTTGTCACATTGATTCATTTATTAATTACCAGTTGCCACTCGCTGTAGCTAATGATTAGAAATTCTTAAACCATCCTGTCAACGTTAACCTAACTCTGACCTACCCAAAGTGAAATATTGATGGATCACAGTAGATGATTCCAAGGAACCTGTAAGTGTGATTTGCCAAGATTTGACAAAGCTAACAGCAATCAATTTGAGCTTCTGGGTTAAATCTCTAACATTAATTTGACAAGCAAAACTTTTCCATAAACCAGTTTACAATAGTCCTTTAGTGATAGTTCAGTCTGTTTCTTCCCAAAACAAGATACCGAATAAATATTCTGGGAGCAGATAGCACAGTTTGATTTCCAGTATTTCTGTGCTCTTACTTTATATATATATATATATATATATATATATATATTTGTGATTTTGTGATATTATATATATATACTATATATATATATATTTGTGATTTTGTCCTATATATTTTTGATTTTCACAGAGAAGGAAATATGACTTTGTTTATTATAATAGCTCTTTATGCAACATGGATACATTCTCCCTTGCCAGGACAAACTCTGGGATAGAAATTTCTCCTCTCTTTTTAAAACTGCTCTCTTGCTGCAAGATCATACAAAGCAGCATCATAAGCTCTTATCACACACAGCAAAGCAGATGTTGTCAGCCTCTGTAATCCCCACCTCACAGCTCTAATGTCCCAGACTGCAGGACTGTCTGTCACGAGGTCCTAATGTCTGCCACTTCTGCTTTCTGAGTGTAATGCACATATTCTTCTTTGTCTACTTTATGTTGCTGTGTGACAGGGAAACAGAACATGGAGCCACATAAAAAGAAACAAAAGTCAGAAGACAGCTTCAGAGAAGTCGGCGTCAAATCAATCCATTTAGTACCTTGGTTTTCATTCAAAATTTATGATAGATTTCACACAAATAAGGATCACACTGAAAAGAGCCGCCGAGACGTTGGACTATTATTTATAATTATTGTTCGAGTGTGTTTTTCAAATTGAAGCTCTATTTGGACTTGCCAAAAACTATTTTCAAAGAACTTGGTTTAATTAATTAAATTTGTACTTGTACATTATAGAAATTTTACATAATGTTTAAACAATAAAAAAAGAAATAAGATAAGTAATGGAAATTAGGCATAATTTATATTTTTAAATTTCAAAGATGGGAATGATGAAGGTATGTGGGACAAAAATTATTTTAAGGAGAATTTTTATAAAGCTTTCACATGTATGAAAGAAAAGTTATTTGCAATTTTAGTTACATAATTGTTATTTAGATAGATTTGTTACATTCAACTTTCACATCAGTGTTAAACTGAAAAACAAAAGCAATCAAAACACAATATTAGTAATTTGTGTAAACAAAAATATATGACAAAAACAATTTAAGGCATGGCAGGTTTGGTTTCGGCTTTGGCTTGGCTATGCTTTTGTTTTTGTTTGTTTGAGGTCTGGGGTGTGGGAAAGGCAGTCTATACTTCATGAGTATAGCTCAAAATGGCAAGAAATACCTGAGAACGAAACCAGGAAAACACCTCATAATACTTGCAGAAAAATGACACTAACAAGGAGGTAGAACACTTCTACAGTGAAACTTTAAATCTCTGAAGAAATTAAAGAGTGCATTGGGAGACATAACAAACCCCAAGTTCATGAATTGACAGAATAATTATTCTGAAAATAAATTGTTCATTGGGAAACAAAATTGATTCTGAATGGCTAAATAAATTATAATCCAAATTACTAGTGGTGCTAGTATCATAATAACCTGAGCCCAAGTTAAACCTATAAAGTTAAACCTATAAAGATAAAGAAAACAGCCATGTAGACAGATGGAGTAGAAGATCCGTCAACAAGGACACACACATACACATACACACACACCACACACATAACACAAACTCCACACACACACCACACACACATAACACACACACAAACACACATACCACACTTACCACATACACACAACCACAACACAATGACACACAAACACACACACAACACACACACAAACATAACACAACAACACATGCACACACAAACACAATACAGCAACACACACACGCACACCACACACAGCCACAACACAACAACCCACAAACACACACACAACACACAAACACAACACACACTCAGACCCTTCTGGGTTTTGACAAATGTATTTTAAAATCTGAATTGGAGAAAAGACACCCTTCAATAAATGGCACTGAGCCAGTCATTATTCCCAGGTAGAAGAACATAAGTATTTCCTTCATCTGTCATATAAAAGATAACAACCTATGTCACATACTTTATAGCAAGAATTTAATTTTGAAACTATAAGAGAAAAGCAGATCTTTCAAGATAGAAGCATGGCCAAGATTGTTCTGGAAGAACTGTGCTAGCTTGGGAAGTAGTTGGAAGAGCTGGCTGAATGAAGTTCCGGTTTCCCCCTAAGAAAGCAAAAGGTCAGCAGTGTGAAGACTCAGCCGTAGACTGGGAGAAATTCTTCTCAGCTGGACACATAGCGGGACTTGAAATCTAGAAATTATAAGTAACTCAAAAACTTAAACATCAAATGCCTAAATTATCCAGTTAAAAGTGAAGATATCTCTTAAAAGATGTATATATATACATATACATATATGCATACAATAAATAAATCAAAATCAGACAAAATTCTATATCATCATATAAGTGCAGATTAGGACTATATTGTAATTGTAACTCAAGCAGGTCATAATAGCTATCCAAAAGAAAGCAAATAAGGAGAAACAATAGTGACCCTGAGGGAGAGTGGAGTCATTATACCATTATACATTGCTGGTGAGAATGTACTGTAGTCACTATGGTGGCCAACCTGGAAATTTTTTATGCGTCTTTGTGTATGTGTGTGTGTCTGAGTGTATATCTGTCTGTATGTCTGTGTGTGTGCATGTTTGTTTGTGTTAAGAACAGGATCTCCTTATGAGTCATTCTTTCTACTTCGTATATATACTCAAAGAAATCTATGTGAAGCATAGCAAAAACAGATTTGTGCATTTGCTGCTATATACACATTAGTCAACTTTGAAACCTGCTAAGATGCCCATCAACAGATGAATGGATAAAGAAAATGTATTACTAATACACAATAGAGTCTTATTTAGCTATAAAGAAGATTGTGTGTGTGTGCCTGTGTGTGTGTCTGTGTGTGTGTGTCTGTGTTTGTGTGTGTGTGTGTCTGTCTGTTTGTTCCTCTCTCTCTCTCTGTGTGTGTGAGAGAGATTTCCTAGTAAATCAAATTTGACTGTTTAAAATCATTTTATTTTTTCAGATCAAATTGATTCCTTTCTTAAGGGAAACTAATAAATTTGTAGAAAACTAAATAGGCCATCATTTTTATAGAGTTTTATATTTAATCTTTAATTTATAAATATAAAGTGGTTATTATTAGTTAAAAGCAATAATTATTCGTATATTTTGCAAACTTTTAATAAGTGTTTTATTGTGCATATAAAAGTTTTTACATATCTTGAAGATGTTAGAAATGATCTTTTGAAAATAAGTGTTTATTGTAAAAATTCTAGTTAGTATATAATGAAAACCCAGAGCCAGGTATTGGGAAAAAGCTGGAATACCAGAGAGAGCAAGCTGACCACAGTCAATTCTCTTCCAGTCAACTTCTCAGGCTGAATAGGATAAATGCTATCTTCAAGAGTCCTCTGCCTGGCTGGTCGCTTCTACAGATATACCTGAATATCTGCTGCCTCCTGCCTTAAATGTCTTCTCTGCCCAGTTATTTCACTTCCAGGTTCAACTGTGCATCATAATCCTAGAGTTAGGATTAAAGGTATGAGCCACTGCTGTTTGGTTATTAGACCTTGAACTCACAGAAATATAGAAAGATCTTTGTCTTCTGAGTGATGGGCATGAAAGAAACTCCATACTGAATTACTTTATGGAAAAAGTTAGTCACTGGACAAAAAATTGTCCTTCCCTCAACTGCCAGAGAGGATACTATTTAAACTGGACATGTAGGACCCATAGGAAAATGACCTCTAAAACTTTGCCAGAACAGACCAAGATGGTCCTTTAGGTTCTTGCTTCACAGAGAAAACTGACAGACATTTGGCAGGACACAGGGAGAAGCAACTGATGAACTATGCCAGAGTGGGCAGAGTAGACCTTCAAATTTCTTGCTTCTCTAAAGAATCTGCCAGAGAACTCTAGGCCTGTAGTCTAAAGATGGGTAGGTACCCCCCAATGTTACAAAGGAACTTTGGGTGACTATCCAGACGGCAAAGAGACATTTCTTACTTCTAGATTTTGGAAGTTTCTTGGACCTTCTCTTTACTCAGATAATATTATATCCTTTAATAGTTTTTGATGGGGTGGAAGATTAGATAGTTATAATTATAGTTTTCCTTAGTTATAAAAATTAAATTAGATATTAAACTTTAGACTCACAAAGATAAGGTAGGTAGGTGATATAATTTTTTTAATTTTCCTAAATACAAATAGGCTAGATATTGTAACAATAATTCTTGCATGATAGATGTTTGTTATATGTAATTTTATTGTATTAAAATTTAAACCTTCCTTTTTGACTAGACAGAAAGGGAAAAATGATGTGGGATGTCTTTTTGTATGCTGTAAAAATGCTTTATTATTGATTAATAAAGAAACTGCTTTGGCTTATGGCAAGGCATCTTAGAAGCAGGCAGGAGAACATAGACAAAGGGGTGGAGTCAGACAAAGACATTTTGAGCTGCTACTGAGAGAGCTAGTATAAAAGTACAGGCAAGCCATGAGCCTCGTGGCAAAATATAGATTTGTAGAAATGGGTTGGGTTAAGATACAAGAGCTAGCTAGCAATAAGCCTAAGCCACAGGCTGAACAGTTCATAATTAATATAAACCTTTATGTAATTATTAGAACTAAACAGTTGCAGACAGTCTGGAGCTTAGGGCTAGTCCAGGCCAGAAACCTCCAACTACAAGGGATTAAAGATGTGAGTCACCACTCTGACCCTCAGTGCTTGACTGTGGGTGATTCTGTTCTCTGATATTCCAGGTTGATTTTATTAAATATAAAATATATCACCATAAGTGTTGGCAATATTTGGCCCTGCCTGGGCTATTTTCCCAGCTATCTTATCTTTCACTAAGGAAAAATAATTTTTTTTTACTGGAAACAAATTTATCAATTTTTTTTTATGTCATAGAGTATGTTTTCTCTGAGGTTTCTGAACAGATACCATATCAATGAAGATAAATACATGTCAATAAACTTGAGAAAATGTTTTATATGATATGTCATTGGGAAATTTTCAAAATAAAATGGGAGATGCCTATGTACCTATGAGAGTGACTAACATACAAAACACCAATATCAAAAATAGGTTCACATCCAGAAGGTATAGACACCCTCAGCACTGGGAGAGGAATTTTAAACAGTACAGCTACTTTGAAAAAAAATATTTGGTAGTTACATAACCAACACAGTCTTATGACACTGTTTGGTCTTTGTATTTCTATGTATATACAGAAATGGTGAACTCTTGCCTACACAGTAAAGACTCCGAAGAAATGACTCTGACGGCCCCATGAAGAGCTGAAATTCTCTTACATGCCTCCTCCCAAGTGACTAAATAAACACACTGTGGTTTTTCCAACAAATATCAAGCTACCAACGAAATGGCACTTTTCACACATTGTGCTAATTACAGCAAGCCAGTATGAAGAAGTTACCACATGACTATAAAGGGCCAGGCTATAAATATAGAAAAAGGGTCAGTGAGTGCTGCATGCTGGGGACAGGAAATTCAACGTAAGGAACTTTTAGGAAAGCAGACTGGCTTGTAGGAAAGATATTGGATACGAGACTGGTACTTGAGCAAACACACAGAAACATATAACACAAATAAGGAGCTTTCCTGTGTATATTGAATCTTATTAGCACTAATATTTTTGATAAAGATTGATCATTTATGCTGTACATTCCACAGGAAATACTGGTGTTCATAAGCTGAAGCCACTGCATGGGATGGGCAGAGCACAGCATGCTTACATGTTCTTTCTCCGCCCTACTCAGCTCTCTGTAAACCTGAAAAGCACTGTAAGAATTGACCCTAATTCACTTAGAAATTTGATATTTCAATTTTTCTGTTGTTATTTTAGGAAATTAAATGCCATATCAATATCTCACTGAAATTCTGAATAAATGGATAGAATCTTCAATGGGCATTTATATAAATTCTGACATTGAAATTAGTCTGTCTTGAGGAAGGGATGTCCTGAGCACTGATTTTAAATGTAAAAGCTTGATATGAAAGAAAACAAAATGGAACACCGAAAGTTAAGAAAGAACAACAAAGGTGGCCTATTTGAATCTAATAGTTATTTTTATTCTTCTTAAAATACATCTTTTGGATATCAGACAAAACTTAGTATATTTGTTTTATACTATGAAACTTAAACCGACCAACCAAACAGAACCAAGCACTAAGCTGAAGCAAGGAATGTTGGTTAATTCTATGGAACGTGATATTGAGACAACATCCCTTAAACATCCATAGTTGTGCCCATTTTGTGTGCAAGTGTCATGAAAAGGCTAGGACAAGGAGGACCTATGATCTCTATTGAGTCTGAAAATATACATGTTTTATGAAAGAAAAAAGTAATCCCCAGTCCTGAAAATATCTGTAAAATAACAGGCTCATTTAAAAGGTTTCTAAATCTCAGTGTATATACTTGAGCATGGTTGAGTCTGTGTGCTCTACATGAAGCGTAGATGACTTCAGGCCTAAGGGAAGAGACCAGATTTCTCGAACTTAGTTACAGGCAGTTGTGAACTGCCATGTGGGTGCTGGATATTGGAACCATGTCCTCTGTAAGAGCTAGAGCATTTTTAAGCTCTGAACCGTTTGTCCTGCTCACTATGCTAATTTTTAAAAAATCAAAAGTGGATCTCATTATTTACAATCATTTTTCACAATCCAGGAACAATCTCATCATCACAAGGACAAGAGACTAAAGGAAGATTTTATCTTTATTGGTTCACTCTTTCATGACAAACAGCCACATCTTATGTGTGATGAGATTAGGGTTCTTCAAAGAAACTCCCTGTTAAAATTCTTTCTCAAAGTATTATAGGAACTGCATCTCAAAAAAAATGTTAAAAACCAGCACTTAACAATCCATACTCCATGTTAAGATTTATGAAATTATTCAGTATTGATTAAAATTGATCATTATACAAGTCTGGTATGCAACTTTAAAAGAACTGCACTGTTTATTAAGAATAGTCCCTAAACTTAAAATTCACAGACTATGTCCATCTTCTTATGCCCAAAATAGTTTGTTTATATGGTCTCAAACTCACATTGTGCTTTTATAGGGTAATGAATATATATGCATTCCTTCTTAATAAATTTACTATATTAACCAAATAGTAAATTTCTTATTTATAAAATATTATTTGTATATATTTGTATATAATAAAGGCTTAGAAATACCTTTTATGAGTTTTTAACCAGCAACTATTTTTAGTGTATTGTAACAAAGTGTTTCTGGCCCAGCACCATATTTTGGACCTGCTCGCCACTGCTTATAGGGACCAGCAATCCCAAAGTCCCAAAGAAACACACACACTTATATTAACTTCATGCTGTTTGGCCTATGACTCAGGCACATTGCTAGCTAGCTCTTTCATCTTAATGCTGCCCATTTCCATTAATCTGTCCTGTCATGTGGCCCATGGCTCACCTGTGTTCCTTACATGTTGCTCCTTTGGGCGGCTGGCTTGATCTGTCTCTGATTCTGCCCTCCTCCCACCTATGCTCCTGCTTATGGCTATGATATTTGTCAAGGGTCAAAACAGCTCCTTTATCTGAAGACTGATATTCACAGCATACAGAAAGACATTCCCACATTGGTGTATACTAGATGAATAACATAGAAAGAAGTTGCATGGAATCAAATTGTAATAACTCCTGGTTGAATTTTGCACAGCCTTAAACCCTGCATCATCTTTTATGCATTAAATATAGAATTTTAAATCATATCTTAGTTTGCAGAAAAAATTTTGTACTGCATTTATCATCAGGTTAATAATTTGAAGTTATATATAATCAAAACCTCTCATGTTGTGTTTTTTAAAAATAATCTATGGTTGGAAATTTTTCTGGTGTTCTTATATTTTTAACCTAAACTGTGTATCTATTGTCTTGGCATGAACTATGAAATTGTCAAAAAGCATCATCTCTTTTTACAGTACTTAATACTAAAAAACAAAAAGTTGACCTCTAGACACAATGCACTCTGCTTCAGCTACTGTGCATGAATGATCCACCTTGTATTTGAAACTAATAAAAATTTATCCACAAGATATGTAAAGCAATGTATCTAAAATTTAGGACAGAGCTCCATACCTTGACTATTCTGAAATGCACAAAGCATTTATGACTCTTAAGAAGATAATTATAGAAACATCCACTGATCCTTTAACGAAGTCTCAAGTATAATAGGCTGGCGGTAGTACCATCAGCAAAGCTTCAGGCTGTATAATGCATGAAGTTTTAACTTTTGCATATGCTTTGGCACTATTGTACAGAAATCACACACTAAAGCAACAAACCAAATGAGTAAGTATTCATTGAACACATAGAAATCCAAATGATATCTATACACCAGTAATATATGAGAAAGTTCTTCATTATTTCAGTAGTGGTTTTAGAACTTCTCCTGACTCAGTCTGTAACATGTCCGATTTAGACTTTACAATAATCAAAAGCAAGTGACAGGGAGTAATGAAATGTACAGTTTTGTCTCATTAGAGGTGGCTAACCAGGGAATGTATTTTAGCATTATTTTTGACTATTAAAATCTTTGGAATCGTTAACATGCTTTAGCTCTGAGAAACTATTCCTCCAGTAAATTCTAAGATATGATTGCTATTACTTCACTTTATATTTTACTATGGAAATTATCATGCCTAATTTACATCCAAAAATATAAATCCTACATAGAGACTTCAAAATATGTAATATTAAAAGTTGCCTTATCCCTAACAGATTAACGGAAAGATTTAGGATCATGTAAAAATGCCTTCTAATTTCATATGCACATACAAATATAATTATATATATCCATACAGTCCATTATGCCTTTAGAGATAATAATAAGTAGTTTAAATAATACTTTTAATATTAAAGGTGCAGGACATTTTTCTAAAATGAAGAATCTTAGAAAATACTTATTGTGCACGTGTTTGATTAAAAATAAATAAGAAAGGATATTCATTAAGGAATGATTAGTGCAGGGAGAGAGTTATAAAGAAAATACGTGGAAATGATAAAAGGATATTTTCTTTGGCCACAGTAGTCTTGACAGTCTTTCATCCTTAGTGTCTCAGAATAATAGAAAATTGCATGAAGATATTCTTATTCAGCTTTTAGCTATTGGTCCTTTGATCTCTGGAGTGTGTGTTAAATTTCCCAATTTAAAACAAGCTAAATAATTTATAGAACATAGAAACGGCTGTACACACCAAATATTACTTCTGAAAACGGATTGTATTTCAAAAGATGCTTTTCAATTCAAAGCAAGTATATCACTTAAAAATATGTATTTAATTGAATTTTTAATTTAATCAACTCAAAGCTATGAATTCAGGGCTTTTGAAAGAAAGAGATTAAAGATAAATAGGGAGAAGAGGCCCCCATCCTGCCCTGCCAGTACCTTTCAGATTTCACCTGAAGGGGCCACCCACTAGTTTTCTGAACAATGCTTCCCACATGGTTATTAAATCCCATGGACAACAAAATAATAGGCCAGTGGATTTCACTTAGGACTTTCTTTAGCTCATTAAGTCTTGGGGTTTTCTTATGGAAAGTCAAACATGCTGTATTTTTCTTACAATAGGGCAGTAGGTATATTGAGTTTGATAAAAAAAAAAAAAAAAGATCTACTACGTGTATCAAGTTGTAATTTTGACTTTAAAAACATTTTTTATAAAGAAAAGAAAAAAGAAAATATTGTTTAAATTCAGGAAAGTTGCAAAAGTTCAGGGACATAAAATAAATACAGGCATGCACACACAGTTAAGTATTCAAAGGTAAGAATTAACTACCTGGACACAAACTTGGGGAAAACATTAATTAAGCTAAGAGTCATAAAATTATTCATGAGTCTGTTTGAGTTGTATAACGTAATATTGTCTTCTATTTTGAAAAGGCCATTGTTTAGCTATTACATAAACCTTTATAACTTCTTTTAATAATCAACTTTTGTAAGGGAAATTTAGCAAGGAATGATGTAGGAAATATCCTTCCTTTAGATGGGGACTATTACTGCATTGCAGCTGGTTTGACCATTTTACCATGCTGGCATTTAAATACAGAATTAATTATTCTGACACCACCCCACCCATTGAGAGAGAAGAAACAAGAATTAATGATGCGACATACTAGCATTGAGCCCTTGTACTGCAGAATCCCTGAGATTCTATGGAGCTATGCCACAGCCAGGTAAAAAGTCCAGCTGCCAGAGAGATAAAGGGTCAAAAACTATCAGGAAAGAACAAGCAATCAATGAAATGTTGGTGGGAAAACAAGCTTCCTCTCTATCTTCAACTATGCAAACAAACGCAATTTCAAAACCTCCAGAAGTGCAACTCTACTGATAAAGACACAAGAGCAGAGCTGATTCCTCCCCCTGCCCATGCAGAAAGCTTCAAAGTTGGTTGATTATGGATAATCACTCCATTCATGAGGTAATATTGACTCCTTTAGATTTGTGTTTAACCTTATCTTAGAAAAGGTATAATTATCAAATAATATAATCACACACACGTACACTTCAAACACTTGCTAAATTCTTTTGTTGAAATTGGATAAAATAACTACACTGTCAACAACTATTTCAAAGTTACCACCACAAACTTCGGTGATTGATAAAAGGTTAGTCATTATAAGTATGCAGTGTGTTAAATACCAAAGATTAAGTTTATCAATTCAGATAGACTCTGGATACACACAGGTGAAAAAGGGAGTCAGGAACAGGATGTGTTGGTACTCAGCACATTTATTATTTGTAAAAAGTTATTTAACAAGTTTTTACTATCCAAAAGTCAGAGAAATCAAGCAACAAATCAAAAATGTAAATGTAAAAATGGTTGAGAACTTCAAAATGATTGAATTGTAGAAATGAAAAGAAGTATATTGGGGGTGCTTAGGTCTCATTTTAAGATGATGTGACCCAAACCTTAAGTAAGGAGTGCTTTTTGCTTTAGTGATACAGCCAAGTTAAAAATCATGTCCTCTGAATCTAGAGTAGTATGCTTTATATCTTTTCCATATTTTTGGAGAGTGAGTATTATCTTGACATCTAATGTTGTTATTTAGTAGAATAGTAGAAACCTATGACACACTCAGAACAACTTCATATAGTTCCTGGTATTTCATTCTACATTCTACTAATGGCCAAGAAATAGTAGCTATTTGCTAGGTCATCCTACCTCTACTTTCTATTACCTATTTTGCAAAAATAGTTTATATTGACACTTTTTGAGGGGATATATTGTGTGTATTTTCCAAAAACAAAGAAGTCCATTGCTTAACAACTGTCTGGAGTTCAATTTAAAGGAGTAACTTTTCCACACTAACTCTGATACAGTGGGACTTAGAGACTAGACTTGCATATACTCACTGAGTAACGAGAAAAAAAATGGGACAATTTGTTTTCAGTTGTAGGAAAATAGTCGCTACTGTAAAAATAAATGCCATGTTTTTTTTAAAAAATTAATTTGACAGCATGTCTTTTATAGGGAGTATAACACATATATTTTTAGTTATTTATGATAGAGTAGAAACTTCTGACTCTAGCAATTTTTAAATAATTTACAATATCTTTGAGAAGCTATTATTAATATCATGCCAGAACTACTTTTGAAGAATTAGGATAAGTGATGCTTATTCTTAATGTCTCCCTTGGGGGAGGGAGGGAGAAGACAAGATGTCAAAAGCTAAGACACCAAGAGTCAGATGAAAAGCAAATGCAGAATCATTCATGCAGCAATAGAGAGAGCCTTATATAACCCTTTTCCAGCACTCAGGCTGTATCTTGATCCTTTGATATTGCATGCTTTCCCCTCATTGGCTGACAAGATTGGAAGTCTGGACAATGCCTATTGCTAGGCCCTCAGGCTGACTCCAGTTTGGTTCATAAGGAAGTACATTATATGCATGACTTTGCAACTGGCTTGAGCCAATTTCCTAGACTCTATGGGCCTCTCCTACTATAGATAAGGTGTCTTTGTTCTTTGTCTCTTTCTCAAGATCATAAAGATAAATTCTGAAGTCAATACAGTAATCTAACACTAGTCTCTGAGAAAATGAGTAAAATAAGTCCATAACTGAGGAATTTATTCATATTAAACAAGTAAAATTTTATTTTTCTATTTATTTACTCATTAATTTTTAGCAATGTGGAGGATTGATCCTAGGGTCTTCTATATACTAGCCAAAAAAACTTTAAACCTGAGACACAAGTCCAGCCTTCTTCTCTTATATGTGTAGTAAGTGGGCTCATAGATCTAAGAAATATGGTAAAGTGTATTGATTTTCATTTCAGCAAAACAAATGTTCAAGGAGTTTACAATATTTCTTTTCTTTATGAAAGCATGACCAAAATATTGAATAATATGTGGGGATTTAATAAAAGTTCCAAAAGTCGGAGATATTAGAGAGAGCAAACACCACAGTCAGATCTGACCCAGCTGTCTTCCAGCTTCCTCAGCCTGGCTTCTCCTGGACTCTTCTACCCTCTGTCTTTAAACTAAGATGACCTGGAACTCAGCTTGGTTTAAGGGCGGGCGTAGTCACCACTCCTGGAATACTCCATGTGCTGGGATTAAAAATGTGAATCACCACTCTCTGATCCTCCTAGACTTACTGTGGGTAGATTCCCTCTGATATCTCTGAAACTTTTGAATCTTTATTATATCCCCACATATCCCTTATGTGTCAAATATATATAAAAAAAAAATCTACCCATTTGAAATTGAAGGTTGTTGACTCTCAGTAGCTACTTAGTATTAACCAATCACT
Source organism: Phyllotis vaccarum (assembly GCA_033318265.1). Taxonomy (NCBI): domain Eukaryota; kingdom Metazoa; phylum Chordata; class Mammalia; order Rodentia; family Cricetidae; genus Phyllotis; species Phyllotis vaccarum. Next base: position 48,072,381 of record JARWLC010000012.1, on the reverse strand, counting down.
TCAACTTACTAACTGTGCATGAGATCTTTCTTTGTGAATGATGGTTTTTTAAATGATTTCGTAACATTGCTGAAGGTGCAGCACATCATAATTTATTAACATCGGGTAACAGACAAACTTCACCAATTTAAAACCTCATGAAATTTTTAGAGTATTAGAAATACCAAAGGCAACAAAATTTTTGTGTTAGTTTGTAGGAAAAGTTTTAACATTTTATGTTTTTTATCTTGTAAAATTGTTCAATATTTGTTTTTTCAAATTAATTTGTGCTGCTTTATTTTTATTAGAATTTGACAAGTTTCTTACTCTTGTATTCTTGAGAAATTTTTGTTTAAGCTTCATTTTTAAAGAATTTTGTAAGTACTTTGTTTTATATCATTTCCATATCCCCCTCTCTTCCTACCAAATTTTCCCACATCCACCTCTCACTGCTTTTAAAATTCATGGCCACTTCTTCATTATTGACATAATGACACACATATGCACATACATGTAAGATCTTATGAGACTGTGTGTTGAATATTGCTTATATGTATTTAGAGATGACCATTTGAGATTGGATAACAATCAAGAAACTAGTTCTGGAAATAAGTATTTTTCCTATCAGTATCTATTACAGGGGTAGGGCCATGTGACCTATTCCTCACTCATGTTGAAATGTAAACCAGGGATGTCATCCTGCAGATCTTTATTAGGAACTCTCTTGTTAAAATTGTATAGGTACTCTTCCCTATGACATAAAGAGTGCACTATAAGAAGGTGCCCCAGTCTCCTGATCCTTAAGATCTTTCCACCCCCTCTTCAGTGATGTTGTCTGAGACTTAGGTATTGCTGTTTTATTATTAATGTGTCAACTGAGGTTAGACATGTCACCACATGTCCTTTTCTGCTCTTTGAACAGTTGTAAATTTCTGTAATAGACTCTCTCTGCTGCAAAAAAAATTGTGTGTATGATTATAACATATTTGTAAAAAGTTAAACTTCACATCCAACTTGATTTTTTCCCTATAAATTGTAAAACAATTTGGAAATAAATTCTTTGTTTTTATTATTTAAGAAAGATAAAAGTAAAAAACTCAATTTTAGTTTGAATAATCACACTTAAAATCCATTCAATTATAAAATTTAAATACCAGATATTATTTATTTAATTTTTAGTTCTGAAATTAGGAGCTATGATTTGTAAATTGTAGACATGCATCCTTCCACTAAGCTATATACAGCCTTTTTAATGTATTTTTTATATTTAAAAAAGAAATGATATTATAGCAGATTAACAAAAGTTATGTAAGTAAAAATAAACATAAGATAATATTAAGCGCTACAATTGGTTCAGGAAATAATTAATCTCATAGGCAAAGCATTGTCAGGATTTAAAAATTGAAGAAACATGAAACCAAACAAACATCTCTGGAAAATGATCTTAGAAAAGGAGAAATTGTATTATATTCAGAATATAGGAGTGTATATAAGTAGAAGTTATGGTACAGTAATGCTCAAATTATAATTACACGATACATTTAAAACCATACAAGTATATTCTGGTCCTGCTGCTTCAAGAATAACTTAGATGTCATCTTAAAATATCAAATAAAAGTGCGTATGACTTCCTCTAATACTAGGCCAAGCATGTGATAAACTGCTGGCCTTACATACTGTGAGGAATAACTGGGGCACCCATTTAGAACTTTACTTCTAAACACATTAACAAAGATATAACTAATATCTGTTCACCATTTTAGTATAATTTTCTACCCTAGCCCTTCACAGTCAAGCATTCATATTATAAGTTGTTGATGGATGTTTTATAGATGATACAAGCTAAAATCATACACCAACAAAGCCTAGATCAATGAGTCAAGGATTCAGTGCCCTTACTATAATTATCTAACTAAACATGTTAAGATAAAAATAAAAAAGAAATAATATATATTAGTCTTTGCCATTATGCATACAATTTCAAATAATGTTTTAAATTTAGTGTGTATTTTCTTTCTTGGCTAACATTAATGCTTCTTGCCAGTAAATCAAAATAAATCATGAAAATGTGTTTTATATGTCTTTTCTTTATCTTTGTATATTTTTCACTTTATATTTGTCTATTCTTCAGTAAACTGTATTGACAAGATTCTACAGTGATGATGGATAATCCGTAGAATGAATTCCATTTATATTTTTTTGTAACATTAAAAAGCATCTTGAGTTAGAAACCTGAATGAGACTATTTCAATGGATTATGAGGTATAAATGTATCGATTGTGCCCCCAAAATGCTTGGGAGATGCATAAGCTCATACAATTTTGGTGTTAGCTAGTCTGATAGATATAAGTGTTTTTCTGATACATTGAAAATTTATCTCTAGTGCAAGAAAGTATCTTCAGTCAAGTGTTATAAAATAATAAGTGTACACTTTAGAACTTTGCATTTTAATCCCATTTCCAGATTCATTATTATGATCCCTTCATATTATCATCTACTTTAATAAGCTCTCTCGGTTATAATAAACAAAATTTCACATTTTCAACATTTTTTTCTCAGAAAATACTTAATTGATACTAGTGTTAATTAAAAACTATAAAAATGTTTATTTTCTAAAACTGAATAGGTTTATGACTCACATATTACTTGCTCTGCCACATTCTTTTATCACTTCTGATTGTGTTCATGTGAATATGACAGGAAAAATGTTTATTTTTCTTTTCCAATTCTTTTTCTATTAAAAATATAGAGTTAACATCTGCCAAACCTATTTGTACATTTAGTTGTCCGTTTCATATTTAGTATTTTAAATACATGTTTTTTATTTATTTAAATATTTAAATATTTTTGTAGCTTGTATATTCTTAAAAACAATTTGTTATATTCATTTCTATGTTTTTAGTTTTGAATTTATTTGGGAGTTACTTTTGAAAATTGAGATTACTAACCTATTCTTGCCCTGTGCAGCCACTTGTTCCCGTAATTCACTGTGTCTTGTTTTATTAAAATTATTAAGGTATTTGTCTTAAATGTTCGTATATAAAAACATTTCCTGTCATTTTTAGTATCTTTTTATTTGACTCTATCATTACTATATTACAAACATGTCTGTATAGATTCACAGTACTCTAAAAACTATTACGATGCATTTCTTATTGCCATAATGTGTTCTTTTATGCTAAATACTACTGAATAATGGTCACTGTAGTGTGCTGAGAATACTATGTTAAACCCACCACAGTCTTTCATAAAGACAGAAAGGAGTAAGCAGAAGGTGAGTTGAAAAGAAACTGGGAAAGTTAATATGATCAAAAACTAAGACGTTTTTACTAGAATGGAATATTTGTTTTCAGTGTTTTACTCCATGTTATGGTGAAAAATAGTTAATGAGTTAATGACAGCCTTTTTAATGTTCAATATTTGTTATATATATATATATATATATCATACATTTTATTAGTTCTTTCACTGTTTATATTTTTATAAACAATGCGTTTTATGTGTTTTGATCCTTTATTTTTACCACTTTCTGAATTTCTCTTAGATCCAGCCTCCTTCCTTATTCACCCAACTTTGTACACCTCCTCCTTCTCCTCCTCCTTCTACAAGCCGCAAGTCCACACTATGCTGGCAAGTATAAACATGAAAAATGTATCTCATGGACATCTTCTCCCTCTCCCCCTCTATTCCTCTCTCTCTATCTTTCTCTTCCTGACAGCTACCAATTTCTAGTAGGTCCTTTATTAGGGAGTTGAAATTCATAAGCAACTGCACCATCCAAACTGTGATATGGTCTGGTTTCAGTTTGCACATGTCTTGTACAAGCTGTCACAGCTGCAATGGATTTTTATGTGAAGCCAACCTGCTACGTACAAAAGACAGCCTCTTGAAGTCACACAATATCTCAGCTGCTTACACTTCTTCCACTGCATTTTCTTCAGCATTCCGTCAGCTTTTTAAATAGAGATACAGTATATGATCCATTTATGCTGAGTATTCACTGGCCTCCTATTCTCTGCATTTGGCAATTGTGGGTGTCTGTGTTAAATCCATCTAGTTTGTGTCTATGATTCTTTAACGTATTCATGTATGAATACAATGACAATTAGAAATCAACCTAACTGTCATCCCTTTTTGTGCCTTTTCACTTTTCAGGCCTGTATAGTCACTCCATAGTTATATATTGACATCTGAAGGCAGGAAATGAGGAGCCTCAGAGGAGAGAAAACATGGCATTTGTATTTTCCTGTCTAAGTGGCCTCACTCTATATAATCTTTTCTGGTTTCGCCTGTTTAAATGCAAATTTCATGATTTGTTTTTTCTTTTTATATAAAAAGTATTCTACTGTGTCTATAAGCCAACTTAATAATTCATTTATCTGTTCAATGACATTTAGTTTCTTTTCATTCCCTAGTTATTTTGAATAGAGTGGCCATGAACATAGTTCATTATTTGTGGACTAGACTGTCAAGGACTTTTCACTATATGCAAAAGAGTCCCATCGCTGGCTCATAAGGTAGATTTATTTTTAGCTTTTCATGGATCTTTCATACTGATTTCCAGAGTGGCTGTATCGGTTTACAAAACCATGGAAAGTGAATCAAAGTTTCTCTACATCCACACCAGTAATTTATAAGAGACAAATGATAGCTAGATAAGTGATAAGTTAGCTTTCAAAGAGATAGAGCTCATTATACAATTTCTTTAAATACATGTCAATATATTTTATTTATGTATATCTTTATCCTATATGAGTGTCAATGTTCTCTCCTTTTTTTTATTAGGTGTTAAATGCTTTCTTCCAAACACTTCCACACTGTGCTTCCAAATGACACATATATCACCACTGTCCCTTCTTATCTTCCTCTTTCTTCACTTAGACCTTTTTACTTCCCATCCCCCCACATACACCATTTAAATCTAGATTCTGTATTCTTCTTTATATTATCCAAGGGATCTTTCTTTGCTTGAATTTGGTAGTTGACTAAAACATTTTTATGTTTACAGATAAACTCACTTTTTATGATTAATATTAGTTTGGAAAATGTTTGAGTATACTTTTGTAATAACTGAGATTAATCAAGTACATTTCTTGATCAAAATATACTGACCTTGATAGGATTATATTTTTATTAACCATATATTAGTAACATTCTTACATTTCAAGTTCAATTTTTTTTTACCAAGTTAACTAGCAGATTTAAATCATTGGCTCAACATTAACTATCAATTTGGTACTAGTTAATAAATGTTGTCACATTATTTGCACAACTGAGCCCACATGTAACTGCAACTATGGATCAATATTATTCATTATTCAAGTTTTCCCAGATTTTGGTTCCTGTTCCCTTTCTGTTCCAGCATCACACCCAGGATTCTATGCTACAATAAAACCTATGTCTTTTTGCTCTAAATTTTTGTTTCCTTGCTTTGATAACATTCAATGTTTTCCAAGTTGACATATTTTGTAGAATATCTATCAGTGGTGATATTTCTGATATTTTGTTTTATTAATATTAAACAGTAATTATGGGATACCTTTGCAAAAAGATTCTAAATATGAGATATTATTCTTGCCACTTTTATTTCAAGTTACTATTGTAGCTATGATTTGTCATTATCAGTGTGAGTTTTGAACACCTGAATTAAGAAAATACGAGTGAAATTTTTCTACAATAAAGTCTGTGTTTTCTCATTCTCATATGATACTGTACTCTCAAGAAATTATAGATCACATGTAAGGGGAATCATGTTCTACTTCCTGAAAAACACCAAATATCTATACAATTGTTTGAATTTTTTATGTCCAAGATACTTACCTCTTACCTCTACAGTTTTACTAATCATTTGAGATTAGAATAATGAATATTTATATCATGAGTGGGTAATAATCTAACAGTATCACCTCCATTAAATCATCCAGCATCATTTAAGAAGAGCAGTTTGTTAATTCTTATCTTCATGTACTTTCCTTATCACTGTTGTGAATGTGGTGTGTGCTAATACCTTAAGAAACCGGCATGAGCAGTGTGAGGGGCCTCGAGAGGTGGGATCAGACTGTTCCTGTGCATAGGCTGGCACCTTGGAGCTCATTCCCTACAGAGGAACACCTAACCCAGCCTTGACTTTGGGATGAGTGGATCAGACTTCCCTGGAGTGGATGTGCCATGCTGAGCTGACCACCTTGGGACTTCTTGCCCTTTTGGGAGAGGGGATGGGTTTATGGAGAGGAGGGAGGCTGAAGGATGACTGGGAGGGACTGGGAAGAGGAAAGGAAGGAGGAGCAGGGGTATACGTAGATAAGTTTGACATTTTTAATAAAATAAATAAATTAAAAAACTGTTTTGCTACTTGCCTACCGCATCCCAGTCCTCCTGTGTATTTCTGATGATACTTATTTATTTATTTTTTACATATAACATCATATAACAAGCTCAAGATTCAACACCTAGTATGTGTTTTAATTATTTTTATAAGGTACGACATTTATTTTAAATAAATTGTTTATTTTATAAGATAAAACTTGGCAGTAAAGTTATGCTAGTAACATTAGACTTGCATACCTAGTTTGTGTAATAAAGTTAAATTAATCAAAAACCTTGACTAATCATATAATAAGATATAATATGTTTTTAAAATATGTAAATTGGGGGAAATTCTTAACAAAATAATGAATGTTATGTATTTTTTCTTGTTGACATTAAAGACAAACTCAGTTTAAATTAGTAAAGTTTGTGGAGAAAAAAAATAATGTAGAATTAAAAGTATAGACTACAGGAATAATGCAGAATTAAACCTATAGACTAAAGGAATAATGCAGAGTGAAAACTACAAACTACAGGATAGAGTAAAAGCATGGCTTTCTCCTAAACAACATAGTAAATGCTTATACACATAATTAATGGTTTTATATGAAAAAATGTCTGTGTATTAGATATATATAAATGTATATATACATATATATATAATCAGTTATTATATTCACTATTATGTTCACAACATTCTGCAAAACATATCAACATCTTTTCCAGGTTTCTTTTTAAACCTTTAACTTAAAAAATACTCATCAAAATAATCATTCTCCACACATATCTACTAGTTTTCTTATTTGATATTTTTCCTGGTTTTCTATCTGGATTCATATTCTTCGGCTTTATTAGTGCCCAAAATTTCAAAAGCGCCTTAATGCGAATGTGCTAGATAAGTACATTTACAAGATCAATGATCTAATTTCCTTGGAGAAATCCTCTATTTGGGACTGCATACATTTGTGCCTTTATAGTAAGTATATTAATAAAATACATATTAATTGATGCAATCCTTTCTCTCTTTTTGCTATTTTAAAATATTTTTATTTAAAATTATTTTCCCAAATCCATTACGCTCCCCCTCCCTCTCCTCTCTCTAGTACTTCCCCAGCCTCCCACCATCCCATCCCCAATCCATGTCCCCAGGAGGGCTAGGACTCCCAAGGTGAGTCAGTTTGATTTGGCATATCCATTTGAGGGATGGGATGGTTGAGTGGGGGGCGGGGGGCAACAGAGGGGAAGAACAAAGAACTAGGTATCTTAATAGAGGGAAAGTTTGTGGGATTAGAGAGAAAACTGGTGCTAAGGAAACATCCAGAAACTCACAAGATGACCCTTCCTAGGATTCTAAGAAATAGTGGAGAGGGTGTCTAAACTGGCCTTCCCTTATAATCAAATGAGTGACCACCCTAATTGTCATTATAGAATCATCATCCAGCAGCTGATGGAGGCAGAAGCAGAGATCCATAGCTAAGCCCCAGGTCCAGCTGAAGAGAGGGAGGAGAGATTATATGACCAAAGGGATCAAGATCATGAGGAGACCCACAGAGATGGCTGACCCCAGCTCTTGGGAGCTCATTGACTCCGAAAGTTCAGCTGAGGAATCTTCCTGGAAAGAAACTAAACCCTCAAAAGTAGATAGACAGTTAGACAGTGTGGGAAGTTTGTGGAACCTCTTGCAGTGAGACTGAATTTTATTTCTGGTGCATTCTTGGAGCCCATTCCCTACAGAGGAACACCTAACTCGGTCTTGACAGTGGGTGCGATCATTTCTTAAATCTGATTGTGTGATGGACCTGAATTTTGTTTGATTTTTTTTTTCCTTTTCTTTTCTTTTGTGAAAGTGATACACAGTAGAATCTTCGAAGACCTGGGAATCTAACCTGATGATTGCCTCCGTCAGACTGATCAGTTGGCAAGTGTGCAGGACATTTCTTGACTATTGAATAATGTGGGAGGATCCAGATCACTTTGGGCAAATCCATCCCAAGCAGGTGGTCATGGACTGTATAAAAACAGCATGTTGAACAGGACAGTAGAAAATCTTCTTCCATGGCCTCTGATTCAGTTCCTGCCTCCAGATTCCTGCCCTGGAGGACTTTAATGTGCAATAAACCATCTCCTCTCAAGTTGCTTTTGATCATGGGATTTATTACAGTAATAGAAAACTAAGCAATACAACAGGATCAAATGCTTTAGATATGCCCAATCAATTACTTCCATTAGTTCTTGTTTTAATTTATATATGTAAAACATTTTCCAAATCTTATATTATGACTAATTTTATAGATGTAAAAAGTCATTGTGATATACATGAGGTCACTATTTTATTTTAGTTTATGTAAAAACACAGTTGAATACTTTTATTCAATGTTTTCACAGTATTTTTGATAACTCTTTTCACTCTAAAGAACATCCAGAAAATGTGTCATTATTTAATGTACCAGATAGATATGTATTTTGGTTCATTTTGAAGTAAATTATTTGGAAAAATAGTATAGCAAGATTTTTATGAAAAAAACTTAGATTCCTTATTTTAGCTTTCCCATTTTTATAGGAAGCGTTTGAATATTCTGAAGAGACTGCTATGAAGGAAGTCAGGCATATATAATGAATTAGCATAAATTATGGACAATTACTCATGAGCTAATCATAATCATGTATTAAACCAGTCATTAAAAGTCATGGCACAACATTCAGCAATTGATAAATGTCCTTATGTAATAACAAAATGTCACATTTGTAAGATGAAAAGTTTGCAGATAGTTTTTGAAAATGTCAATTTAGTAATTGTTAATTTATAGAATTTTTATACAATTTGTCACTTCTTACAAATAAGATTAGATATTGTGGTGAAAATATATTAGACTACTAGAGGTCCCATACTAAATTATCAATTACCTATTAACATTTCTTTTACCAATGAGGATTACATTATTATGATTTGCTATAAACTCCAGGGTAAATTTTTATCCCCACCAACTTTAAGTCCATTGCTTTATAAAAATTGAAGTTTAAGTAATTGTGTCTAAAGGTAAAATGTCTTTCCATATGAATCTGAAATTGAGATGTGCTAAATTACAGAATGTGACAAATATTTTCTATTATCCATGATATAAATAAACATCTGTAGTAATTAGTATGATGTTTAAAATTTAGCACCTCAGTAAGTGGTTTGGACATTGAACACATGGTAACAGTAATGTAGGAGGTAACCTGTTGATTTCTTAGACTCCTAGGGAAGGTCTCCTTATTGAAATTTAAGGGACACTGGCAAAAAGCTGGACCAAGTAAAGCAGATAACAGAGTCCCTATTGCCATAAAGTTAAGGGAGCTTTTAATGTAAAATCTGATTCTACAGTCTGTGTACTATAGGTAAAGACAAACATGGCATTGATTCCCTTTTTTAATATATATAATCATGGTATATAATAAACAGTACATGGATCACTTTTGAAGGTGTATTTGAGCATTAGTTAGCACTTCAGGCGTAAATAGAGCATGAAACTAGAATAAGTATTTCTCAAGCCAGACATTTTAACAAGTCTCCAAAGTAGATTAATGCTAAGTGGTATAATAAAGAGCAATGGTCCTGGGAATAAATGCAAGTACTGCAAACAAGAAATCTTATTAGTGGTACCTAACTACAAAAGAACGTAAGGGTCTGCTACTATCCTTTCTAAAGTTACCTCCACTCAGTCAGCTGGTTTCTAATCAGATTAATTTTCTGGGAACACTTCAAACTAAAATAATTTTTGATGTATATAAATTTAAATTATGTGAAGGGAATTTTAGAGCTGATAAGACACTCTATAGTCTTTTTTACTTTTAATGTGGCCTTTCTATGATGGAGTGATATTCATGTTTTTTGGATGGCAATCATAGTTTATGATATCAAAACACCCTTAAATATTTTGTATAAAGAAAAGCAAAGCATTTTGCTTTAATATTTTCTTCTTTTACTAAAATTTTAAACATCAATTAACATGCCACTATGGATGGGGAAATTTTCACAGGACTTTCTTTAGCCCTAGAAGAACTATATATCATTTCTGAGAGAAGGAGAAACAGTGGTCTCCAGAAACTTGCCTCTTGGTAGTAGGTAAGCATATTCCAAGATATCAGACTTCAATACATATTAGCAACACTAAAGAAATTTGGAAATTTGCGTTTATAGAGATACACAGAAACATATGTATGTACCATTCATAATTGAAAATAAGAAACCACAAAAGGATGGGGGGAGCACCAGAGGAGCTGGAGGGTGAAGAGGGTTTGGGATTGGATATAAATACAGTATTCATATATAAAACTATCAAAACATCGATCTCTTCCACCTCTCTCTTTCTCTCCTCTCTTATCCTCCCTCCCTCCTTCCTTCCCGTGTGTGTGTGTGTGTGTGTGTGTATGTGTGTGTGTGTGTGTGTGTGTGTGTGTGTGTGTGTGTGTGTGTGTGTGTGCGCGTGCGCGTGTGCAAAAACTATGGTGTGTAGGTGGAGTTCAAAGCATTGCTTACTGAATCAGGCCTCTTTCTACCATTTGTGATCCTCAGATGACTCAGGTCATTGGCCTTGAAGTCAATCATCTTTATAGGCCTAATGCTACTTTTTTAGTCAATACTTTAAATTCAGATCTTATGCAAAATATAGGACATAAGTATTGGCCTAAATGCCCGTGTAATTTATGCATATTATAAGATATTTTAGCAAAAAATAGAAAATGAAGGAAATGTATAGCAAGTGAGTATTTCATAAAGCGAATATTTCATATTCAAGAAAATATAATTAAGTGGTAACATATTGCATATCCCCATTTAAATGGAGTTTAAAATATACCTATAAAATACAAGCTAGGTTAGGTATACTCAGGGACTGAGTGTAGGACCATGAGCTAATTGTTGAATTTATGATTGTGTGGTATTGAAAAAATTATCTAACTCTAGATTTTTAGAAATTTAGAAATTTTTAGAAAGTTTAAAATGATCTGGAATTTTTAACTAGACAATTTGGAAGGCATAAAGATAATGAAATTATTCAATTACTGTATTATCAAAATTCTGTGCTATTAAAAATATGGTTAATATTTTGCACATAAACATATAATGTCTTTTACTATCAAAATATATGAGAGTCAAAAAAAGAGAAAGTAGGCTTAAAATTTCCAATTTGTGAATATTTTATCTCTGTGTTCTTTTATAGAAAAATATCTGAGACTATGTAGTTTTTAATATTATGTTTGTTATATTCTAAAAATGGAATTTTTAAAGATCCAGATGGTTTTCTAGTATCTTCCGAGGGACACTCTCTGCTTCAGAATAATGCCCTGCTGCTGTATCTTCAAGTGATAGAGTTTCAGAATCTGGTTGTCTCAACCCTCCTGTGAGGGTGTAATTCTGACCTCCTAAGAAGCACCTCATGCTTCAATGCCTGCCTAAAGGCCTTATCAACTAATTCGGTCACATCTGTGATTTGATTTCAACCGTACATAAGTTTTGTGGAGCATCTAGATCATATCATTTACTTGTTTTTATTTGCTACAAAATATTCCCTTAGCATTGACAAAAATGTCACCCTAGAGACCTCATAGATGCTCTTAAGTTAGTTTGAATCAATAATATCTGAATGGTATAATAGAAACCATGCTTCATGGACTTATTGATTACACAAAAAAGCAAGAAGGAATAATGTGGATACCAGCTTATTGTCTAGTCAATATTTTGATTTATGTTAAAAATATATGCAATCTTTATTAATAACTCAATATTTTCCTAGAACTTATAATGTATATTTTTATGCCACTTAAAGTGAACCTTCAATATAATTTGATTGTTTACTTATAAATTATAAGTATGAAAATAAATTTTGACTTCTAAATTGAGATGCATAGTTATATATTTAATTGGGCATTTTTAAGGTAATTGAACTTGAAATTTTTATATATCAAATCAGCTGAAGAAAAATAAAAAGTGAAATTGATTATATGCTTCAATGTCCATTTTTTAAACATTTTGTACAGTTAATAAGCTGTATCAGTGCTTAAGGAAATTATTTTCTTCCTGGTCTCTTTGAATGAATCATATATTGTAGTAAACATATTTGCACAACCAGTGGTTTGGGAAATCTCAAATTTCCATCAGAGTACAGTTTTCTTTTTCCCCCTTTGTATACCTATGTACTGCTCTACCTGTGTATTATTACCATATATATGGTAATGTATATATTGTAACTGTAGTTTATGGACTTATATTGCTTAAGAATTCTGTTTTTATAGTGCTAGATGAGATAATGATGTGAATAATTAAGTTGAGTCATTATGGCAGCCATCATGATCCAATAGAGTGAAAAGCATAAGATCATACTTTGTTATGAATAGTATCAGATCAAAGAAGTCTAAAAAGAGCCTTGTGAGAAACAACTAAAGGAGCTTTCAAGATAATAACTATTTTTAATAAACCACAGTTTAGTGTATGATTTCCAGGTACACACTTAGAGTGGCATAAGTTCTTGAGGAACATTATTATTTGAGAAGAGGAAATCAGATCTTACTCCTCATATCATTTTCCCCATTTGTGATTGCGTATCTATAGTTTGGAGAACTCAATATAAAACGGAACTATTGTATGATGAAACACTGAAAATTTGTGTATATGACATAAACCTGAATATATACTGATGTATATATTTGATATTATATATCATACAAAATGGTTATATATAGGATATAAATGATACCATATATGGTATAGTATGCTATTATATATGTGTATGTGTAATGTATAAAATGAGCTTTTTAGCTCTACAAAAAAGTAATTCTACCGTGTATAATGACATGAATGAAATTATAAGTCATTACTTATCAATATATATATATAAAACCAAGAATGATCATGTTCTAGCTGCTGCAAATATAACTCTAGAAATGCCATTTGAGTTAAATATGTTAGAAAATAAGAATGAAAACATAGGCTGCCTCCCACGGAGCTTAACTATAGAAAAATTTTTAAGTTCATATAATCTTAACGTTAAGTTAAAATAAATATAAAGCATGGGTGGAAAGACAGTCTCTTTAAGATGCTATCAAAGTTAATTCCATTTCCACACATCTCTACCACAAAGAAAAACACCTTGCATTGTATGCCTGGCACACGCTGTCGATGCATTTCTTTCTCTGCATCAATGTACTAGGCGACATCAAAGGGCCATATGAGTTGAGAATCAATATCTTAATGCCAGCAGCAGCTGTGAGACTGTGACCTAGACTGAAACTTCTGATGATCAGGTTACAGCCTCTCCATGCAACCTCTCTAAGAGTTACAGCAAGCCGACCCAGACAACACTCGGCAAAGCCTTTTTTTTTAGCTCTTGCTATTGGAAGTATTTCACTTTTATCTCACAATGGGAGTGTGATAGTTAAAGAAATGGAGTTTTAAAGAAAAGCCATAAAGCAATAGGAAAGGGTTTCGGGCTAGTTCATTAGATGTCATTGTTTCAAAACAGCAGAGGTTATTAAATTGTACCATTGAGGGGCTGGAGCTATGCAAATATCTGTGAGGCAGAGAGATGCACTGGGGCTTAGGTGTGTGCTTAGATTTTGCCAGCTCACCAGACATACAGAATATCAAAAGGAGAGATGAACTGGAGCTAGAGATACTGTTACAAACTTGGCTGACCCATCTGCTTCAGCTCCAGCCTTAATGCATGAATGGAATTTTACTATTTAGTGTGGTGAATTTCATATACTAAGTCCATTATCATTTTTCACAATGATGCTTTATAGCTGATTTTAATTACAAGATTAAAATGAAAATTCCAAGATACAATGCTGTTCTGGCATAACAGAAAATATAAAAAATTGAATACACAAAAGGTTTAAATACTTCATCCATTGTGTTAGTATAAGTGCAAAAGTTTGAATACCAGCTTGTTAGTGAGCCATATGTTATACAGAATAAATATAAGTATTCTCCAAGTAAAGAAAGCATATGAATTTATAACATATTGAATCTTCAGGAAAGCTCATTGAACAATAATTTAGGGCATAAAATAACATCCGTCTAACAATTTGTTTGAAGGAAACTTAATTTTTAAGTATCATCATGAAAATGGCATACTGCAATCCAGATATCATTGTATAATATTACCATCAATAGCATGATTATTTGTTTAGATAACAGTTTCAGGAAGATACAAAGTTTTCAACTACATTGCAATATATCTTGAAGCTCACACAGGGATGTCAAGCATCCTTTTACCATCCAGGTGTAGTTTCACAGCCATGAGCATGTCTTGGATCTTAAACCATGTCAATTATTACAACCTTTTAAGTTCTTAATTATCTTTTCAATTTATATTATAAATAGTATATTTAGAACTCTATTTGTGATCACAGAGGACAACTCTGTATTTGCTTGTCGGTAAGTAAAAGCGTAAATAATGAGTAGAAAAAAGAACATGAGACTCAGTTACTGACTTCAATTTAAAAATCATAAATCATTTATGAATCTTCAGTTTTTGCTCCAACACTCCCATGAAGCAATATAAGTATTTAAAGCTTTTTATAAATTAGGGAAAAAACTGAAAGTTATTCTCACAGTTTTCTTGGCTTATTTATTTTCTATGAAAAAGAACAAACAAATGAACAAACAAACCCTTTATTTTACACATATATAGGCCACCAGGAAGAGCAGTGATAGAAACATAAACCTGCAGTTCATTCAAAGACAAGCATTTTTAAAACTATGTTTTTCACTGTGCTTGAGGTAATTTAATTGTTAAGTACTTATTGGCAAATGTACGATGAATGTTTGATTTTCAGCATCTGTGGGAAAGAAAGGTTCTTACTAACAAAATCAGATGATCTCACATGGGATAGAAGTGGATGTTAGTTCTCGCTTTAATTTAATTTTGAAATACTGAATTTCAACTGTATATCTTACAAAGTGACTGTGTTCTTTGGAAAGTAATGGAAAGTGAAGCGTCATTAGCACAGCTGAGCGACTGATGTCCTAGTGTGTGCATGCACATGTGTTTTATTATTGGGGGTAACATTTTGGGAACATAATCCATGAAATCTCAATCTTTAAATTGCTTCACTGTATACTTTTGGAAGAGTGACTAATAGTCAATTACTACAAGATGATTAATTTGATGAGAAAATATTGGGGAAATCAAGACAGAAGCTGCATGAAAGAGCTGGTCATAATGTGCTGTAGGAATCACAGAGGGATGGATGTTGATGCTCAGCATCTTTTCTCTCTTGTATTTATCCAGCATCCAACCCATAAAGCAGTGTGGCTATATTCACTCTGCTTCTTCCATTGCATTAATCGAATCAAGAAAATTCCTTACACATTTGCCCAAAGCCTAACCAAGCCTAGGTTATCCTTACAGACATGATTGGGATCCATGTCTACTTAGAGACTCTAGGTTCTGTCAAACTGACATTATATATCAACATAGGCTGATGCCGATGTTTATCTTATAATTGAACAATATCAAAATGCTATGGATATTCTCTTTATAAACCTGTGAATCATCACTAGTTGCTCCAAGTAAGAATCTTTCTTACCTCGCCTACTAAAATTTTAAACCATCTCATATCTTTTGAAGTATGTGCTTTCATTTTTGACCTGTTTCCAGACACTTATATCTTCCAGTCACCCTCTAGACATTCATAGTTTCTTCCTTTTTAATTTTTATCTAAGTGTTATTTTTTCATTTTACATACCGCAGTTCCCCTCACTCCTCTCCTCCCAATCACCCCTCAGATTCCCCTCTCCTCAGCCCATATCCACTCCTCAGAGAGAGTAAGGCCTCCCATGGGGAGTTAACAGTCTGGCAAATCAAGTTGAGGCAGGACCAAGCCCTGTGCCCAGTGTCAAGGCAGAGAAAGACAAACACAGTATGTACTCTCATTCATAAGTGGATATTAGATGTAAAGCAATAGATAATAAGGCTACAATCCACAATTCCAGAGAAGCTAGGTAATAAGGGTCCCTAAAAGAGACATCATGGATCCCCTGGGAAGGGGAAATAAATAAGATCTCCTGAGTAAATTGGAAGCAGGGATGGGGCGGTTAGGGGAGGTAGGGAATGAACAAGAGGGAACTGGATGGTTAAATTAAGGGAGAGACAGAGAGGGACAGCGAAGGAACAGATTATCTTGATGGGGGGAGCCATTTTGGGGTTATGGAGAAACCTGGTGCTAGGGAAATTCCCAGGAATCTAAAATCCCAGCTAAGATTCCAAGATAGAAAAGAGGAGACCTGAACTGGCCTTCCCTTGTAATCAAATGGATGACCACCCTAATTCTCACCATAGTTTCTTATTCTTTCCTGATTGCTACTGCCCCTGTCAGTATGAAAGTTGTTATGTATGCTGACCTTAGATCTCTTTTATCCTCCATGTATCTCTTACTTATGTAGCCTTTTTAGTGTATAACTTCCTATATCATTTATAAGCTAATGACCTACCCTTCAAATTTAAATGTAAAATATAGACCTTTCCTATGAATACCAAATATAGAATGACTGACTAACTCCTAATAGCATTCACTTGGATGCTGTGGTAAGAATGATCCGACCAACAATGCCACTCTTTTGTCTTTCATATCATGTGGCAAAAGGACTCCCAAGACAGCTATTGCATTGTAAATCTTAATACTGGATCACAGATGACTAAAAAGAACATACTTTAATCACCTGATATAAAAGATTAAGAAGGCATCAATTCAGAGAGGCAAGGACAGTTCCACATAGATAAATCAATAAATGTAACTTAACACATCAAAGACACGAGGACAGAAAACATGATCAATTCATTGGATGCAGAAATAACCTTTAAGAAAATCCAATTGCTTCATGATAAGCTGTGCAGCACCTAGAAATACAAAATATATTCCTGTATAATAATGACAATATGCAATAAGCCCACAGTCAACATCAGACAGAATAAGGCCTTTCAGTTATACAGAAATATATTGCAAAAGTAGTCAGTTGACTTTTGCACGATTTTTTTCCCAATTTAACTTTTATTGGTCTTTGTGAATTTCATATCATACATCTTGATCCTACTTGCTTCCTGTCTCTTCTCGTTTGCCCTTGAAATCTCCACTCCAGAATAACAAAATAAAATTGAAAAGAAAAGAAGATAAGAAAAGATATATCCCATTGTGGAAGCTGTAATATGACACCATGAGTCACATGGTGTAGTCTTTAGTTTCTATAAGATTACTTGCAATGAGTCACTGGTCTGGTTCAAGTTCTCTGGTTTTTGCTGCCCCATAGATACGGGTCCTCCCTAGGACTCCTCTTGGACATCCTGCTGTTGCCCTTTCTCACAACTTTGTGTCTGCATAGCTGGCTTCTTAACCTGCTCTGTCATATCGTACATGGGGTGAATGATGGGATGGGCCAACTCAGCCCTAGTTCTGGGTCTGCATGGCGTCTGGGTTGGTCTGTCTGCCATCTCTCCACCATTCTCAATACCACCTCCAGCACAATCCTTGTTATCTTACCTGTGTGTAAGCAACAATAGTAGTGATGGTTCTCCTGCCCTCATGTCCTCTGGACCAGCTTGCCTATACCTACACTACCAGGACAGGATAAATTGTGTTGCCCTGGTAACAAGTACTGCAGCTGGTGATGTTTCAGGCCTGTTCACTGGTTCTTATGACCTCAGGGCCAGCTCTCACACCTGCTACTGCTCTCTCACCAGCATCCACTAAACAGAGTTATCCCTACTGTGATGCCCAGGCTGTGTGCATGACCTGCTCTCTGGAGTGCTGCATTAGGGGCAGGGGCAGCTCTCACATATGTGCCCTCAGGTGTCAAGGCAGGAGGAAGGAGGGAAACTTTATCTCATGATCACCATCACATAGTGGACCAGGTGGGTGGGGCTAGCTCTCCCACTCCCCTGACCTCAAGGCAGGCTCTACCCCATCCTACAGGGTCAGCATTACTGGACCCAGTTACTTGCTATACCCAGGCAAGGTTTAGGGCCCACACTCTAGGGGTCTGCGGCCTGTGAGGGACAGGTCCACCCCCCTACTTTCACGAACTAGGGAGCCTGCTTTCCTGCCTACTTCAGGTGGCAAGGAGCAAGAATCTTTCCCCTGCCCACACTCCACATGACTTTTGAGTTTTGAGATCAGCCTTCCCACACTCACACACTCTAGCCTGGTCACCCATGCCATTGCTCCAAGGTTCCGCACTACTTTGTTACTCAGGTGAGATGAAGGACCTACTTTTCCTAGTGCTCCAGCCAGTTTGTCCTCCATATTTCAGTGGTAAGGAGCTGAGTGGGGGGGGAAGGAGATCTCCTTTCTTGAACACTCTACCATAGAACAGATGAGGGGTGGGGCCAGACCTCTCAGCTCTCATTCTCAGGGCAGGCTCACCTATACAGCTGTCAACAGGGTGGAGCTATGCTGCCTAAGGCAAGAGGCAGGGCCTGCTCTGCTCTCCTTAGTGCTGAAGTTGGTGAAGGACTGCATGTTCTCAGACCACAGATAATGGGCAAAGGGTGATTTTCCTTGGCCATGTCATTAAATGACAGAAGTGAGGGGAAAAAACCACCTCTCCCACTCTTACATCCTCAGGACCTATTTGCCTACATCCTGCCCACAGTCAGCTCTGTTCCTGTCCAGGCAAGTTGCAGGGACCTGCTTTCTCCAATTGCAGTCAGTGAGGGGTGGATTTAAATCTGAGTTGCTCTATCTTCTCAGCCTTCTATGGTGACATGCCACAGATAATCAACAAAGGCCATGGCTGTGTCAGGGCCATGGGTGAAGACATGACACTTGGCAGCAGCTAAGGCTGGGGTATCACCATGTCCCCAGGTGATAAACAGTCCACCACCCTCTCAGCTCACTCCTCACTGCTTTCACTTCTTTTGATTTGCCTTTCTTCACAGGATTCTCTTTCTCTTTTATACCCCACCCCACCATATATTTGCTCTCCATAATAGAATTCATCTGCCCAGCGCCTTTGTCTCTCATTCAGTCTTACAGGGACTGGGCAGGTTCCTGTCTCTTCTTCTGAGCCTAGACTTGCATGTATAACTTTTATATTTTAAAAGTTACTAAAATGATTTGAAGATGACCAATCTGGCTTTCTATTACTTAAATTTTTCTTTAGCTTCATCACATGTCATTGAACGTTTAGGTGGCTACACTCAGCTATTCATACCAAAATATTTACCATACCTGCTTTGCACCCATTGAATGTAACATTAATGATGGCTACTAAATATTCCATAATTCAGTTTTTCATTTCTTCAGCTAGTGAAAGAAGTATTGTACTCCAATAATCATATCCAACATTCGTAGGAGACAAAGGGAAAAATCCCTTTACTTGTCAGCAACTTCTGTTTTACTGAAGTACCCTCATTTCTCACTAACCGAAACAATATCAGTTGTTTTTCTTTGTTATATGCATTAAGAGAAATATATACATATATATTATTCAACTTTTCAACTTTGTTTTATAGTAATGTTTTATTAGAGATAAGTGAGATGATGCTTCTTTGTCTTTTTTTACTGAGGAAATAGTGAGATATTGATTATGTGCCTCTATGTATTATAAAACATTCATCAGTGTTTTTGTACAATAGTAAGGATTATGACAGAAAATATAATAACATCTTCCAATCCCTTATTTCTCTGTTAAGTTTCTGTCTGATAGACCTGTCCATTGATGAGAGTGGGGTGTTGAGATCTCCCATCAGTGGATATATAGGATTTGATGTGCAATTAAGCTTTACTAATGCTTCTTTTATATATGTTGGTACCCTTGTATTTGGGGCATAAATGTTCAGGATTGAGATTTTATCTTGGTGAATTTTTCCTGAGATGGAGATGTAATGACCTTCCAGGTCTCTGATTTATTTTAATTTGAAGTTAATTTTGATAGATATTAAGATGGCAACACCAGCTTGCTTTTTAAATCCATTTGGTTGTTGTCTTTTTCAACCCTTCAATCTGTCTGTCTTTGTAGTTAGGGTGTGTTTGTTGTAAGCAGCAGAAGGATGGATCCTGCTTTTGTATCTATTCTGTTAGCCTGTGTCTTTTTATAGGTGAAGTGATTCCATGGATATTAAGAAATATTAATGAGCAGTTATTGTTAATTCCTGCTATATTTTGGTGGTTGTGTGTGTGTGTGTGTGTGTGTGTTTTCCTTCTTTGTGGTTTCCTGCTGTGGGCTTATCTGTTGTTCATGTTTTCTTGTGTGAATCTAAATTCCTTAGGTTGAAGTTTTCCCTTCTAGTGCTTCTGTAGGGCTGGGTTTGCAGAGACTTATTATTTAAATCACTTTTTGTGGTGTAATATCTTGTTTACTCCATCTATGGTGATTGAGAGTTTTGCTTGGTATGGTAGTCTGGCCTGCATCTGTGGTCTCTTACTGTGTATAACATATGTTCGGGACCTTCTGGCTTAGTCTCCATTGAGAAGTTGGGTTTTACTCTGATGGCTCTGTCTTTATAGGTTATATGGCCTTTTTTTTGCAACTCTTTAATATTCTGTCTTTATTCTGTAGGTTTAGTGTTTTGGTTATTATGTGATGAGAGAAATTTGGAAAGGGGTCTAGTCTATTTGGTTTTCTGTAAGTTTTTGTATCTTCATAGGCTTTTACATAATAGAGTACTACTTAGAAGTTAAAAAAATGAAAAATGACATCATGAAATTTGCAGGCAAATAGATGGAACTAGAAAATATCATGGTGAGTGAGGTAACACAGACTGAGAAAATGGTATGTACTCACGCATCAGTGGATTTTAGACATAAAGCCAAGGAAAACCAGGCTACAATACACAACCCTTAAGCAACTAGGTAACAAGGAGGAACCTAAAAGAGACATCCATGGAACCCCTGGAAAGGGGAAATAGAGAAGACCTCCTGAGTAAATTAAGGCTATAAGGGGAGGGGATAAAGGACAATGGGGAGGAACATGAGGGAATGAGATGGCTGAGTTGGAAGAGGGACAGAGAGGGAGAACAATAAAAATAAATATATTGATAGAGGGAACCATTATGGAATTAGAGAGAAATGTGGTGCTATTGAAATACCCAAGAATCCACAATGACACAGCTAAGACTCTAAACATTAGTAGAGAGGGTGCCTAAAATGACCTTCCCCTATAACCAAATTGCTAACCATCCTAATTGCCATTATAGAACCTTCATCCAGCAATTGATGGAAGCAGATGCAGAAATCCATAGCTAAACACTGGGTCAAGCTACCACTTCAGTCAAAGAGAGGGAAGAGAATATATGAGCAAAGGGATAAGATCATGATGAGGAAACCCTGGAGACAGCTGACCTGAGCTACTGGGAGCTCACTGACTCTGTATTGACAGCTAAGGAACCTGCATGGGACCAAATTAGGCCCTCTGAATGTGGATGTCAGTTGAATGGCCTGGGCAGTTCATGGGGCCTCTGGCAAGTGGGTCCATGAACTGGCTTCTTGGAGCCCATTCCCTACAGAGGAATACCTTGTTCAGCCTTAATATTTGGGGAAGGGGCTTGATCCTACCTCAACTGGATATGCTAGACTGCATTGAATCACTCTGGGAGTCCTTACCCTATCTGATAAATAGATGGGGGGTGTGATGGGGAAAGCTGTGGGAAGGCTGGGGAGAGAAAAGGGAGGAGGAACAGTGGTGGGTATGTTAAAAAACCTTTTTAAAAAAGTAAAAGTAAAAAAATAAAATAAATTTGTGTTGTGAAATGCTTTTGCTATTCCAGAAATGTAATGAATAGATTTGGGTTTTGTTGTTTTATAAATTAAAAGAAATTGGACAATTTCTATTTATCTGAAACTATAAGATAAGCAATTGATATTAGGAGTACAAACTCCAGTGTACATATCAAAGAATTTCCTGTCCTTTCTCTATCTTCCCTTCTAGATAACAAACTATTAATTCTGTGATTAAGGACCCATGAAATTCTGATGGTCAGGGATGTTCTCTTCTAGGTGATGGCAGGAAAAGGAGCTGTAGCTGGTAAGATCTCTGGAAGAACTGTCTCAAACACTAATAGCAACTGATATACAGCAGACAGACAGATGTCTCTTCTCTTGCACAGGACTCACAAACATTCCTCTGTAATAGGTGAAAGAAAAGCAGAGTCTGGAGTTGATGAGCTCAGGACGGAATGGAACAGTGTTACAAATTAACTATGATCATGTAGGACAACAGTATGTTTCATTGTTGAGAACATGACAGCTACACATACACTCCTTAATGAATCTTTAATGAAATGGAAACTAATATCTATTTAATTAATATAAAATTATTTGGGGATGGGGGATGGTTTATTGTGTAGTAGGGTTTGTTTTTATGTCTAAATATTGAGTTCGAATCCCCACCAAGCTTATAAAAAGCTGGCCATGGCATCTCCTTATTTTGAGAGTCACTTGGGATATGCTGGAAAACATTTTAGTGTGTGTGGTGGGGGCGTTCTTACAATGTGCTGTAAATAGCCCTTGGATACCTCTCAAAGGTTGAGAGTGCTTATTGCTAAAGGCACACACATTTAGGACACCAGATTTAGATAATTTCAGATGCATATGAACTAAAAGCCTCCTTCCTTCCATCCAACTTTTATGATTCCAGAAAAAGACTATGCAAGCTGCTAAGGGAGAAAAGCAAATATTCAGTAAGCAAATATTCAGTCCTACTCAGCAAGAATATTTATAAAGCTCAACAGTCACCATCATGAAAACAAGTGCATAAAGTTCATTGATACTAACATGTAAGGTCCACTCAATAGGAGAGAAATCATGCCTAATACAGGAAACCTAGACACTTTGATGGGATCAGTGAAGTCAGTGACCTTTGAAAAGAATCTTCCTTCTACTGCTAAATGAGTATAATCTCTTATTACATTACAAATATTATCCTTATATTCACAGATAAGTGTAGCTGCCACTCTTCATCAAATTGTTTTTCTTAAGAACAAATGGAGACCATCACAGAAACCCACAACTGAGATCAATAGACAGTTTGTAGACCAGTCAAGATGTTACAGCTATACCACAGTTCTATCTATGGATCAGAGAAAAATCTTAGATAATGGTTGTAAGAGCCAGAATACTTGAAAGTCCACTGTATAACAGTCTCTCCTAGAAATGGCTGCACAAAGAAACTGTATCAATAGCAATATCAATGGACATGTTAATGTGAGAAACAGAAAATTCCACAGGATCCTATCCCTGAATGCTGGGAGAGGGAGAGTTAGCCTCTCTCAGGCTTAAGGATGATCACCTTATGGTTATCTCAATGTATGGTGACAAGCTATGGTGCTATATACACACAAAATCAAAATCAGACTCAGTAAGATGTGCTGTATGTGTACAAACACAGACTTTTTTTTCTATAACTATTTCTATATCTAAAAAGTAAAAAGACTATTGACTTAAAAGCAGGATGGGATGGGAGACATTTGAAGGAGCTGGAAACAGTCAGAGAGGTAATGGAGGAGGGAAGATGATATAATTTATTTTAATTAAAAACATATTTAAAACATTTTAAAGCCACACATCTGCCTGTGCATGCCTGTTATATCATCATTGGGGTAAAGAGCTAGGCAGATACTAAGAATTCAGATTCTAGCCAGCCTAGCTCAAACTATGACCTTTGGATTGAGAGACAATCTCTAGGAAATAATCTCGAGCTTGAGGAAGACGCTCACTACTCACATACAAGTGCACTGGATCACACGTGTACACACACACACACACACACACACACATACACACACACATACAAACTGGCATTATAGTACAGCATCCAAAACATCCAAACTTGTTTCTTATCTTCTTAAAGTAGTTTAATATTCAGGGTATATTGGCATACTGCATATTTTTGAGTTACAGCAATTAAGCAGACAACAGTTTAAAATTTCTTAGTGATTTGTCTTTATCACTATGAAGGAAATAGCATTACTGAGGAAGGGACAAGTTAAGATAGTTAAGGTGACCTCTCCTCTGCAGAATGTATTTGGCTGTATAGTTTGGTAACTATTTGATAATGCCACAGTGCCACTGTTTTTCGTTACCTTAAGGAATTTTCACTCATAGAGGTGTTTATGGCTAGGCTAATTTAAAGCCTTTGACAAGTGCTTCTTAAGCTTGATCCTTCAGATAAACTAGATACACAAGGAACAGCTCAGCCTAAAGTAGACTCCATTGAGCTGACTAAAGCATATGAAAATTCTAATTAGTGAAAGTTATGCAGTGGATAACTACTATGCATTCTAAATTATATTTATCCATTACAACTTTGTCATCAAATATTGGATATGGCCTATAGTTAGCGTCACTGTAAATTTGCATTTCAACTGGAGAAAAAGACACCTTCTTTTTGTCTTCGCTGATTAACATTTTCAAGCTCTGTAATTTTCTTGGTGCTCACAGAAACAAAGCCAACCAAGCTCACACAGAAAGCCTATTCTCCAAGATATAAATATTTGCTATTCAGAAAATCTCAATGAGGGTTTAGTTATTTTAAACTAAAGAAAGAAAATTGCTAGTAATGATTGGTTTCAGCTAACGAAATGCTTTTATGCAAATATGTGAACCCTAAATATGACCTGGAAACAAAAGACTGCTTAACAGTTACTATTAAGCAATACATTAGTAGATCAATTAAACAGAACTTCTTTCTAATGAGTATGTGGTGCAGGGGTTGCCATAGAAACCTGGAAAGGAAAAGCCATTGAATGCTAATGTATCGTTCTAAGACTGGGAAATACTGAAGATCTGTAGCTGGCTAGCTTGCTGGAGTTGAAATAGGTCACTTTTGAGGAATGAACATATTTTATTATAGGGGACCTTTGCAAAGATAATCTATTAGAGTCCAGCTCTTCAGTCTTCTAGCATGAATCACCTGCCTAAGCTTCTTTTTGAATCAAGATAGTCTTCAAAAAACGTATCATATTTAATTTTATATATGTGGAGGAGAAACATACTAAAATATCAATGCCATACACTCCTTAAGTATCTATTTCACTATATGCAAAATGTATACTTCCAAAGTGAGCCTGGATGTTGCTATATGATGAAGGTATTGTGCAGGGCAGGAAACAATCACTGTTGGGTTGATAAAGAAGTAATGCAATATGAAGCCTAGAACAACTTGGCCAACACCACAAGGAGATTTGAAGATAAATCGTAAGTTACTCTAAGAAAGCAACTCTGCGCCATCAAGACCTTAACAAGCCCATTGATGAGCTACTGGCTGCGTGCTGGCCCATGAATGGATGCAAAGAAGCTGCCATAAGACCAGGAGTTCCTTCCGTTTAATGCAACATTGAAAGAGAACTGGGGGGGGGGGGGATTCTCAAATGTACCATCACATGCTTAAATCTCAGAAGAAATGACAATCCATGTATTGTTACTTGTGCAATCGTGAGAATTATTTGAATTAAGTTTTTAAATTAATGTACCAAACAATTGGCTTTGTCATGACAATTTTTAAATATAATTGCTAAACTTGCTCATCTTTGCCCTTTCTGTGCACTTAGCATAGTTAATAACTTTGCTATGAAGTGTTATTTTGTGAATTAACATTAAGAAGTATAACAGTGTATAATGATATAAAGTGCCAATTTTACATTAGTCAAAAAGAGTGGATAAAAAATTTGTCAGATGTCCATGATTTAAAAAAAAAAAAGCTTAAGTAGGGAAATGCTATAAAAAACAATCCAAATATCATACAAAAATTGACGAAAATAGTTTTTTATGTAGATGTAGAGCATATTCCTATAGTCAGAGATACACACAGAACTTCATTTGTGGTTAAGTGAAATCGTAGCAGAGTTCCCAATTCTAATTGATGTGTTTGTGTGCTTTTTTGGGGGGGGGGTTGTAATAGGATAACTTGGTAGCTATAGCTGTTTAGTATCTTTTGAAGACATTTTATTGTAACACCCCTAGCTTTACCTTTTTGTTCAAGATTACTAGAATCCTTTATGCTTCCATCAGACTGTGGTTTTTTTGTTTCAGTAAAGCCTATATAAATATTTCTTGATGAGGATTACATTAAATGTAAAGATCACTTTGAGTAGTAGGGGCATTAAAAAATACACTTCTCACAATGCATGAAATTGTGACATTTTCCCTTCATTTGTGTCACCATAACTTTTCCCTAATGCTTCCTAATTTATTGCATTATTGCATAATTTTTGTGTGTGTCTATAAGGTATATGTGTATAATACATGCATGAAGTTCAGAAGACAATTTGTATAAGCTGGTTCTTTCCTTCCTTCACATGAGTTCTAGAAATAGAATTTTTGTTCCCTGGCTTGGTGGTAAAATCATACTTATAGATCCATCTTACTGATTTTTCAGAATTTCCTCTTGAATATTCTTCACACATCTGGTAAAATTTAATTCTACGTATTGTATGTAGTATGAATTTCTGGTCCAGCCTAGTCCTGAGATCTGGATCAGCAGTCCCAAAGAATCACATAAGTCTTATGTTAATTACATATTGTTTGGCCTATGGCTCAGGCATATTACTTGCTAACTTTTGAACTAACCCTTCTTCTCCAAGTGGCTTAGAACCTTTTCTCAGAGCGTTTTTATCTTCTTTCCTCTGTGTCTGCTGGCATCTCTGCTCTGCTCTTCTCTTCCCAGAGTTTTCTTAGTCTGGTAGCCTCATTCATACTTTTGCCTGCCTTCTGGTCAACCAGCATTTTATTAAATCAATAGGAGAAACAAATATTTACATAGTATAATAGCATGATCTCACAGCACCAACTGGATGCCACATGCTAATTGTAAAACTCCTAGTACCAAGAATGTGTTACAGTTTTTGAGCTGTTGGTCAATGGGGTCCCATTGATACTGCTACACATGTACACACACACACACACACACACACACACACACACACACACACACACACACACACACACTATTGCTTTACTGTTGAACCACAGCTTAATGGTAAGATGGTAAGATCCTATTTTACCACATACTTATAACTTGGAGAATTTTATATGGTTCTCAGTGTGTGTTTTGCCCTTATTGGCTAAGGTTCACAGTGCAGGAACTTAAAATTCCTACTAACACAGGGAGAAAATAATCAGCAGTCTCACTCAGCAAGCTACAGTAACTGCCCTTCTGGCAAGGGCAAGACATGAACACTGCTACAAAAGAGATACAAATGTTCTGGAAGTTTCCAGCCACTTTTTGATGGGGTTTAAGGCTAGCTCTATTAAATAGAACCTGTAGTGGGACTATGTTCTGGTACATTGTGAATATTTGTCCCTCCTGCTGGTTTAATAAAAAGCTGATTAGCCAGAAGACAGACAGGACGTGTGGGTGTGGCTATCAGACTAAGAAAGCTCTTAAGAATAGGAAGAGCAGAGCAGAGATGCCGGAGAGACATCAGTAGAGACACCAACAGATGCATAGGAAAGAAGACAACCATGCTGCTCTGAGAAAAGGTACCAAGCCACATGGCTAAACAGATTAATGGAAATAGATCGAATAAAATTAATATAAGCATAAAATTAATATAAGCATCTCTGAGATTCTGTGGGACTGCAGGTCTGTGGGTCTTGGACCACAGGACAGACAGGCCAGAAACTTAATTTTATGTAGGGTATAGGTCACTATTCCGGGTCTTTCCCTGTTCTGGGATTAAAGGTGTGAGTTGCCACTTTCTGATCCTGGCTTGACTGTGGGTGGATCTGTTCTCTGACATTCCAGACTAGTTTTATTAAATATATAATATATCACCATAAGAACCAAACATCTTATACTGTCAATGAGACCAGTAACCTGTGTCTAGATAGATCCTGGGCACTAGAATAAAGCTACTACTATTATGCTGTTAAACAGACATAGCAGCTAAATAACCTCTAGTGGCATTCTTACACTCACAGATCAGGGCACCGGGCAGCCCTTATCTGAGAAGACTCTCCTTTTAACAGAGATCCATAACTAGTCAATACAAAAACAAATAGGGAAGTTAGAGTGTTCAGCCCTAAATGGAATGTCTATGTAACACCCTTGTCTTCCAGGCTCAGAGACATAGGCAAAGAAAATAAATTAAAAAAGAAAAAGATTATAAGATTTGAGAATGGTGAATGAATTCAAGCAAACATTTTCCAGACACATATGAACTCACAGAGATTGTGACATTACTCATACAAACTCAAACTAGGAAAAATCCAAGTACATAAGAGGGGATGTAGCGCGACATTCCATCCCTACAAAAGAAGCTATTCTCATCTGATAGGAAAACTGATATCAGTTTTCCTGACTAAAGTGACACTGGGTATATCATGTACACTCCAGGTCAGAGTTCATACACATGAGCATTTAGCCAACACAAACTGGCCTCAGTGGTTTTTGTTGATTTGTTATGTTTTGAATAGCATGACAGAGCATGTCATTGCATGGGTAAGAAGGATCTGGGAGAGTTAAGAAAAGGGGAAATAATATAATCATAAAAATAGCCTGAAATACTCAAAGAACTACTTAAAAACATTTTAGAAAGAAAACAATGCGAACAAGCACAATAGTGCAAATATTTATCAAAAACTTTATAAATGATGATAATTTAATGACTTTGAAGTCAAAAAAGCCCAGCTTTCAGAATGAACACCTACCTATACTGAAAATGCTAAAGGCATTTTGTGTCTGAGTCAAGAGTAAAGATTGGCTATCTTTCCACAAGTCGGAGCTTGTAGGTGGTAGAGAACAAGAATATAAATTTGTAAGATCACATACAAGTATCTGGTACTTTCAAAATAATACACAGTGTTATTGGTCACTCTGTGCTTCATTTTTATTTGAAAGAAAAACTTCCATTATTACCTTTCACCAGGAAGCCTCATGTGCATTGATTGGGAAGTGTGAAGTCTAGAAGCTGCTAGCAGTGATTTTAGGAAGTGGCTGACCCTGTACCTTTCACATTGAAGGATTAAGTGCCTGAAGACATCAACACTATAGTTCACACCATAAGCACACAGTCCATTTTATCCAGTTATTGTCAGAAAACAAATGTCAGCATAGGTTGCTCTAATAATACATGTACCTTGAATCATTTAGCTTGACTATTGTCAAGAATCAAGGAGGTAATAACATGATTTAAAGTCATAAGTAATTTTCATATATGCTTGCCAAAAGTGGAGGAAACAACCTTAAGCTTGGGTCTTGCAAGAAATACATCAAGCGTTTAAAAATCCTCAATGTGAGGGCATTTGTGATTATAATACAATTTCATAATTCTCTTTCCTTTCTCAAGTCCCCCATAGGCCCTTAGTTGTCTTGCAAATTCTAGTCCTTTGCTTTTGTTAATTATTCTTATGCATATGTATGTATGTACACACATATTTATAAATATAATCTCCTCTTGATTCATATGACATCTTTGTACGTTTTCAGGGCTGAGCAATTGTTGTAATCTTCCCTGAGGAAGATTGTTTCTCCCGCTTTCTGTATCCTTTAATTGCCTGTGGTTCCTTGTGTAGAGTAGAGCCTATGGTGCCTTTCACAGTTCACTATGATGTGTCTTTTGTCGTTGAGCTGGGGAACGTAGTTACTTTTAAAACATTTTCTGTAAATGGTGATGCTTTCATATATCAGTTCCACAAAGTGAGTACAACTCAATATACAGTATTTTCTGCTTTCATACTCACCGTCCTTTTACCATTATCTTCAGCAGATGTAAGTAATTAGACAGTAGTTTTAATATATACAGATGTGTCTCTGTATATAATTCTTATTTTCACAGTTGTAAGAATGGCTACAATTTTCAGTACTGATTTCATGTCTGCCAAATCATCTAATAATGATTAGGCTTTTTTAGAAATGGCATATTAAAAAAAACTGTCTGCAATGTTACTCAAAGGTATGTATGTGTATGTATGTTTGTGTGTGTGTGTGTGTGTATGTGTGTGTGAGCCAGATTCTTTTTTTAGTTTTACTTTTGCTTCATGTAATAAGTGATATTTAATTAAATGTAATTAACCATGTAAGCTTCTGTATGAAGCAGCTATAAATTTCAGGAGAGCTTTTATTAAAATGCCTCAAAGAAAATAGAAGGACCATCTCTTCTTTCATAAAGGCTAATCATCATTTTTCTATATCAAAAATATGTTTGGAAGCTGGCCACGTTTCTAGAAGCAGAAAAATGTTAAAACTTGTAAAAGTCTGAAGGACGCAACTCCAATGGCAACTCCAAAGGAAGGAAAACATGAGGTTTGAAATGATCACTTGGCAAAGGGTAAATAGTTTTCTGGCTAGAACCAAGTAACTTCTGTGTCAAAAGGGTAAAATAATGATTGTGATTGTGGCCGGAGCATCATTAAAGTGAACTGTGTTAAAATAATAGCACTGAGTCGGAAAGATAACTTATCTGACATTTGATTCAGTTTGAAAAGTTCAAAGACTTCAAATTATTATAGCAAAAGATTGATTTATTTTTGTCCCTTAGCACTAAAAGGTAATTTAGAACAGAGAATATCTTCATTTTAAGAAAAATGTTAGGGTCTTCTCAAAGGCTGAAATGACTTGAGGCTATGAAGACCTTTAGAAGCATGTATCAAAAAGAAAAATCGTGTTTTCTGGTTTCTCCATTTTTCCTTTCCCCTCCCAATAAATTATTTTCTTAAACATTTGTTCCACCATTCATAGTGTTTAAGATAAGATAAATAATTTAATAATATAAAGTGATTGTTATAGAAATAATTTAAAAATAAATTCTTAGTGACCTGTCTACCCAACATTTATGATTATTCGATTAATTGCATTATAGACCAATATCTTTAAATACTATGCTGTGTATATATCTTTCAGAAAGAGCCATGCTCAGTATTCTCTGTTTTTTTAATGTCACATATGTGTGGATTGGAAACAACTGAGTTCAAGTGTAAGTGGGTGAGGTGTGCCATAACCCTTTCTTGTCCTGGTATGTGGCAGGGATATTTTTGATATCATACCCGGGAATGATAGGAATTGTGGGCCAAACATCGTCAAGTCAGCAGGAGAATCACCATGAAGAGAGATGAGAATCGCCTACTTAGTGATTAAACGGGAGCTATACCAGCCGTCAAAAGCATGAATGACAGTAAAAGCATTGGCCAAATGAAACAAGTGATTCTGTGAAGTCTGGGCACACTATGATAATATGATGGACAGCATGAGCGTGGGGCAGCAACACAAAAGAAACTTTATTTACTTCTCTACTTTGTGTAAACCACACGTAGCTTTCTAAGACAAACAGGAGACTGGAGTACGTACCAGAAAACACTGGACCAGTTACATCAGCTTGGACATACCAAGGAAGAAAATATTTGAATTGGAAAATATTGCAGCATCTAAAATGTTAGGACTGAAGTTACATTTAACTGTGTATCTGTGTGTTTGCTCTCAACATCAATGAGGCAGGAGAATAGTAAGCAAAGGGAGTGAAGTAAGGTTCTGGGCAGTAAAGAAAAGTTAAAATTAGGATCATTTTTATGAATCTAAAATCACATTCACATCTATCTGCTCCATTCGTTCCAATTTTCCTAAGTTTATTTTCTTCAAAGTAAGAGTTAGTAAAAGTTCAAAGTAACTTGTGAATAAAATAATTATTTTGAAAGTTTGAAGTTGTTTTTATTTTTAACAAAATAAACATTTTCACCACATAATATATTCTTATTATGCTTCCCCTTCCTGAATCACCCCAGGTCTCTATCTCTCCACCCACAGAAATACACCCTCTTTCTTGCTCTCTCATTAGAAAAAAATCTTAAAAAGGAATCTAAAAAAGAAAAAGAACGATAATAAAATAAAAACAACTCTGAATAAAACAAAACAAACAGGGAAAAAAGAACCAAAGAAAAAACACAAGAAGCATATAATAGATACAAAGACTCACATATTCACACACAAGTAAACCCCATAAAGACATAAGATAGGAAACCGTAATATATAAGGTAAATTAAAATTAGACAGACCTTCTAGAGCTTTGGTATCTAGCTGGCCTCCAGTAGAGTGTTCTAGAAATAGGAAAAATTACACTGGGCAAGCTTTACTATATATAAAAGAGAAAGAAAATGCTACCTGCAAATTACTTCAATTATATTTAAACTACATTATATATGCATTTACTTTTAGTGAGGCACCTCTTACAAGTTGTATAACCAAGAAAGACTCTTATATAAGTATTGGCCATCTTTTCAGCTTTAATTGCAGGTGCTTACTGTATGTCAGCCTCTAGTATAAGTGCCTGTTCTTTAGAAGCATTTAAAAAGTGATTTACCTCAGAATAGAAGATGTGATAGATTAATTAAAAGTAATTATTTGTGGTTATAGAGTATATGCATGCAATCCAAAAACAGTTTTCACCACCTTGCTTACAGTCCTCATTATTTTTGCCAGTTTTGCACTAACCATCATCTGTGAGCTATTTTATCTGCTCCTCTCCCCTCCTCTCACCTCTGTACCCGTTACCATGAGGACATAAGAAATACCACACAATACTCTACCTAAATGAGCATCCATACAAACTTTAGATGATGTAAGGTTTACCAATATCTAATTAGAAGACATTTTCAAAGTCCTGGTACTAATATCTTAGTTTTAATTCCGGAACAAGGCAAGGTGTCCATTATTTTAATTAACACCCAGAACTTGGCTACAACGGCTTGAATGTTACAGCAGAGAAGTTTTGGGAAAGAATAAGAAATCAAGCCTTCAGTTCAGATTAGTGATTGCTTGTACACAGTGGAGAGATATGTTCTTATTGTTTTTTCTCTCAGAGAAGCTGAGATATCATATACTGCACTAAACAAAGGACTCTTCAGGTGTCACTTACTGCCACAGAGGCAAAGCTGAGCCTGAATACAGACTCGTAGAGGAGAGATGAAGGAACATATCAGACATTGCGTCAGCTTGGTTAGGCCTGCCATTACACAAAGATTACAGCTTCAGCAGTATATATAAATCTAATTTTTATAGTTCTAGAACCTAAAAATCCAAGACAATTGCAAACATATAGAGGCATATGAACTACATGTCTATTTTACGAAACACCCACAATAGACTATACACTTGGGTCTGTGACTTCCTATGCTTTAGGAATTTAACAAGTTTACATTATAAAGCCTGCATTCCCCTCATCTGGAGTGAGCCTCAAGTCTAAACAAAAAGCTATTAATTATCCCCAAATAGGAGACTACTTCACCAGTGGATATTTCTTGCCTAATAGATAAGTTTCTTTTTGTAGTGGACAATAGCAGTTACTGCAGAAACTCATAACTGCTCAATTTCTGAGAACAGGTGACGTAAATGATAAAGATAGATGTAAGATAGAACCTCTTTAAAACCCAGAAAATATTATGGAAGATGGAGAAAGAAACTTCACGAGCCAGATGATGAACATCATCTAGATGAAGAAAGATTAGCTGGGAAGTGTGATGTCAGCAAAAGAGAGAGGGCTTGAGAGAGGCCAAAGGAAGGCACCGCAAACATGTGTGATACGGACAATAGAAAGACTTGGGGCCATATGCCCAGAACCTTCTCTATCAATAAGCCAATGTAATATGTATAGTAGTCTCTACTATGAATAATTATATCAATAAAAACTTTGATGTACAAGTTGTCTAATGGACAGTCTAGCCAGATATGACACATTGGCTGGAAGCAGGAAATGTCAACATACTGTAATGTGCAGAATGCTTGTTTATTTTGGATATGATACAACACAAGCAACACCACAAATGCCATTTTAAAATCATGTTTTAATATTTTATATGATGGATGTTTGTTTGCATGTATATCCATGCACAGTGTGTGTGTGTGTGTGTGTGTGTGTGTGTGTGTGTGTGTGTGTGTGTGTGTGTGTATGTGTGTATTTTAAAGAAAGGGGCCAGGGTATAATGTAGAAAATATTATATTTTTAGGAGTTAACCTATTTGGCTCAGAGACAGCCATGTTCCCTTTGCATAGTCATTTCTGTGCATTGTAAGAATCCAAATTTATCAAAACTCACTTTTATTTTAATCATCTCTCCAAAGATCTCCATGACCTTGTACTTTCATTTTTGAGCTTTTGGGTGTTTGAGACATACCTGTGTAGATGTGAGGGTGACACATGTTCTACAATTGACATACAAAGAGTGCAAAAAAGCCACAAGAAATCTCTTGATATTCATCACTCCAATCTAATGATATTGTAAGCATCCATTGTCTGCTCTCTTTTCTACCAGTGTTTACCCTGGTCTGATATCCAGCAGGCTTATAATAAATACATGAGTAAATGAATAAATAGCTGGCTTACTAACAGTGAAATCTGGCCAGTGAAGTTTCTCTCTGTAATGTCTGTGTTAGACATGTGATCCTTGTATCATATTTAATGTAGTTTAGCTACTTACTATATTCATGGACACAGCTACACTCTAGTAACTTTTCAGCTTGGGTGTCTTAAGTTTATGAGTTACCACTGAATTTATTTCATATGTGCATTACTTAGTTTTTGTTTTATTCTAAAAATAGATAATATTCAATAATGAACAGAAATGTTTGTTGCACGAATCCCAATTGGTCTTATAATAACCCCACAACCAGAAAATTGGGTAATGCTGAAAGATCAGAGAAAAAGAGAAACAAGCCACATCTACTTCTCACAACTACTAAATCCCCAGAAAGGGGGGGGGGGAGATTCTGCCACAAATCCTCAGACAGAATAGGGGAAGTGAAGGGCTGAACTCTCTCTTCTTCCTTATATTCCTTTCTCTGCCCAGCCATATCACTTTCTGTTTCAATCTTCCTAGTGCTGAATTAAAGGGGTGTGCCACCACTACCTGGCTCTGTTTCTCTTTTGGACTGGATTAATCTCATGTAGGTAAGGCTGGCCTTGAACTCACAGAGATCCAGGCAGATTTCTGCCTCCCTCCGTGTTAAGATTAAATGAGTGTGACACCACTGCCTGACCTCTATGACTAACTCTGTGGCTGGCTCTGTCCTCTGATAATCTTCAGGTAATCTTTATTTGATACACAATATGTCATCATAAATGTTATTTTTTTCATTATTAAAAATAACATTTGTATTATTAAGTTGGCTAAGCTACAATTTCAGCACTTTGGAAGCTAAAATAGTAAATGCAAGCACAGAATAGACTTGGGCTACACAGAAAATCTCTGAAAAAAGATTTAAAAAATATTGTGTCCCACAACAATATGTATCCTACAAAAATTGCTTCCTAAGACTTTTTATTTGCATGACTTTGATGATTATGATGGTGGTGATGACAATATTGATGAATCAGTAATGCAGTTCATTGGAGTTAGCATTACGAATAAATCCCATCTTGCTACACACTATACTAAGATACGTTTACACCATTTCTCATATTACGTAGCTAAATAAAATTCTGCAGAAAATTCTTAGTTTTTTAAAATCTCAGTTATAGAATCTTATAATTCAAACCAAATGGTCTCATAAGTTCAATGTGTATTGGCAATTTAAGTTAGTATCCTAATACATGTAAGTTCACAAATTTCCAAATCAATGTAAGACCATTAAAATTACCAAATATTCACTAAATCATATTAGGTATAGAAAATATCTATGTATGTGAATATAAAACTACTTTTAACTTTATAAGTTTGGATAGGCATACATTCCAGAGGACAGCAATGCTTTACTTTTCATGAATGCCTTCAGGCCAGTGGGGTCATGTCAGTAGCTAAACTTGAGAAAGTCCATGTGTTCACCAATGAAACAAAGCGGAGGAAGAACCACCAGAGAGGCATAAACATCATGCCTCATCAGATCTGAGTTTGTAATTACACTTCAGTAAAGTAGAAAAAAAAATGGGGGCAAACAGTCAGGCTGATTTTGAAATGAACCATTCTTTCTAAATAGAATATAAACAATCCTTCAAATGGAATTTGAAAACAATTGTTTTATATCATATCATAAGCCTAAGCCCTGTCTACTACCAATAGCTCACTCAAAATTGTGATATTTCATCTTTAAAGAGTTTATTAACTAAAATAGTAACACCCACACTTCACACAAAGAAAATTGTAAAGTGATGTTTAAGTACTTAGTTATAAGAATTCTCTCCAAAATGTTTTATATTCCATAAAGAAAATTTCAAAAACTATAAGCTAGAAAGCATTTTAGTGCCTAAATATCCATGTGTAATGATGAATCAGGCACATTTCGTGTCAATAAAAGAGGTAATTTCTTAACAAAATGAGTTTCACCACCTAGCACTCCATTTTTTTCTGCTGCAATTCATCTTGGTTAATGCAAATAGTAACTATAGATTTTATATGAAATATTTACAGATGTCTCAGTCCAGATACAAGCATAGAATATATTGTGCTCCATAAGGAACATTTTTAAAGTATTTAATAGAATATTTGTTATATTGACCAACTATGCTGTACACTTATACCCAGTAAATTTTTATGTAGCAGCATTTTTTAGGCACTAGACCAGGACAGTTCAGTACAAACTGAAATGGCTGGTCACTTAGAGACAACATGCAGCATAATTCAACTTAGAAAACAAAAACCAACCAGCTCTAAGCCAAGGAACAAAGCATTAATGAGGAAAATATATTCATGTAGCAGTTTTTATTTATTCCTAATACTAAGTTCCTGGAAATAGACTTTGGACAAAGAACCATATAAGGTTGTCATGACTAAACACTATAATCAGAGCTAATTAAAGATGACTAATAGCCACAACAATATACATTTTAGTCATGGTACTCAGACAATCCCTTATAAGAATCTTGTGAATTTTATGAAGCTTCATCATGTTTTAGTTCTTTTCCATCACAGACTAATTCATAACCTCATTGCTATTCATGTATGCATCTGAACTTACCTGAAGCTTTGTTTGCTGCTCAATTCATCTATGTTGAAGACAGTACGATTCTCTTGCTGATTTTATGGAGTATGATGTTACATTTGTAGTTTTCACTATTTCAGCTCAGGCTATAAATTGAGTGACAATACATAATTCTATTATTATAGGGGATATTTAAAAACATATAAATGTCTTAATATTCAATACAAAGTAAAGCTATTTATAACTCAGATATTGACTAAATTCTGGTTATATGTTTATCATGTGATGTCATTTTTAACTGTGTATACCTTAGGCCCTGTTTACATTATGAGCACATATTCAATGTGCAATAGATAGCCTCAGTTTTCCTTCCAGAATTTAGGATAGTATGGACTTTCAATAACCTACCTCATAATGAAAACAAACAAAAAATCATGTACTTCCAAAAGAACCCTGAATAGAGGATAATAATCAAGAATTTTGATTCATTAAAATCATAAATATTTTAAGCTTTGGTAAACTTTCATCTTACCATGTTCAAATATTGACCTAATAAACCAAAGTTTTATATGTCACGTGTCTTTGCTGTATATGATGTGTACTATGTAATGTATGAAATATGGATATTATACTTATTAAAATTTATGTATTTTATGCATAGTGTTTCACATGTTAATGTATTCAATTACCTTTATCTATAATGTGAAATCCTATTAAATCTTTTGTGTTTGAATAAACTATAAGTGAAAATGTATTTAACTTGTCCAATCTTTTGAACATGCTAATTTTTCATAATACACATGTAGCTTTTGTGGTAGTTTGAATGAGAAATATATGATATACTTGATATACTATTGGTTCCACTATTTGAAGAATGTTAGGTACCCTTGACTGAGGAAGTATATCACTAGGCACTAGATTTGAGCCTTTATAACCTCAACTCACTTCCAGATCCTACACTGCCTTCTGTGTATGTTTAAAGATGTGATCTCTCAGCTTTCTGTTACAACTGCCTACTGTCATAGCTGCAAGCCATGTGGACTCTCCCACTAAAACTGTAAGCCAAAGCAAAATGTATCTTCTATAAGTATCATTGGCCATGGTGCTTTCTTACAACAATGAAAGTCATAAATACTAAATTGCTTGTGTTGTCTCAGATTGTGGCTTTTTGGAAACTATGGGCTACTGCTGCTGCCAGCAAAGGACATATCGCATCACGCACCATATATGACCTTTTAATTTTTATGTCTATGATACTAATGATGCGTGTTCCTTTGTGCTTTGCTATTCATGAATTCAGAGTAATCATATTGTGCATATCTATTTCTCCCAGTTTGTTGGAGATAAATATTTAGGAATGTATATTTTTAATCCAATTACATTTGTTGGATAATTATATAATATCAAGTCTATTTCCCTCTCCCTCCCCTCCAACTCCACTTCCATCCCCATCACTTTCCTGTCTCTGTTTCAAGTGATCTTTTATTTAAACTCCTTAAGCTCACTTAATAACATCTGCATAGGCAAGAATGTAGGACCAACAACCAAACTATCAATGTGGACGCTCAGGGCTGTATCCCTCAAGAAAACTGACTCTCTCACTGTTATCAGTCATTTATTCTGAATCTTGCTCTACACGGCAGTAGAGCTTCATGAATGGCTATCTGGATTTTGGCTAGCTTTATCTAGCACAGGTCTTGTGTAAGAAGTTACATCTTGTCAGGTGATGCCAAAATTTCCTGTTGTATCCATTCTGATAATGAACTTATATATAATGCAAACATGAACAGTTATTTAAATAGTTTGAAAACAACTACACATGTCATTATTTGACAATAATTATTTAACATCTTTTATGTGCCTATTATCTATCTTTATATCTAATAAAACATGAAGTGTCTTTTGGGCCATCATATAAATTTAAAGAAATTATTGTTCTGTTTGTTGTGACTAACATTGATATAAAAACTGCAGTCTTACCGAATACGTGAGTTTTAAATATTTTCTCACAACAATTTGTTTGCTACCACTTCTTAACGTGAAATTCATTTTTTTCTAAGAAAGAATTCGTCTTTTTATTTCTGCTATTATGAACTTTTATCTCAATTCTAAGATCTGTCTCAGATCTTTGAAATACATCCTAATTTTTAAACAATGTCTAACATAATTTTGCAAATCAAGACCTGGGACTTTCTGTGATGGATGTCCATTTCAGTTACAGACCTAGATCCACCATCTTTTCTTTCATTTTCTCTTCTGCATCTAGGCATTGTTTGTATTCTCCTCCAGTTATTTACTTTATATTAAAACTTTATAAAGACATTTTAATCTATATCTTTTCATATATATCTAAGTTATTGATTATAACCTAATAATTTAAGTATTTGTTTTTAATAAATAATGCAATGCTTATTATAGCAACTCTATGTTATGATGTGGGAATGCCTTTCTGTATGCTGGGAATCTCAATCTTTAAATAAAGGAGCTGTTTTGGGCCATGACAGGCACCATAGAATAAGTAGGAGGCGGAATCAGAATAGGTAGGAAAAGAAGGGCAGAGTCAGAGTCAGATCAAGCCAGCTGCCCAAGAAGAAACCTGTAGGAACACTGGTGAGCCACGGGCCACGTGGCAGACAGTTTAATAGAAATGGGTTGATTAAAATATAAGAGCTAGCTAGCAATGTGTCTGAGCCATAGGCCAAACAGCATAAAGTTAATATAAGTGTCTGAGTCATTTCTGGGGGTCTGAGTGGCAGTGGCAGGCTTCTAAGTGGTCTTGGCAGGTTTGTGGGTCTGGGACCTCTGGCCGCCTGGGGCCAACAGATGGCGAATCCAACATGGGGCGATTATCCACTTAATGCCTGAGAAAGTTTAAAAAGCGTTTTAGCAGAAACTGAGCAAAGGCAGCTTGCAAATTGTGTATACGAAGCAGGTCTTTGTACAAAGAAAGCATGGTAGCCGGGTCACATTCAAAATGGTGCTGGCAGACTGGCAGCAGGCAGTGTAAGCTGCAATCAGGTGGGTTCCTGAAATCTGACAGAAGACTCAGCAGCATGTAATTGATTTTATATTTCTGTTTATTCTGAACAAAAAGGAAACAAAGTTTCTTAGTAGCAGCATTTTCTTGGGTATATTCTGTTTGCTGGCCACGAACAGAGAAACGGCCCCTTTAAGAGAACTTAGTGATTCAGCCTAATCAGCAAAAACTATGCAGCTTTTTTAGAAAGTGTATTTTAAAAGCTCTTATGGTTGGAAGATGATTAAGGATTCACAATAAAACAGATTCAGATGAAAAGAAAAACCTGTAAACTGGTTACAATGTGTGTAAAAGGTACATAGGCTTCAGAGAGAAAAGAAAGAGGTTAGAAAAAATCTTTAAAAAGAGAAATAGAGTAATAAAAATATAATAAGCCACATAAAGGTGGAAAATAGACACAAAATCTTGATTTTGGTTGTTATTGTATTTTCTTTTAATTTTTTAACTGTTAATGAGCTAACTTCAGAAAGACAATAGATTTCAAAGGCTACTAAGTTAAACAAGAATATATGTTTTAGAGGTATTTTGATTTTGAAAATTGTGTCTAAGGA
Organism: Phyllotis vaccarum; assembly: GCA_033318265.1. Classification (NCBI taxonomy): domain Eukaryota; kingdom Metazoa; phylum Chordata; class Mammalia; order Rodentia; family Cricetidae; genus Phyllotis; species Phyllotis vaccarum. Next base: position 48,031,695 of record JARWLC010000012.1, on the reverse strand, counting down.
TTTATTGCTTTGGAAGAGTTCTGCTTTTGTTTCCACAGAAGATGAGAACCTGTGGATTGCTTCCAGGCAAATATGGTTTCATCAACCAAGACCCCCTGAAAAAATCTCTGATAGGAAGAGATGGCCGTATCAACTTCAAGACTGCAGAGTATGATTCTGTCTAACTCATGAGATTTTCAACACCCCTTAATCAGCAGGAAGTAGTAATGGAAAACTATGTCCAAATTCCCCAAATATTGTTTCCAAATGTTTGTTTTTATTATAAATGGTTAATGGTCATAGTTAATCTCTTTCTAAGAAGAAAAAGGGGATATGGTATATAAATGATTTTTAAAAATATATTAGATTATTGAATTTACTTAGATCAGGAAATCAGCTATTAATCTCAAAATGTTTTACATTAGTATAGATTTTGGTTTATTGATACAAATTTAAGGTCAATTCTCTTATGTTGTACGTATTTTTCTACTCTTGTTTAAGATAGGATGTTTATGTAACTGATTTAGAATTATAATGTATAATTAAGAAATGCATGTTAGTTAGACTTTTAGATATACCAAGATATATTTTAATTAGGTAGGTAATCTTCAAATACTTCTAAGACCTACAGGATATGGCATTTAAAATATTTTAAAAACTTAGACTTTTCTGGACAGTGAGACAGATTTGTTTCTGGTAGTACCTATCTTCTTCAAGAGAAAAATGGGCATCGAAGACACTCCATATGGAGTCTACTCTCTTTGTGGCAATGGTTAGTCACTGGAGAAGAACCTCTTCTTATATTGACTGCTTGACGATATGCTGTTTAAACTGGACATGCAGGTTCCATAAGAAGATGACCTCTGAACTTTGGCAGAACAAGCCTAGATGGTCATTCAGGTTCCTGCTTTACAGAGAAAACTGTCAGACATTCTTCAGGACTCAAGGAGAATCAACTGATGAACTGTGCCAGAATGGGCAGAGCAGATTTCCTGCTTCACTGAAATGATAAAAGACTCTGGGCCTGTAGGCTGAAGATGGATGCCCCAACTTTATAAAGGAACTTTGGGTGACTGTCCAGCCAGATAGGTGTGATCTCTGTCCTTTCTAGATTTTAGAAGTCACTTGCACTTCTGGTTTACTTGGATAATATATTCTTCTGTGGTCTTTGATGTAGTTGAAGATTAGATAGTTATAGGTATAGTTTTTCTTAGTCACTTGAAAGGTATAATGCATATAAAACTTTAGATTTATAAAGATAAGGTAGATTATAAAGTATCTTCTTTAATTTTGCTAAATACAAATACACTAGATATTGTAACTGTAATTCTTGCTTGATAGCTATTTTGTTATATGTAATTTTGCTATGTTAAAATTGAAACCTTCCTTTTTGATTAGACAGAAAGGGGGACGTGATGTGGGAATGCCTTTCTGTATGCTGTGAATCTCAATCTTTAAATAAAGGAGCTGTTTTGGGCCATGACAGGCACCATAGAATAAGTAGGAGGCGGAATCAGAATAGGTAGGAAAAAAAGGGCAGAGTCAGAGGCAGATCGAGCCAGCTGCCAAAGGAGCAACATGTAAGGAACACAGGTGAGCCATGGGCCACATGGCAGACAGATTAATAGAAATGGGTTGATTTGAGATGTAAGAGCTAACTAGCAATGTGCCTGAGCCATAGGCCAAACAGCATGAAGTTAATATACGCATCTGAGTCATTTCTGGGGGTCTGAGCGGCAGGTGGCTGGGCAGCTAAGGGGTCTGGCGCGGCAGGTCTGTGGGTCTGGGACCTGAAACCCCACTACTACAATGTTATATCTTGAATTGGTGTAGACTCTTTCTCAACTTTGTATTGCTCCCAGAGTAATTTTGCTATTAAAATATTTTTGTTTTGAATAAAGTAAATTAGAATGACTTTTCTGAAATTTGTGAGAAAATGCCCAACAAAAAAGATTTTTGTTTCTTATCTGTTATATTAAACCTGTTTGTAGATGAGCAGCAGGACAGTTAACATCTTTATTGTATTTTCTCCCAAACCACAAATAACAGCTTTTTCCATTTAATTTAGTTTCACTTCTTGTAGAAGGTGTTTGAAAATTTTGATGTAGTACTTCTGCACATATTTGATTAGACAAGAATTTCAGATATTTTAGTAATTATAATTCACAGAATATTTTTATTACTAGGGCTCATAACATAGTTTAATATGCACAATTCATAGGGTATGCAGAATTAATTTTGTGTTTATATTGTTTATTGAAAAGATATCAAATTATTTAGTAGTTCTAGAACTTCGAAAAAGTAGTATCTTGAGATTTTCTGCACCAAATCCATGGCATTTATACTCTTTAAATTCTGCCCTTTTTTTTTTGTCTGATTATTGTGTTATTCTATCTCATTAAATGCATTTCTCATGCTATACTGTGCAAGAATCAAGAGAGCAGTTGGGGTTTTTTTTGTTTTTTTGTTTTTGTTTTTGTTTTTTAATGACTCTAATCTTAAGAAGAAAGCAGTCTCTAATGAACGTTAACATGTTTTAGAGTTTTCTCCCTAGCGCTCTCTCTCTGTCTCTCTGTCTCTCTGTCTCTCTGTCTCTGTCTCTGTCTCTCTCTCTCTCCCTCCCTCCCTCTCTCTCTCTCTCTCTCCCTCCCTCCCTCTCTCTCTCTCTCTCTCCACCCTCCCTCCCTCTCCCTCTCCACCCACTGAGACAAGACTGGATCTCACTCCTTAGTCCACGCTGTCCTTGGATACATTATGCAGTCCAGAGTCCAGGATGCCTTCAAATTCATAGCAATACTCCTGCCTCAGTCTCCCAAACAGAGGTTTTAGGTGAAGCCACCACATTTATCTTAGTTCCAACTTTTATTATATAATGAGCTTATTTGTCATGTTCAGTTTCGATAACAACAACAACAAAAGCTAAGACCATACACTAGGCATCTTACACAATAGGGAAGCTTGAAGCCCTGAATCAAGGTGTCTTGTGATTCAGTTCCTGGAGATGGCTTTTATTTTCCTGGCTTATAGATGGAACCTTCTTCTGATTCACTTACATTAAGGAGGGCTCATAAAATCACTAATCCTAGCCTGAGCATACCACACTTATGATCTTCTCCAACTCAAATTATTTTCCAAAGCTCCATGTAAAAATACCTTCATGGATTCCAGACGCAACATATTCATTTCAATTCTGTAGCAGTGGTTATTGAATGTTTTATTAACTGCCTTTTTTCTACCTATCGGTATCTTCCTGGGATTGTTTCCCCATTTACTCTGCCTTTGTTATAGAATAAGTTAAAGATTTGTTCATATTAAATCTTTCTCTAATTACATTAAATAAGATCTACTTGGTACATAATTTGTTATACTTATTGCTTAACTTAAATTGTTTTACTAATCATTAGTTTATAATTTCTAAATAAAGAGAAGAAAGTGATATGTCAACATAATGCAGCATGTTAACTGTGGGTTTTAGAGAGTTGTTCTTTATTGACATGACATTCTTTCTCTTGTTTTTAATACAATTCGTATCATTTATCAAATGAATAAATGATGTGCTTCTCTGATTTTTTTTTCTTGAGCCACGATGTTTTGAATTATAGTAATTATGTATTTTCCATTCTTTGGGCATCTATAGAGGACTGCATGCTAGTTTAATTATCTCATTTAATTGTTTTACATTTGTTTTGTTTGTCCGTGTAGACTGAGGAATATAATGTATTTAAAATTCATTTTTAAAGAATATTTCAATTATCTGTCTTCCACCTTAACTTTTCACATTTGAGAATTTGTCTACATTTTCTGAGCAAAGTTAACTGCATCCCCTCTGGAGGCCTCTAATCTGTGCTCTCTGTGTATAACTTGTTGTTGCTCATTAATAAGTCCTTATTTGAAAAATTCTATCTTGCTTTATTTAATTTTTCCTTCTTTTCTATGATTAGGGTGATTAATTAAATCATTTTATTCATTCAATCATTTTAATTCAGTCAGACAGAATAACCGAGTCATATTTTTTTATCATTGTCTTATATTTGTTTTCTGTCTTTTATTTTTCATTTCATAGCTTCTTGGAATGGTTGGTGAGCTGATCTAAGAAACCTATCCTCTCTCCTAATGTTAACACTTAGAAGTGTACCATCAACTTTATTGTTTTTCTAGCTATATCATATATTCTCATATATTTTCCTTTCCAAGGTACAGCTTCAGAGAACTCTCATATTTATTTTTCCAGTGCATAAGATTTTTTTGTATTTTTCTGTTGTTTTTTTCTACAATGTTTTTATTTCAGTCAGAGAATATGCTCCTTTGACGGAATTGACTTTTGTCATTTGGATTTTTTTTAGTAAGATAAAAATTATTACCCTAGGATACAACATGCATAAGAATAATCAGATATTCACAGGAACAAGGTCAAGCTGTATTAAGATAAGACATTTTAACACAATACATTTGAATGTTTGAGGGAGAGGTGATATTCTAAATTTTTATTAATATTATCTAGTCACTAGTGAGTATTCCTTTTAGTTACATAGTTTCTGGTTCATTAGATGTTACCTATTTTATTAATACTTTTCATTCCAAGTATATAGAGAGGAGTGTTTATTTTATTCCCGAAAGGCAAATTTTCTTGTTTATGTCCTTTGAAATTTGATATAAATGTGAAAAGTTACATTTTTAGCTTTTCTATTATTAAGAACAGGAACTAACTAAGCGTGTTTATATGTAACATTGTCTATCTAAATGACAAGAGTATTTTATTTTTGTTTAAATGACAAATACCATGGAATTTTTAGTTTCATTCTGAAAAATAAGTGTGTGTGTGTGTGTGTGTGTGTGTGTGTGTGTGTGTGTGTGTGTGTATAATCTCTGCATATATTTTGTCCTTATTTTGACCATGATTTGATTATTCTAGAGCCTGTGTACTCTACTAGTGAACTACATCCTAAACTTCTACTAAGAACTTTTATAAAAGCTTTAAATTTTATACTAACATTTTATGTATTTTCTTTATAATATCAAAAGATGTGTTTTGATAACAGTGTCAGAAATCTTTTATTCCATAGCAATCTATTGTAATAATAATAAAAGAGAGACTAGAAAATGCTATATATAAAAAAGACCTTGGTACTTTAAAAGCAATGCCTTTTGTGGCATTAACTTATAATGGAAATAGGATTTATATGGATTTGATATACAATCCATTTTATCATTAAACAAAGGAAAATGGATATATCACTTTACTTGTTAAATATATTTTAAATAACACATTAAAATTATCTTGTTCTCTCTTGAAAATAGATTTCCTAAGACTGCTCAGTGCTCCATATATAAACAATCACTAGCCTGTTTATTTCTTATTTTCTTCATCCTATTTAATTTTCCTGGAAATATCTTTTTCAGTCTCCTCAGTGACTTGAGCTTCTTCCATTCAGATAGCTCTGCTTATTTCTGCTTCTTCCAGGAGCTTCTTAGAGTCTCCTCTAAGCAGCTGGACTTGTCTGCAACTGTCTTTATACTTATAAAGGCTTGAGGAGGGGGGATCTTGAAAGACATTACTTAGAAAAGACCATGCTCTGGGCCAGATACACCAAGATTATTGGTGGAGCAAATTCCCACAAGAGGATCTAATGAATCTGGTCAGGAAGATTGATCATAATTTTGACTTCCATGCTGTTCAAAATAGTAAAACCTTGGCCCAAAAATAACAAATTTAAACTATATTTATTAATGTGCTCTTTCTGGTCTTTTAAGATTACTATGTATAGAATATAAAAATTGCATAGACCTTAAATATTATCATAAGATTAAGAGTTATTAGCTATATCAAATTCCCAGGAAGAGTTGAAATTATATATATTAAATTTAATTTTTAAATTTAAAAATGATTTAATAGATTTATTATTGATAAAAACAAAGTATTTAGTCTATGACACAATTTAATAATATTTTAAGCACATAGTTAACTTACTGTGGAAATTAGCACACTGATGTTGACTATCATGATAACATTTAAGAATTTTATTCTCTCTTTATGTTTATCAATTCTGCTATAAATCACATTACATAATTTTTTACAGACTTAAAGTTTTGACAATTGAAATTCATCATCTTAAAAATTTGAAGGGTAAATAAGTATAAATGTTGAATTTCTACATCCATACCAGGAGTATTATGATCACTATGTATATTTGCATGTAAACCTTTTGACTTCAGTAAGCGTTTACTAGATTTAAAATTGAAAATACATTCAGTATGCAATTTTAGAACATGTCTGTGTTGATGAATAATATCCCAAGAGGCAGAAAACAGAACACAGGAAATAATAATACTATCATAATGTAATATTAAACACAACCCATGTCACATATGGATCCCACTTCTCACAGTAATGTCAGAACCTGATATATAATCATGGCAACTTCATGAAATTAAGAGAAGATGGCATTATGTCTTATTTGTATTAATTTTTAGTTTATAGAATGTGACGCTCTTTGGCTGAGGGCATGCTAGGAAATTCATCTCTTCAAGATATTAGAAGTGTTTATTCACAAAGTACTTTTTAAAGATCATCTTAGCTTAATCGCACACACACACACACACACACACACACACACACACACACACACACACACACACACCAAACACCCTACTTCCACAAAAGCCGAGCACTATTAAATAAATAATAGTAAATTTCTGAAAAGTTTGTGTCATGGATTCTGTATCTCAGCACCTTGAGTGTATTGTTTACAAAGGCAATGAATGGATCCACAATGGATGCTCATCAAGAAAACCAGATAACAAAGTGGAGAATTAGAGCAGTCAATCTTCATTCAGTTCATGAAAAGAATAAACCATGATTAAAGAATTGGTATTGTAGGGTAAAAGGGCCAACTGAGGGTTGGGTGAGACCTTCTTTTGCTGAAAGGTAACAACTTTGGCAGAGGGAGAGTAAAGCAGAGCAGAACTGTAGCTCTTCACTGGGGAAACACTCCCAGGAGCAGGGATGTTAGCTGCTAAGTTTATGGAGACTTCTTGGTATTCCTTGGCCCCCAACGGCCGGGATCCCTTTCCATTGGAACTGTAATGCTTACAAGAATTGCTTTTGATGCCTATACTCACGATACTTTCCCAGTTCCTTAAAAATAGTACATAGAATTATCCTTTTGAATTCACTGAAAACATTTCTAAATACAAGCTGGAAACCACAGAATTGAAATTTCTGCCGTTCCCATTAACACTGACTATTTTTTAATCAAACCTGTGCCATAATTATAAGATATTGTTTAAGAGAGTTCAAATATCTTACATTCATGATTCACATATAAAATAAGTACAAAGAAAATTTATTGGACAATTTTGTATGAAGACCTTTGTTTTCCTGTTTATGATATCCCTTTCCAGCTTTTATCAACTAGCATCTTTGGCCATTGAACCCAATTCTTGATATGGAGATCTCTTGCACCCAGCAGGTATCCTTTTGAGCATACCTGCTGGATCTATCTCACATCAATCCCTTGCTTGGAAAAAGGCTCCATAGAAAATTAGCTGTACTTCAATAAGTTATATACATATATATGTGCATATATATGTATATATGTCATGTGTGTGAGCTATATAAATTACTTAAATTAATAAAAATGAATTTTAGTGTATATCTCCTGGTATCTGCTTTCAATATACTTATAAAGACAGAAAGTACAATATAAATAGCAGTGATTCTGTGAATGTAGTTCTATAGGATTTTGTGTGTGTGTGTGTGTGTGTGTGTGTGTGTGTGTGTGTGTGTGTGTGTGTGTGTGTGTTATCTTTATAGAAGACTAGGGAGACAGGAAGATTTTCTGCTAATACGTGTTTCTGCAATTCAATGACTTGATTCTGTGAATTCATGTATATACTACACAGGAGAATGAACATATCCACTATCTTAGGAGAAGTTTTCGACAAGCATGTTGTTAACTACCATGCCTCGAGCACTGAATTCTAGTTTTGTTTCTTCTTGTTCCAACTCAGTGTCTCAAGGTTCTAATTTCTTTGTTTAAAATTTCATATAAATATTACTGTTGCAGCCTAATCTGTGGGAAAACTTGTTATATTACTTGTGGTGGGATTTAGGTGTCAGTTGATAAGGTCAGAAAACATTTATCTAAGGTCTTGGGCTCTTGAAGGGGGAGTGGCCAGCCCCATTTAAGAGGGGCTGCTGGGATCTTGGAGGCCTTGTTTGTTCCTGCCTATTAAAAAAACTAATTCAACATCCATTGTCCATTACATAAATAATCCAGTCTCTCAAATGCTTATATAAACTATTACCTATATCATAAATATTAGCTTATATTCCAATAAATATTAATCTTAAAAAATATAATTAAAAAAACTTTATGCCTTCAACTACTAGCACTTTTGTCATTGTATTTAGGGCCCTAACATGCCCTTAAGACAGCACAACATATAAAAATAGAGTAACAATTGCAGACAGAAAAGTAGAAACTAAAATGCTAACTGAGCAGGTTATTATATATATCCAAAAGGTAAATTTGCCAGCATGCTGGCACTTGCTTTCACATTTAGATATTATGATTCTTCTTTTTCCTACTTATTTTTGAAAGGCACCTTACAAAATAAAGAAGAAATTCTTTGGGACAGTCATGAATATTTTTTTCTGGAATAATTTAAAGCAATGCTTTGGGGAAGATTTGTTACATGTGTTTTATCTTTTAACTTATCCAAAATTACTACTAGACAACATATTCCTAAATTCAAACAACGTATTTAAATTTCTTGAGGAATGTAATCTTCCTTTGCTCTAATAGCAACTGAATACACACATATACCATATTTTTAGTTAAATGATGATTATGGCATGAAGAATATTACTGAAGTGATAAAATAATAAGATGACTAATTACCTCGATTTTCAAAATATGGATGTATATTTATAAAATACCAGTTTTTCATTATCAAGTTTTTATGTAGAAATCAGGATTTTCATAAATATTGCCCTCAAATTATAAAGCTTTAAAGATATTTAATGAAAGGAACTTATAATAGTATTCATGAATTATAATTATGCAAATTAATTTCTGAATGATTTCTCTTCTAACATGTCATTTTCTTAATTGTGTTTATGCAAATTATTTACTATATTGAAATTTTAAAAATACATTGAAATTTTCTGCAAAAACTTCTTTTATGTAAAATATCTTTGCAGAAATATTTATTATTAAATAAACACTTTAGTGTCATGTTTTCATCTCATTTTGTTACTGTTTACTCATTTTTATTTAGCTTCATTTCACATGGAAAATGAGACATCTTGCTTGACAATTTTTCTTTATTTTGTCAAACAATTATCACCCTGACATTCTTGAAGGAAGAACTCTTGGTTAATAAACATGTTTGTGAAACAATTCTTCCTCTACTTTAAGAAAGGTTTGCTATGAGTTCCATAAAATTTAAAGAATTATTACAAAGAAATCACATGTTCAATACAGATTTTTTTCAAGCTTCACTGTTAAAAATGTATGTCTCCAATGCCATAGACTACACATTGAATATTCCACAGCAACTGTGCATCACATAAAATATTTTGAATTATTAACATGAACATAGCTATAATTTATACACTATAAATTAAGCTTTGGTGATATTTTATAATCTTGATGATGTTAAAAATCATTGTCTCTCTTATCTTGCTTACATTTTGTTTTCCACTTTTATTTGATGACTTATCATAGTGACTAATTAAATAATAATTAACAATACTTTAATTAAAAAAGCCTCTATTTTTCATTTTATGCTTTATAATTCCTAGGATAATTCTCTATGGAAATATGTACAGTAGATCATAATAAACACCCAAACTTCTAAGGACAATTGTTTCTACAAATGTACATATTTTAAATACTAGCTATTATGCAACCACACACACACACATAATATTCACACACATCACTTAAATATCTTTTATGTACATAATAAATTATCTCTCTGAGCTCACATAGAGGAGGAAAAAAAGAGGAAATAAACTGTAAGGAGAGACAAGATCTTGTAGGCATATTACCTGCAGATGTGATTTGGAGTCTCAGAACATTGAACTATCTAGGTAACTTCAGATGGGCATTCTATAAACCAATAGAGAAAGTCTTGAAAAACATTGATTAGATATTAACATAATGATCAATTCAGTTGATCTTGAGTTAAATATATGATGAGACTCAGTAGAAGACAAAGAATTGTATAGGAGACACTTAATATACTAATCAAAGTCCTCTGTGGATTTCTAACTTTGGAGATGAAACAAGTATCGAAAACTCCGCATTGTATACTGAAATCACGGCAACACAGAAATTCAGAACTGCTTGCTACTTCCTAATAAAATCTCAATTCAATTTTTACACGATGAACTGGTACATTTTGCATGATGAAGAGAAAAAGTATTGGCTACAGAGATGGTTCAGTTCTTCTTTCCTTTTATTGAAAACAGATTTTTTTAATGATATAATATATCGTGATTACGCTTTCCCCTCCTTTTCCTCTTCCCATTTCCTCCCCAGTTTTCCTCCCATCTGGGTACACTTCTTTTCTATCTCTCATTAGAAAATAGGCTTTCAAAGGATAATAATATAAAATGTAATATAAAATAATGCTATGTAATGCAATAAATAGAATAGAAAGATAAAACAAAACTAACATCATAATTGGACAAATAAATAAATAACAGCAACAGAAACCAGAAAGAAAGAGCCCAAGAGAAGACACACTTATCTGAGACCCACTCATTTGGTCCCTCAGGAATCCCATACAAACACTAAACTGGAAACCATAATATGTATTCAGAGGATCTGAGGCAGACCCATGCAGTCCCTGGGCATGCTTCCTCAGTCTGTGTCAGTTCATATGAGCTTTAATCACTTTGATGTAGAAAATCATGTTTTCTTGGTGTTCTCCATTCCCTCTGGCTCTTACGTACTTTCCAACTCTTTTTCCTCAAGTTTTCTGAGCCATGAGGGAGACATTAGATAGAAACATCTTCTTTGTTTTCCAAGGTCTCTCACTCTCTGTATAATGTCTCTCTGTGGGCTTCATTACGTATTCCCTTCTGATGCAGTAGAAAGCTACTCTTGATAATTGAGCAACACACAGATCTATGAGTATAGCTGAATGTCATTAGGAGCCATTGTACTGCTACACTTTTTAAAGTGGTAGTATTTGGTTTTCCCCTAGGTTTCTGGGCTAACTAATATCAGGTTCATGGTCATCAAAAAGTAGTGTGTATGAGTTCCACCTTGTGTAATGGGCTTTAATTCAAATCAGATATTGGTTGGTTACTCCAACAAGCTTTGTGCCACCATTACCTTAGCGTATTTGCAGTCAGGACATTTGTTTATCCAAGGTTTTGTCATTGGGTTGGTGTTCATATTTTTCTTTTGGTATCATACAGAGTATCATCCTCTACCAAAGTCTCCATCGTGGGAGGTGAAGGCTCTATGTAGGCACTAAATTACTTCTGTGTGTTCAGTGACTTGTGTAGGTGTTTTCTTCAATAATAGGACCTTGATATTAGTTTGTGGAGATTAACCTATAGTTTTGGCAACAGCTTGAGTTGTTTGGGGATTCCCATGGGACCCCTTTGGGCAAAAACTCAATTAAATGTAAACTGAATACAGGTACTAGAAACTTCATGTGGTAACAAGAGATGGCCAAATTGTATGCTTTTATCTGCCATTATTTGAATATTTCATTTAGTTTTCATATTTGTATATACTTTAGAAACTATAATATTTTTACATGCCATTCCTCTGACGGTCCTTAATTTTAGCTATTTGTCCCCTTCTAGTCTCCTTCTCCTCTGTCCCTCCTCACTCAATCCTCCCATTTCAGCACTCTCCATTTATAACTATACTAATCCCCTATCCTAATGAGACCTATGTGCTCCACCCCCAGGCCCTTATCCTATACCTAACCTCTATGACTCTACAAACTGTACTTTGATTTTCACTGATTTATACTCATATATATCCAGTTATTATTTATGTATAAGCTAATACATATCATATTTGTTTTTCTCCATCTGGGACAAATCACTCAGGATGGATTTTCTAGTTCTATCCATTTACCTGCAAATTTCATCGTTTGATTTATTTTTAACATCTGAGTAATACTCCATTTTTGTAAATGTACTACAAATTCTTTACCTATTCTTCAGTTAAGAGACATCTATATTATTTCAGATTTTTGACTATCATGAATAAATAGAAGCCATGAATATGGTTGAGAAAGTGTTTTATGGTAGGAAAAGCATCCTTCAGTCATATGCCCAGAAGTGACATAGTTGGATTTTTAGATAGATTGATTCCCATCTTCGTGAGAAACTGCCACATTGACTTACATAACGACTGCAAATTTGCATTCCCAGCAACAACTGATAAGTGTTCTCCTGACTCCACATCCTCATTGCCATGAGCTGCCACTTGTTTTGCTGATCTAAGCCATTCTGACAGGTTTAAGATAAAGTCTCAAAGTATTTATGATTTGCAGAGGTGAGGCTGTTGAATATTTTTCAGAGGATGGTTCATTTCTTAATAGCAGAGGCCCAGAGTTTAGTTCCCAACACTCACAAAGGGCTGCTCAGATCTGCCTGCACCATCAGCTTCATGGGATATGAGACCCTCTTATGAGGGTTTCTCATATACACATAATATAAATCTTTAAAAAACTTAATTAAAAAAATAAAAGTTATAGACATGAATTAGGTTAAAAATTTACTGTTTTACTTTTATCTTTTTCATAAATTGTTTTGGTCTCAAACATCTTTATAAAGTTGCACATTACTACAACAATAAAAACATTTTTACAAAATGGGGTATTAAGAAATACCATCATATGTTTTTCAGGTAATCTCTCACTATCCTCATCCTCATATTTCTAATGGACTATGTAATTACCTGTGAAATACTAAATATTTAATTAAATGCAACTCAAGGTGCTTTGCTCATTTATTCTCAGTTAATTATTAATAGCATATTATTATATTAATGTTATAATTAATGTAATCTGTATTTACAAATTAGGAACCTGAAAGAAATGGGAAATTTAGATGTTCTTTCATTTCAGGTTAACTGACTCTAAGGGCCTGTGTTATCTTTTTTATTATATTTTACTAAATATGCAACAAGATAACAGATTTAAGTACTAGATTAATTTTTCCTCAGTTTAAAACTTTTACTGTGTATGATAATGGCAATAATAATCTAGGGAAGTCTAAAATAATTATTCCTGGCAACTTATGCAATCAACAATTACTGTGAGATTATGCTCTTGTACATCATTGGAAATATTTGTCCCTCCTACTGGTTTAATAAAACACTTATTGGCCAAAAGGCAGACAGGAAGTATGGGCAGGGTTACCACACTCTGAAAACTCAAGGACGAGGAAGAGCAAAGCAGAGATGCCAGACTGACACAGAGGAAAGAAGATGAAATGCTGTTCTGAGAAAAGGTACTAAGCCACTTGGCTAATCATGGTTAGTTTAAGAGTTAGCGAGTAAGATGCCTGAGCCACAGGCCAAACAGCTTTTAATTAACAGAAGACTCTGTGTGATTAGTTGGGACTGTGGGATCAGACCTTAGAGCTAGGCTGGGCCAGAAACTTCCAGCTACAAACAATAATTACTGTAGTTCAGGTGACATACACCACAAACATTGACCAAGAAAATTAAATAACTTCACAGCTGATGCTTACCTTAAACTTGGTATATATATATATACATATATATATATATATACATACATATATATATGTATATATATATAAACTTGGTATATATATATGGTTAATAGGTGCCACCAAAATATATCATATGAAAAAATTGTAGAGTATATATGTGATACTCTAAAATATGACATTTGTTTAAATAATCATGAATAGTGGTAACTTTTAGCAGGGCGATTTCTGTTGTCTCAAACAACATGTGTAATGATGTTTCAAAGCTAAGCTCTAAATTACTGCATCTTATAAAACCAAAGTGGAGGCAGGCATGCCACACTTACATCCTCTTCACTCAAGGGGAAGAAGTACACAGATAAAATTCAACTAAAGCCGAAGCTCCAGAAAAAAAAAAAAAAAAGAAAAAAAAAAGAAAAAAAAAAGAATTTAAAGAAAATCACATTAATGACTTAATCTTATAATTCAAATGGACATAGAACACTGACCACAGTTATTTTAAGATGCAATTATAGAAATCATCACTATAGTATAAAGAATAATATTATTGATATGCATTCTAATTGAAACTATTTTGCTGAAAAATAACACTGAATTAGATATAATTTAATTGTTGTTTTATTCAGAGTGGTGTATATAGAACTGAATAGTATGTCAAATATAGATGATAAACTCACTAAGGTGCTAGCTTTTAAAAATACTAATTCATTTAAGTTCATTGGCATTTCTAATTAACATTGCTTACACTCTTGTGTGCTCCTTCAGAACTGTTAAAAATAAACCCTTATGTTTAATTACACATAAAATATTTGAAGTTTCTATACCTAAAAGCAGCCAAAAAAAAAAAAAAACACTAAAGTACTATAATTTTTAAATTAGTATTAGGTAAATACCAGTTATTAATGAGTGCACACTTCAATCATCATTAATTTACAACAAATCAAAACAGGACAGTAAACAAACTTGAACATAGGTAGAAATACAAAATTTAATAAATCACCATAAATAAAATCAATCAAAATCTCAGTGATGGAGGCTGAGCTAAAGATTCTTACTGGTTCACAGAGAATTGCATTCTGTCTTTCCTGGGGGAGATTCTATGCCATCACTTCAGGAAATCTAAACCTTGCCTCCTGGTAGCTTCTGCATCCTCTCCTTCAATTGTTTTGGTGATGGGGAAGGTAACTTACCTACTCATACATTTAAAAGCAGGCCATTGGAAATCATTTGTGACAGTGACTGTTTTTCTTTCTTTCTTTAGTTTCTGAGTATCTAACCATGGGTCTTGTTCGCACTAATAATGCACTCATGAGATATATTCTTGACCTGAGATTAAACTTATAAAATGGGCTCTTATATCTAAAGTGTGTGATGTGTCACTTTCAACTTTTATATATCATAAGATCCACACAAATTTTGTTTGGATGAAAGAGATTGTATTGATGATATAATTTCCAAAATAAGAAAAAAGAGTCTTCCATGTGGGTTAAAGAGCTCTTTTGTTTTATATTTTCATTTTTGCAACTCACTAATATTATTAATATTTTCAAAATTAAAGATAAAATAAAATATTTCTCAGATACTATGAAACATAAGAGTATAAAATTCAATTATTTTAAACACCAAATCATAGATCAACGTAAAACTTAATTATTAAGGATATGTAGTATGTAAATTGAGATGTTAACACTGATACTAAAATTTTGCTACGATTTCTGACTTTAAAAACACACCCTATTAAAATGTTTATGGTTGTGGAAAATTCTAAATTTATGTGCTAAAGAGCAGAAATATTTTTATTTATCAACTTTATTATTTTTTACAAAACCTGAAAGTTTGTCTAATAAAGCAAAGATAACATGAAAACATAGAACAGAGATAACTTTCCCAAAAAGAAAGCCTATTACAGTCCTAGAAATTATATTAGGCAGGATCTAACTTAGTCAAAAAAATAGCATCTTTATTTCATACAAAATTTTAAGATAGCCACATTTTTATTTTAAATTTGTAAGCTTATGACTACCTATACACTAGGACTATACTCAATACTAAACACGTGTTTTCCTCTCTGGGATATTTAAGGACTTCCCAGATAATTGAATTAATTTTCAGTAAACACAGCAATAGCTTCATTGTTTCAGATAACAAACTTTTTAGTAGACAGCCTTTTCTCTGTGTTGGTCATTTCCTTGCTTGTTTGTATTTCCATACATTAAGAGGCTGAATTAATGCCCCTGCATAGTCAGGCTGCACAGTAAAGCACAGATGTTTGGTGCCTTGAGACCCCAAACTTCTTCCAGACTAAAAGAATTTTCTGACCACTACATTTCAAAAAGAGAACTGCTCCATCTAACTCTACTCTGGGATCAGTACAAATCCAATCCTCCATCTCTGCCTTCCAGGAGTGGGAGGTATAGTCTGTTTCTCAGATGTTTAGTGAAAAAAATAAAAAATAAAAAGGAAAATAAATGAAAATATAAGCAAATGAAATTTTGCCTTAGGAAGTCTAAATTACCACCTTCCAGGACTGGGAAGTACAGTCTGTTCCTCAGATGTTTGGAGAAAAGCAAAACAAAAGGAAATAAAAAGAAAATAATAAATGAATATATAAACAAATGGCATTTTGCCTGGGGAAGTCTAAATTACTTACATGTAACTTCAGAGTCATTCAGTTACTCAGAGGCCTAGGCAGTGTGTGGTGCTGGCCTGGTGACGCACCTTGAGGCCTCTTCAGGGTTAATTCCTTTCTGCATCTGTGAAAGGCGGTGGCCTTGAAGTCACTGGAGTGAGCCATGCACCTTTATTTCTATTTGGTGTGTTTGGATCTCTGCCTGTTTACTACAACACTCGTGCAGCATGAAAAGAAGCAGGCAGGGCTGTTTTATCTCTTGTCTGAGCTTGCTACAATTAAATTAATGGAGCCATTCAGCCTCACTCTTTCCTATTTCAGATGTACCCTGATGAATACATTAAAAGATCTTAAGTCTCAAGATGGTACATCATAGTATTAGGCAGGCACTCACTTCTCTCGGCCTTCTTTTTCTGTAAATCAAATAATTAATGAGATCTCCCCCTCAATAAAGCACTTCATCAATATATTGTAGCAAAGGGAAAGGAGCCTCTTTGCTTGTTGTGGACCTTTTATCTCCATCTGTGTAGGACTTTGTGGGCGAATGTAGTGATATTGAAATGACAAAATATTGACTGATTTTCACAGTCTGTCCTTTAGAGCCAAGAGGGCTTTAAGGAAAAGCAGTGTGTGACATTCGGACAAGAGGCAGTAGAGCCTTGGCAATGGACGGTGGATAGTCTGTATTCAGTAAACATTGAGAAGGATGACTTAGTTTTGTGGGCAATAGCTGTTGTAGGAGAGGTCCACACATCTCATGTTTTTTCCTTTTAAAAAATTAGAGTGACAAGTTGTCTGTTTCATCAATAGTTCATGAAATTAGATTCCATCATATTTAGATTTTAACATTTATTGCATTAAAGCTTTAATGTTAAATGATAATGCATACATATATAAATTGCTGCATTTATGCATATATATGCTGCAAACATAATTTAAAATATTTATTTATTATTTTGATGTTGGAGGAGAGTGTAGACATAGAAACAACTTGTGAAAATCAGACTTCTAATGTCTAAAAGTGCCTTATATACCTTTATGTTACTTTAAATCATGAAGTTTATGGTAAAGTTATTACAGAACAAAACAATTTCATACAGTCCTTTGCAGACAGGAGTTTGCTCTGAAAGAAGAACTGATCAGCCACAATGAGTTTGTCCAGGTTCACTTATGTGTATTAGCAGTTTTGCTTTATCGGTACTTTTACTAACATTCAAAACAGCTGATATATCAATGCATGTTTTCAATACCAACAGGGCTTGGATCAATGTTCTACAAGTTATGTAGTACCAACAGTGTCACCCAAACAGTATTACTCAGGAAAACTATAAATGATAATTGAAGGAGAAAGAACATATTTTCCTGATAACTTATGATACCTAGTACCACACCTCTCTAGTTTTCTTTGTAATGTGTGTGTGTGTGTGTGTGTGTGTGTGTGTGTGTGTGTGTGTGTATGTGTGTGTTTGTGTGTGTGTGTTTGTCTGTGTTTGTGTGTGTGTATGTATGTGTGTGTGTGTTTGTGTGTGTGTGTGTGTGTGTGTGTGTGTGTGTGTTTGTCTGTGTTTGTGTGTGTGTATGTATGTGTGTGTGTTTGTGTGTGTGTGTGTGTGTGTGTGTGTGTGTGTGTGTGTATGGGTACCCCAGCATTCCAGAGAAAGAATGGATGACTATCAAGGCACCAGCTGTCTCTGTATTTCTTATATTTCTCAGAAGGTTCTTGCCCTTCCCGTTTTCTCAGATCTATGATGAGGTTGACGACTAGCTGGTAATAGTGACACCATCTCATATGTTCGCTAAGAGCATATGAGGCACAGGATTCAGATTCTTCAGGATAGGCTAGCTTTCATATTTTCCCATTTACCAATGTTCTGGACATTTGGCACATTTTCCATTTTTTCTTTTTCTGGATATTGTTCTTGTTGGTTTTAGTTCCACCTTTGTTTATATTATTATGACTTATTTCTCCTGGACATTACTTAATAATTGTTTCTATTGTTTTTAGTTTTGTATTATGTTTAGAACCTTCATAATTAGACGAAAAGGGAAAGTGTAGTGGGATGATAGTCACCCTTCCCATGACCAAAAGAGGCAGTGCTTCTTGCCTGTATATGTGACCTCTGGCCTGTGCACATGACCTCATATAAGGAAGAAGAGAAGGGTCATGCCTTCTTCTTTGGTGTGGTTGGACACGGAAAGGCATGTGCTCCTAGGTGGAAGAGGAGGATCATATTAGCTGTACCTTTGGTTCTTCTCTTGTGAGAGTATCTCTCCTATTCATATCTTGATAAATCCCTATTACCCATTGAACAGATGTATGTGGATAGATCGCTACAAAGGTTATTCAATCAATAAACTGAGTTTGATACTTGAAACCCAGTATAAGCCAGGAGTCCTCTGTTCTTCACAATGTTGGGGAAACATAGGGATTCCAGTGCTTGCTGGCTAGCTAGTCTAGCTGAACTGGAAAGCTCCATCTACAATAAAATGTTACAATATGGTTTCTTGGCCCTGAGCAGCCAGAGGTCCAGACCCACAGACCTGCTGTGCCAGACAGCTTAGCCACCTGTTGCTACTGCTCAGACCCCCAGAAAATGATCCAGATGCTTATATTAACTTCATGCTGTTTGGCCTATGGCTCAAGAATATTGCTAGCTAGTTATTTCATCTTAATTCAACCCATTCTCCTTAATCTGTCTGCCATGTGGCTGTGGCTCACCTGTGTTCTTTATGTGTTTCTTCTTGGTCAGCTGGCTCAGTCTGTTCTGACTCTGCCCTTCCTTTCTTACCTATTCGGTTTCCCCACCTACTTCTTCTATGGTGCCTGTCATGGGCCAAAACAGCTCTTTTATTTAAATATTGATATTCACAGCATACAGAAAGACATTCACACCTCAATAAAAGGCACTGTCTCTACAAATAAGAGAGAAGACACTGGACATCAGCTGTGCACACATGTGCACATATACACACAACTACATACAAAGAAAAATATTCATATACAAAGTACAACAGAGTGTACACCCTTAAAAAGTAAGGAGGTGACTTCACTTCTGTAGAACATAGCTCATTCTGTGATTACCATATTTTGTGCACTATCATGATGTTTTCTTACATGGTTTCTTACCTGATACATGTCTACATTTATTCAGAGTTAGAAAATTCCTCTGCTTAAAAACCGAGGCAAATGTTTTAGCAAAGGTGCAAGTTAAATCATATTTGCCTCAATCTCAGAAAAAAAAAAAACTATGTGTCATTAAAACATGATCTCTCACACTTAGCCAAATTTATAAGCTAATATTTTCATTCACTAATAGGCCAGTTTATTACAGTTTATTAGAAGCTAAATGATACATTTTTAAAACCAAGAGAAATATTACCTCTTTTAGGATGTCAACAAACCAGTTTATCTGATGTATTAATAAACAAAGCCAAATGATCATCCCCTGCATGTTTACCCTTTCAAGAATCAGACATTTAGCTAAATGTATTATACCAGCTAGGGCTGAACTAGAAGACATTTACTTATGAGATATATAATTATCACAATACACATTCTAATAGATAATGAAAATTCTCTCATAAACATTGTAATAAATATGAATAATTATAGAAGAATAGATGAAATTATACCAGATACATATTTTGTACTTAGATAAAAGGTTTTATAATTCTCATGAACAAAGATTTTGAATAACGAATTTTTTAAAAGGTAAGTCATAAGTAGTTGCCTGGGTGAAAGACAACAGCACCCACATTGCTCTGCAATGACCTTCTAGCTGATTCTTTTATGTTGCTACTTTTTCATTAGTAAAAATTTATTTTCCCTGAATTATATTGTTAAATGTTTCTAAGAATCGCACAAATAACTCAGCAGACAATGATAATGAACTTAAAACTCTGAAAGTTATGTGATCTCTCCTTGAGATCTCTGTATCTCCCTATTTCCAGAATGTTCTCTATGAGGTAAGAGAGGTATATGATCTAGAATTATCATCATTTTTAGGATAGAAATGTACACAGATTTCCTCTCTTTGTTCTTAAAGTCAAGAAAGTGCTCATCAAAGACATAGATGACAGATCCACTTTCTAATCCTTCTATAGGCCACAATGAGCTTAATGGAGAACAGAGTAGGTTTCAGAGCAATGGTAGAACCAGGAAATACACTAGTCCTTGAAAGAACATTGGACCAGTGAAAGGCCAGGTCCAGGATGGTAACATTAGAAACTGCTTGAGGACCTGTCCCCATCTACATTGAAGATACCCCTGCCAAATCTACTCTAGGTCAGAATCTTAAAAATAGATATCCCCTACTACCCTTCCCCAAAGGCCCAGCATCATCAACATGTAAGAAATTCCAGCAACAACTTGCCCATTTCCTATCATTTTCCCATTGAAATTGTGGCACAAAATTGTGAGTTTGAATTTTGAAAAATAAAATGAGATAAAGTTATACAGTATGAATTCTGGTGGAGAGAAAGTTAACCCCTTTAAGACACAAAGAAGAAAACTAAAATGCTTAATAAAAATACTAAAAACTATCATAAAAGCCAGAAACTTTTTGAATTGTTCTATTAATTGTATTTACATCATTGCTTTTATATTCAGCATTTTTCAGTCCATTTCTGTAACTTTCATAGAAACATTTCTTTGATTTACATTCACTATGTTTATTTGCATAGGTTGAGTTTAGTCTTACCATGTTGACACAAAATTATTATTATTACTATTATTCTCCATTTTTATTTTGTTGGTTTATTATATTATATTTATAGTCTTGTTGACTACTCAAGTAGTTATAGAACACATCATTTACATATGTTGATGTTTTGTGAATTCTTGTCATGCTAACCAAACAGATGAAGATCATCTTCACATTACCTCCTGAAATTCTGGGCATATTTTATAAACTCTAAATTGCACTTTTCATTTCCTTTGGTTTAACCCATAATGTATCTTTATGTAATTTTTTTTAAAGTTTGTTATATTTATTTATTCCCTTATATGAAAATATTTCTGCTGTTGTTCATGTCCTGGGCCTTAATTAACCTAAATGACTACATTTAACATTAAGAATCTCTAATAACGTTTTAATCTTGTTAATATAGTTTGTCATTCAAAAAATGGATATTATATTTATTTCATCTTTTTTGAAGGATGGTTCCTTGTGCCTAAAATTGTGTTTTATAGTTTCTCTGTAAGAATTGTATAGATGTTAAGGTATTAATATATTTTGTTCCATTTTGTCATATTCCTAATGTGAGTGAAGTCGACCATTACTTTATATAATCCAGCTTTGCTAATTATGAGGTATTACTATTGAATTTGATTCATCTTATTTTATGTTGCTCAAACTTCTATTACTTAAATCTTAGATCTTATTATTTTCAAGTCACTTGAAAACACATTACCAGGACACCATCAGATTTTTCAGCCTGTACAATCATAAATATGACACATCATTTGTACAAAAAAACAGCTTCTGAATTCATGAAGAATTCATGAATAACATTGCTTCATGAATCAAAGGATATAAAAGATATAACAGCATATCTGAAAAACCAGTCTATTTAAATGCTAAAAAAAGGAATAGTTCTTCAAGTTTGAAATACTTCAGAAAATATGTGAGACTCCACTTCTAGCATTAGTGGACTTACTATTTACTTAAATTCCAAGAACCTCTGTCTGAGGAAGCAAATAAGCCACGCAGGATGAGTGTGCTTCATGGAGAAGTACAGCTGAAATACTTAGATGGTGTTTCAAATTATATTTCAGGGCAAAATGTATTACTAATTTGTGTAAAATAATGGATTTCACAGTGACATTTCCTACTTGCACATAATGTTCTTTGATCATAATGCCTTGTGTTCCAATGATGTTTGTGTCAGGTCAGCTAAAGTAAAGGGGCACTGGTTTTCTTTATGAAAAAAGCAAAATAATAAAGCACTAAATTCCAAAGAAACCAGTCATGTAAGAGCATTGGTTACCCATTTGTTATTCTGAAAACCCCAACAGTATAAAGAGCTTTTGAATTTCAAATATTACTGGAATAACTAAGAAGACAAATTTGTGCCTTTATGATTATTCTCAGAAATTGAGAAAGCAAAGTAATTCCTGGACTGGAACTCTTTAAATGCTCATAGGACCACAGTGAAAAACAGAGCCAGCTCGTCTCTTCAAATAAAACATTTGGTCCAAGAACCCATGGCAAGACTATCCTAGGCCCTAGGTTAGAACCTACTACCATTATTCTGCAAAAAGTATGGAGTATTAAATAAACTCCTAATGACTTATCATTATACCTGTAGATTAATGCACCTCTTAGTCTACATCAAAAAGCTTTTATTTAAATTAGGGGATGGTCATTACACATTGGCTCATAACTTGCCAAGGTTTAGAGCATAAGAGACTATGGAATGTTCATTTCTCAATGGAATATTGATACTACACTCCATTCTCTTGGGGCTCAGGAATGATTGTGGAATGGGGAAGAGAAAGATTGTATGAGCCAGACATAGTATATTACAACAAAGAATCAGTGTCTTCTATGCAGAGCAGGAAAGATGCAATATGAACTCACAGTGTTTATAATAACATACGGAAGACTTTGACAAGTCCAAGCCAGACTAAGTCTAAGGAAGATGGGGCAAATATGGCATGTAGTTTCACCCTAAGCTGAGAAGCTATTGACAATTAAAATGTAGTGTTT
Source organism: Phyllotis vaccarum (assembly GCA_033318265.1). Classification (NCBI taxonomy): domain Eukaryota; kingdom Metazoa; phylum Chordata; class Mammalia; order Rodentia; family Cricetidae; genus Phyllotis; species Phyllotis vaccarum. The sequence continues at coordinate 48,008,657 of JARWLC010000012.1, read as the reverse complement.
AAGTTCACCATGCTCCAATCGAAGGCCTTACATTCAAGAATATTTGGGCAGCTCAAATTGACTATAACTGGTTCAGAAAAGAACATGAAGTTGAGTAGGTAAAGATGGAAGTTGAGGTAGTATCTGAGAGAGCCCATCAAGGTTCAATGTCCAAAATTTCCAAGGAACTAGTAAAATAAAAAAATAATACATTAAAATTTAGATTAGATAAGAACCAATATTATTTCTCAAAAATCAGGCTAAAGTTAAAAGACATATTTATTCAGATTAGAAACCGACCAATCTCCTTTCCTTCCCTGGAGCCAGTATTCATCATCTATTTTCCACTACTATGAAATCAAACACTTCTTGTTGTGAGGACTTGGCATATAGAGGATCAGCAAGAGTTATCTTCTCTTTCCTCGTTTCTCTCACTCAACACCATCCCCTCCTGATGTGCCCAGGCTTTGATCTCCTTTCAGTGAAGAAGTTCAGAAGCTCCTGGCATTCCAAAGACTGTGCTGTCATAGGGACACAACAATTGTCTTTTGACTTTAGCAACTATGTGTGGTTTGTGCTAAAAAAAATGGACATAATTGTATGTTGTTACAATTAATGTCAATAGACTTTAAGAAAAGCTATTTTTTAAATGTTTCTTAATCTCCCTTAATTCAGTAAATTTCTTAGAAGAAATGATAAAGTTTATAGTAAAAATCAAGGCGATAAAGTAAGGACTCTATGCATATATTGCTAGGACTAAATATGGATTTTGTTATAAAGGTTATGATCATAATCTTAGGCTTGGTTTTATTTTTACCAGGTAGGAACTATGTATTATTTTCTATTTAACAGAGTATTTAACTCTGAAGTTGAGAGAGATGACTCTTTAATCACTATTCCAAATCATACACACAGCAGACTTGTGAGAAAACCTAACTGTGCTTGCTAATTTTTACTTAAGAGATTTACAGAATTTAGTTGATTTCTGTAAAAACTTAGATATAGTGAATGTGAGCGAAATAAAGCAGGGAAAGCCTAAGAAACTCCATCAGTTGGAAAATCATATGACATTAACTTCTTGCATAATCATTTGTGAGCAATGAATAGTGTTGCAACCTATTTCAATTTACAGAATCAAAATCATGACTGGAGGTCACCTGTCTAATACTTGAGAATAGCAGCTTTAAAAAGAAAGATGTCTGAGTAATAAAATGCCCATTATCTGCTTCTACCCATAGGTAACCTGCTTTTACCCTTTGACCCATGAATCCACCAGGCTGAAATATATGTGAGAATAAATGCTTCTGAAAATGACAAATTAGTGCCAGTGAATCAGCACATCCAGCAGAGATGTCAGAGCTGTGTATATGCATTCACAGGCAATGTTCCCAGAAATGGTAATTGGTACAGTGAAGGACAGAAGTTTTCTCATCAAATAATGTTGGGGTTAAAGACAGAAACAGAATGAGAATGGGGGCTATGCTTCAAATGGTATAAATAACAAGAAGCTTTTATGAGCACCCGTATTTCTATAAATGCACATTTGAAAATGTTCTACAAATAGAGACTTCTCGCTTTTTTGGGATGGGGGAATAGAAAAATGAATGTCTACCACAAAGAAAGAATTTTATTTCTATCTCCAGACTATTACTTTTTTAAATTAATATTTCTACACACTTGTGCCCAGGACCATATTTATAGCATTCTTTAATAACTTTATACTTAATCTCATTTGTGAATATTGATTAAATCCTGATTTTATCCTAAGCACCAAATTGGTTGCTGTTTGGAATAACATATTGGTAAATTAGGCAAGATATTGTATACTGCTGAGTAGTAAAAACAGCAAATTTAAACTAAACTCACAATAACACAGGGATTGTGTGATTGTAACCATAGTATAAGACTCTAACATTCTGTTTTCAGTTCTGTGTGGATTGGATGGTTGTTGAACAAATCCTAATTGGTCTTATAATAAAAACCCAAAGCCAGATATTGAGGTTCATGCTAAAAGATCAGAGGAGCAGAGGAACAAGCCAGTAGAGAAACTTCTCACAACTACTGAATCCTCAAGCCAAAAAGGGAAGAGTCTGTTTCTACGAATCCGCAGACTGAACGCCTCTGAGCCCTCAGCTGAAAGGGAAGCAAGCACTGAACTCCCATCTCCTTCGACTATATATTCCTTTCTCTGCCCAGGCATATTACTTACAGGCTCACCCTTCCTAGTTTTGGTATTAAAGATTTATGTGCATTCTAAGTACTGAGAGTGGTGGTATGACATCCCAAGTGCTGGGATTAAAGATGTGTGCCACCACTGCCTGATCTCTATGGCTAATTCTGTCACTGGCTCTGTTCTCTGATATTCAAGTAATCTTTATTAAATACATAATATATTACCACAGATGGTAATATGATTTACAAACTGAATGATAAACTGTGCTCTCTTGGCATCCCATCAAATCATCTAAAAATTAATATTCTATGATAACTAATTTAATGTTATACTCTAAAACTTTTGCATATTTGAAAAGTAGGAGAGGTCATAATTTTACCCCTTTCTCTAATCATAAAAAACATTAATTTTGAAGTAATAATCTAAAGTTCATTATGTTCATGATGAAATAAAATTAAATGTACCAAAATTCTATTTATGCTTGTTGGCTTTGCAATTTTCTGACTTGATTACTATGTGACATCAAAAATTTTTAGCTATATGATTGTGGGCTGTAGTAAGAACCACAGTTTAACTAAGAATTTAAAAGTCTGGAAAACAGAGGTCAGAATTATCGACAGTTAAGCCATGAAGATCAGAGAGTGGTGACTCACGCCTTTAATCTTATCATCTCTGTGAGTTCAAGGCCTAACAGCCAGGCAGTAGGGATGCACACTGTCAGTCTCAGCACCAAGGAGGCAGAAGCAGGAGGATCTCTTTGAGGTCAAGGACAGCCTGGTCTACAAAGCAATTTGCAAGACAGCCAGGACTGTGACACAGAAAACCCTATTTTTAAAAAACAAAAAATGAAAACCAAAAACAAAAACAAAACAAAAAAAAAAAAAAAAAAAAAAACAAGAAGGCTGGAGAGATGGCCCTGCCCTCTGATATTCCAGACTGATTTTATTAAATATATAGTATATCACCACTGTGGGCTACAATAAAAAAATTCAGCATGAAATTTAGGGAACACCGTAAATCTGGTTATAAAAGAGAAAACAAAGGTAAATGGTTCACTGTCCATGTGTGGAACATGCTTTTAATGATTTTAGCAATAGCTTCAATTGCTTGGAAGTGTTTGTTAAGGTCTCTTTTCATTCCATCAATCTGTCAGTTTTGTAGTTCAATGTCACAACAGCTAGTGATTAAGAGAGACTATGGGAATTAGAGTTAGATATATGCAAGTTTACACTTGACATTTTTTAATCTATGGCTTTGGGTAGATTTTACTACCTAAGGTAGTGGGAGAAGGAAATGGGAGGCTAAACAATGTCCTCTAACTCATCTATGTGCTTAACAATATTGCAGAGTCTTTATAATTATTAAATTCATACTTGCTGTTATTTGGAAGACTAAAGGCAACTATGTAATATGCGTGGTTAAATGAAAGATTACAATTTAGGTTATCTTTTAAATTTTTTTACATGTTTAGGAGTCTTTGTCTGTATGTATATATCTGTGCCTGATGGCAATGAAGTTCCCAGAGGGTATGAGACCCCCCTGGAACTGAGTTACCATGGGTAAGCTACCACATGAGTTATGAATCTGAATCCAAGTCTTCTGAAAAAGTAGCAAGAGCCCAAATCTAATTCCATTTCTTTCACATTAGCCATCCTGTCCTGTTCATCTGTTGAAATTGTGGAGACTAGCACATTGAGTTTAAAAAAAAAATACAGCAAGATAGTTTTATTTTTTTCTGCTTCTAAGAAAGATACACCAAAAATCAATGATAGATACCTTCTTAGGGGGAGAGGGCTCAAAAAAGGGCCTCCTGAGAAAATGTGACTAAGACACATGCAGGCAAAGCAATTCCAATATGTAACAAACAGACTTCAAATTGAAACACAAATTCTAGTTGGTATTTAATGAAAACTCAGTACCACATTGGGGAAAAGCTGGAACATCAGAGAGAGGAAACAGACCTCAGTCAATTCTCACCCAGTCAGCTTCTCAGGGTAAAAACTATCTTCCGGAGTCTTCAGCCTGACTGGCCGCTCTACAGAATACCTTAATGCCTGCTTACCCCAGTCTTAAATATCTTCTTTGCCTGGTAGTTTCACTTTAGGGTTCAACTCTGCATCATATTCTAGAGTTAAGATTAAAAGTGGGAGCTACTACGGTTTGGTAGTTAGGCCTTGAACTCACAGAACCACAGAAAGATATGTCTCTAGAGTTATAGAATTAAAAGCATAGGTCACCACTCTGTCTTTCCCTAAGGTGTGAGACACCACATTCTGACTCTCGTGGCTTTATTCTGGGTGGATCTGTTCTCTGATATTCCAGACTGGTTTTATTTAATATAAAATATATCACCACATCAAAGCAAAATGAGGCAGATGTGTTAGGGAAAGTCAAATTATACACACTGGAGTAAATATTATAATTCTAAACATATATGTATTAACCATAAGTGCTCCCAGCTCATAAAATAAATACTATTAGGTATAAATTTATAGATCAGTCCCAACACAGTGATGGTGAATAGCTTCAATACCTCATACTCTCCAATGGCCAGCCTTTCCAACAGAACTAAACAGAGAAACAATAGAGTCAAGAGATTACATAAATCAAATGGACATGGCAGATAGTTACAGGACAGTCCACTAAGAACATGTATACTTCTCAGCAGTTCATGAAAAGGTATGACTTAGAGAAATAAAAACCGAAAATTATAGATGAGCAGAGTCACTAAAAGTTAGGACTGAAATCAATGGACATAAAATATATTTTCAAAAAGATCAATGAAACAAAAATCTGGTTATTTGAAAAAATAAATAATATTGAAAAATTCTTAGTGAAATTAACCTAAAAAATTGAAGACTAAAAACTACTTTAACATTGCATATCAACCCAGCAAGAATTATTATCATTTGAAAATACATGTAACAAATGCTGGAGTGGATGTAGGGAAAGATAGACAATTAAACATTGTTGGTGAACATTTATACTACTCCAGGCACTCGAGAAATAAAAAAAATGCTTCAGGACTCCTAGGCACTCCTAGGCATGGACCCAAAGGATGTTATTATAGAGGTGTAGTATTAGGTTTCTGGTTTCTGGCCTGGCCTTTCTGGTCTAGCCCTGAGGTTCTGACCCACAGACCAGCAGACCTGCAAAAACACACAGAAGCTTATATTAATTGTACGCTGATTGACCTATGGCCCAGGCACATAACTTGCTAGCTCTTTACTCTTAAATTAACCCATGATTTTTATCTTGTTCTGTCATGTGGCTCAGTACCTTTTCTCAGAGCAGCATAGTTGTCCTCTGCATCTGCTGTCTTCCTGGCATCTCTTCTCTGTTCTTCCTATTCCCAGACTTTTCTTAGTCTGGCAGCCCTCCACACACTTCCTGTCTGCCTTTGGCCAATCAGCATTTTTATTAAGCCAGTAGGTGGGACAATTACCTACAGTGTAACAACATAATCCCACTACACAGAGGCACTTGAAAATTCATGTTCATTGCTGCTTTATTCACAATACTACAAAACAAAATTCAATATATGCTTGTTAACTGACAAATGGGTGATGAGAATATGGTGCATAGGTGCATATATGAACAGTGGAATTTTATCCAGTTGTAAGGAAAACTAAAAATTGCAGGTAAATGGAGGTTTTGGGTGGAAAAATGTACTGACTAATATCATTCAGTATCCAATGGGAAAAGCCTTATATTCTCTCCCATACAAGGCCCCTAGCTTCAAATCCTCTACTTTATTTGTTTAAAACTGAGTACATGTAGAAATGAGGAAACTATAAATGGGCTGTTGGCACATGGGAGTTGTCGTGGGTAGTAGAATTCAGATTAGATGGCACTAGAAAGTGGAAGGAGTGGAGACAGAAGGTGTAGCAGGAAGTGGAGTGATGGGGATGGGGGGTTAAAGCTTAAACACAATAGTGTGTGCGTTGTACAGCTCCTTGAGAACCTGTAATCTTGCAATCCAACCAAAAATATATAGTAAGAAGAAACATTTGCATGTAGATGCTAGGAAAGAATAGGGAGGGGAGAGCGGGAGCTAAAGGTTTCCATACTCCCTTTTATCTGTCCTTGCTCTCTCTCCAATCAATGGCCTTTTTAATTTAAGTTTTGTTAAATTCTCTCTCTCTCTCTCTCTCTCTCTCTCTCTCTCTCTCTCTCTCTCTCTCTCTCTCACACACACACACACACACACACACACACACACACACACACACACATCCTACTCCTTATGTATAATGTTCCTTGTTTGTATGTTTTCAGGGTTAAGCACTTGACCAGCTGCTGTGCTTTTCCCTGGAGAAGACTCTCTGACCCACTCTTGGTATTCTTTAGCTGGTATTCCTTGTGTAGGGCTGAGACCTCGGAGGCTTTCCCCTGACCACTTTGTTTTGTCTATTGTTTTTCTTCTCGACTAGTTTATGTTCAGAGAGTCATACTGGTGGTACTGCATCTTTGCAGCTTCTGATATTACTATAAGTCACAGTCTCACAATAAAATCTCTGACCCTTTGGCTTAACACAGAGATGAATTACTGTCCAAGATGCTAGAAATAAGCACCTGTGATTGGTCAGCCACAGATGAGACAGCTATATCGACCACTCCATAAGGGCCAGAGCACATCTTGAAAAGATAGGAGGAAAGAACGTAAAAGCCAGTGGTAGGCGTGTGGTGAATGCTGTCCTCTGGACCAAACATAAATGCTGCACCCATGATCTCACAGATGCTATGGTTACCTACCCACCATCAAGCCAGTTAAAAACTTGAGTTATAATCACATTCATACAGAGACCACCCTAACAGAGGTCAGTTGAGTGGGTTGTATTGCTCTTTTGTACTAGTTGGCCATTTACAATTGCATTTATATTACAATTTGCAGATTTTCACACATGTATGTAGCAGAAACAGGGGAAAAAGTTAACCACTAACATTTTATAAGTAAGATAGGTTATCATAGTCCTTTATTTAACAATAAAGTCATAGAAAAATTTCTAAAATTTCTTTCCATATTCTTTCGCTCACACGGCTTGTATTCAAGGTTACATATAATACACATTGAATGTCTTCTAGAACTTTGACAATGTGTTCAGCATTATGGTCTTCTCAGCTGTAGCTTTAACAGTGAGATTCTGTAGGTCTCCAGCATCACATCTGTATATAGATTCTTCTGGGCAGAAGCCAGCAAATCAACTCTTACAGAGTAAAAATGACATGCACATCATCATAGGTGTCACTGCATCACTTCCCACCCTGCCCACACTTTCTGTTCAGCTCCCTGCAGCATTACAACTCACATAGCAGCCAAACCCAATGGCACTGACTCCTCTTCAAAGCCAGGCCTTGAGAAACCTAAATTTCAAATATTTTTTGTTTATTTGTTTTATTGGTTTTATTTAGGTGCTTTCAACCTCATGTTGAAGTAATATTGATGAGTTGAAACATATTCTAATTTATAAAATAATGCCATTCAATTGAGTACAAGAGAAAAGATAGCCTTAAAACCTAACATTATGAGCAAAATTTTGTTCTGAATAAATGTTCTTAGACACTCTATAAAAGAGTACTGAGAAACTTTGAGATTGAAAAATTGTGGGAGTCAATATGCTGTGAAATAAGATACTTTTAAGTTAATATTAACATTATTTTTACAACTAAATGTCAAAACTCTGATTTGGGATGCACATATTGCTTGTATGTGGTGTGTATGTGTGTGTGTCTGTGTGTCTTGTGTGTGCTCAGGCTTCCATTCTAAAAGACTAAACCTAGATATATCTCTATCTATGTCAATGCTTCTAGCTACAACTTTCCTCTATTTGAAACAAATTGTATCTTAAATTTGAAGGCAATTTTCTGTAGTTTGGTGAGCAGTACAGATTTCATCTTTGATTTTTCGTAAGCCTGAGATCTTTCTAAGTTGTGAAGTCTTCATGTCTGCAAACTAGGATGTCTGTGTTTGTGTTTATTACCTTTTCATGCATGCCTTGGAATGACTAAATTACAGGTATTTTACATGTGTTTTGTGGTATAAGACAGATACAGTCCACTGGTATAATTTATCTTGAAACACCCTGTTTTACAAAATTACAGAAAAGCGCTGCAATTTGCTCAGATTTTTTTTTTCTAGGACTATGGTAAAAATCTTCAAAGCCCCGAAGAAGCCTCACAGGTAAGAACTTAGCCAGGCAATAAACAATTTTCATCAAAGAGCTTGGTTTGGGAAAATAGAGCACAATTGTAGATTTAAAATTTCGATAATGTTTCTCACTTATTAGCTATTTTGTGTTTTGTATTTTGACCTAATTCAGCCACCAAAGTCATCAACCCTTATATAAGAATAAACACACATACATGTGAGCAAACACACACAACACACACACACACACACACACACACACACACACAGAGAGAGAGAGAGAGAGAGAGAGAGAGAGAGAGAGAGAGAGAGAGAGAGAGAGAGAGAGAGAGAGAGAACAGTCCAAATCAGATTACTACAATCATACTAATTGTGGAGAAAAGAATTGTTCATTTGTGCTTTGCAGCTGCCTTATGAATTTTGTGTTTGATCTTAAGAGACTACTGAAATTGTGATTGTATAAGTGTTCTTCCCGATTCCAGCAGGATTTTTTCATTTTAAATAATATTTTTAACAACCTCTTATTGATTTTATTTACCCAGCAGAATAAAAAGCAAAAATCTCAGTAGAAACTAGTAGACCTCATGACATTTCAATAAGATTCAATGTTTTATCCTGAGGAAAATCTTTTCTGCATGTCTCCAGCATCTTTGTAAATATTTTGTACCTCTACAACAATCTCAAATGTTCTTTCATCCTAACATTTAGCTGAGGATTTATGCATGTTATGAATGCATGCCATATCTTGTTAACTAAACTACATCGACTGTAAATTTAATACTATGTTAACATAAAGTGTTATTTTCATTTGTACCATGTAGTCCTTTGAATTTCTCTGTGCTGCTTGATTGAGAGTCTGAAAATTCATTGCCATTGAGTCTTATCCTCTGCCTATATAAAAATACTAGCTAGTTTGTCAGAGTAAATACTGTGTTTGTGCATGATTCAACAATTTGATGGTAAATTCTGCATCATCATTCTCTATCTTAAAAAAAGTTCTTGAGTCAAAATGCATAATGAATAGCAATATTTTGCATCACGTGTTGTTTAAGTAGACTCCAGTATTCCTCTGACCAATGACTTCAGCAAAAGAGTCCCATACCTGGAACTGGGGTTTTGGATATACTTCTTAGTGGGAGGCACACACACACACACACACACACACACACACACCACCTAATACATGTATACACCTAACACGTACACTTAACACATGTGTACATACATATGTGTTCATGTATTGTTTTCGGTAAGCTTACAGAACATGCTTTTCAAACAACCCTCCCGGGTCTCTTCTCTTTCCCTCTCTCCTTGCTCCTTAGTTAAGGTCTCTCCCATTACTGCCATTTTATTTCTCTATAGCACCATCTCCAACGGGCCCCTTCCCTAGAGCCCTTCTCCCTACTCCCCAAAATCATTCCTTCCTAGTTTTCTGACTTCTTTGGAGACTTCAGGTTGTATATATTTACATCTAAAGATGTACTAGCTAGAATACATAATTCTGTATTATATTTCTGGGTTAAATCACTCAGTACAGTTTTTATTAGTTTTATCAATTTTCCTGTAATTTAATTTTTACTCCTGAACAATATTCAGTTATGTCTACGTACCACATTTTCATTATTCAAATACCTCAGATAAATGTAACTTTTACCTCATCTTAAAAGGCACATTTTGTAAGGGATAAGGACTATTTCTAAAATACAAGGCTGATCAAAATGCAGAGATCAAGTGACTGTGTAGTTCTCTCCACCCCATCTGATAGAGCAAACCCCTATACCTAAAACTTGGCAAAACCAGTAGCTAATGGAGCAGAAAGATTCTATTCTTTAGGAATGACAGGAAAATGCATTCATGAAATCTCTATAATATGTTACATGTACAAAACTTGAATGATGACAACATCAGGTGACGATGTAGACAAGGAAATCCCTCAAGGTCTCACTGCTGAATGAACAACTACTAATAGTTGCTAAGAGAGATAGAATCATTTTTTTCATGGTTCAGATCCCTCATAGGTTCCTCTGATCCAATGTGGTCAGCTCTGGACACACGTTCATAGAGGCAATGTTAAGTGAACTCAGTGAGTTGGATGTAAAGCATGTGCGCATACATATGCATCTTTATATACATGTAACAATAATAATTAAAGAAAAGATAGTGAATTTGTGAGCGATGTAAAATTTAAGAGGAGTTTGAATGGGAGGGAGGGACTGAAGTCATGTAGAGGAAATGCTCATATATGAAGCTCTATAAAATAATCATGTATATGCATATTTTGTTGATGTATTTAATAACCATTGCAATCAATCTCCCACAAAACCTAAATAACAGTAATTTTATTCAATGTTTTAAATACTATATCTCATTTTCTTCTCACAAATATATCTAATATGTACTTATTGCCATTTTTGTTCAGTCACAGTAAAATTGAAGTTAAAGTGGTTATGTGCTTACTGGTGTCACACAGAAATGGCTTTAAACCTACCAATTTTGACACCACCATCTATATTCAATGATTACATTATCCTCAATATCGAGAACCTATTTATCTCAATACAAGTATTGTGCCAACAAAAAGTAGTAATCATTGACAGAAACTGGTACCTTTATATATTAATGGTGCAATATTAAATAAGATCCTTCATGGAAAACTGTATGGTAAGTCCCCAAAAATGAAATAAAACTTTTAAAAGATGAACAATTTAGCTTTTCTGTTGTGCAACAAAAGATAAAAGCAGGTAGTATGATGTTTCTGGCTAAGACTAGACCCAAGGTCTGGACCTACCTGAAAATGCTTAGCTCTGCCTAGCCCTTAGATCCGGACCAGCAATCCCAAAGATCCAAACACACAGAAGTTTTGTTAATTACATGCTGTTTGGCCTATGGCTCAGTCACATTAATTGCTAACTCTTAAACTAACCTATGATTAGGCATGTGGCTTAGTACCTTTTCTCAGAACAGCATTTCATCTTCTTTCCTCTGCATCTGCCTGGCATCTCTGTTCTGCCCTCCTCTTCCCAGAGTTTTCTTAGTCTGGTAACCCTGTACATACTTCCTGTCTGCCTTCGGGACAATCAGCATTTTATTCACCCAGTAGGGAGGATAAATATCTACAATGTACAAGAGCATAATTCCATAGCACTCTAAGAAACACTTGCTTATCTATGCACATAATTAGTCTTCTTATAGTGGCTATGCACATAATTAGTCTTCTTATAGTGGCTAAAAGGCAAAAGTTGTTAATGTCATTATTGGGTAAATGAACAAATATAAAGTTGCATATTCATACAAAGAAATTCTATGGAATTTTGAGGGGAAAAGCATTCTTACAAATACCACAACATTTATTAACTTGGGGGAGTTTATGGTAATAAGAATAAATAAGTCAAAAGGAAACAAAATAGTGGTTTCATTTACATTAGGTGCCTGTAAAGAGTCAGACATTGAGAAAGAAAGCCAAGGAATTGTTTGGGGAAGTAAAAGTTATTCAATGTAAAGAAAGAGCTTTCTATAGCAGGCTAACAATGACAATAGCACAGCAGTATAAATGTACCTAATATACTGTCACTCAACAGCACATGAAAAGTTCACATCACATGAATTTCATTGCAATTTTAAAAATGGCCAACTGATCTGTTAACATAAAGAAAAGGAGTGCATTTTGAGAGAGTGTGGGTACTGGTGTAGTTAACAAAGATTGTACTTATTCATTCTGGAAAAATACAAAGGGCATGAAATAGAAGACACTGACAATACTAAATTTTCCCAGCCACAGCATTTGAACACATTAAAATTTTTGTCTTTCTAATATACTACAAAAGAAATGAGTAAAAATATTCATACTGCAAATTGTTTTGCTACATGAAAAATATATTTGGTCCAAGATCTGTGCTGGTTGACATCTTCTAATTAACTAATCATGATTTTGGAAAAACCAGTCCATGCTGATTCATAAATCAGGCATCAAATTGAAAGGCAGGTCAGGAAAAGTTCTGTCTAAAGACTCTATAATACACAATTTAATTGCTGAGCTATCTTTCTTTAAAGTTGTAAGTCCTCAATTTTGGATATCACAGTAAATTTGACACAAAAGATGGCATCTTAATGCAGCACTACTTAACAAAGATGGCTGTCATTTCTGTCACAGGAAAGCCCTGTCAGGAACCACACTTCTGCTTTTCTGTTGCCATAGAGACCACTTTTCCTCTTGTGATCAAAAGTAACAGATGCAGCTCAGTGTCATGGTTCGAATATAAAGAATTGAAACCTCTTCAGAAATATATACAAAGGCTGAGGAGCAAGTCACTGCTCATTGGGATTTCAGTTACACAAAGTGAAAGTCTAGAGCATCAACGGTGAGGCAAAAAGAACCAGAAAAAATAGAGCACCAGTCATGCAAAAGTAAATTGCTACAAAAAAAGATCTATGTGATTAAATCAATGTATTGTTTCTAAATTTATTTCTATTCATTCACAAAACATTATTGATAGTACACATTCAATTTGTAAGACAAATTCAATTTGAATTTCATAAAGTCTGCAGTTTAACACAATGATAAAAGATAGAAATCCTAATGTTAAATGTTGTTGTGGTTTTATTTTCAATTGTTTTTAATTCTTCTTCTGAAGAATATCCCTTAATTTAAGAGTATATTAGTGAATGGTTTGTATTTGAAAATCTGAGATATGTGAAGACCAAAATTATCTAAATTAAAATTAAATTATTTTGGAATTCATAAATGACTGAAAATCAAATGTACAATATTGACCTCCAAAGGCTTCTTTCATATCCTAGAGATTGTGGAATATTGTCAAAACTGTGGTGAGGGTTCATTTAGCTCTCTCAATGAACAGTGGGGGGAAATTTTAGAGCCCATGCTTTAGTAGTAATGTCTAACCATTTGACATTATGTCATGATATTGTCATTTATAAAGTTCGTAATCAGACACCATACCATAAGTTACCAGAAAGTAAAGAGGAAACTCGTAAAGTTTTAGCTTTATTTATAATTTTGTGTTGGGGTGACATCACAAATATTGATAGTGCCTGTTAGCCTAGACCTTCTGTGCACTATATAACAGAACAGAAGATTTGATCCATTATTCTTTCCCCTCAAGCCTCCGTCTAACTTTCAAACACAACAACAAAAAGAAGGTGAACCATACAATGACCCACTAAAACAATACTTAGAAATCACTTAAGGAAATATTTTCTTGATTAAAAAGAGGAGACTGAACAGCCAAACCCTTATATATACTAATGACAACAACGATATTTTGGCTTATATAACCTTTAAAAGTCGGAACCCTTTGGAAAATAACTATCTACTATCACTGAGCAAATAGATAACCTGTGGGCATATAGTTCTGCAGAACTGGCCTTTGAGATATTCACTGCATGGTCACTGCATGCAGCTAAGAACTAAAAATCTACATATCTCTTGAGATAATAATTGCTACATGGTGATGCTAGGCTATAGTTCAAAAAGGTGCTATCAAAAATAATTATTATATTGCCTTCCATATAGAAAAAATTTTTAGAGCTGACATTTAAAAAATGACTCTAGGAAAGGTGAGAAAAATCCCACATTATTTTATAAAGGTGCATTTTGTTGTTGTTGTTTTTACATCTGTAAGTAGCTTGAGGGCCTGTATATAAATATTTCTTTTATTTTTGAGATAGTACTATAAAAATTTCTCAAGAAAGGTGAATAGGCAATTTGCTGTGAGACTGTCTCCTAAAAATGTTAGAAGGTACACACTCATGTTATCACACCAATTTTTCTGCCTAAACATGACCTTGACAACTCTAGCAGACATGCTATATGTATGGTGGAAAGATCCCAAAGTGTCAACACTACACAAAGCCAAATTTCATTTTAACATGTGCTTGTTTAATTTTCTAAAGTATGTACTTGAAACTATATTATGTACTTTGGACTTTAAGGTTTTGAACTAATAAAAAAATTCAAATTATCCTTAGAGATAAAATTTATCTTTTTTTATTCAGAAGAGAAAACTAAAGAACATAATAGTTTGCCTAATACCATAAAATAAAATTAAAATGTGACACAAGAGTACTATAAATTCAATTGACTGTGTTCTGAGAACTTTACTCTTTTCAGCGATACTAAAAAGTAGTCAGTGATCCTGGTTTGTGGTTTACTTCAGAATATTTGCATTTTAGAAAATAGAAGATAGGCCACCCAGCTTAGCATATCAGGAAAGTAGGTGGTTTTACAAGCTGGCTACACTGAATTTCTGCCATAGTGACAATGTGAATTCAACCTGTATGTAGCCTGGGCAGAGTAAAGTAGAGAAAACCTACCAGGCTGAGCCATTCCAGAGCTCATAACCCACAAAGTCTAAGTTCGCAGAATAGCTTTTGTATTCCAAATTCAGTATCCCTTGCTTCAGGTCAGAGGCAGAATACTAAAGTCTTCAGTCAATCACATCTATGACTGGAGATACTATTCGGCTCCTGGAGAGAATGTAGGGTCAACACACTATGCAGACCTCTTACTAGCTGAGGAACAGAAACAAGATCTCTGTAATGTGTTGCCCAGTGAAGGAGCCATTCACACATATTAGCCTTAAAATTCTTTGTCTCAGTTTAGAATCCCAATTTAGAACAATCAGATTTTTTTTTACTTTAAAAACTTTCTGTAATTTATATACTGATATTTATATTATATTTTGAAAATACTTGGTTTTATATTATTATTTCATATGTTTTACTTATTGTACTAATAGATGATCTAATTAAGTACATCAAATTTACATGGAATATTTATTCCCAATTGAACCTATCACCCTATTGAATTAATTAATTCAAAGTAAAGGCAGATTTCTTATAGACATTCAAAGAAAAATAACAAATTGTTATTACTGGTCTTATCTTAGTTTTGTTTTGTTGGTGTGTGTGTGTGTGTTTCTGTGTGTACGTGTGTGTCTGTGTGTATTTTTATATGTGTCTTGTGTGTCTCTGTGTGTCTGTGTGTATATATGTGTGTTATATCTGTGTGTCTGTGTATGTTTGTGTCTGTGTGTATGTATGTCTTGTGTGTCTGTGTGTGTCTGTGTGTATATATATGTGTGTGTGTATGTGTTGTATCTGTGTGTATGTGTGTGTCTATGTGTGTCTATGTATGTGTGTGCATTTGTCTGTGTGTGAGTCCGTCTGGGTGTGCCTCTGTGTATGTGTCTGTGTGTATATGTATGTCTGTCTATGTGTGTATATTTGTGTCTCTCTGTGTGTGTATGTGTGTGCCTCTGTGTGTGTGTGTGTGCATAGGTGTGTCTATGTGAGTATGTGTTTGTGTATGTTTGTGAATGTGTGGGTATGTGCATGTGTGTGAAAGTGTGTATGTGTGTATATTTGTGTGTATGTGCATGTATGTCTATGTGCATGTGTGCCTGTGTGTATGTGTGCATGTGTGTATGGATGTGTGTGTGCCTGTGTGTCTATGTGTGTGTATATATGTGTTTCTGTGTCTGTGTGTAAGTCTGTGTGTGTCTGTATGTGTGTCTGTGTGCATGTGTCTGTGTGTGTTTGTGTCTGTCTGTGTATTTGAGTGTGAGTGTGTATCTGTGTGTGCATCTGTGTATGTGTCTGTGTGTCTATGTGTCTACAAGTACTAGGACCTGTGGAGCCCAGAAAAGGTCCTCAGAAATTCCTGGAGTAGAGTACATGAGTGCTTGGACTCAAATTTTCACTCTAAGGGCAACAAGTACTCTTAACTGCCAAGACCTCTCTCCAGCACTATTACTTATATTTTAAAATAATCTGGATATAAAATATATAATGATAGAAGTTGAGAAATATAGCAAACAAAGCCACATTTCACTTTGTTGTTGACCAATTTTATAACCAATAAATACCTATAATATAGAATTAATTTTTGGCCTCACCTGAAATCTGACATACTGACAATAAACAGAGATGTGTGTAAAGCTTTCTTTAATAACATGATGAACACTAGTTTCTAACATATTATGAAGGGATATTATTTCTTACTAATTATTGTAATATGTTTACTTCTATAGCACTCTAGTTCATATTTTACTTTTAATATGAATTTCAAATTTCTGCAATAATTTTTTAATCAGAGGACTACAGCAGGATGGTTAAAAGTTTAAGAAAATATTTCCAATATTATAATGTTATGCTTTTGCAAATGACACAGAATATAACTTTAACATTTATTTTGTAAATATATTTAGTAAAATACTGATTATAGGATTTTTCAGTCATGTAGAGAGCTGCATGGCCGCACCTTACAGATGGCACTGGCTTCTGCCTTCCACCTTACCGATGGTGAGCGCTCTCTGTGATAAACAACTCCTTATTTGACTAAGGCTAAGCTCTTGGTTTGCTTCTGCGTACCGGACCTATTGGCATGGCCCACATGGCACCCCATGATTGGCAGTCCAGAAGGTATTTAGCTGGGAGCAGGTACCCCAAAGAGAAAGAAAAGCTTAAAAAAGGTCCTGAATAAATTGCTGAAAGAAGAGCTTGGAGTTGCATCTTTCCTTGCTGTCGAGATTGGGCGAAACACAGTCACAAATTCATAACTGGAGTACAGAGCACAGCAAGATTTCTCCCAAGCTGTATGCTGAATGTTGAGCAGGACAGAGCCACAAAATCCCTGCCATTTCTTAGAGAGATGTTTCAGTAACGAATGCTAAATGAACTTATAATTTTTTTGTATTTCAACATTTCTTCCTAAATAATAAAGATATCTCCTGTTCTTAAAACTTGCAGTTTTGCTACATTACAGCAAATCAAACCAAAAACCAAAGCAAGAAACTTCCATGATTAATTTTGGCATGCTTTATCACCAATTTTTCTCTGTGCAGACTTAATTTATCATCATTCTATATTCTTTGGTCTAAATTCATTGGTCTTAATATATAAACATATACATGAATAATATTTTGTAAATTTAATTAGGAACAATAAAAATCATAGCAACAATACTTCTTAATTAAATTTTAAAATGTGTGAAGTATCTTGAGATAGATACACACTCAGCAAAATGTGATTCTAGCGTTCTAATAGTACATTCCATTTGAAATCATGCTATCTATCATTTAAAATTTGAGCGCAAACTTTAACTTTATAATAAGTTTTAGTGATGTAATATTAAAAGACAAATAGTTCTACTACCAGGCATGTTGTATTAATATTTTGGTATTAAAAAAAGAGCAGTTACTATAAAATTCTGCTGCTGTATATAAGAAATAAAATTACATAATACTCATTTTAAAACATCAGATAATATACCTATTTAAACATGTCTGGTTATATCTATATGTGATGTATATATGATCTTAAAGTACCCTACAAAATTATAAAATATATATTTTCCAATAATTTCATTTCTTTTATCAAACTAAGATAAAAACTGCATATTATATATTTTTCCAATAATTAAACTATCATATAACAGCTAATAGGAAAAAATAATTACGTTCACTTATCTTTAAGGGAATTACATTTTAGCCATATAAAAGGAATGCATTGGTACATTAGATATGGTATTGTTTATATTCTAAATTAATAATGTAATAATTTTGGTAATTGTGATACTATATTTATTATTCTTGAAATAAAATAAGAGAAACCATTCTCTATGATTATACAATTCTACCTGCTTACATATTAGCAATAATATGTCTTTGAACTAATACATTTGAAAAAAAATGACACTTATAAATGATATAGGAGGAAGAATCACAACAAATCGGGAAGACAAAATATCTGTAGGATTGGAAACATAATGTCAGACAAGGATAAACTTTATACACTATGTTTTAATTTTTAGAGAGGCATCGTAGCATCGGGCTTTATAGGATGCCTATATCTGTAACCATGACAATACTGATCACATGACTCAGGTTGTTTTTACTATTATCTAATATTTGTTATTGTTGTCCTGCTAATGTTTGATTCAATCTTCATCTTGTGTATATTGTTGGATATCTGATGAAATATTTTGATGATAATTAAGTAATTCAAATAATAAAAAAGCAGGATATACAGTATGTTATTTAATCTATTTCAAAGAAGTCTCATTTGAGAAATAAATAAACCAGAGACAAAGTAATTAATTATATGCATTTTTGAGTTAGTTCTTTATGATTTGACAATTTGCATGACAGCTGTTCCTGTAAATATGACAATATATTTCTAAATCTCCAGAGAACTGGTAAACACAGGCAGATGCACTTAACTGCTGGTGGGCAACAAAAGTCGGGCTGCAGGAAACTGTGGCAGTAATGGAGCTCTTGATTAATCTCTAATTACAGTTTTGTCATCGTAGCAGGGAGACAGAACTATATCACTTCCTAAATAGGCAAGCAGCATTTTGGCACCTAGCAACAGCTTCTCATTACTATTAGCTGCAGTAGGCTAGATACCGTTGCATGGGGGGTGGTTATGGATTACTGCTTTATTTTTTTATGGAACCATATTTCCAGAAGTCTTCATGACAGTAGATAAATTAACAGCTTAATAGACCAGCATTAACCAAAAAAAAAAAATCAGAAGCTGTAGCATCAAGTCTGAAATTAAAATGTCACTTGCCCAGAGCATCTGTATCAAGCATTAGAAAGAATGGCCACTTTATTTCTGATATACAAGAATAACACGTACTGAGTATAAGTTTGAAAAATATTTTTTCTCAGTTTTATGGTATTTTATAAAGCACCTTATATGTGTGTCTTTCAGACATTCCTTTTATTTTTCAGATCACCAATCACCTCCTGAGGAGGGTGTCTTGGTTTCATTTTTCAGCTCAGAGATCTTCGGTGCTGAGCATTAATTAGGACCACTGCAGCTATAAAGAGCCCTAAGTATCTTGTAAAAGTGCCTTATTAAGCTCTAAATGGGCAAATGAGTTCTATTCCCGTCATGCTTCCATTTCCCTTTCACTTTAGGTGTGATGATGAAGCCTGAGGAGTGACCTCACACTTCTAGCAGGTGTCAGTAATTTGAAAGGAAATATCAAATTCTTAAGTATTCTGTTATTTATTTTCCCGAATGATAACTCACAGGCAGGTTTACATAATTAAATTGATGGATCATCACCTCTAATCTTAATGGAAGAGATAATTTTATTAATATAATTTGGCCAAGGAGATATAAATCTGGAATCAAAATGATGTCAACCTGTCATTTTCTTTATTTTTCCTATAATTAGTATTTATGAAATGGCACAAAATAATGTAATATATAGTTTTCAGATACTCTTTCATTCTTAATCACAATCTTATTCTAAATCTCCCATCCAAAATGAACTTACTCAAAGTTGGTATCATTATATAAATACTACTATTAGTGTTCTGGTGATTTAAGAATATAGAAAACACTGTAGCAAGGTGGAGTAAGAGAAAATTCCATGCTACCTGTCAACATTGGACTATATCAGCAGGGAGAAGCTGCCTATTAATATGTGGCCACTCCTGCTATCATTGGTTTCACAGCAGGCATTTGTCTTCCAGTGTATTCTTTCTTTATGTAATTCTGTTTAGAGTAGTTTGAAAAAATCTTAGAGTGTGTTTCCGTGTGCACCTCCACACACAGCTGACATGGTGCCCTTCACTCCACAACACAAAAACCTGTTGTCCCTCCTTATGATAACAGAGAAGATATTCCAAAAAGTAAAAATTATTTTAGAGAAGAGTAAAAATCTGGGCCAGGTTTTGAGAAACAGTAACATTTAGGGAAAAGTTAGAAAATTCAAAGTGGCCAAAGCATAGAAGAAATGCCTCAGAAAATAACGTGGAAAACAGCAGGGGGGGGGTGTGTGATATGAATGGCAGTGTATGTAAAGGGAAAGATACTCCTCACTCCTCTCCTGAAAATAGATTTTTTTCTCATACAATATATCTTGATTACTGTTTTCCCTCCCACTAGACTTCCTCATTTTCCTGAAGTCCCCTCCCATCAAGATCTACTCCCACATGTCTCTCATTAAGAGAGAACAGGCTTCTACAATATAGCAAGACATAACAAAATAAAATAATACAATAAAACAGAAACCATTGCATCAAAGTAGGATGAGGAGAGAGAGAGAAAGAGAGGGGAGAAGGGAGAGAGAGACAGACAGAGAGAAAGAGAAAGAAAGAGAGTGAGAGAAAAAGGGGCTCCAAGAGAGGGCACAAGGCTGAGAGATGAACTCCTCCACACACTCAGGAGTCTCATAGAAATACTAAACTGACAGAAGTCAAGAAGTCAAGAACACAAATTACAGAAAGCCTACAATCTCATGGGAATGGAATAATGCTCAAAGGAATCAGCACTAGTTAAGAAATAAAAAAGAAATTAAAGATTTCCTAGAAGTCAATGGAAATTGTCATACACAAACCCAGTGGGACACTATGAAAGCAGTACTGAGAGGAAAATTCATAGCACTAAATGCCTACAGAAAGAAGTTGCAGAAATCTCACACTAGCATCTTAAGAGTGCACCTAAAGCTCTAGAACAAAAAGAAGCAAACTCACCCAGGAGGGATAGATACCAGGAAATAATCAAATTAAGGGCTGAAATCAATAAAATAAAAACAAAGAGAATATAAAAAGAATCGATGAAACAAAGAGTTGTTTCTTTGAGAAAATCAACAAGATAGACAAACCCTTATCCAAGCTAACAACCAAAAGGCAAAGAGAAAACATTCAAATTAACAAAATCAGATATGAAAAGGGAGACATAACAACAGACACAGAGGAAATCTAGAGACATATTAGGTCATACTTCCAAAAACAGTACTTTATAAAATTGGAAAATATAAAAGAAACGGACAATTT
The DNA here is from genome assembly GCA_033318265.1 of Phyllotis vaccarum. Taxonomy (NCBI): domain Eukaryota; kingdom Metazoa; phylum Chordata; class Mammalia; order Rodentia; family Cricetidae; genus Phyllotis; species Phyllotis vaccarum. The sequence goes on along the minus strand of JARWLC010000012.1, from coordinate 47,987,545 downwards.
TGTCAATAAATATCATGTACCAAAGTTGCAAATCAAGACCAGATAAACAATATAAATAGACCTATAACCCCTAAAGAAATAGAAGCAATTTTTAAAAGTCTGAAAACAACAACAAAAACCAGATGGTTTCAGCACAGAATTTTACCAAAGAAGAGTTAATACCAATACTCCTCAAATTGTTCCAGACAATAGCAACAGAAGGAACATTGCCACACTCTTTTATGAGGCTACAGTCACCCTAATGCCCAGACCACACAAAGATGCAACAAAGAAAGACAATTAGAGAACGATCTCCCTCATGAATATTGATGCAAAAATACTAAAAAATACTGACAAACTGAATCTAAGAATACATCAAAAAAATATCTACTGTGATCAAATGGAATTCATCTCAGAGATGCATAGCTGTCAGTGTAATCCATTACATAAACAAACAGAAAGAAAAATCACATCAGCTTATTAGATACTTAAAAATCCTTTAACAAAATTTAACACCCCTTCATGATAATGGTCGTGGAGAGATCAGGAATACAAGGAACATATTTAAACATAATAAAGGCAATATACAACAGGCTGACAATCAACATCAAATTAAAGGGAGAGAATCTCAAAATGATTCCACTAAAATCAGAAAAAACACAAGGCTGCCACTCTACCCATATCCAGTCAATGTAGTACTTGAAGTTCTAGCTAGAACAATAAGACAAGTTAGAAAGAAGTCAAATGTTAGGTATTTGCAGATGATATGATCGTATGCGTAAGTGATCCCGATAATTCTACTGGGCAACTCCTTCAGCTGATAAACACCTTCAGCAATGTGACAAGACACAAGAGTAACTAAAAAAAAAAAATAGTACTCCTCTTATTTACAAATTTACAAATTCCTTACATGAAAGGAATCAGAGAAACATCATCCTTTACAATAACCACAAATAATATTTAAAAACTTGAGGTAACTCCAACCAAGCTTATGAAAGACCTATATGGTAAAACAGTACAGTATTTGAAGAAAGAAATTAAAGAAGATACCAGAAAATATAAAGATTTCCCATGCGATTGGAAGGGACAACCAACATAATAAAAACTGCAACCTAATCATAAGCAATCTACAGCTTCAATGAAAGTTCCACCAAAATCCCAACTCATTCTTCACAGGCCTCGAAAGAACAATATCCAACTTCATATCATATCGAAAGAAAAAAAAAAAAAAACCTGGATAGCTAAATCAATTCTTTACAATAAAGCAACTTCTGGAGGCCATACCATAAATAGAACTATAGTTAAAAAACAAATCTTGGTATTGGCATAAAAACCGACACGTATCCTTAATGTTGCCAAATTAGAAGTCTATTGAAGCATGAGCAGAGCACATGTGAACACAGAGAGAGTGGGTCAGCAATCACAGGTTCTCGACATAAATATTACAGTTCCTATTTAGTGTTTTTATAGGATTCCTGGGTATGCTAAAGAATGGTTCTCTTATTGCTGTGCCTTCTCTTGGGTCCTTTTCCTTCTGTTGGTGTGTCCTGTCCAACTTTGATGTGATAACATTTGTTTTATCTTATTATATTTTATTTTGTTATATTTTAATATTATCCATTAGAAGCCTGTTCTTTTCTAACGAGAGACAGGAAAGCAGTGGATCTGGGTGGGCAGGGAGGTAGGATGGAACTGGGAGGACTGGAGGAGGAGAAACAGTAACCAGGATATTTTATGTGAGAAAGGAATCACTTCACAATAAAAGAAAAAAATAATGAGTTAAGAATAATAAAGGAAATTGAAGAAAATGTTGCCGAGCAGAATAACCATCTTCAAAGAAGAATAAAAATTCTGGAGTGAGGCAGACCTGAAGTTGAACTTGAGTCTCAGCTGCTTGCTTTTTGCTCTTGAGAAAGTTGTATATGCATGTGAATGCATGTGGATGCCCGAGGCTGATGTTGAGGCTGGGTCTCACATTGAACCTTGAGCTACTAATTTTATGTAGTTTTGAGTATTAGCTTGAACTGTGGATTCCTTGTTTCTGCCTCTTGAGTGGAAATCACAGGTCATCACACCCGCCTTCCTTTTACATGGGTTCTGGAGATCCGAAATCTGATTGTGTTGGGCATTATCCACTGAGCCATATCCTCAGCTCCATATTTCTCATCTCTAAGTAAAAATCATGAAACCTGACCCACTGGCTTGTGTTGTAAACAGACTAGGTGACATAAGCCTGTCATTATTATAGATAATTAATCTTATTACTATTCCGGATATTTCTCTCACAGAATGTATACCTACTCTAAGATTTTCAGAGCCTTCTGATAAATATATTGTTTTCTAGTATAATTTCCTAGGTATGAGACACACCATTGTCTTTCCATTCTGTGGTCAGAGACTAGATTGTGGTCATAGGTAAAATAATACAATTTTTTTTAAATATCATTTCTTTTTAAGTAACTTTAATCAGGCTTATATGAAAAAGAAGATTTTGTTACCAAAATGCAGGGTGTTTTTTTCATCCACCACTGATAATTTTGAAATAAAACACAATGTCTGTTAATCAAACTGAAAAAGAAATCTACATGCAGATCAATGAAATGAACTGAAGAATATGACATAAATCTGCACACTTATGAACACCTGATTTTTGACAAAGAAGCCAAAACTATACAAAGGAAAAAAAAAGAAAGGATCTTCAGCAAAATTGTGTTGGCATAACTGAATATCAACTTTAGAAGATTTCAAATAGATGCATGTCTATCACAATGCACAAAACTCAAGTCAAAGTGAATCAAAGACCTTAACGTAAAGAGTCACTCTAAACTTGATATAAAAGAACATACAAAGTAATCTTGAACACATTGGTACTAATAAATACTCACTATATAACACCAGTAACACAGACACTGTGAGTAACATTTAATAGGTGAGACCTTCTGAAACTTAGTAGCTTCAAAGGACATAATCAATAAGACAAAATGGCAGCCTAGAGAATGGGAAAAGTTCTTCACCAACTCCACAGAGTTCTCAAAAAATACATATGTAACTCAAGAAACTAGACAGCAAATACCAAACAATTAAAGTTCTAAAAAGAGCTACAGAGCAAACAGAGAATTTTCAACAAAAGAATCTCAAATGACCAAATGACATTTAAGACCTTTCAGTCCTTATTCATCAGGGAAATGCCAGTCAAAATGACACTGAGATACCATCTTACACCTGTCAGAATGGAATGGCTAATATCAAAAACACTGATAACATCTTATGTTGGAGAGAATGTGGAACAAGAGGAAAACTCTTCCACTTTCAGAGGGAGTGCAAACTTGTTCAGCCACTTTGGAAATCAGTATAGAAACTTCTCAAAAATTTGGCATCAATTTACCTCAAGGCCCAATGATACCACTCTTGGGTATATGCCCAAGCGATTCTCAGTCATACCACAAGGACACTTTCTCAACTATGTTCATTGTTGCATTATTTGTAATAGCCAAAACCTGGAAACAACCTAGATGCCCCTCAACCAAACAATAGATAAAGAAACTGTGTACATATACACAGTGGAATATTATGCAGCATTCAAAAAATGACATCATGAAATTTGAAAGCAAACAGATGAATATAGAAAATATCACACATAGAGAGGTAACCCAGACTTAGAAGACAAATATGATATGTACTTACTTTTAAGTGGATATTAGATGTGAAGGAAAAGATAACAAGACTACAGCCCACAGCTCTAGAGAAGCTAGTTAACAAGGAGGACCCTAAGAGGGATCCATAGATCACCCTGGAAATGGGAAATAGATATATATATAGAGAGAGTATGCTGGGGGTGAGGGGTGCAATAGAGGAGAGGGGGTGGGGATGAGAATATGAGGGAATAGGATGGTCAAGCTGGAACAGGGAGAGGCAGGAAAACAATGAAAGAGATAGAGGGAGACATTATGGCATTAGAGAGAAACCTGGTGCTAGGGAAGTCCTCACGAATCCAGCTTAGATACTTAGGAGTATCTAAGTAGTATCAATAGTGAAGAGGGTGCCTGAGCTGGCCTACCCTGGTAATCACATTGGTGAATACTCTGTCATCATAGAGCTTTCATCCAGTAACTGATGCAAACAGATGCAGAGATCCATCGTCAAGCTCCAGACTAAGCTCTGGAAGTCCAATCCAAGAAAGGAAGGAAGGATTATATGAGCAAGGGAAGTCAAGATCATGATGAGAAAAATCTACAGAGACCACTGGACCAAGGTAGTAGGAACTCATGAACTTCAGACAGACAGCTGTGGAGCCAGCATGGGATCAGATTATGCACTCTGCATATAGGAGATAGCTGTGTAGCTTGGTCTGCTTAAGAGTGCTCTGGTGTGGGATCCTTAGTGCATGAGCTGGCTTTTTGGAGCCCATTACCTGTGGTGAGATACCTTGCACAGCCTTGATGCAGTGGGGGAGAAGCTTGGACCTGTCTCAACTGAATTCACCAGGTTTTGCTGGCTCCCATGGGAGGCCTTATCCTTTCAGAGGAGGGAAAGCAGAGGTGGAGGTGGGAGGAGGGATAAGGGAGAGATCTGTAGTTGGTATGTAAAATGAATTTTTAAAAAATTAAAAGTAAAAACAAAGAATTGGAAGTTTGCTATATTGATAATACAAGATAAATAAGCAAGAATTGATAGACCATAGTAACCACATAAGGGGTATACTCAAAAGCCCCAGTTAGAATGACTGAGCTATTGATCTACAATATAGATATGACTTCAGATAATAGCTGATAATGATCTGATGTTAATCCATTGTTAATAGGATTCTGCATGCAACATTATGGGTACAGATACATTTTTTAAAAAAGAAAGGTCAGGAAATTGGAAGTGTATAATGCAGTGAAAGTTTGGAAATGGTAATCCAAAGAAACAAGTGTGATTAAGGAGGATATTAAACAAAAGTATACTCATTAGTTGAATTAAAATCATTTAATACAAGGTATATGGGCAATCATTTAATACAAGGCATATAATAGTAAAAAATCGCAGTGCCCAAGCAAACACTACTGATAAACCAATGAAATTTCTTTCTCAAAATTTAAAAACTGCATGGTGTATGATAAAGTGAAAATAATTTTAGAAGTTGCACTTGTTTTATTATTTTCAAAATATTTTCCACTGACTAAAAACTCAAAAAATTTTCATGAAGTTGAATAAGAGGCAGTGCCTTGGGGAAGTGTAAATAAATTGTGAAAACACCATATAAAGCCTTCTTTGGAAATGTACAACCAACTTCTAAGGGAAGGCATGGTCAATTAGTTTTAATTGTGTGGGCATACAGGGGGATTTGTTTAATGATGGCACCCTCATTTTACTAAATCAATACCTGAGGGTTTTACAATGAAATGTCTTTCTCCAGTGAGTAATTTCCAATAAATAAATCCATAAATCTATCAAGCCCCTTTATGACTAGAGATCTATAAGATATGCTTGGTTGGATATCAGCAAGAACTTTGACACCAGACTTCCAGGTCAGTGAATGGGTCATTTTGACACAAGACTTCCAGGTCAGTGAATAGGTCATTGCATTCCCAGGTTTAAATACATGCAAAGATATTTACAATGATTTGCTCATTAAGCAATCATTTACTCATCATAAAAACTGGTGCACAGATGACTAGGTTATATTTATTTTTTAAAACATAGAACACATTTTTTGGAGAAATCGTCTGCTTGCCTGACATGTGATCAGTTTGTTCCCTTCTTCTTTGGTGCTGGGTAAGGGCATATGCTGAAGTTCAGCTGCTTCAATAGATGTTTGTCTATTAAAACAGAGTGAATGTGAACTTCTTATTGCTCTCGCTATGCCTCAGTTTTCTCACCAATAGCACAAAGTAGTTTCACATCGTTCGTGTTACTCTCCAGAATTTGATGTATGTAGTCGGTTCACAATAATTACCACTGAATCTGGGCATGGTGGGGCATATCTTTATTTCCAGTATACAGAAGACAAAGTCAGATGGATCTTTATGAGTTTGAGGCCAGCCTGGTCTACATAGGAAGTTCCAGAATAGCCAGAGGGACATAGTAAAACCTTGTGTCAAAAACAAATATCAAGATAATCTTTTATATCAAGAACGAGAACACACATTGGCTCTGTCAGCTGATGTGATCTTATTGCCATTGTCATTAGCAGGAAGATGGTTAGAACAGTATGAAACACAATGTTTTGAATAATAAAAGAAAATAAGTTATCAAGTTTTAAGGGCTACTACTAGATCCTTACACACACACACACACACACACACACACACACACACACACGAGTTGATTACATTAGAGCAATAATATGAAACTACACATAAAAGAAAGAACTATGTTTTTAAATTTATAAGTGGGAAGCACTTTTATTCCCTTCCCTTGACCAGATGGACAGAGATACAATTCACCACTTCTTTACAAAAATAAACAAACAAACAAATAAATAAATAAATAAATAAATAAATAAATAAATAAATAAATAAATAAAAAATAAAAAATAAATAATAAAAAGAAACACACATAAAAAAACAAGTATTTTAGAGGTCGGTCAGTGTGGTGGGATTCAGGTGTCAGCTAATGTGATCCGAGGATGCTTACCCAGGGTTATGGGCCCCTGAGGGGGCATGGTGGCCAACTCCATTGATAAGGGACTGCTGGACCCCAGAAAAGCCTGTTTGCCTGGTTCCTGGCTGTTGGAGAGACTGGTTTGGAATCCATACTCCACCGTTCCAGACTCCAGACCCTGTTCAGGCTCTGCTATAAGCTGTTACCTGTACCGTGAGTGTTGGCTTATATTTTAATAAATATCAATCTTGGACTGGTGCCGTCTAAGTAAAACTTGCCTATAGGTCAGCATAGGCATTTTGGGCTTATACATTATGGCTAGATGCAAAGCCAAAGATCACATGTATACCTACTGAGCACGCACCACATGCAAAGGCGTAAGACGTGCAGAAAAGACAATTCTGCAATACAAAGCCGTTTGAACCTAAAAGAATGCTCTTTGGCCAGAAACGACTGGTGACAATCCAGAGGTAATCAAGAAGCAAAAACACGGAGGAGAGGACACCACCAATGGCAGACCTCAAGCCCAAGCCCTTACCCTATATAACCAGTACCTTTCTTAAAATAAATGAGCTTGCTTGCATATTCTCAGAGTCTCTGTTCCTGCCTCCCTGTCTGCTCCCGAAGGGAACAGGAGAGTAGTGGGTGGTAAACAACAATGCTTGTTGGGATACAATTGTCCTTCTTTATTTGTGTTTTGGTTTTCAAAATGGTCCAGCCTACCTCTGCAGAAACCATAATTATATTTTAAGCATCAGAATCATGCTTATTATTTCTTCCAAAGAGTTAAATGTCACCATGTTCATGAGCATAAAAGCAAGCACTATGTAGAACCTGCTATATGCCAAGACCAATTGTAAAAAACTTCATAAACATGACTGACATCACTAAAACCCTACACTAGAGAAAGAGAAACAAGAGTAGCCTCCATAGATGATGTAGATTTAAAAGAAAATACTTCTTTGAATCCCCAATGTCTGCCTATAGCCTCACTGCAGGAACAGAAGTCAGTCATGGGCTCCAAAGATTTCAACATATTTTTGGTAAATATGTGGTTTATTGTAAGCCTCAGTGTCACTAATAATCAAGATAATTAAGTAGGCAACTACAGTGTGACTATTGACTACCATGTTGGAAGTTTCCCTTTAAGAAAGGTAAAATGGTTTGCATGCTGCTTGGTACCCTATTCCTCTATTGTAATGCAGCCTACTGCTAAAGGCCATTATATGACTCATATCTCATCTTTTTAATGTTTGTGTTTTACAGAACCAGACCACTGCTCTTATGGTTGGACCATTTGCTCTGCTGTCGACCATGATCTGTAATACTCTAATCCATGGAGTTTGGCTATTGATGCCAACACTTGTGCAGTATTCTAAATTGCTTGTTTGCTCAATCATCACATTTAGAATAGTAATATTTCTTGCGTTCCAGAAACACAAATTCTAGTTGCTCTCCATATTGCCTTTCAGCCATCTACAAATTTATATGGCTTGGAATATATTTTTTCATGTAACTTCGTGTGTATCTAATATATGTACATATTAAAATTCATGCAAATATATCAACAATCTATATTTTCAATATCTCATATTAACCTACAGTTCATGATATATAAAACACACTCAATAAATGTATGTGTTAAGTGAATATATGAGAAAATAAATTGATAAGCAGATGAAAACTTAATTTGAATTAACTGATGTCTTTTACTAGGGTAAAATTCTATTATTTTTCACTTCTTAGCCATCAGCTAAGTCCAGTGTTGCATGCACACATCCCAAGCCCTCAGCAGGCTGAGGCCAGAAGTTCATTTAAGCACAGGAGTGAAAAACACCTGTTGAAAATAATTGAGAATCATTAAATTTGACTGTCTGCATCATCTTTGGAATGTCTCCCTGTAGAAAGGCATGGTGTGGCAAAAAGTGAGCAATGACATTCCATTTCTATTGATATGTATCCTTAGAAATGCACTGTTATAATAGGCAACAATAGTCTTCAACGTCCAGGATTAATTAGTACAATTTAGAACAGATTTTCTGCTAACTAGGATATACTAGGTATTATACAAATCCATTTAATTTTCTAAGCTGTAAAATATTTGTTCATTCATGTTTTAGTTATCATACTAAAAAATGGGTTTCATAATGATGTTGTCATATATATACATCAATATGCTTTGATATTTTTGTTCCCCTACCACTGTCCCTTCTGTATCAACATTTAAATGAAAACTCAAACCCACTAAAGGAGAATTGAAGCAACTAAAGATATGAAGCCTTCCCATGCTTATAGATTGGCAAAATAAAAATCATAAAAAATCCTCTATTAAAGCAAAATGATTAATTCAAGGTAATACCTACCAAAAGTCAAGTGGTATTTCTTAGAATTAGATAAAAACAATTCTAAAACTCAAATATTAGTAAAAACGATTGTATAGCTAAAGCATAAACAACAACAACAAAAAAAAAGATGTTGGAAGCATCACCATAACTAACCTTAAATTTTACTGCAGAGCCATAGCAGCAAGAACTGTTTTACTGGCAACAGTAGACACAGCAGGGGGTGAGGAACACTTATAGACCAAGAGAATAGAGGTAGAGGATCTAAGTACAACTACATTCAATGACATAAATCAGCCACAACTAATGCCACCTAATTTTCATTTTAAAAAAAATTCATAGGGTAACCTCTCCCTAGGTATGGTGAAACCAAGTTTAATCACATTACTTATGAGGCAGAAGCAGGCTGATTTTCATGAGCTCAAGGCCAGCCAGGTCTTGCTGGAGTTCACAGACAGCCAAAACTGCATAATGAGAGTCTGCTTTTAAGAGAGGACAGCTTCTTCAGGAAACAGTGCTAGGAACACTGGGTATTCTCATTAGAAGCATAAAATTAGATCTGTATCTTTTGCTTCTTCAAAAATCAAAAACAATTCAAATTGGATCAAAGACCCTAATGTAAGATCTGAAGCTTTAAAACTCCTGGAGGAAAACATACACAGAGCACATCAAAATATAGTCAGAGGCAATGACTTTTTGAAAAGCACTCCAAAATTACAGGAAATGATCAAACATACTGAGAAGAGGGATCGCCTAAAATTCACAATCTTCTAAACATCAAAGGAAACAATAATCAATGTGGGGAGATGGTTTTAGAACTGAAGATAACAAAAGACAGCAGACACTGGTGGTAGTATCAAGAGTTCAATGAGGAACCCTCATACAACATTTATGAAACTGTAAACGGTGTGTTCCTTGTGGTAATCAGTATTGAAGTTTCTCAAAGTTATAACCTCCAGAACACAAACTTTTAAGTGGAGCTATTAATACATATCATTCTTATGTCAAGGTTTCTCAAAACAAACAGTTGTGTTGATCTGTGCAAATCAGATATAAAGTATTTGGCAACAAGTACAAGAAACCAGATGAATAAGTAAAACAATGATATTGATTGTCTCAAAATAGGATCTAGGACAGGCGACTCCGTCCACTACTAATCTAATGCCTTTTCAAGACCACAAGGTCATAGAGACAAGGACCATCTCCTTGTCCTGACCCTAGTCAGAGGAGCATGGCCTTTTAATCTAGCACAGTTTGAGGAAATGTGTGTCTCACTTCAGAGATAACAGCATGTGCAAAAAGAAGAAATGGAGCTTTTAGATTTTATTTTCTCTTTTAAGAATGAAATTCTTTATTCTGCTTCAATAGTTATTGGACTCAAATAAGCATAGTTTTTGCTTTTATCAAACTCATAATCCACGTGTACTCTGTACTGATAAGCATAGAGGCAGAGATTTACAAGACAATGTGGGGAAATAGTGAAACTGTGATTGTACTGATAAGATGCCTGAAATACTTAAAAATCTGTCCATGCCTCCCTTCTAGGCTGAGGCAAGATTCTCATGGGGAGAGAACACCACAATTCTCAAGTATTTCAACATCACACCTGCTGCACTATAGGATGACAGACTAGGTGTCTTGGTTGTTAATTGCAATGTCACCATGAAGGGAAAGGTACAATCTCATATTCCCCATAGAAGGAATTATAAAGATTAAGGCATACAAAAAATCATGGAACTCAAAAGATCTTGCATATAAAATGCCATCAGTACATGGCAACTGTTAACTTCCTTCAAATGTCACATGCATTTTTCATATTCTCTTCTTGGATATGAGAATGCTTTTATGAACTATAACAAAGGAATGTGCCTCCTGTCAGGCCAAATATTAGGTTATGATATAGCTTCCATTGTCTGTTTATGTGTGAAGTTAGCAAAATTTCATGTGTATCTGCTTATCTTTTTGTTAGCTCAGTTGAGATTTGTGTTTGGTTTGGTTTGGTTATTGTTTTTTTTTTATTTTCTTTTACTTGTGTGGTCTCCAAACAAACAGCATTAAAATGGTCCCTTGGATCAAATGTCTTCAAAGAGTCAGTTCTATGATACAGAACTGAAATAAAATGCATATCATGTACATTCAAGAAGCCATCATGTTGTGCTACCAAATACATCAGATACATTAAAGTTTCAGCAAATTACTATAACAGTGTCATTCACGGTTGGCTACTGATTAGCATTTAAATGTTTACCAAAATGTTTTAATGACTTTCAGAAATTTCTTATTTTTATTTAAGAGTTGTGTCCCAATTAAGAGAGAACAATACATTTAACTTGTCTCTTTAATTTGCTTCAGAAGTATATATCTGATGTTTGAGGTATACAGTGGTGAGCAAAAGTAACAATGTTCAGCATAGCTTCGCGGTAATTTTCTGGCTATGTGAAAGGCCAGTAGCCAGTGTGTGTGTGTGTGTATGTGTGTGTGTGTGTGTGTGTGTGTGTGTGTGATATGTCAAGAAAAACTTTCATATTCTACAATGAGTTTAAACAAACTCTTGTTAAGAAGAAAAATAATATGAATAACTTTACTTAAAATAAGAGAAATAAATAATGTTGCAATTTTTATAGATGGATAATTATCAATTGTTATATCAAAGCCAGTCTGTGACTTCACAGTTAGGTCACATAGTGATTTGTAATATATAAGTCCTTAAGTTGAGAGGAAAATCTGCTGGTGAAATAGAGTTAAAAAGTTTGTCTTGATTTGCTCATGTTTCTTGGATTTCATTGATAATTTCTAAGTATTTTTAATATTTAATTTATATTGTAAAATTCTGTTTTCTTCTGAGATAGTTTAAAGAAATTGGCTTACTTTTGGCTGAGAAGCCAACAACTAAAGTCAATATTTGGGAAACAATATTTAAGAGAGTATGAAGCAGAGCTTTCTTGGACTTCCAGCCCACAAATCCTGATATGGAGGCTTATTATTAATTATGAATATATGTCCCAAAGGCTCTTATAACTCATTTAACCTGTTTCTCTTGTCTGCATTTTTCTGAGGGGCTTTTTGCCTTTCTTCACTCTATAGACACTACTCCATATCTGTCTGTTTGGCAGCTACTGGGATGATCAGCCCTGGGTGTCTTTCTTTCTCTCTCCTCTCTTTCCTGTTGCAGGAATAAATGAAACTCAGGGATAGATCTCTGAGAAAGTCAGAGATATTAGAGAGTAAACACCACAGTCAGAACTTACCCAGCTATCTTCCAGCTTCCTCAGCCTGGCGTCTCTTGGCTTCCTCTAACTTCTGTCTTTCTATGCCCACCTCAAATACTCTGTTGGTAAGTTAAGGGGTGGCCCCTCCTCTGCCTGCCTGAGAACTGGAATCCCTTCTGTAAGCTAAAATGACCTGGAACTCGGTTTAGGCTAAGGATGTAGGTCACCACTCCCAGAATTCTCTCTGTGCTAGGATTAAAGGTGTGAATCACCACTCTCTGATCCTCCTAGACTGACTGTGGTTAGATCCCTCTTATATCTCTGAAACTTTTGGAGCTTTTATTAAATCCCCACACTTTCCCTCTCCTACTTATTCTGTCTGCGTGCCAGCTCTGCTTTTCCCTCTACTCCCTAGCTATTAGAATTCTCCTTTTTATTAGACAAATAAGGCATGTTAGGCAGTCAAGATGAGTCAGCAACATACCTGCATATAGCTCAGCAAATGCAACATAAACAAATGCGGCATATCTTTGCATAGTTAAATAATATTCTATAACAAGACAAGACACACAACCTAGTGATTCTTGATCCAAAAATGAGAGAAATAAGGAAAGAGAGAACATATTGAAGAAAACTATCCCATTTAATAAAATGTTAAAGAAGTGGCATATGTCTTGTAAGGTTAAACAACAAAAGTGCCCCCAAGAAGAAACGGACGATCTTAATAGCCTAACTTATATCCGTGTTGGCTTGACAGTCTCTAATTTCCCGGCTTGATACTGCATCTAGATTTATGATGAAGTGATCAGACTACAATTTAGGACAAATATACTTTAATCCACCTGAAATTTTTTAGTTATCTGAGTTAAATATTGAGATTTACATATCCATTTATTCATTTATTAGTTTGACAGGGTCTCTAGCCCCTGCTGGCTTCAAGCTTGCTGTGTACCCAAAGAAAGATGGGCTTTTAATTCTCACAAATTCTGGGAATTCAATTGTTAAGCCCAGTTTTTTATAAATTTCTGGGACAAAACATTTGACTTTGACACCTTGGGCAAGCATTTTTTCCAACTGGTTAGCTGCAAAACGTAAGGGTAACTTTGAAGCGATGTTGTCATCATTTTAAATACTAGCCTTAGTTACAATACTGTGTCTTTACCATTTGTTCTTGTTTGTTTGTTTGATTTATTGAGGAAGGGGCAAGCCTTTTTATATGCTCTTCTCAGACATAGGGAAGGGCTTTTCTTTGCTGACATCTGTCGTTGTGATGGTCATCTCTCACTGAACCAGGTCATCTCACATCAAGACTCTACCTCTGTTTCCAAGGCTCCCGGCTGTAGTAGGGGGTTTCTGGCCTGGACTTTTGGGCCTAGCCTCAAGGTTTAGGTCCACAGACTCACAGACCCACAGAGACACACAGATGCTTACAATAGTTTTAGCCTGATTAGCCTAAGGCTCAGGCATATAACTTGCTAACTCTGTACCCTTAATCTAACCCATGACTCTTATCCTGTTCAGCCATGGGGCTCGGTACCTTTTCTCAGAGTGGCATAGTTGTCCTTTGCTTCTTCTGGGTTCTCTCTGGCTTTCCGCTGCGTTCTGCCTGTTCCTAGAGTTTTCGTAGTCTGGTAGCCCCGCCCACACTTCCTGTCTGCCTTTGGCCAATCAGCGCTTTTTATTAAACTCATAGGCAGGGACAATTATTTACAATGGAACAACATAATACCCCTACACCCGGCAGACCCCAGGTTGGCCTATGAGGAAATATCTACCCTTCATGGCTATTAGGAAGTACTAGTAGCACATGTTTTAGGGCACCAATTATAACCAGTTTGAACTGGCTGAGACCAGGCCGGCCTTCATGCTCTTAGAAGCCTCTAGGGCCCATATATCCCACAAATAACAAAGAAATTCTGAAATCCATTATGAATTTGTCTGGAAACCTTTTGAAAAGAGTTTAGTCACAATAAAAATTTAGCATGAACTCGTGGTTTAAATTGGTTTTAAAAAAGACATATACAAACTTAATAAAAAGAACAAAAACAATTTTTGAGAGTAGAAAAACTGTAAAATTAAGTAAAGTTGGATCTGTATGTCATAATAAAAGTAAAAATGACAAAGGAAAATGATAAGGTGTAGACAACAATAAATGTTTACAAAGCATTAATGAAATAGGTTGCTCATTATATTTAGAGATAAACTTGGCGTATGAAGCAAGTTATAAAGTAAGAAAATAAGGTATGGATCTGTCTTCTCTTTTTGGGTTGAGATGCACTTCTCACCCCCTCCTTACTCCTTTATACTTCTGACAAATTTGAGAAGTCCACTGCTCATATTTGCCTTCTATGCTCCTTGTGTTGAAATCAGTATTCGCTATGCCAAGTGTAGTACTCATGGGATTGCCAGGAGACTCGGACTTTGCTTCTTCATTTCAGCTAGTGTGAAGAAGTATGGCAGTATTTTTATTAATATTTAAGGTTTTATCAATGTTTTGTTCTCTGTCTCTCTTTCTCTCTCCCTCTCCCACCTCTCTCTGAGCAATAATACCCAAACTAGTATAACTTCATTTAAACCCCCCACTCTCTATGTGTGTGTGTGAGAGAGAGAGAGAGAGAGAGAGAGAGAGAGAGAGAGAGAGAGAGAGAGAGAGAGAGAGAGACTTTTAGCATCTTGTTATTCTTTTGTTCTTTACCTTCATCATAATATTGTGGGTTTTTTTGTGTTTTGGGGGGGTTACAGGAGGAGAAGTTTTGCACAGTTGTAACAATGCTTTGTGAAGTAATAATCATTCACAAGGAACTACTTGTTACATTTCATTACACTGCTTACAATGCTTGAATGTGACTCACTTAAGTGCAATGACATGAACTTTCTCCTTTTCACTGAGTGGAGTTATAGACTTAAGATTTCTTATCAGCATTCTTGGTTAATGACACACAAATAAGGTGGCATGTAACTAAATTATGGCATAAACTGGAAAATTGACCCATCAAGGACCATTGCCTCCAAATCCAGGAGTTGTGTGGGTTAACACCACAATCTATAAGAGAAATAAAAGGCCTCATGTTACTCATTCTGAAAAGTTCAGCCTCCCTTACTTTATATATTGACCACAGGAGTTTCTGCTGGAGAGGAATGCAAACTGTTGTTCTTACATAAGCAGCTAGGAAAGCTCACTCAGCTATAGTCAAAAAACCCTCTCAATTAAATCTCATGGGAATGATCTGTGAAGCTTTCAGTTAATACAGCTGATTTTAAATAACACTGGAAACTCAGTAACAGAGACAGGAATACTACCAAAGAGAAAAGCACACTCCAGGCTAGCATCAAGTCTGAGATTACTTTTCCTGCTTTTATTATTCAATACATCTAATCAAGTGACTAAATAGCTTAGCTCTACTATGTCCAAGTTACATTGTATCTGTTTTGGCTCTCATGGTTGTTCATTCATGCCATGGCATAATACATTTTGAATGTCTAATAATAAGTATCAGATTCTATTTAGTAAATCTGCCTTCATTATTAGTGCTGATATGTTGTAAAAGAGTAAAAGTCAAGATTAGAGTAGATGGAAATCAAAATTCATTTTAGGATTATCATAATGTAAATTGAACCCTCCTTAAAATGTTCTCTGGGTGGAAAAAAACCTCTGCTCAATGATAATCAAAGATAAAAGATGAATAAAATACTTGATATTTTAAAATACTGTTTCTGAAAAAAATGGTAGAATTGGTCTGTGTATCAAAAACAGAATATTGAAGGTTATAAACCAACAAATAGCGCTCTATTAAGGATATGTTTGTGTGTGTGTGTAGTAGTAGTAGTAGTAGTAGTTAGAAAGTTGAAAAGGAACACCAAATAAAAAGTGTTATAGACAGCAGAAGGAATTTTTTTCAAAAGGTAATAGCAATAAAAGTTAAAATGAGATATTAGACTATCTTTGTTGAAATTTTGAAATATATTTCTCAAATTTTAGATACTTACTTTTGTAGCTATTGATAAAGGATGCACTGCCTTGACTTTTTTCTTGACTTTTAATGAAAATGATTTATTTAGGGAAGTGAATTGTTTGGAATACATATTTTCAGACTTTGTATCCTCTTGAATATGATATTTTATAAGCATTTGTGTTTATGTGTTCACGTGTGCATGTGTGTGCATATGTGTGCCTGTGTATGCAGAGACTGTATGTTAACCTTGGTCATCATCCCTCAGGCATTGCAGACTTTATTTTATGAGACAGGGTTTCTCACTGGCCTGGTATGCACTTTGTAGATGAGGTTGGCTTGTTAGTGAGCTCTGAGGAGCTGTTTGTTTCTGTATTTTAAGCTCTGTGATTACAAGTGCATCCATCACTCCTGACATTTTTACATGGCTTCTATGAGTTTAACACAGGTTATGTTTGTATTGCAACTACTAACTAATGGAGCTATCTCCCTATCCCTAGTGCAAGCTTTAAAGATGACAACATCATGATCAAATATAAGTTAGAGTTACAGTCTACATTTCTAGTGCATTGGTTTTCTAAAATTAGCAATTTAATGATTCTATCTAGTCCCTTATCCTGGCATTTTAGATGAACGTTAGATTTGAAATTACCATAAAAATGTTAGTGCTTAAGTTTTAAATAATTATGAATCCTTTAGTGAGACTAAGTTTAGTGGACCCTCTTCAGAAGTTGAAGGTGTAGATATATGTGTATTGTGAATACTTATGTATATGCATGCAAGAGCATTTTTGTAATGTCACTACATTACTAACTGTATATGGAACTTGTGATACAAATAGAATAAGAAAATGAGCAATTAAGATAAAAAAATCGATATTCTGATCTTTTGTTTGCATGTGGAACTTGTTCCTAAGATACAAGATTAAAACTAAAATGGAAACATTTAGGTTTTTTTTTTGTTTTGTTTTGTTTTTTGTTGTTGTTGTTTTTTTTTTTTTCCCAGTGGGTTTTACTCACCCTGCAATGATCAATCAGCACACAGTTCTTCATGAAAGTCTCTGGGAACAGTCTCCACACTGAATACTGATATCCTGTCTTGACGCCTCCACCAAGGTTTTAAATATCAGCTGTTTCAAAGGTTGGCGCCAACCTTCTTCTGCGATGCAACACAAACCAGAATTAATTGCAAATCAATCGAACAAAGTACAACTGATCAGTAAACCAATTAGTAATTTTAGCTGTTCATCCTGCCCTCATTTACTAGGAGTAAAAGTGGAGAATGAAAGTGCCTTTTAGACCACAGATAAGATTCCAGTCTCTAACTTACCGTCCTCTATGTCCCCACATGCTTGGAAGAAATCTCTTATGTTTACTTTTTGAAGAACATTTAAAGCACACATATTACACATACAGTCATTGAATTTATCCACTTTGTTTTGGCTATATAAAATAGCATGACAAAGAAATTACCTTTGATGAAGTAAATCATTCTAAAGGCATTTTTCCTAATGCAAATATGGTATATTATACTATTGCATTGTCATTTGAGAAAAAAAATCAATAAAACATTTTTATAATTTTGAATTCTTTCTCTTAAATGATAGATATGTGAAGATATTGTCTTAAAGGCAAGTAATCTTTAAATGTAACTTGGCTTCTTTTAAAAATTTTATTATATATATGTTATTTGTTTCCCTCACTAGCTCTTGGTGCATAAAATATATTATAATAGTAAAGACAAATGTTAAAATTACATTTATTTATACTTTTTTCAAAGTTACCTGTCAGTTCAGGTGAATTACCTTTCCTAGTGCTGCAGATGTTAGCAGTTGGTGATCAAGGCTTTATATCTTTACTTAGTACATGTGTGATCTCATGCTGATTAGAATTTTACTTGGTTATTTAATTACAGTCTCCAGTGATCCACTGGGCTAAGTTTATATAAAATTATTCTGCTTGAGAAAAAAATTAAATTCCAATTGCTACTAAGATTTCTAGATAATAGGTTTTAAGGTAGCTTGAGAGAAGGTATTTTTAAAAGATGCATTGTTTTCCTACAGTCTCAGATCATGCCTGAAACTAAAGAATACAAATTATTGAAGCCAGGAAAAATAACTTTTCACTTCTACTAGTAAAAATTAAAATCATTCCCTTGTGACCACTTTAAGTCATGGAAATATATCCAGTTACCCGAGTTACAAGAGAATATTTTCAGCCCTATCAGGCTCTACTATCAAAAAATTAAGTATGGGAAAATCTAAATGACCATTTGATGAAAAATCCTCGTGTTTAATAATATAATAAATATTTGAAATTCTAAGTATAATAAGGAACATTTAAGAGATCTATATTATATAAAACCTAAACAAATAATTGGTTGTAGTATGAGGTTTCTGGCCCTGACTTTGGGGCCTATTCTCAAAATTTAGGACCCACAGACCCACAGTCTGACAGACCCGCAGACCTGCAGACCAGCAGACCCACAGACCCACAGAGACACACAGATATTTACAATTGTTTTAGGCTGATCGGCTTCAGGCCCAGGCATATCACTTGCTAGCTTTCTTCCCTTCATCTAACCCATGTCTCTTGTTCAGCCATGTGGCTCGGTACCTTTCTTTAGAGCAGCATAGTTGTCCTCTGCTTCTCCCTGCTTCTCTCTGCTCTGTGCTTCCTGTTCTCAGAGTTTTTAGTCTGGTAGCCCCGCCCACACTTCCTGCCTGCCTTTGGCCAATCAGCGCTTTTTATTAAACCAGTGGGTGGGACAATTATTTACCATGAAACAACAGAATCCCCTACAATTGGTGACTATTTCAAATGAAAAAATAAATATTATTCCTGCTGCTCTTTAACCTTTCCCAGTTGTTCTGAAGCTGACCTATTAAGGAAAGAAGGGTATGGCAAGAGGATGATGAGAAGACACAAAGAGGTGATGAGTGCTTTAATAATCACTGTGAAAGTCTCTAAGTATAAAACAAACAAACAGGCATATGCTTAGTACACTAGCCTCACTGTGCATATGATTGCTATGGAAACATTTTTTCCAATTTCTGATTACCTGGAAACATTTTTCTTCCTCTCCTGTAGAGTTTGCTCACATTACATTTAGTTACATCTTTTTAACAATGGGAGGTTGTATTTCTAGTGAGTAGAAAGTAGCTTCAAGATTGAAGTCATCTACTCCCAGAAACAATACACACAGGATATTATATTTGTATTCCTTAAAACTTACCTGTGATTCCTGGCATTTTGGACACAAGATATATTTATATTTGGAGACCTTAGTTTTCATCTTACAGTTAGATTGCACTCATGGTACAACCTCCTTCAGCTTCTCCGTCTCTGATTGCTAGATCAGCACCATCTAGCATGAACATAGTTTAGGTTTTTAGACCCTTTGCTTTATCATAAATATTAATGTTAGCTGTGCTTCTGCTCATGACCTGGAAGCCCAAAGTCAAGAATTTGAAAGCATATGAATTCCTCATATGAGTTTCAGTAAAGGAATCTATAGTCATGAAAACTGCATTAATTCACTATCAGCTAATAATGTAAATAATAATCCTGGGCAACTGATTAAGAAGCATTATTATTTATCAAGGGGTTCCAAGCACTCACTCACTGATAGAAAAGAGATTAAGCAGTTGTGCAGTTCCTGAAAAGGTTAGACTAGTCCACAAGGTTTCACTCAGTGGGTCAGGTCCTCCATCCAAGAACTAGAGAGAAAGGGCTGCATATATAAGCCCTGATCTTAAACTGCCCTATGGTCTTGCTCTTAAAGTCATAGATGATGCTCAGATCTTTGCTGGACAAGAGGCTACACCTCTAGGCCAGGGTGATAGTGCTCGCTTTCCACTACAGCCAGCCAACTCCTTTGCTAGCAAAATATTACTGCTTTGTTGTCTATCAATAGTAAATGCACAGCTTCTAATTTCTGCTTAGTGCTAATTATTAAGTAGAATTATATCCAAAGTGAAAAGTGATTTCTGATAAAAGTTCAGAGCTATTTAAAAAAATCCTTAAATATTCAAAGTATTATTCACCAAATGTTTAAAATCTTTAAAAGGCATTTCTTAACCCCATTTGCCGCATTTCTAAACACACACACTTAGTTTTATATTTCATACAGCATATTTCATCAGCAGGTTTGTGAAAATTATTTTATATAAAACATCACTTTCCCGTTTGGCCCAAAACTCATCTTGTATTAATCTCAGATTCCATTTGCAGATTTATGAAGTGTGATTTGCTGATTCCAGAATTTTTTTAGAATTTCAGCAGCAGAATTAAATCTGGATACACAAACAACAAGTAAACACAATAAAGGAGAAACGATTTTTGATCTTCAAGTTTGAAAAAAAAAATACAAGTCCAGGCTAAGAAAGAACCAACTGGATATAATTTTCACAGCAGTGTAGACTGCCTTACAACTAATGTTTAACCTAGTTTTCTTTATTTTTTAAAACAAGAGTGAAAAATTATTGCATGCAGGGCCTATAAATTTTCAGATTTTAAGGATGATTTATTGGCTAATACAATTAAGAGCTTCTCTGAATACGGGTGAGTGCTACTTATCTGAAGGTATAAGAGAGAGTATTTTAAGGCAGATGTGAATTATGTTGGTTTGATAAAAGTGGCATTACTGATAACTTCTTTAAGATCCACGATCTCATTAGCCTCACATTTCTCCCCTCTATTGAGTAGGCTATAAGTCCAATTAGACAGTTGTTGGTTACACCTAAGGGCTTTGTTATTATTGCCCCTTTAGGGATATCTAGCCATGTTGATCATTGTTACGGTCCATAGACATCTAGCAGGGTATGACTATTGTCTACTCTCCTCCTCTGTCAGTTTGCATAGCACTTCCTGTTACTCTGAAAGCAAGACTCCAGAAAGAAATCTTTCAGGTCATATTCAGCTCCAATTTTCCATTTCTGTCTTGGAAAGGCATGGTGTGTTTAGCAATAAAAATGTACCTTCATTCTTCAGGAGACAACCAAGTAGTAGACAGAGATGACTTCCAAAAATCATAACTGGTCATAATAGAGATGTCAACTGATTGTGGGTTGTCAAGCCCCAACTGATACATCTACATAACAACTCCTGCAGCTAAGACTCCAGGACAATAATGGAGATGGGCAAAAGTATTCTAAGAACAAGAAAACAGGAGTCTGATGTGAGATTATGTCTTTTAGGTATGACAAAGAAGCTGCATCTGTGATAGCTCAACAATATGGCTGATAATCAGAGTGAGAACAATTCCAAAACAAGTTGACATCCTAGTGTAAATGGGGAAAATCTAACAGCATCCTAATCTAGACAAAAAAACTGCACACACACACACACACACACACACACACACACACACACACACACACACACACACACATAACAAGAATAAAAGAAAAGGGAACCATGAATTTGAGAAGTCAGGAGATGTGAGAGGGGCTGTAAGGAGGAGATCAGACAAGGAGGACTGTAGCTAAGAAAGAAAAGAACAATCAAGTTTTAATTTTTTAAATTAACAAGTTCTATGAACTTGTTTTTAAAGAATAATGTCTTCAAATATAAAAGAAGATAAAATTGTTTGATTAAATCTCAAGTACGATATATAAAGGAGAAGTAGATAAGACTAGCAGAATGCTTTCCCTGAACATAAATTTTAAATTAAGAGTAACTTTAAGTTCTGATAGAACTCTACAACTCTCTGTCCCGCTCTCTCACACCTTTCCTAAGTAAAGAGAGAGGTGAACGAAACATCATTGTGACTGCTAAGGTTGAAACTTTAAATGTGAGTTGCCTTCACCTTCTTGATTAGTCTTGTCAGACTCGGTTCCCATCACAAGTGAGGTTGAACTGAAACAGGTTTGTTGAGGTGCAGTGGCCCATGCAGATGCAATACATAAGATGGAAGTAAAAAAGGGCACATGGTTTTTACACATGAAAAACTGCACTCTAGAAATAGGAAAGAAACATACATGTGCTGTGGGACTATGTTCTTGCACCCTGTAAATATCAGTCACTGTAAATATTGGTTTAATACAACACTGATTAACAAAAAGCTAGACAGACAGAAAGTATTGTCAGGAAAATCAGAAAAGGAGAATTGTCAAATACTATTTCATATATTATTTGAAGTCTTAACTATAGCAATAAAACAACTGAATGGATCAAGAGAATACAAATAGGAAAGGAGGAAATGAAAATATCTTCATTTGCAGATGATATAATTATATACATCAATGGTCCTAAAATTACGTGAAAGTCTAACAGCTAATAGACACTTTCAGCAAAGTAGCAGGATACAAAATTAAAGCACAAAAATAGGTAACCTTCCCATATACATATGGTGAATGGACTAAGAAAGAATGCCATTCGCAATAGCCTCAAATGGTATCTTTAGGATGTTTCTAATCAAGAAAGTAAAAATGGAGTATACTAAAAATTTAAAACATTAAAAAAGTGATTGAAGAAAATACTAGAAGACAGAAATACCTTCCATTCTCAAGGACTGGTAGAATTAATATAGTGGCCAACCTACAGAAAATGATATACAATTTCAATGCAAATCTCATCAAAATCTCAACATAATTCTTTACAGTACATGAAGGAATAATTTTCAGTTTCAAGTGGAAACACAAAAAGACAAGATACATAAAGAAAAAAAATCCCGAATTTAAAAAGTCTGCTGGGATATAACTATTCCCAATTTTTGTTGTACTATAAAGCTATACTAATTTTTAAAAAACAAAACAAAACAGCATGGTACTGGCATAAATAAAACAAACATGTTAACCACGGGGATCAAAATTAAGACCCAGACGTAAATCTACATACTATAGAAACCTGATTTTTGATAAAGAAGACAGAAATACACACTGAAACAAAGGGCAATGACTTCAATAAATGGTGTGGTTCAAATTGAATGGCTGCATGTAGAGGAATGCAAATAGACCAAATTTCAACTTCTGTTGAATCAAAGACCCCACATAAGGCCAGAAACAGCAAGGGTGATAGAAGAGAATGTGGGGAATAGTTAGTCTGGAACTCATTGGAATAGGAAAAGACTTTCAGACCAGAACACTGATGGCACAGGCACTAAGGAAAACAATTAATAAATAGGACCTCATAAGACTAAAGAGTTTTTATATGACAAAGAACTCAACCAATAGAAAAAATGAGCAGCCTATTTAATAAAAAGAATTTTTACCAACCACAATCTGTCAGAGTTATAGCATCTAAGCTATATAAAGTTGAAAAACTACATATCAAGAACACAGGTAACCCAACTAAAAATGGAGTAGAGATCTAACAGAGGATTCTGAAAAGAGAATTGTCAAATCACTGAGAAGCACGTAGAGAAATGTTCAACATGCTTAGTATTAGGAAAATGCAAGAAGGGCTACGATCAGTTAAACAAGTGACAACTCATGATGGCCAGGGTGTAGGATAAGCGGAAACTTACTCATTGCTCCTGGGATTTGGATAACTACTATGGAAATCAGTGAGGCAAGTTCCTCAAGAAATCAGAAATAGATCTTACCTCAAGATTCAGCTATACCACTCTTGGGCATATATCCAAAGATTTCTGATGTGGGGATGTTTATCTGTATGCTGTGAAATAAAGGGGCTTATGACAGGCATCTTAAAAGTAGGCAGAAAAATCAAAATATAGATTAAAATAAAAGGGCAGAGTCAAACAAAGACATAATCCAGCTGCCCATAAAGCAAGATATAGCAAAATAGCAAAGGGCCATGTGGCAGGACAAATTTTAAAAAAGTAAATAAAAAACAGGTTAAATTAAGATACAAGAGCTAGCTAGCAATATGCCTTAGCCTTATGCCAAAGAACATAAAATTAATAAAGTGTATTTCTTTGAGACTTTAAGATTGCTAGTCAAAATAAACAGCAGCAGGCAGGTTCAAACTATAAAACTAATTCAAGCCAAAAATAAATAAATAAACAAAAATAAAAACCTCTTGTTACAGATGGTACCCAACGTGGGGTAGCAGATATTGTGGAAATATTTATTAGTAACATATCCCTTCAGAGGAACACATAACCCAGTCTTGACTTTGGGATGAGGAAATCAGACTTGCCTGGAGTGGATTGCCACACTGAGCTGACCTGCTTCGAACTTCTTGCCCTTTTGGTGGAGGGGATGGGGCATTGGAGGCTGGAGGCTAAAGGCTGACTGGGAGGGATTGGGAGGAGGGAAAGAGGGATCTCGGGAAACATGGATAAAAAAGGACATTTTTATAAAAAAATAAATTAAGAATAAAATAAAATATAAAAATAAAAGGATTAATATTTATTGAGGGGTATATAAACTCTCATACATAATATAAATTGAATTTTAACACAATTTTTGGAGAGAGGAGTTGTCTTATGCCAGATGACTGTTTTGCTCCCCGAGAACATAGGAACTAAACAGAAAGGAAAGCCAATGTCTCAATGGGGTCTGGCCATGCCCCTTTCAGGGTCTTGGTACTTTAGAGATATGTCACTAAGCTTTTATAAATAACCTCTGAATTTCACTACATGTTTCTACATCCACTACAGAGTCACTTGCTCAATCATTTCCATTAATGCTCTATTCATAATCACCAGAAGTTGAAAAAAAAAGATTAGATGTTCATTAGTGGATGGATTAAAAAAAAAATGTGGTATATTTACACATTGGAATATTACTCAATGGTAAAAAAAAAATCAGGTAAATGGATGGAAATAAAAAATGATTATGCTGATGGAGGTAAACCAGAGTCCAAAAGTGACAAATATGGTATGTATTCCCTTATATGTGAATGCTCGCTTCAACAAGCAAGCTACAACCCCTATAACCAGAAAGGCTAGATATAGTGTGAGGGGTTATGGAGAAGGGTTGGGTCTCCCTAGGAAAGGAAAATAGAAGAAGGCTATGAAGGGTAGACTGTAGTGGTAGTGTCAAGCAAAGAGGAGGCAACAAGAAAGGATGTCTGGAGAGATAGATAAAAAGCATTCACTGTGGCAGTGAGGTTTCTTTGGTCCCGGGCAGCCAGAGGTCTGAGACCCACAGACCTGCCGCCCAAGACCCCTTAGCTGCCCAGCTACCTGCCGCTCAGGCCCCCAGAAATGACTCAGACACTTATATTAACTTTATGCTGTTTGGCCTATGGCTCAGGCACATTGCTAGCTAGCTCTTATGTCTTAAATCAACCCATTTCTATTAAACTGTCTGCCATGTGGCCCGTGGCTCATCTGAGCTTCTACATGTTGCTCCTTGGGCTTCAGCTCGATCCTGCCTGACTCCGCCCTGTTTCTCCTACCTATGCTCTGATTTCTCCTCCTACTTCTTCTATGGTGCCTGTCATGGCCCAAAACAGCTCCTTTATTTAAAGCTTGAGATTCACAGCATACATAAACGCATTCCCACATCAATTCACTTAGGAATATTACAGAAAATTAACTCAATAAGAACCTCCTAAAAATGTATGCATACATGAAGGTGATCTAAGTAAAATCATCAGATAATGGAGGAAGTGGAGACTCAACTGGACACATTTCATTAGCAACTGAAGCCCCAGTTCCAGGAATGTGCTACATCTAATCAAGTTTTGACTAAAGGTTTCCTATAGGAACCCTCCAACCACCCAATTTTTCTCGATTTTTGAGACTATTAGTTACTACCCCCCAAAATGATGGTAAGTCTTTATTGCTAAAGACAATACCTACACAATTCATTCAACATGAAGAAGTCAAGTGGGTGCCTGTCTAAACTTACCCCACTAGCTAGTGTTCAGGGTACTAGAAGGTACTACATGCTACCAAAGGAGAAAGGCAAACACCAACCCTTCAATCTAAAATTGTGACCTGCCTACAGAATGCACTAAGAGAACAAATCTTGTGGGACCAACCAAACAATGTATGCTTAGATTTAAGGCCTACAATGTGATATGGGGCGTCCCAGGCACTGCTCGGGGGCCTAAGAATCTGGAAATAGATAGGCCAGGAACAGAATAAAACCAAATACTACTCTAGCCGGTCTCATGTCCATTTCCTCTGTTAATTGCCAAATGCTAGTGCACCTAACACACAGAAATTGCATTTATTTAAATTCTATAATGGGATGTTTTGATAAATGTACATATTGTGAAATGTCAACCTAATCAAACTAATAGTAACTCTCTTTACATAGTTGCCATTCTGTTTCCTTTGTGCGTAGTCTTAAAATTTACAATCTACCCCGTGACAAATTTCAAGCTGACAATAAAATATTGTAGGCCACTTGCATATTTGAATACTTGAGACCAGTTTACTTAGGAACAGAAATGGTGTATAAGTGCATAAAAATATACTTGATGGTGAAAGAATGGTTACCCTCACCATAGACAAGCTCAACGAGGCAGACTTTGAATGTGCCTAATTTTGGTATGTAATGCTTATTTTATTTGCAAGTATTTTAATATGAAAAATATTTTTTAAAAAGGAAAAAAGAACAGAAGTAATTTTCTCACAGTTTGGGAAGCTGAGAAGTTGAGTGGCATGTGCCAACTGACTTAATTGTCAAATGAGAGCTTAGACTTTTGTTTGTTTGTTTTATTTTAAGGCTATATTGAGTCTGCCTTCCAAGACTCCACTGCTAAGTTCTTTGGGTGGAAAGAATTTGAGTAGTTTGCTGCACTTTCTATATTCGGTAGTTTCGCTCAGTTACTGTTGCTTTTTATTTAACCTCTTCCTTCCTTAGTATTAATTATAAAGGCTTCTTGAGAAGATAATGGATTTTCTATAGCTGGTCTAGTAGATTACATTTTCTGAGCTATGCATACAGAAAAACTATGTAAATTTCCTAAACAGCTGATTAACATTCTTTCATTATATGAGGTATGAGTGCAAAAACTAACTAATGTCCTGAATGCAAATATAGAGAATCACTTAAATCATGCTTAGAATAAAAGCTGGCTCAAAAGAATCTTAATTGCCATTGAATACACTACTACACTACCTTGGAGAGCTGTTCTCTCTAAATCCTTGAGATTGTTCCCTGTCATGTTCATCCATTTCACATGTAAAAACATGCAGTCCATCAT
The DNA here is from genome assembly GCA_033318265.1 of Phyllotis vaccarum. Taxonomy (NCBI): domain Eukaryota; kingdom Metazoa; phylum Chordata; class Mammalia; order Rodentia; family Cricetidae; genus Phyllotis; species Phyllotis vaccarum. Next base: position 47,960,411 of record JARWLC010000012.1, on the reverse strand, counting down.
CTCATATTGAAATAAAAACTAATTTAAAAGCCATAAGAGAAAGGGCACATCATCATACATACAAATTTGAGTCTCTCCCTTCCTGATTGCAATAGATTATTTTCAAAGAGTTAGCAATGTACACATGCTTGGAGATCAGTACTCACTGAAGAATCAACCTCCAAGCAGACAGTGAAGCAGACCAATAATTCAAGCCCTGGAAGGTGTCCATCACTAGTCCCATGTCTCTAGGGAGAACCATTTCCACCTTCCCTTCTCCAGGCCAGTTCTTGTGCTGCATCTTTGGCTGTTGGTAACAGTGTGTGCTGGTTTCTCTTGTTTACTCTTCTTATGCCTAATGGCTTAGTTTTCTAATACAATCAGAAAAGTTGTTGGAAGCCCCTCCCTCACATTTCTACTTTATTTCCCACTCTTGCTGTGTCCCCGTCCCCCTTTCTGGAAACTCTCTACCCTTCATATACTAAAACATTCTCAAACTATTTTTATCATCACTATATATGTGTAGTATGAACACCATCAACTCTGTGTTCCAAAAGATGGCCTTTCAGCAAATTAAAATATTCTATTTAGCTCTAAATATGGAAGTGAAAAAATATATTACCCACTGAGAAATGAATTACTCATACATTGTATGTCACATTTTAAACTAACAACTTTATAACCTTAAAATACAGCTCAGTCTTAAAGTATTAATTTTGAAATGATGCATTTGTGCTAATGATTTTACTGGGAGGAAAACCCTTTAATCTAACCCCTTCGCTTATGAACTTGAAAGTTGAACTCCATAGAAATGACTGATGGCAACAGCAGGGCTTTTCACCAGCTGATCAAAATTAACAGTTTCTTTCAGTTGTTCTAATTAGGACCAAGGGGAGTTCTGGAATGTACCAACAGAATCTCAAATTGCTCTTTAGCTGAAAACTAGTTCCTGAGAAGGAATATCAGCCTTTACATTTCCTTACAAATAGTTGAAGTGGTTGTTATTATTGTTTACTAAGAGCCTCTGTGGGAATAAGTCCCATGAGAGATGTTTTTTATTTTGAATTTGGGAGATGATTTGGGGGTGGTGTTGTTTTGTTTTAGTGTTAGTTATAAAGCAAAACAATGACATGTGAGAAACACAATAATCTCACCTAAAAATGTATTCAAAGCCAGGCATTATCTGTGTTTTATAAAAGTGGTGAGCACATGGCAGGCTAGACCAATGTTTTACTTAATAATGCTTTTATCTTACCTGACAGTTATTTCAGACTGATATGGACATATAATTACAGAAATCCAGTCATCATCATACAAATAATCTAAAAATCAAATGTAATGAAAAGACAAAGAAATATAAAAGCATTGCTTCCAACTGTGTGTTTTCAATGGGGGCTAAATATCTTAAGAAACTTTACTTTCTTTGTATTTTAAGAACAATTTGCTACTACTAAACTTCAATCCCTTAAAACTTATCACTTGATTTCCTGATTCTAGTTTTTAATAACATTTGTTTATTAATAGTAACACATTTTTTAAAAGTCTGTAATTAAAGTAAGTATATGTGCTATAATCAATTAGAACTTAAATAGTGTTTGTTATTTTATATTTAACATTACCTTTAACATTTTTGAATGGTGAAGTATAGATACTAGAAAATATCAATATTTTATCATTACAGCAAAAAAGCAAAATTTAAAATCTTCACTGGTATATACTTTAATAGCACACATAAAAAATGAGATTTGTAAGGAAATTAGTTTAAAAATTTAAGAAAATGTTTTCAAGCCAACGATTGAATTATTTTAACCAAATGTATTATGATAAATACCTCGGATTCCTGTAAGTCAACTAATTATCAGCCTGCCTGTAAAGTGGTTATGGGTGATGAAAGTAGGTTTTCTTATTTTATCGTCATTCCAAGCTACTTCTGTTTGCATGTGGTAATTCTCAGTTCAAAGACCTGTGAGAGGGCATACTCTTTAACCTTGTATGCAATCCCTAAATAAGGAATTGACTCTTTTGACTCAGTGCTATGTTAAGATGTGGGCAATCTCTTGTAATTAGCATTCTTTCCTAAGGGAAAAAGGGTGGCTGGGTGGCTAAAAGGCCTAGCAGTCTTTGGAAGAGAAATTCCCTCCTCTGTAGGGCTGCACACAACCTATTTAAAACCTGTGTGAATGAGTCGGATTAACATGGACTCAGCTTCCTTGGGAAATGGAGCCAGAGCAATTCCAAGGAGACAAAATACTTCAAGACAATCACACTGGTGGTGAGAATCTCCAGACTTACTAGCCCTGTCAGCTTTAATTTAGCTGAGGACATGAACACTGAACAGTTCTACAAAGTCTCTTTTATGAGTGTAAATTCTTTTTTTACTTCCTGAAAACTTGGGTTTCCACATACATCCAACAGCCCCCCACCCCCCCAAAAACAAGGAGAGGAAAAAAAAGGAAACACTTGAGAAATGCTTTCTGTTCTTTAGATATGTGTGTAAGAAGATTATCACCGCTAGATAGGAGTATTATTATAACAAAATTATGAACTATATTCAAGTTTTTCACTTATTGAAAAGGCAATGATTACCATGTGTCTTTTAAAAGGTTAAATGATAAATTTATAATAAATATTTTTAAATAAATGTATAAATTCTCCAACTTATTCACCCAAATTTTATTGAATTGGTGTATATTTTCTTTATCAAATATCTAATTAGGAAATTAAATGTACAAATAAAAAATAGAATCTCAGGAGACAGTTTCTTTATCTGTTCAGGTTGCAATGACAAACCATAAATCAAAATATCCCATTAATATGTGGTTTATTATAGACTGTAAAAGCTGAAATGTTAGTTATAATTCTTGTCAGTATTTTATTATATGCAAGCAATAATTATATGTATTTATAGTGAAAGCATGTGGACCGTCCTTATCCAAAAACTCTAAGATATTTAGTTAATCAGACATATAAAAAGTAGTATCTACTAACTATGTATGGTGAGCTATTTCTGGAAATGACCAACTTCTAGCACGGAAATGAGGACATGGCAGGTATGGTAGATAATGGTTTTATTTTAGATATGAGGGAGAGTGCAGCCAACAGCATCTGGTAGGGCCCAAACTGATCCAGTTCATGAGAGAAGGAAGAAGAGATGAGAGAGAAAGGAAAACAGAGAAGGGGGGGGGGGAAGACGGAGAGGTAGCAGACCAAAAGAAGCAAGCTAAAAGCTAGCCAAGAGACCATGTGTCCCAAAAAGGCAGGTTTGTATAGGAAAGAAAAGCTGGAAGGAAGGAAAGGAAGACAAGTTTAAGGAATGGGGTGGGATATGCTGGCCAGGATGACTCTGTTAAAGGTTCATGCTAAGGGAGCCTAACAGCAGCATGCACTTTGATTTGTTTATAGGTACCACAGTTAGTCATTTGTCCCTGAGATTCTTTGGGACCTCAGAGATGTAACTGTATGTCAGCATTAAATCTCATTCCAGGAAAATTGCAGATATCAGAAACTCAGCCAGAAGTAGTCTTTTGATCTTTCATTAAACAAGTGCCTCTCAGAACTAAACTAGCTAGTCAACAAGAATGAATATCCCTGTTTCTGAATCACCTGTTCTGTATTACAGATGCAAGCTACCACCTAGTTTTTCTAATGTGCTTCTGGGAACCTGAATTCAAATCCCATGCTTATGAAGCATTGACTTTACTGAATGAGCCCTTCTCCCATTCCAGGAATCGGGGGGGGGGTTGTTTGTTTGTTTTTTGTTTTTCATTATTTAAAAACAAACACAAATCTTATATTTGGTACAGTTTTGCTCTAATGTAAATGATAATGAGGCAAGACAATGTTTTAGGAATTCAAAACCAAAAATATTTTGGAAATATACTAAAATGATTTACATCTGGAGAGGAATACTGAAACAGAGAGTAGATGTTTTTGCATTTCTCAGTGGTAAAAATTGGTTAGGAAAAAAAAATCATCTACTAAAGCCAGTCTTCAAATTATTTGCTTTCAAATAAAACCGATGGTCCTGCAAGATTCAGTTCTAACCTTCTGATGGGTTAATCTGACTACAACAGTCTTGGCTGGAGCACGCATTACTCAGCTTCCAGTTCGTAAATGTGAATGGAAAGAATAGAAGGTAGCTAATGTGCTGCTCTGTGTGTTGAGGTCACATTTTCCAAAGTCCTCTTTGACCATCTTTGAGAATGTTGTACAAGCAATTAAAGAGGATTTCCCAGAACTTCTGCTCTATGGAAATCCTCACACTGAAAAGGAAATTTACTTACTGGAAATTCTAATAATTTGAAAGTAATTTTAGGCATCAAACATTTTGTTATTTTAAAATGAGATCCTTGAAAAACAAAAACCTTAAGATTTTGGAACTTAGTGTAGAGTGAAAACATCCTGCCTGCGTTGATACTTTAAAAAGAAGCAGAGAACATTATGTTTTAAAATACTCCTGTGACTGTAAAAGAGTACAACAGTTCGTAGGCAATGAAGATGGAGACCATGTTCAGACACAGAGATACATGTTCTTCAGAATGTTTCACATGCAAAAATGGAGGTCACTTTGTAAAACGGATGCTTCAATACTTATTTTCAATGAGTCACTAGCTATATTTTCAAATACTTAATGAAATGTACTTAATATTTGCCAATATAATTAGATATATAAACTTAAGCAATCAATTTTCAGATATAAAATGCATATATTTTTAAAATTTACCTGAAGTCATAATGGCACACAGTAGTAAGATTGTATTTTGAAGAAAAGAAAATTATGGCTTTAATAAGAAAAATTAAATTTATGTGTAAAATAATCTAATGCAAAACACATAAATGTTGTATTTATTCTCTATGATACAAAATTATAGGGTATTATGAGTGTCTCAAGATACTTACCACCCTAAAGAATTAGAAGAAACCCCTTCATCAACAGACTTGCTTGTTTACAGACCTATTACTGTTTTATGTTGCCGTAGCTCAATTATAGTTGGTAGGATGTACAAATTTTGTGGGCATCATAGGTGCTGAATAAATTTCATTCTTTGGATTTGGATCAAGAAAAACATTGTTGGAGTTTACACTCTTTTTCTCTTTTTAATAGTACATTTTATTAATCTTTGTGAGTACCATACAATATAATTTCATCATAGTCAACCCCTTCAAAGTCTGCTTTACCCTAGCCCCCCTACTCTCCTGTGTTGCATGAATAAAGGAAACTCAGAGCCAGATCTCAGGGAAAGGCTGAGATATCAAAGAGTAAACACCACAGTCAGATCTCACCCAGGTGTCTTCAAACTTCTTCAACCTCACTCCTTCCTCAGCCTTGCTCCTCCTGAATTCTTCTGCCTCCTCTGTCTTTCTATGCCTGCCTTGAATACCTTCTTCGCTCACTTGTTTCACATCCAGGTTAAGATTAAAGGTGTGGCACCAGCACTGCCTGCCTGGGAGAATGGAACTTCTTCTGTAAATTAAAATGACCTCAAACTCAGATTTTCTGGGATTAAGGGTTTAGGTCACCACTCACAGACATTCCCTGTGACTGAGATTAAAGGTGTGAGTTACCACTCTCTGATCCTCCTAGACTGACTGTGGGTAGATCTCTCTGATATCTCAGACTTGGTTTTATTAAATTTGAAACATATACCCACACTCCTGCCTTTGAGTTTTCTCCCCACATGTACAAATAGAGTCTAGTTAGTATTTTCCAATCTTGCTATTGGGGCCTGCTCTAGAGTATGGCCAACCTACCATCAGTCATATCATCAAACAAAGCTGATTATTTTCTCTTTCTTCCTCTCTTAGTAGCTACCAAATACCAATAACTCCTAAGCTAATTTCATGCCAACCTTCATCAAATGCTAAAATTTTGTCTACTTTCAGCTCTTCCAAGTCTTGGGTATACCATCACAACCATGTGTGTTTACATATACAATTGCCTTGTTGTGTCTGGAAAACACAGGTTTCTTAAAGTCATTCACCACCTCTGGTTCTCACCACCTGTCCCTTTCTTGTGGGAAGATCCCTGAGCCTTAGAGGAAGGGGTATTGTATATACATCCCACTTAAGGCCTTCTATTTGATGCACATTTACCACTTTATGGTTTTTGTTCTAATTGTCATCTATTCCAGGAAAGTTCGCTAATGAGTTTTGAAAAGGCAGTGTTCTATGGATATAACAACAGTACATCAAGAGGTGTTTTAATATTACCCCCCTTTAATCAAACTATAGCATAATTTCCATTCTTTTTTGTTGTTTTTGTTTTTACAAGACAGATTTCCCTGCATAACATCTCTGTTTGTAGACCATGTTGGCCTCAAACTCACAGAGATCTACTTGCTTCTGCCTCCCAGTGTTGGAATTAAAGGTGTGTGCCACCATCACCCAGATAGTTTCCATTCTTAACAACATACTTACTTCTGTTCCACCAGCATTAATTTAAGTTATAAATAGATGAAATTCCCAAGTATTTATTCAAATATATATCACTAAATGTCTAAATTTCCATGCCATACAAAAATCCAGGAGAGTGTCAGTCAAAGAGCAAGCAATCAAAGATTCGAGGCCTTTAAGGCGCTGATATTCATATGCTGTGGAATAATTCTCTTAAGCACTGTAAAGATTAGTCACTAGAATTGGTTTTAAAAACGCTGGCCAGTCGCCATAAGGAATAATAGATGGGGTGACTGAAGTGAGGATCATAGGAAGAATGGCAGAGTCAGGAGTCACCAACAAGACGTAAAGGGAACAGGAAATGAACATGCCATGCTAATAAAAATACTGCAACATGGCAGAACTTAAATAGAAATATGGCTTAATTTAAATATACAAGTTAGCTAATAACATGCTTCAGCTATTGGCCTAGCACTTATTACTAATGTAAACCTCTGAGTGAATATTTGTCCGGGTGGCCTGGACAAATAAAGCACTCATGTGACTACAGTATTTGTCTCCAAGTATCAGCTACATGAAGAAAACTATTTTTAAAGTTATAGGTGCATTTCTAAGATTTCAATAAGCAGTAGAATCAAAAAGTAATAACTTGAATTAAAGTGGTGGCAGCATAGTAATTATAAGTGTTATAGTTCATTTTATTTCTGTCACAGAAGCTCTAAAGATGGAAAATTTCTAAATAATGAAGTTGATTTAATTTTCGACTGGACACTGAGATGTCCAAAGACAAGAATATTTTCATGATGCACCATGAGTCGCAGAGGTCATTAGCTGGCCAGTTAGAGTGCACTGGGAAGAGTTGGCTTGTATAGCAAAAACACACCTAATAGAGTGACTTCTTTAACCCTTTCATGAGGGCAACATTTCTATGAAACAAACACCTTCTATTAATACCATATTGCTGATCAATATTCTAATGTATTGAAAGGCAAGATGGCTCAAAGGATAATGAAGACCTGACTTCTGTTTCCAAAATCCATAAAGTGTGAAAAGATAACATACTCCACAGATTTGTCTTATGACCTCCATACAAGCACTGTCCTCAAATACTCATGTATACACCCCTAACACCCACACATACAAATACACACATGTATGTTCATAGTAATAATATTATACATTTTAAACATATTTACCTTATTTCTTTTAAGTAACACCCAACACATAGTAATTACCAAATCTATTTTTTCCTGTAAATATTGTTGCTGTCTGTTATTATTTCTAAAATGGAATAGTGTTACAAAAACAAAACCTTGGAAAGAATAGAAATTTTTTACTTATATATTAATTTAGTGTGTGCATGTGTGTGTCCCACTGATTTTATTACTCTCATAAGCCAGAGTGTTATTAACTAGAGCCTAGACAGTTCACTTGTGGCTACATTACTGAAGAAAATGATTCCCCCCACCCTGTCCCCATCCCAAGCAACTGTTAACTGCTAATAACTCTGCAGTGGGTGGAGGAACATTAAGACCTATCACCAATCCATTCTGTGAGGTAGACTAAACCCTATCTGCTGTAGATCTGCGATAACCACAACAGTGAGCTCCTGTGTGCACTAGCCATGATATACCCAGAAGACACAGCACAATTTCTTGTCTTCAGCCTCTTACATTCCTTATATCCTATCTTTCAGGGCTATAAACTCATGCCACCATGCTCTACTTTTAAAATCATATCTGGATAACAAACTCAAGTATTCGTGGCTCATGAGTATAACTCCAGCTTCAGACATTCTGATTTCTGCTTCTGGGCACCATGAGCAATACTTGCATGTGGTGCACAGAACATACATGCAGGCAAAACACCCATGTACATAAAATTTTTAAATGCTTTTACTTAAAATATTAGTTCTATTAAGTCAGAGATGTAGGCACATGTGTCTTGATAGAATTTGGTCTAATGATAGTCATTAAAATATGAGATGTTTTCCTATAGCTTTCTGAGGAATAGAATCCTTCTTTACTCAGTGAGATAACTTTACCTATTCTTTCTCTGTTAGTAAGAAAACACAGAGCTCTAGAATTCATAATTGATAAATTACTATGAAGGGTAGGTAAGATCTTAGTTCCAGAATGGAGAGGCTAAAGCCTCTGTGAACTTACAATGACATTGCAATTTTAAATTAAAAAAAAATCCTAAACTCCAGGCACTAGACTCTGACTTTTTACTTAACAAAATTAAAGCACTAGTATGCTTTCAGATCTGTGTACCTCCTATTAACCTAACATTGGATAATAAATATTAAATTGTAACTTTCACAATTTAAATCATGTTATAAGGGTGTTTATGTATCTGAGTGGTATCTCTGGCTATGTGATTTAAGCAGGATCAGATAGGTAAATGTGCAAAATAAAAATCATAGTTTTTTCTCCAAAACTTATTGAACTTCAACAGTAGAGAATGAACTGAAACATAGAAGCCTTTGGGGCATAAGCTTCTATAAAATACTGGGTCTCATGCTTATGAGGTAATTTGTGATCAATTATATTTTTAAACGTGTGTGTGTGTGTGTGTGTGTGTGTGTGTGTGTGTGTGTGTGTGGTCAGAGTGTTGTATCCATGTCTAGGGACACCCCCAAAGACCACCAGGGAGCTGGACTCAATGCAAACGCATGAGGATTTCTATTGCTACCCTTTGTTCTGACACAGCGTAGGGTTATTGCTCCCATGCCTCAAGATGAGAGGGGTTCTGCACATCTTAGCATTTCAGGATTGGGCAAAAGAGCTTGGGGTACAGCTGTGTAAACCAAACTTTTGAATCTATTGGTTGTCAGGCACTAAATGCTTCTTTTCTGAAATAAAGTTTTGTAAGGAAAAATTCAAGCCTTCACAGGAGAACAGCTTTTAGGTGTGCGTGGTGTGTGTGTGTGTGTGTGTGTGTGTGTGTGTGTGTGTGTGTGTGTGTGTGTGTGTGTTCATAGGACAGCATTCAGGAGTACATTTTCTCCTTCCATCAAGTGGAGTCCTGCAATTGAGCCTAGTCTGGGGGGTTTCAAACTTGACTGCAAGCACCCTTCCCTGTAGAGCCATTTCAAGGGCCTATAGAAATTTTTTTGTTGACAAAACAGAAGCAAAAATCAAACATTTCTATATTATTCTATCTACATAATACAGAAAAACACCATAATAGATTTGAAACAAACTTAATTTCTTTTATCTCCAGAATCCTACCAATCTAGCAAAAAAAAAAAAAAAATGTAATCACAAACTATTTCAAGTTAAATATTCCTTTGAGAATACAACTAAATAATTTTATAAGAAAACTGAACACATATATGCAAAAATTTCCTAATGTTTTACCTTTAGTTAGAAGCCCATTAAAAGAAGTAATTGCTTTCTGGAATGCTGGTTGAAAGTCCATATGCTTCCTAATGTAACCATGTTTAAATAGAAATGTGATCTTGAAATCACTCAGTGGCCTGCAGTTACCACATAGGAAAACTTCACAGTGCTTAGTGTCATGTTTAAACAAAATTGCCTTTCCTGATTGTTCTGCTCCTCTTTGTGGATTAACACATCAGCAATACTAAGTGATCACAGGTCATCTATGTGTTGCGTTGCATTCTATGTCTAAACCTGTGGTTTTCAGTCATCTTCAATATAAAATAACTTGGGAGAGAGTTTTAAAATTTTTTCTGAAGCTTGGACTACAGCTCCAAGGACACTGAGTAAATTTAGCTTGTGGGGATTCCAAATATCAATACATTTTAGAATCTCCCCATATACTTCTAAAATGCCCTGTACACTTTTGGGATGAGCCCTGGGATTGGCTACCTAATACCTAGTGGCCAAAGGAGATAGATAGATAGATAGATAGATAGATAGATAGATAGATAGATAGATAGATAGACCAGACAGACAGACAGAAAATATTACACTAACTCGTCAGGTTGTATTTATGTTATGATAACACAGACTGACAACAAAAACTAAAAGAGGTTATGGATATGAGAGAACAAGGTAAGGGGCATGAGAAGAGCAGAAAGAAAAGAATTGATGTAATGCTATTATAAATTCAAAACAGTATTTTTCAAAAGAAATAATATAAATTGTGTGTTATCAATTAAATGGTTATTTTTAATGCTACAGATCACATTAAGCATGTGGCTTCTTTTCAATGACACTTCAGAAGCTTTTTTTTTTTTTTTTTGAGAAGTAAAGCTAAGATTGAGGTCCCAGAAGACCAAGTCATGTAGGACCACTGGATTGTTGTGGGGATGTTAAGCCATCCATCACCTCTCTAAGTCTCTCTAACATCCTGCCGTCCTGTGTGACCAAGTGATGGTGTTAAACTAGGCATTGTCTATGTGATAAAAAAGAATATTCCTGCCACATTCTTTGGATACCTTAAGGCAAGTATTCCCTTGTTTAGATGAAAAAGGAAAGAATTTTATAATAATATTCTTTAGACACAAATTTTTTATTATTTAAATGGGTCTGGATTTAAAACTATAAGTTTGCACACACAAAAAAGAATAGCCCTACCTACATTTCAAAAATCATTAAGCATCAAAGTAAATTATGACTATAATAGAGATGATTGGAAATGTAAGTGATGACATCATTATCACTATATCCTAAGTATCACAATTATCATTCATAAAGAACACAGCTGGATTCTATTGACATACACCACATAGTGCATACCTCAGATTTTTAATGCATGATTAACTCATAATAATCATATTAATATTTAATACACAGATGCTAATCATTTACTATACTCAACAATATTATTTCAGAAAATGTCAAAAATTGTGTCAGTTTGCAGTGATTTGAGCGACTCTTATTTCTCTAAGCATTAAAGAGTGTAAACATTATACCACAGGGTGTGCTACAGAGGGAGAACACTCTGTTGCCTGGCACTGCTCGTAAATGGTAAGGAGAATGACCAGAAGAAAATCAGTATCACTGTGAGCAATTAGTAAACCGCTGAATATGTCAAAAAGCCAAGTCTCCGAATCGATAGGAAGCTTAGCAGCATTATTAGGTCTCCTTTCCTGACATTCTTCAGGAAAAAAAAAAAAAAAAGTCATAAGGTTTGTACCTGTCACCAGTGCAGTGCACTGAGATCTGGTATTCTGCTTGGCGAGATTTAAGCATGGTGCTTGCTGAATACTGTTTCTCTCCAGGCCATCTGAGTTCATTGCTTAGAAAACCTGGCACATTTATAACACCAATTTTTCGTATGATTCTGGTCCCTAGATTTTTATTTCTTTCTTTCCTTATTTTTCTTTTTCTTTCTTTCTTTCTTTCTTTTTTTTTGTTTTTTTTTTTTTTTTACCTTGGAGCTCTGGGATGTGGCCTTATAGAGAGATGTTTTATACAAATTACAGGCTGCTTTGATCCATAAGGATACAGCTGTATAAGTATTCTTTTTCTTTAAGAAACTCTGGTTTCTAAAGGGAACTTAGAAACCTACTATGGACCTCACACCCCTGGAGCTGTCAGGCTTTTCCTTCCCTGAGACTGGAACACATGTAATAGCAAAATGACTTAATAGCAGAAAATTACATTACCTTAGAAAAGATTATTTTAACCATCTCAAACCTGGATAACTCAGGTAGCTGTCAATAATTGCTCTTGTAAGGGTAGCTACTTTACTTGTTTTAAGAGACATCTTTGCCCTGTTACTTCTCCCTAGTAGAGGTGATGAGGTAATTCAATGGATTAGCTGTTATTGTTAGATAATTATGGCCACACAAGCCATAATGGATACCACACTCAACACCTAGGTAGCTGGATGGTATGACGTAAGTATCCTATGTCCATAAATGATCCTGTGTTTGGAAAATGGATATGCTCAAGGCTAAATTAGCACTGAGAGACATTACAATCATTATGGATCAATTCCTCTACTTCCACTGACCAAAGAGATCACAAGGACTGTAAGGGTCAAGACAGTGGTAAAACCTGGGCTCATCATCATGATCTTACTCACAGTTAAAGAAGATTATGGAATCAGTGACTTCTGAGGAGTGTAATACACACTCAGACTTACTCAAATGCCCTTCATTCTACTTTTTTGAAAAGAAACCCTTCACATGAAGAGTTTTCTGAGGAAATTGGCATTTTCCATGGGTAAGAAAGTTATCAGCACATTTTTTTCTACTGCTGAAACTCTGTTGTACTGATGTAGAGAAACATTAGAGGGTAAAAAACCTCTGTTATGAGATAATTCAGCAAACATGAAGCCACACATCACCATACCAAATTACATTTCTCAATAAATACTAAGCAAGCAAAGCAACTTTCTGAACAGTAACATGGGTAATAAAGAGAAGCAAAGTACCTATACCCTGCTCATGATGTCTGAGTTTAGGTAAAATCTAAGACACTCATTTATCAATTCAGTACCTGTTCATTCAACATGGTTCACATCTTTTCCTTTCAGAATGGTCCCATTGCATCTTTAACACAATGCTGTTGAAAGAAAAAAAAAACAGCCTAGGAATTCCTAAACAATGCTATTTTCCTTGTTCTATTCTATTGCTCCCTGGAAGATGGCAGCCTTTAAAACTATTCTCCTAATTAATTTCTTGATTTCAGATCAGAACACACTTTTCTAGTGGATTATCCTAGCCTTCTTCCAGATTCTTTTCTGTATTTCTTGTAAGGAAATGCCAGCCAGCTGGAACAGTGGGCTGCAGGGCAACAAGTACAGCTGGGAATTTCTAGTCCACAGGTGTCCATTCTCACATCCCATAGCTTGCCAAAATCAAAGCTGGATTTGTTGAGGGTTCCCCCACCGTTGTTTCACAGAAAGACAATGATCCTCTGGCACTAATAGTAATAATCCTCTCCTCCAAATCTGACTCAGTCCTGGGACTAGAGACATGGCCCCTTTCCTTACCAGGACTGAACAGTATCAAGTTCTCTAGCCTTTCACAAGTGGGTGGGAGACAGTCAGGACAGGAATGAGATAGGTACAGGAGGCACCACCTGCTTGACATGCTCTTGGGTGTTTTCTGTTTTCTTATTGTTGTACACCACTGCATCAATCTTTCTTGTCTCCACAATTTCCGTGGTGCCGTTTGTTTGAGCTTAAAGTCTTGTTCCAAACACTGATTTGGAATAAAAAAAGACCATGAAAGGATTTTTCCCCCTTCATAATATGGAAAAAGTCCAAGAAAAAGTAATCATGGTGTGTTATAGAAAGGAAAACAGGGTAATCTAATGAGGAAAACCATAAATTCATTAACAAGTAGATGAGAGGTGATACCATTGATGATTATACGTGAGATGTATTTGGAATTTTTGAATATAAAATTCAGTAAATGATCTTTCTAAATAGTATTTATAAATGCAAAATTCAAATACAAACCTTGCATTAGGAAAGATGAATCTCTAGCTCATCTGTATTTATTCACTTGGTACCTTAAGCATTATTTCTCTCCTATTATTTTGTGATACCCCTGGTTTTAAACAGACAAGTGGACAGAGTCTGCAGTACTACTCATAGAGGATATGATTCATGCTGTCAGTGAAAAGACAGATGACGTAGAACGGTATGGAACCAGCATGCAAAAGACAAGGCAGGTAAAAAAAAATACTATTTTTATATTTAATTTAATAATTAATGAAGTAATCTTCTACCAGCCCAATCACATTTTTCCTCCCTCCTCTCCTCTGAGTCCACTCCCTTAACCCCTAACCTCGCCCACATCTAGTCCTCCTACTTTCTTTTTAGAAAATGACAGACAAGCATCTCATGTAAATCAGCCATCCATGGCACCAAGCTGCAATGAGACTAAGCACCTCCTCTTCTATTAAGACTAGACTAGGCAACCCAGTAGGAGAATCGGGTCCCAGAAAGCAGGCAACAAAGTCATAAACAGTCCCTGCTTCCACTTTTATGAGTCCCACAAGAAGACTAAGCTACAAAATTGTGACATGCGTAGAGGACTTAGGTTAGTCCCAGCCAAGCTCTCTGGTTGATGGTTCAGTCTCTGTGAGCCCCTACGAGTGCAAGTTCGTTGACTCTGTGGATTTTCTGTGGATTTTCTTGTGGTGTCCTTAGTCCCTCTTGCTACCACAATCCTTCCTTCCCTTTTCCGCAGGGTATCCCTGGGACTGCCTAATACTTAGCTTGGATCTCTGTATCTGTTCCCGTCGTGTACTCATCAGTTACTGGGTGGAGTCCCTCTCTGAGGACGATTAGACTAGGCAACAATCCGAGGACAGCAGAATGTCATTGGGAATCATTTCATTGACTTTATATTTCCAGTAGGTTTGATTTTACCCTATGTCTCTGGTCTGTCCAGCCTCTGGGTCCTGGTCCTTCAGGCAGTAACAGGGGTGGGCTCCTTCTCATGGTACAGTCTCTAAATGGACCAATCCCTGGTTGGTGACACCTATAGTTTCTGTGCCATCTTTATCCCAGCGTATCTTGAAGGCAGGGAAATTTGTCAGAAAGATTCTACCAAGAAATTCCTTCAGCTGATTAACACCTTCAATGAAGTGGTTGGATACAAAATAACTCAAAAGAAAAGAAAAACACAGTAGCCCTTCTATATGCAAATAATAAATGCTCTGAGAAAGAAACAACACCCTTCAAAATAGCCACAAGTAATAGAAAATAGCAATGTAAAATTAAAAAAAAAAACAGTTTACTCAAGTTTTCTTAAAGTCTTATGCATTGGTTGTAAGAGGCTCTGAAGTGATACTGAGCACCATTACATCCAGCATTCTAAAGGGAGCTCAAAATATAATTATCAAAACTATTGCTTGTTTGTTTTAATTATTATAATCAATTTAAAGTGTCCATTATTATCCTCAATTATATTTGAAAGTATTATTTTTCCAGTTCTTGATACTTTCTTGAACTATTTTTAGTTCCAGTACTTGATTTGTCTCCCTCCCACCACAAAATTAGTGGTTGCATTTATCTCTATTGTACTTTATATATTTATTGTTATTCTATAACAGGTTCCAGTAACAAAGGCTAAAGGTAAGCCACTAAAAGTATAATTGAAGCGCAGCTCAAACATAACATACTGATTTTTTTACTTATGTCTTTATGTTTGTTATTTGTTATGTATTTTTTTTTCTTTATTTTTTATTCTGTTAAAAGGCAATGCAAAGCATGAAATCTATGCTCTTAAGCATTTTTAGTATTTATTAAAGTATTCTTTTCTATAAGCATTCACTATACAACACACTGGTGAAACTTTATCATTCTTTATGATTGAAATTCTGTATCTGTTGAAAAGCAGCTCCTCATTTTCTTCTATGTTCACCTTCTAGTCAGTTCTGATCTGTTAGACTACTTTAGATTACTTATATAAATGGAATCATACAAAACATTTTCTGTGACTGCTTTATTCATAGGCATGTCATCAATGTACCTTCATGCCGAATATGTGAAAGAGTTAAAGTAATTTACATAGGGAAATTACATTAAATTATGTGCGTATACTCCCATGTGATAGATCAATATATTTCTCAAATATTTCACATTTTACTATCACTTGTTTGCTTTCCATGATACTACAAAGAATATAAGAACACAAACATCTCTTAGAGAAAAAAATAAAATGATACAAAAAGAAAAGGAAGACATGAAATTACACTTATTTACATATTGCATTATTCTCAGTGTAGAAGACCATGTAGACTCTACCATAAAGTCCTCAGATATGATAAAGGCTCTCAGCAAAGTAGAAGAAGACTATAAGATAAGCATAAAATCTATCAGGTTTTTCATATACCAACATGCTGAGGAAAAAAGTCAAGAAATAATCCAGTTCATGATAGACCCATAATTCCTTGAAATAAGAAAGAATTTAAAGAATAGAGGAGACAAGAAATGGCTTTATTGCCAAATGTTATATACAAAATTAATTTAAATGTCACCAAATATCAACAGCATTCACTGCAAAATTAGAAGATAGTCATAGAATTTACATGGGAGTATTAAAGACACCAAACAGCCAAAGAAGTCCTGAGCAAAAGAGTAATGTTGAAGACATCATGTTCTGACACCTGATTTCACATTATGTGACAGAATTATAGTAATGAACCAGTCTATCCCTGACACAAACAGGCATACATACCCACAATGGAATAGGGAGGGTTATAGTCTGGAAATGAAGCCACAGATCTTCTGCCAACCAGTTTTCCTGTAGTGCTTTTGTTAATTTGTTTGTTTATGCTGCAACTTGGATGAGTGTCTAAAATAGTTATAAGAATTATGTAAGATATTTAGAATTTTTAATACTTTTAGATGTTTGCTTTAAAATTGGAGCTTCCTACTGGCATTCAGTATGTTGTGATCATGCCCATCTCTTCTCTTACTCCTCTCACACATGCCCTTCCTACTCGTCCAGCTAGACATCTACTTCCACATATTAGAACTTGTGCAAGTTGGCACAGTTGCCGTGTCTTCACAGTCACAGTGACCATGTCCTATTCAGTAGGGAGCACTTGAGAGTACTCACTTGTATCTTCTGACTTTTATGATTATCTCACCTCTTCTGCCTCCAAATCAGTGATATACATATCTAATTTAGGACTCTGTACCCAGAAGTCTCTTATCCTCAATACTTAGATATGATATGAAACACTGCTCCTTGAACAATGCCTTCAGATAAAATAGGCTTCTCTGACTAAAACTAGGAGGTGCATTGGTCTATGTGTATAAACACACATATTTAGAAGGTAATTTAACTACTTATCTATTTAACAAAGCATCATAGGGCCATAGCCAAGAGGTTTTGACCATGTTTAGGTAACAGGCATGTGATGTCTCCTATACTATAGACTAGTGTCAGAGTCAATTGGAAAGTGGCTAGTTACCCCTGGAACACTATTATGCTAGTGAATATCTCTTACCTGGCAGAGATGGAGAATCATAGAGATGGATGGAGCTTCGACCAAAACAAAGGATAACAAAGAACATAAAGGAAACTACTACTTTATAAAGCTAACTAAACCCATCAGGGAGTGGAGGGACTGAATCTCAGGGGAGCCAAAATGAGTGGACAGATAATGATACTTTTAAAATTCATAGTTTATTTTTAATTTTCAAGTAATGTTTTATTTAGAAAGAACATTATTTTAACACCTGTGAGCTCTTGTAAGTATTTTTTTTTTTAGGTTTTGAGACTGTAATTACATCATTTCACCTTCCCTTTCTTCCATATGCTCTTCTACACAAACCTATCTAGCTCTTTCAATTCATAGCCACTTTTTCCTTCGTGATTCTCATATAGACAAACATACACATAGGACATATATAGTATTAAATGCACAAATACAACCTGCTCAGTCTGTTTATTGTTATTTGCATGCGTATGTTTACAAGGCTGAATTATTGTCATCAGAGAAAGCATCAATGAATCAAAACACAGTGTTGTGGACCCCAGTCCTGATGTATCCACAGCTCAACTCCTTTATATGAGGCTCAGGGATTATTGAGGAAGACAAAGTGGACACATTGGAAGAGCCAGAGGAACAGGATACTGGCTGTAAAAATGTATTCCCAAGAAATGTTAGAATTTAAATCAATAAAGTCTCACTAGCATGGCAGTCTAAATATGACCTGGTCAGGGACTTGTTCCCAAAACACGATAGTAATTGCCACTGTTCTCTATTGTCAACCAGAATTAGATGCAGTGACCCTGTTGGTGACAACAGCAGATATTTTGATACCAAGCTGGAACAGAGCTGGAAGCTTCCTCCCTACCTATCAGCACTGAAAGTGCCAGGCAAGCTAAGAGGGAAAAAGACATCAAAACTTTAACCCGAAAATGGACACTCTGTGCTATAATATTTAGAAATTTTACATATAGAAGATCATACTACCTATAAGAGATAATGATTTTGCTTCAAATTTCCAATTTATATGACTTTTTTGTTTTCATGTTCAATTACTCTGCCTATTATGTCTGATAGTATAATGAGTAGAAGTCATGAGAATTGGCATTCCAGCCATGTTCTTTCTTAGAGAAAGTCAGCTTCTGACAGATAAATAAACTGTTACCTGGTGATAGATTTCCATTTCTAAGCTTTAATATGGTGAGATACTTCCCTTATTCTGGTTTTGTTGGGTTTTCTTTCCCGTGGATGTATGTGCAATTGTCAGATTCATTTTTCTGAACCTATTCATGTTGTCATGTGATTAATTTACCCTGAATTCTCTTAACATGTTATGGCTCATTGATTCTTCAGCTGTAACTGTCTAGAGATAGGCACTTCTTGGTCATGCATTGTCATCTTAATATGTTGCTGAATTCAATTTGTTATTTTTTTTTTAAAAGACTATATCTATGTACATCAAGGTTATTTTTTTCTTCGCTTTTTTGTAACTTCATTTTTCTTTTACTTTGGTTACATGAAATGATATTAAAATGTTCTTTCTTTTCAGGTTTTTGAACTGTTTGTAAAGAATTTGCATGATTTCTTTTTGAATGATTAGTAGAAGTTACCAGTTAAACTCTTAGCTCCTGAACTTTTCTAGGATGAACATGTTTTAAATGATTATTTTAATTCCCAAACTAGGTTCAGTGTTTTCAGACATTTTTATTTCTTAGTGATTATTTGTTTTGCGGAATGAGGTGGTAGCAGGAATATATTCCTATAATTCAGGTTATTATTTTTAGCATAGAGTTAATTATCTCTTATTCTCTCATAAATTTCAGTGTAATGTACTTAATATCCTTTGGTTTCTGTTTAATTCCAATGAGTTTTATTTCTTTTTTCTTAGTTAATCTAACAAGGTTTTAGTCAATTTGACCTTTTTCAAAATATAACTGGTTTCACTGGTATTTTTCATTTTTTTCTATTCCTATATTCTTTTTTTTATATTTTCCTCTTGATTTTAGTTTCTTATAAAATAAGACTAAATGTTTACTTGAGCTTTACTCCATCTGTAATATACTGTTTTCTTTATGAATTTCCTTCATTATAGGTTTTACTATTAAAATGACACTAATGATATCATGCCTTAGCTGTGATTCATGACAGTTGAATATTCCTTCATGTTTATTTGTCTCATTAGCTATTCAGTAGTGTTTTATTTAATTTTTACATATTTGACAATTTTCCAATTTCATTCCCATTATCAGTTTCTATTTTTATCCCAGTATGCTTGGAAAAGATATGTAGCATGATTTTCATCTTAGTTAAGATTCCTTTTATAAATTGACCTATGCTCCAGAGAACTTCATATTTGATCTTGATGGTGACATATTCTGCAAATTCCTGTTAAGTTTGGTGAGATATATATATATATATCTCATATATATATATATATATGTCTGTTTTGTTATTGATGCTTGTCCAAATATCCTACTTATTTTTGAAATTGCATATACCTGTTTTTTAACATTTTCCCCACTTTGCCAGTATACTGAAACAGCTAAATGTTTTAATATACAACATATAAGGATAACTGTTACATTATCACAGCGAGTTTAGAAACTTACAGTTTGTCTTAAGGTCTTTATTGCTGTGAAGAGGCACCAAGACCATCCCAACCCTTAGAAAGGAAAACAATTAATTGTGTCAATTTATAGTTCCGACATTAGGTCCATTATTATCACGGCAGGTGCCTTGCAGGTAGGCATGGTGCTAGAGTAAAAGCTTAGAGATCCACATCCTAATCCACAGGCATCAGCAAGCAAACATCTACCACACTGGCATAAGATGAGCAATATGAGACCTCCAAGCCCTTCTCTACAGTAACGCATTTCCTCCATCAAGACCTTACCTTCTAATATTGTCACTTCCTATAGGGCAAGCATTTAAACACACGAGTCCCTAAAAGCCATACCTATTAAAACCATAAAATACTTAACATGATCCTATTTTCTTCTTTGACATTTTTTGACAGGAAGTATATTTTATTTGATACAAATATGGTTAACCATGATCTTTTAGTAATCACCTTTGCAGAATACCTTTTCTCTCTGAAACACAAATTATAGTTGTTATTAAATGAAAACTCAAAGTCAGATATTAGGGAAAAGGCTGAAATATTAAAGAGATGAAACAGACCACAGTCAATTCTCATCCAGCAAACTTCTAAAGGTAAAAGCTTTGAGTTTTTCAGCCTGGCTCCTCTTTGCTTCTACAGAATACCACACCTTCTGCCTGCTCCTCCTTAACTATCTTTTGCCTACAAATTTCACTTCTGCGTTCAACTCAGCATCATAATCCTAGAGTTAGGATTAAACGTGTGAGCTATTACTGTTTGATAGGTAGGTCTTGAACTCACAGAAACACAGAAAGATTTCTGTCTCTGGAGTCATGAGATTAAAGACATAGGTTACCACTCTGCCTTTCCCATGTAGTGATTAAAGACGTGAGTCACCATTCTCTGACATACCTGGCTTGACTGTGGGTGAATGTGTTCTTGGATATTCCAGACTGATTTTATTAAATATAAAATATATCATCACAGCTCTCAACTTTTAATGTATTTTAAAATCAAATTTGAGCTGCCCATGCATATTATATTTTCTTCCAAAACACCCATCAATTCTATATATTTTGTTAGTATTTTTACCTCAATAAATTAAATATTGGTAAAGATTTATCATTATCATTTTTCATTACTTTTTGAATACTCATTCCTTTCAAAATCCTCTGCATTTTGTTCCTTTATGCTGACATGATTTGATTCTTTCCTCATTTACTTTTGCATATGTTTCCTATTTTAATGGTTACCATCGGAATTATGTAACTATACCATAGTTATTCTACATATTCTAAACTAATAAATTCTAATTATGTAAACATACTCTATATGCTTATACAATTAATGTTAAAATTTGAGTTTTACACTTAATTTTATATTTTTGTCTCTAACTCTGTACCATAATTGAAAGAAGTTATATATAGCCATCATTTCTATTTAACTATGACCTGTTTTATCGTTATCATTTGTTTTTGGGGGGGGGACTTTATATTTTGTGTTGTATCTTGGTATTACTTTGTCGGTTCCAATCACTCTACATGCCCTTAGCATACTTTGGAAGGAAGCTCTACTAGTCATAAATTCTCTAAGATTTTGTTTGTTCACAAAGGTCTTTATTTATTCCACTTTTAACGTACGTTTTTTCTAGACATAGCATTCTTTGTAAGTGTTCTTTTCCTGCCCGTTTACTACGTTCTGCTACTCTCTTCCGGCGTATGAATTCTCTTTCGAGAAATATGATGGTTAGCGTAGGTGGTTCCTAAAGATGTGACAAGTCACTTTTCTTTTGTTACTTTAGAGTTGTTTAGTTTCCCTTGACTTCCAGCTGCTTAAATATGTGTTTAGGTTTGTGGGTCTCTCAGATGGAATGCTGTTGGTTCTTGACATTTTATATGAAATTGATTCCTAGTCTTTTTGCTAAGCTCATGTATTAAATTCTCAAATATATTTCTTTCTGTTTGACTTGGGAAAAATATGGCTATTATTTCTTTAAATAAGTTTTCTATGCTTTGGTCTAACTAATGATGTCTCATAAGCCCCGCTCACATTCTTTACTCTTCCCTTTTGTGGTTCTTTGATGTGAATGTTCTTTCTTTAAGGTTGCTGACTCTTCAGTTAATCTTTTATTTAAAAACTCACAGCACACCTTTACATTTCAATTATTAAATTTGTCCATTCTAATATTTTCTTTATATATCTTCTCCCTTGTCTGAAGCCAAGTGAGAGAGATCTCTTCTGGTGTTGATCTATGCCTTATGCCTTGGGGACTGGGGGAGCTGCCAATGGCAAAATGAGGATGTTTTCTGTCTCTGTGTGGCCATTCTCAGAAATGTTAAATGAATTCCTGTATTACAATGAGTTCTGAGAGGCTTTGTATTGGTCTCATTGATAATCTCCTCTTTATATTTCATCGTGTTTACTCTTTAAATAACAAAAGGGATCCTAGACTTTCCAGTTATATTAAAAATAACTATCACACGCTCTGCAAATTTAGCACATCTACCTCCTGTGCATTTTAGATTCAGCACAATTAGTTTTTGAATTTGCCATGTTATTTTATTTCCTCACTGTTTACATCTTATGGCTCCTTGTCCACATTAAGTAAATATCTTCTACTTTCAATAACATTCATGACATATTAAGTTTCTAACAGTATTCCTTGCTTCCTGTAATGAAACTATTTTAGAAGTGAAACTTCTTGTAATTGTGTTGAATACATTTTCTTGTATTAAATATTTTCATTTTGAGGGGTCTTTTTTTTTCTCTTTCTACTGTCTAACAAAAGCAACTTAAAGATGAAGCATTTATTTCAGCTTAGACTTCCACCCATCAGAGCAGAGGCGTCTCAGCAGTTGGAGCTTGAGGGAGTGGGTCCTATCGTCATCATAAGCAAGTGCAGAGAAGAATATTGCATGTTCTCAGTAAACTTTATCCTCTCTTATATGGTTCAAGATGATGCCATACACAGTGGGTGGATCTTACCACCTCAATTAATTTCATTAAGAAATTCACAGGTTTTCATAGAGGCCAAGATAACCTAGACAATTCTTCACAGAGATTCCCTTACTAGACGATTCTACACTGTCAAAGGTAATAGTTAATGCTAACATCACTGGGAATGTCTTCTGCTTTTTTTTTTTCTGTTGCTGTAATGAACACTCTAACCAAACACAACTTGGGGAAGAGAGGGTTTGTGACAGGTCACATCCTACAATAAACTCATAGCAGGAAATTGGAAGCAGGTACCAAGGCAGAAGGTACTTGCTACCTGGCTTCTAGCTCATGATAAACTAGCTTTCTTAGACACATCAAGCCAGAAAGTCCAGGAATTGCACCTACTACAGTTACCTACTACAGTTATCTCCACAAAAATCATCCACCAAAACAACCTTATACATACATGGCACAAGCCAATTTAACCTAAGATATCTATATGAGACTACGGCCAATCATCCTGTTTCCTTGCCCATTAAAAACTAACAAAGTATACTTTGCAGTCATTTTTTGATTCTGCTTCTCAAATAATTTGTTGAAAAATCTAGTTTTACATTTGTATTGCTTCTTGAAGAAGGCCAGTGAATGTTTCATCTGTCCAATGTAGCTAGTTAGGGGTATAGAGCAGGCTGGATATATATGATGATTCAAGCTTTATTTAGCTTTTTGTTCATAGAAGAGGTTAGAAGATTATTTTAATTTAATTTTTTACTATTTAATCAAATTTACCCTTTATTTAATTATGTTTTCTAATAAGAATAATTCCTGATTTATCCTTTGTTAGAGTTTAATGACCTTCAAGACAATATTTTACACATTTGTATTCTTCTATAGTGACAGTAAATATCTGTGATACACAACTGTAAGAGTGTCTTCTGTTTAATCTTGGGACTCTTTTTCTCCTACTGGATTGCCTCATCAGTTTTGATTTGAAGATTTGTGCCTATTTTTATTGAATCTTGTTATGCTGAGTTTGGTTATCCCTGGGAGCCTTTCTCTTTTCTCAATGGAAATGGAGGAGCACTAGATCCAGAGGAGAGGTGAGGAATGGGGAGGGTTGTAAGGAGTGGACGGAGGAAAATCTGCAGTCTGGATATATAGTGTAAGAGAAAAATGAATTTGAAGAGTGTCTTCTATGGTGATAATAACTGCCATACTTTGTGAATTTAACAATAATAACTATAATTTTGATCTTCATTGGAGAAAATAATTCATAAAACATAGTTAGTCCTTATGTAAATTTCTGGACCACAGTACATTTTGATCTTGTCTTTTGAAATGCAATGGATGACTTCCAGGTTTTTCCACATCAAGATATGATATCACCTGAGCTAATTCACAACCACTAGTAGAGAGGTCTCAATGTTAGGAAATCAAGATCATTCCAAAGCCATAAATTTTACAGCTTTTATAAAAATGCTCATAAACCCTTAATCCTAGTACTCAGGAAGCAGAAGCAGGCAGATCTCTGAGCTGAAGGTCAAACTCAAGCTAGTTCCAAGTTAGCCAGGACAAAAAAACCCTATAGTAGGCAAATCTGAATAGTCAAAGTGTGATTAGGTAATTGAATTGTAAGCTTTCTGTCTAAATCTGACTTTCATAAGAGATCTCTAGTTTTTAGCGTGTTTATTATTTTACCACTTAGCTACCATCAAAGCATTTTACTCCAAGACCCTAGAATAAAAAGATAAATATTATGCCACTTAAAACATTCTTAGCTTTAGTTAGAAAAACTAATAAAATGAGGAATGAGTGATTTTCAAACACTGAATCTCTCTTGAGAAAACACAGTATAGTCATTAATACATATTTTTAAAAATGATCAAGTGTATAAATAGAAAAATCCCAATTGGTGTATAAATGACTTCTTCACTCCATTTAACAGACCATGTATAAATAAACCTTTAGGTATGATTTTTTTTAATTGCAATTTTATTTCATAAAGAACAAAGTAAGGGTAACAGTCAAAGTATTCAACACTAATGTAGTCAGGGCACCAAATCATCTGAAAAGACATTGGCAACCAAGAAGGACCCTGGTCCGGTCTTCTTTTGGATTGGGCATTCTCTCTTTGAATTCTAAAAGAGATGGGACTATGGACAGCAGAATTACACAGATATTCAAGATGTAGTTATTACCGTAATTATAAAAATATTGCAATATTGTGATTGAAGTATTAGAATGCACTAATTGTCAATCCAAACGGTGCTTGTTCTCTGTGTTTTTATACATTGACTTTTCTTAATCACAGAACTCCTATTACCAATTTGCAAAAGACAGTCTTGATGTGAGAATGTCTTTCTGTATGCTGTGTGTACCAGTCTTTAAATAAAGGGCTGTTTTGGCCATGGCAGGCACCATAGAAGTAGGTGGGGAATCACAATAGTTAGGAGAAGGAGGGTGGAGTCAGATCAGATGGAACCAGCTGCTCAAAGAAGAAACATGTAAGGAACACAGGTGAATCACAGGCCACGTGGCAGGATAGATTAATGGAAATGGGTTAAGAGAAAGAACTAGCTAGTAATGTGCCTGAGCTATAGGACAAACAACATAAAGTTAATATAAGTGCTTGAGTCATTTCTGGGAGCCTGATCAGCTGCAGGCAGCTAAAGGGTCTGGCGGGGCAGGTCTGTGGGTGTGGACCTCTGGCTGCCCTGGACCAAGAAACCCTATTGCATTGCAATACAGTCTTATACCATACCTCACTCATAATGAAAATTTCCAATTTACTCATCTCATCGGGTACTTCTCTTGCTTATTCAAACTGCCTATAGTCAACAAATTTTCATTTTTTTCCCTGAAGCCCACATTTCTATGACCTCACAACATGAAGAGAACATTCTCTTTTCATGACCATATGGCTTTTTGTATGGGATTCAGAATTTCTGAACTTGACAATGAAGACAAGTCTAAAGACATTATATTTTATTAAGTGAAAATGTGACTCATTTAGTGCTACAACAGCTTTCAAAGCTGAACACAATCTGTGGGGTAGTGTTCGTCAGAGCAACTTGTACAGTAAGTTCTACCCAGACCAGTCATCTCCACCTGATTACTTCTTCTTAGTGAAATCTTGAGGAGTAAAAGAACTTGAACTTGCATGCTGCCTGGAATCTATTAGAGATATCATCGGCCGTTCTTTCTTCCTTATTTTAAATGTCCTTTAGGTTTTTTTTTTGTTGTTGTTCCATTGTATGTACTGTTCTTTTTGACTCAGTGATGGTTAAAAGCCATACATTGTGATACACGAAGCTAATTTCAGATCTTCGATATTTCTCAACTAAATTCAGATTGGTATGAGACATTGTTCTTCAGCTACCTCCTTACATTTGGATTATCTGTGTATTACCTTTCCCTGTGTTCCTGTTACATGTGTCTTTGTTGTTGTTTGAGACAATCTTTCTGTGTAGCCCTGGCTGTTTTAAAACTTGCTCTATAGACCAAGCTGGCCTTGAACTCCAAAACCTGCCTGCTTATAAGAAAATATTATATACTCTCAAAACAAATATATCGGTAAAGTAAAAAATTGGGAAAATTTGTGTTTGATTTTCTAGATCTTCAACAAGCAATCATACACAAAATACTGGAATTTGTGAAGTTTTGGTGATTTTATCAATAGCTTATGAATCACTATAGCATCAGGAACACTATTTCAACAGATTTCCATGATGGACATTGTCTTTATTTAAATAAAAATCTAACTAAAAACAAATAAATTAAAAAAGTGGCACATATTATTCTAGTCACCAGTACTTCAATATTACTGAGCAAATGAAAAGAAAGAACCACAGGGGAAAACATGGAAACATGAATCATGAAATATATAGCCAATACTTTTATTAACTAAAATAGTTCAGTAAGACACATAAATAAAAGCTTGATATTAGAACGGCATCATTTGCATCAATGATATATAAAAATTCTGATTTGGTCTTCAGAAAAATATTAGTGTAGAACTAGTTATCAAACCTCTACACATACGAAATCTACTCTAGGATGTGGTTCTTTAAATACTTTCTTTTTCTTCATACATACAAACACAATTTAACTTTTATATTTTTTGTGAGATTCACCTTCAAATATTCTAAACTCTAGATCTGCTCTGTGATGGAAATAGATGTCCTACTGGGAACATCATTGGAGTAAGTACATTTGACAAGCCTCTCCCTAACCCCTACCACCAGGACAATTACACTGAATTCAATAATGATCACCATTATAAACTCAGTACATGCATTCCCCTTTTGTTTTGGTAAGGTGGTAACTTTTGATCATATTTTTCACTTTGGCAAATCTGAGAACAAAATTTTGTCATAAAATTTAATCTCTTTGCATGCAGATTCTATAGTGAATTCTTATTGTGACTATGGAAACAGCATAAGTAATAAAATTATCTACCCTAGTAGGATGTAAGTACAGAACAGCTGATGAGAACTAACCAAACGTCCACAAGTAACAGAGTCAGTCCTGAAAAACAACTGTGAAGAAAAAATTTTAAACAAAGTGAGTTTAATTCAATCCTTTTAGTTTTAAATCAAATTTGTCTTTGCTTTTAGCAGTTTTACAACATTAATTGTAAATTTTGCTTTTTAAATGGCTCTATGATTTCACAGAAACTAGTGAAATATCGTCCCCTACTGGCCAAGTCAGATAAAATTTGTAGGTAAACCTGCAGTTTATTGTGAATTTAATGCAGACCTCAGTGCAGATACTAGATTCATTATTCCTTACATGTAGAATCAAATAGTTATTAATTATTTCAGACAACTTCTTTTTCAATTATCTGACATATCTTATTACTTAAACTATGAAGGAAAAGAAGAATACCATTTGAAGAATGACATCTGCCCATTAAAAATATATGGTAATCTGTAATTGAACATATAATGTAATATTCTCTGGATTTAAAATAAATGTTAATAGTTAGCAAAAATATTTCTGAAGGCCTACAGAAGTAAAAAGGTTTTTCCTCTTAAAATGTGAAAATGTATGTGAACTAGAGGTTTTCCTTCCAACAATGCCTGTCATAGAATATTTGTTATTCATTGAAAATTTTAATGTGAGGTTAAGATTGCATATTTTCTTTGTAGGATACCTAAGGTCAACATATGAATATTGAATTTATTTTGATACATTCTTAAGAAAGAAAATTAGCAAGGAGTGTGGCTCAATGTATAATACAAACACACAGACACACACACACACACACACACACACACACACACACACACACACACACACACACCTTAAACTTTTCCCAACAAATATATGTATTTACAAAACATTTCTATGCAAAGAATACACAAACTGCAAACCACAACCTCTGAATAGCTTGGGATCAGAAGGAACTTAGGAGAAACATCCATAGATTCCCGTAGGAAGAGAAAATAGAGAAGATCACCTTAGCAAATTGGGATCATAACAGATTGCAACCAAGAAGAGGTGGAAATAAATCATGAGAGTAGGAGGTGATTGAGTGAAAGGAGCAACAAAGAGGGAGAAAAAAAGAGATGGATATCTCAATAGAGGAAGTCAGTGTGGGATTGGAAAGAGACTGGGTGCTAGAGAAACTCCAAGAACTCACAGGATGTCCCTGGCTAGGTCTCCAACAATAGTGGAGGGGGTGCCTAAACAGAACTTCCCCTGTAATCAAATGAATAACCACCCTAAGTGTACATGCAACAAAGAATAGAGGAGGAGACAGAGATCAATAGCTGAGCACTTGGTCGAGCTCCTGGACCAGCTGAGAGCAGAGGAGGAGAGTCTGTATGAGTAAGGGGGTAGGGATTATGAGGAAAATTCCCACAGAGATGGCTAGCCAGCGCTCTGTGGAGCTCACTGAATCAAGGACAGACACTGGGGAACCATGGAGAAAAGGAGGTAGGCCCTCCGAAGGTAGGCAACGTCAATTGGCATGGACAGTATGAGGATCCTCGAGGAGTGAGATCAGACTGTGTTCTTGTGCATGGGCTGGCACCTTGGAGCCCATTCCCTGCAGAGGAACACCTAACCCAGTCTTGACGTTGGGATGAGTAAATCCGACTTGCCTGGAGTGGATGTGCCACACTGAGCTGACCCACCTGGGACTTCTTGCCCTTCTATGGGAGGCGATAGAGGATGGGTAGGGGAGGAGGCTGAAGGCTGACAGGGAGGGACTGAGAAGAGAAAATGGAGGGGGACAGGGGGACACAAGGATAAAAAGGACATTTTTATAAAAAAAAAATAAGATGAACATATCAAATAAATATTTGTTTAAATCAGTGTACATGAGATGTGGTATACCTGAAGGAAACATGTTAGAGGTGACCATTTAAAGTAGTATCTCAGGTTTTTGTTTCATTTCAAATAAAAATAGTTCTTACTTAAAAAAAAGAAAAAGCATTTTTACTCACTGTAACCTGTTCTGGATGTTGTTATTACATGATTTGAGAGTCTAAAATTATAGCTACTTACAGGGATTTTATATTGGTAACATATAAGTGATTATGTAATATAATTGGATCTGATTTTTAAATTAAATTTCAATACTTAACAAAGAAGCTATTTTTACCAAGGTTTTGGAGATTCATTTGTGAGAACGATCTCTGGTCTGATATATTGTTTAAACAAAATACTATAAAGTAAAAGGTAATGTCTTATTTCTAGTTCAAAACAACTTTGTGACGATTACCACATTTATGAGAATGACACTTACATAGAATGGGAAGCAAATATCTGAAAGTGGGTTTCATTTTATAAAATTTTATAAAAGAGTTTTTCTCACATAGCAGAATAAAAGTTTGGCTAATAGTATTTTTTTTTTTTAAATCTGGCATAATGTTGGTTTTGGATGGAAAAGGGAACAAATAGAAAATGAGTCCTATAGGAAGAGAGATTTTGAAGTTAAATTAACAGAATAATTGATAGATACATCAATGACAATCCAACATGTTTCTCTGTGTCTCATTTTCACTGTTGTTATAAATCCCACAGAGATCAATTGGGATGTGACCTGGGGAGACTAGAGTTCACTGTAGTGTATGCACATGTGCTGAGCCCATTAAACACAGCCTTCCTAACATGGTCCCTATTCCTCATGAACAGTCTCTGAGTAGTAAGTTTCTGTTTACTCTTTGATAAGAATAATCTTCATAGGTGAAAATGATAGGCTGTCGTTTTTGAGCATATGGGTTTTAGAGATGGACTTTTCAGGAATATAATAGAGAGTATTTCTACTGTGCTATTCTAATTAATGAAGATAGAATAGCTTGTGATTCACTTATAGGAAACTATTAAGAAAATCTGGAAAATGCTTGGAGTAAATTACAGATTCCTAATACAATGTGCTGCTGGCTGCAAGGATTACTTATTCAATTAATAACTGTTAAATAATGAATTCACTTTATAAACATAATTACAATATTATTTTCATTGTAGCTGTATTTGTGACTGTTTCCTTTCTACACCATGAAAATTGCATAGAAACTCTGAACCTCAAAACATGCTTCACTGCTTATTCTATGAACAAAAGAAATGGGAAATACATACTTGAATCAATGAGAATTTTAATGGTAAACCAAAATTGAACAGTCTCTTAGAATTCAAACAACAAAAGCTAGCCCTGTCATTTTAAGACATAAACCAAGCTTTATATGTCTACATATATTATAAGCATAATGAATTTCACTTTAATTATACATTAAGCAATTTAAAAATAAGATAAGTAGATGCATATTTTATAGGAATATAACTTCTCTTGTGTATGCAAAGTATCAACAAGATAAATCAGCCAGTAATGGTGTTTGCTATGAAACCTGAGAAATAGATTTGATCTCCAAAACCCACATGGTGGAAGAGAAAAGCTGATTCCCCAGCCTGGTTCTGTGTTCACTGTGCAAATATGAGGATGCACAAACAAGAAAATAACAAAATAGAAATAAAATATACAAATCAACTATTAACTATGTATGGCTTATCACAGACACTGTATAGCAATGCTTCTCAGCCTTCCTAATGTTACAACACATTAATAATACAGCCTTTGTATTGTGGTGATCCTCCCACACTACAACATCATTTTGCTGCTATTTATAACTGTAATTTTGCTGCTTTTATGAATTGTAATCTGAATATTTGATATGCAGAATAGCTGATATGTGACCCAAAGGGTTCGTGACTCACAGTTGAGAACCACTGGTCTATGTACTAATTTTGTGTTATTGTGTATAATAAGAGCACTGACTAACTACTTACCATTATATGACATAAACTATTTTGTTACAATGAGGTTTCTGGTCCCATCCAGCCAGAGGTCCAGGCCCACAGATCTGCTTTCCCAGAGCACCTAGCCACCCGCCACTGTTTAGACCCCCCAAAATAACTAAGACACTTATATACTTCATACTGTTAGGCCTATGGCTCAGGCACATTGCTAGATAACTCTTGCAACTTAATTCAACCCATTTTCGTTAATCTGTCTGCCACGTGGTCCGTGGCTCACCTGTGTTCCTTACATGTTGCTCCTTTGGGTGTCTGGCTCAATCTGTGTCTGACTCCACCCTCCTCATAACTATGTGCTCGTGTCTCTGGCTACAGTGTTTGCCAAGGATCAAAACAGCTTCTTTATTTAAAGATTGATATTCACAGCATACAGAAAGACATTCCTACATCACTATTTGACTAGTCGTTAAACACATCAACTCCAGAATGCATTTCCCACTAAAATATGTGAGCTAGCAATGACTACTACCTTGTTATTTCAATTTCATGGAAAACTAGGTTTTAATATAAAACCAAAGGTTAAAAAAAAAGAAAAATGAAGTCACAGCTTATGAAGAGCATCTCATTCCAGTGTTAAATTTTTGGCAAAGGGTTATTAAAAATAAGTTAATTAACAGTGAATTTCATCAAGTTAAAAAAAAAGAGAGAGAGACTATCAATCTTTTGTGACTTAGTGAAACTATAATTCTGCTTCCAGTAAAATGACCTGTGCATAAAAGTTTTGATTTTTATTCCTAATCAACCATAAAATATGATACAAGTTGATTTTTTAAATGCTATTGTATTTTTCTCTCCTATGGATTTGCAATATGATCACATTAGAAGCCTAAAGGGAATTCTAACTACAGGAACATCTTTCTTTATAAAAGGCACACTTACATCTAGTATACCTAATGCCTTATACTAAATGTAATTTTTTTCAGGAAAGTGAAGTGTATAAATCAATATGGAAACACTAAATAAACTATTACTACCAATGTGCTGTAATGTTGCCCATAAATGGATTTATTATATTTGAAAAAAATCTTATATGTATATACTACTGTTAGGTAACCTTATTTATACGATTCAGTAGAAAGAATAGGGTATCATTGCAATAACTTTACTTCCAATATACTATATAAAGTATTACTATTTATTGAAGGATATTTTAACATTCACAGGGTATCAATAGTCAGAGCTGTTGATTGATTATCTAATACATGGGCTATTCTATACAAACACACTTCTCTTTGTCCTCAGACATTGACCAAAGAAAAACCTTTACCTAAGTAAGTATTTATTACATAGAAGTTCAAGGGAGAACATTACAATTTATCAGAGCTAATTGTCACCTTTAGGAACAGAAATCCCACAGCCTTCTCTTCCCTAGTGGTGCCAATACAAGCTCATCAACTGTTCCAGTTTCATATATCAATCAGTGAAGAATGTTTTGTGGTTTCCATTTATATTTGTTCTTCTCTCTTCCCCCTGTGACATCTCCATAGCACCTAGCTTTTCATTCTGGTAAAGGACATGCCTCCCCTGGACAGACCTATGAAAAAATCAGTTCCTACTCTTTGCCCCATATTCCAATATCTTACATCACAACTCTTGTTTGCGATACATCAATCTCTAATAATTTTCATTTGTTCATTTGTCAGGTATTTCCTCATCCATTACTGGTCTTTTCCATTTGAACATAAATTCTTCACTATAGACCAGGATACTGCCATGATCTTTGGCCAATAATAGCTATTTAATAAATGAGAGAAGAAAATGCCTCACTGTATTTAACACAGTTGAGTATATACTTGTAAATACATTGGTGCTATTTGTGAATAAATATATCAATAAGACGTGTGTGCCAAATAGAAATGGGGTTCGTAGTAAACAGACTTTTTGTTATATGTGGCAAAATTGGCCACTGTAAAATAGCAATAATGTCTTGACCTTAAAAATATAAATTATTCCTCCAGAACTGATACTGCCTGTTGACCTTTATGAAGAGTATATTTTGTAAAACTACATATGATAACAATAAACAAGATGAGAGATGATCATAAGACAAACCAGTGTCAGGCTGTTTTCAGCAGTGGTGCCCGAGTTAATTACATAACTCCACATGTAGTTCAACTGTAGCCTTGGGGAAAAATGGTGTCTCAAATTGATATTTGCAATATGGAACAACACGGGTAGCTTCTCCCTGCTGCTTAAAAATACGTGCCTGAGCCGACCTCTGAGGAAAGAGAGGATACTCATTTGTTTCCATGACGGTATTACAGAAAGGAATTTAAACAGATTCAATTTTTTTAAAAAATATGTTTTTCTATATTCATTCTTTACTTTAAAGCTGTATGCTGTGATTAAAAGTACAGATCTAGTCTGAAACCCCAAGTATCAGTGAGCAATTCTGTTTTTAAAAATAAAATGGAAATCTCTAGAGGCATTTGACCTCTGTTCTTTGTGAATGTGCACACACAGATACTCCCTCACATGAATACACAAACAAATGAAGATAGAATATGGGAAATAATATTTTAGTTACAGTAAAATATTAAATGATAAAAAATTGTCCTCCTTACCCATAAGTATATTATGCCATTACGAGCTTATGTGAATACTATGTATTTTCCTGTTGAACCCAGTGCATAAGTTGACCTTAAGTTTTTATATAAAAATGATGATAAACAATGTTGAAAAGTTCAGTCTCACACACTCATTACCATTATATTTCAATTTCCTCCATACTATCAATACATAAATATTAACTAGTCCAGAATATTCAAGATATATTAGGCCAAACTTTCACATTCTTTAATGTTAATCTCTTTACCTTTTCTGAAGTGTATAATTTAGCATTTAAAAATGTAGCTTATACAAAAAGAGAGATTTGAGCGATACATTGGCCTATAGCCCTCAAAGTCACCAGTGTTCTAAAATAGAACATGATGAACAGTATTCAGAAAGCAATTCTCATGTTTGTGTCCCTGAGAACTGACTTGCATGTGTGTGAAACAAAGTCATTTCTCAAAGTCTGAGAAATATTCAGTTTCCATGAATGTGAAAGAAAATTTCACCACAGTAGAAAGATTCTTACATATCCCATATTCACAGTTAAAAATGAAAATTCCAACTGAGTCCAGACTTGGAACTTTTAGGAAATTATCAGATTTAGGGTTTACTAATGTTCTTTCTTGATCTGCTTTTTTGACAGATAAGCAAATGGAATAAAGGAAATTTACCTTGAATGTGAGCTGGGGATGTGAAAAAATAGCAGATTAAAAGAGCAACCATTAGATTACACATTAAGTGTATCTGCTTCTAAGTGGGGATTCTACTGGCTGCTATTGTTTCTTGTACACATAATACTTAAGATTATTAAATTGTAACAACAGACCTCTCCAGAGAATAGTGAGTCTCAGAGGACAAATAGACCTTCTACTTGAGACCTCAGACTGGTTTTAACACCATTGATGTATCTTGTTCCAAAACCTTCAACTTCTTGAATGGAGAGAGTATCATATGCATTTCCCAGCCCTATGTAGGATGTGGACCTAATCAAGCCACTAAACACAATAAGTCACCTTTTATAATGATAAATGTTTATGGGTTCTGTCCCTCTGATGTACACAAAATGACAAAATAATGAAGGCTTTTCTTGTTTCATTGTAGATCTACCTCCTTCAGACTAACTAATGATGTTAGATGCAAAATAGTTTTTATTATTTTTATTTCCATGGTCCATGTATAATTTTCGCTTTCATTTTTGCCAAATGTGTTAGAATAATTTTCTCTTTAAAAAAAAATTGCTTCTTTGGGTTTTGGATTTCAGAAAATGCAATGCCTTTTAAATGTCTAAAAGCTGAGAAAACTAACTT
This sequence comes from Phyllotis vaccarum, assembly GCA_033318265.1. Taxonomy (NCBI): domain Eukaryota; kingdom Metazoa; phylum Chordata; class Mammalia; order Rodentia; family Cricetidae; genus Phyllotis; species Phyllotis vaccarum. The sequence continues at coordinate 47,925,444 of JARWLC010000012.1, read as the reverse complement.
TAAAAAGTCATCTGTGTGTTTGAAATCAATGTCGATAAACTTCTTTCTAATTTTTAGCATCAATTCTAGAGTTTACACTCAATTCCTTATTGATTCATATTTCAACTTTATTTTTTTAAAAAAAAAAAAAAACTACTACCTTGTACCTTGTTTCCTTGACAACAAGTGAGTAGCAGTAATTGAAGAGATGGAAAGTAGGTTTCTGGTTTCTTTTCTTTTTTTAAGCTAACAAAATGGGTGAGATTTGAAATGTAGAAGAATCCTATATGAAAGGTACAGCATTTAAAATGTTATCTATTAATGATAAAGCATATTGTGTATGCTATTATAACATTATAGTAGAAAAGCTCAACATTGGTAGTTTTTTCAAAAAGCAAGACATGCAAATGACAATAATTTCAGAAAGATCTGTTGATAAATGATGTTTTTATGCTCCAGTTTTTGAAAGGGAAATTGAACAGTCTAAGTAGTTCTCAAATGCAGGAAGTTCATGCACTAATGACCTTTACACCTCAGCAGGCATTCTCTCTTTCTCTCATGTAGTTCTTTCTTTACTCATTTCTGCTGTATAAATGACTTTTCTGCTAGGTATTTGAATTAGGTCAAGGTGAATACAATCTCCTAAATGTATAATACAATACTGATCAAATAAGTATAAACAGAATAACACCAAATATGTAGTAAGTGTCATCAGAGAGAGTCGTGTTATTCTATGAGTTGCTGCAATTCACGTGACTGTTTCATGACTTGACTGAGGTGATGGGGAATGAAGAAATGACAGATTAATATGCACATATGCTAAAGTTGTATGGGCTGTGTGCACTGATGGAGAAACACTAGCAAAAGCCCAGAAACTCAATGCATTTAGTATATACAGCACATGAAGGCAGTTTTTAACCAATTTTGAATGGCTTGGGAATCCTCTGTAGGAAAGCAGTCTCTGGTGTAGACATTCTAGAAGATGAGCTATTTTTGACTTCCTGCACAAGTTGACAACATTCATACTCTGACCAGTGGAAGTTATTGTGGTTCCTAAGGGTGTTAGGCATAGGAGTCCTTGATGTCATGCTCAGGCCAATAGCAAATATTCACTCGGACTTCATCTTTTCTCCATAAAGAGTAGTCAGCAGAGATTGGCAACTCCACTGAGAAAATGGAAGAGGATTTCTTCAGAATCCTAGGAACCAAGTGTGGGAAGATAAATCTTTGGAAGAACTGACTAGAACAAGGGCAAATCAGAGCAGCACAGCCAGACTGAGAATCTGATGCTGGAGGCAAAGGATTACAAGGAAGAGGAATCCACAGGATGGAGTTATATCAAAAGAAAAATCAACACGATAAGCTGTTTTTAATCATGTATAATTAAGTTGCCTAGAGAAAATTTTGAGCATTATATTCAGTACCAATGTATCCCAGAGGCAGAACAGCCTTAGTCTTTTTATGTTTTATGACAAAACCCATTTATATCTTTGAAAATACATATTTTAAAAATAAATCAAAATTTAATCCCATGAGTTGCAGCTTCATCTTCACTGTTTCAAAGATATTAATTTAGTAATATACAGGATGTTCCTTTTCAAAGTCTCTCACACACAAACTGAACTATGCACTCATGCCATCGAGTGCCTGCCCCTCAGTTATTCTGTCCCAGTGGATGTTACCATGCGATTATATTTCTAGTTTAGCCAACTAGGAAATGAAGATGGTGTGGTATTATCACATTAATTTCTTTAACCCATCTTATCTTTTTAAAATATTAAATAGTAAAATAGAATGTTAGCAAATGATAAAATACCACCTTGCCATCTTCTCTGATGAATTTTGTCTTGAACTAGAGGTATGCTCATCCCCCTTTATCTCTATCCAATTGACTTGGACTGGTCTAAGTCCTGTCCCAGAGTGTCGGGGCCAGATGGAATGAATACTGATTTTTTCCAGTAACTTCACGTCTGTCTGTACATGTTCTAAGTCCATTTTGGTGGAGGTACTAGCAAGTAGCACTTTCTCTTAGCGTCCCGGCTAGAGAGCAAAAGCAAATCCCAGTTTCATCCGCATAACCATCCCTTATCTATCTCTGACCCTCTCAACCATATTTTACAATCAGCTCACTCTCAATACTCTGCACCTTTGTTCTCTCTTGCTACATCCCAGGACAGCAGTAAGATGGACTTTTGTTTTGGTAATATTTCTTTTTGATTTGTCTTCGTTACTTATAATTTCAGCATCACAGCTATATCAAGTGGAGGACAGGACCAATTAAATCTGCTCTGCAGGGGAACTCTCATGTTGCAATCAGACCTTTGCCTCTGAAGGCAACAGACTTGCTTCTGCTGTTACACAGTAGGGTTGCTATGGATAACAATGGTGCACTGTGTACCTCAAAAATCTGGAATGGAGGAAGTGGCAGAGGGATGAGATGAGGAAAGTCTGATCAATAGATACCAAATTACATGAGGTAAGAGCAGGAAGTACTCTTGTGTGATTCCTCAGCAAGGTAACCTGGATGATCAAAATGAACCTTACATGTCAAAGAGCAAGCAGTAGATATACTGAAAATTAAACATTTTACCAAAAAGAACTGATAAATGAGTCTAGCCTCAAGGCACAGGTTTGTAAGGCAGAGGACTGTAAATTCAAGGTCAGTGTTTGCTACAGGATGAATTCACAGCTACTCTGAGGGACATGGCAGGTCATTACATATGACAATAATATAAAAATATATTCCTATGATATTTATGCTTCACACAGAATTTATAAAATGCATTTCAATCTGTAGCTTCAGAAGCTGGAACTAGGGGAGCACATTAATTTGCAAAGTTTCCTTCTCTATGCACCTACATTTTCAATCACAAACTTGGCTGAAAAGAGAGCTTTGTTATCATATTATGTCCAGGAGCTAATATTTTAGGTTCTTAAAATAGCTCATTATCATTAATACATTAATAAACCCAGAGAAGATAAATCTAATGTTAGGTGTTTTATTTGCAGAACTTCTGTCTATAAGTTTCCAGTCATCATTTTATTCTTTATAACATCCTAAAGACCCCCCCATATATTTTACAAGAATGAGTGAGGAAGGGAAGACGAGATAAAGCACATGTCAGCTGTCACCAGATCGGACCTCCACCATCCAGTCAGTCAAATAACGCTCCAGAACTTAGAGAGAATATCAGTACTTATGAACAAATCTTTCAGGATAAATCATTCTTAGGGAACTTTTGAAAACACGTACTCCAACTCTAGATAGAAAGACACTGTCTTGTCAACATAAGAGAATGCCAGATGGAAAATGAATGAAAATTCTACAGAGAACAGACCCAAATGAAAAAAGTCTTTTTTTTCCTTGGAAAAAATAGGACTCACCTTGTAACTCCCTGATCTTCTTTCCTTATAACTTTACAACAACGTCTCTGACCTAAAAATACAGGTGATTTCTTCTCTTTTTTAGTGTATTTTTGCTTCTAAATATAAATATAAATATTTTATAATCGTGAATACAACATATACTGCTGAATGCAGTGAGTAAGGATACTGACTTCAGTCATGATTTAGTTTGAAGAAATACTACCAGTGGCAACTGGAATTCCTGCTTCTTTCTTAGGTTTTATATTGTGAATGAATACAACTGTTATTCTATATTGTAGGTATGATGTAGAAATACCATGTGTTACAAAGATAGATTGCATCAGCAGTCATGGCCTGTAGTTATATGCTAAATCGTGTTTTGATTTATTGTTTTTCTAAGACTATTCTCCTCATTAGGATTCTTAGGAGATAAAGCTAATATTTGGCTTTTCCAAGAGCTGGGTAAACACTTCCATTGATAAAGTACCTGATACAGCATTAAAAACCCAATTTCACAGAAATCCATGTAAAAAGCTGAGCACATAACATATATCTATAATCTAAGCTCTCTGGGCATGAACACAGGAGATACCCTGCAGCCTATAGACCAGAGTCTAGCAAAATCAGTGAACTTCAGGTTCATTGAAATCTATCACAAAAAAAGGTGGGTTTGTTTTGTTGGGGCCATTGATAGCTGGGCAAGAAGCCTACCTTAATAGTGGTTTGTTTCCCCGGTGAGACTACCTTGGGGAATTTATTTATTTATTTATTTTCATTTAAAAGTGATTGGAGCTAGCATCTGGGTTAGGGACTGGTCCCTGTAAATCACAAAGATATCAGAAGAAAGATCACAGATCCAAATCATCATGGTCATATTAGTTAAAGAAAGCAATTGATTAAAGTAAGCTTCTTCATTCATATTCATGGAGTGACTCCCCCTAAGGCAGGGTTTGAGAAATGAGTACATCATAACTATTTTGTCCTAATGACACCCTGATACAAAGATATGCTTGCAAGGTGGGCCTAACAAGATAGTTATGACAACAGGTAGGCATAACAAAGTAGTCATTGGTAGTCATATAATCTTCAGAAACAAAGGTAGGGTTGCAAGATTGTTCAAAACATCTTTTAAAAACAAAAACATGATTACCATTCTTAAACGCGAGTATAGGTTACAGGTGGGGCATAGCCCAGTCTTGAGAAACAGAGATTTAACCATAAACAGGAAGGACCCTACTTTGCCTTTATGACAAGATGGCTTTTAAACCTAAAATGGAGGCAGGCTGGTTCCTCACTCACATGTCCACTTCTCAAACTTCATCTTTGGAGGTTCGTCGTTTCTCAATGTTATGTGGGATTTTATGTGCGGTTTTAATCTTTCAGGACTTTTGTGTTTATATTATGGCTTCCAGTTTTTGTTTTTATGGGATTTCATGTGTGCCCAAACCTGTGTATCTCTGCAACCATATGTATTTCTTTGACACTTTTTCTTGTTTGTTTAGTCCTCTATTTATTTATTTATTTGAGATAGCGCTTTCTACATAGCCCTATCTTGGAACTCACTATTTTGATCAGATCACCTACCGCTGCCTCAAAGTACTGGGATTAAAGGTTCATGTCTGTTCATTTGCTAAGGAGTGACAGAAAGGGAAGTGGAAAGAACTGGGATGAGATGGGAAGGAGAACTATAATCAGAATATATTTTGTAAAAAATAAAAATCAATTTCTAATAGAAGAAAATAATTTTAAAGTAAAAAAAGCACAAATGGATAGTGATCAAGGAAAGATACCCAGTGTCAACTCAGTCTCTCTCTCTCTCTTTCTCTCCTCTCTCTCTTTCTCTCTCTCCCTCTCTCCCTCTCTCTCTCTCTCTCTCTCTCTCTCTCTCTCTCTCTCTCTCTCTCTCTCACACACACACACACACACACACAGAGAGAGAGAGGAGTGTGAACATAACCTTGACTTTTCTATTGAGTCACTATTCTTATTAACATATCAATTAAGAAAAGATTATTTACATGAGAGCTTCAAAGGCAATAATCATCACAGAGGAAAACAAAGTCCAAAGTCCGTACTGCCAGGAATTTCCTTTTGTTTTTCTTTATACATAGCAATCAATACTAATAAGGACTGAGCAGTATTCAGAATGCAGGCAAACTCTAGGGCCCAGGAGCTGTTTTGTAAATAAAATTTTATTGAAAACAAATGATTCTATTCACTTGCTATGTCTACTCAGAAGTTATACTAGCAGGTCTGAGCTGATGTAATAGAAACCAAATGACCCACAAACACTGAACACACACTCTCCTTGACTTACAGTATGGTTACATCTGAATAGTTCCATCACAAAATCAAAGCATTACAAGCTGACAAGTTACTTAATGTACCTAACCTTCTGAACAGCATCGATTAGCTTAGCTTTCTTTACATGTGCTCAGAGCAAGCCCATCAGTCTACTGTTACAAAGTACTGTCTTATATGACAATGTTGGGCATCTTAGGCAAGGTTTGGGATACTATGCCAAAAATGAAAAACTAGAATGATTCTATAGGCTTAGGAGACAAAGAGAAGTGTTTCGTAGATGATCAGGTAAGAAAAACAACAAAAAATACAATAATAATATATATATATGTATATATATATTATAGACATATATATATCATTAAGCTTGAGGCCCAGAAATATTTACCATCCAATCATTCACAGAAAGTCTCCAAAGTATGAGTTAGATATTTATCTTTTTATGTAAACTTTATGATCATGTTTCTGACGCTTTCTTCATCATAAAAAACAATCAGTTAATGGCTATGTTAAAAGGTGAACTAAAAACAATTAAAATTTGATCTAGGAACAGAGTTTGTTCCCTCCATTACATGTCAGGCCTTATTATGGACAGAGCATAACTCACCTTTGCTGATTTGGTAACTACTCTGACTGTGAATATTAACTTCCTTAGCTTAATCTCATGAATTTTAAGATTCAATCAAAAATAATTACACAAAAAATTAAATAACTGTGACCTTTTCTTCCTTATATTTTTCACTTGCTCATTCATCTTCCATTTTTGGAAAAAAATATGTGATTCTTTCTCATATAACACTTATTATTTTTCCAAAATCTATTGATTTTGCTAGCAGGGCTCTATCTATCATTGATTCTTTACTAAGGCTTTCCAATATGCAATATGCATTTCACATTTTATAGTGGATCTTTCTCATGTGGTTTCCTAACGGAAAGCTTCCAATTCATAAGTTCCTCCCCAAAGGATAAATATGAAAATAAAAGATGTTTTTCAACTGTATGAAAGCAAGAGAACTAACACAGGTGTAGTAGGATGATGTTGTTACATTGTAAATAATTATCCCACCTACTGGTTTAATAAAAATGCTGATGGGCCAAAGGCAGACAGGAAGTGTGGGCAGGGCTAACAGACTAAGAAAACTCTGGGAACAGAAAGAACAGAGCAGAGATGTCACAGAGTTGCCAGATAAGGCAGAAGAAGCAGAGGACAACCATGCTGCTCTGAGAAATGGTACCGAGCTGCATGGCTGAACAGGATATAAACCATGGGTTACTTTAAGGGTAAAGAATTAGCAAGTTATATGCCTGGGCCTTAGGCCGATCAGCATAATTAATGTAAATGTCTGTGTGTCTCTGTGGGACTGCTGGACTGTGGGGTCTGCAGGTCTGAGCCATGAGGCTAGGCTGGAAAGTCTGGGTCAGAAACCTCATACAACACACAGGTGAGCAAAGCACAGAGCATCAGTGTTGAGAGTCTTGGACTCTCCTACAGAAGTGTTGACCCACGTCCAAGTGGAGGTTCCACTACTGATAATGAATGAATGGTCAATGAATTGAAACATAGTTTGCTGACAGTACAGACTTTTATTAGGGGGAAAACAGGCAGAGGGATCTCTGTAAGAACTGGTGGTCATAAGCAGAGATTGTTACAGGCAGAAAAGGAAGAGAAGAGGTTGAAAGTTTTCCCTTTTTGGCTTCTGGTTGGAGATTCCTCGGGATAACCCATGATTAATTAGTTAAAGAATGTCTAGTGGTCAGTAAACACCTTTCATAGCTGGGATAATTTAGGATCCACTGGACAGGGAAGACAAAAATATAGAGATCAAGTCCAAATTTAGTTATGGCAATTGTCCCATTTTAATCAAAAAGGGGGCGTCTATAAAAAGCCATGGCCCCTGGCTAACACCAATAAGTCCAGGATTCAACTGTAAAATCCTTGTACTTCTTAAGTCTAACATGACAAACACCAGAATTTGTGTAGTCTGTAGACTTTTCCTCTGTATTCTGGAGTTTTTCTATCACACTAAAACAAAAGAATAATCCTACTTTTAACATCTCATAGGATTCAAAGGATAGTCCAGCAATATAAGCAACTGCTGACTGATGCTGGAGTGAAAGAAAGCAGTTAAAGTACACTCCAGTAGCTCTTATGCAAGTATTTAAATGCAATCATGGTTGACCAGCATTTGAGATTTGTTCATTCTCTGTTATCAAAACCTTTGTTCAGACCAACTATTCTGTTTATTTTGACCTCTTCTGGTAGGATTAAAGCCACATAGCCCTCGCTGTACTTCACTTTAAATCCATTATAGATGCAAGCACTCAAATCCACAGTAAAGCTATGCTTGTATTCTAATTTGAAACTAAAAGATAACCTTGACATTTTATGAAGTCAATTTCATTCATTAGGCAAATTGCCACATTTGAGAATAAGCAAATTAAGCATTTTCATCTGTCTTTGGCTTCTGTGAGTAGTGTAATCATCATGGATTGTGTCATGGATCAGATTCAAAGCCATGTAATTGTATGTCAGTGGGCGATACTGCACTGAGCATTCTCCTGGGGTTCTTTCCAAGCCCACCTTCAGCTTCACGCTCTCTTTGGACATACCATGACTTCTAATATACAATAAGGATCATTTGGAAGCATTGTTCTTTCAAGCCTCTTAGGCCATATCCAATTTGGACGATCTTGCTGTCCCCATCTTAAACTGAAGTAATAATAATACACAGCAAAAGTAATGAATAGTTGCCTATTGTTTGTGAGAATTGTGTGGCAAGGGAACACTCTGCATGTGGACCCCTTCCAGGAAACTCAAATTTGTATTATTAATCCTTGTTGTAAATTGCTACCATCTATGGAAATTGCTACAGTGCAAACTGCAGAAATATATTTCCTTTGTTGAAAACCTAATAGATTCATTTAGAGCTTTCTTTTGTTAATCCACCAAATCACAGCTACTAAATATTACATGTTATAGCCATAGATATAGTCATTATTAGCATGACAATTATTATGGGGATTTTTTCAACTCACATTTACATATATTTTCCCTTTAATATAATATGACCTGTACTTCAGGAAATTTTATTGCAATGGAATTTAAAGTTTATCTTTAAATGCAAATTATTTTAAGAAAGCAGTATAATAATCTATCTTCACAATATAAGAAAATGTATATTTGTCTAAACACATATGCGTATATTTTTGTGTTCTTATAAATGAAAAGGCAGGAGCATTTAGAAAATATGTTCTTCATAATTACCCTGACACATTATTTCTATCTCTTTCCCTAAAACAAACTGAATAAACTTTTTGTAATTAGTTTGAGTTGATATATCAATAAAACAAAAAACCACTCCTCTGTTTTACCATTATTGTTTGCTTTTTAATGATTATAAAGACACTTCATATTAATTAAAGATATGATTTTATACTCAGTATGCTGAGAATTACATGCATCTTACTCCATATGACACTCATAAGAAGTAACTGACTTTATTTTTCTCATTTTTGAAAAATTTTAAATAAAAGGGCTTGTTCTGAAATTTCATCCAAATTGTAAACGAAGCTTTGGCTGCATTCTCTTGAACCCAGATCCTTAGGATCAATCTCTGGATCTTCAGTCCTAAGCTGCTACCTTATACCACAAAACTAGATTTTTTTTCTCTTTCCTATTTCACTGATCCTTGAAGGCCTACTTATGTTAAATAATAAAAATTTCAACCATCAAAATTTTTCCTCCAAGGATGTATAACCCCTTAAGCTCTATTATTTCTTGGAAGGATGCACAAGAGATAGTTTCTATTTCACTATTTAGTATGAATCTTATAGTTGCCAATTAAAAAATCATCAGAGTTCAGAACTGATGCTGTCAGACTTTATTGGTATATACCTTACTGGATGTCAGTGTCATCCCTTATAGCATACTTTTGGTAAGCATGCTCTTATGCACCAATATGCGCAGGAAGTATAAATCTGTATATGTTTTTCCTCCAAAGAAATATGTTGACATTTTATTACTTATCTTGCAAAAATAAACAAGGTTAGGGTGTAAAGTGCACATCTTTTATATGCAAACCAAATGATATCGCTTAAGAGTGAGATGTCACATGGAAGACATCTATTCTCCTTAATGTATTCTGCTCTTCATAACTTTTTTTTCCAGAAATCACATCATGATTTTCATGTCCAATTTGTGACTCTCTTATGAAAATATACCTTAAGTCTCTTGAAGTCCTTGCAAACTTCTAGATCGAATTTTTAAAGTAACTTTTTTACTTGCAAATTAGAATACAAAATGCTTAGACTTAGATGGAGGTAAAGGAAAATTCCTATTACAGCATCTGCAAATTGCCAGTGAAAGTCACTTATAACTTATCCTGCAGTGCTTTTGAGAAACTTCGCTTGTTTTCTTCAAAGAAGAAAATGCTTCACGAAAGGCCTAATAACACATTTAAATTACTGAGGATAATTTGAAAATTTAAGTTTTAGGGAATTTAGATGATTACTAGAATCCCAGCAAGTAGCATAATGGACATAATTTTTATAACAATTGAGAATTACTCTGCACATGATACACTCATATAGATTTGAACCTCACATTTAAAAACTATACTTAACCCCAGTCACAAGTGAAAATGATTTTTTTAGGCAAAATGTAATTAGCTTGAGAAAAATTATGGGCTGCCCATACTGTCCTACTTTTAATTAAATGGAATATACTCATTTAAGATATAAAATCATATAATCCTTAAATAGTTTCATAATTTTACAAAAGTAATTCTGAAACCTATCAACACAGATACTTAATCCATGTTACATAAATGTATACACTTATTATTTTCTCTTAGTCAGTAATGAGGATTATTGTTGATATCCAAGATCCTTATACAAAATTGTTTGGTATTTATATTAAACCTATGCACAATCTACCATATGTTTTAATTAACTTTAAAAAACATTTGAGACATGCATAGATGAGTACTATATTTACAACTCTCCATCTCTTATTGATACACACGCACCTTACTGAGTCCATTTGTATTCTACATACGTCCATGTGGTTAGGTCTGACCACAAGAGATTAAATAACCTATCAGGCAGTTCAACCCTGGAGAAAACTAATTTTTCCTCTTTAACACTCATTAATTGTCTGCCGTTTTTCCTATGGGGTGAGGAACTTGTGAGATTTTCCCATCAGCCCTGGTATGTACAAAAATGAAGCTGAACTAACAACCACAGATTGAATCAAATGTGAGTTAGATACAGAGATTAATGCCCACTTGCTGTTTAGTCCTGTGATGAAAGGGGGGGTGATCTAGTTTTTTTTAGAAGTCATTATCCTCATAATTTTACCCCAAAGGATGAACTCCTAATACCATCATTTTGGAGTTAACTTCCTAATTCTCACTTTTGTCCCAGTGAGTTGCAACAACTCTGTAATAAATTTATTTTAAGATAAAGTAACTGCCAATGGTTCCAGACACACAACCTTCTGGAAAAAGTAATTCACTTTGTGTTCACTACCAGATGAGGTGACAGGTGGCATGAAATCTGGTCCATCATGGTTTTCTCATGCCCTTGGGAAAGTCTTGGCCACATGAGTTCTATTAGTGCGAAGAGCAGCTCTCATTATTTACAATGACTTTTTTCAGCTAGTCTGCTCAGAGAAGCTGGACTACTTGAGATAATTTTGTTGTTATTGTTTGTGGCATTGAAGCCTGAGCCTCTTGGGTTAAACGGACAGGAGACACTGTAACTAGTACTTTGCAGATAGCTTAAATGACCTATGTTTCTAATTGTGGCCTCTCTGAAGTTCAAAATTTGACCATTCTTTGTCTGAGTCATGTACTGAGCTACAGAATAGTCTATTTACATGGAGCATTGAGCCCTCTACTGTCTCCACACTGGTCATTTGAAAATGTTCCTCGACATCAGCGGTTCCCAGCCTTCCTAAGGCTGCCACCCTTTAATACAGTTCCTTATGTTGTGGTGATCCTAACTATAAAATTATTTTTGTTGCTACTTCCTAACTTAAATATTTTACTGTTATGAATCATAGTGTAAACATTTTTGGAGATAGAGAAGTTTGCCAAAGGGATTGCAACCCACAGGTTGAGAACCACAGGAGATGGAAATGGAGGTGTTTCATATAGTCATTCAGCAAATACTAAGTCTTGTTACCTATTATTTAATGGTTGGCATGTATTATGCGAAATGTGTTCTTAAATGATTCATACTGAAAGAACACCTTAAAGTATATTTACACAAAACTAAATGGCATAGGATAGTTAAGAGGCTCAGTCAGTGAGCTGAACATGGACAATAACACTTTAGTATGTCATAGAACATGTTATTAATATTACCAAAATAATGACAAAATTACAGCACAGTAAACAAATAAAACAATGACTGTTGTTTATCATCAGTATCAGGTACCATGCACAGCTGTATCTGCCACTCTTCTATGTGACTGACAGGTAAGTCAGCTGTTTGCAACAACACTACCTCAGATGTATAAAGAGGCACACTACTGCCCTGGGATGAGCTGATATATGAATAGCCAGCAGGATTTGTTAAGCTCCACTACAATTAGCTAGGAACAAGATTTTATATGCAATCCACAACTGACCAAATCTTTTATGCCCTATTAGACTATTTATTATGTGTTTGCCCCTTTATAACATCTACGTTTCCAGGAAGAAGAACAGATTCTGTAGGGAGGAAGCATAATATATCCACACTGGCATCTTTTGTAGTCTCTTATAACTCTGAGGCATCCTCCCACCCTGTCTGCCCCCACAAACTATGGAATGATCCATGGTCCATTATGATGAGTCCATGGGATTGGCGTGTGGTACTCTCTTATCTGACATGCCATCTAATGTCTTTATTTTATTTCAAAATTAACCTCGCATATTATTCCTTCCTTTTCTGTTTCTCTAAATTGTTTTGTTTGTTCTTTGTCTCTCTTAGTGATGCGTGTTCCTTCACTCAGCATTTTTCATAATTCATTATTGTTATAGGTTTATTCTTCTTCCCAAATTTTGAGAACTAATTTATGGATCGCATTGTTCTCCTCCATAGTATATAGTATATTTTCTAATCCTTATATCCATCTAGAGTGTTCATTTTCCCTTATGTATCTTAGAGTTGTAATTAGTTGTTGTACTAGAAGGGATAGTTTTCCATTCAAAATCTCATGAATGAAATCAGAAGAGATGACAAATTGAATTTCCATATTCCATTTACCAGAATGCATGCTATCATTTGAACATTTATTTCTTATTCTAAGAATACCATCTCTTTTGAGTGAAATATGTTTAATATATTTCAATAAATTAATATATCCAGTTTATTTGAATAGAAGATAGAAGTAACTTCAAAATCTTTAACAACTTTGAATAGAAAGCTATCATTTAAGCATATTTTATGACTTGAGAAATTTGTGTACAGAGCATTATATGACACTTCTTTAGTTTAGCTGAACAGATACATAAGAACTCAAAGCAATGACTTTCTAATTATATCCTGAATCCAATGAACTTCAGTGTTAGGGGCCTTTTTCCTTTAAATTACTTTTTCTCTAATGAAACACACACAAAAGAGAGAGAGAGAGACTCTAAGTGTCTGGAACAACTCTATAGTTGAGTTGCATCAAGTTATTCTATAGATTGGACAAATGCTAAACTTAGTATAGTGAACATATAGGAATCACTATTTTATGTCACAGAAGAAGCCCTTGTGATTATATTTTCTCTATTGCCTTGTGCCTCCCTGACACATAGGCAGGTGGCTTTTATGGCTTCCTCGAGCCCAGAAGCCAAAGTTGACATTTCCATTTGTAATGAGGACATTTCTGAACCTTGCTGCCTCTCACAGATTGTTTACTTCATGCTCATGACATAACCATTATCTTTTCATTCTAATCTTCTTTGTCAATGTACCAGTGAAGTGCAGGATGGAGGATTAGTGGTGCTCTGACTTAATCAGTTTATAAAAATCTCCAGAGAAAGCCTCCCTCCCTTTCATCCACCACAGATGTTTTGTCTTCACTTGATTAGGCAATTGATTTGGCCCCCAGTGCCTCAAGAAAGCAAAGATGCTCTTAGCATGTATTTGTATACTAAAATATGGCAAGGGCATAGGATATTCCATACCATTGGATATGGAATAAATCATTCCAGAATGTTACTTGCATTGATTTTTTACCAGCTCGGGGGAAAAAAAAAAAAAAAAAAACCCAGAAAGAATAAAATGTTTGCAGAAATTTAATTCTTTTCATCCTACAACCCGCTAACGTGTGGTCGAGTGCACTGTGATTCACAACACAGCAGGATGCTCTTCGCTGTAATTCATTTTGTATATATAGCAGCTGTACATTGGGAAGATTACTAGGAAAGCATTTGAAGAGAAGTCAAGTTCAAGTTGTTCACACAGGTGAATGAGTAGTGCAGCTGGGGTTCAAGACACCTCCCTGCTTCAACCCATTACCAAATGACCCTATTAAAAGTTAATTTTAAGATATCGAGGTAGGACAGCATGAATATCAAAGTGATGCCCAGAGGGAATTAGACCCTGAGCGTTAGAGTAACTTCTCCCCTGAAGGAGTTCTATATTTCTGATGGAATGAACCTCTGCTTATCTCCCTTGATTGTGTCTGATCCACTATCAAGAAGATATTCTGAAATTTTACAATTAATGCTCATCAATCACATGGTTTCTTCCAGATTTTCTGAAGGTACCTTAAAAATTAATGCAAGAAAAAGAATAATAGAAGTTAACTCAGGCAACTCAAGGCATTTTGCTACTACTTTTGCTGCTTGCTGTATATGTTTAAGTATTTCATCTGTTTTTATTTTGTAGTATATATTTTTAGTTGAATTATCACCATGTGTCATCACAGAAAAGAATGTACTTTCAGTGAACAATTCATTAGAAATGGTATGTTGTGTGATTGAGTGCCAAAATAATTGATTTTTACAACTTTAATTATATGTATTGTCACAAATTTAAATCAAGAATTCCAAAGTGTCATGTTTTTCTTTCTTTTTTAAAAATTTAATTCTTGTGTGGGGATATTTAAAGGAACATGTTAATTTGTCACTGCATTTTTTGCTCTGAGTTATTGTAACTATGACCATCCACACTAGATTAGAAAGCAGTTTTCTCAGTGTAGAAGGGATGGAACATTATGAGTGTATTCCCTCTTTATTAACATCTCATATTTTCTGGTAAATAAACATGAATCATATCAGCATCTGATAATCAAAATTCTCAACCATTTCAGAGGTCATGCTTGTTACAAAGAAAGGAAATGGTAGAGGAGAGATTAACACACAGGCAATGCATGTTTCCTTTATGGTGCCATAAAACATGAGACCAAGTGAGGGTTTCTCTTTGTTATTCTACAAAACTTAAAGATTTCTTATTTCCAGACAATTTAGTAGTTTTATGCTAGCTGTTGACCATGGTGAAACATGAGCATTTACCATATACATAAAAACTAAGGTACTCTGTAAGCATGAGTGAGCTGAATGTTTGTGTTTGTGAACAATGGGTGCACAGATCACCATGGAGATGCATAATCCTTTTAATCCTTCTTAGAATACTTTCTCCCAGCCAAAATGTAATCACTGTGTAATGAGAGGCATATACACCCATGGTAAAAGTGCATGGACTGGTATGGATGTTTTTAAGGTGGACCCCTTAAACTGTCCTTCACAGATAATTAGGTTCATGAGATTAAGAATGTACTCTGAAGATTAGCTCAAAGTCCCTACTGAAAATGTAACATATGAAAGGCCCTTTCCTGCCATATGGTGGCTGAGAGCACCATGCCCTTCAGGGAGCCTTGTTTGACTTTGTCACAATCTGTTGCCAGACCCCACAGGTGAAAGTTGATTCCAGAAGACTTTAATCGAAAGTCTTAAAAGACACTTCCAAAATCAGTAGGATGCAAAGATTGCCCTGCAAGGATCTGATCATGTATTTATGTACACATCTATGCTAACTGTATCACAAATGTAGTGTTCTCTCTTTTAGTTTATGAATATCAGTGGAATCAATGCTGAGAGCATCTTCTCCAAACTTAATGAATTTCATAGAAGACCTGTGAAGTCATAGAGAATACTAAAGTTTGTAGCACCTCATATCTCCCTCATTTTTTACATCTCTTTCTTTACTAATTTACAAAACAAGAAATTTGTAAGGGACTAATTACTTAATACTAGTCACTCATTATCGTAGACTGAGATTTAATATTTTCATCTAAATTTTATGTCAAAATTGTAATTCTATGTGCTTAGACATAGGGCTTAACAATTGCTTACCTCTCAAAAAGAAAAAAAAAAAAAAAAAAAAAAAAAACCCTTTTACAGTAATGATAATCAGCCCAGAAATAACATTGCCAATGTTGTATTCCCATGCATATTAACATGCTTAAAGATTTCTTCTATAATTTTGTGAGCTAATGTTTATATATTTTTAATATAGTTACTAAGTCTTTGAGAGTCTAATACAATGCATTTTTATCATGATTGCCTCCCTCCTATATTTTTTTATCATATTCCCTCTTCCTTCTCTTCCTCCTCCTCCTTCTTTAAAATAACACATCAAGTCCAATTTGTGCCTTTAGTATGCTTCTGGATATGGGCCAATCCACTGGAGTATGGTTGACTTATCAGGGGCCACAACTTAAAAATAATTGATTATTCCTTCTCCAGAAGCTATCAGTTGTTCATATAGCCTTAGTTATTGGTGAGGGCCAACAAACCCACATCTCCTGCCCACATGATAGAATGTCGACTGCTTTGCCTTATGCAGATCTTTTTCAGGCAAGTCACAGCTGCTGTAAGTTCATAAATGCAGCAGCCTGAACTTGAGACAGACATGTTCATAAGATAAAAGACTGTCTTCAAAGTTAGTGAGTTAATGAGATCTTAATAATGATGAGTTATTTAGTTAGTTTCACAAAGTTTAATAAGATTGAAGTCTTACTATTATTGAAGTCTACATGTAGCAGACGGCAAATCAGCTTGAAACTTCAGGTTTAGTTCCAGTTTTCAAAACCTCATAAACTATGTTTCTGTCTTAATGTTATCCAGTTTGTACTGTTTTGAGCTAAGATACACAATGGCCATTTCAACAGCAGTCTTTCTAAAATATTTCTCCCATATTTTGTGAAGACATAGAGGATACTGTACTCTCATTTTTGCCACTTTATCATTTACTCATAATCATACACGGGTGTAAAATATGTGCCACCATCTAGACAGAATATATTTCAAAAATTTAGAATTTGAAAGCTAAAAATCATAGTCAAGTCTTAGTTTGGAGCAAGGAACTTTATTCTTTTGAACTTCTTTAGAATTTGAGGACTTCTAGAGAATAGAGGAAGTTAAGGTTCCTTGGGGTTCCTGACCAGTTAAAGGGAGAAGTAAAGTGCTAACCATTGTAGTTGGAAGTTTATGTCCCACCAGAAACTCTCAAATACTGGGAAACTTGTTACCGACTAATTTACTAGGAGGCTTAATAACAGTTATAAGTGCTCAACCAGTAGCTCAAGTATATTACTATTCAGCTCTTATACATAAATTAATCCGTAATTATTATCTATTTTTATCCATGTGGCTTGGTATCTTTTCTCAGTCCAGCATTCTCATCTTGCTTCCTCAGTGTCTGGCTGGCAACTGCTTCTCTGCTTTTCCTCTTCCCAGAATCCTCCTACTCTGGTTACCCTGCCTATACTTCCTGCCTGGCTACTGGCCAATCAGCATTTTATTAAACCAATACAAGTGACAAGTCTTTACAGTAATAAGAGCATTATCCCACACCAAACCAAGACAAGAATATCATCTATATTTCAGTATTCTGATAAATCATATTGTCTATATATTTTACATAGCATCTCAGGAAAATAGATACTGTGCTAGAGATTATCATGTAGGAAATCATTGAGTAACTTCTTTAGGAAAAATGTTTATGGAAAAATAAGTAAAATTGGTTTGAGTAAAACAAACAGCCAGTTAAATAGTAAAGTTGTTCATACAAAGGTATCATTGCATCCCACAGGACTCTTTAGACCGGTGCTGCCATTCTGAGTTATCTAAAGTAGAGAATAACCTTTAACTCTATTGATCATTTACTGGTATTGATAGCCTGAGAGTTAATCTCGGGAGTTTTATCTAAGCTTTCTGGTACTCCAGGAAGATGGCTCCCCTCTTTCAATGAGGAGTTTAGTCAAGAAACATTTAACTGTCTGTGTACCTGATACAACAGGTTTTTTTTTGTTTGTTTTTGTTTAGGTTTTTTTTGTTTTTAGGTGCAAAGGGACTGTTTCTATTTGTTTGATTTTGCTCTTGATTTAACACACTCTAATTTACTACCTTCTTTACTGAAGACTCTGTTATACATCCCCCTTTACCTCACTAGATTACTTGTAAAGAAGTATATGGGGCTAACATGTCTATTGGGGTCATCCTTGTTCAGGTCTTCCTTAGCCGGTCTTATTAATGATATTTCATGGGTGTAGCTTCTCTGCTGCTTCTAGGAGATGCAGTCTCAAGGCAAACTTCTGTTCCTCTCAGTCTTATAATCTTTCCAACATTTCTTATATTTGTTCCCTGCACTATAGGTGAAGGAATTGTCATGTAGATGTATCAGCTGAATCCAGCACTCCATGGCCACTTATTCTTTTCATTTTGATTGGCTATAGACTTCTGTAATGGTCCTCAAGTACACAAGTAAGATTATATAAACTGAACAGGTTGCATTTATGCACTTTAAAATGTGTGTATACACACACACACACACACACACACACACACACACACACACACACATATATATATATATATATATATTATGTAATAACAATGAAAGAA
This sequence comes from Phyllotis vaccarum, assembly GCA_033318265.1. Lineage (NCBI taxonomy): Eukaryota > Metazoa > Chordata > Mammalia > Rodentia > Cricetidae > Phyllotis > Phyllotis vaccarum. The sequence continues at coordinate 47,906,911 of JARWLC010000012.1, read as the reverse complement.
ATAGAGGCCATAAAATTGAGAGAATGCAGCAGGGAAGGGGTTATACATGAGAAAGTTTAGACGGATGAGGATGAGAGGAGAAAGAGGAAGATAATGTAGCTATGCTTTATTTTTTAAGTTAAAATGGAGTGAATTGCCTAAATTAATCATCTGCATAAACCATCTCACCCAAAGATTCAAGAAAAATTATATGGAAAAAGGTGAAAAGACTGTAAGAACTGGATGACAGGGAAGATGTCTATGAAATGTTCTCTCTTGTCATGGCAACTATTGCACTTAAGAGCTCACGGAAGTGGAGGTTCCCTACACAAGGTGTTCAAAGAGTTGGGACAGTCAAAATTTCAACATCTATAAGGGTAGGGGATCTGAGTACCACCCCACCTGAGAAGCTCTTTGGCAGCTGTGAAATGACAGCATTTTGTCTTGGGACTTGGTCATTGGTAGGTTGCCCATGCTCCAGTGGATGGCTCCATACCTGTTTGTCATGCATACACAGACAGTACTACTTGAACTCCATGATCACAGATAAAAAGAGAACAGGAAATGACAGCCGGAAAAGCAGTGTTTGGGGAGTTTAGCAGAATTTGAGGTAGAAAGATAAAGAGGAATCAAATATAATATAAAAGTATGAAATCCCCCCAAATAAAAGGCTTATTATACAAAAATTTAAAAGATAAAATCTTATTTATGTCAAAGGCTGTGTATCTATCACTATATTGATTACATGTTCATACATTTACTGTATATATTATATAATACATATCTACTTTTGAGTCATTATCTCGCTAAGCAATGCAATCAGTCTGCCTTCAAATGTGCCATCCTACAGCCTCATCGTCCCCAGTTCTAGCCTTATGAGAATGTACCAAAGCATCCAGCTTTCTTTGCACATTTTACTGGCTATCATTTTCTTTTAGATACCTCACTACATTTTCTGTGATTTGAAATCATCTGATATATGGTAAAAATAATTTAGAAATATATTTACTTTTACTTTCTCATGTATTAATTTATACATATAAACACAATTTCTCTTGAAAGACTGTGAGAGCTGTTAAGACAGAATTGAGAGTAGAAAATTGAAAGTTTTTACATCAGACATGGAACAAATATATTGATATTCTTCTATAAATTTTGAATTTGTGAGTATTACTTTTCCAAAGTCATCAATGAAAACTCTAATGTATGTTGAATATAAATTTTTTTTGGAATATTCTAATTGTAGAACTAAAACAATCAGTAGCGTTTATTGAATTCATAGGATATTCCAGAGATTTAAGCAAATGCAAGTGATAAAGAGCTAGACAAGTACATTTCCTAATTCAACACAGGCAGAAGTATAGCTTAGAGAATGTACACATGACAGTCACATAAGGAGACGTACTACTACAGCATCATTAAAGAAGCAAGATTATCCTCATTGCATAATTTAAGTTAGCCATTACAATGCATTGCACACTACCAGTTTTATTTAATTTATGTAGATTTAAGATTCACAATATTTTTGTATGAAATTTCTGGCCCAGCTTAGCCTCATAGTCCAAATGAATCTCTCCTGCCCATAGCCTACCCTAGCCTGAGGTTTGGACCTGCCCGTAGCTCCACTCTGTCATCTACCTTATCCTTGTGAGTCCAAAGTTTCACATCTAATTTACCTTTTATTATAACTAAGGAAAACTATAACTAGAATGATCTAGTCTTCAATTCCATCAAAGTCCATCGAAGGATATACTATTACCCCAGTAAACAGAAAGGGCAAGCAACTTTCAAATCTAGAAATGACAGAGATGATATCTGGCTGCTGTCCCCAAAGTTCCTCTGTAACGTAGGGGGATCTATCTTCAGCCTTCAGGCCTAAAGTTTATGGCAGAGTCCTTTTGAGGCAGGAAATTTGAAGAACTGTTCCATTCATTTAGGTATAGTTCATCCATTGCTTCTTCCTGTGTCCTGAAGAAAGTCTGACAGTTTTCTCTGCAAAGCAAGAACCTGAAGGACTGTCTGTACTTGTTTTGCCAAAGTTCAGTGGTCACCTTTCTATGGATCCTGCATGTCTAGTTTATACAGCACACTGTCAGGCAGTTGAGGAGAGAATGGTTCCATATCCAGTAGCTAACATTTGCCACAAAGAAAGGAAATTCCACACAGAGTTTCTTTGATGCTCATCATCCTCTGGAATTATATTCAAGCTGCCAAGAGCAGACATGCCTCACTGTCCAGAAAAGTCTAATTTTAAAATATTTTAAATGCCATATTTGTAAGTATTTGAAGTGCTTGAAGATTACTTATCTATTTTAATCTATCTTTATATACCTAAAAAAAAAGCCTAACTAATATGGCTATAAGTTTGGTTATCATAGATGACTATTAATCTGCATTTCTTAAATATATATTGCAATTTTAAATGAGTAATATAAACATAATACCTTAAACAAGAGTAGAAATATATATATATACAGTGTAAAAAAATTGACCTTAAATCTATATCAATAAACCAGAATTCATACCAATGTAAAATATTTTGACATTAACTGTTGTATTTTGGATTAAAGTAGATTCAATCATCTATTTTTAAAAATTGTTTCTGTGCAATATCCCTTTTATTTCCTAGAAAGAGATTGACTATGACCATGAACCATTTATAATAAAAGCCTAACATTTGTAAACATTATTTTGGGAATTTGGATATAGCTTTCCATTACTACTTCCTGCTGCTTGGGGGTCACTGGCAATCTTATGGGGATCCTGAAGCTGTATTATCACAGTCATCAGCTTCGAAGTTTATGTGGCTATTTATTCTCATTAGAGATTTTTTTCAAGGAGTCTTTTTTGATCAAATCATACTAGCCTGGAAGCAATCCACAGGTTCTCCTCTTCTGTGGAAACAAAAGCAGAACCTTTTTTTCCAAAGCAACATATCCTTAGATCCAAATTTCAAAGTCAAGATACCTTTAAAATATTTATTTTCCTTTTAACTTAACAGCCTTTACAAATGTCTTCTTGAAGTTAGCTCAATAACAATTAAAAATTAAAAGAAAACACAATAATAAACATAATTCACACTCTGTGGATTTTCTTTCTTTATATGGCTTACTATATTTTTATTACACCACTTCTCGTTTTAAGGATTTTCTTTTCTTTCCAAGCCTACTTATTCTCTTTTACACATTTTAACCCATTTAGAAGTTTTCTCCATCTGATCTCTTTTATTGTGCATCCTTAATCATGTTCTAACCAGATTTGTTTATAAGATGCTAAACTGTAAAGCACTGCTCTGACTGATGGCCCTACCCCACTTGGCTTTTCAACATGATGGAGTTACCAGAGCCACACTTATCTTCTCAATTCTGGGAAGCAGTATTAAATATTGTGAAGCTATGCTTCTAAGGCCACAGTTGTGCTCTCAAACTCGAAAGCAGCAGCTGTAAGAATCCTATCTGTACCACAACTCTTGAGAGAGACTGCATAAAATGGCCACACGGATCAGCTTATGGTGGCTGGTGGTGGCTGCATCTCCCAGGTTGCAGCCAGGATATGTGGCTGGAGCCTGAGAATAGGAAACCCAGTGGCTTCCTCTCCATACATTAATAATAATAATAATAATGATAATGATAATGATAATAATAATAAATAAAGCTTTCTTTGGTTTATCTAGATAAATGCCCCACATTGGAATGCCATTTGTTATATGAAATTTCTGAGCCATCCAGCCCAAGGTCAGGACTCATAGACCTGCAGTCCCACAGAAATACATAGACACTTGTATTATTTACATGCTGTTCAGTCTGTGGCTCAGGCACATCGCTAGATAGCTCTTGCATCTTAACTCAATCCATTTCTATCAATCTGTCTTGTCACATGGCTTGTGGCTTGCTTATACTCCATTATACTTGTTTCTTGGGCCAAAAGATTGTGTCTCTCATGACTCTGCCTTCCTTCCCTTATATCTATGCTTGGATTTCCCACCTGTTTCTAAGCCACTCTGCCACAGACCAAAACAATTCCTTTATTATCCAATGATATTCACAGCATGCACAAAGACATCCCACATCACAGTATATAACATTTTTCATAAATGTATTTCAGTAAGCTATGTGTTGGTATTTTAAGGGATCAATAAAAACTTAAAATATGTATAAATTATAAGTAAATATAAGCTTATATATATATAATTTAGGCAAATTAAGAAATATTTTATATCATTTTTTTTCTTTTACTGAATGATACCCACAGACATTGACTATAAGACCACTAACCAATCAGATGATGGTCATAATTTTAAGCCTTTCAAATTTTCCCAGCACTTTTGAAAATTATAAATGTCTGCTAATTATTCAAAGTATCAAAGATAATCATGAAAAACACATTAAATCATTTGAAGATGGCACATTAAAAGGTGCCCCCTGAGTAGAGGTTCTCCCTAAGCCTCCACCAGTTGACTAATCAAATCTGAAACTTAGGCTGTTTGGGTTTTTTTTTCCACTTAAAGACAGGAAGCCTTGTAAACAGTAGGTTTTTCACATATAATATAAAGTTAGAAATTAATGTCATGTTAACCATCAGAGTTCTGAAAGCCGACATTCAGAAATGTATGAAAAATTATTTTTATGTGTTTGTTTTTGTTTTGTATTTCAAAATTGTCATGTCCTCCATCAGCTTTCTGACCCTGTGCTTCAGAATAGGACTCTACATAACAATTATCAGTTGGGTGCTTTATTATTGGTTCTAAAATGTTTAGCAGGTTAATCCACCTATATCAGATAAAACTGACTAGTTCAGAAGTCTGCAGAAAGATTACAAAGATTCATCCGGAGAAAGCACGTTTTCCTGGTCTCTGCTAACATTTAATAGGCCTATTAAATAAAATCTCAGTGTGCAGCCAATGATGCTTATTTCCATCTCCTTTCTGAAATTAATAAAAATCTATAAATCTATATCCCTACAGAGTACAGTCACTTAAGTAAAAATCACAGAGGTAATTTTTGTTTGGATGATTCAGATATTAGTGGTTGACTTCATTCAATCTCTTGTGAATCCCTTCACTGGGCATCACATTTAGTGGTACATTGTTTAAGTTAGTATCACAAAGTCCTGTGCAAGGGAGGGCTGAGTAAGGGATGCAAACAGGTTCTAGCAGACATGATATCTCAGGTCTGCAGCCTCAAGAGACTGATGCAAGACTGTGACAGCTCAAGGCTAGCATAGGTTACACACAGACATACATTCTGAGAAACAAAACTATCTTAAGATATGATTCTATTAAAGCATCGCAAGAAATTGATTTTTTTTTTCTTGCAAGAGTAATGATCCCCTTTCGACTATATGCATAGGTGAAGTACATTTCTTTTCACCAGAGCAACATGGCAGATGAAGTTATTTATTTAATTTGCCTTTTCCCCTCTTGATTGGGAGTAGAATTATAACTTTATCCAATTAAGTAAATAATATGTATGTTCAAGTGTCTTTTCTGTGGAAAGACATAGGTCAATTCTGTTTAATAATACATTAAACAACTTGATGCTTCTATCAATATTTCTGATAAAATTATTATTGTATTCCTTTCTGCATTTTAAACACTATTCTATACTTGTTCCATTCTGAAGTCTACAAGTGGTGGAGGTGACTAAGGAAGGCCATAGCCTTTTTTTCAGAAGTGAAGGGCTGGAAGAAACTGGTTCCTAGGAAGATAATTAATATGCAAGTCAAGAGCAAATCCTCCTGACTTTCATAGGAGGGAGGAAGAGTCTGGCTTAAGGCATTGCGATTTTACATTTTCTTACTTTCTATCAACATAAGCCTAATTTAATTTCCAAACACACCTTTTAAAAATGGATTATTATTCTGAAAAAATTAGTAATATACTAGAGGAATGAACAAGAATAAAATATTGATAAAGTCAAAAATATTGTGATGGAGATTATGAACCAGTGCATCCAAATACAAGATAGGAATCAAAAGCCCAGATCAAAACCAAACCAAAACCAAAACAGAGAAGAAAATTTGATGCAGAAGCAAATCTTCATTATTATGAAAGACCAGATATTTCAAAACTCCCAATTTTAACACATGTAAGAGTGATGTATAAATTATTACAAACATTTTTAGGTGCACAGCTGAGAGCAAAGTAAATTAAATAAAATTCTCAGTGGTTTAAAATGAGTACAGACCAAGATGACAGATATAACAAGAGGATCTGCCTGCCGTGAACACATTTACCAGCCTCAGGCTTGTAGTATGAGCCCCTTGTAAAGTTACAAAAAATGGCCAAAGTCCTGGGAAGGTAGTATTGGAAAATTACCCATTCTTTTCATGGCAACTCAAATTATTATTATAAATATTTAGAAGAAATGTACCTTTGATAGAAAAGATCCCCTAAAAGACATACTAGGCATAAAATTTCAACCTGCTTCATTCTGTTTGGTTTTATTTTTATGTTAAATTTAAATAAAATGTTGCTTTGCTTCATTTTAAAATAACTCATAGTCGGTTTGAATTCTTATGAAACTTTTCTTATTGACTAGATATAAAATTATATCATTCCACTGAGTTAGTCCAGCGGTTCTCAACCTTCCTTATGCTGCAACCCTTTAATAAAGCCCCTCATGTGTTAACTCCCAATTATATTCATTGCTGCTTCATAATGGTAATTTTGCTACTCTTATGAATCCTGATATAAATATCTGATATGCAGGATATCTGATATGTGACCCCTGTGAAAGGGTCACTTGAACCCCAAAAGGGGTCTCTATCCACAGGTTGAGAACTGCTTTGTTAGTCCATCTGCATTTGTGTGTGTGTGTGTGTGTGTGTGTGTGTGTATAAAGAAATCAATCTATTAATAAAATTAGTGATTTCTATGTGGTATGTATAAATTTATCTGTCATATCTTTTATTGTCTTCTGAATTACTTAGTTTCTAAAGGAGATATATGTTTCAATAAAACAAAACAATACAAAAGATCAATCTTACATATAACTGTCAAATTCAAAATCAAAACAAAATCTTTTAAAGAAAATAATTCAATCTTATAATCAATCTGCAAAAAAATAGATGAAAACACATTGGGATTTGTGATAGCAGTCTAATACATGATATAATGTGAAAAAAAAAAATAAGAAACAGAGTGACTGCAGTTCAGAAAACAAGCGCTACCATAGCAACAACCTCAGCAGCAAGCAGCCCAGTGAACTTCCTGTACTAGGACACTGAAGTTCTTGTAGCAGAATAGCATGGCATCAGCTAAACACAAAAGGCATCTGCCAGGACCTTGCAGCATACTAGGAAAATGGAGCACAACAGAAAAGTAGCTTAAATTGGAAAATAATTACCACCCTCCCAGTAAGGTTGGCTTGGAGAGTAGTTGAAGACTTCTTCAGGTGTGGACATATACTGTTTCTATCTTCAGATGCCACAATATTTAATCTTTATTATCTCCATTCTTTCTTGAAACCAGGACATGACAAGTTAGATCAATTTCTCAAGCATCACATCTAACTAGTGGCATAGATCCCAAAGGATAAACGAACTTCTGAATTTCATTGTCTTTTCATTACACTGTAGTTCTTTTCAATGAAATTTTTATAATTAATAATTAAAATCAATTGTTGAAAATAGTAGTCTACACTTAATGCAATACCTTTATTTAAGATATACCCTTGCTAAATATTTTATTGAAAAAATCTTATATTATTTATAATCATAAAAATTAAATGAGATATTTACAACTAGCAAGGTTATTAGGGGATGGATGTCTAGTTAAGGAAAATTTAAACATTAGCATATTAAAACACTGTGGCCAATAAAGAATGTAAATATGATAGCAAGATTATGAAACCAATCCAAAGAGAAAACTAGTTAAATTGTGTTTTTGTTTGCTTCTTCCTATGTAGGCAAGGAATATTAGAAGAATATATTAAGTATGTCCTTGCTTTGAATTGGTGAATTGATATTGTAAAGTATTTTTAGAAAGTAGTATCAGAGCTGATAAAACTACCTGCTACATAAAGAGCTTACTGCTAAGGAATAAAGACCTGGATTCCAATCCCTAAAATCTGCGTTCAACAACAATCACCAAAAAGAAGAAAAGAAGTGAAAACCCACAGAGCTTGCCAGCACACATTGGCTTCTCTAGTATAGCAGGGCAGAAGTAGATCCTAGAGATGCACTAGCCAGCAGTGTTCTCAGAGCTTTAGCTACAGGGTCCGTGAAGGATGTTATATCAACAATGATAATGATAATGATGAATGTGAAGAATAATGGAGGAAGATACCTGACACTGACTTTTGACCTCTATGTGTGCTTGAATGTGAAGCCACACCACTCCCGCTCCGTATACACACAAAGAGAAAATAGTCTATGTCAGAATTCCACACTTTGTTAATTCTCTGCACCTCATTTTCAACTGCTAGGCAGATGACTTGATGAAACTAATTGTTGCAGAGTCTCAGCATCTGTTTCCATCAGTTGTGGGGTGAAGCCTCCCTCATGACAATTGGAGTAAGAACCAATCTATGACTGTGAGTCCAGCCAAATATCACTAGGAATCTTCTTCTTCTTCTTCTCCTCCTCCTCCTCCTTCTCCTCCTCCTTCTTCTTCTTCCTCTTCCTCTTCTTCTTTTTCTTCTTCCTCTCCTTCTTTTTCCTCTTTTTTTTGGCTATCATGTTTGGTTCTATCCTAGGTCTCTGGGCTGTTCGGCCTCTGGGTCCTGGCCCTCCAGGCAGTGTCAGGGGCAGGCTCCCTTTCATGGCATGTACCTCAAGCTGGACCAGACATTGGTTGGCCACACCCACGAATTCTGTACCACCTATACCTCAGCCCATAGGGATAGGACAAATTGTAAGCTGCTTATGTGTCTGGCTTGATATCCTACTGGAAGTCTTGTCTGGTTATGGGAGATGGCCAGTAGCCAGTACAGGCTCTGTATTTCTGGGAGTTTCCATGGCACTAGATTTCTATCTCATCCCTAAGATCTCTCTAAGTGTTCTCTCTCTCCACCCTCCCCACATTGTATCCTTCTTGTTCCAGTATCCCCCCACTCAGTCCTTCTCCTCTTACCACAATGTCTTCTATTTCCCTTTCAGAGATACACAGCCAAACATTAGGCCAACCATGGGGAACCCTGCAGAAGACAGGGAGGAGCCAGAGAAGGACACCATAGAAAACCCACAGAGTCAACTAACCTAGACTCATAGGGTTTCACAGAGACTGAACAGACAACCAGGGAGCCTGCATGGGACTGACCTAGTCCCCCTGCATGTACATTACAGTTCTGTAGCTTGGTCCTCTTCTGGTACTCTTGTGGGAGCAGGAGATGTCTCTGACTCTTTAATCAGATTTTGGGACGTTTTCCTCATACCAGGTTGGCTACGTCAGCCTTTAAATTGATGTTCCATATCTGGTTGATGACTATGGGAGGCTGAATGCTCTCTGCATAGAAATGGATGAGGAGTGTATTAGGAGTTGGAGAACAGAGGGGAAGTGTAGGGATGGGGACTGGGAGAAAAAAGAAGGGAAAAAACAGGTTGTAAATAAATAGACAAAAAAATAGTATTTTTTTTTTAAGTAAATGGAATCTGAGGCTGACGATTTTGCTGAAACATACAGGGATAAGTTCACTGACTCATACATCAATTTTAGCCAAGTTACAAATATTTGGGTTTTTTTGTTTTTTTTTTTTTTTAAAAAGTAACAGTTCTAATATGTTAATGGGAAGTTCACTTTTGGTTTTGGCCAATTGAAATATGTTCTAGTAAAATAATCTCATTTTACAAACATAAGTAAACAACATGCAAATATCTAATGTTTCAATATATTTAAATTTCAGACAAACTTGACTCAGCATAATTTTTAGCAATGTTTAAATATAAGGGCCTTTCTTCATTTTGGACTTTACTCTGACAATAATGTTTCCCACTGAAAAGATTTAAGTTGGGAAACCATAGATCCAGTTCTGTGTTGCTATGATAGCCTCCCTGAATGGACTCCAAATATATAGCCCTGATGCCTAGTTTGTACCTCTTCAACTTACAAATTAGTTGACCTGCTGAAGACACTCAGAGAAATAATTGAACTAAAATTTAGAGCTAAATTAATAAATAAATAAATAACAAAATAAGAATATGGACTTTTAATTTTATATCTCCAATAATTATTTTGATAAAGCATGTAAAAATGACCTGCTAATTCTCCACACGAGAGTCTCTGGCCAATTTATTCCCAACATGCTCACGACTAAGCATATCATTTTCCTTCAACATGGTCTCCTCTTCAGCACACTCACATCTGCTTACGTCATGGTGTCATTTCCCATTTCACTGTGCTCAAAACCTTTGCAGTTTTAGAAATCATTGCCTTGGTTTTATCAATGAGTGTAATGGAACAGTATGAGTCAGAGTAGACAGATTATGCTATTTATTGTTGTCAAAAACTATGTAATAAAAGAATTAGCATTCCACATATCAACAATGTGTGGCCCCTGAGTTGAAACCTTGAAACTCTCACTAATTGCAAAAGTCCACATTGTTTCTGTGAGCAAGTAGACTGCACAGAGTAAAATGGCTACTACTGATCAGGAAATATCAGAAACAATGGGTTACTTCAGCTTGTAAAGTATAATTAGTATAAAATAACTCCCTTTATCTTTGGGTCCCCTTCTAAAGAAAGATACTCACTAACTGTGCCGACTCATTCTATTGTCATTTTTAGCAAAACGCTTTTGGAACACCGCTGTTTGCCTTTAAAGATGATCCCTACCATCACCACACACATATCTATTAGTATGTGAACATCCAGGCTAATTCTCAGTGATTCCTATGTCTCTGGTGATATAATACTTTTAACTCAACCATTGAAGACCATTGGGAGGTCTGAAACCTCATTATGCTGAATTATCAGAAGAGGCTCATGGCTTAGGTAACATCAACATAAAAATGTATGTGTATATACTGTATGTGAAAATTCACATACACATGCATCACATCACAGGATAAGAGGCTAAATAAAGGCTCCACTTTAAACTGCCTCTCGGAGAAACTCTCTTGAAACTCAGCGTTTCAGTCTTCATTATGGTGTCATGGTTCAGGAATTGATTATAAGAATATGGTAATTCAAGAAATTACGGGACACATGCCAGCTACTCTCTCAGCAGGTGCCCCTTGCTACAGAACAGCTAGCACAGCTGGCCTGTGCAGCCCAAGAGCAGGCACAGCACCAGGTCCACTTCACAATCACTCCTCAGTGTATCAGGAATTTATTTCACTGCTCAATCTTAGCAAAATATTACCTTCTAAGAAAAATGTTCCTTCTGCCTATTGTTTCAGCTCTGCCCTGGAATATGCTAGAATCGCAGAATATATGTTCCTTTATATTGTTTTCATACTATTAATTAAGCAACAAGCTGGAATTTAAAGTAATTATGTTTAATTCACGATGATTAGTCAGGAAAGCCTGGCTTCCCTCACGCTTTACTCTATTAAGTTTCTTTGTTGCAAAGTGGTCGTAATAAATTATTCCTGGCCGGCATCTGACATAAAATCACTGGATGTTAACAACTACTGTCTTCTTGAGATTGTATTGGTTTTGAAATAATTTGATCACTCCCTTCAGTATGTCTTTAAACATTTTGAGAGGGAAAAAATTGTACGTATCTAGAACTAAAGCAATTACACCGCTTTTAAGACAAAGGTTATTCTAATATTCTATAATTTCAGAGACTGGTTGACAAATTCACCCAGGAAAATCTTCAAGTTTCTTTGCATTAAGTCGAGGTGAGAGCTCCTGCCTTAGAAAACTGTCTGACCCAAATTCCAGTGTTCATTAGAGGAAGTAATTGGCGATGATATGCGAAAAGAATAAAAATGAGTATAAAAACAGTCAGAGTCTGCCACTAGGATTTAATCTACAAGAAGGGAGCTGACTGGGGGAAGCATTGGGATTTTAAATTGATTGGCTTTGCTATATAAATATTTCCTCATAATTTTTTGTATCTGGAGTATATAAAACCCTTCCATTTCCATGACTATATTGTGATTTAAACTTGCAGGGATGAATGAGTTTTCTCTGTAATTCAGCAAAGCAGAAATGATGGCAGAGGAACATGATCACCTGGTCTTTGTTCATCCATTGTTTCATTTCTGTGCTGTGATAAAAACACCATGACCAAAAGATTTAAGGAAGAGAGTTTATTGTAGCTTTGGCTCCAGAGGAATAAGAGTTCTTCGCGGCAGAAAAGCGTGGCAACAAGAGGCAGGTGTGGTAGCAAGAGGAAGAAGCTGAGAACTCCAGTTGTCAGCTACGAGCAGAGAGGGTCCTGGAGAAATGGAAAAGGATTGAATTTTCAAAGTCTTATTCCAGAAACATGTATCCATAAACTCTCCAAACAGTACCGCCAACTGAGAAAGATACGTGCAAAATGCTGAGCGTATGGAACACATTTTTCATTCATACCATCAAGAGTATGACACCATAGTTTTAGTTAACCTCTACTGTCAGCTTTATTTCTCCCTTCAAAAGAAGACAAACTAGCAACTCAAAATGTTTTCCTGTTAGTAAATAAAATACATATGCCAAAAAAGCAGCTCAGTGACAAAGTCTGATCACTACTGATATCTACTGACACACAATGTATATTTGGATTTGCCAGTTGTAGTAAATGTTTATAACAATCCTTCTCCCATATTTTAGCTCCCATCCAATTCACAGCTATATTCAATTTTGTGAACCATGTAAAATGATCATAGGGCTTTCTGTGAAGGCAATGAGAGTAGATCAGTGATGCACAGCCCAGAAACAAGTGCAAAATACTGTCTAGGGCAGTGGTTCTCAACATGCGGATCCTGACCTTTTAGGGGTAGAACAAGAAAACACAAATATTTACATTATAATTCATAACATTAGCAAAATTTTAGTTATTAAGTAGCAAAAACAACCCAATAAGTCTATGATTGGGAGTTTATCACAATGTGAGAAACTGTAATAAAGGATTACATCATTAGGAAGATTAAAAGCTACTAGTCTAGGGTGGTTTTGAACAAACAGGACACATGAGTAAGTGAATATGATTCTCAATCTACCTTTTGCCTGTCAGGAGATTTTAAAGTCCCCCCGCAGTCCCCCTAGAGTACAGAACTAGCAGGGACAACACAGGAACTTCTCTTCCCATGATTTTCCTCTCTCTGATTCTCTTCACCTCTCCCCCATTCCTTCCCCTTCTTGCCTTCCTCTTTCCTCCATTGCCCCATCTCTTTTATGTTTTGGTTTCCTTCTCTGTCATCTCTCTCTAATCCTTTCCTAGTCTTCCTTCTCCCTCCTCATCCTTCCCCCCCCTTGTTCTTTATATCCTACTATCAAACCTCCTAAGAATGGAAATCAAATGTCAGGCTTAAGAGTAAGAGAAACATTGAGCCTGTGCCAAGCACTATAATAAATACTTAACATTATTAACTCATGTTATTATTGTAATAAAACAAATATAATCAGCTAATACTTTGAATCTGGTTTTACTTAAAAGAAAACTTAAGCTTAAGTTATTTGCCTAAGGTCTCACATCTACTAATGTGATGGACCTAGAATTCATATTCAGTACATCCAGCTAGATAGTAAATTAAAGCACTACACTCTGGTACTGTTTTCAATCCATATGAGAATGTTTCTCATAAACTTTTCATAGTTTTTATTTATTAGTTAAGTACAGCAGCATATAAATATACAATGTGCTCTGATCAAATCTCTTCCTGCTTCTCTGACTCTTCCTTAGTATGTATTTCCTCTAGCTATATGCAATTCTTTTATTTTTTTTTAACTATTGAATCCAATCAACCTCCAGCAAGTACATGGATATACTAATGTCATCAACTGTCACATGGCCAATCTACCTGGAACCACATCCCTGGAGAAGACTGACTTTCTCTCCCTCAGTAGCTATCAACAACTCCAGTGCTGTTTAGTTGATATATATTTTTATAAAAGTTTCTACATGCAAATAAGACTCACTAGGTTACAAATGCTGACTGTGATGATTAAAAATAATGTTCTTAAAGGGATTCTCAGACAATTTCTATGGACACTAAATGTATATTTGTCAGTAAAAAACAAAAAAGTACTCCGTTGGACCTGGAGAGTTGCTTTAGCAATTAAAAGTCAACACCCACAACAGACGGCTTATATCTACACTTATAGCTACAGTTCCTTGTGAATCTACCCCTTATGGCCTCTACATGGATGTGTGCACGTACATAGACTCAGGTAGACACATATATAAAATACACAAATAAATCTTGAAGGAAAGAAGTTATTGGTTATGATAAATGTATAATTTATCAAGAAAATACAGTGGTCACATTACAAGGTTAAACAGTAAAATGATTCAGGAATTTTATGAGGCAATAACAGATGATAATTGAGTAAAAATGACAATCTCTAGTCAACAACTTGGCCTGCTATAAGCTTGAGATCACCATTGCTAACAAGGAAGAGATGATGAGGAAGGAATACTCAGTAGCAGATACAATGAAGTTAAAAAAATATTGCAGAAGATAGTGTGAAATGTACTCCAATGTGGAGCCACTCTCTTATCTCCAATTAATATACCATGCAAGTTGTCTCACTCTAAACCAGTCAAAATCCATATCATTAGTTACTGGAATTATTCTAGCAATAAGATTCTATTAATTCAGATACTTTAAAAATATTAATTAGAAGTTAAAATTTCTCTTAGTTGATATAAAAAAATGGGGAAAATGATGGAGATATTTTGATCCTGCCTCTGTGCTGCTATAATTTCAGCTAATGAATCTCATTTAATTCAGAAAATATTCTTATGAGGTCTAGAAAACAGTCTAAGTCCTATGATAGAGGATATTAAAACTTGATTTAAGTTAGACAGCAAGTAAGCAATAGATAATACCCCATTATACTGTATTTTCTAAAACATGTTTTTATTTTTCTGATAACAGAAAAGAACATAACCTACAAACAACAAAAAAAGTGCTTTGTTACTCTTCCTCTGATCTCATCAGAACAATTTGTCAATTCATGTTTCTTAAAGCATTTTCTTCTTTGGTTGCTAGGGTTACACCTTTTTTGTTTCCCTCTGCCTCTTCTCTAATTTGTTTTGAACACTATTCAAATATTAAATATCAAGATTTTCTGTACCTTTTTTATGGCCCCTTACTCCATCCTATAACCCTTCTTTGGGCAGGCTAAGTTATGCTTTTCATTGAGAATGTTCTGTAATTTACATTATTTCTCAAATGTCCCAGATCATTTGTGTATTCAAATGCCTTTGACATCTCATTGACAGTGTCTCCATGACTACTCACTCTCAATATGTCTCAAGCCACAGAAATCACCTAAAAAGTCTTGCCTTCTACTTTTCCTGCTTCAAGTTTATGCCACCTACTTAACACAATCTCATTATCTCAGCCAGAAAAATGGCAGGTATTCTCCATCTCTTTCTCTGCTTTTCACATTGATCAAAATCTCTTGAAATTATTTGATAAAATCCAACACTACTTCATGATAAAAGTCCTGGAGAGATCAGGAATACAAGGAAAATACCAAAAAACTATAAAGGTGATATGATATACAGCAAGCCAACAGCCAAGATCAAACTAAATGGAGAAACAGTAAAATGATATACTAAAAGGCTACCCATAAAAAGAGGTTTCTGGCCCGGACTAAGCATTCAAAGCAATCCCACTAAAATCAGGAAAAAGACAAGGCTGCCCTCTCTCTTCTTATCTATTCAATATAGTTCTTGAAGTTTTAGCTAAAGCAATAAGAGAAGAAAGGAGATTAAGGGGATACAGGTTGGAAAGGAAAAAAATCAAACTATCTCTATTTGCAGATGATATGATCATGTACATAAGTGAACCCCAAAATTCTACCAGGGAGCTCCTGCAGCTGACAAACACCTTCATCAGGGTCAAGATTAATTTCAAAAATCAATACCCCTCCTATATACTAAGGATAAAGGGTGTAGGGATATTGTGTTGTTTCATGGTAAATAATTGTCCCACCCACTGGTTTAATAAAAAGCGCTGATGGGCCAAAGGCAGACAGGAAGTGTGGGCAGGGCTACCAGACTAAGAAAACTCTGAGAACAGGAAGCACAGAGCAGAACGCCAGAGAGAAGCCGGAAGAAGCAGAGGACAACTATGCTGCTCTAAGGAAAGGTACCGAGCCGCATGGCTGAAGAGGAAGAGTCATGGGTTAGATGAATGGTAGAGAGCCAGCAAATTATATGCCTGGGCCTTAGGCCAATCAGCCTAAAACTTTTGAAAGCATCTGTGTGTCTCTGTGAGACTGTGGGTCTGCGGGTTTGCGGACCTAAACCTTGAGGCTAGGCCCGAAAGTCCGGGCCAGAAACCTCCTACTACAAAAGGGGCTGAAAAAGAAATAAAGGAAACATCACCCTTTATAACAGCTGCAAATAGCATTAAATATCTTGGTGTAACTATAACCAAAGAAGTAGCATTCCTATTTGACAAAACCTTTATGTCACTGAAGAAAGAAATTGAAGTGGATATCAGAAAATGGAATGATCTCCCATGCTCCTGGATAGGTAGGATCAACATAGTATTATATATATATAGCAATTTCACCAAAAGCAATCTACAGATTCAATGCAATCCCCATCAAAACCCCAACACATTTTTTTAAAGACCTTAAAAGAACAATACTCAACTTCATATGGAATAACAGGAAACCCAGGATTACCAAAACAATCCTGCTCAATAATAGATCTTTAGGAGGAATCAACATCTCTGACTTCAAGCATATCCTTCACTGTGGGTATGTTGAAAACCTAACTGCATTTGTAAACTGCCCACAGAGAATAAAACTGTCTAGAAGACAGTATTTTCAAGATGCACTTCCTACAAAAACCACATTAAAATCAGTAGAAATTTGAAATACTTTTGTTTGAAAGCATAACAAACACAGGTATGGTGCTACACACCTTTAAAACCAACATTCAGAAGGCAGAGAAAAGTGGATCTTTGTAAATTGGGGCTAGCTTGGTCTACATAGCAAGTTCCTGAGCAGCTAGGACTACCTATAGAAAGAGGTTTCCGGCCCAGAATAGCCCCACAGTTTGAACCTGCTCACTGCTGTTGCTTATCCGGACCAGCAATCCCAAAGACCCACACAGATGCTAATATTAATTTCATGCTATTTGGCCTATGGCTTAGGCATAATGTTAGCTAGCTCTTTCATCTTAAGTCAACCCATTTCCATTAATTTGTCCTGCCACGTGGCTCACCTGTGTTACCTTACATGTTGATTCTTGGAAGGCTAGATCACATCTTTCCTGACTCTGCTGCCCTCCTTTCCCTACCTGTGCTCCAATTTCCCTGCCCACTTCTAAAATGCCTGCCATGGACCAAAACAGTCCCTTTACTTCACAGAATGACATTCCCACATCGGCTACCTAGTAACATATTGTCTTAAAAAGCTGAAAAGCATTATATACTTACAATTCATCCAAAAAAATGGTAAAACACACAACTTACCTACTTGTGGGATTAGTATTCTGTAATTATATGAGCCTGTGCATGTTTCCTCTCTTGAACAAGGTTCCCCACCCCATTATTTTTTTTCTTTCTTTAGGAATCAGTCATCTTTGAGATGTGATCAATATGTCTTTGCCTAATAATATCTTTCTTGTTTCTTCACAAAATTGCCATTTTACTTAATTAATCTGTTACCCATTGTCTATTTTGTAATATGATTTAACCTTGGGTAAATGGATAATTTATATATAAACTTTTATTGTGTAATGTAGGGGATTGTGTTGTTTCATTGTAAATAATCATCCCACCCACTGGTTTAATAAAAAGCTCTGATTGGCCAAAGGAAGGCAAGAAGTGTGGGCAGGGCTACCAGACTAAGAAAACTCTGAGAACAGGAAGCACAGAGCAGAAGGCCAGAGAGAAGCTAGAGGAAGCAGAGGACAACTATGATGCTCTGAGTAAAGGTACCGAGCCTCATGGCTGAACAGAATAAGCATCATGGGTTAGATAAGGGTAAAGAATTAGCAAGTTTATGCCTCAGCCTTAGGCTGATCAGCCTAAAACTATTGTAAGTATCTGTGTGTCTCTGAGGGTCTGTGGGTCTGTGTGCCTAAACCTTGAGGTTAAGCCCAAAAGGCCGGGCCAGAAACCTCTGTACTACAGTGTAATTGCATACTAAATAAATAAATATGGTATGGAAAAAGTAAATTTGATAACTGTTATTAAGAATCTTTCTTTGCGTCTTCAAAATTAGTAGGCTCAGAAAAAAATGTGAATACAACCAAGTCTTCAGAATGTATTTCCCTGTATTTTTATTCATATTTTAAGACAATGTTTATATCAAACAACAATAACAAGGGCAGAAAAGGAGGAAGGAAAAGAACCAGCTGACATGGGAATTGCCGTGGTTACACACTGGAATTTCTTTATGACTCTAATGTTAAATGTTTGCATTTGATGACTAAATCATATTCAGATGAGGAATGGCTTGGATGGAAATTTTGAAAATAGTTAATGGTTTGAATCTAGCATTTGAAATGATACTTTTATTTTTGCTGTTGTTTCTTATTTATTATTATTATTTTATTTATTTTATATAAAATCCATAGTTTCCTTTCCCTCCTCTCCTCCTGTCCCCTCACCAACTTCTTTCTACCACCCGCCCCCCCATTCACTCCTCAGAGAGGGTAAGGTCTCCCATAGAAGTCAACAATGCATATCAAGTTCAGACAGGCCTGAGCAAGGCATCCCACCACTCAAAAAATCAGCTCCTGGGCCAGGGACAGATCCTGGTTCCACTGCTAGCGGATCCACAGACAGAACCACACAACTGTCACCCATTTGCAGAGGACCTGCGTCAATCCCATGCAGGCTCACTAGCTGTTCATCTAGAGTCTGTGAGCTTCCATGAGCTCAGGTCAGGCATCTCCATAGGTTTCCTCCATTATGACCTTGAACCCCTCCTTTACATAATCTCTCCTTCCTCTCTTCCACAGGATGCCCAGAGCTCAGCCCAATGTTTGTCTGTTGATCTCTGCATCTGCTTCCATCAGTTACTGGATGAATGTTTTATGATGACACTTAGGGTGATCATCAATCTGATTATAGGAGGCCAATTTAGGCCCCCTCTCTACCACTGCTAGGAGTCATAGCTGGGATCATCCTTGTGGATTCCTGGGATATTCTCATAATATTCCACTATATCAAAATGTCTCTTTTGTTGCTTCCCTTTGCTATCCCTTCCCCAAGATGTCTTTCTTTAAAAGTTAGTCTGAACCAGGCATAATGTGGCACATGGATGGCAGAAGCAAGCAGATCTCTATGAATTTAGAGCAGTGAGGTCTATGTAGTAAACTAGAGACCAGCCAGTACTACATTGTGAGACACTATATAAAAATGAAAAATAAAAATTAAATAAATTATAAGTTTGAAAATAAATACTCATCTTTATCTGGGTTATTAAATGGTACCCCCATTACCTTTCATTGTTAGCTTTCTAACACACACACACACATCATTATCATCATCATCAAAGAAAGATATATTTATAAATTTCTAAGTGTTGGAAATACACAAAATTCCAGAAGCTACAAGATATAGCTAAGTGTATATCGCTATCCATGATGTTGGCATTTTGAAATTTTAGTGTGAGCCCTGGAAATAGTTGACAGGATGCTTGGCAATTCAACTTTCACTGCATAATAATTAATGGGACTTTCCAGACTGTTTTACGGCTAGGGTCTCACAGAGGGAGAAATGTTTGCTGGCTTCTCTATAAAACATAAGTCCCAAAGCCTCTCAGCTTCTGCTGCCTGGTTAGAATAATATAATGGGTTGAGGCCAATAGGTTTGTATTTTCTTTTAAATCACTCAATGAGTAAATAGATTCTGAGACCTTATCTTCACAGGCAAACAGTGTTCTATTCAGGATTGTGCTTGCTGTGGGTGGGTATTACCACTAATACCTGAACTCAGTGGTGTCTTTGGCCATAGTCACTATGACTATTTCCAGTTGTGATTAATCTTTACTTGGTGGAACTTTAAACAGTTACAAATGTGCCATATATGTATGTTTTAATTATGGTAATCATTGTGCCCTGACATTCAGTCAAAGAAGGCATTCTGTATTCCCAGGCAGCTTGAGCAGTGTCAGAACAGCATGCCCTTACTTGGCTACTTTCTTAATAGCACATTTGCTTCTGTCACAGTCTCCGGTGTCCTGTGCCCATGTGGTCTGACTAATCTACTGGTCCTACAATTATTCTGTCATTGTGATGGCTGAAGGGTGATCTACGAGAGGCAGTGATAGTTTTTATTCTTTTTTTTATATTGATGGCTCTGCCTGGCAGAGTCTACAAAGTAGTGGCAGATATTCTAATTTTTACATACTTGGTGCCAAATCTCAAAAGGAAAATTGCAGGCAAATCACAAGCAGAATGAACAAGCTATAGGAGCTGTGTGGCTAGCAGCCGCTTTTTGGTTAGATCTACTTGTCTGAAAAGAAGAGGGGAGGTGGGCAGTTAAAACTATCTAAATGTGATGTTTTTAAATTAACAACAGGAAGAATATACATCTATTGTATCCAGAAAATGCCATTTGAACAAAAATGTCAACATTTCATGCTATAATGATTGAGAAAGAAACCTTTTCCATTTAAAAGTGTAGAAGGTGCTGAACAGAATTGTTATAACCAAGTTGTCTATAATTTCTCATGAATTTAGAGAGCTCATTTTTCTTCAGGGCAAAACCAGAAGTCTACTTCAATGCGAGATAGCAATATATCATAAATGTACATGCTAGAGTAATTCTGGAAATATGATAATCCTCTACTTAGGCAACTATACTAAAGATTTAATATTGTTGTGGCGGGGGCTGAACAGGAGCCAAACTAATCCCAGAAAAGTGCCCTATGTGCATATTAACTATGGAGAATGTTTAGAGAAACAATCCCATTAATGTGCGCTCTACAGCATCTGGTATGATTTGTTTCTCTCTCTTCAGACTTTTATATGTGTGTCATCTTACCTCTAGACAAATGCTCCACTAAATCAAACTTGAGGATACTTTCCATTATATTCCTGAAGAGAGAAGTATTTGTATAAATGAAAATTCATTTTATTCTACTGATAATGTAGTATTTCCTGAGTTGTGAATTTTCTTGAGAAAATAATCAGGTGCATCCATTATCTAGTCAAATGTGGCCAAAAGCACTCGGAACACAGTCTCTAGATATAAGAAGGAAGATTTGAGGACAATTAAGGTTTTCATGATATTAAAATCTAAACAGCATGAAATACAAGTTAAATTAATTTTTCTTGAAACATCAAGGTTTAGTTGCAACATACCAGAAACAGTGAGTTTAATTTCTGTGAAATAATAATTTCCAGGAATTGTTGTAAAATTCCAATTCGTTCTTGAAAATGTTTGGTTTACTTTCTTTATAAATTAAATTAAGTAAAATGCTTTTGTATAAAATTTTTTTTCTGAAGGAAAGATAAAATAAAATTATCCTTGGTTCAACATGATGATTGAGGCCACAATCCATCTCTCAGGGACTATAAAGCAGAAGGGTCTTCAGTTCAAAGCTAACCATGGTGCTAGGCATTTAATCTCCCTCCCCCATCTGTCTTAATGGAGTGCCTTTGTGTGTGTGTGTGTGTGTGTGTGTGTGTGTGTGTGTGTGTGTGTGTGTGTATGTGTGTGTGTACTTTGATTCAGTAATTAGCAATTGAAATTTTTATAAAAGTATGAAAGAATTGCAAATATAAAAACAATGTATGTAAGAAGGTAGCATGCGAGTTCATTTTCACCACTGAAACATAGTTAATACAGAAATATTTCCTCAAATTTCTGTAATATTAAGTAAGCAAATTATGACAAAATCTTGAATGAAGAAAACTCCATGTAAACTTTAAAGAGACACAGTCCTAGGGCAAACTCAAACACCTTCAGATTAGAAAAATCTATGTATATTGAAAGAAATTTTCTCTTTTAAACAGTTATGGGATATACCTTTTATCGTATATTTTACTGATGTCAGTGAAAAGAGATTCTATTCAAGAGAGTTCAGTGTTCAGCACCCTGTGCTTAAGTGTTTCACTGAGCCACCATGTAACTGAAAACTAAATTAGAAAGGAAAAAAAAAAAAAAAAGCCTCCATCTACCCCTGTCTTCTAATTATCTCTCGGTCAGACACAGAACTATGATGTCAAACCCATCTTTCATGGTTCTGTTTTTATCATTTAGTGGTTTTAAAAGTTTTTAATTTGTTTGTTTGTTGTTTGCTTGTTTGTTGCCTCCAAAAAAAATTGGAGAAGAAATCACTCTTCAGACCAATAAAAGAGCCAATTAGCTTCCTTATTGTATTTCTTCAACTAACAGTGTCCTTACTAATTTCCTTCTTGTATCTGTCTGAAATCTTGCTGAAATGAAAGGAATCTCTTTCCCTTTCATCTAGGAGACAAAATACCAAAAATCAGACACTGTATTCACAGCTCACAGAACCCCATATGGCATTTTTTGAGACAATCCTGGTGTACTAGACTTTCTGGTGTACTGAACCTAACTAAAGAACGTAAAGGTACTGAGTATAAATCTCAGATTTTATTATTATACAAATCGACCTTCCAGAAATAGGAAATTGTAAAAGTTTGCAAAGTATTTGGGGCAAAGTATGCCCAGTATATTTATGTTTTAAAAATTATAACCGGAAGGATGTCAGTTCTGAACTAACCTTCATTTCACGATAATAGGATCTCTGGTAAGTGTAAACAATACTAGTAAAAACCGAATTCTAACAGGATTCAAGTGATTAAGAACAATTTGAGAGCCACTGAAGAGTGGTCCTTAAAATGTTCACGTTTAAGGAGGCTGCACAGTGAACGGTGCCTCCTTGAGGTACATTGGCAACATAAGAAAATAATATAGGTAATTTTCTTGGTTGATAATTCCTTTCTTTTTTCTTTTATTTCTCACACAATGCATATGCAGCAATGTGGTTGACTTATAGCTTTTCCGGGCTTGTACATCAGTTTGCTATAATTACATTGTAATATAAATGGCTGAAAAGACTTTGCATGAGTCAATTGGTGACCTTCATTTATTTTTCCAGGTCATAGAGAACCTTCTTTGAACCTCATCAAAAATTCCAACATAATAGCAGGTGTTAGCTTTTAATGTTCCTTTGCCTGTCACATGCAGCTCTATCAGAATACAGTTCTACGAAAATAAAACAAGCTTAATAAAAATGTTCTTTTTATATTTTATATTACTTTATAAATAATCAAAGATTATTATACTTGCATGATGAACGTAGGTGAGGAAAAAGAATAATGTGCTAGAAATTTAATTTATATTTTCTATTTTTCCATTGGAAGCAGCAGACTGGAAGCAAACTTTCCTTTGTGGATTTTGAAAAGAGCAGCTACAACCTTCCTTTTCTGTATTACCTTCCTGAGAATCAGAGAATGTACTTAAAGCTGCATCTGTTCAAGAATGCTACAAGGCCTCTTAGTGTAGAGCAAGCCTTTCAAATGTTATTACATTTAAAGCCATAGAGTACATTCAAGTCCTGTGAGTTCAGACAATTCTCCGCAACTGGATGCCCTTTCTGTAAAAGCATGTGATCAAATTTGAGCCCAGGTTGTAATGTCAACATTTCTATGTCAAAGCTTATTTAAAGTTGATGAAAATAAGCCAACACTTGCTTATCAATCTCATATAAATGTTCCAGCTGGACACATACATCTTAAGTAAGAATTTGAGAGAGATCTCACTTTTCTGAACAAATTCACCCAAGCATTTTAAAATTGTAGTTATCTGGGACAGTTCTCTATAATGAGCTTTGGAAAACAAAGACCTGGCATGGGGGTTGCCATGTTGAGGGATGCAGGAATCAGTGAACCTAAAATTGCAACATCCATTGAGGCTAGGTAATTGTATTTGCCCATTCAGAAGAGACTTCCACAGCTCTGAGCACACACCCCTTTGGTATCCCAAAGGACCAAACTCATAGAATTGGAATGACCTCTTTTTACTAGGTGACCCTGAGGTTATGATTCCTCTTTGCAAGATAGAGAGGGATGACCCACTGGGCAATTCCTTCCTAGCCTCTTTGTACATCATGGCCAAGCAGATATATTCCTCGGGAGATAAGCAATGGGTAACATGCGAACATTTTAAGAAAAATGGTGCCAGTGTAAATGTTACCATTGCCAAAAGGAAGTGATAGGAAATTTTGGACACAACCAGCAGCCTGCTGGTAAAATGATTGTAACTATCTCTCTGCGACAGAGAAGGGGGAAGGCTCAGCATTTTATGTGGCATGGCTGGTGTCAAGAAACCAAATCAGGTACCTAATGAGAGTAAGGTGAGCAATTGCCTCTGTCAAATACTCTCATAAGTCCCCCAAATAAAGCACCAGAATTTCAGGACGTTGTAAATCTCCACTCTAGAACTACATTTTTCTATTAGCATTAAAGATTTCTTTGTTCTTTCAATTCTTACACACAAAACAATAAATGACAAAAATACTTAAAAAATTTCAACTGAACAAGAAAAATAAATATAGAATTAACATTTTACAGTGGCCAAAAATAAAACTTGCTTATAATTTTAAATGTTCACATAGTTTAGAAACCATTGATTAAAATTAAAATAAGAGTATATATTAAAATCAATTAGCCAAAGGAAAGTAAATATTTATTTTAAAAAAGAATAATAACTGAAAATGTCCACAGGCTATATAATTGAAAAATCACCAGCTGGCAAATAATCCTGGGAATAGACCTGGACAAAAATGCAAACTGATAGGAAGAGGAATATTTTTATATGGTTCCTCTTGCAATTCACATATTAAATTCAGAGAAAATAAACTACTTTTCTCAAATGAAAAAACAAAAGAAATCACCTTAAAGGAATGGAAAATGTTAGCATTACTAGTAATACATTGAAAAAAAGCTGCCCTCAGATATGAGGCACCAAAATGACTTACAGCTATGAAATTCTTATCAAAATCATGAGTTGAAATCAAGAGAAAACTATCAATGACTTTACAATACTTCTGGCTGAATACTAATACTATTGAGATGATGAGTAAGATGAGGAGGCAGGAACGTGCCAAGAACAATTCTCAATTAAGCAGAAGATGAAAACTAACAATAATAAGGGTCTAGAGGTTGTCGCATGAATTCTAATTTATGTTGGAATAAACCCCGATTCCGCTGAATAATATAGCACTTTCTTTGAATTTATCAGTTGTTAATAGGCTAGACATTATTGTTGTAATGCTTGCATGTATATATTGTATGTAATTATCTTACTTATTATCGTTTTTCTTATATTGGTTATAACCTTTTCTACTTTTGACAAAAAGGGAATGCGGTGATATTTTGTGTATTTCTATGAAATAAAGTTTTTCTAAAGATTAAAGGACAGAGTCAGCCACAGAGTTAGCCAGACAGTTGTGTGTCCTAGCACTCAGGAGGGAGGTGGAGATCCATCTGGATCTCTATGAGTTCAAGGCCACCCACCCTGAACTACAGGCAATGAATCCAGTCTGGAGAAGAAACAGAGCCAGACTGTGGTAATTTACACCTTTAATCCTAGCACTAGGAGGGTCAAGGCAGGGAGTGATATGGTGGTTGAGCAGAGAAAAATAATATAAGGCAGTAAGAGACATCAGTTTGTCTCTGTGCTTCCCTTCCCCTTTCCTATCGGCCAAGGACTCAGAGCATCTGTCTGAAGATCCTGGAGATTGATGGAAATGTGAGTTTTGTGAAATGCATGAAACCACTAATTCATCTGCTACTAGCCCAAAAATGATATTCCCACAAACTTACATTTTTTTTTTCTATTTGAAACAGGTGATGTTCCCTTCATTTTTCACTTGGTGTTGGGAGTTGGAGACATACAGTATTTCATTGTTTTACAAATTGATTGTCCTTCTGTCTCTTTGATCTTTCAGCTTTATCCCAATATCTGGCTCTGGGTTTTTATTGAGACCAATTAGGACTTGTGCAACAAGAGGAAAAAACACCATTTCCTGATTCCTGACTGCTGGAGAGACCGGTTCAGGATCCATCGTCCATTGCATAGATAATACAGTCTATCAGGCGCCTATATAAACTGTTACCTATATCATAAATGTCAGCTTATATTTTAATAAACATTAATCTTAAAAAATTTTAAAAAACTCCCACCTTCACATACATATAAGTGATGCTTTTCAGTGTTTGAAATAGTGATCTATAATCCTGCAATCAACGTGTTATTTTAAAATCATTGTTAAATTTGAGTTTTGTGAGGCTGGAGAGAGGGACCAGCAAATAAAAGCACTTGTTCTTGAAGAGGACCCAAGTGTAGTTCACATGGTGGTTCATGACTATCCATAACTCTAGTTTCAGAATACCCCATAACATCTTCTGACCTCCCAGGGCACAAGGAAAACATGTCCTGCACAGACATACAAGTGAGCAAAATACTCATAAATTAGTATATCTAAATTTTATTTTATTGACTGTTTAAAATAGAAGAATATCAATATGTTTGGAAAGTACACACTCACATATCTAAGATTTAAAGGTCCAGTAATTCCCCACTCTTCTGTGTATGTGTGTGTGCATGTATATGTATGTATGTATGAATGTGTGTGTGTATGAGTGTGTATAATATAAAAGCATGAACAATATATGAGAAAATGCAGAAAGATGCAAAACTAAATAAAAACTTAACTCTAATATTCACCATAGTTTCTAACTCTCCTGTTGGACTGAAGATACGAAAATATCTAATGTGTGCTTTTTAAAGACAAATTTAAGTAAGCCTGTTAATTTTCTACTTCCTAGGTCATGTGTATCAGTGGCAAGTTAGCCAACTTGACAGACATTAGAAGCTAAGTAGACGCATTGATCTGATCTTTGGAGAAATCAGTGTGTGCTGGGAGAAACTGAACACACTTATATAAACTGAATATTGGAAAGTTGAAAAATGGGAAGACTAAGACTCGGTTGTCAGTAGACCACATGAGAAAGAGGCCTTTTCAGTGGAGCAACATGTTAATACTGAATTGTGTGATCATCCCCGGCTTTAAGGTCTTTCATTACAAATGAAGAATAGCCTTGCATTTATGACATTTTGAGAATGAGATGTGATCATCTATAAGGCTCATGACACAAAGTAACCTTTTGCTGATGCTCCCGCTGCTATTGTCTTAAAATTCCAAATAGATACCAAAGAATGAATTGGAATGAACATAGAGACCAAAATAGAAAAGTTAGAGAAGTGTGCCTCAGTTGGAAGTGCATTGCAGACTATTTCAAAGAGTGATAAGTGGCCATTCATCAGAGACTATCAATAGTAGCATATAGGTCCATTTATACATTTGTGACACAACAATGCCAATTATTTTATTACCTACCATATATAGACCCTGCCTAAGGAACTATGATGATTATGTGGAAGCAGGATTTATGCTTGATTAAAGTGCTGACTTTGTTGTTTTAATACACTAGCTGATATATTACGAGAAGAATAGCACATATTCCCATTATTTTTCAATATAAATGAGAATGAGTGTGACATTTCCTTGACCAGAGCTTCCACATAAATAGACATGTAGGAAGAAAAGAAGGAGACAAGGACACAAAATCTAGGTTTATGCAAACTCTGATTAGCAAGCTGCAAATGTGTCTCTTACTCCTCTTTTTGTGAATAATTTAGTGACCTTCCTTGACTCCAAAGCAGCCCAACAAATCTTTACTTCAGACTGCAGAGCAACTACAATGAATGTTGTAGGGAATATATCTTTGTGGCTGAGACCTTGGGCTTCAAAGTCAGGTTAGATTTAGACTCTGGCTCTGCTGCTTTTCCACACACTGACCTTGGTCCATTTATTTCATTCTGTACCCAAATCTCTGATGTTAGAGGAAAGAGGGGATAAGACACATGTAACTACCTCTCACTGGATTCCTGAAAAATAAACGAAATATGAAAAAAATTCTTTTATATTAGTATGTACATATTGGGTTATAGTAATAATGCATATTATTATTGCAATGTATTTTCAAGGTAAGAATTCACTCATTTTGCAAACTCTTTAATTTTTACAGACAATATTTTTAGAAAGAAGTTAAATATAATCATCACATAAATAAATAACACGTAGGTCTTCCACATGAAAATAAAATTTAATTACTAAAAAATACAAAATCAAATTTGTCATAAGAAATGTGAATGATGATATAATATGTAAAGAAAACACAGAGGAAAACTATGGAAGCAAGTCAGGAGTTACTACAGTTTATCTCAGGAAAATCGGTACAATGTTTTTAGACACAAAACTGGAAAGTTGCTATTTTATAAAGAAAAATTTACAGATATTGTAATGGTACAGAATAACAAAATGAAAGCGGATTGATAGAACCAAGACTTCAAAGTTGATGATGGAAAAGGAGAGTTGATTGATCTCTACTGCAGATAATATTTAATAAAGAGGAAAACAATATTCCTTGAAGAGAATCATAGCATTTGTGTCAACTTCTCTCAAGGAAAGTCAGGTTTTATTTAACATAGGAATCCATATTCCACTTCAAATAGAAAAAGGAATCATACAACATTAGTCTCTTACAACATTGTATTGAATGTGACTCAGTTTCCCAAATGAACAGCACTACTTGCTGCACTAAAATTATGTATGTTTAAAAAGAATATGCATTTCTGGGCACCACTCTCTAATATTACTTTGCACCCTTCTCAATTCCCCACTATCACAAGTAATTCTGATGAGTTCCTACTTTTCTAAACCATTTAACCGTTGTTGTTTTTTCCTGGGAGCTGTTGGAAATAACTCTGAAAATTGGTAAATGATAAGACCAGAGTTAAATTCACAACTCTGAGCACAGAACTTCTACTTCTAGAGTGTGTAAAATGCCTGTATGGTAGGATTGATACTTCCCAAGCATTAATGACGCCAGTCAATGAAACCAGAATTAAAACCATCCTCTTGAAGAGAAGCAAAACTTCTTCAATGAGAAAAAAAAATGGCAGGTTGGTTGAATACATCCTGGCATCACGAAACCCCATTTATCCTATGTGTGAGTTCTTGTATGATTTGTTACACTGTACACTGAGCTTCATGTATTTATTCCAAAGAGTTAAAATTTCCCTCTTTGGACATTTGTCTGATACTCAGATGATTTCATTCACATACTTTTCAATGCAAATATTTTGGAAATCTTGAGCTCATGATCTTAATGGTGTCATTATAAAGAAACATAAACTCAGAAGGTAACTGCTAATAGTTTCAAGCATATTCACAAAGGTCACTTAAATAGTACAGTGAAATCTATTAATTAAAAAAAACAAGGGCAAGGGGGCTGCAGAGATGACTCAGCATTTGCTTCTCTTGCTGAAGACATGGGTTTGATTCTCAGCAGCTAACAACCACCTGCAAGTCCAG
Source organism: Phyllotis vaccarum (assembly GCA_033318265.1). NCBI lineage: Eukaryota > Metazoa > Chordata > Mammalia > Rodentia > Cricetidae > Phyllotis > Phyllotis vaccarum. The sequence continues at coordinate 47,877,447 of JARWLC010000012.1, read as the reverse complement.
TTCCTTGGGATCCAGTGTCATCTTCTGACTTCCACAGGCACCAGGCACATGAGTGGTGTACAGACATACATGAAGGCAAACACATATATTCATATTTGTAAAGGCAACAAATATGCTCAGAAAAAAAAGAAAAGAAATATCAGGTTCCCTTTCAGGAAATCCAACTTTGCTCATTATCCCTCAGCATTGATCTACCACATATCTCTTTCAATGATGTTGGTACTTCAGAGATGTACACATAGTGTGTCCCCAAGGGCCTCATTTGTTCATTTCTTTGAGAAGCTGATCAAGGGTAAACTTAGAAGTAAGGTCCATCAAAATTAAATGCCCAATATGATCAACATTCAAAACATAGAAATCGCTTTTGCAAACTAAAGCTGGTTGAGTAATTCTCTGCAATAAGAAAAGGGTACTACAAGTAAAGAACAGAGAAGAGATGTACAACTTTTATATACCCGGATGGAGAAGATAATCAGGCTGTTGTAGATGACCTCCCCCATCCAGTTCCACAAAATAGCATGGGTGTAATTTCTGTTCTTGTCTCTGGACAAATGGCCATTCCCATTTGCTTACAATAGTAAGAAGGATTTTACTTCCTGCCATCAAAAAATTCTTGGCAAAGACCTAGAGATTAGCTTTAAACCAGGGGCAGGGTGGGCATAACAGAACAGGCTGACTTTGAAAGTTGACTCATGAGCATATATCATGAGTAATACAGTCACTGAGGGGATTTGAAAAACTGAGAAGAATCAGAAAGAAAGGTTCACACTTGGGGAGAGAAACACACAAGGTGTGAGAAAGATGATGCTAATGAGAAACCTGACTCCATAATTTAAACACAAAATATCTATGAGCATGTGAAATTTCTTTTTAAAAGCATCAATGCACAATCAAGGATTTATGAGCTAATTCCCATCTACTGATATAGGAGATATTTTGTTTTAATCTACTACAAAGATTATATTTATTGCATAGTAAGTTGTCATTGAATAACTCACCTATACCTGCATTTTCCCTTATTTTAATGAAAATAAAATGTAATGCCTAATCTAAAGTATAAGGCATTTATTGAGAAACCCTCAAAATCACAAATGAGACTTTGAACTATTGTACAATAGTATCAGAAGCTTCAATGAGTAAACATTGAGCTCAGCCTTTGCTTTTTGTGGGCCAATTAGCACTACTTCCAACAAACATGAAAAGTACTACAATTCTAAGCTGAAGAAAAATGTGCCCAGTATTGTATACTCTTATTATAGTTCCGTCATCATTTGCTCATGGAAAACAGAAGTCAGTGTCTATCTGTTACCAGGACTCTTAAATGCATAAGGAAATCACAATAAAATGATTTTTTTAGGCTTAGGCTTAAGTTCTGTATCTCCATACATAAAATACATTGTTTCTGACAGAACTCATTCAGAAAGAATAAAGACCCATAGTATAATCAACTAACAGTTAGAATTTGGCTACAATCAAGTAGTGAACTTATCAATAAAATTAACAAATTTGGAGTAGAAAATATTAAGTCAGGCTTTTGTTTACTTGCAACATGAAGTTCTTCTATACATGCAATTAGGAAATCATCTTTTAATTCATCACTATGCAAATGTCAAGGTGATGATTCTAGTACAAATGTTTTAAAATTCCTTGAAATTTGTAAAACCTATGGGAAATGTGTCACTAGTATTACTGAAATAAATGCTTAACTTCTAGTTTCATACATTAGAAATAGTGGATTATAACAGTCTATGACATATAATTTTAAAGTAACAAGGAATCTACCTGTACTTTTATGACACTGAATACCCATTGTAGTATGATGATTTTAATCCAGTAGAATAAAAGTACCACATGCCAGGACCACATAGATAGTTTTACATACACACAAAAAGTCACCTGAAAATATTAGTGAAAACATATTTTTATAACCAAATTTAAGTCGAATGCATAATTTAGTGCTTATTTTCAGAACAAATAGCCTGGAAAATTTTCATGCACAATTGATAATAATTTGAGTGTGCAATTTGTGACTGGAGCTCATTAACATATTCATTGTGTCTAAGCTCTGTGTGCAAATCTAAATTGTTTTCTTCCTCAAAGAGCTCATAACAAATCCAACACATCAGAGGAGCAATTCTTTACACCAATGGTAGAGTGCAAAGATTTCCATAAGACAGTAAATTGTTCTGAATATGATTCCCAACTCTCTCTGGGTATAGTTTTATCTATCAAATACAATTTTAGAATGAAAAAACTATAATGTATATAACAAGTTTATGTGGTTGTAACAAGGGAAAAAATGCCTTTCTCTCTTCTCTCTCTCTCTCTCTCTCTCTCTCTCTCTCTCTCTCTCTCTCTCTCTCTCTCTCTCTCTCTCGTATGGAATTCTTAGTCTCACTTCCAAAAATATTTGTTTTTGATTCTGTTCTTCCTTTCTGATGGAATTTTGTAGCTTTAAAAAGACAAGGTTTTGTGTGGCATAAAACAGTGAGATTTTAAATATTTTTTATTACAAAATATCAACACATATGTAAGGCAATGCACATGTTGAATAGCTAAAGCAATCTATTCTCTAATGCAACATGTAATAAAGAATAATGTGTATCATAAATAGCAATATCTTTATGTCTGAATGAATTAGAATGCAAGGCACCTGGAGAATAAAAACCTGATTAAAAAAATAACATATTTCCACAATAGCAAAACTCTTTATGTTAAAATAAAATAAAGGACATTAGAAAAACATTATGCTGTAGAAGAAAAACAGTTATGAAATCTCCTCAAAACTATATTAAATTATATTTTATTAGCCCTCTACAACTAGGTTCTTTATAATATCATAGTATTGTTCACTTGTATTAAGTTATGATTCTGGAATTTGTTATTAAAAACTAGAAAAAATGTATTGCAAAATTAAATAAGAACATTTAGATATTGTTTCCAGAGTAAAAATAAAATCTAATGCATTAAGTTACAGCAAAAACATATATTTTCTGGATTTTATGCATTTTAGATATTTTACCATTGAAACGTAAATATTGAGCATTTTTCATAATTTTTAAATATTTACTATACTGAAAGCTGATGATACATGGATAATACATGGTATTATTCATGACAGGGGCCAGGTCTTTATTAGTTCCTCCACAGACTAATAACTGGTAAATCAGTGAAACTTTTGGAACAAAGCATTATCTGCACACCAGGATTATATATTTCATTGTAGAGTTTTGCAAAAGTAGGCCTTCCAACACTGGTACGTTACATAAGAGGATTTGACAAGGTTAGAATTTGTGTTACTAATGGAAATTATTTTTTCAAGAATTAACCTTTAGGCTACAAAGAATGACAGATATTCAAATATTCTCAAATGAGGATTTAAATTGAAATTTTCTATTCATTCCTGCCCCCAACAGAATTTCCATTCTGGATTCCAGCATGTCACACATACAATTGAATTCTTAACAGCTGCCATTCTAAAGAACTGCAGAGGACCATTTGAAAGTAATATTTTGCTCTGTGTGACATCTCATTTTTCCCCCTCAGAAATCATAATTTTTTTTTACACACTTCATGGTCTTCCTAACAGGAAACCAGCTCTGCCTGTCATTTTGATTGGGGAGGAGCCTTGTTTTCCAGGTCACTGGCTTGAATCCTGGAGACAAGATATTCATGGGGGACCTGTATGAGGGATTTACATCTCCTAGCAGACTTTTCCTGTCCATTTGCCAGCATGCCAGGTCAGTGAGCCGCTCTGTGAAAGGGAAGATAATGGCTGCTGTAGTGCCCCCCGCTTATTACACACTCAGTGCTTCTGACCTTCCTGAGAGACCCCCCAATGCATTCTGATCTGAGGTGTCCCTTTCTCTTCCAGTACGTCTCACACCCAGATCCTCAATGCATTTGGAGGAAGACAGATTTTTCTCCCTCTTACAACTTCTTGATGCAAAGAAGGAGATAAAATGGAGCTGTTTTTCAAAGAAAAATTCCCAAGATAAGAAAAACTTAATATCAATGCTTCCAATGTAGTAAAAATTAAAATCAACAGTACAAAGAAAAAAATCATAATTTGACAATATTTAAAACTGGAATCAGTCATCCTTCTAACAAATATCATACCTTGTATTTTATTTTTACCAAAAAAAGGCAAACATTTTTGAGAAATTAAGCAAAGATTTTTTTTTCCTTTGGTTGAAAGCAGTGTTTTTGTAAAGATTTAATCAAATAAAAAATAAACCATCTTCCTTTTCTGCCAACTAAATTCGAATTCTCTTTGTGATGAGATGCACATTCCAGGGTACAGAAAGATTCACAGATTTAGACTGTGAATTTACTATCCAGTCCAAGCACTCGAGTATTACATGTACTAATTACTTTGTCTAACTGAATTTTATAAAACTTGTTTGAGCAATGAGACACATAAGCCCTCATTCTTTCATCCTTTGAATAGTGAACTAATATAGAGAAATGTACATAGGATTTACACCAAAGCATGTGGCCTCATCTGAATGAAGAGAGCCACAAAAGAAGGAGAAAAGATGAAGTTCAGTGATGATTTCCTTACCTTGAGTGATCAATTCACTGTTGAGAACAGAAGGCAAGCATACTCACTGGGCAATTGTTTTATAGTTTACGATATTCCAAACTCCTTTTCCTACCCTCTTTTTCTTATTCTATCTGAAGTTGGTAAAAGGAGTTTAAATTCTCCTATAAGAACTTTCAAAGAAACTTACAGAATCAAAATTTCATTTTTTTCTTCCAAATTGGCAACTGCTATAAATTGATTCTAATGGATCTCCCAAAGACCTACAATTAATATATCCTCTAGATTTATAATTGTATAATTTAAAATTTAATACTTTGAATTGATACTCTACAAAATAAAACCTGTGGTCATTTCTGATGGTTTTATTCAATGTGGATTCTGAGTCTATAAAATGTAAATGTTCTGTGTGGTCAAAGTGTTTTATATTAAATTTTCACTGATCAAATAGTAAATTTTAGGACATTGGGTTACAAAAATGTTCCAAGCATTGGCAATTTTTTAGTCCTTTAATTATTTAAACATTTGTTCCCATTTTATATGTGTATGTGTGTACCTGAGCATATGTATGTGTTCTGTGTATGTGCAGAAGCCTATGGGGGTGAGAAGAAGGCCTTAAGTCCTCTGGAAATGAAGTGACAGGAATCTGAGAGATTACATTTGAGAACTAAGATCAATACCTGGGACCTTTACAAGTGTAGTATGCATTTTTAGTAGCTGAGCCATGTCTCCAGCTCCATAGTTCTACATATATATTTTTTTTTAAAATGTATGTATTACTACAAATCAATCTGGAAAATTCTTTAAGTACTACGAAAGTATCAAATAAAAAGTAAAAATTCTAATTTCTGATTTTTGTTTGAATGCTTAAGTTTTATCCTTTGCAATTAACACTGTTGGTTTTATGTGTGACTCTCACTTTTTCCATTTATCAGAGTATGTAGGGAGAAAACATGTAATAGATGCTCAGCTCTGGATCAGGAGGAGTAGTGGGTAGGTTGCTCTTTCAACACTAAATGGTACTGCGGGGGTGGGATGGGACAACAGCAACACTTGTCTGCTCCTAACCTAAAGAAGAAGACAACATAAATGATATTCATTGAGTCACAGCTCAGCTTTCACCCTCCAGTATACAAGACATATCTGTGCTTTCCCATAACCCCAGGACTTTCAGGAGTAAAACCAAGAGTCAGGATTTGATAAGATTTAAAGTTTTAGTTTTCCTTGATAACATCTTTAAATGGATCATGGTCCAGAGCACAGTTTCACGCCACTCCTCCTGCTTCTTCCAGGACCCTAGTGTATTTCTTGACAGTTCTGTATTATCACAGAAAATATCACTATAACCAAAAGATCAAAATAAGGCATGGCACAATGCCCAACATGCGTCGCACAACTAGACTGTCATCACCTGCCATTCAGATATGCCTTTTTCTGTCTCTCTTTAGGTAGCAAGCAGACTTCTTATGGATAATAATAAAATAATATAATTAGTATAATATGGTAAACACAAACAAATAAGTTTGATTGGGATAAAAGAAACAAACAGAAGGAGAAGGGCCTGAGAAAAGGCACAAGAAATAGATGAGACCCACTCATCCTATATAAACACAAACCTGGAAGGCCTAATATAATGCAACAAATACTGTGTGCTTAAAAGAATAAAAATTAAAAAAAAATAAAGATAGAATTTCTTTTGCAAAAAAAGAAAATTAGAAAAATAAAAAGAAAAAAAAGTTGACATCATCTTCTGTTGGACATCTACTGCTGTGTCTGAGACCTATCCTTAAAAAGTATTATTTCCTCAGCAAGACTTCCTCTGAGAAAACTAAATTTTCACTTGCAAGTAGTTGTCAATAGGGGATAGTTTTTGAGCTAGTGATGGTGCCATGTGTCTACTTCTTCATCTTCTGGGATTCCATCAAGTTTGGTCCCATGCAGACTATGTGCATCCTGTCTCAGTCTCCATAAGTCCAAATAGCATCGATTCTTTGTGTCTAGAAGACCTTGTTTTGTTGGTGTCGTTCATATCTTCTGATCTTCTGGATCTTACACATCTTCTCTCTACACTTCCACTAGGTCCCCTGAGATCTGGGTGGGAGGGATTTGGTGGAGAAGTCACAGTTAGGGCTGATTGCTCCAAGGTTTCTCATTCTCTGCATATTGTATGGCTGTGTGGTTCTATATTTGTTCCCATCTACTGAAGGAAGAAGCTTCTTTGATGGTGGCTGAGCAAGACACTAATCTATAAGTATTGAAGAATGTCATTATGAGTCATTGTATTGTGAATTCCATTTCCTTTTAGGCATCTGTTTCTCAAAAAGGCCAATTGCCCAGAAAATGGCTTTTGCCTTTCTGTTATGAACTTTATAGCTTTAGCTTGTATTCCTGAGTTCTAATTTAGTCATCACAAATGACTACCATTTCATGTTTAGCTAATAATTGACTGCTTTACTAACTAATTGCTTATTCCTCTAAGTTTATGTCTAACCTTTTCTTCCAGGTATTTTCCAGTTTATTTAGTAAGGTCATCATTATTATTGGTATCATAAGATTTTATTCCCTCCCCCCCCCCCTCCCACTCTCTCCTTCAATAGCCTGTTCTTCTTTGACATCTTGACTAGACTTGTGCTAAGGATTATGTGTTGAGCATTCCTCCCGTTTCTGGTCTGCTCTATGAATTCATTGAGAATTTGTCATTTATGACAAGATATGAGTCTTTTGTGATATGGACTTAAATAATAGATAAGAATCAGACTAGGAGGCAAGAATGATATGAATAACTAATGAAAGTCAGTCACATGTAAGAAAAGGAAGATGAAACAGGAAAAAAAGGGAGTGTGTGGGCATGGGACATATAACTGGGAATTGATGCACACTGAATCCTAGAGAGCCTGGAAAATATTAAAAATGGGACAGATAAAAGGTAAGAGTTTCCTTAATGATTAGAGTCCCAAGATATATAATAAAATTAAAATTTATTCATTAAATTTGGAGATGGTGTCCATAAGAGGCAATTGACATACAATTCTCTGAATGTAGCATGCTTAGTTTATAGTTATGTGAATTCATAACATTAAGATTTATATATAACTCATACACAAAGAATAACATGCTGAAAATGAAACATACATTTCTTTTTTACCTTTAACCCAGATTTCTTATAAGTAAGGAATAAAAAGACTCAGAGATTCTATCTCTGTTCAAAGTAACTAAGGAACTGTATTCAGATCATATTCAAAGCATGTTTCGTTATGAATGTAAAATGCCTTTCTAGTCTTTGTTCAATATTGACATCCTAATCTTCAAATAACTCCTTTTTTCAAAGTTGGATGGAAAATGCCAGCCAGATTTCCCAAGACACCCTTACTAAGTCAGACAGAAAAAGATAGTTGCTACGTTTTAAGAGACACTAGAAGGGAAGCACCACAATTTGTATCATTATGATTTTTTGTTGTTCTTTTTTCTTTATTTTTGTATGTTCATTTTATTATTAATTTTTATTAAAAAATTCTTTTTTATCCATATAGCCCACTGATACCCCTTTTCACCTATCCCAGTCAGTCTTCAGCCTCCCCTTTCCTCATCCCCCAATACTTCCCCCAAAACGGCAAGAGGTCCCAAAGTGGGTCAGCTCAGTGTGACACATCCACTGGAGGCAAGACAATATCCTTATCTCAAAGTATTCTGACTTAGGTGTTCTGCTGCAGGGAATGGGCTCTAAGGTGTCAGGCCATGCACAGGAACACAGTCTGATCCCACCCCTCGAGGCTCCACATACAGCCCATGCCAATCAACAGTTGTCTACCCTTGTAGGGCCTAAATCCTTTTCCCAATGGTTCCCCAGTGGCTGTTCTCAATTCAGTGAGATCCCTAGAGCTCCAGTTAGCCTACATTGTGGGAATTTTCTTCATAATCCCTAGCCCCTTCCTCACACAGATTCTCCACCTCCCCTGCTTTTAGCTGGACCAGGAACTTGACCCAGTGCTCAGCCATGGATCTCTGCCTCCACCTATATCATTGTTGGATGTAGGTTCAGTGATGACACTTAGGGTAGGTATTTACTTAATTGTAGGGGAAGTCCTGTTTAGGCACCCCCTCCACTATTGGTTGGAGATCTAGCCAGGAACAGTCTGTGAATTCTTGAAGGTTTCCCTAGGACCTGGTCTCTTTACAACTCCATATTGGCTTCCTCTATTGAGATATCCATCCCTTTCTTTCTCCCTCTTTATTGCTCCTCTCACTCAACCATCTCCTTCTCTCCTGATTTGTTCCCACCTCTTCTTGGTTGCAACCCGTTATGATCCCAATTTGCTAAGATGATCTTTTCTATTTTCTCTTCCTAGGGGAATCTCTGGATGTCTCTCTTAAGTTCCTTCTGATCCCAAGGTGTTCATGGATTGTGGTTTTCAGCTTGGGTATTCTTCGCTTTCTGTTTAAAATCCACTTATAAGTAAGTACATCCCATGCCTATCTTTCTGGGCTTGTGATACTTCACTCAGGAGGATATTCTCCAAATCCATCCTTTTGCCTGAAAATTTTAGGATATCATTTTTTTTCTGCTGAGTAGTACTCCATTGTGTAGATGTACCACAGTTTGTTGATCCATTCTTCAGTTGAGGGATGTCTAGGTTGTTTCCACGTTCTTGCTATTACAAATAATGCTGCTATGAGCGTAGTTGAGCCTTTGGGGGTATGGATGTGCATCCTTTGGGTATTTGCCCAATAGCGATATTGCTGGATCCTTAGGGAGATGGATTCCCAGTTTTCTGAAGAACAGCCATACTGCATTCCAAAGTGGCTGTACAAGTGTACACTCCCACCAACAATGGAGGAGTCCCCTTGCTCCACATCCTCTCCATTATCGGCTGTCATTTGTGTTTTTGAACTTAGCCACTCTGACAGATGTAAGATGGTATCTCAGAGTTGTTTTGATTTGCATTTCCTTGATAGCTAAGGATGTTGAGCAATTTTAAAGTGCCTTTCAGCCATTTGTAATTCTTCTATTGAGAATTCCCATTCTAGCTCTGAACATCATTTTCTAGTTGAGTTATTTAAGTTTGGGAGCTTTAGTTTTGAGTTCTCTATATATTTTTGAGATCAGTCCTCTGTCCATTGTAGGGTTGGTGAAAATATTTTCCCATTCTGCAGCCTGTTCTTTTATGTTATTGATTGTGTCCTTTGCCTTACAGAAGCTTCTCAGTTTCAGGAAGTCCCTCTTACTGATTGTTGCTCTTAGAGTCTGTGCTACTGGTGTTAAAGTTAGGAAATGGTCACCTCTGCCAATACATTGGAGAATACTTCCCACTTTCTTTTCTATCAAGTTCAGTGTAGCTAGGTTTATGTTGGGGTCTTTGATACACTTGGATTTGGGTTTTCTGCAGGGTGACAGGTTTGGATTCATTTGCATTCTTCTACATACATCCAGTTATGCCAACACCATTTTTTAAAGATACTATCTTTCTTCCATTGAATATTTTTGTCCTGTTTGTACAAAATCAGGTGTTCATAGGTGTGTGGGTTAATGTGGAGTCTTGATTCGATTCCATTGATCCACAAGTCTGTATTTATGCCAGTACTATAAAACTGTATTTTTTTATTTCTGTATCTCTGTGGTATAGCTTGAAGTAAGGGATTCATCCTGAAGTTATTTTATTGAGTAGGATTGTTTTGGCAATCCTGGGTTTCCCATTATTCCACATGAAGTTGACTATTGTTCTTTTAAGGTCTCTACAAAAATGTGTTGGGATTTTGATGGAGACTGCATTGAATCTGTAGATTGTTTTTGGTGAAATTGCCATTTTTACTATGTTGAACCTGCCTATCCATGAGTATGGAAGATCTTTCCATTTTCAGACATCCTCTTCATTTTCTTTCTTCAGTGACTTAGTTTTTGTCAAATAGGTCTGCTATTTCTTTGGTTAGAGTAATGCCAAGATATTTCGTGCTATTTGTGAAGTGGTGTTTCCCTTATTTCTTTTTCAGTTCTTTTGTGATTAGTGTATAGAAGGGCTATTGATTTTTTTTTAATTCATCTTGTACCTTACTACACTACTGGATTTTATCAGCTATAGGAGTTCCCTGGCACAATTTTGAGAATCACTTATGTACACAATCATATCATCTGCAAATAGAGATAGTTTGACTTCTTTTACAATTTGTATCCCATTAATCTCCTGTTCTCTGAATTGCTTTAGCTAAAATTTTGAGAATATGTTGTAAAGATAAGGAGAGAGAAGACAGCCTTGTCTTGTTCCCGATTTTAGTGGGATTTCTTTGAATTTTTCTCCATTTAGTTTGATGTTGGCTGTCGGCTTGCTGTATATTGCCTTTATTATATAGGTATTTTCCCTGTATTCCTGATTTCTCCAGGACTTTTATCATGAAGGAGTGTTGGATTTGTCAAAGGCTTTTTCAGCATCTAAGAAGATGATCATGCTTTTTTTTTTCCTTTCAGTTTGTTTATATGATGTATGACATTTTCAGTTTTTTGTATGTTGAACCATTCCTGTATCTTGGAGATGAAGACTACTTGACTGTGGTTGTTGATTTTTTGATATGTTTTTGGATTCAGTTTGACAGAATTGTATTGAATATTTTTGCATCAATGTTCATGAGGGAGACTGATCTTTAATTCTATTGTTTTTTTTTTTTTGTTATATCTTTGGAGGGTTTGGGAATCAGGGTGTTTGTGGCCTCATAAAAGAGTTTGACGATGTTCTTTCGTTTCTACTGTATGGAAAGTCTGAAGAATTCTGATGTTAGTTCTTCTTTGAATGTCTGGTAGAAGTCTACACTAAAACCATCTGGTCCTGGGCTTTTTTTTTTTTTAACTTGGGATATTTTAAAAATAGCTTCAATTTCCATTGGGGTTATAGGTCTGTATAGGTCTTTAATCTGATCTTGATTTAATTTTGGTAAGTGGTACCTGTCCATTTTTTTTTTTTTTTAGTGTTTTTCTATTTTAGTGGAGCATAGATTTTCAAAATATGACCTGATAATTCTCTGGATTTCCTGGGTGTCTGTTGTTATGTGCCCCTTTTAAATTCTGATTCTGTTAATTTAGATACTCTCTCTCTACATTTTGGTTAGTTTGGATAAGGGTTTATCTATCTTCTTGACTTTCCCAAAGAACTAACTCTTTGATTTATTAATTCATTGTATTATTCTCTTTGTTTCTATTGTATTGATTTCTGCCCTAAGTTTGATTATTTCCTGCCATCTATTCTTTCTAGGTGAGTTTGCTTCTAATTGTTCTAAAGCCTTCAACTGTGTTGTTAGGCTTTGTGTGAGATTTCTCTAGGTTTTTCATATGGGCATCTAATGCTATGAGTTTTCCTCTTAACACTGCTTTCATTCTATCCCATAAGTTTAGATATGTTGTAGATTCATTTTCATTAAATTCTAGAAAGTCTTTGATTTCTTTCTTAACTTCTTCCTTAACCCAGGTGGTTTAGCTGAGAGATGTTCAGTTTCCATAAATCTGTAGGCTTTCTGTGATTTTTGTTATTTTTGAACTCTAACTTTAGAGCATGGTGGTCTGATATGATACAAGGAGTTATTCCCATTTTTTGTATGTATTGATATTTAGTTTATGACTGAGTATGTGGTCAATTTTAGAGAAAGTTCTGTGGGGTTCTGAGAAATATCTATTTCCTTTGTGTTTGGGTTGAAGGTTTTATATATATATATATATATATATATATATATATATATATATATATATATATATATATATATATATATATAAAGTCAATTTGGGTTATAACCTCTGTTAGATCCCTTATTTCTCTGTTGAGTTGTTGTCTGGTTGACATATCCAAGGGTGAGAGTGGGGTATTGAAGTCTCCAACTATTAGTGTGTGGGGCTTGATGTGAGGTTTAATTTCACTAGTGTATATAAAATACATTTATAATTATATATAATATTATATTATACTATTGTGTGTGTGTGTGTGTGTGTGTGTGTGTGTGTGTGTGTGTGTGTTGGTGCCCTTTTGTTGGGAGCATAAATATTCAGAATTGAGACTTCATCTTAGTAGATCTTCCCTGACATGATAAGGAATGTCTGTCCTGTTCTCTTTTGATTGATCTTATTTTGAAGTCTATTTTGTTAGATATTAGAATGCTTACACCAGCTTATTTCTTAGGACCATTTGACTGGAAAGTCTTTTCCCAACACTTTACTCTGAGCCTGTGTGTCTGTCTTTGAAGTTGAAGTGTGTTTCTTGTATGCAGTAGAAGGCTGGCTTCTATTTTTGTATTCATTGTGTTAGGATGTATTTTTTTTTTTTACAGGTGAATTGAGTCCATTGATATTAAGGGATATTAATGACCAATTGTTATTTCCTGTTATTTCTGACAGTATGCTGTGTGTGTTTCCCTTCACTGTGTTTTTCTTCTCTAGGAGTATGGATTATTTGTAGTTTCATGGGCATATCGGGTTTCCTTAGGTTAGAATTGTTCCTCTGGTGTTTTCTGTAGAGCCAGATTGTAGATAGGTATTGCTTAAATCTGGTTATGTTGTGAAATATCTTATTTACTCAATCTGTGATAATTGTTAGTTTTTCTGGGTATAATAGTGTTGGCAGCCATGTTCTTTTAGTATCTGTGTAACATCTGACCATGACCTTCTTGCTTTCATTGTTTCTATTAAGCAGTCTGGTGTTATTCTGATGAGTCTACCTTTATAGGTAATTTGGACTTTTTCCTTTGCAACTCTTAGTATTATATTCTTTGTATTGTAAGTTTAGTGGCTTGATTATTATGTGGCGATCAGACTTTTGGAGGCTCTAGTCTATTTGGTGTTCTGTAAGCTTCTTCTATCTTTATAGGCATTTCCTTTTTTTAGGTTGGGAAAGTTTTCTTCGATGATTTTGTTGAATATATTTTCTGTGTCTTTGAGCTGGTAATGAACTGGTATTGTTCACGTTCTTTGATTCCAATTATTCTCAGGTTTGGATTTTCATATTGCCCTAGATTTTTTGAATGTTTTGTGTTATGAATTTTTTGGTTTTAGTGTTTTCATTAACTGATATATCTGTTTCCACAATTGAATCTTCCACTCCAGAGATTCATTCTTCTGGTTCTCTTGGTCATGCCTGCACCTGTAGTTCCAATTCATTTCTTCAGGATTTCTATTTCCAGCTTTGTCTTGGTCTGTACCTTCTTTATTGCTTCTATTTCAATTTTTAATTCCTGGAATGTTTCTTTCATCCATTTGTTTTCTTTTTCTTGATTTTCTTTTTTTTTTCTTTCATGAATTTGTTCATCTCTTCCAATGTTTTATTTGTATTTTCTTTTATTTCTTTAAGGGAATTTTTCATATCCTCTTTTAAAGCTTCTATTGTCTTCATAAAGTTGTATTAAGGTTGTTTCCTTCTGTTTTCTCTTCACTGTTATGCTCAGTTCTTGAAGATGTAGAACCACCAGCTTTTCCTGGTGGTGTCTTGTTGTTCTTTATATTGTAATGTGTAATCTTCACTGTCATCTGCCCATTGCTTCCTCAGATCACTCTTAATCAGCTCTTGGTTGGCTCTTACTCAGTTGTGAGCCCCCTAGGAGCTGAGAGTCTCCAGTAATTGCAGGGGTTGCTCTTAGTTGGCTGTAGGCCAGGGAGCTGTATGTCTCCTGTTGTAAAGGGTCATTTTTAGTCAGAACTTAGCTGGTTCTTAGTAGGCTCTTAGTCAGATTTTAGCTAGCTTTGGACAAGAAAGCTTTGGAGTCTCCACTTGTCAGTGTGTGGTGATGCAGATTGCAGTTTGGATGGTGTTTGGTTCGTGGAATGTCCCTCAAGCTGTGTTTTTGCTGGGGATTAGGCTTGGGGGGGACTCTCCCAACTTTCTTTGGTTACTGTTGGGGTACTGGAGCCTGTGTCCCCAGGCTGGGGTTCCAAGACCAGGGTCTCTGCTTGGCCTGAGGGTCAGGGTGCCACTCACTTAGTCAGCTGTGAACTGGGAATGAGGATCATTATGATTTTGTGCTGTTGTTTTATAACATATAACATAAGAAGTATTAATACTATGACCTACTATGGCCATCTCACTTACAGTATAGCAGGAGAAAGGCTAAGGAAGCTTGAGATACCCCCAAACCATTGAATATGCTTAGTTAAGATGTGGACAGACAAATGTGGATGGCAATGTGTTGTCTAGAATGACCAAGTTTAGTTTAAGACTAAAGGATGATCCTGAGTTTTGTCTTTCTCACTACCAAAAGTTTGTTGGGTACTAAGAAAACGGGGGTGAATACTATAAACTGTTTTGATATAAATATAGATATATTTTAAGATACTTCGATTGTTGAATGTGTCTTTTATGATTAAACTCTTCAAATGTAAGTTTTAATCATAGTAATGCCTGTTTGTCAAGCTCTAAATTTTTTTTTGAAGATTGTATACTTTCTTCTGGTGATGAGATAGATAGTCAATACTAAGTATAGTGTTTCCATGTGGTTTTATATTCTTTGTCTTCTTGTCATGGACAAGTGTACATTACTGACAGTGATGTCAGAATCGTCTCACCTGCAGACATTAAACATAGGGGAAATAGAGAGCCATCACTTAGATTAAACTTTGTAAGCTTTTTCCCACCATTATAAATCTCAGCCTTCTGACCTTAGCAGCAGGTGCATCTTATTTCAAGAGACGCAGGATTTGGTGGGGAGACTAACCCCAAATGAAATGTGCACTCTATTTTATGCATGCCTCTATGCAGTTCCTTTTCATGTGATGGCCAAAGGTAGAAGCTAACTCTCACCCAGCAGAGATGAAAGTTTGCTTGTAGAAATTAAGCAGCTCTCAAATAAACAGGCAGTAATTGCTACTGTAACTTTGAAAATCACACAAACAATAGGGCTTCGGGTTTCTTTCTATTTTTTTTTTTAATATTTAAGAATCTCAGTTCACTGCTTCCTGTTTACTTGCAATTATTTGAAAATAACCTGGATAACTTTATAATCAAGGTATTTCCTCTAGGCTCCCTGGTATACAGCAGACTACCTGAGGGGAGGATTGACATCCTAAGGTGTCCAAAGCATAATCAGTCTTAAGAGCTGCTGTTAAAATCATGACTAATGGTAATCAATTTTTTTAAACTCCTTTTTCTTACAACACGCATACAAATACAGGCATACACATATGCACATAAGCTGGAATCATATTTTTTAAACTATTGGCAAATGATAGTACCAAATTGTAGAATTAATTTTACCTATATCCACACTGCAATATTGTGTTAATATTGTCTTTGTATATATGTTGGTATAACTAGTAATAACTCCAAATTGTTTGATATTGTCTAAATAATGTTATTTTTCACCTCATGCCATATGGGTAGCAACAGTTAAATTTCTGAGTAATATAAGTACACATGTAACTCTTGTTTGTTTGTGTACATGTGCATTTGTGTGTGCTTGTGTTTGAGTGTGTGTATGTGCATTCATCTTAGAAAGGATAATTTTAGGAATGCAAAAATGCTTCCTAAATTCTTACTATGAACCAACATTGGGAGGATTTTATTATACAATGGCAATCTTAGAAAACTTCTGAATAGCTTGTTATATGTAACCTGTATATCATATCTGGGTATAATTGTTTTTGTAAACACACATTTAATTATTTGACATAATAAAGCATATCAAAGTATAAAGACCAGATAGAACTAGACTATTTGTCAATGGTACTCTGATGTTCCCAGAAGACATACTTTATGCAGCTATGTGTGTGTTCCTTTGGCTGTGTATTGTGTTTCCAGTAGCCACCATGATCCACCTCTAAAACAGCTAAACACAACTTTCTTTTTTCTAGCTTCTGTTTGATACACATCAGGAAAACAATACCTTTTATTTAAACCAACAGGCATAATTTTTGAAAACTAAACAATTAATATGTGTTTCTTTTACTACTTTTGTAAGAGTAGATCATTCTCTTCTTAGATTTTCCCTTAAGAATACATTGTGGGGTAGAGAGACGGCTCAGAAATTAAGAGCATTTAAGCTTTTGCAAAGGATCCAGGTTCAGTTTCTGGAACACACATTACAACTCACAACCATCTGGAGCTATAGTTAGGGGGAACTGACACCATCTTCTGACCATCTTCAGGCACCAGACATGTTCATCCTACACATATATGCATGCGACCGAAATGCTCATATGTAATAAATAGATAGATAGATAGATAGATAGATAGATAGATAGATAGATAGATAGATAGATAGATAGAATAATAAATGTATTGTTTAATCTCCCAAGACAGAGATAAGATTAAATGACAGAAAAATACTGAGGTAATGGAAGCTGAAAAATAGCAGAAGACTAAATTTAAAATAGGTTGAGACAGAAAATAATAATGTGTGATACAGGGACAAGGAGAAAAGAACTACTTATTCTTTCAGCCATTTTTTTTCCTTATCACAACAATGATAATGCTTAGGGCCCAAATGATTTGCCCTTTGAAATTATACACACTGAAATGTAATTTTCTGTATACTAGAATTAGAATACAAGGCCTTTGTAGGTGAGTAGATTTTGAATGGAGAACACTAATGAACAGGACACCTCCATTTCTCCATGTGAGAAAATAGTAAGGACACACCATTATGAGCAAGAAGGCTGACAAAAAAAAAAATGACATTTTCTCATACAGGCACTCTCTAGGAAAGGCCACATGAGAACAGAAATAAGCGAGCATCTGCAAGTCAGAAGAATTTGTTCCAGAATGAGTGGGTTGGCATTTTGAGCTTAGAAGCCCCAGTGAACAGAGCTGTGAGAGGTAGACATCTTCCTTCAGTCATTAAGTCTATGATATTTTCTAACATCGGCTTGTCTGAATGAAAAAGTATATTTACTTAATTCTGGTCAATTCTTTTCAGAACCACGAAAGCATTCTTCTCAAGATAATAATTGACATCAGGATTGACAAATTCTAGGTATCTTACTCTGGGCTTTTTATGGACTTCTTGCTTAATTTAAAATATCCTCTATAGGATTCCGTGGCTGTCATTTATTTGTTATTGTTGTTTCTATGACAATGTATTATACTTATTTTTTTCTCACTCAGTTTTTCTTCATATTTTGAAGATCTTTCCATTATATCAATGTACAACATAAGGTTTTGTTCTAATGCCCTTGTGACATTTCTGTTTGCATAATAGAAATATTAGTATACAACTCTTTCTGAGGATATAAACATTCACTGATGATTTGCTTTTAACACCAATGTTAATTATTATACTAAATCATGTTCTAGCCACACATACACACTTTAATTGTAATTCTCAATTTATATCAGGTACTCTCCACATAAAATATCATAGGAAGTCTGCTACAGATTGTCAAAAATGTCCTAAAGGAAAATATTTTATGATGTTATTATTAGTTCTACTATTTTATTACCTTATTCTTTGAGGGAAGAAAGGAGGAAGGAAGGGAGAGAGGGAGGGAGGGAGGAAAGGCGGGAGGGAGGAGGAGAGGAAAGCAGAGGGAGATTGAACTATAATAAATTTAGAACCAAACAAAAATCTGCTTTAATTTCATTTATAAGCTGGTACAGAGGGCCCAGTAAAGATCACCACTCAGACATAGTTTATACTCATTTGGAAGTCTTTATTCCTGCTAACTGGAACTACACTCAAGTATTCAAGACCCAAGAGTAGCTCTGAGTGTTTATGGTAAGAAGATGTGAAAAGTTAAAAATACATTCTGGGGTTTCTAGCAGTGGAAGGTTTTATACAGGCAACTTCTAAATACCTGGGGATCTTGACCTAGGGTTCCTAGAATAGCGTCAAGTGATTTCCCATCAAATTTTAATTAACTTAAAATTTCAGCAAGAATACAAGATGGAGGAATGTCTGTCATGCTCTCTCACAGAACTCAGAGTAAAAGACAGTGACTTGACCTGTCTGATCAGAAAGAAAGCATGTACAGAATGGTAGTGTGCATGTACATGGACAAAAAAGAAGCAAAGACATGCTTCCTTGTCCTGAGAGTACATGCTTCAATCTTTGGGTAGTCATGGAAACTGAACAGTCATATTAATTAATGACAAGTATATACTTGCAGGCAAATTTGCTAGTGGCTATGATACTTCAAATGCTGAGTCTGTAGCTCTGCTGAGAGAGTGTTTGCCTAGCATTCACAAGGCTCTGCGTCCATCTGGACACCATGTAAATCAGCTGTGGTAACAAACTTCTGAAATCCTAGAACTTGGGAGGCAGGAATGAACCATTCTAAATTTCAAGGTCATCCTCAGCTACATAGTAAATTTAGATAAAATGAAGCTACTGAATTAATTCCCACAGCAAAAATAAAACAATGACAACAACAACAGGGGGTGGGGAGAGGTTAATGAGAATGAATTAGAAAATAAATTCATAAAGAAATTCCAAGCATAAAGAAAATGGTGTGCAAATCTAGAAAATAAATTCATAAAGAAATTCCAAGCATAAAGAAAATGGTGTGCAAATCTAGAAAATAAATTCATAAATTCCAAGCATAAAGAAAATGGTGTGCAAATCTAGAAAATAAATTCATAAAGAAATTCCAAGCATAAAGAAAATGGTGTGCAAATCTAGAAAATAAATTCATAAATTCCAAGCATAAAGAAAATGGTGTGCAAATCTAGAAAATAAATTCATAAAGAAATTCCAAGCATAAAGAAAATGGTGTGCAAATCTCAAACCACACTTAGAACAAGTCCAGTGTTGCTGAGGCTTTGGATGGGGTGGGGCACACACAAGTCTGGGTGGGCCATATACATACCTGTCACGAAGAATTGAAGAGCAGGGTCAAAGTAGATATTAGGCTCTACATGGTGGGTTAGACTTTGTCCTAATAGCCATAAAAATATTTTGATTAGAGAATGTCAAAAGAAGAATGGGGAGGAGGACAGTATAAGCAGTTGTATGGTCCATTAACCAATTCTAGATTTGTCCAGAAAATGTATTAAGATAAAGCACAGATAGTGTGAGGAAAGAAAATAAGTGAAACCTTGATAAATTAGCCTAAACTCATGACAACAGAAAGTTAAACATCTGTAAGAACTTAAAGGTAAACTTGGCAAGGCCAAGAAAATCATCTTGAGCTTAAGGGTGCTCTTGTGCATTTCAAGATTGTATATTCATCTCAAAACCAAACATCTAAGAAGCTTAGAAATTTTATGTTGCTCATAAATTAACATTCATGTTGTACTATGGGTCCCTGAAAATTCCCAAGTATTTCCTAGAGCAAGAGACAAATTTGATACCAAGTCTCCCTATAATAGACATATGCAAAAGAATAGCTTCATCCTCATAGTAAACACAGTCCTTATAGTAGAAATTTATATCTGAACAAATCTGTATAGTATTCATAATGCACATGAAAACACCTGTAAACTGAATCTTAGTTCTCTAACATTGTCAATGGTATTAAATTTTGTGAATAATATCCAGAGATTATTTTTTAGAAATGAGGAAAAAAATGTTTCTCTTTATACAGACTGGAAATTGCAGTTTTCATTCCTCTTTAAGAAAGAAACACCTACACATATAGAGAGAACATGAAAAAATGTGCAATGTCTCTTACAATATGTTTGCATCTAATATTCTCTCTTAGTCCTTTGTCACAGCAAGAAAACAAGAACGACTTCCTTAAGCCACTTTCAAGTGGCTTTAAAAGCTCTTTGAACTACTCAGCATATTAATGATTTTCTATTTATAAATTACACCCATTAAAAGCTAATAATAACAAACAAATAGAATATTGAAACTTGTCTTATTGGAAATTTGCATCCTCTTCATCCAAGAAGAACAAAGGTAAGGCACCTTCCAGCTCATGTTGAGTAATCAGAAGTTGAGACAAGGGACCTGGAAGACTATGCGTAAAAAGTCAATCTTGTTTTTTTTCCAGTAGCAAATGATTTCTGTGTTTACGAGCCAAGGAAGAGTTTAATTAAAATGCAATTGTTTTTAAAAGATTAAAATGAAGAGTTGTCTTCTTTTCATTTATGATGAAATCCACATGACAATTTTATAAGTCGATACAACCTACCTTTAAGAAGTTCCTTTAAGCAAATTCCATCCTTTTCTGCCAGCAGCATAGAGAAGCTGAGAAAATAAAACATACATTTAGAGCACATTACTCTCCCATAGTTATAGATCTTCACATTAGATGTTAATTTGTATTTCTAAATAGCTTTCAAACGGATATGAAATAGCTGACAATTTTTGTTTGGCTCTCTCCCCATCAGAATATAATCACTTAAAGAACAGTTCTGCACACTGCTGTCACAGGAATAGCAGCAGAGGGGAGCAAGTGGTACTTGCACAGATGGATATATAAACATCTATTTATTTTAAAAGCAAAATAAAAGCTGATAGTCTGAAGAAGGCATTGTTGGCTGTTGTAAATACAGATTATGTCATGTATGACAAATTATAAAATTTGCCAGGATTGAAAAGGTATCATTTACTACTTAAATAATAAGTACCATGATTGACTAAAATCACTTATTTTGAGAACAGAGATGGAATTAATCACCAGTGTGCTGGAGTGCAAGGGTATCTATCTACCAGTGGTTTGGTTCCAAGATTCCATGGAGTCTTAACTGCTGTGATGAGTGTTGGGAAAGAGATGGTGGCTACCTAGAATGCCTCTCTCAGTTATATAACCCCAGCTTAATCGCTCTTCTCTAGTATTCCCTTCTAATAATTTACAAGTGCAATATTTTGCCAAAGTAAATGAGATTATAACACCATATCAGTACTCTTTAGTACATTCACATTTTTAATATCAGATAATCAGAGTCAGTTAACTATTTCACTCTTATGTGTTAGGTGTTGCTAGTCAGGCATGTAATAAGAAAAAGAACCATTATAAGGGGCTGAGGAATGTGAGGCAAAGACCCAGAAGCAGAAATGGAGGCAATTCAATAATTATAAGCATGACTCTGGGATATGCAGTAATGCGAATGGTTAGAAAGTGAAACTGTAGGCCTGATTATATAACAGAATGAAAGTAATGGATGAAAACATCAGTTCCTGAATTTCTAGCTCCACAAATGCATCTTAAAACAGAGAAAGAACCTCTTAGTGTCAAAAAGTCTCCTTCCACTAAGATATGGAAATTCGGGAAATAATTGTTATGCTTTTGGCTGTTCTAAGCAAGAATGCTTAAGGAGAGGCCCATTAAATGAGAAAGAATTCAGAAATCTTCAAAAATGCCTAACATTTGTTCATAAATCAGAGGACAAAATGTTTAACTTTATAATGCTGATGAGGAAGAATGCTAGTATGATTATGGAGGATATGTCACTTCAGGAGTGGAGGAAGGGTCCATGTGGACTCATACTGCTGGATCCAGAAGGCAGAGCTGTGAGCATCTGCTGGTTGTTTCAAGATTTAAAGGAAGTTTGTAGAGACCAGATGAGATGAGGTCAACTAGAATCTGACCTTTTATTATTTAATGCAGACAGCAGCAGCTAAGGGCACTACAGACTCCCTGGCCTTCAGTTTGCTGGTAAGCAAGGCTTGCTAGTCAGTAAGCCACAGGGATATGTCTGACTCACAATATTCACATGCTAAAATCTAGGCATGAATGCTGTTTATTAGTCATTGATGCCATGACTTTTCATTGGAGAAAAATGAAGACCTATAATGTTCATGGGAAAAATCCTGAGTTTATACTGTGACTTTGGCTTCCAATTTACAATATTTATGGGGCTGGGGACATAGCCCACTTACTCAAGAACTTGTTGTGAAAGCATGAAGACATGAGTCTATTCTCCAGAATTCACATGGAAATAAAACATCAACAATAAAACAGGTGTAGTGCACTCATCTGTAACCCCAGTGCTGTGGAAATGGGGACGGAAGGATCCCAGAGGCTTGCTAGAGCATCAGTCTAGCTGAAACAATGAGTTCCATGTTCTTTAAGAGATACTGTCTCAGAAACTAAAATGGAGAAAGATTGAGGAGGACCCAGAACATCAGCCTCTCATCTCCCCTTGCACATGCACATACATGCATGCATACACATGTAAACACACATACACAGATACATCACTAAAATTTTTTATGTTGTTAGGAACACATATTTTTAAATATAATTTCATATGTTTATATAATACAAATTTTTAGAGATGCATGTATAATTTTATACATCTATGTGTGTACATATAAAGTTAGATGTTTATATTTCTAAATAAATGGATGACATTTTATAAGAATTAAATGTTCATTATTAGATATTTTAA
This sequence comes from Phyllotis vaccarum, assembly GCA_033318265.1. Lineage (NCBI taxonomy): Eukaryota > Metazoa > Chordata > Mammalia > Rodentia > Cricetidae > Phyllotis > Phyllotis vaccarum. Next base: position 47,854,674 of record JARWLC010000012.1, on the reverse strand, counting down.
CACTTATTTAAGAAAAGGACTATACTAATAAACAGGTTATAATGTTATAACATACATATAAATTTTATACAAAAGTGTTTAGTTCTAGCTATATCAACATTATTGATTGCTAGATGATATCGATAAGATTTTCAAACTAATATCTTAAAAATAAAATTGTCTAAATGGAGATCGAGGGTTTTGACCTTCATTTGATTCTGCCTGCTCCTGCCTGACTTCACAGCACACAAGATGTATAATACAATATAGAGTATTTTAAATAGTTTGTGACAATTCTTTCACTTTGTAGTCTCTACAGTGACTTAATATATAACTGGATTTAGTCATTTTGATTAATTTTAATTTTTCTGGGTTCTTTTTTAAATTTTCATTTGTTTTATTTTACAGAACACATAACTATGCCAAGTCAAAAAAAATAAGGCTAGGGATATAGATGAGTAGTGTGAAATTTGTCTAGTACTTACTAGACCCTGCATTTAAACTGTAGCACCACTCAAAGTCATTGAAAGTAAAGTCAAATAAATAAAACACTGTACATTCCTGGAGGCCTTTATTCTACTTCTTCTGTTATGTATTTCTGAATTCTTCCTATAAGCAAAGTTTCCTTCCATTTTAGCTTATTCATTCATTATTTTCTTTTAGTGATATAAACAAACACACGTATGATTTTATATTTCTTACCATTTTTACCCATAAAATTTAAAGGTCATTTCATGCCAGTGAACAGAGATAGTCCCCAGTCCTCTTTGGAACTGTATATTTCATATTGGATTTAAAAGGATCTCATTTATAATATCACTTTCTTCTTACGAGGTCACAATATATATCTCTTTGCATAGTTGGAACACACGGGAAAAGGCTATCATTTTATAAACCACATTTTCAAATTCAGCCATTTGAATGTGTGTAATTGTTTTCTTATTACTTATAAGTTGAAGAAATTTATGCAGAATAATATTTTCTAGGCTACTATAAAGAAGATAAAGAGTAAAAAATATATAATAAAATAATATAAATAAAGAGTCTACATTGGACTGGGCAGTGATGTTCACACACCTTTAATCTCAGCCCTCTTGATGCAGAGACAGGGAGATTTCTATGAATTGAAGACCAGCCTGGTCTACAAAGTGAATTCCAGGACAGCTAGAGCTATTACACAAAGAACCTCCGATCTCTCTCCTCTTCTCTCCGCCCCCCCACACACAAAACAAGAAAAACAAAACAAAACAAAAAAAAATCAACCCACTACCACCACCACCACCAAAAAGAATCTTCATTGGATGATTTTGTTGCAAAGATAGACAAATTTCACAGGTACAATGGATTAGTTGGTTGGTTGCTCTGAAGAAAATTGACAGCACACATTGGACAAATGAACTGAAATAAAATTATTGGTAAATTTAATATTGATGGAAATGTAATAAAAGTCCCTCTTAAAATTATAATTAAAGCCTTAGTCTTTAACAAGTCACCTTATGTGTCCCTGTTGTGAATATACTAACTTATCATGGGTAACTTGGATAGTCATCAACATGGCTGTATGAAAAAAAAAAGCACATTTGATGTTCTAACAAAGATGTCAAAAGACATAAGAATTTGACAGATGATTAGGTGGTTGACAAAGAGTAAACAGTAGGAAACACTAGACCATAACAGGTGCCAGCCTGTTGTGTAAATCAGGAAATACTTCGTTCATGAAGGAACAATGTAGAATGATAAATTTCCTCCCACTGACTTGAAGTTACCACAGATGATTTGTTTTAGAGCTAAAGAAATTAGTGAAATATCTACTATTTGTTAGATGAGGTTGCTTTTCCAGTTTAATGCAGAGACACATATTTATGTGAATTTTGGCATGACATGATTGTCATGACTCCCAAGTTTGATATGATTTTAAATTATGCAAATTCATACCTAAAGCTTGACCATGTACAATATCCTCCTCTCTCCCCATTTTCCCAGGCAGATCTTCCCTTAGAACAGTAGTTGCATTGGGAAACAAGCTAACCACCAACCCCAGATCAACTTTCCATATGTCCATTGGTAATTATAACTCATTTCCTTACTTTTCCTGGTAAAGTCATTACGCTCTTTTTTATTAATTTATGTATTTACTTATCTTATACAGTAGTAATGTGTCACATGGGTGAATGTTAGAGAAAAACCAAGACAACTTATCCTGTTTTATCCTCTTTATTTCCTTCCATTATGTAGGGTGTGTGTGTGTGTGTGTGTGTGTGTGTGTGTGTGTGTGTGTGTGTGTGCGCGCGCGCTAAGTAATGCTACAAGCAGAGACTTGGAGCCATTTCACTCCTCAAACTATTATCTCTGACTATAGAATTTGGTTCAGAGCCAGATTCCTCTGTTCATTAGCGCTACAAAAATATACGTGAAAAGAAATGAGGCCCAATGCATCTTATGACAAAAACACTTAGATATTTAATTTAAATGTTAATTCCACTTAGATGTCTCAGTTTTTAAATTCATTACATAGCTGAACTTATAGGGCCTTTCGGCCTGGCTGCACAGAATTGTGAGCCATACAAACTGTAGCCTGATAAGAAAAACAGTGTTTGTCTTTGTAAGAAAATAACTTTCCAAATAAATAATCTTAAATCTCAGATAACATCTGGACAATATAGCCAGACATTAAAAATTAAAGGCATTTTATAGACTATTTATTTATGAATATATAAAAATTGTATGTATGTATTGCATAGAGCAAATTTTGAAACACATAAATAATAGGAAATGATAAAATCAAGCTAATTGGTGTGTGTTATATCATACTTTTTGTAATAAGAATATTTAAAAATGTACCATCTACTACTTATAAATGCCATATATATGTATATATACACACATACACACACACACAGCCATACAAAACACAGTATGTTTTAACCTTTCTTACTAGGGAAAACAACTGGAGTTTTTCAAATTCATTTAAGTGAATTGAGCTTTTGACATTGAAGTGAATGTTTTAGATTTTTTCTTCTATAAAAACTGGCACACAACTGGTAGAGAGTATATGTCGGTCTGTATTTTGTTTATTCAAATGTCATGATGGGATATAGATTTTGACATTTCAGAAAGAGGTTTATAAGACTGAATTACAGAGCTCATGTTAGTACTTGACGATGCATATCTTGTGTAGTTTAAAAATTGAATACATTTGAGTGCTCCCTTATAAAAGTAAATGAGAAAAATTAGAACAGATAGGAAAAGAAAGCTGTTGGAAGACAAATTAAACTGGATTAGTAGATAACTAATAACTCATGTAACAATTTGTCATGGTAATTAGTCCTGTTCAATAACTGAGTATAGTTACAGGGTAGGTAATACATTGCACGTAGGAAATCAACTGTGACTGGATACATCAAACAGAAGCTCTCTTAACATATTTTTAATGTATCATGATGTAAAATCCATAAACAAAGAGAACTATGATTATGAACATAATCACCCTCTCATTAGCACAAAGATTTACATAAGAATGCCATGGGGTTAAGGGTAGAGGTAGGCAGAGCGCATGCAAAGCAAGGGAGCGCTTACCTCTGTCTCCATTGCTGTTTATTCTGTCATTGTGAAGTCTACTGTATTTAAGGAAAATTGAAAGACATCTTTATGATACTTTATGGACAGTTCCAATATTCGATGGTAGTGAACACATCTCTTTTCCCTATATAATCGTCAGATTGATAGGTATAGAATGGAAAATTAATAATGTATTTTCAGATTTTAAAATTGTCTAATACAAATTATTTAGGTAATAAAATACAAATCCAACACTGTCTTGTTTATTGCTGTGTATTAATGACCTCCTAGGAGCTTAAGAATCTCTATTTTATCCTGTTCCTTACAGCCCAGACACATGCTTTTCCTTTTCACTTTTTCCTTTTCACTTCATTCTTTGAAAGAGTTCCATGTATAAAACCTACTGCTTTCTAGATGGTATCCTAGGTATTTGAGGTTCTTCAAGAAACACATATGGTTAGCATCATGAAACTTATATTATTTTCTTCAAACCTTTCTGGGTCAGCAGAGGGTTCAGACACTTATATAGGAAAACATGATGGCTCTCTTTATGTTCTTGTCACACATACGCCAGTGCTATCATAAAATATTTAATTTGATTACTACTTGAATCTGCTGATTAAACTGTGCTTTTTCATATTTTGAAGTTTTGAAACATACATCTATGTAAGCGTAGATAGAGCTTTCTGTTACTTTGCCTGATTATATCTGGCCATCACTTCCCACATAGAGACTTTTACTCATTATAAATGCTTGGCTAATGGCTCATATTTATTAATAACTAGCCCTTACACTTAAATTAACCAATTTCTATTAATCTGTGCCTTGCCACATGGCCTGTGGCTTACTGGTGTCTGGCACCTTGCTTCTTCATTGGCTGCAGACATATGCCCTGACACTGCCCTTCTTCCTCTCTTTAATTTGATACTACAGTCAATCCTTATCTCCCCTTGCCAAAGGCTAAAATTGCTTTATTATCAACCAGTGAGAGCAATACATACTCACAGCATACAGAAGGACACATCATAGCATCTATGGGTCTACTCTCACTTCTCACCTTAATTTTCCTAACCAATGTCTATAGTCCCTTATGACTCAGTTTAATCATGACCTGACTCAGTAAGGATTTCCTGGCCCCTCTTGCTTCAAGAAAGCACAGATACATTTCTATATGTCACAATTTAATTTATTTTTTGTTTCAAGTAAATTATTATAATCTAGTTTTGCTGTGATTTGATTCACAGATTGTTCAGTTAAATATTTGTAACAATATTTAGTAAACATGAATTATTCTTTATTTTTAGATTTTAGAAAAACTTATATTAAAATGTTCTAAGATGAGCTTGTTTATTATTGAGATTGCTTTTAAAGGATGTTCTTATTATGTGTGCTGTAAGTTTAAATGAGGACTTTTGGTATATTATGAACAATTATCAAATCTCATTTTAAAATGGCAAGGTATATTTATATATGTTTAGCACAAGGTTGTACATGAATAAAGGATATATATCATTATTGTTATTATTGTCTCATAATACAATGAGAAGAATGAATCATCTTCATTGTTTCTAAAGACATCTCTGGGATTTTAAATGTAAATAAATGCATTTATAGAAGATTTTGAAACCTAGTGTGATATAAAGTAAATGCTATCTTTTGTAAACTACCCAAAACACCATCTTCCTATTGAGTGGAAGCTCTATACTGATAATGAGAGTATTGAAGAAGTTACCCTTGTGATATTTAATTCCCACAAGTAATTCACAATTTGAAAGAGTATGTGACTTTTTAATGAAGTTGTAAGGTTCTGATGTTTATTACTCTTGTCATAGAAGAAGGTTTCAAAATCTTTCAGTCATTATTCATCTTCTGCTTCTCCCCTATTTGTTGACTTTTCCTAAAAAAAAAAAAATAGTTTTAAGTAAAACTTCATTTATGATGACCTTAATAGTCACTAGTTAAGCACTAGAAGGTCCTTCTAGAACGTCAAGACTACTTTTGGAAACAGAGTTACATGACCCAACATCAACAAGAAAGGCAAAAGTCAGAAGAGTATTTAAAGGTTCTGTTTTACTACTTGCTTTTAGAGGTTTAAGCACAAGCTTGATATTATATGAATGCAGTTTGCTGTGTTAATTACTATCGCTATTATTATTATTATTATTATTATTATTATTATTATATATCCAGTAGCAATTATCTCTTCCCACTGTCCCATTATGTTTTGATCAATTCATGTAATAAAAGTTTGCTGTAAATATAAGGTTAGGTAGCATTCAAGAAAACATATAATTATGGAATATATAATCATATACAACCTAAATAGCTGAACATTTCCCAACATTTCTAACAATTAAATGTTTAGAAAGTAAAGAATTAATGCTTTTAATAACATAGGTACAGTTCTGTAGGCAATAGCCACAAGAATCTGTATTTGTTGATCTAAAATTACTTTACTTCTGTTATATTAATAACATCCATGTTTCTTAAAATCCAACTAGCAAAAAAGTCTTGCCAGCTTTATTAATGATTCATATGGTAGTTTCTGAAGAGACAAGTCCCACAGAGAACGAGCACTTGATTAATGACCTGGAAACACTTTTCCTTTTCAGCTGATTAAATAAAATTGACTGGATTTTTACATTTTTATAATAAAATGACCTGCAGGGCTGAGATGACACAGTGAAAGCAGCATGTTCACTCTTCAGCAGATTTTTATTTTGTCACTTGTAAAAATGAAAGGGCTAACCACCCAAGCAGAAAAATGCACTTTATCATCTTCCAAGGCTTCCATGCTGACACACGCTGCATACAAATATAAAAACACGGAGGAAAATAGACAGTGTTGATATTCAGCATGACTTTTGTCTAGTAATAACTAAAACCTTATTATTCCAAGGCTGAAATTTTTATTATTAAATGATTGTTCTTAAAAGAAAAATCTAGAATTAATAAGCAAAACGAAACCAAAAATCTTTTCATCACCTTCTTGTTTTCATCAGGGGAATTCAACATGACCAAAAGCAAGCAGCACGATCAAGATCCAGTATTCTAATATTTCCCTGCTCTTGACTGAGTCTTGAAAATTAATCAGTCAACTGAATGAGGAAAGTTTTTAATTCACCATTTTCTGGTGGAGAAGTAGCTACACAGTAAATAGCAACATCTAAAGACACCAATGATGTGTTTGGACTAAAAACCTCAAAACTCACTGAGGAATAATCAAACAATCACAAATTCTGAGGGCTTTGGGAAACTCCAACATCCTCTCAGCAAGACCACGGACATGAGAAGGTGTCCAAGCTAAGAGGAAAGTTCATCACCTGCTTGCTGCTCTTTCGGGCCAGTGACATTATGTTTATTGCATCACTTCATTTCACATCCTCCCATTTCTGTTACCTGCTTAACCATAGGCACCTGTTGGAATCTGAATATGTGAGTACTGAACAAAGTCTAGGGTTTCTCTCTAATTCCAGACCTGGGATTTGTCCATGCAATTTTACAAGTTCACATCTACCTACCTACCTACCTACCTACCTACCTATCTATCTATCTATCTATCTATCTATCTATCTATCTATCTATCTACCTATCATCTATCTATCTTTCTATCTATTGATATATCCACCTATATATCTGTCTTCTATCCATCCATCATCTATCAATTTACTATATATCTATCAAAATTAAAGTTAAGCAAGAACGATTAGATTCAAGATTTGTGTTAAAAAATAGAAAGAAAAAGGGGATACTGATATATAGTATATAAGGATAGATTATTGAATCTTTTTTTAAAAGGATTTACTAGCTTTAAATATGTTTTCAAAATCAACAAATATATTTTAGATGAATAGGTCTTCTTCAAACACTTCAGAGATCCATATAATATAGCATTTAAAATATTTTAAGAACTTAGACTTTTCTGGACAGTGAGACAGGTCTGCTTCTGGCAGCACCAATCTACTTCAAGAGAAAAATGGGCATCAAAGAAACTCCATATGGAGTCTACTTTCTTTGTGGCAACAGTTAACCACTGGACAAGAACCTGTTCTTGTATTGACTGCTTGGCAGTATGCTGTTTAAACTGGACATGCAAGTTCCCTAGGAAAGTGACCTCTGAATTTGACAGAACAAGCTGAGATGGTCCTTCAGTTTCCTGCTTTTCAGAGAAAACTGTCAGATATTCTTCAGGACACAAGGAGAAGCAACTGATTAACTATACCAGAATGGGCAGAGCAGATTTCCTGCTTCACTGAAATGAAAAGAGACTCTGGGCCTGTAGGTTGAAGATGTATGCCCCAACTTTATAAAGGAACTTTGGGTGACTGTACAGACAGATAGGTGTCATCCCTGTCATTTCTAGATTTTAGAAGTTGCTTGCATTTCCTGTTTACATGGGTAAATATTATTTCCTTCTTGGGTCTCTGAGGCAGTTGAAGATGAAATAGTTATAGTTTTCTAGTGACAGTTTTAGAAAAGAAACTTTGAAGTTAAAATGTATAAGTTTAAGAGACATAAAAATAATGGCTTTTGGTTAGTAATACAAGTTAGAAAGAAAGTGAATTAGGTATAATCCTTTTGACTCATCAAAATAGGATAATTAGTGAATTATTTTCTTTGAATTGTCAATTGACTGGACATTGCTCATTTATTGTTAGTATATTTTGTATATAATTATTGTACCTATTGTATATGTTTTTTATTATGTTAGGTGTAAGCTTCTTTTTTAAAACTTGACACAAAAGGAGGTATATGGGGATGTTTTCAAATATAATAGTTCTCTGGAGTCAAGTAGATGAGCTATTTCCCTGTTCTGTATGACTATGACCTAGAACAACATTATAATATTTTATTCATTGTGGTTTATGATTGTAAAATCATTTGCAATAATTGACATTAAAATTAAAGTAATATTTAATAATTTAAATAATTAAAGTTTATCAAATTCAAATTTGACAATATCAATAAATATAGTTATGATTACAAAATATATAACTCCGTGATTTATCATCCATTACACATTACTTCAAATGTATTTTGTACATGATTTTATTCTCCTAGATTAATATAAATGAGACACAGTGACATTGGTACATTAACAAATAACTGTATATCTAGCCCTAGAGGGACACTGACAAATACTCAACTTTTCATTGCCACTTGTTGCTTAGTGTAAATAGTGACTGGAAAATTCTAATATTCCCAAGGCAAGCAATATTAAGTTTATTAGAATAAATTATTTTTCAATGCCTAAATAAGGATTCAATATTACATTCAATGTAGGTAATCAACCATAATCATATATCTACTTATGACTAATATAGCCTCCTAAAAGCAATAAATACATCAACATCTGCTCATGGGTTCTCCATTCACATTGATATTTTTGCCTTCTCCATTCGAAAATACTGTTATTAAACCTAAATATAGAAAAATGTAAATCTAATCCCTATGCTATATCCTTTTTTCCCTACAATAATCTATATTTGCTAGGGTGTATGTAACAATTTTGTATTTATTAACTATAAAGTCATATACATATATAATGTTAGTATAGTAGAGTTGGTTTATTCCCCACTGTAAATGAAAGCTGGCTTATTTCTGTTCATTGCAGTATCAGTTTAGCTGTTTTGAGTTATGTGATGATTTCAGCTTTGAAGTTAAAGGTCAGCTTCAGGACAAGGAGCACTTTACTATGAAGCTGGAAACATAAAGAAGTGTGAATAAAACTGTTCATGACCCTGAGCTCAGTGAGACAGGACATAAGCAAGTACTTGAAGGATGTCAAATGTACACTCACTTCAACAGCCTATTATAAATGCCATACAAGTCTCCATAGCAAGCAATAAGACTGGTGACATTGGACACATGGTGCAGTGCCTGCAGCAAAGCCATGATAATTGCATTTACATGGAGATTTCTGAGAAGCCTAAAGCCCTTTATGAATTTCATGCGGAGTCAGCTTGTGCAATTCCCAAAAGCACTTCGCCAAATTCCAAAGGGATATATTACACCCCAACTTTCACTTGTGAAATGTGAGGCTAAAGAAAAGATATGTATCTTAAAGAAAGTGCCAGAAAATACTTAGACCTGTCCATTTCACATCACATTTTATGTCAATACACTTTTACTCTTTAGTCAAGAGTGTAGTGCTCAGTGCAGACACTGAGGGGGGGCCCTTGGAAGGCAATTTCATGCGGCTTTCTCTTCAGGTTTACAAGCTTCCCCCCACCCCAGAAAAGTTCAGAAGTTCAATTTGATGATGTAAGACATCCAAAGGTTCACCATCTTTGGGTACAATGCCATAAATTAAAACATGTCAAACATTTTCTCCGTTCACAAGTTTTGAAGGCAGGAGAATGAAAAATAAAGGTAGAATTGTCCTTATGCACATTTTCACTGTTTTTATTACACATGAAGTTTCCTGGGAGAAAATGGAAATTGAATAGAAAAAAGAGAGTATAGAGTGGAAGTCTAAAATTATAGGATAGCCCAGTTTAATTGTCACTGGTCAGGGGTTGGGACCCAGGAATCAGCTTTCTGATTTTTCCTTTTATTGCCAAGAAAGTCACTTCTCCACTAAATGAAAGTGACTGTATTTTAGTTCTCACAAGTTAAAATTAAGTTTTAAGTAAATTTAGCTATGGTAGATTTTACTCTTTATCACTGGTAAAATAGTTTAGGTCAAGAGAATTTCTCGTTAAATACACTTTAAGACTTTTATTGTATGATTTGCTTTTATTTTATAGTACTAGGTATGGAAGCAAGGGCCTTCTGCATACTAGGCATGTGTGCTACCATGAAAGTATAACTCAACTCACATTCATTTTGGAAATAATAAACATTGATAAAGTTTACTGTATTAAATATTGTGAATTATTTTTTACACAATATAGAATCTGGAAAATGTTCCAAATAAATAAAATTCTAAAGCCATGATGCTGTCATTATAAGCCAACAGATTATTGATGATTATGACCTTCTATTGCAGTTTGTGAAAATAAATGTATTTCAATTTATATACCAACATATACCAAGTCTCCTTTAACAGACAATTCTACTCAAGTAGTGTGAAGCCTAGGGGATGCAACCTAGAATCACCTGAGAAGAGTCACCTGAGCAGGTGCAGGCATGCGTGCATTAATTGCTCTCTGCTTTGACTGTTGATGTAATACTATCAGCTATTTCAATTCCTGCTTTTCTACATCTGAGTAAAATTGGGATTTTGAAGAAAATAATGTCTTTTTCTCTTATTTGCTTTTGTCAAGATATTCTTATCACAGCAACAGGAAATGAATCTAAAACATGTGGCAACTAGGCTGCTGATTTTCAAGAGACAGAATATAATGTGCAATGTATTGTCTTGCTTCTATCTATCTTGATAAAGAGCTTCCTTCCAACCTGGAAACAGCAACTTTAAATGTTGTCACTGTCACTAGGATTACGTGAGGATGAGCTATGGGATAATATGAAACTAAATAAATTGATCCAGTTAGAGAGCCAGTTATACAACTAAATGTGTTACTTTTGAACCTCCACCCACAGATATGGGATGTGAGATTTAGTTGTCTAGAATAGCCTTTTCTAGTGTTAGGATGGGCTCTATGAATCTCCTTATTACATGCAAGCTATGCCCTGATTGTGTGTGTGTGTTTCTCTGTTGGTACAGAATGAACAGCATTATTCAATATTTTCAAGAAATTTTATGCTGAAACAAGGGGACTAGCCAGGTTGTATACTGGCCTAACATCAGGGTGCTGGAACTGAGCTGTGCTCCACAAAAGGGATAAAAGAAGTGTTCTCTAGTCTCCCTCTGTCACTTAAGAAATTGTTTGACCTGAGGCAGTTCCCTTAATCTCTTCATTTTTCAATTGCCTCAACCATGAAATAGAAATAATACCCTACACCTGCATTTTGAATCTCATGGGGACTATGAAAAGCATCAAATAAGACCCTGTGAGAAAGCCTTCACATTGAAGTGGTCTATAAATGTACAGCTGTTAGGATTCGGTTCCTCTTGGACTTCACTGTATTCTTCTTCTTACATTTATTCCCCAGATAAACTCAATGAGAGAACTCAGCTCTTACAGCCATTTTCCCATCTAATAATAATTAACACTGCCACAACATGCTGAAGTCAGTATTTTCTATTCTTTCACATTTGTGATAGATGGAGGATGTCAATAAACTCTGACTTCTCTGGTGAACTTTTTTCATTGACTAAGTGAAGCCCAAGGACTCAAAGGTTGCTTGAGGGATGCATCCTTGAGCTATAGAGAGCCATTGCGGTCCATTTAATAACCCTTATCATGTTATTGTATACTTGTTTATTGAGCTTGGTAATGAGCTTGATCTGCCTTGTCTGATAGTTTCTTTGCTCTGTCCTTCCTTATCTAATTTCAAACTGTAGGACTAAGTCACCTGTGTAGTACACATGGGATAAAATGGTTGCTGAACTAGAAAATTGACTCAAGTCGTATTTATAATGGAAGTTATGTTTCAGAGGTAAGGTGGGGCTGAAAATATTGCTTAAGACTGGAATGGAAAGTAGTTGCCAGCACACACAATGAGCAGCTCACAATCACCTGAAATTCCAGCTGTCTTCTCTTGACTTACATGAGCACCTGCACACACATAACATTTACTCACACCGACACATACATATACATAAATAAAAGTAAAACCAGTTGGTTGCATAGACAGTTTGATGGATAAAAAGACTAGATGGAAAATACATAAAATATATACGCATTTATATGCACACATAATGTTTTAAAATAGTTTCTAAAAACAAAGGTAACTAAAAATAAGAGGTCATGAATTTGAGAGAAGAAAATGGAAGGAGTTGAAGGTAGAAATGGAAGGGTAGGGATTATGTAGATGCAATGCTCATGTATGAAGTTCCCAACATAAAGAAAATCTACATAAAATATGCTGCAATTTCTTTAGAAAGGGTGAAACTTTCTCCAGCTTTTCTATGTAAGTTATAATATGATTGATCCTAAAAGCATGATTCTCCAGTAAAGAAGATCTTATGTGTTTTATTCTAACTACACTTTAGCATTTTTTATAGTCAATTTTTCTAGTGTTTTCATTTTTCAAAGCAAAAATAATGCCTTAAACTTTCAGGTTGACTTTAGATTTGTAAGGATTCTTGGCAGGTTCTTTCATAAGGTGTTTCTGTTTGAGAACATTATGTTTACCTTTTCTTTCAAAATACCATGGCATTCACATTCAAATTTAAATAAAAATGAATTCAAGATTGCATCAAAAATTTAAAGCTAAGAGAACAGGTATACCACTTATTTTTGATAGGTTTAATGTGGCAAAATTGGCCCACTCTGGTATAATATTTACGTTCTCTCTTGGAAACCTTCACTCCATTAAGAAAAAAGAAGACTAAAATTTGTATCAGACTGTGGTACTCTCTCTATTCCCCTAACCATTTGCTCATTAGAGGCTAATTTGAGCCCCTCTATTAGCTCCTTACAAAGATCCCCGGGGGAAAAAAAGTCCCATTCTCTAGCAGGAATAGAGTGGCTAAAATCTGTCATGACAGATTCTGCCTGACCATGAATGAGACTTTTGAAATTCAGGGTGATTGTCACCCTCCTACCTACCTACCAATCATCAAAAACTTTTGGACATCATCTTTTAAATTCTTATCCTTTCTTATCCTTCACTTGAACCCACTTTGAAAAATGCCCATAGTTATATTGCTAAGACACCAAAGAGCAGACATGCTGAGTTTCTTAGGTTTAGAGTAAAAAAATACCATGAACTTCATAAACAGGTCCCAGAGCCCTGAACAAGAGCTGACCTGATTTTTCCCTGAGGATTACCTTTCATAGTATGAGAAGTGTAATGTGAGCCTCTAAAGGAGGAAGGCACCCAAAAGTCTTACACAGTTGTGATACCTGTACGTACATCAGTGAACAGCATGGAATGAGACCCTTAAGTGTGAAGTAGTAGCACACACATCTTATCAACTCTCTAATTGGGCTTATCCACTCAACATGGAAAAAACATGTCTGGCACTAGAAAACAACCTGTTTCTTTTGGTATTATGTCATATTGACAGAAACTAACATCATAGGAAAAGAAAAGAAACAAGGTTGTAAAATGTCTCCAGAAAGTCCAGTTATAGGCCATTTTCTTAATCAGCTACTGAGCTGATGGGGAGGCCCCAGTTCAAATTGCATGTGTTAGCATCTTTGAAGTGGCCAACCTAGCTTCTATAAGAAAGCAGTCCAAGCAGACATATTGAGCAAGTAGCCTTCATGCCATTTGCAACAGCTTCTACCTCCAGGTTCCTGTCCTGAATGAGTTCCTATCCTGACTTCCTTTTGTGAGGAACTATGATAGGGAAATGTAAGCTACATAAACCCTTTTCTCAGTACCTCGCTTTAGTCATAAAGTATCATCACAGAAATAGTAACTCTAACTAAAACACTAGCTTACTACTTAGTGCTAGTGAAATCATGGTTGTTGGAGCATAATCTACAACCTCTAATTTATTAAGCTAACATGATTCTTGACAACAATCTATTAACAGTTGACCTTGTAGACATAAACAAATGTAGCCTTTGTCCCCCATGGGGGAATCTTCTCTTTACAATAGAAAAGAGCACTGCAGAAATCCAAAGCCAATCATAATGCAGAATTAGGAAGCCCATTGCCAATAGATGTGTCAATAAAACACGCTCATACCTAAGGCTCAGAGAACATTGTAGAAGAAGGGACAGAAACGTAAGAGTCAGAAGATCAGGGAATTTTCTGAAAGACTGTGTCTATTATTAATGCCAGAAGCCTTAACTGTAGAGTCTCATAAAAATGACTGCCCATGTATGAGCTGAACAAGGATGACACCAATGAATGTGCCAAAGTGCATGGGAAAAAAACCCATGAAGTCTTAACCCTACACAGAGAACTATGGACAAGTGAGGAAAGATGTGAGTGGAAGAGGGAATTGGTTCTAAGGAAGAGCACACCAATAGGTTGCAGTGCCTAAAGGACATCCCTGAAAACATACATCCAAGTAAAATTAGATGGACCAAGTATGTTATATTCAAAAACACATACACATGTAATATACATATAACCATGCAAAACATAGTAAATGATAAAGGGGGCCAAGAATCTGAAGAAGAGTTGAGAGAAGAGTATGGGAAGTTTTGGAGGGAGAGAAGGGGCAGGAGAAATGATATAATTATAATCTCAAAATAAAATAAAAAATAATTTTAAAAATTCAAAAGATAAAGAAGCAATTCAATAAATTTTTATACTACTTTTAAACCCAGTGCTTTAAACTTTTAATTTATTATCTTGCTGAGCATGTCTGGTGTTTGCATAGAATCTAATTTTAGAATTGGCCATGAATTCATGACTTTGCTTTTAATAGAAAGAATATTCATGAAGAAAACTATTGAGCTTTGAGGGGCTGTACATCCTTTATTCTCTTTAAGTTGAGAAAACACTCTGCTTTGATCAGAAAATAAAGTAGATTTTTTAAAAAAAGGTTAAGACTGAAACATGGGAGCATTCATTAGCATTGACAAGAGATTACTGGTTGTTTGTTACTCTCAAACTGTGATAATTCAAAGATGCATGAATTATTAGCTTTATACAATTCTTTTCTTCTATCCAGTGAACAAAGATATGTGAGATTCTCCCTATTCTGAAGTTTCACCCAATAGTAAAAGACACTATTCTCCTACTGCTGATACTTACCACTATAAATTTAGTTCCAGCCCTGATGCTTCCCACACTAAATATCATGTAAACATTTCTACATTTCATTCGTACAAAATGCTGGGTTTTTGTCAATGTCTTATCTGGAGATTTTTTTCAGTGTTTCTATTGCATACTCTCTCTTAGACTAAGAAAAATCTCAATTTCTGATTATCAGACCACAGTGTCAAGATATTACTAAATGTAAAGAAAAACCTCAATGTGTTTCTTATATGTGAGAACTAGAATTCATAACATTTTAATTGCTGCAGAAATATTAAGATAGGATGTTACAAGAAAATATTTTTTTTTCCAGTTTCTATTGAGGTAGATAATAGCAATCTTCACTTCAACACCATCTTGTTCACTCTGGGTGCGTTTAGTCATCACACATTGCAAATTGATGCTACCCTCTTTTCTTGTTTTCTTCAAAATTATCTGTAAACTCCTGAAGTAGACAGGTATTCTCAAAAAAGTAGCTTTTTGCATTTTTATCTTTTGAGGGCATGATATTCAAACATTGTCTTCAGCCTGCTAAAGCTGTGTTTGACATCCAAAAGGAACATAAACACATCTACTGTGACCTCCCATTCAAATGGGAGCAGTGGATTGTGAACAACTTTAAAAGGCTAGCAAACAGAACTGGAATCTATTCTACTTTAAACAATGGCCCACTTCTATCCCTTCAAAATATGTATTTAGCATTAATCACAAAAGAAACCTAATACCTGCCTTTGTGGAATTTATGATCTAGTGAAACAAATTAATCACATAAGTAAATATAAGATTAGAACTATAAAAATGGAAGGAGGGATGATAATGGATGAGAGAATGGTAGGAATTTGACTTCTAGAGAATGGTTAAAGAAGATGACATTAAAGAATTCACTTTCAAAATGGTGTAGAACAGATAAGCAATACTCATCTAAATGACATCAGCTCCAATATCAGGTGTCAATTTATGTAAGTACTGGGATCCAGAAAAATACATTGTGGCTAGAGAAGGAAAGGTAGGCAGACCCTGCCCAATATGAATTGGGGGAGGGGGCACAGAACTTCAGTTAGTACCTGGCTAAGGCCTAGAGTTGTTTATAGCAATAATTTTAAAAATCAGTTGAAAGCCTCTTTAAGGAACACAGGAAAGGTTTAAAATACTGAGAAAGTAACAACTGCCATATTTTTTTCCAACCCAGCTAGATCTAGCTATACAGAAAAAAACACATTTGTGATAAACAAGGTTGGTATGCACTAACTGTCTACTGTAGTTTCTGAAGAAAGGAGAGCTGTATTGTGCATTATTGCAGAAGTATAAATGAACAAAATCAAGAGATACATAGGAGATAAGAAGGAACAGAAAGATAGTATATAGATTTCATGAAGAGGTCTGGAAATAAAACTTGAACTTCTGATATAAGCCATTATATTTAAATTATGTTTCTTGAGATAGAGACACTGGAAAAGGAACCAGATTTGGGATTCATCACACAGGAGCAAAAGAAACAATAATAGTATTACATAAAGATTAATCAAATATGAAGGGTATGGTAACAATAGAGAAAGACCCAAAAACTCAGATAGATGACTGTGGTGGATAGTGTGTAGGAGCAAACTGAATAAAAGAATAATTATGAGTTAAAACTAATGAGAAAGCCACTTTCACAAGTTAAATTAAAATACAGCTTCATTTAACATATTTTCAAAATGGGAGGACTCTTTAGACAAAATTTATTAGGAATTAATTCTTACTTTTCCTCCGGACTAGAGTAATCTTTGAGATTCTAAAGTGCTTTATTGGACAATGGCCAACCTTAATTTTAGTGAATTAAATGTAAGAAATATTTTCGGCTTAGAGTGTGTGGTTAGAAGACTAGAGCAGAGAAAATGTTGCTCAAGGTAGTTAAGCTCCCTTCTGTGTCCCTAGCTTCCTACTCCTCTTTGTCCTTTGCTGTTCCTCTTTCAGCATCAGCCACCTGGGGCACATGACTGCTCCACTATATAAACTTATAGGAAAAATAATAAATAAATAAAATGTGCGCATGTAGACCTGTTGTATATTAAAACTATGTTGAATACATCACTAATGCTTAACTTTTTATCTCTAAGAAACTTATAAAAAGGTTTTCTCTCCAATTATAAAAAAGAATCAAAAATTAAAAAGAGTTTTAAAACATTGTATGGTTCACATAAACAAGCGATACCTTGTAAATATGACAGTTACTCTTTAGTCACAGGGTCAGACATGAGGTCAATGGCAGAGTACAGAGGATGACAGAGATGGAAGACGAGAAGAAAGTGGATGCATATGACAAAGTTATATCACAGATTTTATAAATTTATACTGTCT
Organism: Phyllotis vaccarum; assembly: GCA_033318265.1. Lineage (NCBI taxonomy): Eukaryota > Metazoa > Chordata > Mammalia > Rodentia > Cricetidae > Phyllotis > Phyllotis vaccarum. The sequence goes on along the minus strand of JARWLC010000012.1, from coordinate 47,837,064 downwards.
CATATCCAAATTACTATTCTGTGAGATAATAAATCTCTTTTTTAAAATTAATACTTTTTACTTTCTCAAACTAGGATTATAGGGGTATGTTGCCAAAATGACTGGACTCCTCATTTTTCCTTTCTTTTAGCCCTCAGTAAACTTTATTGTGCATTCTATCTCCAAAACTTTTAGTATTTCCTTGACTTAAATTTAAACTTTACAAAAATTCCTTACATGAGTACTGAATCACACACTTTCTAACCCTCCTATGGCACCGCCATCCCAACCTAAATCTGTTATTCTTTAATACCTCTCAAACTGGTGATCTTTTCTACTTTAATTATTGTGCACATATACATGTATACATGCATATGACTATATGCATACAATTTGATGAGTCCATAGTGTAGCTGATTTTAGCTTTCGGCTTCCAAAAACATTCTCATGCAGGTTGACTCTTAAAAGGAGTACTTGTTATTCCCTATGTGTAAACCTCAACTTTCTAATAGTGATAATTTTAGTAAAGGACAAAGGTATGTATAAATGGTAGTATAAATAACTAAAAAACATTTTTAAGATTGTACTTTGAATCATACACAGTATCTTTAGGGGAGTTACAAGAGTAGAATTAAACATTATAGAAGATATATTAGAAAACTATGAACTCAAATAATTTAGTAAATTTATTTAAAATTTACTTAAACACTAGTGAATTATTACAAAAGTATATATTTTAATGGCATATATAAATTTACATATATGTCTAAATCTATATTTTTTCAATAAAAGCATCATGAATTACTTATCTAAATTGAAATGAATGTGTGTTTAAAACCTAGTATTACTACATCTTCCTGTAGCAGAAATAATAAAAATGGGCTTCACTATGTATTGTAGTTTTAACAAAGCATCCAAGAGAAAACATTCAAAGAAAATTTCACTAAAAGTGTATTAACCTGTTATTTAAAAACTAAATAAGACCAGTACTTGGAATGCAAAGCAGTCACATCTCTGTAAATTAAAGGGCAGCCTGGTCTACATAATGAGTCCAGGAAAGCCAGGGCTATCTAGTAAGAGCCTATCACAAAAAAAAAAAAATCAAACAAACAAATAAATAAATATGCAAAAAACTATATAAGAAGTACTTTAATGAAAACAACCAAAACTAAAACAAAAACCTGTACACAGAGATCCACACAAATAGAGAGAGTGTGGATGAAATGACTCCAGGATGCAAGAATGAAACTACACAAGACTAAAGCAAATTTATTCATATTTATAAATACAAGTCAAGAAACATTTAGAACAATAAATAGCTGCACTCATTTTGAGGGTGGTAACATGAAATTATATTACCCACCACAATTAGAAAAATAAGAAAATTCTAGTAGATTCGTGCTATTAAAATATGCTAGATTATTAGTTTTTAATCTAATAATGAAACACAGATGGAAATAATTTTGTTGTATAAGTATTTATCCAATAGTCTTGATTTTGCCTGTTGGCTCACAAATCTAAAAATTCATAGTATGTGGCCATTTAGATAAAAGTTGGTTACTTCTTGTTTAATGATTCCTAAAATCTACTTGGTATAGCTAAGGAAGCAAACAAACCACAAAAACCTAACAACTTAAACTCCTTGGCCAACAATACAAAGTCTTTTTTATTCAAATGTATCATAGTTTCATGAAACTGACTCTACTAGCTACCCATTTTACCATGTTCTATACAGTGAGACCCAGAGATTACACACACACACACACACACACACACACACACACACACACACACACACACAAATTGGATGGGACAGTTTAAATAAGAGTATAAGAATGTCCTTTGTGGCTCCTATGTTTGAGTGCTTGGTTCCCAGTTGATGGGACTGTTAATAAATGACTGGGAGCTATAGCCTTGTTAAAAGAGGTATACCTCGAGATATGGACTTCCCCTCTTTTCATTTAAATTTTTTAAATTCATTTTATATACCAACCACAGATACCACTCACATCCCTCCTCCCATTCTCTCCCAGCCTCCCCCCCCATCAACTCCCTCCTCAAAAACACTTATGACAGCTTATGTTGGAGAGGATGTGGAGCAAGGGGAATACTCCTCCACTGTTGGTGGGAGTGAAATCTTGTACATGCACTTTGAAAATCAGTATGACTTCTCAGAAAATTGTAAATCAATTTACCTCAAGACCCAATGATAGTATTTTGGACATATATACTTGAGGGATGCTCAGTTATACCACAAAGACATTTGCTCAACTACATTCATAGCAGCAATAGTCATAATAGTTAAAACCTGGAAACAATCTAGATGCCCCTCAACCAAAGAATGAATGAAGAAAATGTGGTACATTTACATAATGGAGTATTACTCAGTAATATAAAGCAATGAACTTATGAAATTCGCATGCAAGTGTATTTAACTAGAAAATAACATCCTGAGTGAGGTAACCCAGACTCAGAAAGACAAACTTGATATTTACTCACTTATAAGTGGATATTAGATGTAAAGCAAAGAATAACTAGACTATAACCCACAATGCCAGAAAAGCTAGCAAACAAGGAGGACTTTAAGAGGGGGCATGGATTGCCCTGGCAGGGGAAATGGATGAGTTCACCTGAGTAAACTAGGGACAAATGTACAAGAGAAGAGAGAGGCTAGGAGATGAAGTAGGCTATGAAGTTTTGAAACTGTACTTTGCTCCCAGTGTGTCTTTCTCTGCCTCTGGTTGTGTCTCAGCTCCTGCTCTAGTGCCATACCAACCTGCCTATTGCCATGCTCCAATTTGTGATAGGCATAGACTCACCCTCTAAAACTGTGAGCAAGCTTCAATTAAATGTTTTCTTTTATAAGTTGCCTTGATTATGGTGTATCTTCACAACAATAAGTAATTAAGACAGGTGTGGGAGATTGTGTTGTTTCATTGTAAATAATTATCCCACCCATTTGTTTAATAAAAAGCGCTGATTGGCCAAAGGCAGACAGGAAGTGTGGGTGGGGCTACCAGACTAAGAAAACTCTGAGAACAGAAAGCACAGAGCAGAATGCCAGAGAGAAGCTGGAAGAAGTAGAGGACAACTATGATGCTCTGAGAAAAGGTAACGAGCTGCATGGCTAAACAGAACAAGAGTCATGGGTTAGATTAAGCATAAAGAGTTAGCAAGTTATATGCCTGGGCCTTAGGCCGATCAGCCTAAAACTATTGTAAGCATCTGTGTGTCTCAGCATGTCTGTGGGTCTAAACCTTGAAGCTAGGCCCAAAAGTCCAGACAGAAACCTCGTACTACAGACAGGAAGTATTAAGTTGGTTCTTTTCTAACCTCCATGACCTCACTATCCCAGGAAGCTGGCTATGTTTACACTATCAAGCAGGTTTTCCCTTCTGTTGAGTGGACTTTCAGTTCAATTTACAGCTGTTGGTTACTACCAACACCTGAGTCACCTTTCTGGATATCTCTCCATGAAATCATTTTTTTGTGTGTTTCTTGATGTTGCAGCTAGGTAGAACTGTTAACTGCTGCCTTCTCTTAGAAATGTACATAGTGTTTCTAGTACCATGAAGGCTATATAATTGAAAAGAGGCTTTCACATCAGATCCATCTCAAAACATCAGAGTCTTGTGTCCTGGCTCTGTTTTGTCTCAACAAGAGGGTTCAAACCTCAACTCCTAAAGAAGCAACTAAGGGCTATATCAATAGTTTATATAGTTTGAGGAGTTATTTGGACTCTGGCCAACCATTTAAAGTGAGATTTCTCATGCCTGGTACTAGGATTTTATCATCCCAAGTATCTGTTTAGGTAAGTATAAAATAATATTCTCTAAATTTGATATGATAGTTTTATCTTACTATGCTTTATTCTGTTATGCTTTGTTGTTATCTCTTAGGAGCCTGTTTTTTTTCTAATGAGAGTCAGACAGGAGTGTGTGGTGGTATATTTTGTATCTAATAAGATCAACCTGGAATATCAGAGGACAGAATCACACACAGTCGAGCATTGAGGGTCAGAGAGTGGTAACTCATGCTGTTAATCCCAACATGGGAATGACCCAGTGGTTACCTATGCCTTTAATACCAAGACTCAGGAGACAGAGATTTTTCTGTTTCTATGAGTTCAAGGCCTAACAACTGAATAGTAGTGGTTCACAATTTAATCCTAATTCTAGGATTAAGATTCAGAGTTGAACTGGGAAGTGAAACAACTGGGTAAAGAAGATATTTAAGGCAAGAGTTGAAAGACATTGAGGTATTCTGCAGAAGTGACAACAAGCCAGGCTGAAGAATCTAGAAAATAGCTTTTACTCTGAGAATTGACTGGGTGAGACTTGACTGTGAACTATTTCCTCTCTCTGATATTCCATCTTTCCCCCAATATCTGGCTCTTAGTTTTTATTAAATACCAATGAGAATTTCTGTTTCAGGAGTGGTTCTGGATGAGAGGAGAGTGGGAGGAGCAGAAGAAACAGTAGTTGAATATATTGTATGAGAATCTATTTTAGTAAAAGAGAAAATAATGATTCCTCAATGCTTTATCCACCAACCCTAGAATTATGCAAAGGTAATTGCTAATATGTAAGAAATGGTTTGCATTTATGTATTTATTCAATTATTACTGAATAATTAGCTTTATCTAATTATATACAGTCTTTGGGATATTCTGAAACTATTTCACCTAAAATGAGAGACATTTTTGCAAGTATAGATAAATAATATTTGGTTCGACTATTTAACTTTATAACTGCAGCATCAAAAAAGAGGTGTGAAATGGCTCCATATGTGTGAGGAGCAGGATTTAAGGAGAATGATTGGGTTGGTCGCACACTTACATTTTGAGGTGCATATTATTACTAAAGTGTCACTGTCCAGCTTCATTTCCCATGTTAAATAAAAGGTTTGGGGGAGGAAAAGATACAATGCAGAAACCCACTCATTTGCACACTTAGGAATCTTGTTAAAACATACAACTGGGGGCCATAACACACACACACACACACACACACACACATACACACACACACAAAACCTGTAGGGTAAAAACAGAGGGAGAAAAATTTTTGTAAATAATTTAAAGAATAGAATCTTATCACTTAGTGATCAACCACAGTACAAACTAAATGTAGTTATTATAGCAGTGAAATATATATATATATATATATGTATATATATACACACACACACACTCAAAATATACATATACTTTTGTTTATGAGGGTTTTTTAAACAAAAGAAATATTACTATTGAAAATGTACTATTTTTACCTTGAATTAGTATCTTTTTAGTTAAAGACAAGGCTAGGGGAGGGTTCCGATATTTGTAAGCAAGCATAGCTGATAATAACACCATGCATCCTTTTTAATTAAATATGAGTTTTATATAAAGTAAAAGAAAACTTCAGAATGACATCTAATATTACCTACTTCACAAGAAAGTATAAGCATTATATAAACAGATCTAACTTTTTGAAGATTCCATGTCTTAACCATGAAAATACATAAAAGTATATTTTTAAAGTATTTAAAAAGAAATGTTTTGTGCACTGAAAACCTCCTCTTCAGACTTTCATAATGTAGTTAGCCTCATGGAAGGAGCCAGAAGTGTTTTATCTCCTTGTTTCTGTGAGGTACATTTGTGTAAATCTTTAGAATCTGCCTGCATCAGGATGCAGTCATTTTTACAAAAAGAAATGGTTGGTCATCATCTTCCAATAGCTTTCTTCTCTTCTCTATCCCCTTTCCTTACCCATTTTTCAACAAGTCTTAGGGGAAAAAAATTAATTGTACTCCTATGTGTCTCAGGGTCTATTTCTTGGGGAGGCATAATTTGGGTAAAAGGAAATCACAATTTCAAAGTTTAAGGTATGATCTTTAAATGGTCTCCTTTTCAAAATAGTGACATTGCAAACAGAGATAAAAGAAAAGAAATATTAAGGAATGAGGGTTGAGATACGGCAATATTGGAGTGAAATTGAGCAAAAAATAAATTTCAGCTGAATATCAGAAAAATTGTTGTGATGAGCAAGTCCTTTAAATGAAAAAAAGTAAAGAAAAGAAAATGTTCTTGGCACAGTAGTAGAAGTCTATTGCTTGAGACATTTAACTGTAGATGCAACAATATGTTGTAAATAACAATGCCAAATGGCAGTGGATGGACATGATAACCTAATAGGAGTCTTCTGGCTCTAATATCTATGATTGTGTGATTCAATTCAAATACAGTCGTTTACTGTATCTCAAGTGTGTAATACACTTCAATTGTGAAGTGCTGCAATTTCAATACTAATACATTTGAAGTGACGGACATGTCACCTAAGTACCTCATAGAGTTTGAAATGCAGCAGAAAGCACAAGGTCCTTTTGCAGAATGTACTTCTAATCTTCCATTAGGTGGACATTAATAGTTATAAACAGTTGCAGTTCATTAACAAGATAATGTCAAGCCTTCAAAAAGCAGAGAGAAATTATTCCAGAAAGAATCAAAGAACTGGTTCGTGTGAGTTTTATAAATAATACCAGTCTGTGAGGACAGTGCTCAGCAGTAGACTCTGATAACAAGACATGCAGCTCATTGCACTTTCCCGGGAAGTCAGTCTCTGTCAGCATCAAAACCACTGAACTGAGAAATCTACAGTGTCTAAATGATGTTGGGAGCTTCACTCCTATGTCTCTATTTATTGATACAACAGATGTGGCTAACCTCCGAAGTGTGCCAGACATGTCATCACTCCATTAAGAAAGGGTAACTTCCTCTGATTCAATGCATGCGATGCTTCCCCAGGCCCCTTCAGTTATGAAATACAACTCATGACTTAATTATTCCTGTTTGATTACTAATGAAAATGAAGGAGAGGAATAGTGAGTTGGTGATATCTTCATGTATGACACTTTCCTGAAGGCAGTGGTACCCTACAACCCGGACAAAGGATCCTAAGGATGATTGAGGAAGCAATAGATAGGGCAACCAAGACACAGTATCATGGACTCTAAACAGTGTTTTTCCATTACTGTCTACCTGATTTATCCAGTCCTTTTCCATGTTTGTGCTCCAGCTTGCTCAAAAGAAAGAAAATAAAACATGTTTTGTGGTACCCTGACAGGAGCCGGTTCAATAGCCAAGGGTCAACTAAAGATCAGAATTCCATCCTTCTCCATTTTTTGGATTACTTCTTCATTCTTTAAATTAAGACAGCAATTTTTAGATTAAGACATTTCTCAGAAAAACCACAAGGGAACACACTGACCTTTTTACCTAGCACATTCTCGACTCATAACTGCCTAACCACAAGCCAAGTGTCTGCCTTAAGCCCCCTCACTAACTCTCCCTTCTTGTACCTGAAGCCCTGCAAAAGCATATATAAGCAGCCTGGAAAAAATAAAGATTGGCCACTTGATCAGCACTTTAAATCTTGTGGTCCTTCTTCATGTCTCCTGTCCCTCTCATTCCCTCCTTACAGGTTAATGGGACCCCACTGAAGTCCTGCGGGTCGGGACTGTACCAAAATCAATAGGTACATTAATCATTCTTTCAAATGGAAGACTTCACTTCAAAGAAACAAGTAAGCTGAGGGTTTCTATTCAATTCCAGGATACTGAGAAGACTATACTTCATGTATTTTTATGGCCTGTTAAACACACACACATACACACGAGAAATGACAAGTACCTTTATTATTTTTAATCTTTGAAAATATATATCTGCTTATCTGTTGGCTGACCATGTGAATTTTAATCCCCAATATTTTAATCCCAATATTCAAGAGATAGATGGATTTCTGTGAGTAAGGCCAGTATGATTTAATCTAGGAAGCTGCAAGCCATCCAAAGCTACATAGTGAGACCCTGTCTCAAAAAATTATGTGTGTGTGTATGTGTGTTTGTGTATATGTGAAATATTGGAGGGTGCCTGCCTGTGCCATCATATATATTTGCAGATGATGAGTTATGGAAATCAGTTCTCCTTTCTATTTTGTGTCACAAAGATCAACACAATTTACCAGGCAGGGCACAATAGCTATTATCCACCGATCCATCTTGCTGGCCCAAAGTACCTTTAAAAATAAGAAAGCATAAGAAGCATAGCTATGATTTATTTCACTTTCTCATAGAAAACCTGAGTGGGATGGGATTTACTTCCCTCCATCAGTACATTTGTTAGCCAAAAGGTGATGTGGCTACTTCAGGAGATGCATAAAAGTTCATGTGCTTTAACTTATATATGTTAGAACCATTCACTGATTCAATCCTGAGCCAAAAATGCAAGAATTTTTACCAACTTGAAGTCTTCAAGCTGTGAGCATACAGACACAGAAGGTGCTGTGTAGGTTTTCAATCCTACCTAAGAACAAGGCTTGGATCACACTCAGATAAATAATGCACAAAACAAGGAAGAAATCTGTGGTGGGATTCAGGTGTCAGCTGATAAGATCCAAGAACGCTTACCCAGGGTCCCAGGCCCCTGAAGGGGGCGTGGCCAACCCCACTGATAAGGGGCTGCTGGGACCCAGAAAGCTGTTTGCCTGGTTCCTGGCTGTTGGAGAGACCAGTTTAGAATCCATTGTCCATCGTTCCAGACTCCAGTCCCTGTTCAGGCTCCGCTATAAGCTGTTACCTGTATTGTGAGTGTTGGTTTATATTTTAATAAATATTAATCGTGGACTGGTGCCTTCTAAGTAAAACTCCGCCCACAGAAATCTCCAGATTACTGTAGCTTTCAATTCTTTCAAACCTTGACCATAAACATTGTCGAAATGGGAGGGGAAAAAATCATCACTATTAAGTCTTCCTGGATTCCTGATTTTTTTTTTTTAAAGATATATTACAATGATTATCCTTAAATATAAATCCAGCACTGGAAGAAAGATAGAGAAGAAAAAGAGAAGAAGACAGAATAAACAAAACAGAACTCAAGAAAGTATAAGAACAGAGAAAGAAAGAGAAGAATAAAGAAGGAATCCTGAGTATAAGACAAAGAAGGGGGGGGGACCAAGAAAGAGAGTCCATGGAAGACAAGAAAAAAGTAACACAGAAGCTTCTCAAGACACGGGCTCAAAGGTGAAGAGCACTGACTGCTCTTCCCAAAGGTCCTGGTGGCTCTCACCCATCCATAATGAGATCTGATGTCCTCTTCAGGGCTTGCAGGCATTATACTATACACATAATAAATAAATAAATCTTGAAAAAAAGACAGGTTTTCTTCATCATCTGTAGTAAAATTTATAGAGAATACTCCTGTTTATTTTTTTTAGTCAACTGTAACAACGATAGATTAAATCAAATAAGAATTTATTTTAAATTTATTAATTTCTTTGAGGGTATTAATAAATTCTTTGAAAATGTCATACAATGTGTTTTGATCACATTCATCTCCAACTTCTTTCCTTAATACCTCCCAGGACAGGCCCCTCCTTTTTACCTTCCCCCAACATCCTGTCACCTATTTTGCATAATTTTATCTAATAATTGATTGACTGATTTCCATTGTCCATATACTTAGAGGTGTTGTGCCATTAACTGGAGTATGGTCAAACTAACAAGAGTTATATTCATAAAGAAAATTGATTTCCCTTTCCCAGAAGCCAGCAAATGGCCAAAACTCTGTCAAGCATGGAGTTCCTGAACCCCTTCCTACATCATGCTAGAATACTAACTGGCCTGATTTGACGTTGGTAGTCATGGCTGCTGTGAGATCATGAGTTTAGTGATCCTACCACACTCAAAGGCTTTGCTCTTTTCCTCACTGGCCTCTGGCTTTTAAAATCTTTCTAATACCTCTTTCACAATGGTCCCTAAACTTTAGGGAGAAGGTATAATACAAATGTCACTGAGCACTCTGCATTCCTTTATAATCTGCTGTGGTGGGATTCAGGTGTCAGCTGATAAGGTCCAAAGATGCCTATCCAGGTTCCCAGCTCCGGAAGGGGGAGTGGCCAACCCTATTCATAAGGGGCTGCTGGGATCTTGGAAAGCCCTGTTTCCTGGTTCCAGATTGCTGGAGAGACTGGTTCAGCGTCCATCGTCCACCTCGTGGATAATCCAGTCTATCAGGCGTCTATATAATCTGTTACCTGTATCATGAGTGTTGGTTTATATTTTAATAAATATTAATCTTGGATTGGTGTATTTTAAGAGAATTTCCACCATCAATCTGCACCTGAATTCTTTCAAAAATGAAGAAGGAAGAGAAGAAAGGTCTCTATAGCATGATAAATTTTGAATGTCTTGCCTAACTAGAAAGTGTAAAAAAAAAAACCAGAAAGACATGAAAAGTTCAAGGGAATGATAAGTAAAAATATCAAGCACAAAAGATGTCTACAATAACAATAAAACTGTAGCTAAAGCAGTGTTCCAGTGAGGTTCACAACATCCGACATGATGGAAATTACATGAACCTCTGAGTGGAACGCTGGGGAGGTTGAGGGGAGACAAGGGAGGGAACGGGAGATGCGAGAGGGGATCAGGAAGAGAAGCAGCACATGTATATCAAGTCAAAGTATATATGAATGCTAAAGCAAACTTCCAAATTTGTAACATAGTTTAAAAACTAAATTATATTCTAACAAAAATGTTCCTTGTTATAAACAAATTTTTAATGTTTGAGAGTTTTATATTTGGGTATAATGTGTTTTTGCCAAATCCACCCTCGTTTGCTTCCTCTCTGTTTCTCTCTCACCCCCCTTCACTGCTTTCTACTTCCAACTTAATGTATTTTTTTAGCATTTATTCTATTCTTTTGAGCATTTTAAACATGAGTAATTTTTAAAATAATTTCTACCACATAGTCTTTCCTCTACAACTTGTCCTGGATCCACCCTCCTCCCTGTGGTGGGATTTAGGTGTTAGCTGATAAGGTTACAAGACCTTATCTAGGGTCCCAGGCTCTTGAAGGGGGTGTGGCCAGCCCCTTTCAAGAGAGGCAGGTGGGATCTTCAACTGCCCATTTGTTCTTGCCTTCTTGAGTTACTGGATCATAGTCTGCAGTCCTGAAGCTGATATGATTATCTCTTTCCATCAGAGGTTTTTAAAGAGGGTCTTGGTTGAGAAAACCATATTTGCCTGGAAACAATCCACCATGAGTGATAATTTGTTTTCCAATAAATATTTATCTTGTATTGTTATATTTTAAGTGAGATTTACTGCCTCAACTCCCTCTCAATTTTATGACCTTATTTTCATGAATTATTGTCACACATACACACACACACACTATATATATATATATATATATATATATATGTGTGTGTGTGTGTGTGTGTGCAACCTTCTGAGTTTATTAAATTTTATTTGTATATTTTTTAGTACTGACCACTTGAGACTGAATAATCTATCAGGAGACTCATCCTCATAGAAGAGTAATTCTCTCTCTCTCTTCCCCATCCCCCCCCCCCCCGTGTGTGTGTGTGTGTGTGTGTGTGTGTGTGTGTGTGTGTGTGTGTGTGTGTGTGTGTGTGTGTGTGTGTGTGTGTGTTTAGAGCTGAGCACTCTACAGTTCCCCATAGAAGCTATCTTATAACTAAGGACATGAACTAAGCAGGAAGTAACTTTGATCACTCCAAAGACAAGCAGTGCTACATCTCCAAAGAGCTGTTTTCTCTGTGAATTATGTGATTCAAATCTGTTAATATTTTGTAATATTTGCTACCGCTATGGAGTGACTATCAGTCATTTTCTGTATATTCTATGATTCTATTTTCTGTGATTCTTTGTCTTTCTATGGTTCAATCCAGCCTTTCTCATTCCATGTTAATCCTCACACTCACTATTTGCCACATTCCTCTGGCCTTCTATTAAGTTTTATCTTTCAGTAGTCATTAATTTTTAAGTCTCATCTTTAATCAAAAGATTACTAATAGAACCTTTTGCTAATATTTTATATAAAAAGTCATAGGTGTAAATTTATTAACGACATATACTTCAAAATACATTTAATCCTCAAATATAATTCTTTTTTATTATTGATTACTGTTACAATGGGGTTTCTTGGTCCCAGGCGGCCAGAGGCCCAGACCCACAGACCTGCAGCCCCAGACCCTTAGCTGCCTGCTGTTGTTGCTCAGGCCCCCAGAAATGACTCGAATGCTTATATTAACTTCATGCTGTTTGGCCTATGGCTCAGGCACATTGCTAGCTTGCTCTTACATCTTAACTCAACCCACTTTCTGTCTGTCTACCATGTGGCCTGTGGCTCACCCGTGTTCCTACATGTTGCTCCTTGGGCTTCAGCTCGATCCTGCCTGACTCCACCCTGTTTCTCCTACCTATGCTCTGATTTCTCCTCCTACTTCTTCTATGGTGCCTGTCATGGCCCAAAACAGCTCCTTTATTTAAAGATTGATATTCACAGCACACAGAAAAGCATTCCCACATCAGATTACTTCAAGTTACTTGGTCATTCGTACAGATATAGTTGTTTTATGGTAAAAATTTTAATTACTGAAAAAAGAAGTGCATAAATTCCATCTAATCTTTACTCAGCTCCAAAATGTCTTAACATTTAGCCATACAGCTAACATCTTTGCATTCTAAAATGTAATTATTGTCAGGGCATCATTTTGACAAGCAAAACTATAATTCTGTATGTAGAATGCTCTCAACTCTATCTAACTTACACTCACTTGGACCAGATAAAAATAAAACAACTTCATTTTCCTTTACACATAAGTAGAATGTAACTTGAAGTGTTGAAAAATTAAAATTCAGTTAAGATAAAATAATGATTGTATTAAATACCCATATTATATACAATTCCCTTTTTAAATGATTCTATATGTTGTGCTGGTATTTATCCCAACTGATATCCTCTTTAATCATACTTTCATATCTGAATATATACTCAAATATGGTTTGCAAAGTTTTTTTATGGGCATGTGTGTGTCCTGTGTGTACATATGAATGCACATGTGCAGATGAGAACCCAGAGAAGTCAGGAGAGCATCACATCCCTTAGAGCTGGAATTACAGAAAGTTGTGAGCCCTCTGGTGTGGATGCTCTAGTTTTCTAAGGAACAGTAAGCACTCTAAACCACTGAGGCCCTTAAACACATAATTTAGTAGATTTAGAAAAATAAATTTGGACATTTTAAGAATTTCTAATAGCTCAAAGAAGGATAAGGTCAAGGATTTGACTTTAATGTATACTTGTACATTAATGATAATCTTCATCCTCTGTCTTTCTAGGATGGTTTAAAGTAGAGTCCCAATAATATGGGGATAAGACTTTATAAATGTGAACCTATATTTATTTTAAAATTAAATTCATAAGTCTGTCATCTGTGGTATCACCTGACTTCAACAGGCTGAGGCAGGAGGACTACATAAAGTCTAGACCAGCCTGGGCCACAGTGTAAGACTTTGTCTCAAAAAACAAAGTTACTGAAACTAGTTATTGTCTTTCTTTCTTTAGCATATTCATTTATCTATCCTGGTTTTATTTTACTATCAAATAAATAATTAGTGGGTATAAACAGCCAGCCATCAACAAAATAAAATTACATAAGATATTTTTTCTGAGAAAAGCAAATGAGGCATAGACAATTTATTCCACACGATAATTCTATACAAGTGAAGGAGGTTGTGTCCTTCATTTTGATTAAGAAAGGCCTTTTTCTCAGGCTTTCACCATTAACAAGAGTTTACAAAATGAGGGGTTTCCATACCCTAATGCACATGTAATACAAAGAATCTGCTGAAACTTTCCAAACTTTCCATTGTGCATAGAGCTTTTAAAGCAAACAACTTTAAGTTAGTCTTCTTATCAAAGCAACTTTCCATTAGATGTTTTATTAAAGGGGACAAAATGTAGGACAGAGATTATAATACAAAGTGGCCCTTTCCTATGAATGTTAATGCAGAAGAAAGCAAGTATCATAATTGCAATTAATCTTTAAGTAACGGTGTCTACACAAAACTTTAAATTTAGTACATACTCAAGGTATTCCTGTATAAAATGTAATGTCAGTAGTGTTAAATCATTTCTTCATTGCTCAGGTCTTTAGTATTTGTCTTACGTGAGTGTAATGCCTCATTGTAGTGAGATTGTGTTCTGTTTCATTATAAATAATTGTCCCATCTACTGGTTTAATTAAAAATGCTGATTGGCTGAAGACAGACAGGAAGTGTAGGCAGGGCTTCCAGACTAAGAAAACTCTGGGAATAAGAAGAGATGCCACCAAAACACCAGAGAAGCCAGCAGATGCAGAGGACAACTATGCTGCTTTGAGAAAAGGTACAGAGCTGTATGCCTGAACAGGATAAGAATCATGGGTTAGTTTTAGAGCAAGAGCTAGCCAGCAATATGCTAGAGTCATAGGCTGATCAGCATAAAATTAATACAAGTGTCTATGTGATTATTTGGGTCTAAGCAGCAGTAGGATTGAGAGCAGGTCAGAACCTCAAAGCTAGGCAGGAAAGGTGGGCCATAAACTTACTACTATACCTCCTGATCTATAGTTATTAACAACCTAATTACTTGATGGTCTCCAGGTTGGGAGTTGCATTTTGTATCAAAACAGAGTCTACTATTAGAAAGAATAGCTTTTTGCTTTCTTTCTACTACAATGTGCAAGACAAACAATTAAAAAAAAAATCTCCAGGTAATAAATCTTGTTTTAGCTTTGCTCCTCTAGGATCAAGTACCCTATTCAATATTAGAGAAACTTAATCTCTGACCATGAAAAACAAAGAAACTAAGAGCTATTTTTCCCTTCCTTGGAAGAAGTCAACACACAAAAGTTGAACTTCACTAACTTGGACAGTTGCTTTAAGATCTTTGAAAAAAAATGAATGACCTTGCTAATTGTCATTATTGAATCTTCATCCAGCAACTGATGAAGGCAGAAGCAGAGATCCATAGCTAAGTACCATGTTGAGCTCCAGGTCTATCTGGAGAGAGAGAGGGAGAGAGAATGAGCAAAAGGATTAGAATCATGAGGAGAAGAGATGGCTGACCTGAGCTATTGGGAGCTCACTGACTCTGAAATAACTGCTAAGGAACCTTCATGGAAAGGAACTAAACCTTTGAATGTTGAAGACAGTCGACCTATATGGGCAGTGTGTGGATCCTTTTGCAGAAGGACCAGTTTATTGCTAGTATGCGAACTGGCTTCTTAGAGCCCATTCCCTACAGAGGAATACCTTACTCGGCCTTGACACTGGGGGGGAAGGACTTGAACCTACATCAACTGGATATGCCAGACTAAACTGACTCACCTTGGGATTCCTTGCCCTCCCTGGGGAATGGATGGGAGGATAGGGTGGAGGAGAGGGAGAGGGAGTAGTGGAAGGTATGAAAAAAATTTAAATAAAAATTTACACAAGGAAAAAAAGAAAGGATGTCAGGAGGACAACCTTCTGGATCAGCTAAGCAAGACACATGAACTTCCAGAGAATAAGTGCAGGGCCTTCATGTGTTTGTACCGGGTCCTCTGCATGTGTATTGTAGCTTTCAGCTTAGTATGTGAACAAGTGAGTCTCTGAATCTTGTACCTTCTCTTGCTGCTCTTTTCCATCTGTTCAGTTGCCGTGTCCAGTTTTGATGTGATAGTTTTTGTTGTTGTTTTTGTTTTATATTATTATATTTTGTTTTGCCAAAATAGAAATAATCAGTAATATTTTTTAAGAGAGAGAGAGAAAAAAATAGTTTTAAAAACAAACTAAACATGTTACCTTATACCCAAAGATATGTGTAACGCTCACCCCTCAACAAGGAAACTTTTTTTCTGGAGACCATTATAGAAAACTACAACCAATCAAAGCACAAGGTTGTGGAGCCTGATACCAAAGGATACCTTCTGCAAATGTTCCCACACCTAATGAACAGAGAACATTGTGGAAGAATGGATAGAAAAATTGTAAGAATCAGAGCATCAGGGAGTTTTCTGTGAGATTGTATCTCCTAGCAATTTCAGAAGCAACATCCATGAAGTCTTACTAACAAGAATGTCTAAACAAAAGCTGAACTAAGAAAGCAACAATGGGCATGTCAAAGTGGATGGGGGAAGCCCATGGAACTCAACCATACACAAAGAACCATAGGCAACTCAAGGATGCGAGAATGGGACAAACCGTCTTCTTTAGGGAAGAGCATATCAATTTGATGTTAAATAGTAAGTACTGAAAACATATATGCCATCCAACTTTATACAAACCAAGCCTGTATAAAGGTTTCTGGCCTGGACTTTCCAGTCTAGCCTGGGGGCCTGAAATTTCAGGCTTAGCCTCAAGGTTTGGATCCACAGACCCATAGACCTACAGTCCCGCAGACCCATAGTCCCACAGAGACACACAGATGCTTACATTAATTGTATGCTGGTTGACCTGGGGCCCAGGCATATAACTTGCTAACTCTTTACTCTTAAACTAACCAATGATTCTTATCCTGTTCTGTCATGCGGGCTCGGTACCTTTTCTCAGAGCAGCAGAGTTGTCCTCTGCATCTTCTGGTTTCTCTGTGGCATTTCTACTTTGTTCTTCCTGTTCCCAGAGTTTTTAGTTTGTTAGCCCCACCCACACTTCCTTTTTGCCTTTGGCGAATCAGCATTTTTATTAAACCAGTGAGTGGGACAATATTTACAAGGGAACAACATAATCCCACTACAGTTATATATACATAGGAATATATATGAATATGCATTTATGTATGTAAGAGTAATTAATGAAATAAGAAGCCATGAATTTTACAGAGAGTAAGGAGGGCTATTGGTAGGAGGAAAGAGAAGAATAAATGATGTAATTACATTATAATCTCAAAATAAAAAGAAAAAAATCGTGAAATAAAATAGAGACAGGGAAAAATTAGAAAGCATCAGTACTGGCAGGGCCTCCAAGCTGTGCCTTTACTTCTACCCATTTCCCTTTAATCCAGTGAGAATGAATTAGTTTATCTTTGTTTTGATCTCAACACTTGCCAAGCAAGTAAAACGCATGGATGAGCCATCTAGCTCACATTATCTAATTGAGGTTAATGTAGTCTGTTTCTTTGTTCCAACACAGATACTAAACTAGTATCCTAAACCAAAAGTATCAATGTATGATCTGGTCTTTGAAAGCTTTGTCTAGGACCATATCACTTCTTAAAGATATTACTAAAAAGTACCTATTCTCTCACACAAGTGTACTGTGGAATAGGTTCTATAAACTAAGGAACATGCCAATATATAGCATCCATTAATGTTAGATCTTAAAGTAATTTTATCATTTAAAATTCAGTTCTATTTTTTGAAAACCTAGTTATTTTACAAAAAAAAATGGCCTATCTTATTATATACAATGATATATTTCTGTCACTCAAGACTCAATATTAAATTTATTGATTTAATTATTCTTTGTATTCTAATTTCTAATTAAATATGTTGTATTGATGAATGAATTTGAAACCTCCCAAAGTCTTTATAGTCTTAAACATATTTCAAGTATATAAAAAATTTTGAGACCAAAGATTTGAAAAAAATCACATTTCTAAACAATTGTGTTAGTTATTATATAGAGAACTAAGTAACAAGTAATTTGAAACATAAAAAAAATAATGATGAAATAATTGGGTTTCCTAAGTAACCAAATGAAACCAGATACATTTTGGCCTCTGAGGGGTTTTGTTTGTTTCATTTGCCTTTCTGATTTTCTAAAGCACTTATGTCTCAAAGGGTGTCTTCTCTTCAGGTACAGCTGCACCCAGCATGTGGAAAGGTGTTTACTCACAGGCAGTCTCAGGGACAACCCACATCTACATTCCTTCTACACTATGACTTGCTTACCACAGAAGATTGGTGAATTTCAGCCTGTGAAGTCCATAAACACAATGAGAACCTCGTTGTTCTAAATCTTCTTCCCCCAACAGCTGTAATGAATTATTTAATTGGCTATGTCTCTGTAAAATGAAGTGGGAAATGGTATTTGTTGTTCTGTTAAAGGAAAGAGAGATAGAAAATAAATCTGTAAAAATTGTTATTGTAAATATATTCTCACATCTAAGAGTTGTAAACTCCCTTCAGGGCACGGAGTAAGACCAGTACTGTAATAAGACTTCATATTGAAATAATAAGGCCATTTTAAATTTTATTAGAATTTTACTTTGTTGCATAAAGATTCATCGAGAAATTATTATTTGCCAAGTGCATGTAAAATAATAAATGACAAATTATTGATTTTTTTTTCTTATTTTAAGCCTCAACCCTACACAAAGAACTCCAAGCAACTAAGAAATACTGCAAGCAGGAAAAACAGTCTTCCCCAAGAAACTAGCAAGGTGTCCAATACCAGTTAGTCAGTCTGAAAACACTCATAAGTTCATTGTAACAAGTCATTGTTCTGGTTCAAGGCCTCTGGCTTCTGGCACATCCTCATCACTGGGCCCTCCCAGAAACTTTTCAGATACCCTGCTGTTGCCCTGAGACATGGAGATCCTAGGGCTGTAGTACCACAGGACCAGTCTCTTCACCTGCTCCTGCAGGTCTTAGATGGGGGAGATATTAGAGTGAGCCAATTCAAGGCCCAAGACATGGGTGTGGGTCTGGGTGACCAATAAGACGATCCCTATCAGGTGAGGTGAGGAGTCAGCTAACCTAGGCCATTAAAGTGCAAAGACAGCTCAGCTGTGGGCCTTCCGTGGTAACAGGAGCCATGGAGATAACAGGAACCCTATGTGGGCCCATGGGCAGATGCCATTCCAGGGAGGCGCCATCACCTAAGGGGAAATACCTGATATTCCACACATTCCCATGTAGTAGTGGGGTTTCTGGGTCCCATGCACCCAGAGGTCCGAAACCCACAGACCTGCAACCTGAGACCGCTTAGCCTCCCAGCCGCCCAGGTCCCCAGAAATGGCTCAGACGCTTATATTAACTTTATGCTGTTTGGCCTATGGCTCAGGCCATTGCTAGCTAGCTCTTACATCTTAAATCAACCCATTTCTATTAATCTGTCTGCCACGTGGCCCGTAGCTCACCTGTGCTCCTACATGTTGTTCCTTGGGCAGCTTTAGCTCTATCTCTCTCTGACTCCGCCCTGCTTCTCCCCATCTATTCTGATTCCTCCTCCTCCTTTTGCTATGGTGCTTGTCATGGCCCAAAACAGCTCCTTTATTTAAAGATTGAGATTCACAGCACACAGAAAGGCATTCCCACATCACTTCCCCCTTTCTGTCTAATCAAAAAGGAAGGTTTCAATTTTAACATAGCAAAATTACATATAACAAAATATCTATCAAGCAAGAATTACAGTTACAATATCTAGTCCATTTGTATTTAGCAAAATTAAAGAAAATATTCTATTATCTACCTTATGCTTATGAATCTAAAGTTTCATATCTAATATACCTTTCAAATGACTAAGAAAAACTGTACCTATAACTACTAATCTTCAACTACATCAAAGACCACAGAAGGATATATTTACCCAAGTAAATCAGAAGTGCAAGCGACTTCTAAAATCTAGAAAGGACAGAGATGACACCTATCTGCCTGGACAGTCACCCAAAGTTCCTTTATAAAGTTGGGGCATCCATCTTCAGCCTACAGGCCCAGAGTCTCTTTTCATATTAGTGAAGCAGGAAATCTGCTCTGCCCATTCTGGCACAGTTCATCAGTTGCTTCTCCTTGAGTCCTGAATAATGTCTGACAGTTTTCTCTGTAAAGCAGGAAACTGAATGACCATCTCGGCTTGTTCTGCCAAAGTTCAGAGGTCATCTTCTTATGGAACCTGCAATGTCCAGTTTAAACAGCATATCGTCAAGCAGTCAATATAAGAACAGGTTTTTCTCCAGTGGCTTACCATTACCACAAATAGAGTAGACTCCATAAGGAGTTTCTTTGATGCCCATTTTTCTCTTGAAGAAGATTGGTGCTGCCAGGAACAAATATGTCTCACTGTCCAGAAAAGTCTAAGTTTTTAAAATATTTTAAATGCCATATTCTGTAGGTCTTAGAAGTATTTGAAGATTACCTACCTAATTGAAATATATTTTTATATACCTAAAAATCTTAACTAACCTAACTATAAGTTTGATTATCAAAGGTGACTATTAACTTTCATTTCTTAATTATACATTACAATTTTAAATCAGTTACATGAACGTCATACCTTAAACAAGAATAGAAAAAAACATACAGCATAACAAAATTGACCTTAAATTTGTATCAATAAACCAAAATCTATACCAATGTAAAGCGGATTTCCTGATCTAAGTGAATTCAATAATCTAATTTTTTTAAAAATTATTTATATACCATATCCCCTTTTTCTTCTTAGAAAGAGATTAACTATGACCATTAACCATTTATAATGAAAACAAACATTTAGAAACAATATTTGGGGAATTTGGGTGTAGTTTTCTATTACTACTTCCTGCTGATTAAGGGGCTTGGAAAATCTCACGGATTGTTGAGACTGGATCATAATCCACTGTGTTGAAGCTGATACGGCCGTTTCTTCCCATCAGAGATTTTTTCAGGGGGTCTTGGTTGATGAAACCATATTTGCCTGGAAGTAATCCACAGGTTCTCATCTTCTGTGGAAACAAAAGCAGATCCTTAGACACAAATTTCAAAGTCAAAATACCTTTAAAACATATATTCTTGTTTAACTTAGTAGCGTTTGCATTTGCAATCCATTGTCTTTCTGCAGTTAGCTCATTAACAGTTAAAAAATTAAAAGAAAACACAATAACAACCAAAATCCAGATTTTGTGTCTATTTTCCATCTTTACGTGACTTATTATATTTTTATTACTCTATTTCTCTCTTTAAAGACTTTTTCCTCTTTCTATTCTCTTTGAAACCTATGTACCTTTTACACATATTGTAACCCATTTACAGGTTTTTCTTTTCATCTGAATCTGTTTTATTGTGAATCCTTAATCATCTTTCAACTAGAAGACCTTTTTAAAATACTCTCACTCTCTTGCCACATAGTTTTTGTAGATACCACTGAATCAGTAAGTTCTCTTAAAGGGACCGTGTCTCTGTTTGTGGCCAGCAAACAGAGCACACC
This sequence comes from Phyllotis vaccarum, assembly GCA_033318265.1. NCBI lineage: Eukaryota > Metazoa > Chordata > Mammalia > Rodentia > Cricetidae > Phyllotis > Phyllotis vaccarum. The sequence continues at coordinate 47,816,097 of JARWLC010000012.1, read as the reverse complement.
CAAGAAAATGCTGCTACTAAGAAACCATCTTTGTTTCCTTTTTGTTCAAAATAAACAGAAATCTAAAATCAGTCACATGCTGCTGAGTCTTCTGTGAGATTTCAGGAACCCGCCTGATTGCAGCTTACACTGTCTGCTACCAGTCTGCCGGCGCCATTTTGAATGTGACCGGGATGCCACGCTTTCTTTGTACAATGACTCGCTTTGTATACACAATTTGGAAGCTGCCTTGGCTCAGTTTTTGCTAAAACCCTTTTTAAACTTTCTCAGGCATTAAATGGATAATCGACCCACGTTGGATGTGCCATCTATAGTAGTGGGGTTTCTTGGTCCCGGGCGGCCAGAGGTCCCAGACCCACAGACCTGCCACCTGAGACTGCTTAGAAGCCCACCGCCATTCAGGTCCCCAGAAATGACTCAGACGCTTATATTAACTTCATGCTGTTGGGCCTATGGCTCAGGCACATTGCTAGCTTGCTCTTACATCTTAACTCAACCCATTTCTATTAATCTGTCTGCCATGTGGCCTGTGGCTCACCTGTGCTCCTACATGTTGCTCCTTGGGTGGCTTCAGCTTGGTCTGCCTCTGACTCCGTCCTTTCTTTCCTACCTATTCTGATTCCTCCTCCTACTTCTTCTGTGGTGCCTGTCATGACCCAAAACAGCTCCTTTATTTAAAGATTGAGAATCATAGCATACAGAAAGGCATTCCCACATCATTCGCATCCTGGGAAGGGGACTGATAGTCTCCAGGTATACCTGTTGAGCTGCTGAAATAGGGACCACTACTAAATGTTGAAATATCCCTATAATTCAAAGCAGCCAATGAATTTATAGCAGTACCCCTAGCCAGAGCTTAGTTTAATCCCAGGACTGTAACCCAGCTCTGAAGCTCCTAGAGCCCCCCTCCCGCCCCAATAGAAACCCCTGCTTCATGCTGCTCAGGGTCCCTCCTACTCCACTACTGTGTTAGATGGTCTGTCGGAGTAACCCAAGCTAGCTTGTCAATAAAAAGACACTTTGCTGTTGCATCCCACCCGTTCTGTGGTGGTCTTTTTTTTGGGGGGGGGGGTCTGGACTCTGGGCACAACACAAGATCCTCAGCAGCAAGTTAGGCCCAGATGTCACCATGGCCCTGGGTAGTAGTACAGGCCACCTAAATCAACAAGTCCTTTAGATATCAACATGGTCTCAGGTGGCTGACCAGACCCCAGACATCCTCAGTGGGAACAGGAGCCAAGGACATCAATTTAGACCCTGGTTGCTGTAGGGTCAGGGACCCAGACATGGCCCTCAGCAGCAGCCCAGGTATGAAGGACAGCATGGCTCCTGTGACAGCACAGGCCACTCAAGTAGTCATGGTCCTGGCAGTAGCATGGTTTCAGACACCAGAAAGACCCCAGCATTCAGTTTAGATCTTGGGCTTTGTGTAGCCTTTGGTGGCAACATGGGCCACAGACATAAACACAGTCCCTGGCTGTGGTAGGATCACAGCCACAGACATATATTGGTTGGTGGGGTTGATTGGACAAAAGGCTATAAGGAAGCTCCTAATGCCTCTAGGATGAATAAAGAGGGTTTGGAAAGATGGAAAAGACTAAGAACAAGGTGGATTTTTGGGTTTGTTTTAATTAATTTGAGGGAAAGTTTTCTTTTGAAGAAAACACTGCATGGGTCGGGGTGGATACAGAGGGACTGGTAGATGAGTGAGATTGGGGTTCATGATGTGAAAAACCCAAAGAATCAATAAAGAATTATGTTGTACATATGTGTGTGTGTGTGTGTGTGTGTGTGTGTGTGTGTGTGTGTGTGTGTGTGTGTATGAAAACATGCAAGTAACATTATACAGAGTTAACAAAGTGAGTAGGTTATATTTAGAAACATTTATATATACTTATGCGTATATGCATTTGAAGTAGAATAAGGTAGAAAAAATCATTTATTAAGTACTTATTGATTGATTTATTTAGTGTCTTACTTAAAGCATTGCTTGTACTGCCTGTTTACCAAGCATGGCTTCACTTGTTTCATGGACCAGAATGACCTGGAGATACAGCTGAAGCAATGGGTCTTTGTCCTTAACAACCTGGTGACTGTCAATCTTCTGTACAATCCCAGTGGCTTGTTCACCCTACCTTGTGGTTTTAGAATATAAAATAAGTATAAACTGGAACCAGGAGTAGAGCCTTACAGGAGCTGTCCCAGCTTCCACTGGCAACATCACCCTCTTCTATTCTTATTCCTTTGTGTCAGAGTACTAATTTCAGAAAGACCCCTGCAACATAGATAAGAATAATTCATGAAAAAAAGCAGCCCATGAATTAGGAAGGCAGCAGCAAAGGCTGTATGGGAAGGTTTGCAGGGAGGAAAGGTAAGGGGGAAAATTACACAATGATATTATGTTCTCAAAGATAAATAGTATCTTAAAACTGACATGGTGTCACACACCTTTAATCTTCACACTCAGGAGGCTGAGGCAGGAGAAGGTGAGTTCCAGCACAGTTTGGTCTACACAGTAAACTCCAGACTGCCAGGACTTCATAGAAAAATCAATTCTTTATATGTGTGTGTGTGTGTGTGTGTGTGTGTGTGTGTGTGTGTGTGTGTGTGTGTGAAACTGTATATATATATATAACTATATATAATTTTATATACATATATATATAATTAGGTGATCTAAGACTTTTAAAATCTTTCAAAAGACTAGTAATTTTAGCATCTGATTTTTGCTGTTTCTAATACCCTGAGAAGTCTGTACACACATTTTTCAGAAATTTTGTCCATATTGACCTATAATCAGAAGAGATAGAAGTGGCCACTTATTTGGCTCATACTTGATAATTTATCTTTCAGCTTGCATCTCTCTCTTTAAAGAACATTGTGAACATCTTTCACGTTGGCAAATGTTGCACGAATTCTAACTGGTCTTATAATAAAAACCCAGGGCCAGATATTGGAGCAAATGCTATAAGATCAGAGAAGCAAAGGAATAAGCCACTAGAGAAACTTCCCACCTTTACTGAATTCACAGGCAGACAGGGGAAGATCCTGTCTCTAGGAATGCTCAGACTGAATGCCCCTGAGTCCTCAGCTAAAGGGCAAAGGGAAGGCCAAACTCATGTCTCCTCCCTCTTTCTCTGGCCAGCCATATCATCATATCATTTCCTGTCTCAACTTTCCTAGTGCTAGGATTAAAGGTGTGTGCTTCCCAAGTACTGTGAGCAAAGGCATGAGATCCCAAGTACTGAAATTAAAGATGGGTGACACCATTGCCTTTTTTTTTAGACTGAATTAATCTTGTGTAGTTCAGGGTCACCTTGAACTCATGGATTTACGTCTCTGCCTCCTGAGCACTAGAACTAAAGATGTGAGCCACCACTGCCTGGCCTCTATGGCTAACTCTGTGACTGACTCTGCCACTTGATCCTTAAGCAAACTTTATTTCTTAGATTCCAAACAATATATCACCACAGATAAAAACTTAAATTTTTGTTAAAAGCCCTTTAATACCATAGTATATTGTGTGATTATTTAGTACTACACATATTTTTGTTGACTGACTTAATTTTCTCAAGATAAATTCCCAAATTAAATTAATGAGTCTTAAATATTTTGAGTACTTAATGTTATGTAATATTTGTAATATCAGTATATTACATTTGTGTAATATCTGCAATGTTAACAAGTTACTTTGTAAAATTCACAGCCATTTATATTTCGCAAGGATATGAAACCACCAACTGATTCATCTATTACTGGACCAAAAATGATATTTCCACAAATTTACATTTTTACTATTTGAGACAGGTAATGTTCCCTTCATTTTTCACTTGGTTGGGAGTTGGGAACATACAGAATTTTGCCTTTTTACAAGTTGTTGATTGTCTCATTAATTATCTCCTACTATTTCTGTTTTGTTTTTACTAGTGTTTGTTTGGTTTTTTTTGTTTTGTTTTGTTTTTTTTTTTTTTTTTTGAGACACCTCTATGTGTAGCTCTTAATCTTTCTTAAGGGTCAGCTATTATTTTCTCATCTTAATACAGAACTTAAGTAATGACAATTCTTTTTTTATTGGTATCCTGTCAACTGAATTTGTTAGTCTCTGTGTGTCTACTCAGTTTGCCCTTTTTGTGTTGCTTAAAGTGCCATAATTTATTTAAAATTCTCAATTACTTTTATCATTTTATTTTAGTATTTTTGTTTGAATACGCTCACCAGGTGGCAGTGGTAAGCAACTTTTATCCCAGAACTCAAGCAGCAGAGACAGAAAGATGTTTGAGTTCAAGGCCAGCCTGGTTAGTTTCAGAACACCCAAGGCTACACTGAGAAAATACCAGTTCCCCCTCCCCAAAATGGATTACATTTATAAAACTAAAATTAATGATATGAGGAATATCATGTGCATAAGTAAAATTATGAATTGAGGTAAGACTTAATATTTGCTTGAAAAAGCTTAAACAAGCTCTTGTTCCTAAATATGCAAAGTATGTAAATATTAGTTCTTCCAAAATTAGCAACAAATATATTGCAATTATAATAAGTTCCAATAACATCTGCATTTCTATGCTTTTTTTTCCTATTTTATTCTTGTCACAGGAAATGCTTAGCATGACTTTTAATATTTATGTTGGGCAAATGGTTCCAGAAAATCATAAGATATTCTAAGTATTACTTCTGTGCTGCTGGAAGGTTTATTCATTCTAACAATACATATCCAAGTGAGAAGATCTTTGCTGGATGCTAATGACAGTGTATGATTAAGATACAAATATTAAGACATACACAAATAGAAGGGCAGCAATGAGTTGCTGTAAATACTTCTGGCCTCTTCCCCTTCCGTGTCCTTCCTTTTCCTTCTCCAGTTCTACACTACTCTATTTCTTTCCAGTAAATAAGAGCTCCGCGTATTCTACCCCACAGAAATGAAAGACTGGAGCATTGGATTATATTTTAAATGGCTATTTATATATTAACATTGTTCCAGTCACTTTCCATTATAAATACAATGTAAATGTCAATTCACAAATCTTTGTTCATGTCTCTCTCTGATTTTACAGATTTCAGATAAATTCCTAAAACTGGGTGTGAAAATTAACGGGCTCACAACTGAAATCATTAACCCTGGGAGAACCACACTACTTTCTATGACATCTTACACACCCTCGCTGCAAGCTTTGACCATGACTTCGTTAAAATTAAGATTCAAAATTAACTACCCCCCATCAATGCCTGAGGCAGGTGGGAGAGCCATCCCTGAGGTCCTCAAAATGAGAGAAGCATCTCTAGCTCCCACCAGCTACATTCCTGGGGAGAGCAGGCCCTGCACCTTGCTTGGGCAGCACAGTAGAGCAGACACCGTTGGTTGAGGTGTGGGTGAGGCAGTCCTGAAGTTGTGAAAGTGGGAAAACGTCCCCCCTACTCCTCTGCCTTGGTCATGGGGGAGAGATGCTCCCCTTACTCCTCTGCCTTTACCATCTGTTACATAGAACTGACTGATCCGCTACCCCTCAATTACCAGCTGCAGCACTCAGGAAAGTGAGCTCTGCTCCTGGCCTATACAGCACAATAGAGCTGATCCTGTTGATAGAGGTGTGAGATAGCCCTGAGGCTGGGAGAGTGGGATATCTAGTGATATAGTCCCTTCTCTGGTGTGTGACAAAAAGGTCCCCGCCCCCCCCCCCCAGCCACCAGCTTTATTGAGTAAGGAAGCTGACTTTCTCTCTTACCATCTGCAGCAGTTCAGAAAGTGGACCCTGCACTTCATCTTGGCAGCATATCAGAGTTGACAATGTTGGTAATGTTGGAGAGCTGTGGTTAAACTGTCTCGGAAACCTGGTGATTAAGATAGGACAGAGTTGTCTGCCCACTGACCCACTGCAACTACCCAGAACCAGGGTTATGAATTGTCCCACCTGTACCTCCACCCCACGTGTGAACAGCTGGATCACAGGTGGGGCAGAGGGGTGAGGTCATCCTCTGGTTCCAGGGCTGCAAGTTCTCCAGGACACAGGGCAGCATCAGGAAAAGTCCCAGTGAGGGCCCAACATGGATGATATAGCAAAGACCAGGGCTTCTAACCAGACCAAAGATTCTTTGGAATGAACACCTGCCTGTAAAAATGTATGAATAAAGGGATTTACTGTGAGACTCACTGTGGAACACTCCAGCCTCCAAAACGATATTCCCCCCCCCCTTTTTTTTCTTTATAATTTTTTTCTTATTTAAAAGGTTTCTTTAACATACCCACCACTGCTGCCCCTTCCTTCTTTCTAGTCCTCCCCAAGCTTCCCACCCACTCCATCGCTCCACCTATTTCTCAGAGAGGGTAAGGAGACCGGGGGTGGGGAGGGTAGGGGGGTGGGGGGGGTGGGTGAGTAAGTGCAGTCTGGCATATCCAATTGAGGTAATACGAAGCACCTTCCCCCAGTGTCAGGATTGAGCAAGGTGTTCCTCTGTAGGGAATGGGCTCCAAGAAGCCAGTTTATGCACCAGGAATAAGTTCTGGTCCCACTGCCAGAGGCCCCACAAACCGTCATTCACATTCAGGGGGCCTCGTTCAGTCCCAAGCAGGTTCCTCAGTCCCATAATGAGAATTTTTTTCCTTTCAATTTTTTTCTCTTAAATTTTATTTTGTTTTTTTCTTGGGGAAACGGAGATGGGTGAGTTTAGGAGGCATGATGTGAAAGACACAAACATCTATAAAACAAAAATTTTTTTTAAAAAAGGATTAGAATCATTGAAAAATACATAAGTAAAAACCTTACGTACACACACATAAAAAACCAACAAAAAAATAGTTGCTACCATTAATGCCTTCTGGAATTCATTTCTTGAACAGGGGTTAGAAGGATAAAAGAGAGTGTCTCATTTTTACCTTTGTTTTGTAAATTATATGAGTGCAGAACTTCTCATTATGATTTAGAAATAAAATTTAAAGACATATTGTCTTGGGGGCCGTGATACATTATCTTATAGCTTTTTTAAGTGTATATGCTAATCATTTATTACATTTGTAATCTTCCTGTATATAATCTCCAAGTTCATGACTTTTTCCTAGGCTTCTTTTTTTCTTTCCTCTGAGGATACTTGCTTTTGTAAATGGTATACATGAGGTTTTGGTGGTTTTGTCATTGTTTGTTTTATTAGCTTTTTTTTTTATTCAAGCATTTTATCAACTATGTTTTCTAATTGTTTTACTCTTTATAAAAAATTTTATTATATTAGTTCTTATATAAAAGGGGCAATAAAATGTCATTTGTCCACATTATTATTTTGGGGAGTAGTTTTCTTTAGCAACATTTTAATACTCTGTGTTTCCCTAAAAATTGTGCTTTGTACTCACCTTAGACATGTTTCTTTAATGCACTAGAAACCATGATCTGAGGTAGAATGCTGCAGATCTGTTGCTATGGTTTTATTTATGAATTGTCTTAGCATCATTTTAAATACTTTTTCTAGTATGACTTATTGCATACCTTATTTTTCATACATGCCAGCTCACTGCTATTTCATTCCAGCTCTGCTAATTCAAGCACCACATCCAAACCATTTAAAATATTTTAGGCTTAGTATTGTAATTTAATGCTACAAACAAACCTGTTTGCTTGTCAATGTGTCTGAAATTTCTTCGCCATTCAGTCATTCTATGAATTTGCAATGATAACCTCTGTCATCCTACACACATTATCTCAGATTATCATCCCCAGTTGTTATTTTGATGAACCATCACTAACTCTGAAGAAACTCAAAAGGAAACTGTAACTTCTACTTATTTTATAAATTACTTAATGAAGAACCAATATCACTGCCATAGTGTTCCAAATAAAAACCTAAGATATTCAGTTTCAGTAAGATCTTGCCATTTTAAGTCCTATATTTGAAGTATTAGATTCTGATATTAACAATTACAATAATTTACTAAGTTACTGTAATTTACTGAATTTTCATGCAGTTTTAGTCCATTTTCATCCTTAGTTTTGTCCTATTTTATATGAAAAATGTATTATGACTGGATTAGATAATTTGCTGACAAAACTGATAATTTTTCATCAGAAAAAAATGCTAGTATTGTTTCCATTTCTATTTTATAGAGCACAGTGTATTGAAAAGATATGGTTACAAACCCCATTTCCTTAGATCAAAGAAGACTCCCACATAAACAGTAACTTCCTGTCATCCATGTAGCTTCAATTTAATAGGAGAAGAAATATATACATGGGGTCTGGGTGGAATTGTTTTCAAGTTTAGTGGAGCCAAACATAAGAACTTGAAAATCACATCAGCTTAGACTGGAATATTTAGCTTGATGAGGTAGAAACCATAGAAATAATCTTTGTATTATTATACTGTGAGAATTAAATTTGATATATGGATTTCATCTGTTCCCCAAACAAATAATTTGACAAAATACTCATTTAACTGCTCTTATTATTAATTGGCTTTTAAGGTCCCTCTGCCATGTGTCATTGGGGAGCACAACAGATCTCTCCATTTATAAAAGCCAAGTTTATTGGTGCATGGCAAGTGTAAACCTATGAGGTCCCTGGCAACAGTAAAATGGCAAATTAAACCAAAACCACATGTAAGTCAAAGTGAATCCCTGGTCAATGAGCATTCAGGAAGGGATGCCAGGCAAATAAACAGTCAGTCCATTAGTTAGTTATTGCTAGCACTAAATGAATAAAACTGTTGAGGGAAAAAATCACAGCAGTATGGCGACAATCTGTGTTAAGTTTGTTGAGTCCTGTGGAAATGGTTGAAATGAGTACACGGCTGCTGTGAAACGGAAGAATGCAGGTACAGTGGCCAGGCTGAAAGATGCCTCTGATTGGAGGCCGGCTGATGAGCTCCAGTCACTTAACGGCATCCTGAAAAACAGCTGGCTCCTAACCTTCAAATATTGATTCAGTGTTTACAAATCTGGCCCAGTTTCCAGGCAAACAGCTTCTATAAACATAGCATACCATCTGGTCTCATGGTTCAAGTGTTCCAATGACACTTGTGTGGGGGTCCGTGATTAATTTTAGTAATTTATAGTATGCCTTTACTTCCTGCAAGGTAGTTAAGACCTGACTGAACTTGGATACAAATTTTGGATTATGAGAGCAGCAGATTTTTCATCTAATTGTTAATGGTGAGAGGCAATCATTGCCAGCTAAGCATGCAGTTCCAAGAGAGAGGTGATATGTCTGCACTCTCTTGAGTATAAATTTGCAGGGCAAGAAGGAAGCAGGTTTTATAGGCAGTGTGTACTTTTGTTATGCCACATTTGCCACACATTATCAAAGGCAAACAGAGAAAGAGGAGAGATTTGAGGAGACAAACAGGTTTTGGACTTTATGCAAACAGCCATCATGGTTCTAAGGGTGGTAACCAAGCAGAATCTAAAAGTGGATGTAAGGTGGACTTTAATGGGTGTGGAATTTAGGCCATAAAAAGCACTGTCATTAAAACTGCACATTCCTTCCTCACCAATCTGGCTGCCTATGGCATTGTTCTTCAAAGGTGCTTTGGAAGACTACAGTTTGATGCTCTTAAGTTAGCAGGTCACTACTTTGATAATCAAGAAAACTTTATGTTTGTCAAAGGAGGCTGGAAAGTTGCCACTTAACTGTGGGCTCCTCTATTGAGCTTCTACATTAAAGAAAATATTTATCATGTAGGCTGGCTTTTCCTTGATTTTCAAAAGATATCCCAACTTGTAATACATTTATACTTAGTATTACAAAAGAGCACAATGTGTATTATTTAACTTAATGGGTAATTCCTACATAATATCTCAGTCTTACCTTCCTCCCCTTTTTTACCTTTCTTCCTGATCTTTTTTATGATCTAATGTAAATTATGTGACTATTAGTATGGCTACTATTAGTATTATGACTATTAATATGGCTACCAATTTTTTGCAACAATGTAAACTATAAATCAATAATTATATGAATAATTGCCTGCAGACACCTGGACACTTGTTAAAATCACCTCAAACATTCTCTTGACACTGCTTGATGGAATGTTTTTGATATTTGACTTCACTCCAAAAAGACTTGTTCAGTTGCTAAATATCAAACCTAGGACCTCCTACTTTCTAGGGCATTCTTCCAGGCTGAGCGATTTGTTCTTATGGTAAACCAGACCCCAGAACATTCTAGATTAGTCAAGGATAGAAAGGTCAAACGCTACAACTCAGTGAGTTAATTCTACCGAAGCTGATCCCATTGAAGTTGAGGATGAAGTGTTTGTCTGTAGCTAGGGAGAGCAGAGGATGGAAAAGGAGAGATTCCTCAGTGAGCACCAAGTTGCAGTTAGATAGGAACAGTTGGGAGAACACAGATAACTCTGATGTACTGCTCTGCACTAAACAGAAAGATGGAGTTCTGTGATTCTTTTAGCATGAATAAAAAGTTTGGAGTATAATTCTATTTAATCTTACTGGAGCACTATGCAATCTACACATGTATTAAAACATAACATCATGCCTCATTTATGTGTGTGATTTCTATGTATTTATGTATCAGGAAAATTAAATTTAAATTTTCTCAAGAATCTACAGTTCTCTTTAAAGAGAGTAAGTATGGAATTTTTTATTTACATGACGATTATATTCCCAATAAATTTTAACATCATGATTCATTTAAGTTGACTTCACTATCCTCTGGTGGAGGCTGCTGTTGTCCCCCACAGACCTCCCTTTCTCTGGATTCACTCATTTTCCAACTGCTGAACATTCTTACCTCCTCCAAAGAATTGTCTTTACTTTGTAGGAATCTTTGCAAACAAGGATTCCTGCAAGGCTAAGCTTCTAGTATTCCACAGTCAAGTTCTCATACATACAGGGCTTCAAGTGGGGTCAAATTACAACCTGAGGACAGTCCAACTCTAACGTTCAACTTTACATAACAGGTAAACACTATATTGTACCTGAATCTACATCTCTAATATGCCCTCTGTTTATTCTATTGCTCGTATTTTCTAGAGAAAGCTTTCCCTTCAAAATTCATATGCACCAGACTCTTGCCTCAGTCCTTATATCTAAGGAGTCTAAACCTAGACAATATCATTGCCAGTAATTCTTATTAGCCAGAATCTTTTACAGAAGCTACGCCAATGCAAAGACAAAAAAGAATGGAAACCTTCACACGAACAACTTCAGATGTCTGGAAGCAGCTGCCTGCTTCATTCTATTTGAAACTGTATGCTCAGAACTTTACAGACTCATTACATTTCTAGTTTGTGTTTTGTTTTGTTTTTCCTCATTTAGAAGGCAACGTTCTCTAAAATATTTCCAAAACTTCCATCTATTTTGTAGAGCTTCTGGAGCCACCATATCTAAAGCTAAATCATGACTTTCGCTTGCTGGCCTTTCATAATACCACTCATAAATTCTGGTCAGTATTTAACATATGTGATATGGCTAGACATACAAAAATCCAACCAGTGCCAACAATCATCATTTCTTTTTAAAGATGAGAAAAAGGAATTTCAAAAATTAAGTAAGTGGAATTCTTAAGAAAAACATGTAGAAGTAAGATTTCCAGGAGTTTGCAATGTTAAGCCAGGGATGACCTTTCCAAATCTTTTCTGACCCAGCCACTGACCAGGAGCATATTTTTCCTATCTTCTTAGTGTTCCTTTAGAGAGTGTTCATGTGGGACATTCCCTGTTTTTCAGCCAAGTAAAGTGAAAAGAATAATTTCTGGTAAGATAAGTATCTACACTTGGACTACATAGGAGTCAGGTATGGTGGCCAAAATTCATTCCATCCAATTTTTGTTGCAACTTTATAATTTACAATGACAACTGATGTAAAATAACTTTGTTTATCATGTTTTTTCTGAGTTGACTTTTTCATCTCTAACATAAGAATAAATGTTGTTAAGTTGATTATGAGGATGTCACAACTAGTAAGTAAATTGAATGATCCAAAATTGATTAACAGGAAGTACAGCATGTATCCTGCACTCAATATCTGTTAGTTATTAGGGTCCTTGTTTCAAATCTATTCTGTCTCAGTTTCATTCACTAGAAGAGTGTTTTCATTCCAACTGAGAATGTAATGTGTTATGTTTTCAAGCATAGTTTATATCTTACTCCAGTTACAATGGGGTACAATTCTCATTCTACAGATACCAAGCCTTGGTCCTTACTACATTTCCTCAATGTCCTTCTTTATAAAACCAAACCCCATGTGCATTTCCTTCCCAAATTGCCGTCTCCAAAGCTGTCACATGAGACAGAGACTTGACAATTATGACAGCTCCTGCCTCCTGGATCCCATTCTGATTTTCATTTTCAACATACTATTGTATGTTATGTACTTATGTACATCACCTGCTCATGGTGCAGATAAAAATTGTTCTAGTTTTAAAAACAAAAACAAATTACGTTTCCCAAATGTCCTAAATTCTCAAGGCTTCTCTGCCTTCTCCACTTCAGAGCCAACCGCTCTGCATTACCAGTGCCTTCAGGTGCTGTCTGTTGCTTAACTTGCAATGTAGGAATTTAAAACCACAGACAATTCTTGCCTCAGTAATCTGTTTGCTCTTTGATTTCTCAAGCCTTATCATAAGCCTTTCAGTTTAGCAGAGCGTAGCTATATTTTGGCCCTGCCAAATCTTCCTTCTTCTGTCTATACTGTGAAAAGTAAACATCTTAACCTATGACCAAGGAAATAAAAGTCACGTTGAATTGTTTTCTCTTGGGAACAGTTGTTTGATGGAGCCTATTTGTGGGACATAGAAAGGATATAAGTTTGCCTGAGAGTCTTTAAAGGAAGCTCAGTCACTATGCCTGAACTTATTTCTTCTTCTTGCCTTGAATGTTCAGTCATCACTCACTTCTGTACACCATTCTAGCAGACATATCCCGCCAGAATCACAGGATGTTTGTGTGTTTTATTTCCCTTTTTAAGCACCCTACCTAAGCTACTCCTAAAGAAATGTTCTCTTTTCATCATTTTGATGATTTTCTTATTCTTGTCCTGTGACAGAAGTTTCCTACACTCAAAAAGACGTGAAGATTTTATATTATGTTTGGATTTCCCCATAAAACTTCAGGAAGGTAGAGCAGGCTGCTCCCATCCAGAACTGTTTTCTCCTTGAAACTTACACTATTGTTCTCTCTATCCAGCAACACTTTAGAGTCCTCTTCAGGGGTTTAAGTTTGCATTTTATTGTCATCAGCCTGGCAGCAGACCTTGTAGGTGGCAAACAGGGTTAGGAGGTTGGGGAAAGTGTGACAGCTGAGTTAATTAGTAGATGGAGGTTTACAGTCTTGTCAAATTGCCAGTGGGGAGGGAGGTGCTTCAGGTAAAAGTGTACAAAGACATTCTGGAAGGGTCAAAATATTTTTATTTCTCCCATCACTTTGATTTTATTTTTCTTGACATCTACCATTCATGTAAATGTAGTAATATTTAATTAATCACTACGTGTTATTTCTAGTCATTGGTGACTGGCAATTTATACCATCTCTCAAGTACTCCATCAACCTGTTCATAATGAATGTTTATCAGAATAAAGATAACACACCCATTCTAAGATTGTCCTAATATAGTGTTAGAAGAAAGTCCTTTTTTTTCTCATTTTTTTAAACTATAGTTTTGAGCCAAGAAATGAAATTATATTTTGAATCCTCTTCAGAGTCTTCTCCCCCAACCCTGTTACACTTTGTGGCTCTATGTTGAATACTTTTCCCCTCTATGTACTACTGTTAAAAGAAAACCTTACTAAAGTCGTAAATTTCTCCCACATGAAGTAAATTAGAACAGACATACCTGTTATATGGAAATTATTTTTGCTTAGTTCTGTTTTTCAGCCATTATTTCCTAACTCTGTATTGCAGACTGGCCTGGAACTCTCAACACTGCTATTTAGATTCAAAGGGAACATCTGTAGGGGCCCCCAGGTTTTGTACTCCCAACAAATAATTAGACACACATAGAAAGATAGTATCAAGCAAAGTAAGATAGTTTATTAAGATAGGGTCCACTTCTTTTTTAATAAGGAGAGGAGGAAGGAAAAGGTAGGGAGGGAGATGAAGGAGCAAAGAGAGAACATAGTACAACGGTACTGCTACAAACAAGGCTGGGCTTTTGGTCACATAGTCTAGGGTTTCTGTCTTCTCTGCTTACCATGGGCTTTCTGTCGGAGTTTGTCTAAGTGCAAAATTTCCATATGTGCTCTCTGTTTCATGCACGTTCACATACAACCTCCCGAGTAGATATCTCCTTTGGAGTGTGATTTTCTTTTAGGACTATCAAAAGCTTTAGTTCACCTTTGCCTACTCCAGAGCACATCTACATTGGCACCAGTAATACACTGGTTTTGGTCACAGTCACAGGAGATGTTCACTCTTTTTCTTTGCCAATTTTCATTTCATAAACTAGTTTAAAAGCTTTTTCCAAAAGCCTACAAAACCTCACTCTCCATTGAATATCCAGCCTCTTTCTCGACACTGGGTTTACAGGTATAAAGACAGAGATGATTGAATCTTCAATTAAAATTAAAGATTGTTCGTGTTTTTATTATTAAGCATGTTAGTTACCTATAATCTCTTACACCTACAATTTAACAAATTAAAAAAGAAAGTTTATACATTTTAAATTTAAATCATGTTTTAGAATCAACCATGTCTCACTAAATCATATGTAACACATTTATGGATTTTAGATACCTTGAGACTGAAGACTTAGGATATTTTGAGTCATTTAAATGAATAATTAGCTTATCTACCTAAATTGAAATACAAAATGACTAATATTTTTGTTTTTAAACTTAAAATATTAAACTTAAATTTAAAAATTTTAAGTTTTTATTCTGAATACTGCACTTTTGAACTTCAACCTTTAAAAATGGACAGAACTGTCTTCTCTCATAGTTTAGTGTACTTAGCCAAGATAGAAAAGAGAACTGACTATTAAAATTTGCCATTTTAAAATTTTTGTGCTCTCTGCATACAATTTTCTGAAACATATTTATTACACTGTTTTAATAAATATTCTTTTTAAAGTGGCTCAAACCGCTCAGCTGTTCACTGGCACACTGGAGATGTTCTGTTCAGCATGTCTGCTGCTTTTCAGTTTACAAAGAGGTTAGTTTACTGATATCACAAAGGAAAGGCAGAATGTTTCGGGAACTTTAAGTTAGAATGGGCAGACTTGGGGAATGAGGCGAAGAAGATGAATAAGTGTAGAGACAAAGCTGGCCACTGTGATCAGCAAATTATTTACCCTGCAGCACGCCTTGAAAAGTGTTGTGTTCCAGTCAGGGTTACTTTTGAATGGTCAGCTTGTCAGTAACTTTCAAGAAGCCTTAGGCACAGAGAACAAATTATGTTTAGGAAGAGCCTAGAGGGACAAGTGAACCTGAGCTAGTGTTCAGTGTTCAGATAGGAGCATAGCATAGCCTCAGCAGTTATGGTATCTCTCTTAGACAAGAGAGATATGAGAGATTAGGAAACCTGACATCTTATTCTGATAAATGGGGAATTGTCTTATTTACTACTCTGGTGTAAGGCAAAGTGTGGAAAACAGAATAAGGTCTGCTATTTTTAACAAGTAAATGTTGAAACAACCTTAATATAGAAATGACTCATTTTAGAATCCTCCTTTCAAACAGAAACACGCTGAGGGCTGAGAGTGCATCTATGCCAGGGATGGTTGGTCCCTTGTCTGAGAAGAAACATAATGTCGCTTGACAAGTCAGCCTTGTGATTGGAATTTCCTTATTAACCAACAGTTTTGTCACGTTGAACTCCCTTCTAAACTATTCCACTGTGCATACAGACTCAGCCCGATTTCAGAAACATACACAACAGGGGAAGTGCCACAATTTGTTTGCAGTACTTACTTATTTCACTATATATTCTGTCATTTATTATTCTAAAGATATAGGTGAATCATTTCAAATGAATCATTTTATATTATATGTATGTATTATAATATAATAAAACAAATTAAACAATATATGTATATATTTTGTAAGTAAATATATATATGTAATTAAATACACACTATATACATGCATATATTAAATATAACATACATACACATGAAATCAAAGAATTATTTTGTTTTAGGC
This sequence comes from Phyllotis vaccarum, assembly GCA_033318265.1. Taxonomy (NCBI): domain Eukaryota; kingdom Metazoa; phylum Chordata; class Mammalia; order Rodentia; family Cricetidae; genus Phyllotis; species Phyllotis vaccarum. Next base: position 47,800,021 of record JARWLC010000012.1, on the reverse strand, counting down.
TCAGAAATTGAAAATGGATTTAAGTTTATGAGCATGTGTGCCTTTAAGACAAGACCCAATTTGATATATTGAAAATAGATTATTGGCTGTTCTTGAAGAACTGACAGTATTTCAGAAAACTGTTTCTCCAACTTTAATATGCACAAGATTTGCCTGAAGGTCTCATTAAGATGTGTAGGTGTCTCAGGTCTGAGAGTCGGCCTTGCTGTTAGGATCCCAAGACTACCTGTGTCTGAGAACAGGGCACCATGCGAGGCAGCTGACAGCCCAAGGAACAAAGCACTCTACAAGCATGTAGCTGAAAATTATGATGCCTGGGTCTATACTCCAGCTTTGCAGGGGGAGAGTGCAGTAATTCAGGACTCAGTGAATGGCTGCGGCATGCTGTTCAATAATTTTCAGAATGTGTGTCAAATTTTAGCAAGATTACCATCCTCCAGTCCCTCTCTCTCCCCCTAACATCTGGATTTGAATAAATACATCTTTCAGAAATAGAAATTTTACAATCTGACACAAGAAAAGACAAAAATGATAGAATTCAAACTTTACTTGGGTAAATTATTTTAATTAAAATCACAGATAGCAACGGAGCTGAGTTTTAAACTAACTACAAAAGGATGGTGCTAGGTTCTGGGGGTTTGTTCACTCTGGTAGATGTGTGGCAATTTCAAGTTGGGTATGAAAGGTTTTTAGGACACATATAAGAACAGTCATATGGCAAAGGTTTTCTTCAGTTTGGTTTTTTCCCCTGTAATAAACATGAGAAGACTTGAGGAGAGCACAGCCTGTTTTTAAAGAACAGTCTGAAGGTAGAAGGAGAGTCTGGTGCCCTGGTGTGTGAGCCTCTGAGGTCTCTAGGCCTGTGTCGGCTGGGAGACTGCAAGAGAGAGAATTAAAGTTAATTAACCCAGCAGTAGCATGCCCATAAAGGATAATTCGAGCAAACTGGAAACGGCTGGAAGTGGAGCCAGCTTTGCTAAACTATATGTGCGCCTCTAGCCCTCAGATGGAAAGGAGACCTGAGATGAATTGAAGCAGGAATGGGCACTGGGCATGGGGTGAAGGAGAAACCATTAAGTCACACTGGACAATAATATTTATTATCTGTACAGTGTGTTCTAACCTATCGCCCACTTATGTGTGTTCACAAGTATGCAGCAGTAAGTCTTCAAGCAGCCTGAGCAGAATCGTGTCTGTGTCCCTCTGTACACATGCTTGTCTGTGTACACATATCTGTCATTGCTTCTGTTTTTATTTCATTGAAATCACTGCTTTTTAAAAGGGCTTCAAGGAGGGTCAGAAGCACAGGTGCTCAGTCTGTCTCAAATGGCCTAGAAAGTAAAGCACTCGCTTTAATCTCGTGTCTAGGCTGCAGTTCTAAAAATTGGATTGAAAAGGATTAGATTAGATTAGACCTTCTGGATTTAAAAATGTTAAAGCTCCATTTATGCTTTAACATAATCTCTTTCTACTCTCTGGAGCCATCAAGCAGAACATAAGTCTTGGGCAGCATTTTCATTATTATTAAATTTCAGTCCATTTCTTTAAGCATTCTCTTTCATATTTGTAATAGAAAGAAATCCTCAGAGACGGAGCTACAAGTTATTTTGACCTGCTCTGGAAGGTGGGCTAGGGCTATAAGCATTCTGATTTTTAGTGGCTTTTGTGACTCTGTACACAGCCACATACCCCTATGAATGTGAATAATCACTTTTATATTCCAGTACCACTAGCATACATACCTCAAAATGCTAAACATCCCCTGAAATCGTAGCTGCTCATATAACAATTCATTATACAACTTTAAAAGAATCCTGGGTGAGACTTTGTATACCAGATGCCTAATTGACATACCCATTAGTTTCCATCACTATAAATTTTTTTAAAAAAAAAAAGACAAAGAATTAGATGCCATTTTCAATCTCCTGAGGTTCTGCATACAAATGGAGATGTTCTGCAGCTTGAATGTTTATGCTTCATAAAATAGAAAATTCAGTCATTTGAGAATATATATTCTGAAGGGGAAACCTGAAAAACAATTTTGACATGATCAACATTAAGTAGGTAACAGATATTTATTTGTCAACATTTAATCGCTGCTTCTCTAGAACTCGTAAACTTAAGAGTTGAAGATGGCTTCTAAGCTTCCGGACTATTTTCATTTCATTGCTTCTGTTGAGCTGACATCTCTCGAAATGAAAGTGATGGAGGATGATCAGCTTGGAGTGGATGATCAGGCACCAATAAAGCAAGATTTCTGGATGATCCTAGGTAAAACACGATCACTTGCCTAAAACACTAACATTTCTATTCTCTAACTAGAAAGTCTCCGGCTTTCTTAGATAAAAAAGTATTTTTGACCTAAGTGAATTATTTATAACTAAATTCTTCAAACTATAAAATACACAACCAGAAACATAAACATTGCTTTCCTTATTGAGCCTGATTTAAAAAAATTGATAGCCATATTTTGATGGACAGCTATATGGCTGGCATTAATTCCAGACACAGAACCAAGAGAAAGGCTCTCCCAGGGCAAGACCCTCAAGAAGGGCAGCGCAGTGGAGAGAGTCAGCAAGTTTTCTCACTCAGGAACTTCAAAAGTCCACTCAATTTCACCTTGCAGCATTAGCTTTGAAAGGTTTGGTAAACTTTTACCATTGACCTTTATTTATAGAATAAGAAGCATTGTGGAATATTCCTTATCAGTTTAAAAAGAAGCACCTGCCATTTATCAATAAACCTTGAATTTTGACTAATTACGGAAAATACACTAACATTTATACTTCCGGTTTTCATTAAAACTGTGTCTACCAATAAGCAAACAATGCACTAAGAGGGCATTTCTCCAAACAGAATATCCCAGCTAATAAACAGGAAAGAATCACAAAACTAGGGAGCCTTTGTTTTTCAGCTTTCAGTGGGAAAAAGAGGGCAACACAATGTGAAAACAGCTATATATATATATATATATATATATATATATATATATATATATATATTGCTTTCTTGATAATATCAACCTCATAAATATTTTTTGAAAAATGCAAACCAGAGTCTGACCAGTCAGGAAAGGTGGAAATTAAAGAATGGAATTAGCTAGAGGCAGAAACTTCACAAGACAGCTTTTCTGTTTAAATTTTTTTCTCTTTATTATGTTCAAAGAATTACTTTTAAATGAGTATGAATGTTTTGTCTGAGTGCATTTATAAGTGCCATATGAATGCCAGGGACCTGAAGAAGCCAGGAAGCGCTCTTAACTGCTGAGTCATTGATTCAGCTCTTCTTGGTTTTTAAAAATTAACTGAAATAAAAATGAAAAAAGAAAAGGAAGGAAGGAAGGGAGGGAGGGAGGGAGGGAGGGAGGGAGGGAGGGAAGGAAGGAAGGAAGGAAGGAAGGAAGGAAGAGAGAGAGAGAGAGAGAAAGAAAGAAAGAAAGAAAGGAGGATGGAAAAGATATTTGAGGAAGGTGAAAGAGATAGAGGGGGAAAAGGGAAGAAAAAAGAACATCTATAACTTAGAAGAAACTCAGCATCCATCACCTGCTTGTGTAGACCCTGTAAGCAGGCACTCTAGCTGTTTCCTCAACTGATGAATTCCAAAGGTACAAAATTCATTTGGAAATTTTGGAAAAAAAAAATCCACCATTTTGACAGCCTCAGAAAATGGAATACACTATTTAAGAACTTCTTTGTCTCCGAAAAAAAAAAAAAATTAAATGCAGTACATTTAGTGAGGCGTTAGACTCATCCAGGATAAACAGTTTTGCCAAGATTCAGAGGAAGACAATTCTCCCAAGTTAATGTGACCATCACTTTCACAAGCCAAACTCTAGTCCCTTAGTTAGGTTTGGGCAACAAATGTGTGTAAGCTGAGAACCATTAATCAGTGAGGAATGACCACAAAAGTTCACACTAGACATACTAACTGAACTCTTTTACACAATAAACTTTTCTGTTTTACGTGTACCACAGAATGAAGAGCTAGTGTAAACAGCTAGATTCCAAATCTTCAAGGACAAATAGAAAAGAAAAAGAGAAAAAAATCAAAAAGAAAATGAAGTACTTAAATAAAACTCTAAAATGAGATGTTATTAAAGCTTGATGTTAATAAAGAAATCCATGATAAAACAATGAAGTATTAATAAGATACAATTTGTAAAGTATGAGAAGAAAATCCCGCAACAAAAACAAGAGAAGAAATTTTCCAGGTGCAATGGGAAATGAAATACTCCCACAACACATTATGCTAAAAGGTACTTACTTCATTTGCAATTTGTATTTATATTTTTAATATAAAAAAGAATAGCAAGTGATACATTATGTTAAAAGGTACTTATTTCTCTGTTATTTCTATTTAAAGGAGTAACAGCCTTACTTGGAATGCGTGTGGATTGAATATGAATCTGTGTTATTAAAATGTACTTTTTGGGGTAAAACAGTTCACTTAAAAAAAAGGTAAAAAGAACTATAATTATTTAGTCCTTTTTATTTTAAAAAGTGTTAAGACCTGAGACATTTTGTGTAATTTTAAAAAAATATCTGCTTTCCATGGCTCAAAGAAGTTATTTCATATATCATTAATTATGTATGATAGTGTCATGAGATCACTGTGCCAAAGATACAGACAGATCTGCCTGTCTTTCCATGATGTCAGAATTTATTGACTAACAGTGAATTGAAGAGTTACATAATAACTGTGGTTAGTGGTCCCGTTTTCCAGTAATAGCTAGTCTGGGCTAACAAAGGTTTACTAATTCCATTCTTAACCACTACAATGAACTCTCAGCCCAGAAATATCACACAGTAAGTATATCTACATATGTATATGTTTACAAGTTGAGAAATGATTCCAAGGGCTAAAGAGGCCACAGAAACTCCACAAAGGCAGAGGTAGGTAAACTGAAGGGGCCTCTCTGGAAGTAATGAACTTCTTAAGTAGCACTGTGTGTGCCTGCTCCTTTCATAGTCTCCCTTCCCACCAAGTCTGTCCTTTGTTCTCCCGGACAGTTTCACTTACGTTTTTTTGTTTTTTTTTTTTTTTTTTGGGGGGGGGGTCATATTGATATAAATGACATTAGATATTTTTAATAAAAATCTAGAAAACACAGATGGAGACATACTACATTTGACTTTCTGCGACTGGCTTCTAAGGGCCAACCTCATGCTGGCAGAGAACAGCATTCTGCGGGGCCACCCACCATGCAAACTCTTCCACATTTAAAAATTTTATCTGTATGTTTCAGATCTTTTTTATTTTTATTTGTTTCAGATTGTATTGTTAGTTGCTCTTAAAGCATCATTGTTGTTTTAAATTATAGTTATCTATATCTCTATTCTAAGTGGCTGTTGATTATCTTTTCAGACTCAAGTTGTGATTTTTCTGGATTTTGATTTTAAAAATAACTGATCTTCTGGGATGTTTGACGATGTAAATTCTGCATCTCATGTGAATCTCCTGTTGTAGCAGACTGCCTCTGACAATATTTCTGCGACGATAGTGGAGTACCAGCTTGATGCTGCCCATTGACAAGAACGCAGGTTGCTAGCTTTCAGCTCTCAAAGGAGACAGGCTGAGGGATGTGCTGGAGCTTAGGCAACCCATTAATAGGGACAAAAGTGTGCCTACGTGGTTCCCTATACAGCCCCCATCGTCGCCCAAGGAAAGTGGTCTCCCCAAGGCTTCTCTCAGAATGCTTACTGAGGAAGCATAGCAGAATTTTCCCATTACAGCATCGCCTTGGAGACACCACTCTCTTTGGGCGATAATGGTTTGGGGCTAAAGTTTGAGATGTTCATTCACTCTCTTCTTTAGAGTGAGCGAACATTATTCTCTCCTGGATAAGATCAAAGTCCAGCTTGCATTCTGAACTTCCCCATCTATACCAGTGGAAGGTTCAGGGTATTTTGCTGCATCTTGAAAAGGGCAAGTCTGGGTTTCCCATTGCCCTTTGCTGCCGAGTAGGAGGTAGAGATAATTTCTGTGGTGTTCATCAAGACTGAAGCAGACAATATCTGGAGGGTTTCATAATAATGAGCTTACTTGCCTGGCTCTTGCCTTGGGATACAAAGCTCCTTAGCTTCACTGTCCTCACTTACGTTGGCAGCTTCCTGCTTCTAAACTCAGATCTCCAGGGGAAGGAGAAGGCAGAAACTTCCCATCACCCTTTGTTCATTGCAAAGTAGCTAGCACCTTTCACTTTCATAAGCTACATTTCTCTGCTCTGTAGCGTATCCAGAAGTTTTAATGGCTCTATGTGGAAAGAATATGAAAAGTATATCTACTCCATTTTCCTGTAATTGAAAATCACTTATCATGTGTAATGGCTAATGCTTTAATTCCATATTAACATGCTCAACAATCAAATTGAATTTTTAATCACGGTTTGTTTGAATCATTTTCATGCTCTGAAAAGAAAATAATCTAGACCAGTTTGAGGGACAGTGATACCAAATCATAAAATGTGCATAACTTTTGAGTTAAACATTCTGCTTTGAGTCTTTTATCTTCAGCTTAAACTGTACTTAACCATCAAAATAATTTGCACCTTAGAATTGATTCAGTACCACTACATAATCTTAATAGCAATAGCTACCACATTATAAGCAAAGAGTGCCTGGTACAATACACGAGAAACTTTAAGACTATAACATATGCTTCTCTTTAAAGCCATTCTTATTTAATAGATTACTTCTTCCCAGATTACTAACTGCTTCTTTTTTGTTTTAAAATGCTGAAGTGGAATATTTTCTTTTAAAAGTTTCTCTTTTTTTCTTGATGCATTGTTGAATCAAGTCATAGAAAGTATCTGAATTGTTTAATAACCCAGGGTTGACCAGCTGAGCACACTGTAAGCACAGAAAATGCATTTGAAAGTATCTTATACTTTGGCCCATGACTCACTCTTTGACATTAATTCTTCTCTATAAGGGATTAATGTACTGAAGAATCAATATGCTTTCAGACATATTCTACATTACTGAGTTCCTTTGCTGGTCAGTTTTTTCATTATTAACAACTTATGTCAGCAATATCCCCAGTTCATCTAGAAGTATCTGAATTTATTCTCTCATTTAGCTCTGATTGTTACACATTACTCTAAAGGTCATTTGTAACTTGATTTTCCAAGAAAGCATTTAGGAGTCTGTAGGAAGATCCAGATGCCTGGAGAAGGAACCAATTTAAGAAAATTATATTCTCTTCATATATACCTATAGGGTAAATATTGTGGGTGACTCTGAACTTCATTGTGTTTATATTTTCCAGATAATATTTCTCAAGATTCTAAAGGTATTCTAATTCAAATCTGCTTTATAGTATTGTTCATTAAACATGTTTCATAATTTTTCTACTGTAATTCTGTGGTTTAATAATTTTAACTTATTATGTGAATTTATCTAATATCCATTTAATTATATTAGATTATATTAGATAGATTATATTAATCTTATTTTGTATTTTATATATATTGCCTAAGATAGATGAGCAAGCTTAGATGCTACCTATTAATGCTACAGTATTTTTTTTTAAGTTGCCAAGTCTAGGTGTTTGGTAGGTAAAGTACAAGATAAGAGTGTAATCTTCTGAAAACAAAGAACCTCAGGGGGTGTCACATTAACATAACACAAGATTCACCTTGAAAAGACTCCAACCAGTCAAATCTAGAACAATTTGAACAGGAAAGTTACAATAAAACCAATGATTTTTACACTGCTTACACATTTGAATTTTTATAATATTGTGAGTAGTATGAAAAATAAAAAACGTAAATGGAGAAAAGATCTTACAGTAGCTTGATACATATCTGATACAGAGTAAATGTTCTGGTATGAATTTTATCTCTATAAAATGGAGATGTTAAGTTACTAACTGTTAGGCCAAAATCTTTCAGTTTTTCAGGAGAGCTTTAGAAGAGATAATTAAGTTACAAGTGAGTTATTAGGGTGAGATCTGATTATCTGATCCTTAGGCTGGTATTCTTGCAAGAAATATGATTAGGAAAAATATGCAGGACTATGCATTGTGTTATCTTTTCTCAAAAGAAAAAGAAATCCTTGACCTAATTTTTTAAATTAACTCTTAATTCTTTCTGAGAATGTATTTTTTTCTGAAATTAATAAAGGCTAAGTATATAAAGCTATCACCTTAATATGGCACTTGGGACATCTTCTAAGGTTCCTACCTACCAAATTGAGAAGTCTTTGCATAAGAAACATATAATGAAATAAGCAGTATTTAAATGACTGGTTTATAAAGAATGTGAATCAATATAGTGAATACATGTATGCACATGTATAAATAATAGATTTATAAGGATATGGGTGGGTAAAGGCAAAGGTCTCATAGTACACTTCTACATAGCAATAGTATGACATGATGCTTTCATTTTAGACCATTTAATGGAGCTCAACCTTTCAGTGCTTAGAAGAGAAACAAAATGGAAGCAAATATTCTATTACATGTGGTTCTCAGTTCTTTAGGGAGGTGTAGTATACGCATGAAAGGGAAACAAAATGCACTAGACCAAGAGAATGATTCAGGTTGACACAGAGGCCAGTACTTTAACTGGGCCACTAACAGGTTTTCATGGGAAAATTTAGCATTGGTGTGTTTCAACAAAACAGGCACATGTTTCAGAGTTCCATCAATGACTCAGAGGGGGTCATTCTTCCATATCCCATTCAGTTGGGCGATGAGGAGCTTCAGGACTAATCAAGCAGGATTTAATTTACTGTCCTACAGAGAAGTTTGTCGTCAGGAAGTAACTGAAGCAATCACATAGAAGAGGAACTATGAAGAAAAGAACTAGAAACTCTCAAGCTTGACTGAGCCATGATCTTCATATAGTAGATGAGAAGAAGACAACACACCTTCCCAACTGTCTGCATATAAATGAGGTACAAATGTTGAAACTCTTTGGTTTCCCAAAAGATTAATTTAAAAGCTAAAAATGAATATGTATGGATAATTATGCAAAATTAAATTTGAACTGATATAAAGATAATAGTAGTATAGCAATGTTAAAGTTACTGAACTGATAGTTGTTTGGTGGTCTTGTCTTTCCTGAACAATGGCTATAGAAAGACAGTAGAACAAGAAGTCCCAGACCTAGACTTTCATAGACATTTAAATGCAAGAATCACACATGTATCAAAATAATTATATGAGAATTCAGAGAAGAGACTGTGTTCCTGGTAAACACAAATCCAAGAACTACTATATTGAAACAAAAAGACTGGTTATTTATTCTGTGTTCCCTATATGAACCATTTAATCAAAGTAACACAGGTCACTCACTATAGGAAACAATTCTAGCATTTTACTCATCCCAAGAGAGAAAGGTGAAAGTGAATTATGCCGTCAACATTGTATCCTTGGGAACTATAGACTGTGGAACTGGATTCTGTCTGCCCTCATTTGAGAAACAAAGGAAAAATACAGCTTAATGAATTAGATGCTCATGGACCACTCACATGAGAGGAAAGTTGTAAATAAATTAATATCAACAACAAGATGAGTTTCTTTTGGTGAAAGTGCATAGCCTGAGAAGGATGACAGCCGGCAGCTGGCTACAGGGAGGTTCATCATAATCAGAAAATTCACAATTCAATATTCTTGTGAATAAGGAAAAATGAGTGAGGTAGGAGTCCAGATTTAGGATTTCTTTCTCTTTTTCTTTTACTGTTTTTTTTTTTTTATTTTATTATTATTACTCAGAGTTGAATCTTTCCAATGGCTGCTAGAGAAACAAATTTTGTTGCACCAGACTTGGGTCTTAGAAGGGGAGTTTTTCACTTTGTGCAACTGATGGCTCCTGGGAAGAAAACCGAGTGAAGAAATCTACTGTTGTACAACAAGAGAATGTTCGAATGTTCAGCACCACAGACACCAGAAATAGTTACAGGATGAAGAAATGGCCAAAAATCTCCCTAATTAAGAAACTGCACACACACACACACACACACACACACACACACACACACACACACACACACACTACTGGCCACTGATAACACATACCTTTAATTTCAGCAGTTGGCAGACAGATTGTTGTGAGTTCAAGGCTAACCTTGTCTACAAAACATGTTCCAGAATAGCAAAAGTTACTATACAAAGAAACCATGTGTCAAACTCCCATCCAAAACAAACAAATAAGAAAGAAGGAAAGAAAGAAAGAAAGAGAGAGAGAGAGAAAGAAAGAGAGAGAGAGAGAAAGAAAGAAAGAAAGAAAGAAAGAAAGAAAGAAAGAAAGAAAGAAAGAAAGAAAAGAAGGAAGGAAGGAAGGAAGGAAGGGAAAGGAAAGAAAAAAAGAAAAGAAAAGAAAAGAAAAGAAACTGGACACCTAAGACCAAAATATCATGCTTTCTGACAAAAGTGTACAGTAACACTGCACCCCTCAATATCTTACTGGATTTATTGGAAAAGTACGAACCATTCATAAAGATGGAGAGAGATTTCTTGCTATTATTCATTTCCAACAGATACAGATGCATGATAAAAAGTAAACCATAACTTAATAAATAGGATAAATCGAATCTCCAATAACGGACAAAAAAGAAAAAAAAAAAAACTTACCAAAAAAACTAAAACATAGGTCACAGAAGCACTAATGAGTGGATACAAGTAAGCCAGGACAGAGATGGGGATGTCAACAAAGATGAATTCTGAATGAAACAAAGAACACTTAGAAATCAGTTTATGTGACAGTTGTATCCCTAGAAAATTCATTATATATGTAAACCAAGTAAAGAATATTGAATGTAGTGTAAACATTCAAAGCTTGTATAATTTTCCAATTTTTTTATAGTAAAGCATAGAATACTTTATGATTAAAAGGTGCAGAAGAACAAAAGCTAAACAAACCTGGACACCTACAAAAATTACCTGTTAAAGAACAATTTGATTAAGTAGACAACACTGGAACTAAGTCACCATGTACAAGGGAACCTCTATAATACAATCCTAAAGGTCAGATGGAAGTAGGGTGATGAATTTAAAACGCTGATACAAAACTTTGCTTATGTCGAGCAGTCTAGCTACCAAAAGTGTACAGCAAGAGTTTAATAGAATGAAATAAAGACTGACAAAATGCATCACAACTAGGTGAATTCATCACCTATCTTAAAATAGGTGATAATGGGAATTGAGAAAAAATTCTCAGTAAAAGCAACTATATAGTAAATTAGATAATGTGATACTACTATAGGCATGCAAATAATTTGTGATATGGAAGGCAAATAAAAATTAAAAAATATAAAATTAGGTTAATGGAAACATAATATAGAATGAAATGATTAGTAACATTAAGAAAACAGTGATATGGAAAATAAGTGTAGAATTTTGAGTGCAATGTTATCAGCTTATGTACACTGTTGAGAGATGTTTAATATAAGTCACATATTCTCAAAACTAAGTGAGGAAGGAATCAATAATATTATTCTAAACACCTTTACAAGAAAAGGTCACTAACAAATGGCAATGCAGGCACAACAGAATCAAAGCAACTGTAAGAGTAAGTCTTTTCTTATGAGTAACTAATTTAAATGTAAATATAAAGTGACTGAATGAAGAATACAAGTGTTAGATCTAGCTACAGGCTATCTACACGGCACCACTGTACAATTAAGACCATACATAAGTTAAAATCAGAAAGAGAGAAAAAGGGACCTTATGCAAATGGCAAACAAAAGAGGACATTGTGCTGTAGGTGCATTGGATAAAACAGATTGGGAGCATGGGATTTAAATGGAGATGGGGCAAGGGAATATGAGAAAGTTAGGGCTAGGGGAAGCCAACCAAACTGACAGATGTTTTGTAAAGCCATATTGAAACTTACTCTGTTACAAGCTAGCTAAAAATCACAATAGTGGTGGTCTAAAACAGAAGTCCTACATAGATAGATAAAATTGTAACCAAAAGCCTTTGGTTTTTCTGCTTGTTTTGTTTTGTCTTTGTTCTTAGCCTCACTATTCACCCATTTTCACCAAAGCCTCCCCCAAACAAGATTGACCACTGGAATTGCTTATGGCGGCCAACCAGAACCAGACAGATAGTAAGATATCATTGCTAAGGCATGCTACATTTTGAATATAAATACAGAGAAGCCAAGTCAGGACTGAGCTGGGTGCTTTATTCCTGCAGTCTAGAATATTCAGTAGAAGAAAGTGCTCTGTGGGCTGCTGGAAGAGAGAGCATCAAAAGTCCTAGCTATGCATCCTGCATGCTTTAATAACAACATGCCCGTTGGTATGATAGGAGCAAAACAATTATTTTCTTTTCATATTGAAGGCTTGCCCTGTAGGAGTGAATACATGATTGATCTTATAAACTTGGCCAAAAATGTATGGCTTTCAGAGTTTGAAGGCCCTAAAAGAGAACTTACTACTAACTTTTTTACTCAGGGAATATCTAGTTTTTAAATATTTAAATATTTATTTTTATAAACAGACTAGTACTATTATGGGCTTGATCATAGATGTTCCTTTTGTAGTGTTTGCCAGTTAATGTAAAGACTCATAACAATCAAATAGCTGAGAATTAGTAATTCCTGAGGGATCATCTTTACTAGACAGACAATTTAATTAGCTAAGCCACAGACCCCTTATGTGCTCCTCTTTAAATAAGACATCTATAACACTTCCTTCACTACCCGGGAAAACATGAGCCAGAGAGAGAGTGTAGAAGCTGGAGGGTGTAAGTTACTCCATGTTATAGTCCACTAGACATGACAGCATGACAGGGCTATTGCGGTCATGAACATGGAGAAGCTGTGGCTACCTACCCAAAGCCTGTGTACAAAAAAAAAAAAAAAAAAAAAAAAAAAAAAAAAAAAAAAAAAAAAAAAAAAAAAAAAAGACAAAAAAGAATGACTAGTTTGGGAAGGAAGCTAGTTTAACTAGTTTCCTCATCAACATAACAATCAACTTCACCAACTTGTTGTGTTGGTTGAGTGTATATGTGTAAAACATTTAATAATCGGTTTACTTGTCAATAACAGGCCAAAAAACAAACAAATTGGTAACTATAGATAGATATATCTTTAAAAGAACTATTATTTTTTAAAAGAATAACCTACTTTAACTAATTCGAATTTGTCCCCCAAATGCAGGGATAATTTAAAATACGGATGTGCAAAACTATGATAAACTATATTAACAAAAAGAAGAAAAAAATGTAGTTCTACTAACATATTCAAAAATGTCATATCTCAACAAACTAGAATTAGAAGAAAATTTTCTCAGCATAATAAAAGATATATATTTAAAGCCCAACATTAACCTTCTACTCCATGATAAAACAAATAAGCAAACAAATAAAAGAGCCCTACAGCATTTCCTTTAGGATCAAACAGGAGGCCAACTCTCCCTAATCAACATTACATCGGAAATAGACAAGAAAAATGGACCAATAACAAAGTGCAAAAAACCTGAAAACATCTCCGCTTACAGATTTTACGTTTACGTTACAAGTTTAAATGTAGTTTCTCAAAAAAAAATTTTAGAAGTTAATAAATAAATACATCAAAGGTTATTAGAAGATTTGGTCGCACATTCATACAAGACAAAGGACAAGAGAAACAGAACCGAAGGGTATTAACCATGGTAACAGAATCAACAAAAGAGAATAGTTAAAATTAATTTAACTATTAATTTTTAAAACTCTGTAAACCACAACATAAAGTATAAATACAAACTAAACACAAATATGAATAATAATACAAAATGGTAACATAAAGCAAACAAGAGAATAAGAGCTGACTGAATATAAGGACACCTCATCTTATTGAAAAACTAAAAATAATATCCATAGTACTACAAATATACAAAATGTAATACAAATTTAAATTACAATGCTAGGCTTACATACATAAAAACCATTTCTTCCATTTATTTGAAACAATAACTATAATTAGCCTAAATAATATTTTTCTTGGATACCTGTTTGTTTTTTCAAGACAGGGTTTCTCTGTGTAGTCCTGGCTGCCCTGGAACTTGCTTTGCAGAATAGGCTGGCCTCAAACTTAGAGATCTGCCTGCCTCTGTCTCCCAAGTGCTAGAATTAAAAGTACCACCAATGCCTGGCTAAATGGAGATTAAGTTCTCACACTTCTTAATTTTAAAATAAACTACAAATACAAAGCAAACACAGCAGTTGAAGCTGAAATAAACACAACCAAGTATAAGGCAATAATAGAGCATCTTAGAAAGAAATTCATGCATATATAGGCAAATGATCTTCAATAGCAGTGCCATGACTCCACAACAAAAAGGGATCTTTTATTCACCCTTGCTACAAACATCAATAGCAAAACTAGACAGTTGCATCAAGAAATGGAAAATTGAAGAGTTTATTATCATTTTGTGTGGGGTTGTTTTCCATTGTTGTTATGGGTATTTCATCACCCAAATATTTATTTCCCCACATACTTTTGTCTAAGATTCCTGCAAATGCAGATATTCTGCTAATTTTTCAACCCATGTTGGTAGGGATAAAAATAGTATCCTCATTAGGTAAAAGAGTGTAGACATAATACATAAAAAACAGAACTATGGGTTCACAGTCTCATTTCTAGGTACTTGTAGAAATTGGTTGTAATCAGGACTTCAGGTATTTGAATCTCATGTCCATTGAAACATCATTCACAATAGTTCAGAGAAATAGCAAACCTAATTCCTGGATGAACTGATAAAGAACTTACGGTGGGTGTATTCACACACTGGAATGCGTGTACTCTGTTGCAAAGAAAGAAATCCGCATATAGATACAGCCTGGATGAAATATTCAGATACTGAAAATATGCTAACAGGAGCTAGAGAGATAGTGTTTGTTCATGCCAGGATCCCAGATTCAGTTCTCAGGACCCATGGCGACTTATCAACTATCAGTAATTAGTCACATGGTATCTAAATCATCTTTTTACCTCTGCCAGCCCCAAGCATAACACTCAGAGCAAGCAAAACATGCTCACACACAAAATAAAAATAAACAACCAAAACTATTTTTTTTAAAAAAAAAAAAAAAAGATTAATGCTGGCTTTATTTATTTTTAAAATAGCTGAATAAACTCACAAAAACCCTAGGATGGTTTTTAACTATATGCTTGGAAGAAAAAAATAAATAACGAAAATGAAGTAAAATAACTGAGGACTTCAGGCAAGATGGAGATGCTCTGGAGTTCTCTACACTGAAAATACTGATCAGAGGGTAAAAACTATGCTATCTAACTAAACACATGCTTCTACAGAGACACACAGACAATTGTGTCTTAGTGGGAATTTAGAGGAAAAGCCTTGTTGAGAAAGAGGATGGGTTAGAGGCATAGATAAACATCCTTGTCCAACGTTCTTCTAGGTGGACATCTGCAATTTAGATGGAAAATAGACCACAATTATAACCACAAACAGAAACAAAAATTTTGAGCTTTGAGGAAATCAACTAACAAACCTGTCCATAATGAGAAATAAATGGCTGTCCCTAGCTCATCAGGAGCAAATGTGTACTCTTTTTTTGCTTTTAAAAGTCAAATTTCTGGAGCTTAGAGGTACATTTCACAATAAGCAGCCTTTCTAACACCTAGTAGGGTGCCTGACATACGTTAGACATTAGATAAATACAGTATGAGTGAACAAAAAGCCTTGTGGGAATTTAGAATATATAATAAAGTGAGGAAGGAAAACCTTCAGTGGCTGAGGTTGACAGGGAAGACAAACTCTGCCTTGGGAAATGACTGAAGTCAGTTGTCTTGATTTTAACTTTATTTTCATCAACCTGTTCTCTCTCTCATTCATGAATATGAATTTGTAAAATCTCAACTGAATGTACATTTACTTTGCTTTGTGTATCCCTGGTTTATGGAGGCTTATTTTGTCTAATAACACAAAGGAAATATAATTTATGAAGGAAGTGTTTCATCACAAAATGCTCTGGAAAAATTGTGCCAATATACTACTGAACACACTGTTAGTAAAAGAAATACATTCTTTCTACTGTTCCTGGAGATAAGTGAATAATGTGTTTATAAATATGAGTTTAAGATAGGAAAATCGGTATTCTTTCTCTTTATATAAAATATGCCATATTCATTTTAGAAATGCTCTTAAATTTACTGATATTCATCACATAAGTATTACAGATATTAGCATCCTTTTTTCCAATTTAGACAACTCTATTTTGTATTTTTACATTTTCTTTGAGTATTTTGATAAAAGCTGTACCAATTGATGGCTTTCATTTCTACATTTAAAGCCTACTTCATTATTTTATACATAGTAGCTTTCAAATAATTGTGGATTATTTTATATAGTGTATGCAACTGATCTATTGTTAATGGGTTTTAGTTTTCCATTTATAAAGCATTTTAAAAGGTAAGCAGCCACTCTGTATTAATTCACATAGTCTTTGCATATAAACATGCAAATGAGAAAATGATATATGTGTGTATTTCTGTATACATTTATATATATAGTGACAGACCTATTAATATTTATGATCCTAATTTGCAGTGTTCTACACACATTCAATCCAAAGAAAACAGTTTTATTTCATAGTCATTATAAAACATATATTATGTTCTTACTTTGTAAATTGAGTTATTAATTCTCATGGACAGTTTATCAATTATGTTGAAAAATATTATCTTCAAATATCCAGCTGGTGGTAATTAACTTGTTTTTTCTATCAAACTGCATAAAGTATTAGAAAAATCAAATAGGACATCCTGAGCTTCATGAGGTGTCAAAAAAGAGGTAATCATTGCACTACTAAAATAACTTTTTTTGGATTTCTTGATTATCTTCTTTACGAAGCCTATGGTAAAAAATATTTCTGACATGTCAACCTTCCATTGTCTTGAAAAAGATGTATTTTTATTGTTTTGGGGTGGCTAGTGTTGATTGGCAATGCCTGGTAATGTTTTTTATCTTACCTAGCCTCATCAAGTGTTTTCACATTGTATAGTAACCAGGGGTTGCTAACCTTCTTTTCTGTTTTTATTGTTGCCTTCCATATTCACCATTACTCAAGTAGATGCACTTAAAATTAACATATCCAATTGTTGATATTCCCATTTTTTGGAATTTAATGAGTAATGGTGATAATAACTAACTCACATTGCTATAATACAAACATATTGAAAATAGTATACTCTTGAAATGATGAACCAGACATAGTCTAAGCTTTTCTCAGATCCTCTTGCCCTTGAAAACCTTAGAATCTGTCTATTGTAATTGTTGTGCTTATAAAATTCAGATTATTATATTAGAGCCGTTGAACTAGCTTTCTCATTGGTCACCTATTGCTGGCATGCAGCCTACCTTTAAGAGTAGCCTGTTTCCCTACTGAGATCCCTGGAGAAAACAACTTTTCATTTGCAAGTGGTTATCAGTGGGAAGTAACTTCTGTGCTCACTTCTCCTTTCAGCACTAGGACCCTGTTTAGTGCAGAATCATTCAGACTGTGCCATCTCATCCTCTGTGAGTTAACACGTGGGTTGGTCCTGTTATGTTCAGGCCTTGTTTCTACCAGTTGCCAACAATTTGCAATATCTCCTCAGCTAAAGGGGGGGTTTTATGAGTCCTCCCATGGCCCATTCTAGGATTTTGATTGGTTTAATCTTTTACATGCATTGAGCGCATAGATATAGCCTCTACAAGTTCATATATTCAGTAATCCTGGAATGCCTGTAAGGTTCTTAGGGAGAAGAATCTATGGGACTCAAAACTGAGTAACCACATCCTGGGCTTTTCTTATTTGATAGTCTACGATATCTGGGAGAGGCATTGTTCTCCAGTTACAAGGTAACTACATTTGAACTCCTTTTATATTTATATGTGTGTATAATTTAGCAACCTTCCTCTTTTACATACTTTGGTGGAAGTGTTATCACCAGAAGGATGCTGCATACAAAGAATAGATAATACAAATAAAATACACATCACTCTTTATCATTCTTCTATAAAGGAGTTGAATTCTTGTATTTTTCCTAAATATATTGACTCAGTAATGAACATATGTGGAAAGTCATTTAATTTTGTCAAATTTACTTTAAGTATAATACATATACAAAATGAAGTTATACACAAAAGGAAGTATAACTTTTAATTTCAAGTTTGACATAATATACCCCTAAATTGTTGCTATAATTCATATAGTACACATGGTCAAATTCAGCATTTATAAAAAGTATATAAACTTACTTAAATACTATCATTGCTCTTTGAAAACAACTCAAATTCAGCTATCACTGAAATATTTACTATGGAACTGTTCCATGTTAGGGTTTCACAGTCTTCCCTGTTCATTTAACTCCTTTTTTAAAAGATGGTATGTGATGTTAAAGTAGAAAATCAAATTCAACACAGATGGACATTTAATAAGTGAAAAAATAATCATAATTAAGTAAGTATTTATACTACATCCCTGAACAGTTCAAGTGAATACAACAACAACAAAAAAATTCATGCCTATTTCACTCAGGGTAGTAAAAAACTGCAAGACAATATGTGAAATCTTTCCTAGATTGTTACTGGTTCATTGTTTTATAGAACAGGAAAGACTAGCCAAAATTTGAGACTTTAAAGTGTTTCTAAATATTGGATTATAAACTAATTCTAAAGAGTAAAAGAGTTTGTGTGCTTTTGAGACAGAATTGTACTATGTAGACTGGCATTAATCTCATGATGCTCTTGCCTTTCAAATGCTAGGATTATAGGCATGTGCTAACGTAGTGAAGATACTATCATCTTGGCCTAAAGGCGTGGCCTCTTAGACAATGTAGATCTGGAAATCACCTTTGACCTTGTGGCACTGGTATTCATTACCATAATATCTGGCACCCAACATGGGACACAAACCCAGGACCCTTAAATTAAGAGTCTGATGCTCTACTGACTGAGCTAGCTGAACTGATTATTGTAAATGCCTTAATATGCAACCACACTCAGATTTAACTTATTTATTAATGCCAACCACAGTGAAAATAAAATTGCAAATAACTATGACACTCTCATTTCCTAATCTTTCTAAAATTGAGGCAAAACGAAATAACAATAATTTAAAACTTAGAACTTGTTACATCAAAGGTAAGAGAGACAAAAATCAGGCAGAAATGATCATCTTTACAGAAAAAGTTTTATCTGTAACATGTATATTAGTGCAATGAATAAAGATACAAACTGCCACAATCTGAAGCAGGTTCTCAAATGTATTGGTGTTGTGAAATATTTTCTTAATTATGCCAAGTTTTTCTACAATTGTTTATGCTATGGAATATTTACTTTAACTGAGTAAAAGTGTGTTATCTTTGTTTATGTTGCATTTGCTTAATTACTTAAAGATGTGTTGCACCCTGTTTCACCTTGTCTGCCTGAGGCACTTGATTGGTTTAACAAAGAGCTGAGTGGCCAATAGCTAGGCAGGAGAGGGATAGGTGAGGCTGGCAGGCAGAGAAAGTATAAATAGGAGGAGAAATATAGGCTGGGAAGAATAAGAGAAGGAAGACTAAACAAGAAACACACCCTGCCTGAGGCCAGAAGCCAAGCATCCACCAAGGAGCCAAACACAGAAATAATGAGAGATATTTAGAAGGGGGGGGCAGGTAAAAGGCCCCGAGGAAAGAAGTAGATAAAAAGAAACAGATTAATTTGTGACAAAAATAGCTAGCCAGAAACAAGACTAAACTAAGCCTAGCATTAAAATCTTAACAATAAGTCTCTATATCATGATTTGGGAGCTAGTTGGTGGCCCAAAAGTAAAGACTGCTATATATGAATTCATGTAATTGTTTATTAAACATATATCTGTTGGACTCCTGACGTATGTTTATACTGTGATAAGAAATGAACCAAATGTGTCAAGTAAACCTATAGGGAATGCAACAGCATGGGAAGAAAGAGTTTCCTTTTCTTGGTTATTATTATTGGTTCTATGATGGAGGAGCCAATGAGCTAACTCATGAGGAAGGTGGAGAAGAAGTACCTGCCATGAAGGTCAGAAATTATGCAGAACTCAGAATCTGAATTTGTCCTTCCTGAACCATTTAGTATCTGTGGAACATGGTTCAACACTAACTTATTTACTTTACCAGTGACTGAGCAAACCACACACACACACACACACACACACACACACACACACACACACACACATACAAATGGGTATTTTTTCTATGGTTTTGTGTATTAAAAAATGTTCAAATGCTGGAAAACAGAACCTCATAAGATATGGCATAAAATAAATATTTTCCCAACACTGCAGGTTTCAACTCCCTCAAACATTTGATTCTTCTCTTCTTTTTGTCCCCAATCCTAGCTATATCCAAAAGTTCACAACATTTTTAACAGGCCATGAGCTTTTCCCAATAACTGTTAGTTAATATGCTTTTTATCTCATGAGTTAAAAAGTGTTTACTTTTCAGAAATCATTCACTCTTGATTTGAATGTTGTGACAAGAAAGAACATGTTTTGATTCTTTGTTTCCCTCTGTCCTATATTCACTTATCTTTCTTTCCTCTATTCAGACGACCTATTTTTTACAGAATTGTAACTAGTGAAGGAGAGACAAGAAGAAAGAAACCTAGCTGACAGTGTAGTATTCTAGACTTGAATACTAAGTACTGGGGCTTCTGAGCCTATATGTCTCTACCAGTTCTTCAGAAGCCCTGCATTGACGGAATTCATCAGGAAGGCACTTAGTCTCTCCCTCAGCCTCTAATATTGCAGATCCAGTCAATAGAGCTGTTCTTTCAGTCTGATAATGCTTCAAAACATCAATGACACTGTTTTACGTGATGCAGTTCTGGTCCACAATAAATCTCCCAGACCAGATTCATCTCATTTACTCACTGTCAACATACTTTGCTGTCATGATTATGCAACACAGCCTCACCACATTCATTGTGTTTATGCTTTAGGTTGTTTTGATCTTTACTGAAACCGATAATAATGATGTCGATCCATAAGTTCACTGAGGTCTCATTCCTGAATCAACTCATGAATAATGAATTTATTTATCACTAATGTCAGGTTACTACATATTGATTTTAATTTTTCTTGTAAAAACATAATATGAATCATTTTTAAATTGTTAGGTGAAACACTAAACTTCGGCATTTTAAAACACCGATATATGTGAAATACAATTATCTATCGCTTATCTGATATAATTTGCTGCAAAGATTAAAAGGTACATGCTCTGCTTGAATGCATACAATCAAAATAAGCTAAACTTCAGATTGTGATTGGACTTGGCCTAACTAGTACATAAAAGCTGAAAATACAATGGCATTCTAATCTAATATTATGCCACTAAAACTAAAGGGAGTTTCTTTCAATGATAGGATGGAGACCATGCTGTCAAGTCTCATTTAATGAAATGAGGACATCAGAGCAGAGTTTCTGCCACCTGAAATGTCCATCTTAATTCATATAAATTATAACATTTAAATGTATTTGATTCATGAAATAAAATCCCTACTTTTACAAAGCATTCAGAAGGTTGTTTTTAAAATGATAGTCATTTGAAAATGAATGTAGCTTACATGACGCTACATGTTATAAAATTAGCATTACACTTGACAGGAAAACTCAAACTTTGTCTTCACTGCCATATTCCAGGTGCCATTTACACAACACTAAGCATGTGTGAAATATTTTATACAAATAAAGTAGACAGAAATTCATTATGCAGGTGTCATCCTTGAAAGATCTATACTTCATGCTGTCTTGGATCATCATAAATATTCTTAAAAATATGCCCTACCTCATATCAATAAAAAGTATTTTTAAACAAAAATAAACATGTTCTATATTCATTTTTAGATTGTTCTGTTCTGAATAATCTAGCTTGTATTTATCTGAGTGTACAGCATAAAGATTCACAGAAGTTAGACATGCATCCTTGTTTCCTTTTAACATTTTCAAAGAAGGGAAAGACAGAAAAGCAATTTATACTACTAGCTAAGTTCTATTAGAAACCCAAAATTTCTGCAACACATAAGAAGGGAGCCCTTCTTTGTGCTATTAGAATGAAACTGTGTGGCTAGCTAACATAAACATTTCAGAATACATAGCAAAAAGGAAACTCACACTCTTCATTCTGAGAAAATAACAAATTAACCAAATAATTGGGAAATCAGAGAAAATTTCATGATTAAAATAGATGTTATAGGAACCATGTTTATAAAGTGACTTTTAATGGAAAGTTTGAACTATAATAGAAAATACACATTAGAAAACCAGAAGGTTTAACCTATACCAGGTTATAAATATATCAAAACAGAAAATGAAAAATATAGAACCCAAGCAACATCATTGTGTTTGGTTGAGTTCAGACATTGGGTCATGTAACACATAGGCACCAGTTCTCACAGGCTACCGATAGCTCCTACTCCAACAGAATATTCACAACACAGTATTATGAAGTGCAACACTAAAAGCAATAGGTTAATTTATGCTCCTATTCTGGAGTTTTCTAATTTAGGGCTAAAAACTGTTTTGCTAAAACCTGAAGTAGGTAAGTGGGAATAAAACAAAAATATGATTACACAGCATTAAAGGGAAAAATACTGAAGTCTCAGTTCATAATAAAATTGATGAACAACTACAATTCTCTGAAAGGTAGTAGATATGAATAGACTGATGATAAATAAATGATAGATATGCTAGATAGATGGTAAGTAGGTAGGAAGGTAGGTAGATAGATAGATGATAGGTAGATAGATAGATAGATAGATAGATAGATAGATAGATAGATAGATAGATAGATAATTGACAGATAGGTAGATGGATACATAGATGATAAACAGATAGATAGATAAATAGGTAGATAGATGGTAGATAGATGACAGATAGGTAGGTAGATAGATAGATGATAGACAGGCAGGCAGGCAGGCAGGCAGGCAGGCAGGCAGGCAGGTAGGTAGGTAGGTAGGTAGGTAGATGATAGCAAAGGTGGATAAACAGACAAATGATAGTAATGGTAAACAAATTACAGAAATAATATACTTATTGACTAATTACAAGCTTTATGTGCAAAATGTCTTGTGTGGCCATAAAGGTCTATAAAAAAATCAATATAATCATCTAATTTACATGAAAATCAGTTGCTAGGTTAATTTAGTCTTCTTAAGACAATTACATTTCTGTTTTAAAAAGCAAAGATGTGTAACAGTCATCCTGAATCTTAGAGAACACCTTAGAAATGTCTGAGCCAGAGACATGCATTGCACTAACAAATAGATACTCCAGGAAAGAGTCCATTGCTCTTTAGCCAGGGAGAGACATCTGCTATTTGAATCAGGTAGACAAAAGAGAACAGTACCAATCCTTCTCCTGAGGGAGGATAATGCCTTTCCGATGACAATACAGAAGTTTGATTAGAGTCCAGTGAAACGTTTGTTAATGTGTGGCACTATTATCTTCATTGAGAAGTTGGGATCTTTGATAGGTAACTTCATGGTGGCACCAGGATATTCCTCTGTGTGTATTAAGTTTCTTTAGCAAATGAACAATCTGTCATGGATTTCCTGCACAGCTCTTCTTGGCTTTCCAGACTGTTCTTTGAAAAAAAGAACAACATTATTATTGTTCTCTGATAAATAATTCCTTCTTGTGTTCGTGTAAACTTAGCAAGCATATCGCTCATGTTTTCATATCAAATTCAAGCAGTAGCTTTACAAAACAATACTTCATAAAATTATAGCAAAGAGAGGCCCCAGTTGCACGCCAAATGAGATGATTCACTGGAAAAGCACATCACTGTGTAATCTGCACAATCCTAGCAGATTAGGAAGATCAGGTTTTATACTTAGTATATAAAGAGAAGAACAATACCGGTAGAGAAGAACTCATTACTTTGATGAGGTCTAGATCTAATCAAAGAAAATGATTTGCACAATTTTCCTATTTAAAACTCTTACTAAGATAGATATTACAGAAGAATAAATTTTGGCTTTGTAAACAAATTTTGAACAGATTGATTGATGTTGAGTGATGATTTATAGGATAACTTTGCTCAGGTTCTTTTTGGTTTGGGTTTGAGTTTCCTGGTCCCATGTATAAACGTTTGATTTCTAAATTTTCCTGAAAACTGAATTTAATTGTTCTTTACAGACACAATGCTGAGTCTTGCAAGAGAATGAACAGAGTGGATTTTGTTCAGCATGAAACTTGAGATCAGAAACCCAATGTGTCTGTATCACAGAAAAGCTAAGTACAATGCCCTGCCATGGGAAATGTGATTGAAGAGGGAGAATCACAACCAAATGCCAGAATAAAATTGAGTTGAGCCTAGGCCACATATAATGAGTACATCTCAACATACCCTTCCTAAGAACAGGAAGAAGGCAGGCATCTGGGTCCCATTCAAATATCCCATGACAAACCAAGTTGAGGATAAAATCTCCCAAAAAGAAGTATCACAATTATGTGAAAGATTTTCCTCAGTTGTGGAAAAACCTAACAGAACACACTGCCATAGAAAACTCACTGTTGATTAACAGCTGCTAATGATTATTATAAGTAGCCCACTTAGCATATTATATAAACATGTAAATGATGTAAGAATAAATATTTTCATAGACAGTCAGTTCCTATGGTAGAGTACTTATTAATATTAGTTCATAAAAGTAAAAGGAATTGTCTCTATTCTCAGATAATCTACTGACTTTCTTATTTGAGGGTACAAGTGCTCATTTAATGATATAATCTGAAGTGTAGCCTCAAATTTTAGTACACCAAGGAATATTTTTTTAAATAAACTTTAGCTCTTAACAGATTCAATTTTGATCAGAAAGTATCTGATAAAGCAAACTAACCACAATTCAATTTCTTAAAATCCAATAATCCTCCCCACAAAAGTCCCAAAGTAATGTAAAACAACAAAAAACTTTATCAATTAGCATCTAAGAATAATGAAATTCTATTTTTTATTATTGTGGTCATTTAATTCTAATTGTTCAATTCATTCTAAGTAGAAAAACTGAGTATTTAGAGAAAATCTTAATTTGAGACTTTTTTAATGTTAGGAAAAAAATTGAAAGCTTTTCATGCTTTGTGAACATGAAGGAAAGTAAGGAACTTAAGAGTAGCAGCTGGAGGATGTGCCTCTCTCACACACCTGCTCCATGTTTGGATGCACTGGCCCACAAGTCACCTCTTCATCTCTGTCGGTCCCAAAGCCTCTGTACTTCTCCAGTGACCTGAGATTGATGTAACAGAAGGGAAGGATGCCAAAGTAATGTCAAGGGCCATGGCTGCCAAAAATAACACTCTGCTACAACTTGATAGCCAGAAAAGAAAAAGGTATTATTTGTATTGGTTTTTATGTAGGACATCTTAAGGTCAACTGAAGCATTGTTAACTCAAATGCATGTTTGTTAATCCAAGGTACAGGACCATAGTTGCTAGGCTTCATGGACAAGACACAGGAGAAATAGAAATATAGAGCTTTGGGTTGAAGTAAGCCATAATAGTCCCAGATGCTGAAGGCAAGCATTGTTTTAAAGCTTTCATTAACCTTTGGTACCCATGTTTCCTCCACTGAGACAGCGACCAATACTGTGACAAATGCTTGTTACTGTTGCTTCAGTCTGCCTGGTTCCTTTTGTCTTTACAAAAAGTTTCAAGACATGTTGTATGCCACGGTCTTTGATTGCAGCTAAGCCTATTTATAATGGTCTTAACATTTAAATGGGAATCATGAACACTTACGTATATAAAAGTTTTTGTATGCATGGATATACATATATGGAGAGAGAGAGAGGAAAGAGAGAGCTATCAGAAATCACTGCGATAATTACCTTGTGGACACAACTTCAAGAAATTGAAAACAGTCAAACGATAAAACTCAGGGCCTTTGTTTACATATTTAGGTTCTGCTAATGGCCCCCCTACCCACTAATTTTTTATTGTTATCTAAAGGTTTTGTTCTTTTTCTTTCTGAGACAGGATTTCTCTGTGTTTCATTGGCTGTTCTCACTCTGTAAACCAAGCTGGCCTTGAGCTCACAGAGATCTGCCTGCCTGTGGGTCCTGAGTGCTGGGATTAAAGGCAGGCATCCCTACTGCCTGGCTTTCATTCCTCTTTCAACAATACATTGAAACATTGCCCAATCATGTATGTACAACTTTTTCTGTTAATAGCAATTTTTAAAGATTTATTGATTTTATTTTGTTTGTTTGACAGTTTTATTTATGTGTATATTTGTGAACCATGCCCAGTTCCCTCTGAGATAAAAAAAAAAAAAAGAATATTCAGTCCCCTAGAAATGGAGTCCCAGATGGCTGTTATTTATCATATGAGTGCTGGCAACCAAACATAGGTCCTCTGAAAGAGTAACGAGCATTGTTAAATGCTGAGCTATCTCTCCAGCCCTAATAGCACTAACTTAATACTCTTTAGAAAGCAGTAAGAGAGAACAGAGAAAAAATTCAACTATAGTTCTTGATATACACATATTAACTTAGTTGTTGCAATGGTAGTTGAATCATTCACACATTTTTCTACATTTATTTTTTTTCCAGAGATCATGTGAAATAGGTACAATGCAATTTTACAGCTGAGAATTAAGTTGTAGAAGCTTGAGCAATGTTGCTGGAGTTGTCCCATCAATAAAGAGAAGTGTCATTTTTGAAAGTCTCCTAATCTGAATATTTGAGATGTCAACCATCTATGATGGGAGGGTGTCCTTTTTCAGTTTTTTTTTTTTTTTTTCCTGGCTGCTTTGCAAAAGCATGCGTCCAAGAATTCTTCTTACTTGCTTCATCTTCTGTTAAACACTGGAAAAGATCAAATAATACGGTGGCAGCCATTATCAAAGGTAGCAATGGGTCACTGTGCAGTGTTTTTTTCAAAGGGAATCAACAAATTTATTTCAAAAGATAGTTAATATAATTTGTGAAAGAACCTTAATAATCAAAAGCTTATATAAACTTAGAATAGTATTTGCTTTAGAAAAACCAATGTGCAGGGGACATGAAGATAATCCAACAATTACTTTGAAGATTTTATATCTGCATGTCTCATGGTTGTCATACAGTGTTCCTGTGTTCATGTGCATGACCTTCGCCAGTTTGACTGAACTTCCTAAGTTAACACTGTATCTGAATGACTTATCTACAGCAGTAGCCATTATCTATGGAAAATTTATCTAGAAGCAATTTTAATCCCAAGCAAACTTCAGGTATTGGCTACCCTACTATTATTTCTCTTTTACAAAAGTAGATTTTTTTCTCACATAATATATCCTGATCACAATTGCCCCTCTCTCTGCTCCTCCCAGCTCCTCCCCACGTCCCCACTCATATAGATCTACCCCTTTTCTGTTCCTCATTACCAAACAAACAGGCTTCTATGAGATAGTAATAAAATAAAATATAATAAGCTAAAACAAAAATGAACACATCATGATTAGACCTAACAAACAGAAGGAGTCCACGAAAAAATCATGAGAAACAGAGACGAGTCTTTTATACACCCAAGAACATTATAAAAAGGGCTAAACAGAAGCCATAATATATACGCAAAGGACCTGTAGGGTAAAAAGAGAGAAGAAAATTATATATGCATGTATGTATATTTAAAATAATAAGATAATTTTTATAAAGGAAGAGGACTAATATGACACAATGAGACAAGGAACCTCCAAAGATGCCAGTGAGTTGTTTTGTTAGGCCATCAGTAGAAGCCCTTATGAGCAGGCTGTTTGCACAGTCACACTCCTTTAGAGAAACCAAATTTCCATTTGCAAGTGGTTATCAATTGGTGGTAGTTTCTGGGTTATGGATGGAGGTATGTGTCCACTCTTCCTTTTGTGTCTAGGACACACTGGTGCAGACTCATACATGCATCCTCTGTGCATTCTTCTGAGTTCATACGTGCATCGATCATGCTGATTTAGATAGCCTTATTTTCTTCGGGTCACTCTAAACATTTAAGGTATGATTTTCATAAATGAAAGAAATCGTATGCATAGGAAATCATTTACCATCTTGTGTTTAACATTAGTTCCTGTCTTTATGTATCCTTTTGAGAACTGATGTGTTTCATAATCTTTATATCTTTAAAATTTGGAGGTAAAATAATTCACATCAAAATTCATTAACTTTATGTATAGCTGACAGCTCTATGTTTTAAAATTTTAAAATAAACAATAACACACAACTGGCTGACAGGTCTTTTTGAAAACATTTAAATAAGAAAAAGGAGAAGGACAAATAAAAGTAATTTAAATAAACCAGAGAAAATTCAGAGGGGGTGCTAGTACAATGGCTTTCATGTATGGCTACCCACTGGAGTCACTTGGAGAGCCTTTTAAAAACTTCCTATAGTAAGGTTGCATCCCCAGAGACCATAATTTTGGGTAGGTTTTTAAGATAAAGTTATTATGTAAATTATTATCTAACAAAAAGTCTATATTTTTGAGAAATAAAAGCGAAAGAACAGAGCCAGAAGCATAGAGGGCCATTTGATTATTGATTAATAATGTGGCTTCATATATGTAAACACTGAAAGCATGCCTACTTACAGTTGGGACGTTGTATCTTCACTTAGCCTGGTTTAGAGCCAAGTTGCTAGATCAGTTAATAGAAAAGATGTATATTGCAGATTACTTTAGTAGCAATAGTTAAGTGACACTGCTTTATGTTGTTTTATAACAAATACAATAACTTACCTCCGTGTACACAGGCATGCATGCAGAAAACCATTCATCAGAATTGATTTTTTAATCAGATAAGGAATGAGAACAAATTATCATCAGCAAAGTCCTTCTCTAAATTGAAACCCAAGGGCATACATAAAGAGAAATGAACATTTGAATCCCTAACACGATATAAAGACAACCTCTTAAAGGCTACTTTTAAATTCTTCAGGTCAATAATGGCCAAACGTTCTAATGTACTGAATTCTCAGTGACCCATATCAGTTGACAAAATAATGCAAGTCTTTAGTAGTGGGAAAAAAAAATCAATACCTTACAGACATGAATAAACAAATGAACATTCTTAATGAAGTTTTTAAAATAAAATTAAAAAAAGTGAGAAATACTGGCTACATTAAATAGTTTCTTAAGTCAAACAGTCCTAACACCTAAAAACTCTAACACAGAAATATAAAATGCTAATAATAATTGATCAAATGGATTTGTGCTATAAAATATTACACAAAACCATTAAAAAACAAAGACTTTGTGGACCGGAGAGGAATAGTAAACAGCAAATCTCTTTATAAGGAAGGGTAAAAGAAAAAGGAAAATTTGACCAACTTCTAAAGGATGAATTGAAATATACCGTGAATCTATCACAGTGAATCAAAGATGAGAATTTGAATTTTATCCTCTCTGTCAACTGCTAAATCACCTTGCATCTTGCGACTTGATTTTATATTTGGGATACCAAGTTAAAAGCATACAAGTATAGAATGCTATTATTATTATCCAAAATGGTTTAAGTTGATGATCTAATTAAAATAAAGTAGCAAAAACAGCACACTTAAAAATAAAATTTATGATATCACAATCTAAGTTTACAAATTTGAACATTCATTTCTCAAATTTATGCCATTCAGACAATGTAAATACTTGACAACTATCTATCCTTCTATTGTGGATCCAACAAAATGACCTCATAAAAATTATATAAAACAGGACGTAAAATATCAACTATTAATGAATATTGAAAATTTTAGAAATAAAACCTAATTTTATGGTTTTGTAGTTGGGAATAAGAAATATTTTAATGAAAAGGTCTAAATTATAGCCTTTTATTTTTACCTTTTAAACTGAAAAACTATGGATTAATAATATAAAATATCCAAATGTTCATTGACAAGTCCATATGTTCCATGTAAAAGCGGGAAACAGAACTGATTCAGTTGTCAGAAGAATAGCAAACCAATAAAGAGACACTATCCACAATCTCACAGAGAGCATTGGCAAGACTCAGATCTCTTTCTCAAAAGGGTATATTAGGGATACTTGGAGATGAGTTTTCGTCTATAAAGTGACAGGTCCTAACTTTTAAAAGTTCCTAACCTTACCTGGCTGAGCACACTTTCACAGGCTCACTAGGAAGAGAGCCCATGATAGTTAATCAGCAGTGATGCTCACCAGAAACCCAGCACAGGAGTGTGAGAAAAGTCTCCATGTCATCAGCAGCAGCATCTGAGGCTACCTCACAGAAAAATCCTTGGTTTCTGGAGTATTAAAATCCTGCCATGTTAAAAATATCACCATTGTAATTGTTTTCTCAGTGATACCGTTATGACAAAGGCACACAGGCACACCCTAGCTTTGTCAAACCTGTCCACTCACGTTCCTATAATTATTCTTCTATTCTAAACTTCAACCAAATGAAAACAGGATTATTTTGTAAGTCTCCTCATTATTTTTGTTAAAGTAAAAATCACTTAGTATGATCTTTAATATAATTACTACACCAAATAAATCTGCATATATTTTGAATACACATATATATAATTTATAAGATGTTCACTCTATAGCATTTCAAATGAATACAAATCATTTGAAATGGCTGTTTAGAGCTTTTACCTTTAAAAGCCCTTCATATTTACTGCCATCTCCCTTAATCTACTGCATGATCTTGAATGATAAGGAAGCCAGATGGTTACAAGCATCAGAAAACAAACAAACAAAATCTGAGGAGCAGGAGATTGTGATTGCCTAATGCACCAAAGTCAGTCAGCAGCAGAGACAGGTGGGCTGGCATCCAGGTGTTCAGTCTACGGCTTTTTCACTAAGTAACAGATTAATGGGGCTCAGAGCAAATGGTATTTTTTTCAGGACTTTTTGAACATCAAAGATACTTATCTATTAGAAATTGAAAATATGAAGTCTCTACTAGCAATAATGTTTAAAATGTTTTTGGAAGGGATATTGAGGCTTTGGATAAACCGAAACATTAATATTATTTGAATTGGTTTTCTTTATACATATAAATTGCACAATACTTCATTTAAATAGAAACACTTCAATTTAAATAATGCATTCCTTTCTCCAAATTGTAAATACATGACAACCACAAAGAAAGATGTTAATCAGACTACACACACACACACAGAGTGCATATATATATACACATTTCACATGAAACACACATATGTCATATACACATGCATGCATAATGATAAACATAACTCTTCTTTGCAAGGACTAACAAATTCAATGAGTACTTGCTGGATGGTTCTGCATATTTATTAAGCAAATAATCAAATATTTTAAGAAAACATAGAAATAATTGGCAATTTAGATACCTAGGTCGATATAAAACTTAGTCTATCTTTTTCACCTAGAGTTCCAGCATCTTATTTCGAGACTCAATTATGGGTGGCTATAAAAGTTTCTTCCCTGCTAGCTAAAGCACACACATCCTATACAATCATGAGTTTGAATTAAGCCAGCTTTGATGAACCAAGATATGTAAGAAACTCTTCATATGCCTCCTCCAGAACAGCTCCCGTTTCCTTCTTTGCCCCTCACCCCCTATACTTCACAAGGAATTCAGATATAGACAAGCTACATTGGATGCTACATGGTAAAATTTTTTTCAGTACATCTAAGAATGCTTTCTGATTCCTCTTGCTTCTCTGTCAAGAGTCAGTAACACTGAATCTTTAGAGAAACAAGAGGGAAAATTAGACCAAAACAAAAGTGGTTAGCAACTAAATCAAGTTGTCTTTTTCATTATCCACATTTTCAGTAGAATTATGATCTGCTGTTTTATCATAGATATATTGAACAAAATGATATCACTCATATTGACTCCACTACATCAGCTTTCTATATATACTCAACCGACCCTAAGTCACCTTTCAGCAGAGTAACATGACATCTTGATAATTCATCTTCATAGATCTCCCTGCATACTCTTATGTGACATTTTCAATCTGTTATGCACTATGCAATCATAATGCTTCAAACTGAAAATCATATCTTCTGACATTGGCAGGAATTTCCTTTGCAAAGCAGTACTTCTTAATGGGAACTGGAAAGAGCTGCATTTCCTAGACTTCTTCTGCTATGTCATCATCTCTATGATTTCTGTTATCTATTGTTTCGTAACAGGGCACCCAAACCCTCAAAGACTGAAACGACATAATCACTCATTTGCTTATAATTTTGAAAAATGAACTGAGCTTTAAAGGAACTATCCCTTCTAGCAATTTATGGCATCAGCTTTGGCTATTCAGCCGGGTCTAGAGGACCTAGTTCTACAATGCTCCATTCAGGTGAATGGAAGCATAGTTTTACATTTGCAAAAAACACCAATGATTCATCATATGTTCCCCTCATTGTTTCCCGTTAGACTTTCCCACTACAAGGCATTGGGACTTCTGAAACAGTAAAATTGAAGTGTGAAGTGTGATTTATACCTAGGATGAAAAACATTCAGATGCTGACACACACACATTTACACACACAGAAAACCCACAAAAACAAAGTTGGAAAACAATTCATCTGTAAGGTTAAAAAAGAAAAATCCCACACTAAGCATGGGAGTTTGTTTGACATTGTTGTATACCCATTGAGATTCCTTGAAAGAAAAATATTTTTTTCACTTGCAAGTATTTATCAGTTGGAGATGACTGGGTTAGGCATGAGGGCTTGTGACTATTCCTCACCACAGCACTAGGACCCCATCTGGTTTGGACCTGTGTATAGTGCTGCAGTCTCTGTGACTTCCTATGTTGCCAGTCTCATTGTGTCCAAAGGGCATTGTTTTCTGATCTCTTCCTTTTCTCTCCCAGAGGGTTTCCTACATTCAGAGGAAGAGAGGAAATATTTGATGAAGACATCCCATTTAGGAGTGTTCCAAGATCTCTCATTCACAGTACATTTTTCAGTTGTGGATATTTGTATTTGCTCACATCTAGTAGAGGAGAAAGCCTCTTTGCTGGTGACTGAGACAGATGCTGACCTATGAATGAGTATAGCAGACTTTTTTTTTAGAATTCATTTTATCACTGTGTTCTTTTGGCTTTCTCCTAGGTCTATGAGATATTCTCATGTTCTTGGCCACTCAAGCAATGTCAGATGTGAATTTGATATCATATCTTAAATCCAATCATAGACTGCCTGCTTACTCCCACAAGCTTCTGACACTAAAGTAGCAGTCATCTTATATCTTATAGGCCTGTCACTATGGATTTGTAGCTGAGTTGGTGCTTATTCTTCTATACTAGCATGCACAGTTGTGGGCATATTTTCAAATATAATAAAAACAGTCTGAGATATCAGATGGATCTACCCACAGTCAGTCTAGGAGGATCAGACAGTGGTAACTCACACCTTTAATCCCAACACAGGGAATATGCTGGGAGTGGTGACCACAACCTTAATCCAGTCTGAGTTCGAGGTCATTTTAGTTTACAGAAGGAGTGAGTTTCAGGCTCCCAGGCAGGCAGTGGTGGTACCACACCTTTACTGAGCAAAGAAAATATTTAAGACAGACATAAAAAGACAGATCAGGCAGAAGAAGCCAGGAGAAGTGAGGCTGAGGAAGCTGGGAGACAGCTGGGTGAGATCTGACTGTGGTGTTTACTCTCTCTGATATCTCCACCTTTCCCCAGAGATCTGGCCCTGAGTTTCCTTTATTCATGCAACACACAGTACCTTCCAGTAATATGAATACTGGTCATCTGCAGTAAGAATTCCAGGTAGGCATCAGCTCAATTTCTTCTACCTCAAAGAGTTATTTAGGTGATATCTTTAGCAAGAAAGCCTTAACATCACTTAGTGGAGAGCAACAAATACTCTTGGTAAATAGCCGAGGGTGTTTGAGGCTTCCCATGGGGAACCTTGGGGTCAACAGCTCAATTAGATGTAACCCATTCCTGGCACTGGAGATTTTTGTGGTGAGAGATATTAGTCAAGGCTTTGTCTCTCCACCATCTGGAGATATCTCATTTAGGACTGAAACTAATTAAAATGTGTTAACAAGGAGAATGAAGGTGAATTTCAAACTAGCCTGTACTACATAGTGAGTTTTAACACAATCTGGGCAGCAAAGTGAAAACCTGTCTCAATAAAAATTTATTCTTAGGAATTGATTTATAGTACTTTTATTATAAAAGTCACATGGAAGAAGGTTCAGTCACTTAATAACATTACAAATACTATGTATGACTCTACCTTTGCATCATTTGTTGGAGACTATTAATATCATCTAACTGGCAGTACTGAGAGGCCCATAAGCTGGTATGTATCTGAAGCTAGTGAACAAAAAAAATTCTCATTTTATCTTTTATAACTATGTTTTGAGTTTTAGAAATTAATCATAATAATCTTCTTAATTTACCAGGATTTTAGCCACTATTCTTTGCTGTAAAGAGACACTAACTAAATGCAACTCATTTAGTTAAGGGCTAGCTTATAATTCCAGACACTTAGTCCATTAGCATCATGACGGAAGCATGGCAGCACCAGGCAGACATGGTGTTGGAGAGTAGCTGAGTTCTCTTCTGATCTTCAAGCAATAGAAAGAGAAAGAAAGAGCCAAAGCCTGCTGTGGACCTTTAAAAACTCAAAGCCCACTCCCAGTGACACACTTCCTCCAACAAGTTCACACCTACTGTAACATGGCCATATCAACGTTTATATCATGTTACATATATATGGGATATTTATACCATATATAGTAACTTGAATTAGATTCTTTTTATATTGCACATTTAAAAATTTCAGTAAGTTTGTAGAGAATCCACAGGGAGGTATACATGATCACAAACTGGCTATAGTTCTTTTTGAAGGTCAAGCTTATAGATAATACAGTTGTCTGCAAAAAATATTTTCTGGTTATTAGTCTTCAACTAATCTGGCTGCTATAATTGAGAAAATATGTAGAAATAATTAAAGAGTATCACTTTTATTTTTTTCTCTTCTTATTTTTTTCAATTTGTTCCTGGGGTAGAGACCAGGCTCAGAGCCTAAACATTCTCTCCCACAGAGCTTCCAGCCCACCTACCATTTTTACAAGTTTCTTTAAGGGTCATTCTTCAAGTTAACATTTCACAAAGCATTAAGGAGCTGCTGTGGGCCTTTGTGGAAAGAGGGAAGGAGACTAGACAGCCCCACATGGGCCAACCTTTAGGTGATGATAAGGACAAAGAGTGTTAGAAAGAAAGGGGAACATTATATAAGGATGCGGAAAATCCTAAGAGCCTTTATCTCTGTTATCAAATCACTTTGAGCAAGATTCCTCATATGAAAAGAGCAATGGGTATCAATTGTTTGGATGCTGTGAGGTTAAACAACAAGAAGAAAATCCAATCAAGTAAGCTAAAAGCTAAATAGCCACTAATAAATTAATTATTGAATTTTTTTTTTTTAAATAGCATGAAGGGCAAGAAGCATAGCTCAATGCCAGGGCACTTGCCAAGCAGGAGAAAGCCCCAGATCTTACTCTTGATAATACAAAAGAAACTGAAATATTGTCATAAAAATAAAAAGCTAAAGGTAGTGTGGTATGGTAGACTCTCTACTCAGGACGCTGTGGGGGGAGAATGAGTATGAGTCCAAAGGAAGTCCTGAGGCTCTGGCCATCTTAAAATAATGAGTGAGACCCTATTTTAACCTCCTTCCTGATTGCAAAAATAAAATCAAGTTTCAGGTCTAGTGAAAAAGCTGTAAGTACATTATAAATCTATTATATATTTTAAATATATGTATATGCACATCCAAATGAAACAATACACACTAGCTGCGTGAGGTGAATTGATGAAACTTTTTGACTCATGACTTAAATGACTTCAAATCTGTAACAATAAATATAATGATAATAATAACTCATAACAAATACAAAATAAGAACTCAACAGAGTAAACACAAATTACATTAGCACATACCCCTTTTGGAGGAAAAACAAGCAAGTTTTGAAATGTTGCTCAAATAAGAAAATGCCTAAGTTATGCCCAAAGGATCTGCCCAGAGTATATCCTAAAGACTCATGTATCCAAGATCCTTTGCATGGGTTGACTTTTCTATTCATTATTTCGAAATCTGCTGCTGTTAAAATAGAATGTGATGTTTTCTATTCCAATAAAGCAAAACACTATACATCTTCTTCCCCTATTAATCCACCTCTCCAGCTGCATCTCAAGTTCAAGATCAGGTGCTGACTTAGCAGAAATGTCATGCAGAATAGCATAGTGACTTCTGCCCCTCACCAAAGACGGTTGCCATTTATATTCATCAAGGAAGTACTCCACAAGCACCAACCTGTGTACCCAAGTCTCAGTTTGTTATCTGATTATCCAGCTTAATCCTATTAGACACTGATCTTTTAGAGAGCACAGAAAGTGCTGACAAAATAGGTCTGTAAATATACAAGATTCTCTGTGCAAGAAGCATCCAGATACATAATTAGCCTCAGTAAGCACTAGTGTGTACACTTACTCAGATTTAATCAATAGACATCTAAAGTAAGAATAAGAATCAAATGTCTTAAAATAAAAATCTTCTAAGACCCTGTGACTGAAATGAGCCTACTTCTCTTTCTCACTCAAAATTTGTGGATTCTTGACAAGTGTTTTCTCCATTAGATAGTCAAATGCTTTAAATCTCTTTAGAAACCCTAATTTACATTGTCTAGAGAGCTTCTCATTTCTGCGTATCATAAATCCCGTATTTTCAAGGGTATGAATGCTAAATATAGTGCCAGTCATAGTATAGGACACAAAAGAATGAAATATGTTTGGTCATGTTTATAAATTTTAAATGCCTTAAGGAAAAATAGAGTCCAAAATATGCAAGAGACCAGTGAATAGTTTCGGGATAAATACTGCAGAAATCATGGAATTTTATACATGTTTGTTAATGGGGCTTTATGAAATGATCAATAAAACATTTACTTAGTAATAAAAATTAGTTAATCAGCAGTTCAGTGACTATTGTGACTAAACCTCCAAACCAGATTCAAAAAAAACAGAATGCTTGAACAAAATGGTTTGTTTCTTATAAGCTTTTCCCTTGTTAGTTCAATAGATCTAATGAACAACTTCACTTAATCTTCTATTCACAAGGAGTGAATAGTATCCTAACACTATCATATAAGTGTGTTTGCAGAAAACAAATCTTTACAAGCACAAAACATTGTTTCATTTTAATATAAAAGCTATATTTTACTAGAATAGGGGAGACACAGAAAAAAATCAAATTTTATAATCATAATTTTACTTGAAAGTATTTTTTACAAAATGCAGCAGGGCCTATTTTTTAAAGGATAGGTAACATGAATAGTAAGTGTTTCTAGAATCAAAACATTAAGACAAATGTCATAAAACAGAATCTTTATGATTCCCCCTATAAACCAGTAAACATTTAGAGCAAAATGGTAGGTGGAGTTCCAAAAATTAGCATAGTTTAATTAAACCTCACAAGCTTTCCCATCGGTCCCAGGGAAGGAAGTCATGAAACTTTTGGAGTGGCAAAAGGTTTATGAGCAAAGGGATCAGGATCATGAGGAGGAGACCCACAGAGGGAGCTGACTGGAGCTATTAGGATCTCACTGACTCAGAAACAATCACTAAGGAACCTTCATGGAAAGGAACTAAACCCTCCAAAGGTAGAGGATGTTCAAATGGCGTGGCAGTTTGTGGAGCCTCTTGCAGTAGGGCCAGAGTTTATTCCTGTGCATGAACTGACATCTCAGAGCCCATTCCCTACAGAGAAACACCTAACCCATCCTTGATACTGAGAAGAGGGACGGACGCGGCCCTACCTCAACTGGATATGCCAGACTGAACTGACCCACCTTGTAACTCTTTGCCCTCCCTGGGGAGTGGACGGGGGTTGGAGTTGGGGGATGCTGAGGGAGGAGTGGGAGGGACTGGGAGGAGTGGGAAGAGGGAAGGAAGGAGAGCAGTGGTAGATATGGGAAAAAAATCTTTAAATATAAAATTTCAAAAAGAGGGTGAGTTTCTTTATTAGGAAGACATGGCAGAGTCAAGGAAGGCAACATCATGAGTCAGAATCCAGACACAAGAAAGACTATGGCACTAAGAGGAGCATGAAAAGAAGTGTTAGCTGAGAACCTGGAGCTGTGAGAAGATGCAGAATTCATCACAGCAAGAAAAGACTCACGTGCCCTAGAAGAATGAAGTTCATCTCCTTGGTACTGGAATGATGATAAAGTGCTTATTATTATTATTATTATTATTATTATTATTATTATTATTATTATTATTATATTAATTATATCTTTTAGAATACTGAATTATTAATGTTGGACATGTTTCAAGTAAAACTTTCATATCCAATAAGCATATTTTGGATATTGATGCTGTCTTAGATAGTCTTCTGTTGCTGTGACCAAACACAATGATGAAAGTAATTTATTTTTGAAAAGCATTTAATGATTGTATGGTTCCAGAGGGCTAGTAGAGTCCAGGATGGCAGAGAAAAGGCATGGTGGCAGAAACCACTGAGGACTTATATCTCCAACCTTAATCAGATGGTAGAGACACTGGGGATTAAGGGGGCATTTTGAAACCTCAAACCCCCAAATGATACATCTCTTCAACAAGGGCACATTCATTTTCTAATCCTTTCTAAAGACATACTAACTGTGGACCAGTATTCAAATGTTGGAGATTTATGGAGGACATCACATTCAAATAGATATTACATGTGTATTTGTTAAAATTCAGTTAAATATTTTTTATTCTTCCTATTTTTTATAAGAATTTTTAAATAAAAAATTTATGCAAGCATATAACATATTTTGTTAGTCAGGGGGATCAGAAGTTAACTGCACTCCTCAGCTCCATTGCGAATTTGAGACTACCCAAGATACATAAATGATCACCCCCCCAGTTGGTAAACAAAGGCAACCGAGAGGAATTAATAACACAGGCATTTTTTTACTTAACAGAGTGATGAATGGGGAAAGTTTTAAATGGGGAACATGGGAGAAGTGTATGGATGGCAGTGAAGAAAATACATTTTTTGTGTGATTTATTGAGACTGAGAAGTCTTGGGAAGTCTGTGAGATGTTGTTATATTTGAAAGTATGGCGCCAAGTTTATACAAAGGTTCGAACTTATTCCCCCTAAGTAGCAGGCTATAGCCAAGGAAAGTGACATTCTTCCAACAGAGTGTAGGCACTTAAGGTTAACAAGGGATGAGGAAACTTTGGCAGAGAAAATAGAGATACAGAGCAAATGGGAGGCCGAGGAAAGCTCTGAACCCCAAACCATGCTGACAGCACCTGTTGTGCTCTTTCTATGTCATTGAGCAGGTCACTGAACCCAGGATTTCAAGATCCCTTATTGCAAAATGAAAATAAGTTAAGAACAACATTTAGTTCATAGGGTTAATCTCTGTTCTGCCTGTCGCTTACTGAAAGATGTCTCATGTGCCCATTTCTAGTAGGAACAACCCTGCTTCAGCAAAGTGACGGTAAAGAACGAAGGAGTTTATTAAAATCGGAGTATAGCTCAGTGGCTGTGTTAGTTAATGTTCTGTTCCTGTGAAGGGCACACTGGCGACCATGATGACGTCTGTGACACGTGTTGACACCAGAGACCACGTGGATGTCCATGGTCTGTGCTACTGCTGACTCTAAAGAAAAAGGAAGCTATTTTTTTCAGTGATAACAATGACTGCAAACTCACCCTCGAGAAAGAAGGATAAAAAGGTTCTGTGACCCGCCCCCCCCACCAGCCCAAGCCCCCCAAATTAACAGCCTGGACAAAAAGCCATTGAAGAGAATTCTTTAAAATTGTGATAAGGACGCTGAAGTGTTGCTCCCCACAACTGATGGCTTCTGCTGGGGTTGTGCGTGGGGAAGGACTCAGTTTTCTTTAAGAGGCTGGCCACTGGGAGTTTGATCATGCTCCAGGGAGTACATGGGCAACACAAATTGTACAATTTTGTATTTTTTTTCTTTTTCCTTCTTGGGGAGAAGTCACATGGTATGGGTTCAGACCTTGGAAGTATGGAAAGGGACTGTAATTGGGGTGCCTGCTGTGAAACACTCAAATAACCAATAAAAATATGTTGGAAAAAGTTGTAAGAATTAATATTAAAATTGAAAGCAATAATTTGCCTTAATTCAGAACAGTTTGCCTTCTTAATATTGTAAATGGTATCTGTATAAAATACCATTGTCACAAAGAGAACTTACTTCTGCCTAGTCTATTGTCTTTCTTAATTACTGAAAATAGATTTTTAATACAATGTATTGTGATATTGGTTCCCCTTTTCTAGCCCCTTCCAGCTCCTCCTCACTTCCCCATCCACTCACATCCATGTTCTTCTTTTCTCTCTCATCAGAAAATGGCATCAAATAAGATAAAGTAAAATGAATAAAAATCAAGAAAAAGCAAAAGAGACATATAAATGCAGATACACACACATAATCACACACAACAATCCCACAGATACATGAAAATGGAAACCATAATATAGCAAAAGACCTGTGAGGGTAAAAACAAAACTTCAAAAATACCATAGAATTTGTTTTGTATTTTTCCATCTTCTACTGGGCATAGGAGCCTGCCCATAAGCGTGGTTTTCAATTTTCAACTCAATCTTTTTTTTTGTATCCATTTGTAATCTAAGAGTCAGGACTATAAACATATGTCACTTCTCAAAACCTTCAAGGACTTGACATTTTAAGGTATTTTGCAGCTTTTGCTCTCCTACTTGTCATCAGTTTCAAATCAGAATCTGAAAAGCTATGTAGCCAAATGGGTGACATTTTTAATTAGCCATTAATTAGCTATTAATTAAACATCCCACAAAAGAATGGGAGGACAGCTCTTCAAGTATCTAAAAAGCAGGATTTTGAAGGACAGAACATGCAAGAAAAACTTTGAAAAGTACCTTCTGCTTCTGCCTTTGGTGCTAGTTCAGGTCTAGATGTCACCCTTAGAAGATGCTCAACAAAGTGCAAATTCTGTACAGTGGGCTTCAGACTACAGACACTTACACCAGGAATCGGAGATACTTAGAAATTCAGAATGGACCTATTTCTTCATTATTTTATTATAAAATTTTACTAAAAACTATATTCACCCTTGTAATGATATATTGTATAATTAATAAAATCAGCCTGAAATATCAGAAACAGGAAACAGACCACAGTCAATTCTCACCCAGCCATCTTCTCAGGACAGATTTGGTGCTGTCTTCAAGGGTCCTCAGCTTGACAGGTGGCTTCTACAGAATAGATGAGTCTCTTCCTTCTCCTCCCTAAATATCTTCCCTGCTCAGCTGTTTCATTTCCTGGTTCAAATCTGCATCATAATCCTAGAGTTAGGATTAAAGGTTCAAGCTACTACTCCTTGGCTATTAGACCAGGAACTCAAAGAAATCCAGAAAGATCTGTCTTTGGAGTGATGAGATTAAAGGTGTAGGTCACCACTCACTCACCTTCCTGGTTTGACTGTAAGTGATTTTGTTCCCTGATACTTCAGAGTAATTTTATTAAATGTACAATATATCACCACACACCCTTGTTATAATAAGGTTTTTTGGTCTTGGACCTTAGAGGTTTAGACTTATAGACTTGTAGCCTTAGACTATTTCATGGCACATGATAATGATACTTTATGTATAAACAGGTTATATTTTCAGTGATTGTATATTTCTGAAATGAATATTGAAAATAATGAAATGAAAATACTTATTCCAGCTTTATCTTGATGTTACTAGAGTAACAAAGAAAATCATACCATTAAGAGGTTTTTGTACTTTGTCAATTTTACATTTCATGCTTTGGCAAGCATGATTTTTAAAATTTTCTTCTAAACATTTTTACAAGTTTCTGTTATTTGTTATGTTATTTATTTACTTTTTATATTTTATCAGTGGAAAAGAATATATGATATGATACAGGAATATGTTCCTCAGAAAAAAAGAGAGAAAATCACTGATCAAAAGACATAAATACACATCAGATGTGTATAAACCAGCCTTGTGCTGCCCTCTTTTGGAATAAATAAGTGAGGAGCATGCATGCTGGGTCCTGGGCATCTTACTGTTGTCCTACCATTGCCTCCTTGCT
This sequence comes from Phyllotis vaccarum, assembly GCA_033318265.1. Lineage (NCBI taxonomy): Eukaryota > Metazoa > Chordata > Mammalia > Rodentia > Cricetidae > Phyllotis > Phyllotis vaccarum. Next base: position 47,758,001 of record JARWLC010000012.1, on the reverse strand, counting down.
AACAAAACACAAGGGTGGTCGTCAATCAACAAATTTCCTACCTAGGAAAAACAATGGAGAATCATTTTGATTTAATGGATTTTTACACATTAAATTGATGTTTAGCAGAAGACTACTTAGTGCCATACTAAATACAAGCATATTTGCTTCAACTACTATAAAATCCACATTAGGTGATAGTCCAACAGACTACCACACTAATCTCTCATTGATGTTTGAGTTTTCATGTAACCTTTTCATAGTTATATGTTATTTAACTGTAAATTTTAGCTAAAATGAAATAGACTTGTATTTAATTGTCTTTAAGATATTTTATTCAAAGATGACAAACATTGGGAAAAATTTAAGTATCCATTAAGGAAAACTCTGAGTATATTTCCACTTCTATTATACTTATACCTATTTGAGAAATGTCAAAACTTGCCAAAATTATCATTGCCATCCAAAGGCAGGAAGTGAATGCAGACCTCGAATTCAGGGGCAACTGAGATGAGCCCATGGCCAGAATATTTCACTGTCCTCCTGGATCCAGAGAGTCTAGTGCTTACAAAAATAAATTAAGTGCAATTTCTGTCTATGCTCTTGCTGAGACAGATAAAATCAGTTGAACACAGTTGCTGTTGAAAGTCACAAAGAACTGAGTTCTGGTTGTATTTCTCAGCCAAATGAGTCCGCATGGAGAGAAATTCTTTGCAACTCTGATAAATATAATTCCCTGTAGATTATCATGTTAGGAAAAATGACAACTACCTAAAAATTAAAGTGAATCTCTCCAAACAGTAAGGTCTCAAACAACAAATAAGTACATGAAGGGATTTGGAGCAACATAAGCATTAGCCCCAAATCATCAGTCTGGAAAAAAATCAATGCTGAGGTAACCCCACTGTTTTACATTATTTTTAAAGAACTTTAGGAAAATCTTTTTCACAAAATTAAACTCTTGCCCTATGGGTTACACAAATCACTACCAGTAGCCTCCTGTGTGTGTGTGGTGGTGGTGGGGGGGCTTCAGTCACTCCTTAAAAACAGAAAAACATTAAATTCTTGGCTTAAACATGTCAGGAGCAACTGTCAACAATGTGTAACAACAACACAGACTGATAGCTTTTCAGATATAATGAATGTAAAAATCCATAATCACTAAAATACACAGCTATATTCATAATTATTAAAAAAACAACCTCCACTTAAGCATCATTTTTTAAAGTTCAACTTTATGCTATTTCATGGCTTTTAAATATCTATATCAAGGTACAAATCATATGGATGGATGATGATAGTTATATGGAATGCTATTTAAGCTTCATCTTATTTAAAATTTTTTTATGTATACACAAATAAATACGAGACACACAAAATATTCAGTTGCTTCAGAAAAGTAACAAAATATACTGACAAACAAAAATCGTAAACTTACTGACTAAAGTTGTATTTTGAGAAGTAAGTCAAATATTTAACATAGATGACAAGGTGCAAATGAATCTAAATTATGTGATCATGTAGGAGTCACGACACCCAGGTGCAACTAAGCATATTGGATATTGCAGACTGAACCTAGATCTATAGATAAGCAATTTGTTTGATTTGGGGTAGGAAAATTAAATAGAGATGGTCTAGACATAATGACCTCATTGCATGTATTTATTTCACAGTAACCCAAATCTAATGGAAATTCCTAATTACTTTATTAAATAACTGTTCTAGCTCTGTATGTATGTTGCTTTCTATGAGATGCTGGCAATTCTAATGTAGTCATAATAAAACATTGCATAACAAAAAATGTAAAGAACCTGTGAAGTAAATGTAAGAAGCTGGCCAATTTAGCTTATTTTTTTTAATGTTTTTATTTCTTCTAAAGCATTTAAACATTTATGGTCACACATCAATTTCACAACAATTTATAATTTTAAACAATTAAGAATTTAAAAAATCAGAATATAAGGAAAACCCTAATTTGTTTATTTCTTTTATTTTTAATATTTCTTTGTGCATTACATTGTAATATTTTAAGGTTAATATATTTCTGTTGTATTTCAGATTGGATTGAATTGTTTGCTAGGCTTCTAGAGCAGAATGTTTGAATGAAAGAAGAAATAAACAGAATTAAATTATTAGGATTAGGATTGAAATTCTCTTGACCTAGGTATTGTAAAGCATTACCAATCCCAAAGGAAAAATTTAAAAACAAGGTGAGATAGTAAAATAAAATTAAACTTAATACCTGCATCATTTAAATTTATTTTATATAAGAACAGCATTTATTGATATATATCACATTAGGACGATCCTGAAAATTCAAGGTAAGAACTAACTAACAGTGATTTGGGGCATTTCAAACATGAACAGACAAAACAATGGGAAAATGCCCACAGTGTGTAATATCAGACAGACAGGAACTCTCGAAGCTCTGCAGAGAAGTAGACACCATTTTGTGGATAATTTTCAGATTCCTACAGAAATAAGTAAGACATTTCCACTGTTCTTTTTAATTTGAAAAAAAAATAAATTCTGTGTGTGTGTGTGTGCCTGTGTGTGAGTGTGTGTTGTGTGTGTGTGTACATGTATGTGTGTGTGTGTGTGTGTGTGTGTGTGTGTGTGTGAGTGTATTGTGAGTGTGTGTGTGGTGATTCATAGGCTTATACGTCATTAAGAACAGATGTCTTATTTTTCAACTTCCCACAGAGCTGAGAAGTCCAGGTCGTTGTCTCAGTGCCAACTACTTGAAGCCTCCCTCCAATTTGTCATTGGCCAGTGTCTATAGTCAAGCAACTCTTCTTTTTGGCAAATATGACACAGTACATGCAAGACTTAGAACCAACACCAAATAGAGAATTTTGCCAATTTTTATCCTTTCTTAGAATTCTAGCGTGAAAGACCAAATGTAGAGATATGCACAGAGACTCAGAGCCAGGGCAGACTGCAGAACTGGAGAGCAGTGAGGAAAGCATCTCTCACCATCTCGTGAACATCCCAGCAGAGAACACTACCAAGATCCATGTGCAGAAAGTGCCATGTGAAGGCAGAGATGATGGAAAAATTGTTATGCACGCCCCACCCTATACACACAGATAGCATACAAAATGTACATCCTTTTCTGTGAGAACTATATCCCATTCGGAGACATCAGATTGTAATGATAGAAGTAGACGTTTGGTGAGAGTGTTTTATTTTACACACACACACACACACACACACACACACACACACACACACACACAGTGTGTATATAATGACTTTATTCTTTGAGAACTTCTTATGTAGTTTGATCATATTAATCTCCCAATTCTCCCCCTAACTCCACCTACATACACCCTTTCTCACTTCCTACGCTGTACTCCACCTTTGTGGACCCATCCAGGGCTGCCCAAAAACCCAGGGGTGTGCAACCATCTGCTGGAGAAGAGTCAACATATTAAAAGAAGCCCATCGGCCTTACTTAGCTCCCACATTATGGATGTGGGAACATAGGTTCCTGTCCCTTACATGCTAGGATGTTTACTGGCTTTCTCTTTTGTGCGTCTTGTGTCAGCAACGGTGGCTGCTATGAATCCATGAGGGCAGTGGTTCTGCCAGTCCACACACAAATGCCTCTCTGGATCTTACAGTGCTTCCGCTTCCCCGATCAGATTGCCCCTGAGCTGAAGACTGATCCATTTATAGCACAGCGGTCCATTGATACGTATTCTCTGCACTGTGACCAGTGGTGAATTTTGCATGAACCACTATCCTCTACACAAAGATACCCCTCTAGTGAGGGTGGGGACCTACACAAATCCTTGCTATAAATCTTTATGCTTCGAGCATCGGAAAATCGCCATCTGATACTTAGGCAGTGCGCTTGAAGACAGGTTTCTTTATACCTGAGGAGAAAACGCAGCTAGAAAAGGTACAACGAAACATAGAGAGGCTCTCATCTTAAACAAGGGTCCTCCTGGGTCCAGCGTAGCCAACTGCTATCTGTAGATCAGAAAAAGAATCAAACACACTGGCCTTTGGGCCCTTTTTCCCCTACTTGATACCCAAGAAAGTATCTTGACATTCTTTCTACAAAAGATGTAATTCTTTCCAGGAAAGGGCTCATAGCAAGCTCCTGCCCATCACTCATTGTGACAACTCAAAAAGCATTTTCTTCTCTTCCTTACTAGGAGAAGCCCAGTGTAGATTGCATGGTGATGTAATAACCCCAGAGAATAATCATGTTTACCAATTTTACTCTTTTACACAGAAATTCATGCAGATTGCATATGAAATTCAATTATGGAAACTAAGCTAGAAAGAGGGTTAGTCCAGTGCTTAGGATGTTGGGAAGGATGTATTCCTGGGGTTGGGCCAATGATACCAGGAGTAAAGTGTTTGCTCTGCAAACGTGACCACCTGGGCTTGCATTCCCAACACCCAAGTAAAAGCCAGACACTGAGTGCACATTTATAATTCCACAAGAGAGTGGAGCCAAGCAGATATTGGGGCCCATGGGCCTCCTAATTTGGCAGAAATGGTGAGTCCCAGATTCAGTGAAAAACTTTACCTCAAAGAAAAAAAAAAGTAAGATAGTAAGATGGATATTGACAGGGAAAAATACCAAAGATCAACCTCTGGACTCCACAGTGTGCTCACATAGGCAAAACACATGCGCACACACACACACACACACACACACACACACACACACACACACACACACACACACATACACACACACACACACACACACACAAAGGGAGAGACAGAGACAGAGAGATTTTTGCTTTCTAGATGGTTTCTATGGAGAGGTTTGAGGCATTGAGACTCAGATTCCCAACTCTCAGTATAACCATGGACAAAGTGAAATTCCACGAAATAGGAAGCTGAACACATAGGGAGAGTAGGATCATTGTAATATCACTAAGCTGTTGAAAATGTTTCCACAACACATACTCATTTATTTATATGAATTAAGTGGTTGCATTTTTTTAAACTGCTGATTCCTGAAGCAAGCAAAACTCATCCCTTATAGTCATACTGTATTGTTATAGAAAGTTTAATTCAGGTAATATAAAATCATTAAACTGTATAAAATTCTAGTTAGGCATATGGTAAGTCTGGTGCAGAAAAACAGCAACCATGTACAAAGAATTGGATGTGTTTTTTTTTTTAAGTGATATAAAAATGGTGAGCTCATTCAGTATATCATTGATGTGGTCCATTTGATACCTCATATTTTATCCATTAGAAATCATGGATATAATAATAATAATGGCAAGAAACTATTATCTGTTTAAAATTAGTATGTTCCAGACATAAGACTATGATACTACTCCTAGTAGACATGACTACCCAGGAGAGAAACAATATGCTAGTAAACCTCTTGTCACTATAAAACATAAATAAATAGTGTAAATTTTATTCATACCACTTAATAATTGAAAATTACAGGAGAGAATTAAAGACTAAACAGGAAGAATGTGGAAATGTTTATAGTTATGACTCCCTCTTTATAATTCCAAACCTATGTCTTTAAGAAATCTGACCGATATACCCAGCTTTCAGGACTTTTCTATTTGATTAATCTGAACCAACGATAGAATGTGATGCATCCATTTTGTGAGGACCAAGCTTTTTGTATTTGCACTAAATGTCTCATCTATGATGCTCTAGGCACCATTGCTTGCTGCCAAATATCATCGAGCTATACCACAATGTGGCAATGTAAGTTTGTTCTAACACTGTCAGAGTTTATCTTCATGAACATTACACTTTATGGAAAGCCAGTTATAATTTCCTGAATGTTCAGATCTGAGAACACCTTTGCCCTTTGAGGAGGCTCAGGAGAGAATCTAGGAGGCTGCTGGGTGTCAGGTGTCATGAGATGCAGATGCCAAGCTCAGTTTTAGTCACAGAAGACTGAGAAACTCTCTTGATTTTCTCTTCCCTTCCCTCCCTCCCTCCCTCCTTCCCTCCCTCCCTCCTTCCCTCCCTCCCTCCCTCTCTTCCTCCCTCCTTCCCTCCCTCCCTCCCTTCTTCCCTCCCTTCTTCCCTCCCTCCCTCCTTCCCTCCCTCCCTCCTTCCCTCCCTCCCTCCTTCCCTCCCTTCTTCCCTCCCTTCTTCCCTCCCTCCCTCCTTCCCTCCCTCCCTCCCTCTCTTCCTCCCTCCTTCCCTCCCTCCCTCCCTTCTTCCCTCCCTTCTTCCCTCCCTCCCTCCTTCCCTCCCTCCCTCCTTCCCTCCCTCCCTCCTTCCCTCCCTCCTCTCCCTCACTCCTTCCCTCCCTCCCTCCCTCTCTCCCTCCCTCCTTCCCTCCCTCCCTCCCTCTCTCCCTCCTTCCCTCCCTCTCTCCCTCCCTCCCTCCTTCACTTCCCTCCCTCCCTCCTTTTCTTTCTTCTTTCCTCCTACTTATCTTTTTTCCTTCTTTCCTCCTACATACCTTCCTTCCTTTCTTCCCCGTCTTTTTCCTTTTTCTTTCTCTCTTCTCCTCTTCTCTCCCTCTCTCTTTTTTTCCTGAGACATTGTCTTTCTAATATGCCAGGTTGGCCTTGCTCACAGTCCTCCTGCCTCAGATCCTGGGGCTGTAATTACCTGCCTCCACTTGTCAACATACTTGGCTTTATTTTTATGATGTAATATTTTCCTCCAAGGTTGCCATTTCTTCATGTAAGAAGTATTTACCAAGGACATTTACAAAGTTAAGGCATCTATGGGTAACAAAGTTTTTTGGATATTAGTGAAGTTTTACTGGGGCATTCATTAATCAGCTAAATCTGCTATCTATCTCATCCATTGTCAAGCCACTGGGAAGACAGGACCTTATCAAGGAAATTATTTTTAAAGTACTGATGTCTACCCAAGAAGTTACCGGGAATTAAAGTCAAACTCTCTGGCCAGCTAGGACCTGCGACTCAATTTCCTTCTCCATAACTTGCAACCCAGAAGAGTCTCTCTGTAACAATCAAATGTCCTCATCTCTTAAATTCCTTATTAACATCTCCAAATTACTTTACACTAATAAATAACATTTCCTATCTCTAAATAAAAACTAAATGTATTTAGTCAAAAGATTAGGTATTGGAATAACTGCCTATAAGTTCAGCTCCAGTGTATATCCTGAAGTATTTTTATAACTGCATATGGAACTACAATAATGTCAGAATAACTTCGTACATGAACAAGGCAGACAGACAGATACCCAGCGCTGCAGAGAAGACATTAGAAAGTAAGAAGGAAGCACTTGGTTTTCTCATGTTTGCTCCCTTTGTCTTTTTAAAAATATTTTTTGGTTTTGTTTTCATTTTTAGATTATAATCTAATTACATCCTTTCTCTCTTCCCTCTGACCAAATCCTCGTGTGTGTGTGTGTGTGTGTGTGTGTGTGTGTGTGTGTGTGTGTGTGTGTGTGTGTTTGTGTGTGTGTATTAACCAGTACAGTGGCACCTGCCTGCATGTTTCAGGATGACTATTTGGCATTTGGTAACCAATTGGTACACTCCTCCTGGGAAGGTGATTTCTTTCAGCTTCAGCATTCCTTCATTGTCTGCAGTTCCTTGTGTGTAGTTGAGGCCTCGTGATCTTTCCTCCATCCACATAGCATGACTATTATTATCATTCTTGTTTATCTATTGTGTAGAGAGTGGTGGTGCTGAGACATTCTGCCTGTAGCTTCTGATATTCTAGAAGACAGTCTCACAACAAACTTCCTGATCCGCTAGATCTTACATTCTTTCTGTCCCCTTTCAGCAACTATTCCTGCGCCTAAGGGTACAGGAGTGTTTTATAGGTGCATCTGTTGCGACTGGTTCCACAACACTGCATTATGACTGCTTGTGGTTCTCTCTAATGGTCTCCAATGCTTAAAAAGAGAAGTATTCTTGATGAGGATTGAGAAGAATGTAGTTAGGATTATGCTGGTTTAGTAAATTAGTGGTTGTTGGTTCTCTCGTCCAAAATCCATGACTTCACTAGCCCTGAAGCCCACTAGTTGGCTTCGTTTTTAATACGTCATGATTTTCCTCTTGCTAAGCAGGTCTTAGATCCAATTAAAGAGCTATTGGTTACAACTAAGGTAACTATGCCACTACTGTACCCATAGGATTATCATCCCCTACTAGTCCTTGTGGTTCAAAGTGTCTAGCTGTGTAAGATTATTGGTTTCTTCCTTCCTTTAGGAGCTTTAGAAAATGAATCCTCAGAGATGTGACTTTTCAGAGCAGCTCCAGATCAGGAGTCTCTGGATACTATTAGAGATGCACAATGCCTTAAGCAATAGAGCAATGGAGAGTTACAAAAGGAAGCAATGTTTAAAATAAATAGTGGAGTACTAAGTTCACTCACCAGTAGAGTGGTGTGTGTGTGTGTGTGTGTGTGTGTGTGTGTGTGTGTGTGTGTGTGTGTGTGTGTGTTCCTTTACCCTCCACTCCATTTGAGGTTAAATTTTCATTGCTTTCTTCTACTTAAAAATCCTTTAATAATCTACTCCGTCACTGAGATTCTTTCCATGCATTCATATTGTTTATGAACTTGGAAATGCATCATGTCTGCTGTCATCTTGGTGTTTTGAAGTGAAAACAGATCATTCTCAGTAACAGAATATAAACAATCATGGCTTATCTTCCTCTATTTTCATCTTTCACACTTAAGTTCTTGGTAGTTTTGCTAACATTTAAACTGATACCCACTGGGAAAACAAAATGGTTTGAAAGACCCCATAGAAAGCTTGAACAAAGAATTGTCACACCTAACTTTTCTACCTACTGCCCAAAATGGGACATAGAGAGGGTGGGAGGATGATAGGTAAGGAGATAGTAAAGGAGAGAGAGAGAGGGAAGGAGGGAGGGGGGAGACAGTCAGACACAGAGACAGAGAGACAGTGGGCTCAATTAGGAATGGACAAAAATATAATCAGTTACCCTCTAGCCTACTCACATGCACATCCACAAAATACTCACACAAATAAAACAAAGGAGAGAAAGAAAAATATTTGAGTGAGTTATGACTTAATTTTTTCTTTTTAGTTACTCAAGACATTCAAAGCTCTCAAAAGAGTTCAATTTGGATAAAATCCAAAGGGATCTATAATATCACAATTAAAGTGATAAAGGTCAGAGACAAAGGCAGACTCCAGAAAACAGCAATGGCTGGCAACTTATGTCATGAAAAGGATCTTTATAAATACAAATCATTTTAGGAATCATGATTCAAAAGGCAACAGGTCATTTTAAGTGTTGAAATAAAAAGATAGTCAATAAAAATTCTATAATTCAGAAAAGGTACATTGAAAAAATAAAACAGAGATTAATCTTCCCTAAATTTTGTATGTATGAAGTACATTTGTCTTCCTGTAAATTCTTTACTTTCTAACAGACAAACTGTATAAGAAGTATTATAGGCCATCCCTAGACTAACATTAGTCATTAGTTTATCATTTTTTATTTCCACATAAAAATGAAGAGCAGCTATAGGGTAATTTTATAAAATGCTATGAAAATAATTTTTGATAATTGATATTTTCATTTTAATACTTTTATTATTATACATAATGAATGGACCTTGATAGTTTTAACTTAAAATTTAATTGTAATATTTCTTTCTTCCATTTTCTCCTTCTAAACCCTCCCAGATACCAGTCCTTGTCTTTTAAATTCGTGGTCTCTTTTCCACTCATTGTTATTGCATGCAAGTTTTGTGTGTGTGTGTGTGTGTGTGTGTGTGTGTGTGTGTGTGTGTGTGTGTGTGTGAATGTGTGTGCATATGTGTGCATAAGTGTGCATAAGTGTGCATGTGTGAGTGTGCATGTGTGTGAGTGTGCATGTGTATATGTGTGTATATGTGTGTGGGGAGTTGTGCATGTGTGTGTGTGTGTGTATATATGTGTGTGTATGTGTGGATATGTGTGTGTATGCGTGGATATGTGTGTGTGTGTATATGTGTGTGTGTTTCTAAATATAACCTGTTCACCTGTTCATTTATATTGTTAATAGCTTTCAAGGTTGAACATGTGGCACTGATCCACCAACTGAGGTGTTTTTCCTTATTCTCTCTCAGCTTTCCAGCTTTCCTTTGTTGTTTATAGTTCTTTGTCTAAGCCTGAGGCCTCAGCTATGAGTATAATTTATTTATTATCTACATCATTTTGTGTGATTTTGAAAGTACTGTGTAAAGAAACAATTATTTAACTGGGTTATTGCTTCGGAATGATCATTTTGTGCACTGCAAAAATTTGTCCCTTGGATTGGCCAATAGCCAGGGAGGAATTATAGGTGGGACAAGCAAATCAGGAGAATGATGTGAGAAGATGGGCAGAGTCAGAGGAGATGCCAGCCAAGGCAGAAGAAGCAGAATGTGTAGAAAATGAAGAAGCCATGAGACACATGGAAAAGCATAGATAAGAAATACGGGTTAATTTAAATGTGAGAGTTACATAGTAATAGGTTGAACTATTAGACAATCATTTATAGCTTGCACTAAGTCTTCTAATTGTTTATTTGGGAAGCAGCTGCTGGTGATTTGGGAGCTGGCATTGGGGACAGGAAAACTCCAACAGACTACTACATATGCAAAGTTATTCTTTACATAATAATAGTCATTTTGTAAGGGAGGAAAACAACAAAGCTATATAAAAGTCATCCCATTTTAATCCTAGTCATTCATTCCCTGTTAATTCCAAGTGACATTTCTAAGTTAAGGTTAATTGTAATTGGTGAACAAAGCACTGGCTGTTCTAGAACTCCATCTGTAGACCAGGCTAACCTTGAACTCATGGAGATCCACCTGCCTCTGCCTCCCAAGTGCTGGAATGAAAGGTGTGTGTCACCACCTGATCTCTGGGGGGACTGTATTAATTCACACCAACTAACTGTGTGAGTTACAGTGTCCCCAAATCTATCTCCCCTTTTCAGCACCTTCTTTTTTCCCTCTTTCCTTCTTTATCCTGGTGTGCATTTCCCGAAGAATTGCCAGAAATAATTTTATTTTTTAAATACTGGTATAGGAAAAGGATACCACTCTAATGTTCCCCAACTTAGGTAGAATGTATTAAGCTAAAGTATCATGCTTCTTGTCTTTATTCATTTTACGAAATCTATGTGGTGACTTTCTTCAATTACTTTAGTTGGTCAATAGCTGTTTTCCAGCATTTATTGAGTTGACCACATCTACATTCTTTTATCCATCTAGTACAGGACACTGATTTGGAGACTGAAGTGACTTTGAACTCCTGGGATAAATTCCTCTTAATTGTGATGTCATTTGTTGTTATTATTGTTGTTTGTTTGCTGGTTTGTTTGATTTTTGTGCTGTTAGGTTCAAATATTCTTTTACTATTTATCTTATAGATTGTCAATCCCACTTGCAGTTCTTCTTCTGCCCACCCTTGAATTTAGTTTTCTTTTTCAATTTTGTTTTCTATTTCTCAAACTGGCTGATTAGCTTACTAATTAGGAGACATTTAACTTCTTCCATCTGAGGACTCAGTGCTGCACGTAGACACTAAGTACAGGCTTGGGTCTTGGAAATAAATTTTAGCATGTACTTTTTATTTTCAGTATATTTGGAATATTTTTAAGTTACGACATCAACTTCATAATGATTTCAACCTTTAATCTCGTGCCATATCAAATGCTAAATTTGTACAGAAGCAACACTTTTAAGAAGAGTGTGCGTAATATTGTTGAATACAATATTTTTATAAATATTAAGTTATCCGTTTGATGTATAGCATTTTCCAAAACTCCTTGTAATTTTCAGAATCTTATGATTCTTCTCTCAATTTTTTCTGATGCATTTGAATTTGGTTTATGATTGTACATTTATAGTTATTACATATGGCTCATGTGTAGGTAGCTTTGACTTTCTAAATTAAACTTATTTATCTCAAACATTTTCATATTGGCATGGTATATATTTTTCTATAAGTTTTCCCTTCAATCTATGTTAAATTTGATCTAGGTTTTTATTTAATTTTTAATCTTATCTGTGGCTCCTTTAGATATGTCTTCCATTTTCAGTGTGCCTATCTATCTTTATACTGTATCTAGTACATTTACATATAATCATAAATATGTCTTACTTTTTAGCTGAGAGTTTACTACTTGTTTCCAACATTTTATTCACTATGAAATGTGGTTATTATTTTATATTTTACACGTTCTTTATTTTTATTATATTTTTATAGAAATGCTAGTTAATTGGGAAAAAATGGTGTATTTAACTATTACAAATAGATGACTAGTATAAAAATAAGCAATAAATTTGAGTGTTTAGCTTCAAGAAAAAGTATAAAAATGATTGTATCTATATATAATATATTTACATGCATGAACATACATATAAACCAAGAGAATGTATTCCTTCCATAAGGTAAATGACATCACTTAAGTTTATGAAAAATCAGTGTAGATATGCAAGTAAAATATATACAAAACTTTTCAAGTATGGAACTATGAAAAATTATCAAACTTGTTAATAAAAATCATGAACATCAAAAGATTTTCATCTCTAGACAGCATCTTCTTTTGGGCGTCAGTAAGTCTAACTGCTCAAGTCAGATGCCAATCACTAAAGTACAGGTATTTCCTTGAAAGCACTTTCTCTATAACATAAATGTCCATGAACTGGGTTTAGAGGGAGACAGTCTTGAGATCAACACATTCCCACACAACCGCCACTGCCAGATTTTCAACCTGAAACAAAGTTATTTCTTCTCAAAAGTGGAATGTTCCAAACTAAAGTTGTATGGACTAATACATTGCTCTTCTTTCTCTCCAAGGTACAGTTTTGTTCTAGCTCTGCTTAGAGGGACTAATTCATGCCTGTGGTCAGTCTCAGGCATGTCCATGCTTGCCATTAGAACATAGATAGATCTCTTTACTGTCAATTGTCAACTATTTTGCAGACAGACAAAAGAGCAAGACTAAGTGAGCAACGGGCTATAAGGGGAAGCAATTTTTAATTCTGAGTCAAACAAAGAGGAAAGAGGTGCCACCACCCAACTGACTAGTGCTTCACGAAATGTAGGGCCAGAAGTAACAGACAGGAGGATAAGCATTGAACATTAATCCTATTGCTGACATGGCCTCCTAACACGATTTGAATGAATAAAACATCATTTCTGATATTATAAGCAATCATAGGAGCTGCCTAAGGCTGAAGTACAATCTTGCCTCTCCTGCAACAATAGCCAGTTGTGCAAAATGAACTACACAAAGGTCCAGAAACTAAATGAATCCTACTCTATGATGACTAATCATAGGCACAGAGGACATTTTCAGGGAGATGTGCTTTATTTAGCCTGCTATACCAGTAATAAAGGTCTAGAAAGTGTATCATAGAGGATGACCCAACACTCACAAGTATAAGGGCAGCACAAATTGGACTTGGGTTAGAAAGACAAAAGTGTGGCATAGGTCTGGGAGAAATTAGAAAAAAAGTAGAAATAAATATAAACAAAATGCATGTATAAAATTCTCCAGGAATGAAAATATTATGTTTGTAAGTTCCACTGAATGGAATTTATTTAAAAAAAAAAAAACAAACCATAAAATCTAACCTTATACAAACAGATTTGATAAAGTTTCAAAGAAACTTTTCTGTTGTCTAAAATATATCAGACTATTTAATACCATTCTCATGGCAATATTGAACTGTGGAGCAAAGACTTTCTTATCAGAAATAAAATATTCCCTTAATAAAAAAGAACAGCATGTGGTAAAGGGTGGCATTTGTTATTTGGAATAGCACCACGGGTCTTTTATCTGGGAAGAATGTGTGTCCTGGGAATTTGTTCTTTCCAACAGCTGTCCACAGAATCACATTGTGTGCCATGTGCTCAGACTTTCTCAGGGAAGACTTGAGGGATCAGCAGCACAGACAGAGTAAAAGGCCAAGGATCGGGCATGCCCCAGTCACCAGCTACTTAGCTACCAGTTCAAGTTTCTTGTGAGTTTAAAACTGTCACTCTGATCAAAGTTTAAACACTTCAGGATTGCCTAGAGCAGCACAGAGGGCATGGATTTGCCTCTAATCAAACTGGAGCATTCCTACTGCATGGCATTCTAAACTTGCATGAATTTCCAGCTAAATGGGACCTATTGTCTACATTCAAACTTGATAGCAACTCTGCTCAGGATTGCCGAAATTATGACATTTAATTTTAGAAACTTTGAGATGCTTTTTTTTTTTAAACCCCACGAGTGGTAATGGCCTTGGCTTTTCCTTCTTTCCTTTCTTTCTTTATTTCTCTTGTTGTAAATAAAAGCAAATAAAATATATTTGCATTTCTAAAATACGCTAACATTGCTTTAAAAATATGGAACAATGAGGTTCTAACTATAATGATAAACCACATGCACTGGAATTTTGTACAGCCCCTTAGTGAGTTTTTTTTTAATTACATAATACTCATTATTTGTAAATTTTCATTTGAACATAAGAATACCTTCATAAATTGATTGAATGAAACAAGCCTGCCTTAATATCTACATTTACCTTCAAGGTGTTTTGTTATTCCAAATACAAGTTATCAAATACTTACAGTTGATTTATGCTTTTATTTAATAATTACATACACTAGGTATTAATGACAGCATACTTTCTGATTAAGCCTATATTTCCCTGACAAATACAAATGTTAAAAAGAATAAAATACATTTCCAAAGTAATTATAGTTCATCTGAAAACAGAGAACAAATACAAAATAACTTGTAAGAAATTACGTTTCTGCAACAACTGATGTTAACTCACATGAATACACCAGGATAGTATTGCAAACCTTTGAGATTCTTCTAAGTGTATATAGAATTCAGTGAGTGGATGTAAAGAAGACAAAGCCTGTAGGGATAAAACGGCATCACACAGAGCTGCAGACTAATGACTCTAGGTAAAGAGTTAATGACAGTGACATAAATTAATTAATATTCACTGAACTTAATTTGCTATGACAATGAAATATAAGAACTGGAGAGTGGCTCAGCACTCGTTGCTCTTGCAGAGGACCCAAGTTCAATTCCCAGCACCTCTGTGATATCTCCAGTCATTTGTAACTCTAGTTCTAAGGAATCTAATGCTATCTTCTGACCTCACCAGGCACTAGACATGCACATATCTGCAGGACAAGACCTATACACACAAAATAATAAGATAAATGATCTTAAATATTTAAACATTTTTAAATTAAATAAACAGAAACATTTTCTTATTTAACTTTAGCAATAAATTTTTAATGTAAAATATACTTGCAATATTTTTTACAAATACAATAACAGTTACAAAAGTAACAGTAAATATTATTTCATTGATCATTCTATAAAATACTGTTTCATATCGAAAATTTTTATTTCCTATAGTATCCTAAGATTTGTAATGATTAAAGTCAGTCTCCCTGAGAGCCTAAAGACTTCTTCAGAGCATTTACAAAAAAAAAAAAACAAAAAAAAAAAAAAAACAAATAATAACAATAGATTTGAGAAAATTCAGAGCAAGACTTATCTAAGCAGATCCCCGAAGTCAAAAGTGGAATGAAGAGGATACAAGATGCTTCATAAAAGTGTTACAACTACTTTGCTCATTCCATAAGTCTCTCAGGCAATCTCTATCCTGGAAATAAGCTGCGAGTCATCAGGCTTGAAACCACTATTTATTTTACGATGCATTGTTTAGAACACTTGTTACTTCCTTGTCCAAAGCACATGGTAGAGCATGTGCCAAGCCTTTGTGAAGCATCTAAGAGATATCTACCCATGTTCTTTAGATTCCAAGTGCTCAAAAAGTCATCAAAAGATAAATAAACATGCATCACTCTAAAATGCCTGATATGAGTATAAAACTAATGCTGAACCCACTACTGATTGGAGAAGTGTGCGTTTAAACCACAAGGAGGCAGTCTCTCATATTTGCCCTTGAGAAAGGGATAACTAAAAAAATGCTCTCTGGGATGCAGAGACTGAACTCTCAGGCATTGTTTCATTCTTGTGAAACATTACTGCTGCATTGCAAAAGAGTATTTTAGTTTCTTTAAAAATTTACACAGAAATTTACCAAGAACCTAGACGCTTTACCTTGACACATTTATCTTGAGAAATAACAGCATATAACCACCCCAAAATGACAATCAATGTTTTAGCAGCATTATTCATAACAGCTGACATCAAAGTGGAAACATATACCCATAAGCTACAAGTGGAGAAAAAAGCAAAATACTGTATGTTCAATTAATTAAATATATCCCTTACAAAGAACAAACTACTAATGCATGGCTACAGTGTGAACAAATAACAAAAATGTGACCATAGAGACCAATGCAACTGTTTTATATTATATGCCTTTATGTATGTGAAATACAGGAAGAAATTCAAATACATAAAGGCAAAAACTCATCAATCTGAGATTAATAGGAAGCAACTGATAGAACATGTTATGAGGAGACTTCTCATTTTCTTTTCATCGTCTGCCATGTTGACAGTGGACTGAACAGCAATGCAACCACAGCTAAGCTTCTGGATAACTACATGGATTCTTTTAGCATGGTCTGAATGGGGGCATCTATATACAGATCCAAATTTCAAAAAGCCAAAACCCACCTTGTATTTTATAACTATGTATTAAGCGTCACAAATTAATCAAAATTACCTTCCTAATATGCTATAAAATGTGCTATGTAGATATATGTATATTATGGGGGTTGTTTTCTCTTTATAAACTTGATACATACACTAATCTTACTTCTTCTGTGCTTTTAAACTTTATTTGACAATAATTGAGATAACGACCTTGAAAACAGGACTCTTTATTAACTACAGTGACAATTTTATTTTTTTAGAGTTCTGACAACAGAGTAAGTCTCCATAGGCAAAGACCTGAAGGAACCTTCTCTTGGCTGTAAGATGCCCTCTCATGGCTTGTTATTTCTCCAGGACCTCATGACACTGGAGATCACTGGATAACTTTAGAGAACGTTTATTTTTTATTGTGGCTGTTAAATATGTGGCTAGTTCACAAGTTGTCAGACAAATATGGGTGTGGTGTGACTTTATTAAATATTGTATTCAATATTTACATATGCATATAATCTATTTTAATCTAATTCACTCCTCCAGTTTTTCCTATACTCCTTACACATACCTTTTCCTCCTATCTTCAAACGTTCTCTTATTTCTTTTTAAATTAATACCACTAAGTTTATTTAGTGCCTCCCGTATGTGCCAGGGTGTGTGGTCATTCAGTAGGATGGATTTTTAAGATATTTCGAATATATGGGAAATCTCCTGTCTTTTCTTAGTGATATAAATCCATCTGAATAAATAGAGGGCAACTAGAGCACTTATTTCAATCTATTATAGTATGGCAAACAATCCTTAAGCATCGTATAGCAAGCTATGGTTTTAAAAGACTAAATAATATGAATAAAAAAGATCTAGAAGACTTGGTCAGCTGGTGCATTTCCTTTGTGGGGTTTGGCTGGAGAGGAAAAAGTCAGGTAATATTAAGTGTGATGGTGGATCTTCCCTTTCTGATGGTGTTTCCACAGAGACTTAGCTGAGGAAGAAGAACCATTCTGAATTAAGTGAACCTTGGGCTAGAGTCCTAGACTGAATAAAAGCAAGAGAAAGAGAGGGGGAGGGAGGGAGGGAGGGAGGGGGGAGGGAGGGAGGGAGGGAGGGAGGGAGGGAGGGAGGGAGGGAGGGAGGGAGGGAGGGAGGGAGAGAATGGCAACCAGACACAAGACATCAACTCCCTCTCCATAGTTGGACCAACTGCCTCACACTGCTGGGCCATGCCCCCTCCACCATGATGTTCTACACCCTCAAACCATAAGCAAAACAGAACCTTCCTCTCCTAAAGTTGCTGTTGGTCAGGGATTTGATCACAATGATAAGGAAAGAAGCTAATACAGAGGGACCGATACTGAGTCCTAACAAAATATAAGTAAAGCTGAAGACCCAGGTTTTAAAGTCCTGAAACTTACAAATGGACTTGAAGGAAAGACTTATATGGGTTCATAGCTTCATCATTTCAGTTCATTATATATTCAGTATTTTTGGAACCTCAAGGAAGGCATTTATACCATGTGGCAAATTGTGACAGAGGAGAGCTAGTCATGACAGCCAAGAAACAGAAAGAGCTCATTAGAGGCTTGTCCCCAATGACCCACATCATCCAATAAACCCCACTTAGGACAGTCGCTATTGGTTCCTAATAGCCATTAAACTATTAACTACCGATGGATGGATTCATCTAGTGATGATTCTCATGTCCCCATTAGAATCTTGTAAAGATTCTGTCTCTGAAGTCTTTACCACATTGTAAAACAAGCCATCAACAAATGAGAATTGGGTAACATTTAAAGTAACACTGTAGGGAAGAAAATAGAAAGCATAATTGGACTCAAAAATTTGTATAGGGATCCTGTCCCCAAAACTGTTCAAGTAGCTTTAAATGGCACTGATGTATATTGTAGAATAATTTATCCATACCCACATTCTCTCAGTACTAACCTTAAGGTATAGATTCTTGGTTTCTTATTGCACACACTAACTCTGAATGATTTCTCTGGGCTCAGAAGCTCTTTATATTTGCAGACATTACAAGCTAGAAGTCCAGTGTGTTTGTTCAAAAACAGCCTCCAGCTCTCAACTTAATGCCGCAGAAATACAGTAGCTCACAGGAATTAAAGTTATCTGCTTTTTCAATCACTGGAATATGCAGTGGGTAGACTGTTTTATTTACTGCTTGAGGCGATTCAGTTATGTGTCTCATGAAGTCGCATAAATGTCTAGAAGAACATATTGTTAATTGAAGAGTCTACCTTTAGACTCCAGCATGGTATTCTTAGGGTATCCAGGCCCTTACCTGATATTTTAAGGCTTACAGAAATGTACCAGGATCTTCTAGTAAAAGCTACCATTTTTAAAGTTCTGCTTGTTGTTTAGATGACAGTGGCTCCCACAAGCTTCTTCATTTTATACTTATTCCTCAATTACACACTATTTGGTAAAGATTTTAAAAAAATATATAGCTTTGTTGGAGGAGGTATGTCACTGGGGACAAGCTTCAGCTTGATGTGGGAATGCCCTTCTTTATGCTGTGAATCTCAATCTTTAAATAAAGGAGCTGTTTTGGGTCATGGCGGGCACCATAGAAGAAGTGGGAGGAGAAATCAGTTTAGGTAGGAGAAGCAGGGCGGAGTTAGAGACAGATCGAGCCAGCCGCCCAAGGAGCAACATGTAAGGAGCACGGGTGAGCTACGGGGCCACGTGGCCCACAGATTAATAGAAATTGGTTGATTTAAGATATGAGAGCTAGCTAGCAATGTGCCTGAGCCATAGGCCAAACAGCATGAAGTTAATGTAAGCGTCTGAGTCGTTTCTGGGAACCCGGGCGGCTGGGCGGCTAAGCGGTCTCTGGCGGCAGGTCTGTGGGTCCCGGATCTCTGGCGCACGGGACCCGAAACCCACTACAACATCAGCTTTCAAAGATCTCATTCCATTTCCAGTGTTTCTTATCTCATGTTTGTAAGCCAAAATATGTGTTCTCAGCTGTTCCTGCCACCTTACCATCACTCAGCCAACACGGACTCTATCTCTCTGAAACTACAATATTTTAAAAGTTGTTTTTATCATGGACATTTGTAACCACAGTGGAAAACTCAATAAGACAGTCCATGTAAAGAATGCGGAACTAAGTTAGATCAGTTGAGTTGATATCAAAAGGTAGTTTCTGAGAAGGATTTAGATAAGTAAGGAGCAAAATCCAAGAAATGTCCACTTTATGCACTACAATGAACTACCAGACCTCAGAGTTACTAATTAAAATAATGTCATACCCTAGCTGATTAGAAAGCACTGTGAAACTTTGGACAGAGAAATTCCAGGTGAATCTCACTCCCTAGAAAGAAGCTCTCCTGCCTCATCTCCCAGACATAATCTTAGAATGAGCATGGAATCCTTGTTCACAAAAACACCAGATTTTGCCATAACCGTGTGTCAGGGATGTCCTGAGGTGACAACCATACTGCCCACTTGGGAGAATTGGAGACTCCAATTCCAGTTCTTGTTTCAGCTCCCAGTTAAGGGAAGGGCTCTTGATTCTGTTTGTGATTGTATTTGGGAAGTGCACCAACAAGCAAAGGGCGGGAACAAATGTGCAGAGCTCAGCTGAGTGTGGTTGGTTAGTGTTCAGTAATATTTTAGTTCCACTTTACCAGGTGTTTTTTTCTTTTTACTTTCTCTATATTTTATATTAATAAACAATATCCTTTTGGAATTCAGACAAAGAGAACCTGGTGCTAACAGAGCTCCACATACCATATCGTGTCTTGAGTATGACTAATGTGATCATCCAAGTGGAATTTGTCAAGTACTTCAAGATAGGCTCCTGAGGTTCCCGAAATTCTGTACTCTGTTTCTGGGTTATTTGCTAAATAAGTGACATTAGCAAAAAATAAACATTATGGCATTTAGTTTTCTTCATAGGGTATGCTGCCATAATAATGCTTGCATTGTGTCTTTTTCAGAGAAGTATGGAAGGATTAAACATAGTAAGAGGTGCAGCAATTATGAAGAACAATTTTCATGGTGCACCAGGATGCTGTTTAAGTGTCCAGATCCCTTTACACCAAAGTTGATTACTAGACTTTAGTCTCACTAGAGAGCCATTAAATATTTTCTGAAATGAATGGGGAAAAAAAGAATTAATGGATGAATGAAACCATCATGTCTAGTTCTGTCAAAAAATAGCTTTTGAAAATATCAAGAAAAAGGGATACCAAGATGGCACATTCTTGCCATAGTGTCTTGGTAACCTAAACTTACCTATGTTATCATGCTAGAGACATGTAAATGTGTAGAGGACTGACTCATTAATGTTGTCTCCTCCCCTCTCTCTCTGTCACACACACACACCATGGCATGTGTGTTCCCACACACACATAGTAATAACAATACTTTTTTTTTAAAGAAATATTCAGAAAGGATGTTTTGTAGCAGAAATTCAAACCAAGAAATAATTAAAGTCAGCAAGTATCTTCCCCCCCCCCCATAGGTATGAACTGTTCCAAAAGCTCACATTAAAGAAATCACAACACAAATATACTCTTGAAAGTTCAAAGAATTTCTTCCTTCTGGATTTCTAAGAAGGGAAAGTTAGAGGTTCACAGGATATAGTGAGGAGAGAGAGAATTTCTCTGTGAACTAGATGGATTTTTTTCTCAGCACTTAGGAAATATCGTAAGCAGCCACCATAAAAGCCTCTGGCTGAGATGTTTAAAGGTGAGCAGTCCCAGCCTTCAGCCAGGCAGTTTGGGGGAGGGGTGAGATGCTGTGCAAAAGGACAGGGAGTCATGTGGTCCAACTGTAAAATAGAAAAATTGCATGCAATTATTTTACAAGCAAAGTGCGGTGATGTGAAAGGAGGAACCTAATGATGCTCTCAGCTTGTTAGATTTTCCTTCTGGGGAGCTTGAGGTTACAAGGAGTGCCGCTCACTGGCATGATTTTTCCTTCCCTTCCTCCGTGATACATAATGCTGCGATAAATCCTGCACAGAGGGGGTTAATGTTGCAAGGATGTTTTTAAATAATTTCTGTGACCAAAGCCAGAGATACAAGCCTGGCAATAATTCTCCCTGACTCCAAGCATCCTGTATTGATTGATTAATTATTCCACCAATGAACTAACAGGTATTGACCTTATCTGGTTGAATAGCATTTAGCCAAAAGTCAGTAATCTACATCGACCACTTAATGGAACATCAAAGCTCAGCATTCTGACAGGTTTATGTCATTCAGCAAAAATCTGTCTACGTTTTGCTGATACTGTGACCTTTTGTATCAAGCTGTCCTTATAGAAAACGAAAAGCAACGACAAAATTAAATCTTGGAAATAATGCTTTGTTATGTGAAAGGAAGTTCCTCCTCATCTATTTCAAATAGCTTTGGCCAAGATCCCATTGAGGGCTTTGTTTTGTAGTGTTTTGCTTTGTTTTATCTGAAGAGTAGTTTTCTGCATGGCGGTAATATGCAATACTCTGAAGCAAAAAAATTATCAAAACAACGAACTATGGGACAATTAACACTCTAAAGATAGGCTCATAAAAAAAAAAAATCTTGGGTCAAAGATGCTGGAGGTTCAAGGAATAAATATTTGTTCCTAAGCATATAAGTCACATAACTCTTATTCAAATATTCAATTAAATCTGCAGTTCCCTTAATCTACATCTCCCTCTCAGACTACAAGAAACTTTCACTTTTAAAAAAGTAGAATTTGTTGATAAATTCCTATGTAATTCTAATGGTAATTTTACACTTATATTGATATACAATTACTATAAAAAATGTGCAATATAATCTTACTGCAATTCTGCTTCCTTCTGTTGAAGAATACATGATGAGACCTAATAAATCCCCAGTAATAGTTTCTGCATCTTCCTATCTGAGGCTTTCATCTTGGTTTACTCCTATCCCCTGAGGCCTATCTGCATAAGGATGCCAATTTCTTACTTCAGAACTCTTATTTTAAGTTTTAATTATTGTTCACTACTGAAGTAACACAGTTAGTTAGGCTTAGATAGTTTTTAAAAATGCCTTCTAAAAATATGCCCATGAGTTACAGTAGGTTGTGAGACACAATGGAGAATATTCTCTGTCACATCTCTCTCTCCCTCCCTCCCTCCTTCCCTCCCTAACTTCCTCCCTCTCTCTCTCTCAATAGGCACCACTTGATGACTGGGTTATCCATGTTTTGTGCACACAGCCATGACCATTATTGGACTTACTGGATTGGATGCTCTTTCAATGGGAAACAGATTTTTATTAGGAATCTCATGCAAAACAGCCCTTACAATTGCAAAGCAGTATCGTAATCTTCTATTTGTAGTGACTAACGTGCCTTCTCTGTCCTCCTTTGAACTTCAGCCATGCATTGTAGTTCCTTATGCTTTAACAAGCTTAGCTTTTGTCCACAACTTATTTAATATAAGAGCTGAAATGTCCACAGCTAAATAATATAAAAACTATAACTTTCCTTTATAGTAATGCTTTTCAATAACTGTGGAATAATAATCATTGATTATAATTAAAATGAAAAACATTTCAGCATGGGTGCTAATCATTCTCCTTGTCTTCATTAGTTCAGTGGCCCACAATAAATCATTTGCTATCAGCTTCTTTATCTATAAAATATGTGTTTTGGCTTTGTTTATTCTATCTATTACTTATTCTATCATTCTTGATTATTTATTAATAATTTATTTTATAAATTGCTGATGGAAAGGATTATAAAAGTAGTGTTCTGTATTATTTTTTCTCTGATTTTAAATGAAGTCAGAAAAGAAAAAATGGAAATATACTCTTATCTTAACAAATAATAAGTTGATCACTAGAAAATACCTTAGAACTGAAATATTTTTATTAAGAATCTAATTTAATAGATACAAGTCATTTAATGTCAACAGAGACAGAGGGATAAAAAGAAAATGTAAGAAAGAAGGGAGGCCGGAAAGGAAGGGGAAGAAAGCTACAAACCCCTTAGTGCCTTCCCGAGTGAAAGGGGGATGCACACAAAACCTAGGACTATCATTTCCTTTGTGCTTCATAAATGATAGTGAAGTTTAAAAAATTAATGAAATTTTAAAATGGAAAAATCTCACACAGAGGTGCCTGTCTTTATGAAGTGAGTAGACTAAGCCATGGTATCTAGACAAATATTACATCAGCTTCTACTATGACTTTTTAGATTGTAGCATTATTTAATTATGATTCCCTTCACTGAAATAATTTTCATTAATAATGTTGATTGACATCTTGGTCACTTATTTAGATTTTATCCTTATCTTGTATGAACTGAGATCTTTTACTTCTGAGATATATGTTTTATTCCACACTATGCATTCATTAGTTGAATTTACCTTAATATCCATTTATATTCACAAGAGATTTATGTTGTATCTAAGCTCTGGAGAAGGCAAGATGTTTAGTCTGAGAAGCAAGTAATGATATCTCTTCTATGAGCAATAATCTTGAACCAATGCTTTGTAAACAGCATAGAACTTTTTGACAAAACAAAATGTGTAGCTGAAACTACAAGGGAGCAGTCCTTACTGTGGTTAGCTTAGGGAACATACATTTGTATATAATTAATATATAATATATTAATTACAATTAGCAAATTAAGGAAACATATATTTCAGAATTCAAATATCCAGAATTCAAATCATTGAGGTAAATGAAAAACCTGTCATTCAAGCATAAAGGAAGTATTATATTTATATTGTATAATAAGAAGTTTCTGGATTGTCCAGCCTGTGGTCCAGATCTTCATACCCACAGACCCACAGTCCCACAGAAACACACAGACACTTATGTTCATTTCATGCTGATTGACCTATGGCTCAGACATATTACTAGCTAGCTCTTTCATCTTATACTAACCCATGATTCTTATATTAGTTAGCCATGTGGCTTGGTACCTTTTCTCAGAGTAGCATGGTTGTCTTCTTTCTTCTGTGTCTGTTGGTGTCTCTGCTGGTGTCTCGGGTGGCATCTCTGCTTTGTTCTTCCTGTTCCCTGAGTTATCTTAGTCTGGTAACCCTGCCTACACTTCTGCAGTGGGATTATGTTACATTGTAAATAATTGTCCTGCCTAATGATTTAATAAAAATGCTGATTGGCCCAGGGTCCAGGTATATAACTTTCTAACTCTTTATTCTTAAACTAACCCATGATTCTTATCCCATTCAGCCATGTGGCTCGGTACCTTTTTTCAGAGCAGCATAGTTGTCTTCTGCATCTGCTTCTTTGGTGTGTCTATGGCATCTCTGCTTTGTTCCCAAAGTTTTTCCAGTCTGGTAGCTCCACCCACACTTCCCATCTGCCTTCAGCCAATCGACATTTTTATTAAACTAGTGGGTGAGACAATTATTTACAATGTAACATCATAATCCCACTACACATTTCATGTTTGCCTTCTGGCCAATCAGCTTTTTATTAAACCAGTAGGAGGGCAAAATCCCACTACATTATTGACTAACATGCAAGACATTTTACTCATGTATGGTTTTGAGATTTAAAGATGTTTTGGTCAAACAAAAAGTTTATAGTCTTAACAATTATTGATGACACAAAAAATCATTGGCTCACATAAGTTCTAGTCATTGTTCTTATAACTTCTGTTAACAGTGTAAAGTGTAAACATTATATATTTACAATTTTGTCTCAAACTATAACAAACAATGCACAGTTTAAATGACATCAATATTTTTAAAAATATATACCATTAATATTTTTCTTAAAATAGCAACTTTATTTTTCCTTAAAAAATGCAGTAGAATGGCATTGTGTCTGATCTTCAATTTTTTTTTTAATGAGTTCTAGTCAAAGATGGCTAGATCCCACCTCTGCATCTAATCTTGGTCTCTTACTATATGTTCATGGTGGAGTAAATGCAGAAAGTATGACTTCACCCATTTGTAGTGCCAAGTGAAAGGAACACAATATTAGATTTTAGACAACAATAAGGCCTCCTTTTTAATGTCACAATCAAATTAAGTGGCAGTTTCCCAGTCATTGGCTTCAGCATTAGTAATGACATTATTGATAATTTCCACTCTTTTTTAATTCTTCTTTCACACAACATATCTGCAGCCTCCCCTCAATCTCCTTCTCCCCATCCCCTCGCCTTCTCTTTGCCCCATATCCACTGCTCCTCCATTTCCCTTCTAAAAAGAACAAGCCTCCCAGTGATTATCAACTAACCGTGGTTGGGCGGTCCCTTAAACTCTGAGCAATGTGGGTGGGGCTACCAGACTAAGAAAACTCTGGGGACAGAAGAACAAGGCAGAAACGCCACAGAGAAGCCAGAAGATGCAGAGGACAATGATGCTGCTCTGAGAAGAGGTACTGAGCCTCGTGGATGAACAGGATAAGAGACATGGGTTAGATTAAGAGCAAGATCTAGCAAATTACATGCCTGGGTCCCAGGTCAGTGTACAATTAATACAAGTGCCTGTGTATTTCAGTGGGATTATAGGACTGTGGGTCTGAAAGTCTGGGCCACCAGGGTAGCCTAGAAAGTCCTGGCCACAGGGTTAGACTGGAAAGTCTGGGCCAGAAACTACATACTACAGAGCAAATCTTGCCACAGCACATGTGGCAGGCAGAGCAAGTTGTGGGTCATAGATTTTGTGGCTGGGTTGATGTTCCAGTACCACCACTCAGAACCTAGCCTGACTATAGAAGATGGCTGGTTCAAGCTCCACATTCCCCATCACAATATGTCATTCACTCTAAAGTGAAAAAGGACCTGGGCAAAAATGAAAACAAAACATCAGTCCACTCAGCTTCCGATGAAATAATCACACAGCACCGTTGCCCCTAGAAGAACTCTCGTTTTTCTGTATGCAGCATGAATTATTTTATTCACATTTCTGATTGTGCATGCAGTGTAGAAAACTAAAATAAAAATACTAAAAGGCTAAGGCCCAATCAACTAAATGATTGTGGACTCCATCACCAGTAAGGTAAACTAGTGTTAGCAAGAAGCTGTTAGTACATGGCAGTTGAAAGACGACTGAGTGTGGTAGATCACATGCTGTACTTTTGCTGATTGAACACCAGTATTAGCCATCATAGATTTTATATGATCCAAAACAAAACAAAAATTATTAGTTCTCACCTGAATAGATTTAAGTTTTAGGTCACCACCAAAAAAGGAAGGGGTAAGTTCCTCTAAAGTTTCATAGTTCACACTTTAAAAACTATGCAGTATATGCTTACCCATCAATTATAGAAGTTATTCAGGGCCTGTTAACATGTTCATGTTTTAAATGTGGGCATATTCATAAACAATTTTAGGGAATTATAAATAAGCATGATGTTTCTTGTAAGCAAGAATAGTGTGGTAAAGGATTTTATCTTAGAATCAAGGGTATCATCAGGCTGCCACACTGAAGTGATGGAATTTTACATCACAAAACTCTAAAAAAAAAAAAAAAGAAAATTTGAAGTTTGAATACATTTTTCCAACTATATGTATGATTTTATCCAGATACAATGTGTGTTACATGTAAGATAATAAATTAGAAGAAACCAGTTTTGACAATGATGCTGGTTATAAAGCAATACTTCAAAGCATGTTGTTTTTGTTTCACTTAGTTGGGGGCAAGAGGCACGCACATGTCATATGGGTATATGGTAGTCAGCCTGAAGAGCCAATCTGCCTTGTGGGCCCTGGGTTTTGATATCAGATTTTCAGGCATGGCAGCCAAGGTCATGACTTAGAAGCCTTCTTTCTCTGCACCCCAGAGACGTGATTTTTTTTTTAAATCCTTGCTTTTGCTCCTTTAATATCTTCTCTCTGTTAAGAAAACCAACCTGAATTATTAATAAAAAATGTTTCAATGTATGTTCACTTTACCTCAAAGAGAATGACCAGATGTGCCTTTTCTAGAGATCTCAGTTTTTACCTCCACCCTACTGGCATACAAGAAGCATAAGTGAGACCATTTTACATTTTAGCTTACTGATAGTGGTTGATAAACTTATGAGAGTGTCCCTTTTGGTAGTTAGAACATACATATGGTAGAAATATACATGGAAGATTAGCCATGCTGATGCTGCCTGTCTGAGCTCTAAAATGGTAGAGCATTACCGATATCTGAAAAAATTTAAAAACTCTCAGCATGGCACTAATCTTACTCATACAAACAGATACACATATCATACCTTAATAGATGCATTATCTAGGGAGACAGGAAGGAGCCTTTTAGTACTAGGTTGCACATAAACTGGGCTTTATGTACAGAAAGTTACTTTACACAGATAATGAACCTAAAGTAAAATGGTTATTTCTGGCAGCTAATTCAGCTTTATAGTATAGAGAGGTACACTCTTCATAATGGTACCTTCTGATTCTACTTTCTCTGAGTTCAGTAATCAGTGTCAATTACCGCTGGTTTCCATAGAAACAAGACAACTAAAGGTTTTTAAATCTTCATTCATGGAGGAGTTTTACAAATAATATAGACTTGAGGATGACTGTTTCCTAAGGAAATAATGCGAAAGTAGATCCCAATAACTTTAACCCCTTCAAATGATGTTTAAAGTTCTGTGTATGGTTTCACTAATACTGGACCCACAGGTTTAAACACAATGATCTGTATTTCATATATTAAGGAGATATTAAGCCACTCTTCCCTGAAGGGGTGTTGAATAATTTGCAAGCAGCGGTTGAGCAGTTGGGAAACTTTTGTTGTTAAATCATTGATTACAATATGGCAGGAATTGGCATCCTTTCCAAAGATAAAGATGGTTTAAATTTTACTTTAAAATATTTGACATTTATAAAGACTTTTGGACCTCTGCCCTAGTTCCACGTTGTCACTGGGAGAAACTACCTGACAGAAAGCTTAGTGAAGGAAAGATTCAGCTCATAATTTCAGACCTCCACCCACGGTCCTTGACTCTGGTGGAGCAGATCAGTCTGACTAAGATAGCAAGAGCATGTGAAGGGAAAAAAAAAAACAAAAAAAAAACAAAAAAAACCTATTCTCAACAGACAGGAGTCAGAGAAAAATAACTAGACAAAGGACCAGGCACAATATTCCATCATACCCCAGTGATGTTCCTCCAACAAGGCTCTACCTCCTAAAATTTCAAAAGGCTTCAGAAATATCTTCTCTATTTGGGAATTAGGAATTCAACATGATCTTATGTGGGGCATTTTGCATTCAAACTATAACACTTCTCTAGTCATTAAGGGCAAAGGAAAATATGGCAATTAACAATATTGTTAATTATGTGGTTTTAAAGTATATTTGAACTATTAAGTATTGATGCCGGTTATAAGCAATTGCTGTGTTCACTGTTTTAGAACAAGCCTTATTGCTGATATGGATTTGGTGTGTGGAGTTCGTTCCTTTTGTGTGTTCTCTTCATGTATGCTGCATTGCCATGAGGATAAGGATTTTACATTTTGTTTAATGTACTCACTATTTCATATAGAAATTAGAAAAGAATGACAAAGAATGGTACCAGTCAGAGTTCCATCGGATAGTGTGTTTCCTTTTGGGAATTCTTTTTCACCTCCATAACATTTCTAACATTGCCTCCCAGGTTTGAATGGATTTCCTTCCATTGCTTCAGATTGTTGAAATTCCAGAAATCATGGGCTGTCCTTATGCTGTTTCTTACATCAGTCTGAAGCAATAATGTAACGGTAAACTTCAGAGGGTCCAAAGGATTATGGGATAACATGTTTGCTGGTAGTGTGGCTCACCTGACACTTATGAGGGCATTGGATTTGTTTGACTCTGAACCCCATGTATATATTCGCTAAATAACAATGGGAGCATCTATCTCCCTTTAAGTACGTAATTCTACCTCTCCCATGAAGGAACCTGACCTCCAAAAGATCCTCTGACGCAAAGGAACCTCACACTTCTCAGCAGTACATAACTAGCAATCATCAAACACAATTTATCTGTGCCACAAAAGTCAACTAAACCTCACCTACCCATTGACTGCATCACATCTTCGTATGTGTGAGTTTAGTTTGGAGGAAAACGTCTTCATCACGGTCATGTGCCTCGGTCCATTTTTTGTCCCACGTTTATTGATGACAGTTTGCCTTAGATTGAAGTCATTGTTATCTTGCTTTTCAAAAGTAACTTAAAAAAAAAAAAAAAAAAAAAAAAAAAAAAAAAAAAAAAAACGCAGCAGGGCCCAACTGAAATATTTTCTTTCAATACAGCCAAGCTGCAGGCATAAAACACAATAGTAAAATATACAATGGAGCAAAGTAAAAGGGCTTTATAGCAGATCTTTGTCATGCCACTGCAAGTATTTCATAACATCAGTGACTGCTTTTCTCAATTGACATCATATAGGTCTCAGCTAATGAAAAGAGACATGGAGCATATTGCATCAAATAGATTCTGGATGGGAAATAGAAAATGGATCATGAATTCAACCCCCTAGCTAAAACAGTCAGACCTCTCTGAATAGCAGAAGGACTAATGAGTTTTAGCTGTTCTCCCTTCCAGCAACAAACTCAAGAGCTGTTATAAAAAATGTTTTCTTTTCTAGGCTGCTCACCAGCCCCTCCACACCACCATGAAAGCCAGTCAGCAAGGATCAAAAACATTTCCTTTTAAATGAATCATGACAATCCAATAAAGATGCAACACGCAGATTATGTTCAAATCAATGGCAGAACTATAGCCAGTATCAGCAAGCCTCAAAGAACAAAAATTGCTCACAGCCAGAGGGTGTCCATCCAATAATGAGCTTTGGGGCTGAACACAGAGCACATGCTATTTGCTGAGCAAAATCCCTCCAGATCGTATAGTTTCCATTTCTTTAAATAATTTTGGAGTGCTGTAGTATTGTTTTCACTCACATCTTCCACGCATGGGCAAAGACAGGTTATCTTAGCCATCCGAAGGATCTTCAATGATGCACTTATATCCAGTAAGTACAACTGTAATGCTGGTATCTAGAAATAAATGCTAAAATAAATAGGGAACAGAATTGGCTTCAAAGAATAGGTTACTATGTAGAGCCATTTGAAACCCTAAAGAATAAATCCAGAGGAGATTTTTAAATATTCAAAGCACTTGCAGTCAACTGCCACTGGTTTTCTCTTTGCTGTTTATCTCAAAAGTGTGATGATATTTTTTCATTGCACAAGGTGATATGTGGCCCTTTCCATTGAAGACACAATATATTTGGACTGTATTACCCACAACCTTCTCTGCCCTCTCCCAATTCTCTTTGTTCTCTAGACAGCTCTCTTCCATATTCATGTCTTTAGGGCACATATTTCTCATATGTCGATAAGGTCTAGGGCATGCAAATGAGAGAAAACATGATATTTTTCTTTCTTAAACTGACTTAATTTTCTTAATATCATTATGCCCAGTTGCATCTATTTTCCACAAGTGACAGGAAGAAAAATGTTTTATATTTTATTTTATTTTATGTTTTGGAAACAGAAAGATAAGCAGAATATGGTTCTTGTGACTATAATCTACAATATTCTTTTCACACCTTGAGTTCCCTCAATTTGTTTGTTGTTTGAGCCACCATGTTACTGAGACTTTACAAGTGTAGTTGCAGATGCTACCAGCTTTATAAATCTTTGATAGCTTTATAAATCTTTTCAGGATCATTTGATATGGTTTTCCTCTGTAACGTAGTTGCTTTCATATTGGCACTATAAGTCAACAAAGATATGAGGTTGAGTCTGCCACCGTGAGAAATGAAGAAGAAAACGGATCAAACACCAATCACCCATCTTCCTTCAGAAGAGATGGCTTTTCATGCAGACGTTTACACCAACTACTTGTAAGATTTCACATGAGTCATTTATCTTTTTGATGTGGCAGTTCTCCGGCAGCCAAAACTTTTCATCTCTGTATTTTCAAATCTAAGAGTATGCTTCCAATTAAGGGGAAAGCAAGCCTTTCATAGTTAATCAAAAGAAAGATTATGGCCTCCAGACCCTTCCAAGGGCATCTTCTGAGCTGTATTAAGATTTGACAACAGTTGATCTATCATGGGCTATTTTTCTTTTTCACATTAAAAAAATTATATGACTATGAGTCACCTCATTTAATCCATTACCTGCTAATAGCCTTCTTTATGATTAGCCTAGAGGTCTAAAATAATAACTAATAATCATCTGCTTGTTAGAAAGCTATCTTTCCTGGAGACACTCCTCCATTCAAACTCGGCAGCCCATTGTTTTTCATGGCCAGACCCCCTGAGTCTGCTGATCTCTGTGTGCAGTCAGGGCATATGGCACTGTTCTCCTCTCTGGGAGGATAGAACCAATTTACTCCAAATAGAAAGGACTTATCAGATCGAGACAGATCTTTAAAACACCTGTAAGATAATTTGGATTAACAGCAGTAATAAAACAGCAAGCAAGTTCCCTCCCCTTAAAATGATAAATGACTGTGTTTCATTGAGCAGACTTTTCCTTATCTGATTTGTTTTTAAAATGATAAATAGGTTTCCATAAATCTAAGGGAAACTCAGGAGTCACCATCTACCTAATTGAATCAGAGCTTATATGATTCAAAGAGATAAGAACACATTAAACAAATGAGGAGATTTTACATGCCCAAAGTGGATATAAAATTCACCTTTGAAGAACACAGACTGAAACCTGAATATCCAAAGCAGATAAACTATCAAAATTAAAGTGACATAAGTAAGATTAGTTGAAACTACCCCCGATTATGGGTAGATTCTGCTTTTTGTCTCAGTTCTAACATTTGCAAATAATCTGACCAGTTTCATTATGATTCCCTCAAACACTTCTTTCCTACCAATTTCCCAGTGCTATACCATATACAGTAATTTTTTTCTTTTGCCAGTAAACTTCCCTTTCTGTTCGTGACCTTAAAGTTTCCGGTGTTAACTATCAGAGGTTCTGTGGCCTGAATTCTCATCTCTTCAGAGAGAGATCCACTGGGAGCTATGCTTTTCTGATCCTTTCTGCCCACTCTAGCCAGCCTTCACTCTCACTTGGCTCTCTTCATGAACTCTGCCCCCGCCTACCTTCTGGCTACAGTCAAAATATCTAACTGCTGCTTCCTTCTGAGTGCAAGTTACTTTCCTACTACACTTTCTTCTTGTGTTTATTTGTTTGCTTGTTGCTGTTGTCTCTGTTTTCTTCTTTTTCTTTGAATATTTTCACAAGGAGAGCCCTCGGTTCTCTGACCACCATGGACACATATCAGTCACTCTCCTTCTGATAAGACATGAAGACAGGTGCTTACAGAGGAAAACACTGTTTTCTGTAGACTGGCAGAAAATGGGTTTCTAAGTGATTTTCATGAGTAAAGACATAAATACTGTTAGGAATCAGGGACGCTTGTCACAGTGTCTTCATACATAAAAAAACTAAATCTGCTTGAAATGAAAGTGGAAGATGATTGTTTCATTTTACATCTGTAAATTCTTCAAAAAAAAACCAGATTTCATTTTTTTTCTATGGCCGTTAAGTGAATACAATATGAGATTAGTGAATGCTAATAAGTGAATACAATATGAGATTAGTGAATGCTTTTTTGGTTACATTCATGTACCTTTTCATTTTATCAGTAATAAAAGAAAATGATGAACGCATAAGTGATGTTTGTCCTCAATGTGTCACAGTGGTTCAAAGTATTTGAATATGTAAATGAGAACAAAGAGCTGAGATTAAAATTCGCTAATCCCATGCTAATCTCCCATTTACAAAATCTGAAATTCAATACCTACCACTTCAAAAGTAAAATTGAAATAAGTGAGAATATGGCACTCTTCCTTTAAAAATTCCTCAAAGGATTTTATAGTACCTCTAGCAAATTTCAGAATTCTTGTTAAGATTCAAAAGTCCCTTCATCAATCAAATTTTGCCAGTGCCTGCAAGTCCACACTGTCTCTACTGATAACCAGCACTCTTCACCCCAAATGATTGCATGAGTCTTCATATGCATTCTATCTGCTCTTGAGCAAGAAAAGACATTGTCATTTCAGTAAGCTGACACTGAACACTCTTCTTTCTAAATTTATATATCCAAATATAACCAGGGGTCACTCCACTTAGAGATAGTTTCTACATTTTTGTCACTTATTAAACATATCTTTTTCTAATCACTACTCTCTAGGATTTTCTGCATACACACATAATAGTGATATATATACATATATATACACATACATATCAGTATTAAAACAATTTGGCAGCACAAAATGCTTATCAAAGTTTATAGTTAAGCTGTGAATGTGGCCTCTCCACAAAAGGGCTTATTGTGTAAAGTCAGATTCCCAGCACTCACATAAAAAGATGAACATAGTGGCACTCATGTGTAGCCTGGATAAAGGGGCACTGGGAAGCAAATGAAATAGATCCCCAAAGTTTTATCTACCCCAGTCTATCCAGTCAATTAGCTCTGGGCTCAGGGAAAAGACCCTGTCTTTAAAAAAAAAAAAAAAAAAAAAAAACAATGGAAAAGGATACCAGACATCAACCTTTGGTCACACAAATATACACACATGCACACATACATGTACATTGCCTTTACATGCACACACACAAACACACCATCACAAACGCAGTACAGATGGACACACACATACAGCATTAAATGAGACTTCCAAAATATCTGCGTCTGATATTATCACTTACTAACTCTGGGTTTTTTGTTTGGTTGGTCTTTTGGTTTTTGTTTGTTTGCTTGGTTTGTTCTGTTTTTATTAGTGTCCGACTCCCGTGAAGCAGTATGTGTTTGGGATGATTCGTTTTCAGCACCGAGGACAGTTCCTGACTCAGAGAAAAGTGTTCCCCAGATCTTTTCTTTGATATGGGAAAGAAGTACATTGTATTTTAGACAACAAATTTGCTGAAAACGAAGATGTTAATGATGTAGTGGTCAAGCCTCAAATGTGTGGAATAAAGCAAGTACTTTTATTTCCCTCAATAAATTATATTCTCTACTATAAGTAAAACTTGGTGCTAAATGCTGTAGAAGCACAGTTAATATAGCCCCTAAATTCCAGATATGGCTAAGAATACATTGTATGGTGTAGAAGGGAGTGTACAGATAGACAAAGATAAATAATAATTGGAGGACAATTTGCCTGAATGCAAATGGAAAATAAAGAAAATGAATATTTATTGATCTGCAATGTAAATAAGGAGCAGGGATTTATATCCTATGGATCACATGTAATTAGGTTTGGTTATATAGATGATTCAGACAAATATACAGTTTTAAATACTCTTGATGGAGTTATTGTTATGTAGAAATGAACATTCAACACTGTTACTTTTGCTAACATCTCATCAACTGAATGTGTTTAAACATGTCCACTGAAGTCTTCTAACTAACCAAGTTTACAAAAGTTCACAGATCATGATAAATAGAAAACTCAAATGTTTCAAGGAAAATTATAAAGATATACAAATGATTAAAAAGAAACAACAGATATTTTTAAATTATCTGACAAAGATAATTGAGATGCCCTGAATGAGAGAAGCACCTCCTCAGATTATACATATAATGAAAATTTTAAAAAATAAGAAAGTTCTTCATAGGTAAAAGTACACAGGTAATATCATTAAGTTGAAATTCATGTTTGATAATGTTTCTTCTGGCCTCAAAAAAATGAATATCAGAGCATATTTGGGTTTATATTTTCTACAGATTAGTATGTATCTTGTTACGTTTTGGAAATATGTGTGTATGTATGTACATACACAGTGTATATGAATACATACACACATATAGAACAAATAGTAATGTAGTTTTCTTAATTATGTTTTATGAAGACACTACTCTCTGGGTTATGTTCTTATAATTCCTTTAACAAAATTTACACTAGGTGAATTTACAAAATTTTTAGGAAAATATATTAACCATCACTCAGATCTCAAAATCTATCAATTAAATTGATTCAGTATGAAATGTAACCAGTAAGTGAAATAGACATATGTATTAATCAGGGTTCTCTAGGGTAACAGAATATATATATATATATATATATATATATATATATATATATATATATATAATATATATATAATATATATGTAAAGAGAATTTATTAGAATGGCTTTCAGGCTATTTTCCAGCTTGTCCCACAATGTTATTCTTCATTGGAAAGTTCAGTTACTCAGCAGTCACTCAAGTTGTTAGGGCCATGTGGCTGGATCATGTCTCAGATGGTCTTCAGTATATGCCAGAATTTCAAAGAAGTAGACTCTAATGTCAAGGAAGGGGTGATTTACCAGCAAGCTTCCTTCACCCATGCCCTTCACATTAACTGCCAGTTCAAGCGTGGCTCAGGTTAAAGGTGGATCTTCCCACCCCCAAAAATCTAGATTAGAAGTGAATCTTCCTACTTCAAATGATTTAATTATGAAAAAAGTCCCTCACAAGTGTACTCAGCTGCTTGGGTTTTAGTTAATAACAGCTGTAGCCAAGTTGACAACCAAGAATAGCCATGACAGGCTGTAATGGACTTGTAATCAAAATAATTTTCTTTTACACATGTGGTTATACATTTTATATTGAATAAAATCAGCCTGGAATATCAGAAGACAGAATCACCAACAGTCAAGCCAGGAGTGTCAGAGAGTGGTAACTCATGCCTTTAATTCCAGCATGGGAAATCCTAAATTGTGACCTTCACCTTTAATCCCATCACTTAGGAGGCAGAGATCTTTCTGAGTTTCTGTGAGTTCAAGGCCTAACAACCAAACAGTAGTAGCATATCCCTTTAATCCTAACTCTAGGATTATGATGTAGAGTTGAACCTGGAAGTGAAAAACTGGACAAAAAAGATATTTAAACTGGACATAGGCAGACATGGAGGTATTCTGTAGAAGCAATGAGCCAGGCAGAGGTGGCAAACACCATTAGTCCCAGCATTTTGGAGGCAGAGGCAAGAGAATCTCTATGAGTTCAAGGCTAGCCTAGTCTACAAAGCAAGTTCCAAGACAGCCAGGACTGTTGCACAGAAAACCCTATCTTAAAAACAAAAGAAAAAACAAACAAACAAATAGAAAATAAAAGGGTTGGTGAGGTGACTCTGTCCTCTGATATTCCAGGTTGATTTTACTAAATATAAAATACATCACCACACTCACATTTATCCTATTAAACATTATTCAGTGGTTGGAATATCTTACCATCTGAAAAAAGGAAAATCTGAGGAAGCATGAATTAAGCAATTCTGAAACTTCTTGCCCTTTCAGATGGCCTCAAGTGAGAATTTCAATGTTTTTCATTTCTTTGTAAATATCAAAGCTGATCATAAATTATACCTCTCTTATTCTGAAGTTTGAAACCCCAGGCCTGAAAGTAGCATTAGGTGCCTTTCTTTCTTCATCTCACTATGGTTGTTCCAACTCTACCTGCAACTGTTAGACAAGTTCCTCTGTGACCCTGGGGCTTGGCTAGGTAGTCTAGGACAGGTTCTGTTGGGCTTGCTAAATCATTCATTTCTACATTGGAGGTGTTGTGAGCTGAATTCACTAGGAAGGATGCTGTGGGGAATGCATTGGATCCTTGTTCTGTTCTAGCATTGTCTTTAACAGAGATGGGTCTTCCACAGATGTTGACACTCGGTAAACCCAATCTTTGTCTGCAGAGACAGTCACAATGTTATGAAAAGAACCTAAGCTGACTCCTGATGGCCTCTGCATCATGACCCACAGCTTTTAGACCATTTTCAGCACCAGAGTCCTCTCACAACACAGCAGTTAAACCAACCAATTCTTGCATTTGCCATTTCTGGTTAGGCACCATCCTTTACACTTCCATGATTCCCCCACACTGAGCTGTGAAAACTCTTAGCAGTGAGGTGGGTATTAGGATGACCCTGCCTAATTCCTTTTTCATGGCTGAAGCTAGAAGGCCCTTATAGCACAGACTGTTCTTGCAAAATAAACCAGCCTTTCTGTCCCCCTGCCCATAAAAGCTAGCTAATTTCTTTATTATTTCTTAAATTCTCTGCTCTCACTGAGGTATGTGAGTTTAAGAACAAACTCTCTCTCATCTCCTTCTAAGTTTTGCATATATAAGCATAAGCAGGAGGTAAATAGTTGGTATGTGGACAAATGTCATAGTGTAAGCTCAGAAGAAATAAGCCAGGCTAGAGCAATAGCTGAGTTACATCACAAAGGATTAGGAAAATAACACACACAAACACACACACACACACACACACACACACACACACACACACACACACACACTTGTGTTTATTCCTGTACTTTGCTATGATTTAGCCTTTCAACATAAAAACCCTCTCACAATGGTTGCACCTCTATATTGCCTGTACAGAAATCAGTCTTTCAGCTCTCTCTGCTGCAATTTACATTGCCAGGGAAAGGACATTAAGTATTCTAAGCTTGGGGCTGCCACTGGGGTTATTTATTTTCAATTATGTATCAAGTGACAGGACAAGGCTGTGTTGGGAATTGAACTGCTTTGATTCTCCATTAAGTGTAAATTCAAAGCTCAAATGTAGATGTAAGCAGCCATGATCAAGGTGGAATCCAACAGGGGTCCTGCCAGTAACATGATTTCATTTAAGTGGACTCATTTTCAATTTGTCTTCTCCAACAAGTAACGGTTGTTTATAATTAAGAATAAAACGGACTAACAGGGGCTACAGGAAAAAAATCATTGAAGGGTCACCAATGTTTTTGTCACCTATAATTATGGATTTATTGGATTAATTTTTAAAATCTCCTTCCTGTATAACAACATGTATACGCAGAGGGGATAACTGTCTTTTCCTATGGGTTGATCATGTATTCTCAAGTACCTAGAAGAATACTATCCAGAACAGAGTATTGTTTTGGTAAATATTTGATGGGCTGAACTGTACGGAAGAAAAGATGACTGCACTGATAGGAAATGAACATTTGAATCAATATTGGAACTAATTCTGTAGTAGAAAAGGTTTGACTTATTGTATTTCCTAATTAAATGCACTATTTAAGATTATAATTATAGAGTTAGCTATCTAATCATAAGATATTTCCATTTTTAGTTCATCCCCAGAGCTTTAAAGGGTCTGGGTAGCTATTTGGGCCTTCAGGTTACTGTAACAAACACCACAAAGCAGCACAGTTGAATACAACAGGGAAGAGTTTTCTGCTGATTATGGACGCTAGAAATGCAGCATCAAGGCACTGTAAGGGTAATGTTTCTGAAATGCTGAGTCACAGTATGCTCAATCCTCACGTAGACTATGAAGTCTCCCAGCAGACATTTGTGGCATTTGCTTTATAGCTGCATGATTCTACTTCCTGTCTCTATGTTCACAGAATATTGTCTCTGTGTCTATACATCTCACCTTTTCACTTATAAGAACATTAAAAAATCGGCTTTAAAGCTTATTCAAAATCAAAAATGATCTTACCTTGAAATCCTTATGTTAGTTACATCTGCAAAGAACATGTTTAAATAAGGCAGCATTCATAGATACCAAGGGCTATTAACTAAATATATTGTTTTAGTAGACAATATTCAAAGCACCACAGTAATTTTTAGCAACTGGTCAATGGAAGCCAATATTGACGGCTTCCATAAATATAAATTCAACTATGCTCATCTGTTTTCAGGACCTTGGGAGTCAAACTTAGGATCTTGAATTATCTCACTGTACCTCACCTTGGTTTCTGTATTGTTCTCTAAAGCAAGTGACCTCTGATTGCTCCAAACCTGGTTTGGTCATGAATAACAAAGAAGACTTAGAATTCTGCCCAAGAGCTCTTACCACATTGATCACCTATATGAATGACCATCTGCCTTTCCTACCTTTTATGCCAACCTCCTGCCTGTCACTGAGCAGAACCTATTAATCATATTTGATGTGTCCCCTCTTTAGCACCCTCTCTAAATCACATGAGTTGTCTGGACACAGATTTTCAAAGTTTTAGTTTTCTATTTTGTCTGTAAACTAGATTGTGATCCACCACAGGGAACTCATTTCAGACCTGGTAAACAGGACTTGTCTGCCCTGTTCTGTCAGAAAAGTCATCCTGTCACCAATTACTTTACAGGAAGCAACACACTGTCCTAATATTTATTGCCCACAGAATTATAGAATCATTGCAATTCAATATTAAAATGTTAAATCCTCAAAAGCTTCCTTGGAAGTGCTTAAGTTAGACTGTGTTCTACCACTAGAAAGAGAAGCTAGCATCCTATAGAAGATATGAAGCCAGAAGCGTAACATAGTCCTGGAGGTAAAGACCAGGTCTTGGGGAGGAGGATTGCATCCTTTAAATGTTTTCAACAGCTGTACTGTCCTCACCTGTGAGTCTCACTTGTAATTTTCCCAGCCTCTTTCCCTAGTCATCTCAAGTTGATGGTGCACATCACAAAGAATGGCACATTTTCCCCAAAAGTGCAATTAGTTTTATATTACAGCAAGGACAGTATTAAAAGTCCTATAAATGTTTTTAGAGTGATAATCATGGTTCAAAGGTGTATTTGTTATGTATGCAAGAAAATAATCCTTTTAAAAGATATAAAGTTTATTTGGAAATAGAAAAGCATCATACTTTTCCACATTATGTACTGAGCTAGATTCAAGAGGCTTTACTGTTTTTACAGTTTGTGAACTCAGACTGTTGGGAACTTACTCCCGTCATCTATAACTATCTCTACTGAATAGATTAGATACATTTGCATTCTAAAACTGTTTAAATATGGTCTTCACACAGGTTCCATACTATACAAAGAAAGGTGAACTGCAGTGGAAACCTGCTTGCTATCAGCAACATCAGACATTGAGTGGCACCCACCTACGTTGATGCTAGTACTGGAACACACATTGTGCTATCGGATTGAAACAAGAGATTTGCATTATGTTAAAAATAGAAATAAAAGTTAAGGATCTATCATACGTTTACAAGTGATTTCATATTAAATACAAATTTCCAGATTTTTAATATATATATAAGTACATGCTTCACTGAACATGCATATACATTATGTATTAAACAATTGGATAATAATACCATTCCTTTTCAATATGTCTTAGAATCCTGCATTGGGTAGCTCCTACCATTTCCTGTTTCCTTGAAGCTGGGGTTGAGTATCAGTTACTATTTCTAATTCATTGTTACTACTTTTGACCTATTTCAGGTGTTTAAAACACAAGCCTCTTCTTCCTAGAGGAAGTGATATTTGCAGCTTGTGATTTGACCACTCCCTAGACCCTACTGAATGAAGGTGTGTCAGAAGGGTTCAGACAATTTTGTGAAAGAATGGGCTATTCAGCACATAGACTGAGGAAGGAAGAAAATGCCACCCTTTGCTCTCCATACTTGCTACTTATTCTTGTCTTCCAGATGCCAGGAGCTTAGTAACTCCAGTGTTCTTCTGTTTCCAATATTCTTTAAACGGTGATCCCAATACTGGTCTCAAAAAAGACAATATAGATGGAGAACAGAGAAGTATCTTGATTTTCTGTGCTCATGTAGCTTCTTATCTATGGTGCTTCTACCCCACCACTGTTTTGTTCAAACTTCACATGAGAGCTTCAGAAATAAGCCTAGTAATGTCTATTTGCCTTTGTGTTAATTTAAGGCCACCTACCTTCTTCTATATGGAAGAAATAAAACCTGCATTTTTGGGGCGAGCTTGCCTATGAGGACATTCGTGCTCAATCAGACTAGAAAACTCAGGAAGGATTGATTTGCTTGCAACACAATATACTTCAGAATGACCAAGGACAAAATCTTACAGGTAAAAAACAAATCAAGTCAGGTTTCATCTGAACTTTAGCTAAGACTTGCTAAAAATGAGTTTCACATACTCTCTCAACTTTTTTAGTTACTGCTGAGATTTTCCATGCCAGAATGGAAGCAAAGTAAAAGTAATCCCATAGTCATGAGTCTGATGCAATCTCATCCAGAAACAATGATGATACAATATATTTTGATCACTAGGTGCTATATAAAGTAGTCTCCAGTAATTGACCATATTATCATCAGAATAAGGATATGTTTCCTCTCTTTTGTGTGAGCATTAATGGATATTAATATGCTGTGAGCATTTTGTAAGTTATGAAGGCTTTCAGACAGTGGCAACAATGAAAATCACAACACTTTTTCTTGCACAGGCAACCAGATAAATGGAGTAAGACAATTGTATCAAAGAGCTATTTGAATGATTTAGACAGTCTTTTCTCCAACCAATGGAAAGAATATGAGTCTCAGAACCTAATAAAAGCATAGGAAAAAAAATGTTTCTTGGAGTTTTAAAACTATTGACATGGTCCCTCTGATTTTATCTATATTCCTCACTTTGACACTTCAGACTCCTGGGATAAATCTGATTTCCTAATTCTAGATAAACTTTGTTGATAGAGTAATTAAATATGATCACTATTGTAATGATAAGTTTTTTATCTTGGTTCACAAATTTCTGTTTTAAATATCAGCTCATCACAATGATCACCCATTCGGCTAATTTAATTGTCCCACGGGTCAAACTCCAAATACCAAATAGATGTTCAGTTTGAGCATAATTTTATAAGTGATAGAAAAGTTAAACACTTGTTAATGGTGTGTATATGGAAATATTGGCGAGTCAAATTCCTACATTTGACAGAAACAAAATGAAGATTAATGACTAGCTAAAGGGACAATAATATATATGCAATTAAATAAATGTGACAAAACTGTAAAATATAAGCAAAGGAAAATAGATTATACTGCTGTACAACAATTTTGATTTTTTTGTTTATTTAAAGATTTCATAATAAAATTTAGAAGAGAAACTCAGCTTAGTTATAATGTTAGTACATTTTTCCTTATTTAGGTATGATCTTAATAATACTTAATAATTGGAGTTTCCCCAAAGGTCATTACATACCTGCCAGGTATCACAACTTCCTGATGGCCTCTTTTCTTTATTTTAACTCTTCTCCCACCAAGGACCTGTCCTCCAACTGCCTCAGATGACTGGAGACTCAGTAGAGAGAATAAAGCTCCACGCCTAGCCCTCCCCTATTATAGTCAGTCCGAAGTTCAAGATGCCACCCAGGGTGCACAATCTTCTTCTAGACACTCTTGCTTCCTTTAGAACCTACCAGGGTCCTGATGGCTCCCTATCAGGGAGCCTCCAGTATTCCCATAAGACCTTAAGATGCCACAATGGTACATGGTGCAAAGGGAACTTGTTCTAAGCAGCCTCGAGTAGTAGACAGAGCTGGTAAGCATACGAAGACTTGGATAGAGCCTATAACCTTCAATATTAGATAAAAGAAATAGATATCTCTACTATGAGTTAGTTCCCTCCTGAACAATCTAAGTACCTCCACTGAGAACAAAAAGGTAACTTGAATAAGAAAGTAAAACATCAATCAACAAATTTTAGGTGCCTGAATCCCAATACAGAAACTAAAACAGCATGAATCAATTGGGGCTGGAGAGATGT
Organism: Phyllotis vaccarum; assembly: GCA_033318265.1. Lineage (NCBI taxonomy): Eukaryota > Metazoa > Chordata > Mammalia > Rodentia > Cricetidae > Phyllotis > Phyllotis vaccarum. The sequence goes on along the minus strand of JARWLC010000012.1, from coordinate 47,715,092 downwards.
ATTAATGCTTAAGAATGCATGCTGCTTGCAATGAATCCATTCAGCTCCCAGAACCTGTGTTGAATGGCTAACAATTTTCTGTAACTCCAGATGCTGGACATAAAATGTCCTCTTCTGGCATCCATGGGTAACCACACTTAAGTGCACCTACTCACAACCTGACACACACAGACACACAGACATATACATAATTCAGAAATAAGTGTAAACATGAAACAACACAATAAAACAAAATAACATGTCTCCTTCAAAAATAGTAATGGCCCTAATGAAAATGAGCTTTCAGAAAGAAAATTAAAAGAATGCTTGTAATTATGTTTAAACAATTCAAAGAAGATACCCCAAAAGAACAAAAATGAACAGACAAATGGAGTAAGTCAACTCAAGACATGAAAATAAAATTGAACATGGGAAATTGCTGAAGAAAATCTAAACTGAAGCTAGGCTGGAAATAATTAATTAAAAAACACTTCAAAGGAGAGTTCATTAGTGAAATAAATCGTGTTGGTGAGGGATGTGACAGGAATTAAATCAGAATTGGAAAACAAGATAGAAAAGCTGGGTCATGCTAAAAAGATAAGTGTTAAATCTAGAAAACATATGCACATTGGCATATGTGTAAGCCTATACAAAATCCAGTCAGCATGAGTACGGGAGGGACCCACCCCAGCAGAGCAGCTATTGACAACTGATGGCTGTTGACAGAGAGTCAGTTTCTTCAGAGATTTGACCCCTGAGAGACTTACTACCCATGGCCTACCAGATGGTCCTCCATCACTGTATATGCAGGTAGCGTGTAGACTGGCGGACGACATAAAATAAAAACCATACATGAAGTTGGGAGAAGAAACTGGTAGACAGAAGGGAATTAGAGAGGAGGAAGGAGGCCATTAATCAAAAAGTATTGCATGCATGGAGGAAATGGAAAAACAATTTAAAATTAAATCTAGTTTAAAAAAATTAACCATCAGATCATGGGCATAGACGAAGGGGAAGAATTCATACCATACTTATTTCTGAAACCCTTATTCAGAAATAAGAAGTCTAATATAGAATAGTTATAGTCTGGAAAACACAGGCAAAATGTCTTATTGGAGACTCTGCTCTATGCCCTGAAGACAAATCCAGATCAAACCACAGCAGAATTTAATCAGACTTTCCAAGAACTACTAGGATTACTTCTCAAATTATATTTTTAAAGGGTCGAAACAGAAGGGACACTTTCAAACTCTGCTACAAAATCAGTGTAACTCTAATACCAAAGCCAGCAATGGAAAAAGATAAATTATAGAGCCAATGTCCCCGTTAGAAACAGATAAGAACTTTTAAACAAAATAACTGCAAACTGAATACAAGAATAAATCTAGAAGACTATATATTCAAATCAAGTGAGATTTATGCCAGAGATGTAGGTCTGGCACAACATACATAATTCAATAAATGTAACCAATTAGTAAATAGTCTAAAGACAAAAATCATGTGACCATTTCAATAGATTCAGGAAAGTTTACTGGAGGGCGGGGGGAACAGCATCATGATAATAGTCCTAAATAGAATTTGGCTAAAGGGAACATACCTCAGCATAATACAATCTGTGTATGACAAATCCATGGCCAACATCATCCTAAATGAAGAAAAAGGTACTGTAATACCATTAAAATCAAGAATGAGAAAGGCCTGTCCAGTCTAATATTTCCATATCTTTTCAATGTAGTATTCACTGCGTGTTCAGAACTATCTGTGTACTGTAGAAGGAATCAGTAAATATAACAATTACATCATGAGATAACACTAGTCTTTACGGATACCAAAAAGACTTTTATAATACAATGGAGGAGAAAAAATGAAGAAAAAAACTAATTAATTGCCTTCTGATGAGATTTCTGAGAAAAAAAGTTTGACATCCTAAGGGCACCTAGGAGCCAGAAGATTCTACTGTCCATCCTTAATTTGGATACACTTCTGCCATTAGGTTCACAAATCCTTTCTTCTCTTGACTCATGCCACAGGTATACACCTACTAGTATGGGGAAGAGAGAAAAATGTGCCAATGAGAAAAACAGAGACCCAGGCTCTTTCCACAGGAATTTCAGGATTATTCCTGCTACATTTGGGGTAGAAGATACCCAGTGTCAAAGTATAAGAGACAGGGTACAGAGGCAAAGGACATAATTACAGGAGACAGGATAATGTACCAGCTTTACAATCATCTCTAAGGCTTGCTATTAGTTCCTTGACTGCTAATGTAGTCAGGTTTCCTTCTATGTAGAAATCAGTGGCATACGGGAATGCTTTTAAAAAAACTCTTCTGGCTCCAGCTTTCTATATTTCCAGTCTCTAAGGTTTTGCAGGATGGTGCATCATAATTGCTGTCCCTTTAACACTTAAATGGATAAAAAAAATAGGGGGGTCAAAGGCAAAATGCCATGAAAGAAAGGCAGTTATTGGTCTGGGGGTGGGGCTGAATATCTTACAAGACATATCAAAGAAATGACAGGCTTGACCTCAGGCATATAAGAAGAAAATGAAGTTAAATATACAATATATGGTGCTGAATCACACAAACAATGTACATTTTTTGCATATTCTTTTTCTCTGTGTGTTTAACTATATTTTCAGGCTTGATGGCATCCTGGCAGGGAGTTTATTAATACTATGGTATGGGAAACCAATTCAAGGCAAAATGTCTGGGAAGGGCTCATCTCTAAAGATTCCTTCTCTGCTTGTTGATCTGAGGCAATTAGGAACCCAGAGAATTGCTAGCAATGAAAGGCAAAAAGGAAATAAGAGAAACAAGAAGTATTGCTCTTGACTGTCTTCTGATTTCTCCTTTCCTTGAAAAGAACATTGTGCTATATATCACAAAAGGATGAATTCTGGGGCACAAGTGCCTGCTTAGGTAATTTCTTTTGTAACCTATTTTATTATATTAAAAGAGTCTGGCAATATGTAGAAAAATGTGACCAATTTAGGCAGCAGAGAGAAGTATGGCATTTGGTCTCATTTATCTTAATAGGGATTTAAAAGGACACTCATGAGCCATTAGGACCCCTGAGTTAGTTGAGCTGGAGAAGTGGTTTTACATGAGATTCATTCCTAAATCATTAAGTGCCTTCTTGCATCATTAAAAGCAAATACATTTTTTAATTTAAAATTGCAAGAGTCATAACAACTTGTCATAAAAGCAATTTCAATCTTACTGTGCTTGCAGGGGTCAAGTGGAATACTTTTATACTAAGTTTTGCTTCCTCTCAGATGCTCTAGTGGACTTCTCCCCTGCTTGACTGGTAAGGAAATGCAACTGACTTGGTCCCTTCTCTCCTTCCTTTGCTAGAGGGATGCACATCATCTTTCAAATGTGCAAAAGGAAAAAGCCACCTAAGTGCCATTCAGAGATAAGTAACAGGGACCATAGAACAAGAGCCCCAAGAAAGGGGAATTGAGGAACAGTGAGGAAGTCAGACATGCTACAAACAAGATCTAGCTTTCTGTTTTCTTAAGCACTGTGGCATGTAACACATCTACCCATCATGGGCATAGTGGTACTTCATGATGTTTAGAAAGTAATCCATATCTCTCCATCTTGACCTCATCCCAGATGACACCAGAACCCAGACTATCATGTCACATTGCTAAGAATCAGGGATCAGGGTTCTTTTGTGAATACAGAGATGGGGACCCAAGATAAAGGAATGATTTGTACCAAAGTGATATTGTTTACACAATCTGCAGAAATACAAGTAATCATATGATTACTTGCATTACACTAATTTAAGTTTTTAGGGCGTGGGATTTATAAACATTTATTTTATAATCATGATGAGCCAATAATGTATGAAGTGTTATAATAAATATTTCATAGATGTGGCTTCCCTGAGGCACAGGAAAGAGAAGATGTTCTAAGTAGACAAAGAATATGAAATAGAAAAGAGAGAATATGAATAAATGTTGCTTCACATGGTACTACCCCGCCTATTTTATTACTTCACAAAAGTATGATTAATATCACACTTAAAATATTGAAATTACCTTTAAAACAGGATATCAAAGTGTAAGTCAGATTGATTCTGATAGTAAGTAAAAACTGAAAGCAATATTCCATGTTGGAAAGAGTCAAACATGATAGAGAATGTCAACCGCTTCACCAAATTCCATGTTAAATGTTTGCCTATCTTGTGCCCATCAGATGACTCCAAACCATACTTGTATTTCATTATTTATTGGTGAAGTCTTTATAAGATCTAAGTTACTTTTCTGTGTCAGAAGTCTAGTATAACATCTAATCAATTTCTTATTTAAAACGTGCAATTATTAGACTGAGCATGTTGTATTTATATTCTTAGAAACCTGTTTATACAATTTTCTTGTATATATGTTTTTGGGGATGACCTTTGGGTGTTGGATAACTAATTGTTGTGCTCTTCCCCGCTGAAGACTATTTCCCGACTCTCAGTCATCTCAGTGAGCCTGCGTTTTTATCAAATGTCTATAAAAATCTAAGGCTGTATATGTTTTGCTGATTTATATTATCATATCTGCCTTCATAAGCTATTGAAGCTAGTGAAAATGTTTCTTATAGGCAGAAAATATTATGGCACTAAAGTAAAGTTTTGACTACACTAACAACAGAACTGTCAGTTAAGCCTCATCCAAAATGTTTCAAATTGGGATGTTACAGATTTGAAAATTTTTATTTTGTATTATTTGCCAATATGTAACAACATTTTATAGAAGACATAATTAATCTATGCTTATATGCATCTTATACACAGAAGGTAATTTTACAATTTTTAGTGCTCCTTTGCTTTGACTAACCTATAAGACCAGGTACAAAATTGTTCACGTTACAATTTTATGTTAGAAGTTCCATATATTTCTAATTTTAAGGTGTTTCATACCTGGCCATTAATATGACCAGAAAGCAGTATTATGTGACACTTGAAGTTGGAATCTCTGTTTCTTAAAAACCATACATAAAATATATGTAAAAGAGAACAAGTCTTAGTGTGGCTAAAAATGGAATCACATAACACAAAATAGTACCTGACAATGCATGCAGTAACCCTTAATATGGCAAAGATTCCATAGCAGCTCTGCCTTTTGGTATTAGAGATGATAAAGCAGCACATCTCTTTAATAAGTCGTGATTAACTGGTAGCTGCCCCAGACATCCGATAAGCAATATTCTAGTATTAACCAAAATCTTAAAGGATATTTTTTCTCAATTCCAAGGAAATTCATAAGTTTAAAAGTAGTTACTATTAATTATTTTTGAAATGGTATTATAGTTAGTCACCTTTCAGATGCCAAATAGTCTCAAACCCTCACAAATTGATTCTGGCTGTCTGATACAATACCTAGGTTCACTCAACCATAACTCCTCTATTCTCCACATCAACTAAGGCAAAAAAAATTTTTTTTAGAAATACAAATAATTTCCCATCATGTCCCACTGGCCCTGACTAACATTTGGAATGGCAAGAAGAAGGGATTTGTTAGTAGTTAAGTCAATTAAGAATTAAGACTGCAGTAAGAACAATGCTAAAATCACTGGGCTATTTAGTGATTCAGTAAATTGAGCAAAGTGACAGTAAGTGAGTGGTTGGATGTCAGAGAACAGTGGTCACAGCACCCTGAAAACACCCATGGGGAGCATTGTATCTAAAATTTAGGTGAAGAGAAGTGTTGAAGAGCTAGAAAATAATGACTGTAAGGTACATAACTCATTGTAACACCTGTTAGTTGAGAAAAATTTAAATCATAAAGCTTTGCATATCTACAAATATGATTTTGTGAAGCCGAAGCCTATTCTTTTACTTTTCTGAGTGGTAATTGACTATAATAACTACATAGCATCGTTTTCACCATCAATAGCTATATTTATGACTTTTGAGATAATTATTAAAGTCTTAAGAGTTGGAATCAAGATATACTCTTTAGAAATGCTTTAAACATTTGATCAGGAGCATAACATTTGGAAGCCAGATGAAAATAAATGAAGTACACATACAAGAATGAAGATGAGGGCGAGGTGGTACTTCCCTGTGTGGTTAAAGAGAAGGATTTTATTGTAGATAGGAGGGAGAAAACAGCCAGAGTCATCCAGAAAGGTCCAGACAGAACCGGGCCATGAGAGGAGAGAAAGAGGGAACAGTGCGAGAGGAAGAGAAGAGATCAGGAGGAACAGGACTGTGCATGGCAATCAAGGCTTGAAGAAGTCAAAATGGCTGAGTTTATATTAAGCAGAAGCTGGAGGAAGAGAGCAGAGCCATCCCCTGGGTTGAAAAAGTTAGTAAGTGGGTAAGGTGAGAAGGCTGGGATGTGCCATAGGTTCTAAGTCCCAGGTTTCTTTGGGACCTGACAATATGCAGACATTAGAAGTCACAACCATGGCAAGAAGAAACCCATTGTAGATAGGATACAAGTTTCTGGAGGAGGCAGATCTTAAGGCTAATTTCAGAGGATTGTTAGCATCTATTACATCAGCTTTCAACCCTACAATATGTCTTGGTCAATACACAGCCATTCAAAATATGAGAAATCATAGACCTCAATTTAGAAATCATTAGTTTGCTAGAAATCCATTAAAAGGAGACACTTAATAAGACAGAAAACCTACCAAAGGTCTGTAGTTCTCTATGTCAGAAGGTATAAATGCTTCATGTACATAATGAGAGAAGTTTGGCATCACACTGGTCAACCATCGGGTTTGGTGTGCCCAGGAACTGATAAAGAGGAGCTCTGCTTGGCCACACCTCTCAGCTGTCCTCCTAACATAAAAACGGGCACCATGATCCAGAGGCCTGAAGGCTTTAAGTAACACCCATCTAGCCCTTGGCAGCTGCCTCAGGACATGTTAACACAGGAATGATGAGTGACATTTACTGCAAAAGATACCTCAAATCATTCAATCATTTAGTAGACTTTTAGTGTGTTTTGTGTGTCTAGTATTTTAATATGTAACAGGGATATAAACAATGAGTTATGACACTTAGAGAGAGGGACAAGATGACACTATTATATGGACTGGACTATATTGGTGAATTGGGACATGGGTCCATAGGGTTACAGAGTATGCATGCTAACCTCTGCTGATCTTTCTCTGATTTTTTTTTTTAAAAAAGAACAGTAAATGGATAGATTTCTGTTACTAAAAATGGGAAAGGATTTTTCCATGAAATTCTGCTAAGAGAATCCTCTGAAATGTAATCAATCATCTTCTTAGCAATGTTAACATTAGCTAGCTGTTTATTCCATGCAAGTTAATGACATCTACCCACTCAATTGATTAACAAATTCATTTTAAAGGAGACTAAAAGCTGTATAGTAGAAATATGCAGCATTCTGGTAGTGTGATACTTTTTTATATAAATTTTATGCCTTACTTTAGTCAATCCTCTTTGATTATAATTTCTCCAGACCAAGACTTTAGTAGGAACTGAACAGCATACAATTCACAATTACAACATGTAGCGCAGATATTCTGAGCTGCTGATTAAAAGCAAAATCACACTCTTTGACAATCACTGAGTAAGCTTCCTATAGCAATTAAAACACCTAATCAAGATGTTGCTGAATAGATGACTACCCCACCTCCGCACTAGGGTAGGTCACAAAAACCCTTATCGACAAAAAAAGGAGAAATTCCTCAGAATATGGTCTGGGTCTGCTCCAACATACTGACAAGTGCACAATCAGGACCCAAAGACTCTGTGCCATAGAGTGTGGGCAGAATAAATCATCCTAACTTTTACTTGGAACAGTGGGACACAGAATTCTGTTCTACTTCTAGCTTGCCAAATGTTCTCTTGTACGGTGTTTGATCCACTGAATAGAGTTTCATGGTCTAAGCAATTAAATACTGGATTACATTTTCTAAAAGTACCAATTTATGTTTTGAAACCATTCAAAGATTATCTTCAAACACTATATCTTGTAATTGGCATGCAATGGAAGCATTCCTTAATATATTTAATCACATGGAGAAGAATGGGTTTTTATTTTTCACAATATGATGCCCAGAAAGAAAGAAAGATATACTCTTAAAAGGCTATGATCCCATGAGAAACTGTGTGATTTGTGCTTGAAATGTTCAGGTACCAGCTGAGTCTATCAGATATGAAGCAGAGAAGGATAGTAGGGCCATAGGTGTATACTAGAAGAATTAGAGTCTTGGTTATGATGAAAGATTTGCCACTGTAGTGACATAACATTAATAATATTATTGCCTGACACCCTTTAGTCTCTCTTTTTCCTTTAAAAGAGAGAAAACAGGACGTCTATGGCCAAATATTAGTTTTCAAAGCATTCTATGGTATAAATTTTATCAAGTAGAAACATGCTGGTCATCTCGGTTAGCAACATGGTGATGGAAGAGGTACAGCTACTCTGGCTTAACAAAGACAGATGCTATATCTCTCAAAGAGATTTGCTCATCTTTATTTAATGTGCCTGTGTGGATGCCAACATCTATTTATGTGCACAACACAAGTGATACTTCTCTTGGACCCTTGGGAGCTGGAGTGGGGATCTGATTCAATGAATTGGAGTTACAGGCTATTGTGGGCCAACATGTAAGTGCTGAGAACTAAACCTAGGTCCTCTGAAGTAACTGAAAATGCTCTTAATTGCTGAGGCCTCTCCAGCCATACATTTCCTTTCTGTATGAAAGCAGTCTTACCACAGAGTTGTAGGAAACTCTAAAATCATATAAAACACACTCATGGGAACAAAACACCTGGCACTAGTCTTGGAGTTTAGCATTAGACATAAAATTAGTGATTATCTAGTAAAACATCATTGTATAGTCAGAAAGTCAAGGAGCCAGAATCTATGTTGCTTTCTGTTTCCAGACTTTAATTTTTGAATATCTTATTTTTGTATTCTAGCTCAGCAAAAATAAAAGGCTTTTCAGGGCAATCATCTTCTACAACAGTAGATGCTAAGTTGAAGTGACTTTAACTTCATTACAACATCATTACGGTTTTGAAGCTAACTTTATCTTCCAAAGTTAATTCATCTTTTCATTTAGAAAAAAATGAATGTGTACCCAACACAGTCTCCATCAGGACAACAGACAGTAATGGATAAAATACAACATGTTCCTCAACATACACGATATTCGCCTTGTAAATTTCAGCTATTTTTGATCTTTTAGATAGAGTTCTTGTTTTTTACTCTTTAAGATTATAACACCTAATTACATAGGCTTCAATTTCTGAGAATAATCTAACTTGAGACTGTGTCACCAATTACTATTCTAATCAAATACAGCCGAAGTGAAGATTTTGAAGTCTATTGCTCACGTTCATCCTCCTATTCAAGTAGAAGCCTGAAAAAGATCATACTTCCTGAGATGCATCCTGATGACACAAAAGTGGAGCAAAGGTACCTCAAAACTCCTCAGAAGTCACAAGGTTGTGACTTCCAGCAACGTGGAAGTTGGAGAGCACTTATGTGTTATGTGTATACAGACACACAACACTTAAAACTGCTCTTCCTTCAAGTGACTAAAACTACTTCTGCAAGGACAGGGGGCAAAAAAACAATTCCTCCAGCAGCCCAGTTAAAGAGAACCACGACTCCAAAGGTAAATACTCCCATCTGGTGGCTGTAGCTGAAATCGCATGTGTTAACTGAACATAGAATGGTCTAGAAAATGTCATTCCTTGACCACCATCACTGCCATTTATTAATCCCGTCTACATCCCAAGTACCATCATAGGCCCTACATGTAAGCATCTTAGTGATTAAAATAGTATCAAGGGGATGTATCACTTACTTTTGAAACAAGTTATGACATGTTATAACAATATAATTACAATCCTGCTTTCTAAGTTCACAAGAAGAACAAGAGATGTTAAGGACTCAAACTCACTGGCCTCAAACCTTCTACTTCACAGTCATACAAATTCACTTCATGTCTTTCATATGCTATTCTCATTCTTCTGTAAATAGGAAATTACAAACCTGTAATTCACAAGCATAGTCCTGTATGCTCTCTAGATTGTTTCTTTCCAAATAAGTGACGTAGTTTGCTTTTCTCCATTAATAATTGAGTCCATGTTATCATTCATCTCTCATGAGGTCTGATTTTTCATCCGCAGAGTAACATTTGAGCAGGTGAAAATGCTAGCAGGGATTAGTCAAAGGCCAATAAAAAAATTCCAGAATGCAGAACAAATGCAATGGATCTCAGGACAAATGACGTAAGCTCAAAGAAAGCATTGCATAAAATTTCCTGGCTAGAAATATATATTATTAACAAATTCCATGAAAAATGATTCAACCTCTGGGCTCCAGAACACAGTGCATTGTGTCCCCTAATTGTGAGAGAACAATGGGAGACAAAGAAACTTGTCAATACACTTTTTAGTTTTTAAATTTTATTCTTTGAGGACTTCATACATGTACACAATACATTTAGGTCATGCCCACCCTCCATCTGCCCTTTCCTGCTTCCGTCTGACACCCCATCACATCCCTTCCCAACTTCCTATTTTCTTGTTCATTTTAATATATTCCACTGTATCCAATCACTATTAAGAATGTTAGATTTTGGGCAACTTTTTTAAAGTGGATATTTGTTAGTGTTGCTCAAATGCAGGAGAGAATAAGACATTACTATGGGGTTCTCTGATTATGAAATCTAGAGGCCCCTCTGCCTTGGATCTTGTGAGTAAAAAGACTCTAAACCTGGACGCTCATTTTTAAAAATTTACTCTAGCTTGGAGAGAAAGAGTAAGCTAATCATCACAATTTCTCATGTTTAGTTGCTTCCAGCCTGTCAACGTTCTTCAGATGCCACAATACAGAAGTGAGAAACAATGGCTTCCTTGGCTCTTCCCCTTCCTGTCTCAACACGACTCTAGGGAAACTGAACAGAACATCCCTTTATAAACTGTCACGGGAAAGGGACAGAGCTTGATGATCTAGTTTTGTAAGTTTGTTTGGAAGGAATACCTTTTTTCTATTACAATGATCCTGGTATGATATCTTTGTAAATTAAGAAATCAGAGGATTCTGTGTCCTCAATGAAATTAAAGTAAAAACAGAGAATAAGCTGTACTTACATTAATACGGTAAGATCTGAATTTTAAGTAAATTTCATGTCAGCAATATGTATCCTTAATTTTTTATATTATGTTTTAAACTTTTTTTCATTTTACATATCAACCATATTCCCCCTCCCTCCTCTTCTCTTGCCCCCCCTCCCCCATCCCACCGCTCATCCACTCCTCAGTGAAGATAAGGTCTCTCTTGGGGAGTCAACGAAGTCTGCCTAGTTGAAGCAGGACCAAGCCACCACCACCACCCCACTCTCCCATCCCTCACGTCAAGGCTAAGCAAATTATCCAACCATAGAAAATGAGATCCAGAAAGCCAGTTCATATACCTGGATAAGTTATGGTCCCACTACCAGGGTTCCCACAACCACTTCACATCAAGCCACAACTATCACCCATATTCAGAGGGCCTATTTGGTCCCATGCAAGTTCCCCAGCTGATAGTCCAGCATCTTTCAGTTCCCACTAACTCAGGCCAGCTTTCTGTGTGATTTTTCCCTCTACGATCTTGAATGCTCCTTGCTCATATGGTCCATCTTCCCTCTCTTCAACTGAATTCTAGTAGCACTGATTATGGTTTCTATAACCTTAAGCTCTTTTTTAGTATTTTAATACTAAAATGAAAATTCAGAGGGAAGTAAAGGAATCAACCAAAACCAAGTATGTATAAAAATGCATAGGTGGGCCTGCTATTCTAAATGTTACAATAAGAAAGAAAGAAAGAAAGAAAGAAAGAAAGAAAGAAAGAAGGAAGGAAGGAAGGAAGGAAGGAAGGAAGGAAGGAAGGAAGGAAGGAAGGAAGGAAGGAAGGAAGGAAGGAAGGAAAGAAAGAAACCAAGCATGAACTCATGGCAAAGCTCGCTGTTTGGACAAAATATTCTTCAATTTTCAAATTTATCAATACTATGTATTATGTGAAAATAAATTTTAACCCATTTTTATATTTTAAAATCATCCCACTTGTGTTTGTGTGTGTGCATACCTATGTACATCTGGCAATCATAAGGCAATTCTTTTTACTTATATTTTTATACAATATGTTGTGGTCATATTTTTCCCTACTCCAACTCCTTCCTGATATTTCCCAGCTCACTGCCCATACAATTTGATTTTCTATCTCCCCCTCTCTCTTTCTCTCTCTCTCTCCTTTCTCACTCTAAAACTACACAAATACAAAATGAAAATCAAAACAAACACAAAAAATCAATAAGACAAAGTGTAAAAATAAAACAAAAGGAAAAATGAAGCCCCCATCTCTCTTACACACACACACACACACACATGCATACACACAAGCACACACACACATGCACACACACGCACATACATGAATGTGCTTGCATACACACACACACACACACACACACACACACACACACACACTGGAGTACATTTTGTATTATCCAATTAGTCTTGGGCAATGAGGCATGCACTAGAATGTGGTTGACACTATCTGTAAGATATCTGATTTTCCTTTTCCCCGCAGGTGTCATTTGCAAATAGCTTCTTCGTTAGGGGTAGGAGTCTGTGACCACATCCTCTTCCGAGTGCTGAAATCAGAGGGCATTCTTAACTGTGGACACTTCCCCACATTGTCTAACTCTTGTTCATCATTGTTTGTACCAGACTAGCTGGTGCACAAGCTTCTGTGGATTCTCTGTTTCTACTTTACATTTCATCTTACCAGTGCTGTGATTACAGTCATACATTCCCATGGAAGTGAGCTTTATATGGGTTCCGGGGTTCCAAACTCAGGTCTTCACACTTGTATGGCATATATTTTACCTACTGACCCATCTACTCAACCTGAAACCCAGTTTTTAAAAGTCTTTGATTCTTGCGTATTTCAGATACATGGTTGAAGTTCAATAACTATGAATCTGCATCTGTAAATAAGTATGTCTCTGAGTACCCATACTATATACACACATGTGTATATGCTATAGGTCAATTATGTCATTTTACAGTTTCCAAGTCTAATACGACCATTGGAAAGCCTGCTGTAGGATCTGTGTTTATTCTGTCACTCTTGGCCAACAGGCTGTACAAATTAGCTTCTGACTGAGGGAGTGGGCCTCTCAGTATCAAAATGCACTCAGTATAATTGTCTTCACAGCCTGAAAGAGCCCCCGAGGTCATATCTTCAACATCTGCATGCATGACTTAGCACTTTAGCTATGGCTGAAATTGAGATGGCAAGCTGCGATATGTACAATGACCAAATTAGCCCACCACTGCTTCTCGTTATCATCAAATTCCATGAGGCTTTCTTCTTCATGAATTATGTCATTAACTCCTTCCACTAAGAATAGCAAAGGAATAAAACAGACACATAAGCAAGTAGTTTCAAGTCTGAATGCCCAAATCTAGATACAAGCTCTCAAAAACAGAAGAATACCTATAGAATGATGTGGAAACATTAATAAGGTGATACCCAATGGGGTTAAATTCATGGAAAATATATTCATTTTTAAAACTTGTGTGTTTTGATTATTCATAAGGGACTGTTAAAATATCTTCAGATTCTCAATTCTATCTGTACTCTATACAAAGAGATAGGTAACATGTAATATCTCTCTTGAAAAATTGGGGAGGTCCAAACACAAAAGGAAAGGAGGCATCACAGCATACACACAAGAATAGCTGTGATAAAATGTATCTAGCCATGAGTTCTGACATGCATGATGAGAAGGTGTTTCAGAAGTATTTTGATAAGGAGTTTTCTTATCAAAATGCCATTACCAATGTACATAATAACACTCCCCTATGCTTATTGTCAATGTTAAAACTTATTGAAAATTTACTTTAAAAAATATTGAAAAAAGGTGGTTGTTAGGATACTGGAGTTTGATGCAAGACAATGTGAATGGGGAAAGCACAGGTTTCTTTTAATGTCCAGTTTGATATCTAACTTTGGTAGGGCTGGTGTTCTACCTCTGTCAAAGGCAGTGCATTGGTGGCTTCTTTGGGAGTTAGTAGCTACAAACTCAAAATAAATGCCAAGGCTTTGGATAGTAGTTCATATTCTTTCTAATTAGAATTTGTGTGGTAAGTTTAGTCTTTGGATAAGCATCAATCTTCTATCACTGAGATGTGTTCTCATGTAAATATGGAGACTATTACTTTACTTTATTTTATATTTTAAAATAAATAAATCACCAAACAACCGAGAAGATAGCAACAGACTTATGTTTCTTGATTTTATTATAAATTATTTACTTTTATGTTGTTAAAAAATGTTTCTTATGAAGAGATGGTGGTGCATGTCTTTCATCCCAGAATTTGGGAGGCAGAGGCAGGAGGATCTTTGAGTTTGAGGCCACCCTGGTCTAGAGAGTAAGTTCCAGGAAATCCAGGGCTACTCAGAGAATTCTTGTCTCAAAAAGAGTAAAAACAAAAGAAAAATAAATGTTTCTTAAGCATTCATATTTTTATTAATCAGATGTCCATTCTCAAGTGCAATTATGTTACAACACATAGACCAATTAGTTGAACTCTGACAAGCCTCTGATCTCCTACAAACATAAAAATGAATCATTGAACATATCAAAAGTTGTATCCGTTAGAAAGATGCTTATAAGATGTGAAGGCACCATGTAGGGTCCATGTTTATGACATTGGACTAGGGGCAAAATCGTCCCAGTGTCCTTTGAATTTTCTTCTCTATGACAAGTTGTTATTTACTGAGGTTCCTAAAAAGACCATGCATAGACTACTGCTGTCTATGTCTCAGAGTGAGAATAACCATCGTGACTGTAGTAATCACAATATAAAAAGGAGAAATTTCTTGAATTTACTCAGAGAATAACTTTCAACTACTCACATCCATCTCCATCGCGCATTAGCTAACATGTTGCTGTACTCTTCCCTCCCAAATGTTTGCTGACAGAAGTATGTTTCCTTTTTTTCCACTAAATTCTGAATTTAACTTTTTAATTGACCTAATTTGATATGACTCAAGTAAGAATAATTAACAAATCCTCTAAGATCCCTGTAAGATTTATTTCTCTTTCTCTTTGGACTAAAGCATTTCTAAACTATCTACAACAGACTAGACTAGTTTCTTACTGTCTTAACAAGATAGAAACTCTGTAGAGTTTTAATTTTGAATATTCTTGATCTTCAAACTTTTCATCATTTTTAGAAATTTATAATTCTTCTGTTGAAAACTCTCTGTTCATCTTGCCATTTCTAGGGAGTAAATTTTAAGTTCTTCATATACCTAAATATCAATTATTTGTTAGATGAATAGCTGGCAGAGACTTCTACTCTGTACATTCTTTATTCTCATACTTTCCCATTTATTGTACAGAATTTAATAACTATAAGTTAATGTCATCATACATAACCCATGCCAATAGCTATCAGAATTATTTTTAGAAAGTCATTGCCTGTGTTTACATTTTCAAATGTAAGCTGGACGTGGTGGTGCATACCTTTAATTCCAGCATTTGGGAGGCAGAGGCAGGTGAATCTCTGAGTTCAAGATATACAGAGTGAGATCCAGAACAGCCAGGGTTACACTTAAAGGGCTACATTTAAAGCGTAAATGTTCAGTTATACCAGTAAAAGGACGAGAGGTACAGACCCTAGATTCAACTCTCTACATATGAATATCCAGTTTTCCTAGCACTTTTAAATAAAAAGACCGTCTTTCCTCCAATGTATACACATGGTATATTTGGGGGAATTGGATGTCTGTGGAACTGTTAGAGAACCCTACTCCTTTGGACCCAGTGCCTATTTTTACAGTAGTACCATGATGATTTTGTGACATATGGGTCCAAAGTATGTCTGGAACAGTTATTATCATGCTTATTTTTTTGGCCACATGGTTTAGACTGTGCTGAATATTAGATCAACTGGTTAACATTTTAATACTTTTAAAGGGACATGTCATTTTTATCTTAGTTATATGATGCTAAATTCATAGCACATTAAACTGTGGATTCTTCCTCTAAAGGCAACTTACACTTTGGTGTTTACTTTTGTTTGCTTTTGCAAATACTACTTTATTTTCGTTGGAAAGAAAGACTTGAACAAGCTTAGAACTACCTACAGATTAAATAGTTTCTATAGATACTGTGATTCTTAACCATTAGCTAGATGTGTATGAGATAATTAGAATTAAAAAGCAGTCAGAACAAAATACAAGGTGACGGCAATCCAATCAATTCTTGCATACCTGAAAACTCCCTTAAAACATTCATAAAGGTCAAACTTGCGTCTGAATTTTTATTTGCTTCATACAACACTATCTTGGCTATAAAAACTTGAATCACTTCAGGTGAAGGATATTTGTGAGCAATCCCAGAAATACATGCCATATAAACTCTAAACCCTAAACTTCTCTATGACACCTACAATCCAAAGATCATGCAAATGAAGCTTTCTACAACTTAAAATTATCACTTTTTAAAACATTGTATATAGATGTAGGGACAGGAGAAAAAAATTTGGGGTTAAAAGCACTTGCCATTCTTCCAAAGGGCCTGAATTCAATTCTGAGCACTCATGCTGATCAGCTTAAAACTGTCTATAATTCCAGCTCTCCGTGGTTCTGATATATTCTTCATGCATCCATAGACACCCCACACATATGTAAATACACAAAGACACAGCAACATTAGTAAAAACTAAAAAATGAATCTTTTCAAATTGTATGTCCATTATACATAATTTCTCAAAGATCTGAACAAAATGGGAGAATTTCAAGTCTGTATTTTCAAAGAAATAATGCCCCAGTTAATGAATCTTAAAGACTGTGGACATGGAATTCAGCCTTAAGATGTATAACTAGCACACATCCAAAACAGTGGTTTTTCTCATTAATCTTGGCAGAACATCAAACAAAGAAAACCAAAATGGACCAGCTCCAATCCATCTGGAGCAAGCAAACTATGGGAAAGGTTTCTAATCGCACACTGAAGATCAGAAACAAAAGCTCAATCAAGAAATATAGTCATCACCTTCCTCCATAGCCTCCCCTTTCCACCCACTCCCTTACCCTGTGACCTCAAACAAGCCCAAATCTGGGAAACATTAGGAACATTGCTTTATCTGACCCCCATTACTGTGCACAGTAGGTGAAGGTAATCTCTGAGGTAGTGAATGTCAAGGTTTAGTGTGAAGTATAACATTCATTTCAGACACAGAGATACTCCATAGGAAATAAAGACGCATTGATGGAGAAGAGCATAAATGTCTTACGAGCATAGAACAGTGTCCTGGGTGAGGAAGTGATAAATAATAAGGCTTTCTCACCACACCTGCTACTCATTAAGAGACAGAAGCCTCTTGGCCACCATTAATACTTTCAGCATCTGCCAGAGGAAATAGAGGGCTTTGCAAAGAAAAAGATGTTTTTAAAAGGTGGTGGTAGAACTGAACAGATGCATGCTTATTTTGTGAATTAGATTACAATGAAACTTAGTGAATAAAGGTTCAATGATTAAAGCAGACACATAAACATTGATCAAATACAATTCTCTAGAAAATGGAGGGTGGTCAACTCAACTCAGAAAAGCATTATGAGTTTCAAGTAGTCGCTTTGCTGTTATTATTGCATGAAGTAAACTTTGTTTTTTAACTATAGAGACATTCTTTGTAGCCTACAAAAATGAGGCTTCTTACTAAGAATTTGAAGTTGAGGAGTTGGGCCAGAGAGATTGTTCATCCTTTAAAGACTGGGCTCACAACCAAGTCATTGAGTTGGAGACCTAAAGGAAGTAATGAGGACTTTAAATAAAGCTCATCTTCTTACAAAATGAAAAATGAGATACCTAAAGGATCTAAGTAGTAATGAGAAATGGCTCTTTCCTCTTTTCTAGAACCACTAGGGCGAGAGAAAGTAGATGCAGAAAGACAAGGCCTCTTTATCTTCAGACTCAACATGGGAGCTACCCAAAGAATAGTCTCAAAGTGTGGAAATTGGGGGTGAAGACAGCAGCCAGCCTCTGAAAATTCTGAAAACTGTATTTTCACCAATCCCCCTCTCCCTTTTAACAAGAGTCTACCAGAACCAAAATAAAGAAAGATACACTGGAAACTATACATAGCACTGTAGCTCCTGTCTTCCCGAGGCTGACCCTAAGGCTGATTAAATTTGGTTTGAATGACAAAGAGCAAAGACATTTTCATGAGCATATGATGATTTTGTCTATTAGAAAATCACTTGGTTTGATTTACTAGAATCTAAGATACCCAGAGAAAATTAGTAGGAGCTTCAGTTCCTTAGTGCCTCTTAGGGATCATCAAACCCTTGTTGTACACTTGCTCTCTGCCCTAGATCCATCCCCAGCCACTTTTACAGTGTGGCTGGCATTTTTTTTTAGTTGTCTTTCTGGGCAGAAAGGAAGAGTGACTTGATAATCACAGGTTTTTATTTAGATCTAATATTCTTTACAAGATTTACATGATTTTGCTTTCTTATCTTAACTGCTAAGCTTAAACTCTCAAATCTTGAATACAGTATTTGCTATTTCAAATTGCAGCCACAAGGTAGCAGAATGGCTTAATTTTGACTTCTAAAACTGATTAAGCAAATTGGAAAACATGTTAGGAATATGATAACGATGTGGTACAGGGAAACATAAAATTCAACATGTTTTTATTAGGATTTTTAAAAATATAATGCATAAGTAGGTGTGGGGTGAGCATTATCTATTCTCTTATGTGTGAGAGACACCCAATATGTGTAATTAAAATTATAGTCATATTTGACTTCTCCAAGTTGGTCTCATTAGCTAAATCCCCAAACCCAAAAAATTTCATGATTAATAAAAAATACAATGTTCAAATTTATTTTTATTAACAGTCAATAATCAAGGTCTAACATATAGAAATACATAGATTTCATAAAACATCTATGTTTTTACAAAATAAAGACAGTAATAAATATAAAAAGACAGTTCAAGTCTTCAAAGATTAAAATGTTACATATGTATATATGTAAATATGAGTCTTTCTAAAAAATTCCAAGATCCTTTTATTTTGAATATGTCACTAAGATTTATGGTTTGATTACAAAATAACATAACACTAGAGAATACTGTATTATTTTTTCCATTAAGTAGTAAATAAAATAAAAAGAAGCAATAAATTGTTCTCCAAATATATTAAAGGAAGTAAAATGTCTCATCTTGATCGTTGTGGATGAGTCTTTACAGAGCCAAGCTACTGGCGTGTCTCAGGAATCTTAGCTTGTCCCTGGAGGCTTCTCAGCATTCCTTTGCAAGCATGTCTCCCAAGAGCAGAAGCCTGAGAAAACAGATAAGGCTTCCTCTGTGGCACTGAGACCAACAGCTTAGACTCAAGTAAAAAGTCTATGATAAACGCCAAGGCTAAGGGCACTTCCCGAAGAATACCTTTCTTTGGCCCAGAACTCCAAACAAAACAGGTTACATACAGTATCCAGTGCTCTAAATTCCAGTAAATGTTAAAAATGTGTCATTAGACTCACCATAAGACAAAAAGGAAAATGTAGGCAAATTGGATGAGCAGACCAACCATTTATGAGATGAATATATATATATCAAGGGAAGTGCCATCATATACACACATGTTAAATTATAATTACAAAGTGATTCAGAGAGAAGATAAAATGAAAAGGTAATCCTTTGCCAGTGGTCATGGAAGAGAATATACTGAATGTCTATAAGAAAGTACAATTATTACCACAAGGGAGAGTTTACGTGTAAAAAACGTACCCAGTCTAAGGTGTGATATCATAAAATATGTCCCCAATATGAGTATTTTATATGTAGTAAATATGTGAAGAATTAAAGTTGTTCTATAAAATAGACCTACATATGATCAATCTACACCTCTCCCACATCTACTCAATGGCATCAAAAGTCAACAAACAATATCAAGTTAACATTAGCATTGGTCATTGTAGTCCAGTGATAGAATAAGATTAGGTACCGATGAGAAGATAAATAAATAAATAAATAAATAAATAAATAAATAAATAAATAAATAAATAAATAAATAAATCATGACACATGTTTTCCATGGAGTAGTATTCATCAATTGAAAATCAAATAATGGCAACTTTTCCAATTCAAACAATGGATGGATCTGGATACTATCATGTTAAAGGAAATAAGTCAATTGTAGAAAAATATGTTTCCTAAGCTTTCTCTTATGAAGTCTAAAGAAGGAAAGAAAAAAAAAGGATGAGAATATTAAAAATTGAATATTAAAAATAGAAAAAATAAAGCAGAAAATGTAGAGTGAGAGACAAAGCATCATAGTATAGCAAACACAAAACTTTGTACAGCTAATGGACAACAATGTAAAAGGAAAATTAGTAGTGGGAATGGGTAAATATCAACACTTCTCTTCAAAAATGTTGGGATTCAGTAAATAAATGCTAAAATGATTATAGTCATCTTAATTCATATTTTTCTCTTTAGAAAGACTTAATTTCCTAAGGGAAAAATGAAAGCAAAACAGGAAATGTTTGAGGTTCTGACCTGCTTTACAGATCCTCCAATGGAAGTTAGAAGATGGATGATCTCATTCCATTTTCACTAAAACTCTCAAAACTCTGTCTCCTAGAAATGTCAGAAGTTACACCTATAAAGTCTCATTAACACGACAGCCCAAAAGTGATCTGAACAAGGATGACACCTGTGGGCATGGCAAAGTTGATGGGGAAAAGCCCACAGGCTTTCCCTACCCTACACAAAGAACTACGGGCAACTGAGACATTCTGAGAACGGGAGAAATAGCCTTCTCTAGGGAGAAACACACCATTGATAAGCTCTGAAAACATATGTATGAGGAACGTCATATGGACCTAGGAAGCTATATTTAGGAATATGAGTATACAGTCGTACCTATATAATTTCAATAACAATTAAAGGAAAAGAGGCCATGAATTTGAGACAAGGTATATGGTAGAGTTTGGAGGGATGAAAGGAAAAGAGAAATGTAACTATATTATAACCTCAAAAAGTTTTTAAAAAGTTCTCAATCTGCTTTAATGTATTAATCCTCAAAATGTACAAACACATATCAAGTAGTGGTTATAGAATAGCCATTGGACCGTTATTCAGTAAGTGTTGTGTCTTTCCTCTTGTTTCTATGTAGCCTAGAACTGAGCTATGAAATTGCTTTATGTATACTTACTTTCATTTCCTTGTAAGCTTTTCCAAGCCATGGTTAGGTTTTAAAGTAAAGGATAATGGACACTTTTATGTCCCAATCTACTCTATTGACATTGTA
Organism: Phyllotis vaccarum; assembly: GCA_033318265.1. Classification (NCBI taxonomy): domain Eukaryota; kingdom Metazoa; phylum Chordata; class Mammalia; order Rodentia; family Cricetidae; genus Phyllotis; species Phyllotis vaccarum. The sequence goes on along the minus strand of JARWLC010000012.1, from coordinate 47,693,793 downwards.
ACTCTGGGCTCTGTTAGCCTGCATGCAGCATACTCATCCTGAATGGCCAGACACCTCGCAGACTCTGCCAGCCTGGAGAACTAGGAAACTGATGACTACATTCTCTCCTACCAATAATCTTTTTTATTGTTTCAGAAAAGGAACAAATTAGACTTCTCTTCATCATCGACTCACTTATCATCTGTCTATCAGTCACTCTCTGCATCCTCATCCAATTTGCCATTAATTTTTCTTAATTCAGGGCTCTTTCTTGCCTAGTGTATTATAACATTTTTTTCTAAATGATCTTTTGCTTCCAATACTGAATCATTTCATTTTCCTTCCACTGACAATTTTCCAAAAAAGAAAATCTAAAGTTTTTTTTTTTTTTTTTTTTTTTAAATCTCTTTCTTAAAACCTTAATGACTTTGCTGAGAGAGAAAGCTGAAATTTCTCAGGATAGAATTCTAAACTTCCAAAGTATAGGGTCAGGATCTAAAGCTAAGGCTGACATGTAAGTTTATACCCAGGAACACATGTGGTTAAAGAAAATCCCAGCTTCTATGAGCTTTGCTCTGACTGCCACACCCATGCTTTGGGCAGACCATACTTGCACACACAAATAAAATAAAATAAAACAAAATACAGTTACGTTAAATTAAAATTTAAAAACAAAACAAAACAAAAATTCCCTGTGTTTGCTTTGAGCTAATAGCTTCAGGTCTGATCTCTTTTCCCACTCACGACCTTTTACCTACTGATCACCTTATGTTCTCATTATTCAGAACTGCAAATAATTTTACAATAAGTTTCATACCAGATCATAATGTAAGCCACAGTCATGTAATCCTCTGGCATTTTACCATCTTAAAACTACAACATAAAATTTCCTTATGATCTCTCAAGATTTCTTAGTCTACTTAATTTTTCTTGCACCATCTTCTCGGATTTTACTAATTTTTTCTTTGTGACTACCTTGAATATATTTCTAATATTGTATGATACATTTTATTTTCAAATAGTTTTCTGAATGTCTCATTTTCTATATTTAAAAAACCATAAAACAAAGAAATACAACTCCATTTACCATCTTTTTTTCAATGAAATGTTTGTATCTTAGAAACAAGGCCATATCTGAGAAATAAAATGAAAAGAACAGACTAGATATATTTGGAAATGATACAGCCAATGATTTCACTGAACCAGATAAAGGGATATTCATCCACAAAACATCAGAGACTTTAAACCTAAAGAAGAAAATGGCTGCTGATGTCATTAATAAAGACAGGGTGGGTGTAAGGATGCTGGAATGGAAGATGATGTGTTTGTGTCACATACTTCTGTACAGAGGTGCATCCAAGTGAGTATACTCAGTAAGGAATAGGATGGTGTGTGAAAAGTCAGAGGAAGATTGTGACAGAAGACAAATATCGTGATTATTTGTACTAAGATAGCCACATTGGAAGCAGCTTGCATGCACCAACATGAAGGAACTGAAGAATACAAGGTGGGGTCACAAAAGAGGAAGAAACGAGATTCCCAGACACCGGTGAAAGGCTCAATATAAGAAAACTACCGACAAGATCTCGGAGAGGCGAGGCTCTGAAGCAACATGTGCATATTGATATTTCAAGTAAAACTAAAATTCTGTTTCTTTTTCTATTTTTATTAGCTACACGTCAGTTGTGTGGGGCTCCTGTGACTATGAGCTAAAACAAGCACTTGGTTTTCACAAGCCGATTATCTTGGGAATTTTGTTGCAGTTATGCTAAGGTGACTAATATATGCAATATAAAAGAAGCCATTTATCACTATCCTTAGACTATTTTTTCTAAGTAAAGGGAAAGTAGCAGCCATATAGTTCAGAGAGGATATCTGTCAGCCAAGCATGAAGGAGATAAAGGTGATCAACGTCTGAATATATCAGGCTTAGAGTACAGCCGAATATATACAGGATCCCAGAACACACGAGTGACTATATGGGAAGGTTTCTTAAGTGTCCTAGCAGAGGATTGAGAATGATTGGGTAGCACTGAGGATCCCCGAAAGGAGGTGAGATTGGAAGAAAGGTAGAAGGAAACGATCAGCATCAATTTAGCCCCCTTTTTTGAAAGGATGGGTGCATTGCCTGTCAAAGTACCATCTTGTTAGTGGGGAGGTTGGATCAGAGAAAGTTCATTGAGGAAAAAAAAGAAGGGATACAAAATAGGCTTCCAAGAGTTCCTGAGGCACTGCTGGCCCCACTCCTGGAGGTGATATGTCTTCTAATGTACCGCCCACAGTCACTGACCCTTGCAAAGCTGAGAGAGGTGAACTGATGTCATGGCACATGGAAGGTGGCATGAAAAAGTAAAGAGTAATGAGACAAAGAAATTCATCTAGATACTCTTCTTTCTCTGCCCATCTCCACGTGAGAGTAGAAACACAGGGAACTGGTATGAACTACGAAATGACGACTCATCAATATCATTTTACAAACTTAGAACTTAGAAAAGAATGATTTAGAAAATTTTTTTTGTAGCCAGCCCCAAATGCTGTTTGGTTTTGCTGGAACTTTGAACATATGCGGATCATCAATGTTTTTGACATTTATTACTATAAAATTATAAGGTAGATGGAACTCCTAACTTAGAGGTAGTGAAGATCCTTTGCACAGCAAGTACACAATGATTTATAATTGTTTTACAGTGGTTGATAAGGATGGGGAAAGGACACTACTTATAGTCATTATATGGTCCTTTACATGTCTTCTGTCCCCAGACTTTGTGGAACAATCATTGTGTTGATCATTAAATATGTGTGAATAACTCAGCTATATGATATATTTGCTTAAAACATCAAGTCTAATTTTGAAAATTTCCTATACAAATTTTAAGCAGAAGGTAGTTTGCACACATAAAAATGAGAATATTCTTGATATCCCAAATCTCACCTAAAAAAGAAAAATCTCTGCAGTGTTGCAGATGTCCTACCTGTTTTTTGCCCTTCAGAGCAAAACCGAAATTTATTCAGGATTTGCCAAAATTCCAGTGACTGGACATTGTCAACCATGTAGCTGCTTGGCCCTAATGCAGTATCTCTTCCTTAAAACGATTGTTTATGGCAGGTTTATGGAGAACTTGGAGCAATGAAAAAGTATGGTTTGAAATGACCTGATCATTTGAAGGGGTGGGAACTGGCAAATTGCTAATCTTTTTTACTCTTTGTGATATATAACTAAGAACTTAAAGAGTCTGGAAAACTAAACAAGGATTATTTAAAGTAAAACAGGACTGCTCATAGATTTGTTAGGCTATATTCCTCCTCCAAAATAGGGTAATGTAAAATGAAGAGAAGTTTTGCTCTATGAATCACATGTAGGTATATGGGAGCCATGTGGCTTCTGGGGTCCAATATAGCTTTTGGTTTTTCTCTGAGGCAAATTTTTCAGTGTTGATATAAGTGCTCTCAGTAAATCAACAATAGCTTCCCAAGCAGTCAACCAGCCCTCTCCCTTCTGTTTATATACACTAAGCCTGAGCTTCCTGTGACTACTTCAAAAGAAATATAATTTTCTTAAATAGTACCTAAGGGCAATGCTATAACATGAAGGAAAGTATAGATGACTGTGAGTCTTTTAGTACATGAGTGGATGAATAAGGAAGGAGTGATTGAAATGTTACACTGACCAGTCTAGGAAATGGGTAATAACTTGTGATTAAATGCAGATGTCAACCTGGAAAATTCAGTTAATCACAGGTATTAAACCTGCCTGGAAGCCATAAAAAGGCAGAGAGTAAACCAATGAATAACCTGTGCTGAAGTAGTAGAGGGACGCACAATTCACCTTAGGGAAAAATTATGGACTAAATTTATATCACTTCACCTTTTCCATCTTATACAAATGTTTATGTACAAATGAACAGGCCGTTACATGGGATGGTAACCAGAAAACACTGGCAGCATGAATAAATCAAAATCAGAATAGAAAGATATATGAATGACGGATGCTTAAATAGCACTTACATAAAGGGAAAAGTGAACAATTTTGTATTTGAAAAAGTACAAACCGCACTAGAAACATAAATAGTGTTTGAGATCAATAATGCTGGTTTAATCAAAAGATAGTACAATAATACAGAAAAAGATTATAATCTGTTCATGCAGGGTCACATGATCACAGCATGGTATCCCATAGCAATGGCTCTGTGCGTGGTTAGGCTTTGGCAAGCAATTGGCACATAGTAAGTATAGGATCTGATTTGTGACTCTCAGAGTTCCTCAAAAGAAAACTTCAGAATGTAATAAACATTAGAAGTCTTCAAAAGAAACTCAAGTAAGTATTATTGCTACTATAGAATGCATATTCATGCCCCTTACCAGCAGTCACCACTCTCTGTCACCTCAAGAAACAAAGGAAATGTTGAGAAGCAGCTGTACTTCACTTTGAGCTTCCATGAATTTCCTGTTTATCATTCTTAGCTGTTGATTTATCACACTGAGTGACTGGTTCTGTAAAGTCAGTTTCAGGAATTTGCTGTAGAACCAGCAGAATATGCACACAAACCAAAGAGTAGATTTTTAATTTTTACTTATTTTTCAATCTGATTTTTACATTTTTCATTTCTGGTATTATTGGTCATATTGTTTGTATTTTAATTCAAAAGATTAAAGGGTTGGTGGATTTTATGCTGGTCAAAGGAATTTTGTTGACCAACGGTAAAGGAAATTAAAGGATTTATATAAGAAAAAATAATAAAGCCTTCAAAACAATACACATAATGCAGCATTGAAATTGAGGTAATGGGGCTTTGGAAAGTTTGTAATTGTAATATTCTGGTAGAGTATATTCAAGGCTTCAGAAAGTCCACAAAACAGTGACAGTCAATGCCAGAGGACCTTACCGTGGTTCCTCTGACACCCGAGACATAAAGCACTAACAGACAACCTGAAAGGACTTGCTGTGGGGAAACAGCAGATGCATCTCTTATCTACAATCATTAACAGTAACCAACGGAGATAATTTAATGAATGAGACTCCTGCAGATGCTATTTCATGGCCACTATAGTGTATGTCCATTATGATAATCCCACACTCTGAATGGGTCAGTCACCACAGACTTAGTGTTAGTATTGCTAAAGACCAATCTTCCTTATCAAAAGTGTCTCCAGAAGGACAGAAGCCCCAGCCTCTACAAAACAAACCATAGTTCAGTTACAGTGTGAAACTTGGACATCCTAATATTGAAACTCAAAGGCAGTCATTGCCCCAGCCTGAGCTCCACTATAACTGTGGAAATTCTGATTTCTGATTCTGTAATTCATACTTACAAACACAGTCATGTAAATAAATTTGTTAAATCACACAGACACTAAATTGACATTTTCTTCTGTTTTAGTCTCCTGAGCACAATCTTGAAATAAATGTAAATTATTTTTTTCTACTCTGTCCAATTTAAGTTTGAGATATAGTTGAATATATTCAGAGGTTCGTTAAGGGTAGAAACAGAGTGTGCCATCACCTAAGAACTGAGTGAAATCCTATTCCTTGTTAACTGTGGCTTCCATGAACATCTTCAGTCAGTATGAAGATATGACTCATGCTGTCTCTTACAGGCTTCTTCTGTTGTAATGCTTCTCTTGGATTATCTGTGATGGCTGCATTACAAGGATCTTCCCATGTTAATAATCCCCTGAAAAATTAACAGATGTTGGCGTTTGTAATTTAATATTGAAATCTCTTTATTGATTTGTAAAGACCGGAGTTTGAAGCGATCAAGACCTTTAGACATGATTTGCATAAAGTGGGATGGTTTCAATAAAGTACTCTGAAATGATAAGCTCAGAGGGTCCAAGTACTCCCATAACTGCTTTTCATTTTTGAAGAAAAATGGTATATTAAATCCGGGGACAATGACCATTTATGAAGCTCCAATTCCTATTAAAGTGGTTAATTCATAACAGATTCTCAATAAAGATGTTTTGATTGGCAGAATGGAAGACTAAATGATGAGAAAATAATTTAGCATGTCAAAGTGGTTTTGATTGAAGAATCTTAATGAATGTAGTATCTGATTTGCTTTTATAGAAAATGTGAGAATTAAGCTGCCAGAAGATTATTTGTGATATTGTTGATATTATTAATTTATTATAAGATACAAAGTGAAACCCAAAATACTCAAATTACGTTTCCAATATTATGTGTTTCTTTGCTGATTATTTTCAAGTAACTGTAGGATCAAATGCAGTTGCGAAAGCAGAGGTTTTACAAAAGCCTCTACCAAATCTCTGCACAATGTAGACTTCCTGGCTGCAACTTAATATTAATTTTATGTTCACCTACTTGTGTGTTCCTGTGTATTTATATCTATGAAATAAGTCTTGTCAACTGAAAATATACAAGATTCATAATTTCCTTTTTCATTGAAGATTTATTTTAGTGACTTTTAAAATTTGATGTAGGTAAATAGCCATATAGCCAAACAGACAGATGATAGATAGATAGATTGATACAAATATAGTATAGTTAGATGGGCATAAATCATGAAACTAGGATGGGACCAGATACAAAGAGATTTCAGCGGAGGGAGAATAAGGTAAGGAGAGGGTAGTAGTACACGTACAACAGGAAGCAGAAGGGGCTATACTGGGAAGTGGGGGTGGGAGCTACTAGTGAAAAGGGAAATGATGACAGAATAAGAAAAATGTATGTATGAAAGTGTCATAATGATCTCAGTACTCTATCCTAGCTTTTAAAAAAATAACAAAATTGGGTGCTTATTTTAGTAGTTACATTACATCTCATAAACTAAGTAAGGTATGAGCTGTGTAAATTTTAAAGATACCATTTTACATACTCATGCGTGCACACTCACAGTCACCTACATCCCCACATACACAAGCAAAGTTGGAAATGACATCACTTCTTCAAGTAGAAAAACAAAAAGCACCAGAACAATACCCACAAATTACTGAGTAGTCATGTTAAATAAGTAATATCACAACTGCTGCAGCCAATAACAGGCCACAATAATTGGAGAATTGTGTTTATATAAAAATGCTATCAAATACTTCTGTTCTCCACACTGTGAATTTATACAGTAGTGATGCTTACTGGAATCATCACTATACATTTTCTTCTTCATGAAACCATAGATTTATCTCTAAAGCCACATGGGAATTTTAGAACACCCTGAGCTACAGAGTGAGATTTCTCACAAAAGTAACTCAATAACAGTTAATATTAAACATTAATATTTTTCTCTACACAGTCTTAAAATCTAGATCAGGCAAAGCAGAACGTTAAGCTCTTCCTCTGATTCATAGCACCATATGGAAGTGTGCCATAAATAAATGTAAATCTCCTCTTTGGAAAAGTCCTAACGGGGTAGGTGGATTCCTGTGGGAGACCACTGGAGTTAAAATTGTGACCAGCTGCTAAATGACTACACTACTGACCATGATGGGGAGTCTAGAGATGATAAGAGACAAATAATCCACAAAGATTATTTTTTAACCAGAAAGAAACTTTAAATATATAATTTTAACTATTTTTAAAAATAAATAACAATATTTCTCCACAGCAATAGGAGAATGTAAAAAAAAAAATAAGTAGAAACTGAATAAGTTGCAGTACCAATGGAAAGATATATTTTATGTGTGAGAAGTCCTTGAGATTTTCCTTATCTTAATTATTCATTGACTAGATCATAGGACTCAAAAAAATCTTTCATTCATGGTTATGGATTATTAAAGTGAAGGAATGCAGATTAAACATTAGCAGTAGAATAAATAAAAGGACAAATGAGGTTCATACCAGTAGTAATATATGATAGTATGTAATGCACTGTAAGTTGGGGTAGTACGCTTGAGTCCTGTGCCCAGAGTTTTCTCTAAAGCTTCATCATATGGGCAGGCATTGTGTTCAGGCTCAGCTATTTATACGTCAACCAGTCCTAAAGACCACAAATATGTATTCAACACAATGAAGATGCTGGATCTGTCCAAAGGCAAGGTCTGAAGATTTGGAGGTGCCAAGCTTAAGAAATGAATGCTTGCTCATTTCTTTTCATTGATACATTTGGAACACTGAGAGCATATCAATGACCAAGTTGAACATAGGCATAGACTCAAGAAAATCTAAATAATTTCAGAGGTTAACCCACATACATTCCCTATAATCCACTAAAACTTAACCACTGTAGATGTAGAGACAAAAAGTATATAGTGGCACCCTTAAAAATGTTAGTTAAGGATGGAACAGACTGACATAGCTTCTTGTTGCCCACTGAGATTCTAAAGAACATAAATTCCACCTTAAAGGAACAACTTGTCAAGTCATCAGCAGGACAAGAACAACAAATCCAAACCCAGCTCTTTGGAAACATGACTGTAAGAGTCACATGCAAACCTTCATACCAAGAAGGAAGACTCTGCCTGCCTAAGGAAACAGTAATTAGTCATTTTTTGAATCTTGTCAGATATGGCATTTCCTATTTTGTCAGTTAAGAACAGGTTTTAGGGGACTTATTTTCCCCTTGAGCCATGTCATTTCACCCTTTACTGGTAGCTTTTATGAGTTTTTCTGTCTGAGAAATTTATTTATCCAATCCATGACTCCAGTTATTTATTTGTGAAAAAGAGATAATAGTCTTGACATTTCCAGTGAAACCCAGACATTGTCAAATAAACATGAAAAGTTTATAATTTAGTTGATCTTTTAAAAGGAAATACTACAAGAAATGATTCAGTGAGAAGTGGATGAAAAGGAAAGAATGGGGTGGGAGAGACAAACATTCTGAAGTATCTAGTCATATAAAGTCTGAGCTTTCAATGATATACTTTGAGGTCACTTGTAGCTTCAGTGAGTGCCCTATCTGGTCTAAATTTTCCTTGGCTGATGGACAAACACACAGATTTACCTGTGGCTTATTCCTAGGTAGTAACTCAGCAGAGCAGCAGTTTTCTACCTGTGGGCCATGACCCTTATGAGGAGTCTAATGACACTTTAACAAAGATGGCATATCAGATATTTGCATTACAGTTATGACGATAGGAAAATTATAGTTATGAAGTATCAGTGAAAATAAATTTATGGCTGAGGATCACCACAACATAAGGAACTATATTGAAGGGTCACAGCATTAGGAACTTTGAGAACCACTGCTGTAGAGCAGCTCCATATAACATGACTCTATCTGCTTATGCTGAGAAATCCACAACACTGACTCCAGCTAAGACTCCAAGCAATAGTAAAGAGGGTATCTGAACTGGTCTTCCCTGTAATAAAATTGATGACCACCCTAATTGTCATTATAGAACCTTCATCCAGCAACTTATGAAAGTAGATGCAGAGATCCACAGCTAAGCACTGGGTGGAGCTCCTGGTCCAGCCCAAGAGAGGGAAAAAGAATTATATGAGCAAAGAGGTCAAGATCATAGTGGGGAAACAAAGACACAGTTGCTCCAAGCTACTGGGAGCTCACTAACTCTGGATTGACAGCTGGTGGACCTGCAAAGAATTTAATTAGGCCCTCTGAATGTGGATGAGAGTTGTGTGGCTTGGCAAGTTTTGGGGGCCTCTGGCAGTGGGACTAGATTTATCCCTAGTGCATGAACTGGATTTCTAGAACCCCCTTTAGAGTGATCCTTTGTTCAGCTTTGATAGAGGGTGGAGGGGGCTTGGTCCTGCCTCAGCTTGATATACCAGACTTTGTTGACTTCCTATGAGAGGCCTTATTCTCCTTGAGGGGATAGTGAGGAGAGGGGAAACTGAGGGGTGAGTGGGAAGAGGGTATGCAGGGGGACTAAAGCCTTTATTTAAAAGAGAATCCCATAAGTCTACCCATCTGAGAGAGAGAGTTCATGTGTGTGTTCACACCTACTAGAAGCCAGTTTTCAATGTATTCTGTTAGTGTCTTGGTCTAGGTTGTTCAGAAAAACCTAACAAATAAGACACATGTACTCAACATGTAGAAAGTTAGTGCTGTAGGAACTATTTATACAATTAATTTCCATCCTTTGTCTCCTATTAAGGAGAAAATAACAAGGAAGGTTGCTCCCTCTTAACCGGCTAATGAGTAACCATGCACAACATACTGTATTTTTCCCAGCGTGAGGGGCAGGAAGTCTAAGTTACAGAATACTCAATCATCCAGTTTTATATTAGCCAATGAACTGAAAGAATGCTCCTGCTACTTTAGGGGAAAACAGTATAGAAGACTCTTGCAAAGAAAATGCAGAGGACATAAAGACACAGGCACTATTTGTCACAACTGCGTATGAATTTATATTACCTCAAATAAAAACAAATTTAATTTTAAATAAAACATATTTTGCATACTTTGGGAAGGCGAATTGAGGATATCTTTTCTATGGTATAATATTCATAAAATGTACCATTTAAACAGTGACAACTTGGAAGCATTTTTTAATGTTGTGCCCTGCAATGAAATGCCTCATTACCCTAAGCAGAAACCTCACACCCCTTAAGCATTCACCCCCCACTTCCACTTCTCTTTATCACCTGGTGCCCACAAATCTGCTTCCTGTTCCTATGCACAGACCAATGCGGGGGATATCTTGTCAAACTAGCTGCTTGTATTGCATTGACTTTCGCTTCTAGCTTCTGACTGTAGTATTAACAAAGTTCATCCATTGTGTAGTATTGTCAAGGCTTCATTCTTTGTATACCTGAACAACATTACATTCTGACATCTTACTATAAAGAGAGATATCACATTTTATTATCCGCTCATCATCAGATACACATCTGCATTTCTTCATTTCTTGGCTATTGGGGAAGGTCCTGTTATGAACAATCACAACCCAGTTTTCCTGTGAGCATATTTAAAATTCGTGGGAGTAATAACCCTAAAAGTAGAATGGTTTAATTGTGTATTATTTCTATGCTTAACTTTTTAATTATTTTTTAAATTTTTACCTTAAATGCCATAATCTGTAGGTCTTAGAAGTATTTGAAGATTACCTATATAATTGAAATATATCTTTGAATACCAACAAAAAAATCTAACTAATATGCATTTCTTAATTATACATTACAATTCTAAATCAGTTATATAAGCATCATACCTTAAACAAGAGTGGAAAAATACATACAGCAAAACAAAATTGACCTTAAATTTATTTCCATAAACCAAAATCCATGCCAATTTAAAATATTTTGAGATTAACACCTCATTTTTAGATTAAATTCAATAATCTAATTTTTAAAAATCACTCATATACTATATCCCATTTTTCTTCTTAGAAAGAGTTTAATTATGACCACTAACCATTTATAATAAAAATAAACATTTATAAACAATATTTTGGGAATTTGTGCATAGTTTTCCATTACTACTTCCTGCTGATTAAGGGATGCTGGCAGTCTTTCAAGCATCCTGAGGCTGGATCATCTAGTCTGCAGCCTTAAGCTGATGTGACCATCTCTTCCCATCAGAGAATTTTCAGCTGGTCTTGGTTGATGAAACCATAAGTGCCTAGAAGCAATCCACAGGTTCTCATCTTCTGTGGAAACAAAAGCAGAACTCTTCCAAAGCAATATATCCTTAGACACAAATTTCAAAGTCAAGATACCTTTAAAATACATATTCTTGTTAACTTAGAGGCCTCTGCAATGAATTGTTTTTCTGCAGTTAGCTCATTAACAGTTAAAAAATTAAAAGAAAACACAATAATAATCATAATCCTGTGTCTATTTGCTATCTTTATGTGGCTTATTATATTTTTATTACTCTATTTCTCCTTTTTAGGGACTTACTCTACCCTCTTTCCTTTCTCTCTGAAGCCTATATACCTTTTACACACACTGTAACCTGTTTACAGGGTATTTTTTTTCCATCTGAATCTTCCAACCAGATGAGCTTTTAAAATACTCATACTCTCTTAAAGAGCCAGATAGTTTTTGGAGATAAAGCTGAGTCAGGAAGTTTCTCTTAAAGGGGCAGTGCCTCTGTCTATTGCCAACAAACAGCAGACCTAAGAAAATGCTGCTACCAAAAAGCTATTTTTGACTCTGTTCCCCTTTTTCTTCAATATAAACAGAAGCCTGTTACAATATGTTTTCTCGATCCCGGGCAGCCAGAGACCCAGACTCACAGACCTGCAGCCCCAGACCTCTTAGCCGCCCACTGCTGCTTAGGCCCCCCCAAATGATTCAGACGCTTATATTAAGTTCATGCTCTTTGGCCTATGGCTCAGGCACATTGCTAGCTTGCTCTTACACCTTAACTCAACCCATTTCCATTTATCTGTCTGCCACATGGCCTGTGGCTCACCTGTGTTCTTTACATGTTGCTCCTTTGGGCTTCTAGCTGGGTCTGTCTGACTCTGCCCTGCTCCTCCTACCTATTCTGATTTCTCCTCCTACTTTTTCTATGGTGCCTGTCATGGGCCAAAACAGCTCCTTTATTTAAAGATTGCTATTCACAGCATACATAAAGGCATTCCCACATCACTTCCCCCTTTCTGTCCAATAAAAACGGAAGGCTTCAATTTTAACAAAGCAAAATTACATATAGCAAAAAGCTATCAAGCAAGAATTAGAGTTACCACATATAGTTAATTTGTATTTAGCAAACTTAAAGAAAATATTCTTATCATCTACCTTATCTTTATGAATCTAAAGTTTCATATCCAATATACTTTTCATATGACTAAGAAAAACTATATCTATAACTATCTAATCTTCAACTATATCAAAGACCACAGAAGGATATATTTACCTAAGTAAACCGGAAGTTCAAGCAACTTCCAAAATCCAGAAATGGCAGAGATGACACCTATCTGCCTGGACAGTCACCCAAAGTTTCTTTATAAAGTTGGAGCATCCATCTTCAGCCTATAGTCCCAGAGTCTCTTTTTATTTCAGTGAAGCAGGAAATCTGCTCTGCCCATCTTGATACAGTTCATCAGTCACTCTCCTTGAGTCCTGAAGAATGTCTGACAGTTTTCTCTGCAAAGCAGGAACCTGAAGGACCATCTTGGCTTGTTCTGTACAAGTTCAGAGGTCACTTTCATAGGGAACCTGCATGTCTACTTTATTGTCAAGCAGTCAATATAAGAACAGGTTCATGTCCAGTGGCTAACCGATTCCACAAAGAAGCTAATCTCCATATGGAGTTTCTTTGATGCCCATTTTTCTCTTGAAGTAAATTAGTGTTGCCAGGAACAGATTTGTCTCACTGTCCAGTAAAGTATACGTTCTTAAAACATTTAAATGCCATATTCTGTAGGTCTTAGAAGTGTTTGAAGATTACCTATCTAATTGAATTATATTTTTGTATACCTAAAAATCTAACTAACATGCATTTCTTAATTATACACTGCAATTTTAAATCAGTTATATAAACATCATATCGTAAACAAGAGTAGAAAAATACATTCAGCATAACAAAATTGACCTTAAATTTGTATCAGTAAACCAAAGTCCATACCAATGCAAAACATTTTGAGATTAACAGCTGATTTTATGATCTAAGTAAATTAAATAATCTAAGTTTTTTTTAAAAAAAATCATTCACATACCATATCCCCTTTTTCTTCTTAGAAAGAGATTAACTACGACCATTAACCATTTATAATGAAAACAAACATTTAGAAACAATATTTGGGGAATTTGAGCATAGTTTTCCATTACTACTTCCTGATGATTAAGGGGCATTGAAAGTTTCACAGGTTCTTGAGACTGGATTATAGTCTGTAGCCCTGAAGCTGATATGGCCATCTCTTCCCATCAGAGGTTTTTTCAGGGGGTCTTGGTTGATGAAACCATATTTGCCTGGAAGCAATCCACAGGTCCTCATCTTCTGTGGAAACAAAAGCAGAACTCTTCCAAAACAATAAATCCTTAGACACAAATTTCAAAATCAAAATACCTTTAAAATATATATTCTTGTTTAACTTAGTAGCCTTTGCAATTGCAATCCATTGTCTTTCTGTAATTAGCTCATCAACTGTCAAAAAAGTAAAAGAAAACACAATAACAACCAAAATCCAGATTTTGTGTCTATTTTCCATCTTTACATGGCTTATTATATTTTTATTACTCTATTTCTCTTTTTAAAGACTTCCTCTATCCTCTTTCTTTTCTCTCTGAAGCCTATGTACCTTTTACATGCATTGTAACCCATTTACAGGTTTTACTTGTCATCTGAATCTGTTTTATTGTGAATCCTTAATCATCTTCCAACCATAAGAGCTTTCAAAATACACTCTCTTAAAGAGCTGCATAGTTTTTTGCAGATACATCTGAATCAGTAAGTTTTCTTAAAGGGACCGCATCTGTTTGTGGCCAGCAAACAGAGCTGACCCAAGAAAATGCTGCTAAGTATCTGTCTTTGTTTCCTTTTTGTTCAAAATAAGCAGAAACCTTAAACAAATAACATGCTACTAAGTCTTCTGTGAGATTTCAGGAACTGGCTTGATTGCAGCTTACACTGCCTGCTGCCAATCCACCTGTGCCATTTTGAATGTGGCCTGGATGCCACACTTTCTTTTTACAATGACCCTCTTCATATACACAATTTAAAAGCTTCTTTGGCTCAGTCTCTGTGCTAAAACCCCTTTTAAAACTTTCTCAGGCTTTAAGTGAATATTCGCCCACCCAGGGACGCCATCTGTTACAAAGTGTTTTCTTGATCCTGGGTGGCCAGAGGCCCAGACTCACAGACCTGCAGCCCCAGACCTCTTAGCCACCCACTGCTGCTTAGGCCCCCCAAATGATTCAGACGCTTATATTAAGTTCCTGCTCTTTGGCCTATGGCTCAGGCACATTGCTAGCTTGCTCTTACATCTTAACTCAACCCATTTCCATTTATCTGCCACATGGCCTGTGGCTCACCTGTGTTCTTTACATGTCCACTGCTGCCATTTTGAATGTGGCCCAGATGCCATGCTGTCTCTATACAATGACCCACTTCAGATACATAATTTGAAAGCTGCTTTTGACTTTGTTTCTGCTCTAGAACTCTTTTTAAACTTTCTCAGGCTTTATGAAGGTATTTGCCCCACATTGGGTGCCATCTTTCATGTTAACTCAACCATTTTCATTAATCTGTCCTGCCACGTGGCCTGTGGCTCACCTGTGTTCCATACATGTTTCTTCTTTGGGCATCTGGCTCAATCTGACCATTACTCTGGCTTACTCCTACCTATGCTCTGATTTCCCCACCTACTTTTTCTACAGTGCCTGTAATGGACCAAAAACAATTCTTTATTTAAAGGCTGATATTCACAGAATACAGAAAGACTTCCCACATCAACTGGTGAGTGAATATATATCATGTTTGTCCTTCTGAGTCTGTGTTACCTCACTCAGAATGGTTGTTTATAGTTCCATCCATTAGCAAGTTTAGGTTTTTTTATTTCTGAGTATTACTCCATTGTGCAAATATAGCACATTTCTTTATCCATTATTTAGTTGAGGGTATCTAGGTTGTTTACAGGTTCTGGCTACTATGAATAATGCTGCTATGAACATAGCTGAGCAAATGTTCTTTTTGTAAGAATGAAACTTTTGGGAATATGCCCAAGAATGGTATTGTGATGTGGGAATGTCTTTCTTATGCTGTGCATATCAATCTTTAAATAAAGGACTGTTTTGGCCATGACAGTCACAACAGAAGAAGTAGGTGGGGAATCAGAATAGGTAGGAAAAGAAGGGTGGAGTCAGAGACAGATCAACCCAGCCTCCCAAAGGAGCAACATGTAAGGAACACAGGTAAGCCACAGGCCACATGTTTGGACAAATTAATGAGAATGGGTTGAGTTAAGATGAAAGAGCAAGCTAGCAATGTGCCTGAGCCATAGGCCAAACAGCATGAAGTTAATATAAGTGTCTGAATAATTTTGGGGGCTTAAGCAGCTGTAGGCGGCTAAGGGGTCTCGGGTAGCAGGTCTGTGGGTCTGGACCTCTGGCCACCTAGGACCAAGAAACCCTATTGTAACAGTATTGCTGGATCATTATGTAGCTTTATTCACAGTTTTCTGAGAAACCTTCATACTGATTTCCACAGTGGCTGTACATTTTCACCACAAATGGAAGAATGTTCCCCTTGTTTCACATCTCCTTCAGCATAGGCTGTCATCAGTGTTTTTGATCTTAGCCATTCTGACATGTGTAAGCTGTTATCTTAGAGTTGTTTTGATTTTCATTTCCCTAATAGCTAAGAATGTTGAGTAATTCTTTATGTGTCTTTTTGCTATTTGAGAGTCTTCTGTTAAAAATTCTCTACTTACCTTTGAACCCCATTTTTACTGGGTTTATTTGGTTTTTTCACCTCTAGTTTCTTGAGTTCTTTATATAGTTTAGCGATCAGCTCTTGGTCAGATGTAGGGTTGGTGATGATCTTTCCCATTCTGTAGGCTGTCATTTTGTCTTATTGAGAGTATCCCTTGCCTTACAGAAGCAACCCAGCTTCAGGAGTTTCTTCTCCCCATTTAGTTTGATGTTAGCTCACTGTATTTTGAGTTTATTTATTATGTTTATGTATGTTCCTTGTATCTCTGATCTCTCCAAGACCATTATCATGAAAGGTTGTTTGATTTTGTCAAAGGCTTTTTTCAGCATCTAATAAGATAATCATGTGTTTTTTTTCTTTCAAGTTGTTTATATGTTGGATGACATTACCATATTTTCTTATGTTAAACCATCCCTGCATCTCTGGGATAAGGCTACTTGATCATGGTCCATGTTATTTTTAGATATGTTCTTGGATTCAGTTTGCCACTATTTTATTGAGTATTTTTGCATCAGTGTTCATGAGTGAACTTTCTGGCCTGTTCAGCCCAAGAGCCAGACCTGCAACCACTTACCACCAAGTAATCATACAATGGCTTCTATTAGTTATACACCATTTTGCTTATGGCTCAGACTCATTACTTTCTATCTCTTTCAACTTAACTGAACCCATTTTTACTAATCTGTTTTGCCATGTAGCTCATGGCTTACCTGTGTTCTATTACATCTTGCACTCTTGGGTAGCTGTATCACGACTCCATTTGACTCTGCCCCCCTTTATCTATGCTTGGATTTTCTGCCTGCCTATAAGCCATAGGCTAAAACAGTTACTTTATTATCCAATGCTAATTCACAGCATAGAAAGACATCCCATATCACCTGAGGGAGATTGGTCTGTAATTCTCCTTCTTTGTTGTGTCTTTGTATCAGTTAGGTATCAGGGTGAGTGTAGCCTCATAAAAAGATTTTAGCAATGTCTTTTCTGTTTCTATTGTGTGAAACAATTTTAGGAGTATTGATATTATATCTTATTTTACTGGTAGAATTCTGCATTAAAACTATCTAGCCATGGGCTTGCTTTTTTTTTTTTTGATGACTTTTTTTTGATCACTGTTTCTATTTCCTTGGTGGTTATTGGTTTATTTAAGTTTTTGATATGGTCTGATTTAATTTTGGTAAGTGGTGCCCATCCAAAAATCTCTCCATTTATTTTAGGTTTTTCAATTTTATGAAGTACAGAATTTTGAAGTATGACCTAATATTTCTCTGGAATTCCTCTGTGACTGTTTTTATACCTCTTTTTTCATTTCTGATTTTGTTAATTTTGGATATTGTTTACATTTTGGTTAGTTTGGATAAGGGTTTGTCTGTCTTGTATATTTTCTCAAAGAACCAACTCTGTTTCATTGATTCTTTGTATTGTTCTCTTTGTTTCAATTTTATTAATTTCAGCTCTGAGTTTGATTATTTCCTACCTTCTCCTACTTCTGGGTGAGTTTGTTTCTTTTTGTTCCCAGAGTCTTTCCTTAGACATAGAGGAAAATTCTATAACCTGTTTCTTCTGTTCCTAAAGTCAGAATAATGTGGCCAAAGCTGCCAAGTTCTGCTGCTTGTTGGGGCTGGAACACAAACTCCTTTTCAATTATATCTTCATAAGCTTTCAGTTCTTTATTGACTAAGCTTGGCTGTCCTGAAACTTGCTCTGTAGACTAGGCTGGCCTCAGACCCAGAGGTTTGCCAGCCTCTGTCTTCTAAATTCAGGGATTAAAGGTATACACCTTGAAATAAAAAGCTCTAAGCTTTTCTTTATTTCTTTTGTGCAATTTAGAAATTTATCTGGGTGGGATCTTGAAATGAGGTCACCCCTCCTTTTATTCCATTTCTTAATTTATAAATTTGAACACAGAACTTATTTCCATCCCACTTTGCAGTGTCCTTTTTCTCTTCAAAGACTTTTCCTTGTTCAGTTTGCTCCTTTTGATTATAAATCTTCATCATGTTACCCCTAATAACCACATGACAGAGTCAATACTGAGCTGTTTTGAGATTTCCTCTACCAACAGAATTAATCCCAAACTCTTCACTTTAGCCTCAGGCAGACTCTTCAAAGAAGGACAAAAGCAGCCACTTTCTTCCAAAACTATCACAAAATTATTTCTAAATAACAATACTAAAATTCTTCTCCTCTGAAACCTTTTCCACAGCTCATGCCACTCTTAGTATGACTGTCTTCCATGTTCCTACTAGGATGGCCAAATGAGCAATACTTATTCCACTGCTTCCTGACCTAAACTCCCCACATCAATATTTCTCCAAACAAAAACATAGTCTGGCCCATCACAATAACACCCCAGTCCCTAGTACCAACTTCTGTCTTAGTGAGGGCTTTTATTTCTGTGTAGCAACATGGCCATGGCAACTCCTATAAAGGAAAACATTTAATTGAAGAGATAGCTTAGAGCTTCAGAGATTCAGTCCACTGTCGTCATGGCAGGGAGCACGGCAGTGTTCACAAAGACATGGTGCTGACTACATCTTGATCAGTAGGCAACAAGAAATGGACTGTCATACAATGACACACTTCCTCCAACAAGGCCATACCTACTCCAACGAAGCCACACCTGCTAGTATTGCCATTCCCTAGGGACTTATGGGGGTAAATTACATTCAAACTACCACAAAAAAATAAGTAATAGCAGTATATCTTTGAAAAAAAAAAGGCAATTAGAAAAGGATTAAAGATGTAATTCAGAAATAGACTATGCATAAACCTGAATGTGCATGTACAATAGTGCATATGTTTGTGTAAATGTGCATGTGTTGAAGAATGGACAGTAATTGAAAATATTGTCTTCTCATAAAAAAGTTTCAATAAATTGTGATATATTGATAATATAGACTATTAACCAAAAGTTTAAATGAATGGGCTAGACTTGTATATATCATGAGAAGACAATAATATGCTAGAGTCAATTACAGCATGTTGCCTATAATATAGCATGCATTAAATACTTTTTAAAACATAAAATTCTACTATAAGTAAACATGTATACTTAACAAAAGAATATATCCTATGTATCTATAATGAAATTAATAAAATTTCCTTCTAAAAAAGCTCAAAAGGGGAAAAAGAAAATCTCAAAGAAGACGACAGTCTCAGGCATCCATAGAGTTCTGTTTTTTTCATTTAAAAATATGAAGGATATATAACAATTTTTTATTTTCTTTTAAAGTTAGAAGAGTGACTCAGTTTGTAAGGTCCCTCTTTTGGTGTCAAATGCTTATGCACCCACTCTCCTGGAAAGAAACACCTTCAAATATCTGGGATCTAGACAATTTTTTGATGCCAGTATTGTGATCTTGGCTACCTCCTATATTTCCTAGACAAATTTGGGGTTTTTCATGAGTTCGTTAGAACAATGTATTTTACCTATAAACTTTTAAACATAATTATATCATATACTAACCTAAAATAAAATTGTTAAGTAAAATAGCTTATCATCAGCCATTTTACAAGACAATCAATATAAGGCACTAAAATAAAAGTACTTTTAAGATAAAGCAATGCATATTTAAATGTGATTGCTCATTCACTATTATAAATGAAAATGCAATTCCAGTTGCTAAGCTTATTAAGCTATAAAATATATCTTAAGGAAAATAAATAAAAAGAATATTTTATGGTACTTTGAGTAGTGTGCTTTTCTAAAATCATTCACCTCTCTTGTGAAAGGCCTCAAGAAGGCACTCTACAATTTTTGATACCATTGATATTCTTTGGAAACTTGTTATATACAATTGCTTTTAGTTTTAAATAAAATTAGTAGTTCTCAAATATATATTGGAGAGGAAGCTTGATAGAAGAAACTACCTAGTTCCATCCCTATGTTTCTGATTCAATATATTTGTCTAGCAAAATAAAGAGCTGTATTCAAATCACAGTCTTGGTCCAAAGGCCACATTTTAAAAATCACAACATGTAAAAATGATGCATTTCCTTCTGCTTTCATTGAGAGATGGAATATGTCTACATATTCTCAAATTTTACATAGTGTTCTCAAAATTTGCCATCATCTTTGACTCCATCCATGGAAAGTAGAACATAGTGGAAGTGATAGTTTCTTTCACAAATCTGAACTTTTGACACTGAAATAGTGTGTAAAAAAACGCCAGTTGCCCCAGCTTGCAGCAAGCATCTCCCAGCACGCATCTTCTGCAACACTGGGAGGAGTTAGAACTTCCAAATAAAGAATTTATTAGCTCATGACAAACAGGTAAATATTCTCTTGCAAACCATAGGCAAACATCTGGCATGGTTAATTAGTGCTCCTCAAGTGAAAACTCCAAGAAAAAAAGAAAAAAAGAAAAAAAAAAAGGCTGTTTTGTCAGCCAATGCCCCTAAAGTGATGTCTCTTTTCTACTGAGTGCTTGCAAAGCTCACACATCACATTTCAGGGAAAAGATCCTGACTCCAATTTTCCACAGAAAGAATAGAAAAGAATTTTTATCTATTGTGATTCCCATCACCACTGTGGACAAAAATGTCAACATCAGCAAAGTCTCTCTGCAGAAATATAGCATACCTAGTACTTAGTGTCTATAAAACGTACGTATTCCAAGTGACTCTGAGGGAAATGCCAGTCCCCAGTTTCCTTTTGTGAAAGTGTTATCCTGGGAAAGTGGTCACAGCACGATTGTGTTAGGTATATTTCTAAGGATCAAGATAGGACCCCAAAACCAACAAGTTGTCTTTTTTCCCCTCACAATTGATTTTGACTATTCATGAACTTTTTCAACAAATCTCTAGGTGCTTCATAATGGTTGATGAATATAGCCTGGGCTTATATATAGGGTATTCCCAACATTACTTTCTCATTTATAAAGCTCAAAATCCAAGCTATAAATTTTTCTCAGATTTCTCCTGGAAATACTGGAGCAGAGGCAATGGTATCACAAGAAAGGTCACCAGAGGCCTCTATGGATACAGACAAGGATAAAATTGTCAAAATCCTAAATGTGTGACAGCCAGAGTGAAAGCTGCAAGGATGGTCTACAAGGTCAACTGTGTTGATTGTTCCCACAATGCAGATTAAAGGTCTTTTGATATTTTCTCTGACTTTTTACAGTTTCTGCTAAATCACAGATTTTCCAAACTACATTTCTAAACCTAAATAGATAAGTGAAGAAATAAACTATATTTCAGCCCCATTCCCTTTTTCAGAATTTGGGTCTTCTCTAAAACTGTAAACTTTTTACAATGTCTAGAATGTATGTCTTCAATCATTACTTATATGCTGGAAAAAATTTCTAAGTTTTCAATCAAGAGGTATACCCTTCCCTCTACTTAGAATATCTTTTTGATTTCTGGTAAACTGTATTAATTATGGAGGGCACCTACCACTTTGGGGCTTGGATCATGGAAGTAAATGTTACTTGCCAGGAAACTGCAACTTTTCCACTCATTATATATATTCACTAGCCAATAAGTGAACATTTCTGAATTGTTTATTAACCCAGGATTATGTGCTTTTGTAAGCCTATCTCCTCTTTCTGAGATTACTGTTTCACATTCATGCCTCATCATTGCATTCAAAGACAGTTCCATCCTACAAGGCTCTTCTGTGATTCTGATGCCCAGACCTTAGATACACAGACTATATCAGAGAATTGTGCATGCCTCTTGTATCTCAGCTCCCTTTTCACATCCAGTGTTTAGTTTGGTCCACAGACAAAAATGGAGTGAGATGGTGGAATGAATGATATAAAGTCAGAATATAGAAACATTGGCTTGATTACTTCAGTAGAGAAAACCTTTGTTCCTCTTCCATAAACTCTCAGTCATTTCCTAAGCTCTTCAAAGCATGGGTTTATCATTTATCAACACAAACTATGATGGTTAATTTTTATATTGGGTTGGTTCCTATAAAAGAGGCCAACAGACTACATGAAAAATGAATGTTGAATTATTTCTACTTTTTTGGTAAAAGAACAGACTGATTCTTTTCAAACCAAACCCAGATGAGGCATCTTCCAGACAGCTTCAAGGGGGAATTGTAATACAATGCATGGGAGTATCTGCCAATTAAACCCTGGAAAAAAAAATAACTCAGAGTTATGCCTCTTTGTGAGGATCATGTTACAATGATCACAAAGAGAAATCCAGTATTCAGTGTGAGTTATACAGTAACTTAGTGAGACAGGCAAAGAAAAGCTGAGCTGGTCAAAAGCTGTGTCCTCTTTCATAAGGTCAACCAGTAGGAAATCTAACAGCTAATATCCTAGACAGTGGGAATGCAGCAGAGAGTTTTTTCCCTTCTTTCCCAAGAGAATAAATAAATACCAAAGCAGTCATTTTGAAATCCAGAAAAATCACAGCTGGAAACCCAAAATAAACCTTCTTCAATCCTGGGATACTACCATTTGATTTCTTATCTATTTGAAAATCAAGCTACAGTAAGACATTAAATGCACATGTAATTCATTCAGATAGCTAACGCAGAACTCCAACCAGAGGTAACTTGCCATGTAGAACAAGGTTTACAGCGTGGCTTTTCAGGTTTAATGCCACTCCTGTAAGTATTTGCTAGCCTATTATCAACAGGACATTTATCATCTTCCTCATCTTGCTAAACAGGCTTGTGTGTTTTCTAACCTTAGTGTGTTCTGGAATTGTGATGCCATACAGTATACATATTCCTCTGCTGCCACGCTTCCTCTTAAAAAAAACACCTGCTTCAATTCTTATCCTTTTGCCATGAAAAGTGAAGATAAGCTGTAAAAATATTCAGAATCATTGTATGGTCGACCACCTTCTTCCTGAAAGCTTTATTGCTGCTCTTATTGCCTTTTGTTGGAAGCAAGAAGACGGTAAAAGAAACACTGGCCAAGGAAGTATGCATATTGTGGCCTTTCTTAACACTACTGTGCAAGCATAACAGATTATACAATATATTCACAAGATCTGGGTTATGTATTGTCTCCAATAAAGCTGTTCTCAGTGTCTAATAGTCAAAGTAAAGAATTCATGGAGCCAAATCCATCTTCACAGCCTGTGCTGTGAGCAGCTAAAAATACTCTTTAGCACATTCTTGTACATTCTTCAGTTAGACTGTGACATGTTGATAATATTTCTCTTCTAAAGAGATTGTAGAAAATCAAAGACTAGAAAATCCATCAGACTAAATCATTCTCCATAAAATTGCAGCATATGATTGCATGGTACCTAACATGCACGAGGCACCCTTCACCATTTTTCACATACACAGGTTCATTTGACCATTGCCACATCCCTACAAATTCTGCATGAGTATGGGATAACTGGGGAAGCTGAGGCACATAAAGAACAAAAGGCACCATTCCAAATTCTTATTTAGTATTGTGATGAGCTATGAATCTTCACACAAGATTTCAGCTTCCTGTGTTGACCTAAGATGTAAATGAGGTAAAATACTTCCAAAGAGAAGGCAGTCCCTGGGAAGTCAATGACATTTTTTTTATACCTGGATTCAACACCTACAATAAATGATGGAACACAGAAAATTGCACTTCATTCTAAAATCTTCTTATATACAACCCTACTAAGGCTCCTTCACTCAAGAAAGAAGTAAAGAAACCATAAATACTGAACATTTTAAACACAAAGAGGCACCAAGATTACAATTGACAAAAGCTATATAAATATCATTATTCTTTTGTGTATTAAATTATTTTTCAAATATTTATTCTGCATAGACACTCTAAGCATCCACTGTGCATGAAACACTGGGTTGACTTATAGACAAGAAAGAGAAGTGCTATTTGTTTAGAGGCTAGAATAGATGCCTTGTTGTTAGGCACAACACATATAGCTATTGTTCTTAATTTTGAC
Organism: Phyllotis vaccarum; assembly: GCA_033318265.1. Lineage (NCBI taxonomy): Eukaryota > Metazoa > Chordata > Mammalia > Rodentia > Cricetidae > Phyllotis > Phyllotis vaccarum. Next base: position 47,669,707 of record JARWLC010000012.1, on the reverse strand, counting down.
AGACATTTATTCAAGACACTTGATGATTTCAGGATTGAGAATTCTGAGGAGCACTGATGCATGTACTACATCATGCCACTGAATGAATGTCTCCAGCAAAGATCATGACTGCCTATCCCCCTTTTAATTTTATTCTCCAAATAATTACATGGTGGGCTGCAGACCCTTACTATATTTTAATCATTTAAAGTAGCTATTTTTGGCAGATTTGTGTGTTTCTCATCAGAGATAATGATGTGTGGTGAGGGTGGTAAATGCTAATTGCTTTACAGTTTGAACTATGGAATATTCAATAAAGTTTAGAAGGGAGGTCACATAATAAGATGGAAAGATGGTCCCATCACTCCTGTTCAGTTCTTATGCACAATATTATAACCTTGGAGTCATCTGTTTCAGTCTTCATTCCTATATAGTAAATAGAATTATAAGCCAGTCACGGTCGACAGTGCCTTTTGTCTCAAGAGGCAGAGCAAGTGGAACTTTATGAGTTCAATGACAATCTGGTCCACACAGTAAGTTCCAGAGTTCCAGGCTACTATGGCTGTACAATGAGACCCTGTCTCCAAAAATAAATAAATGAACAAATAAACAAACAAAGTGACATGCCTATGAGTAGTGAAATCACCATTTGACTAGATGACCAAGGAAAACTCTCATCCACCTATGACATCGATCCTGCTAATTAGTGAAAATCCTGGCCCTCCTTAAGTCCCTCTTTACTAGGCTCTTCCACACACTGACACAAAGGATAACGATGCTGGAGGGTTGTTCCCTGCATTTGATGGAAGCTTTTGAGCTTCTCCATTTCCTTTCGTGGCAATTTCCCACACTGGATGGTTGAGATCACATCTTGGCTTCTTCCTACCAGTTTTCAATTCTTCACATACTTTTGTCTCTTTCATTTTTTCCCATATTCCAAACTTCCACTTTCAAGAAAGTCTGTGCTTTTAAGCTCTTCCCAAATAGTTCTTTCCTGTTAGCCTCTTTAACCCCCCTCCTGGTGCTGAATCCCCCTTTATCCTCTCGCATGCTCTCACATATATAAAACAGACACTAAAACTCTTTTTATTCCAGCTTTTTTTACTGCAGCTTTTACTTTTAAGATTAAAGCTCTAAACCCAATGAATATTTCATGCAGAACACGTCTCAGCTCTCGCTGCTGAGATGGATACAATAACCAAGAGGAATCCTGTAATAAAATGAACTCACTAAAGATAACCAGACAGTACATATTAAGAGGGCTGAATTTATGACTGATAAGTGAGAATGTTCTAGAAGTATTGCAGCTTCCCTTTTGTCTTCCCGTTCTTAATCTTTTTTATCAGTGCTGTTCAATGTCATCCTCTGCAGCTAACTTTGGCAGGCATCTTTTCTGAAACAGTGAGCATGTCGTGTGTCCATTCTGGCTAATTTGCTTTTACTTTATCAATCACAGGAAAGAGTTTAAGTATCGCTCAACTACGCTTTTCTCTGATATCTACAAACATCAGAAGCCCCATCCTATTTTATGCATCAAATCTGCTTCTGCACATTTCTCATTTCCTACAGCTTCTAGCCTTTGGCCGCTAGAAATCCCACCCTCTCCCCAAAATATGGTTCTTTCAGTGCATGTTGCAGAGTCTTCTGTGGGAGATGTGACTAAATCCTACACTTTCCTTTTCACCAGCACAACACTGACTAAAAGGATTCCAGGCATGGATTTTTGAGGCTTCATAAGTGACTGGCACTTTCATAGCAAGAAGTTCATTGTCAGCTTGACATAAGCTAGAGCCGTCTGGGAAGCGAGATGTGAAAATAAACCCAGAAACTTGGCCTATGTGTGAGCCTGCCAGGACATTTTCTTGAATATTGATTAATATGGGAGGGTGGGTTTAGTCTTCCATGGGTGGTCCCACCCTGAGCAGGTGGTCCTGTATGGTACTAAAAAAGCTATATCCTTCATCTACCTTGTCTCATACCTCTTAGCTCATTGACTTTTATCATTTCTAACTTAACCATCCTTTTCTATTTTGTATTTTTCTTTCTCTTTTCTTTTTGGTTTTGTTGTTTACTTTGCTTGACTTAAAGATTTTAAAATATTTTTATTACTTTATTTTATGCATATGAATATTTTGCCTATATGTGTTTCTGTAAACAACGTTTGTGCCCAGTGACCATAGAAAGCAGAAAGGGGGTCAGATCCCCTGTAGCTAGAATTACAGATGGATGTAAGCCATCATGTGGGTTCTGGGAATCAAACCAAGGTCTTTTGAAAGAGCAACCAATGTTTGTAACCACTGAGCCATCTTTCCAACCCTTAGTTTTGCAGATATTTTAAGACACTATCTTATTGCAGAAATGTTCACTTGCAATATATAACATAAAGGATTAATATTTGTTGATGGGTTATATAAACACTCACTGATACAAACTGAACCTTAAGACAATTCTTGGAAAGTGGAATAGTTCTACAATGAATGGTTCCATCTGCTCCTGAGAATGCAGAAACAAGCAAGGCTCAGGTCAGGGTTTTCCTGAGTCTCTGTTAGTTCTGGCCCCGCCCTGTATGGGTCCTAATTCTCAAGAGCTACTAACGCTTCCCTAAATAACTCCTAAATTTCATTACATCTCACTACACTATCTTAATGTGTAATCCAAGACTGCTAGTGCTGTGAAACCCAAGATGACCTCATATTCATAATCCTCTTGCCTCCATCAGCCCTGTTTCAACTATAGGCATATGTTGTCATATCCAGTTTCCCATTTGCCTTTAAATATTGTTTGCAGCCTTCCTCTAAAATGCTTATATCTGTATCTTCATTTCCTTGTATTACTGTGGGGAAAAAAAAACCAAGTTTGACAATAATGGGGGAGGTGGAAAGTGATTAGTTTATTAGCGCTTAAAGCTCATCATGAAGAGAATTCAGAAGAGGAACTCAAGGCAAAAGCCTGGACACAAAAGCGGAAGTAAGGCCATGGAGGAATGCTATTCTCTGGCTTGAACTCAGCTTTTCTATACCATTCAGGACCAACTGCCCAGGAGGGGGGCTGGAACCCACCCCCCACACCTTGGAAGACTGGGCCCTCCTCCCATATCAAGCAATGTCCCTGCAGGCTCTTACACAAGCCAAGATGATGAGGCCATTTTCACAACTGGGGTTCTCTCCTCCCAAATGACTCTAACTGGTGTCAGTTTGAGAAGCACTAGCGACCAACACAATCTGTATTCCTTACCAACAGTTACTTCTTCAAAACTAAATTGTCATTGTTGGCTGTGAGATAAAATCTTGAATTCTCCTTATCATAAAGTCTACAAAGGTTTGTCCTTATAAAGAACTAATTTTTTTCTAGTATGTCATTTGCTCATTAGTTGGTTATTCAATTATTTATATATTTATACAAAGACTTAGAATCCAGCAAAAATGCATACTTGGAAAGCATTCTTCCTTTGAGATACATCCTTGGCCCTTGTTTCATACATTTGTTCATTTATTTGTTTGTTGATACAGGTTCTCACTAACCTTGTGGACAGACACTATGTAGTCAGGCTGGTCTAGAACTAGGGATTCACCTGCCTCAGCCTCTTACCAGAACTAACCCCCATAGGCAATATACTTGAGAAAAAGTTGGTCTGCCTTAAACCAACCTATCAGTTAATAGTTCCCGTTTTTTGAGTTTTCCTCATTTTCTTTTTTATTTTATCTTTGTTTGGAAGACTGAATGCTGTATATATAGTATACTCTGGGTAGTCAAGGGTCATTCAGTAAGGAACTATTCCGAAAATGTTCTTTTAGCTCTTTGAGACTGTAAATCCTCAACAATGTACAATTCAATTCACTTTAAGAAGATATATTATTATATTGGTGAAATATAATTTTTAAAATACTGAAATTAATCTACTAACATTGTTCTCCCCAGAAACTTGACAAAATACACAGCTCCTAACCTATAACTAACACTATTTTTTTATCTGCCTGGACCCAAATAGGGGTCAATTTTAAGAGATTTTGAAATAAGACACAAAAAAAGAAATTTCAGTTAGGAGATATTATTATCAACATAGCAAAATGTAGTAAAAATAATAATGATGATGATAATGCTGTGGCACTGAATTTGAACAGAACTGAATTGAATTGAATGATATTTAAACCCAAACAAATATTTATAAGGGAGTTAGTCTATAATCACTTAAGCTGTGATCATTGTATTTGTACTTTACTTACAAATTAAAAAAAAGAAAAAGAAAAATTGACATTACGAGTTCAGTCATTAGAAACTTTAACCAAAAAAAGGAATAAATTTTAACTAAACCTGAGTGTGTGTATGCATGTTTATTCTTAAGAACTGAATTTATTAATACTAAAAGTCCTGTCATGTAAAGACACACTTTACTTGAAAGCAATGAAAGTTCCTAATTTGAACAATACAACTCTGCCCTTTCTGTATTCATAAGTATCAGTGTGAGTTAAGTGAGCATTAAAGAAATTAATGGGAAACATTTCATTAGCCTAACCAATACTGGGGAAAAATAACCCCGCAAATAGTTCAACTCCTTTGGGAGTAGCCTGTCTATTTTTAATGTATGTACTTCCTTTTCTCACAGATTCCACATTCTTAAATAATGCAAACAAAATAAAAACCAATGATTTACCAAGTCACAAGAGCTAAATAAATTTTCTCATATAACGACTTTTTACAGTTTTTTCAACATTTATTTCACTTCTAGGGAGCTGATGTGAAAGTTTCTAAACAAATTTTCAAAATATTTTGTTAGATTTTCATTTATGCTATACTTAAATTGTGCTTTGCATGACATTGATTAATTTAAGTGCCTTCCAGGCTCATGCTAGTGCATAACTCAGAATTTTAGAATATACTCACTCTTTTATTTTGACATGCCATATAGACGATTCCAGGAATATACAAGGCAATAACTGATGGCTATTAATATTTAAAATATTAATCAGCTCCAGAAAAGTAAAAATCTGTTATGTAAATATTTACTTTATTTTTAATTTGTGTGTGTGTGTGTGTGTGTGTGTGTGTGTGTGTGTGTGTGTATTTATACCCAGGAAGGCCATTAGAAAACATTGGATCTCCCTAGAGCTGAAGTTAGGCAGTTGTGAGTCTCCTGATGTGGGTGCTGGAAACTGAATTCAGGTCTTCTGCAAAAATAGTCTATGTTCTTTACCACTAAATCATTTCTCAAAATCCCATCAGTTACTTCTTTAAAGAGAAATGTTAAGCCCTACATTTTCTCTCAGAAGTACTAAGGCTTTATTAAGATGTGATTTGTGTTGAACAAAGCCAGTCTCAACTCTTCTTCCACCAAACCCAAGCTGATGGGTAGAGGTACTAATATTTCAGAAAGAGCCTGAAGTTAGCTTTTATTTAAATTTTATGAAGAGTGATTTGATGATAGAGTAATTTTTTAAAGTGTTCATTTTATTCTTCATTAACAAGAGAAATGCATTATAGTAGAAAGTTATACCCTTAGGTAAAATTTTTTGTTGTTTCTGAGAAATTTAGGGACATGAATCAAGAAAAAAAAAAAAAACTATTCATCTTCCTTTACAGGATTTTTCTCTTGGCCCTATATGCTATCAATTAACTATATGAAATTAAGAAGAATTGACATTGCATAAGTCTTTCTGTACAATGATAAACACAGAGGCATAATTTATATTTTCAATGTCAGCAAAGTTCAAATTTTGTGATACAATATGGTTAAAATAAGGTGTAAGTCCTAAAATTAACATCCAGTTTTAGGTGCTAGCTTGAAATCTGGCTCACTCTCCTGAAAAGAAGCTTCCCCTCCTGATTTGTCCCACAGATAAAGGGCCTGGCACTGCTCTCTGCTGAGCCCTGAGTAACAATCTTTAGTTCTCCTGCCAACGGCAGAATTCAAGTCAACCAACTGACCACACCATTCTTCCTGAAGAAACCAGGGCTTACTCACTTGAAATTTACTAAATTTCAAGCCTCCCAGACAGGGTTTTTCACATAGATTTAGAGGCCTGATGTGGCCCTGCATCATGCAGAGTGCTTTTCTCTAGGAAAGGAGCTTCTATGACTAGGAAGATTCAGTGTGTCACATTCATTCATTTTCATAATTCTACAGAGGGAATCCACCCCTCTTCAGCAGGGTGAAATAGGAGGACTTTTAAACAAAGTCCATGCACACAAAACATCCTAGTCATATGTAAAAGAATTTACAGCAAATAGCAACCTAAGACCCCCCCCAAAGTGCACAGAATGAATTCAAACTCAATTTTATTTAAAAATGTTCTTTAATGAATTTAAAAGACCTAACATATAGATGATAATTTCCTTTTTCCTTGGTGTAATTCAATATTTTTTCTATTTTCTTTATTTTACAATGCCATCAACTTAATAAACTAAAATGTCTCAGAATAAATACTCTTGTTTTCCCGTGCTGTAAACACATAGACACCCACAATTACCTATTCCTTGTGTAGTCTGCCAAGAGTGGGTCTAAGAGAATCTTTTTGAGAGGAGGCTGGGACTAGCTTATGAATTTTGATAGGTACTTCAGACTGTTATACCGTTAATTGTTACAGTAATCAGCAAGAGTTCTTCCAATGGCACAGCTAGATGGCCAGTTCCACATAAGAGATCCTTCTGGGCTTTGCTAGTTTCTCAAATGTTCTCTAGATATTAAGCTAACTTCAGTATTTTATTCCACTCTCCAGCTCTCCAATTGGATCCTCTTGACTGTCTCGGATCCCCAGAGCTCCCTCAGACAAACCACCACCACAACAACAAAAAGTCACTTCAGGATAGTGGTTTTCCCTTTCCCCTCCTCCTGCCAAAATCTTGTCAAAGTGGATTGAATTCACTCAAGTCTCTAGTTCCTCTTCTGAGTGAGCTTCTTATTGGTTAGCCTAGAGGTTGAAAGCTACCATTCATGTTCAGAGAGGAAGTACCTCACACTTTATATGAGCTCTATAAAATAAAATTAAAAAAAAACAAGTTTTGGGGAAATTTTGACATTTATGAAATGTCATGTTTCTTTTTGCCATTTAGGGACCAGATATCTTCATTATTACTGCAAATTGTCTTGCAACATCGTCCTCTCTCTTTGTAAATAATTGCATCTACTTTCTCTTCTCAGTCCTAAATGTCACACGTTTCTCCAGACTTAGGGTTGAAATGGGAGTGTAATAGACCAGGATACTTTTACTTTTTTCAATGCAAAATAAACTTTCAGGTGGGAAAATACAAGATAGACAAACAAAAAGAGAAGCTCTTCTATTAATATCATCTAATACTACCTGCTTCATTTTTCAATTAATTTATTTTGGAGGGAGAACTTTATACATGAGCACTGCACGTACATCCCCCCCCCCCCCCCGCCACTCCATTCCCCCTTTTAAACTTCTCTTTGTCCCCAGATATTGTTTAGATAAATATTTGAAGTTAGTGGGACACACATCTCAGTGGAGCTGTGGCTTTCCTGAATGTTTTGTTAACTCTCTGGATGAAAATGAAGGGTTAAACTAATGCAGTGTATAGTATGAAACGTGTATAATGCAGACAGGATGATACTCAAAAGTTAATCCAGACCATCTTTACACTGGACAAAAGTATGTCAGTGGTTTTTCTACACCGAAAGAGGTGTGTGTGTGTGTGTGTGTGTGTGTGTGTGTGTGTGTGTGTGTGTGTGTGTTACTTGACAATAACATTTATAGCATTAACAAAAGGAATAAGTGCTATGGCAAGTATTAAATATATTCTAAAATTATCATTGTGTCTTATTTCACATTATTATGACAAGGATTTACACCATCAAAACCAATAAATGAAGCAAATATTAAAAAGTAGCCCTCCTGCTAACCATTCCTTGCCAAAGTATGTACAGGAGAACCTCAGGATAGGTAATAGTGTGAAAGATTGAAGAGGACTGCCAGGTCATTGAGGGCTTACCCTGCCAAATCTTCTTAAGTTATCCCCACATACTGTGCTTCCCAAGGAAACTCAAGAGCACTTATGGGAAGAGAATTTCAAAATACACTTCTCACTCTGTGAATTTGCTCAGATGTAAAACCGTATTCTTGGAAGCAAATGACATTTGTCTGTTCATGTTCATTTTTCCTTGTTCTTCTGTCACCTTGATGGATGTCAGAAAGCTGCATTTTTCAGGTAGGTTGCAATTTCTTCATAACTCGAATGCACACTGTGATTATATGCTGCAGGGTCAACAGCTAAAGTACTGAATGGATATTTCTAATGCTACTGGCATCTCTATTGTCCTTTTGTGCCTGGGATTCAGGTACTGGTATCCTGCCATAATTATTACTTGACATTTGGGATGGGATGAGATTTAGGTTCTTTATCTTTAACTACTGATCATCAAAAGACCACATCAGTGATAATTTAAAACATCTTAGAAGCCCTGTTTCTGCCTACACATTTGATCTCCTGTAATTATAGGTTAATTCTCTATTTAGAAAGGCCTTGGCAACTATAGTTTGAGGCATTCACAGATATATGTGATGTATTGTGCCAGACAGGTCAGCTCTAAAAATTTCAAGGTTAATAATGATAAATGATGAACCACAAGATAGTTCAAGGGATAACAAGGTGCTGAGGGAAATTAAGGTGAGGATGGAGGCAAAAACCAAAATCAGTGGGATTTTTCTGAAGTATGCTACCACTGAACAAACTGTTTCCTTCAGTAAAATGAGTTTTTTAAAAAAGCATATCAAAAATAACATAAATATGTGTTATTGGCATATCTTCCTTTGGCTCTTCTTCGAAAGGGCATTTGGTTTTATTCCCAGGTTGCAGATGAATGCCTTTCTGCTGAAAAAGACACTTTACCTCAAATAGTCTCTCTCCCACATAAATACCAACAATGATGGTTTATGAAGACAATAGCCCCAGTGGATATTTTGAACAATATTTAGCTGTTTTTTTTAAAAAAAAAATATATAAATGGTTAGAGGATTAAATCCTCCAGTTTAATGTTTTTATGGAATTCCTGAGTGTGCCAATGAGAGGGTTTGTGCTTCTTGTTTCTTTTTGTGGCTTCTTTCCTTCTGTTTATTTGCTTTGTCTAATCCTAATGAACTAGCTTTTGTTCTTATCTTGTTATATTTTATTTTATGCTATATTATTTTATTAATTTTTCTTAGAAGCTTGTTTGTTTTTTACTGAGAGACAGAATGAAAATGGATCGGCACTGGTTGAGGGGAGTAGGCAGTAACTGGGAGAGGTATTAGGAAGAGAAATTATAATCAGGATATATTACATGAGAAAAAAATCTATTTTCAATAAAAGGAAAAAATACAAAAGCTATGTGGGAAGTCAGGCAAATAATTAGTTTTTGATATAAATGCTTCTTAGGGACAAAGCTTACCTACTAAGATGGCCCATGCCATTTGATGAATAAGAGACCTATAGTCCTCTGAACTCTCTGCCCTTTGTCTGAAATCACCACACTTGCCATTTAGCTCTTATTACAAAGACTTTCTAGATTCAAGTGGCCTTAACAGTAATGGAATAATGTTTTATCTGGAGAGTTTGTCAGCATAATTAGAAGAGGTGCCCTTGGTAGGATTCTCTATCAGATAGAAACTTAGGAGACAACAAAATGTCCAAAAAAGGATAAATCTAATAGTGATAACAGCTGTACTTTTCTAGACTATCAATAGATTTTATTCAAGTTCAGAGATATATACTATGGGCCCATGCCCTTGGGCACCAATTCAATAGTTGTTACCTAATCAATAGGACCACTTCAGTTTTCAATTATAGACTCATATGGGAATTCAACACTATCACAGTAATCACTGGAGAATAAGAGCTGCCAATCTTATTCATACTAGGAACTGGGACAAATATTAAATGTCATCATAGCCAGAAATATAGACTTAAACATTGGACCTGCAATAATGCTAGAACTTGGTGATCCATGTAGCTGCCTCTAGGTAGGTATTTTGTGAGTCTACTGCCAATAACATCCTGTAGATAAATCAACTTTACATGATAGACTTTCTGATAAATAGTGTCAGTTTTCAGAAAAGCTAACTGGAGACGAGGGTAGGAGGAAAGGGAGGGGCAGGAGAGGTACATGGGAGTAGATGGAAGCACAAACAAAAACAAAGTATGTATGAGAATGATGTAATACAGTTTTGCCTTATATATCATTTTAAAAACTAGTATAGAGGTTCAAACAGAATTTGGAAGAAACCTTATCTCTGTGTTCATACATTAATATAGCCAAATGGTAAATTCAAGCACAGAGAGAGAGAGAGAGAGAGAGAGAGAGAGAGAGAGAGAGAGAGAGAGAGAGAGAGAGAGAGAGAGCAGATCCAGGGCAGACACTGCCAGCTGCCAAAGAGCAAGATGTAATGGAATGTAGGTAAGCCACAAACCACATGACAAAACATAAATTAATAGAAATGGGTTAAGATACAAGAGGTGTCTAGCAACAATCCCGAGCCATAAACCAAAAAAATTTGTAATTAATATAAGCTTCTGTGTGTTTATTTGGGACCAAGTTGCTATGAGGCACAAGAAAACTTCCAGGGTACAAATTGCGCCCACCACTGTGCATCAATCCATATAGACCTGAGAAAGCTTTAATAGGATTCTAAAATGAAGACAAAACAGCTTCCTAGTTCATATCTCTCATTATGAGCTGAGATACAAATATGTGTCCCTAGCCACAGCATATGTGCTTGAGCTGAACTGAAACACAGCATCTCACATGGGCCACAGTACAAGACAGTGCTGAACGACAGATTTAAGGCTTTTTTTTCAGAGAGATAAAAGGCTAAAGGTATGCAATATAACAGACTCAGATAGAATAACTTCTAGAAAGGTTACTATATATATATATGTGTGTGTGTGTGTGTGTGTGTATATATATATATATATATATATATATATAGAGAGAGAGAGAGAGAGAGAGAGAGAGCATATAAGTAAATGTAATAAACAAATGGCTTAGAAGTGAGTGAGAGAACAGGATTATAGGCAGTTATATAAAGAAGTTTTTATAAGTAAAGTCTTTAAGAAAACAGTAAAAATAATGTAAAAAATGCCACATAAAGATGGAAAATACACAAAAAGTATGAATTATGTATATTATTGTGCTTTATTTGAATGTTTTAATTGTTAATGAGCTAACTGCAGAAAAATTTGAATTGTAGGAACGGCTAAATTAAACCAACATATATATTTTAAAGGTTTCTTGACTTTGAAATTTGAGTCTAAGTATATATTTTGAAAGAGATGATCTGCTTTTGTTTTCACAGAATATGAGAACCTGTGGATTTCTTTCAGGCTAATATGGTTTGACTGACCAAGAACCCCTGAACGCAACTGGCTGAGATGATGCAGCCTCATAGGCTACTATAGCCAGGACTTAAACATGATTCTAAATTTTCTCAGTATCTCCAAAAGATTTCTAGTACCCACAAATCAGCAGGAAGTAGTGGAAAGCTATATCCAAATTTTCAAAATATTCTTTATAAATGTTCATTTTCATTACAGATTGCTAGTGGTTATAGTCAATCTTTTTCTAAAGAAAAATGGGGATATGATATAAAAATGACAAAAAAAGATATTGAATCTACTTTAATCCCAAAACAAATGTTAATCTCAGAATAATTTACATTGGTATAATTTTAGTTTATTGATACAAATTTAAGCTTAAGTTTGTTATACTGTATATATATTTCTGCTCTTAAGTTATTTTTTATGTAATTCAATTAAAAACGTAATGTGTCATTAATAAATACAGATTGATAGTTAATTATCTATGATAATCAAACTTATAATCATGTTTGTAAGGTTTTTTAGGTACGCAAAGAAGTATTTTAGGTAGGTAATCTTCAAACACTTAAATACCTAAGGAATATAATGTAGTATGAGGTTTCTGGCCCGACTTTTCAGGCCTAACCTCAAGATTTAGGACCCACAGACCCACAGACCCCCAGAGACACACACAGATGCTTTCAATAGTTTTCAGCTGATCGGCCTCAGGCCAAGGCATATAACTTGCTAGCTCTTTACCCTTCATCTAACCCATGATTCTTCCTGTTCAGCCATGTGGCTCGGTACCTTTTTTTAGAGCAGCATAGTTGTCCTCTGCTTCTTCCTGCTTCTCTCTTGTGTTCTGCCCTGGGCTTCCTGTTCTCAGAGTTTTCTGAGTCTGGTAGCCCACCTACACTTCCTGCCTGCCTTTGGCCAATCAGCGCTTTTTATTAAACTAGTGGGTGGGACAATTATTTACAATGAAGCAACACAATCCTCCTATAATATAACATTTAAAATATTTTAAGAATTTAGACTTTTCTGGACAGTGAGACATGTCTGCTTCTGGCAGCATCAATCTACTTCAAGAGGATGATGGGCATTGAAGAAACTCCATATGGAGTTTACTTTCTTTGTGACAAAAGTTAGCCACTGGGCAAGAAACTGCTTGACAATATCCTGTATAAACTGGACATATAGGGCCAATAGGAAAATGACCACTGAACTTTGCCTAAACTAGGTAAGATGGTCCTTGAAGTTCCTGCTTCGCAGAAGAGACTACCAGATATCTTGCAGGACACAGGAGAAAGTGACTGAGGAACTTTGCCAGAATGGGGAGAATAGTCCTTCATATTTTCTGTTTCACTGAAATGTGTGGCAGAGACTCTAAATATGTGGGCTTAAGATACATGCTCCAATGTTGCACAGGAACTTTGGGCAACTGTCTAGGCAGTCAGATGTCTCTGTCATTCCTAGAATATCAGAAGCTGCTTACTGTTTACCTTCTATGGTTCTTGATAGAGTTGACTAGATAGTTGTAATTTTCTTTAGTCATGTTAAAAGGTAAGTTAGATATGAAACTTAAGACTCACAAATACAGGCCAGATGGTAGCGAGTTTTCTTTAATTTTGCTAAGTACAAATAGACTAGAAATTGTAACTGTAATTCTTGCTTAATAATTGTTTTGTTATTTATAATTTTACTATGTTAACGATGAAATCTTCCTTTTTGATTAGACAGAAAAAAGAAAGTGAAATGAGATGTTTTTCTGTATGTTGTAAATATGTGTTGCTTCCATTGGTTAATAAAGAAGCAGTTTTGGTCTATGGTAAGACAGATTACAGTCAGGTGGGAAATCCAAGCAGAGGTGGGGGGGGGAGGTATAGTCAGAGTAGACACTGCCAGCTGCTGGGGGAGCAAAATGTAATGGAACCTAGGTAAGCCATGAGCCACATGGCAAAACATAAATTAATAGAGATGGACTGAATTAAGATGCAGAGCTAGGTAGCAAGAAGCCTGAGCCATAGACCAAACAGTTATTAATTAATTTAAGCCTCAAGGAAGGAGGACGCTAAGGGGCAGAATAGGGAGACATGGGAAGAGATGATAGTAGAAAATCTACAAGAGCAAAATATGTATGAGAATGATGTTATGAAACTCTCTTTGCCTTATATATTATTTTTTTAAACTAATACAATGAATCAAATGAAGCTTGCAAAAAAAACTTTATCTCTGTATTCATATATTATTCCCACCAACTAAACTATGCTAAATCTTCATGTATTAGCACTGCAAACCAACCAACCAAACAGGAACTTCTTAGTAGAAACAAAATTTGAGTATGAATGACAGTCACAGAAGCTCATGGCAGCAGTGGAAACTGCATTTTTCTCACACCTCTGCACTTCCAATTATTTTAACAGCTGAATGTGGAAATGCTCAAATGCCAAAGGCATGATTCTTTTATGTTATTTATGGCCCAGCCAGAGCAGGAAGTATCAGAAACCTCATGAGGATTCCCTCCCTCCAGTTATTTTTGTCTCTGTGCTTATGCTTGTAGAGGTCTGAATAGTTCACAAGCTTTTCTAAAAAGCAAATAAACTTGACTCTTTTTCAAAAGCAAGCCCTAAGAGCCCTCATTGTAATATGTTCCAAGTGTTGTAAGATGTTAACAGGATTGTGTCACAGAACACAAACACAGTTTTGTGATCTGTAAGCTAGATATAGTAAAGAGTTTTGCTGGGAGTTTTAAAGGTTTTAATCTTAATTTTATTCAAACCAGTCACGTCATTGGCATGTTTATGAGTGATCTCAGGGACACGAGTTGCTATACAACACATAAGCATACCTATCCATACTCTTGTTTGACTAAGCACATACTTCTCTGCAAGAACAAAGCCTCTTTTATCATCGGCAGTCACAAAGGTACAAGAATACAAACCCAGGGAAATGATAGAAAGGGTCAGCCATTTCTGGTCAAGATTGCTAATGGCATACTACTTAGCTCTGGAAAAATGAGCCATATGGGAGGACATGTCACAGAAAGGGTGTCCTTTCAGGTCAAAACAGCATCCTGGGATACATGGGGGAACACAGCTATGGTACTGCACCCTAGCATAACTCCCCAGCAATGCTTTATACGCCACAGCACACAACACAGTCTCTGTTTTTTTACCTAGCTCACATTATTGTTACCAGGTCACATATCCAAACCTCACAAAAGGAGACAAGGACTAGTTTTAAATATTGTTTTTATTTTATGCTTCCTAGTTTACATTTACTAGGAAAAAAATACAAATGTGTTTTTTGTTAAAAAATGAAGTCTACATTTTTTCTTTCAACCAAAGTAGAAAAAAAAATATAAAGAAGACTGTGAAAACAGATGAGATACACTTCATAGAATCAGTGGGCACCATGCCATTTTTAAGAAAATAGAACTCTTTCAGAAATACTAAATTTCATAAGTTATATATACACCTTTTTAAAAGATCAATTATAAAATCTCATAATACAGTCTGGTGTTTGTCAAATATTTAAGCTCTATCATATTTTAGAACATAACATATAAAAGTACTTTTATCATACATATTTTTAATGGCAGAATCACATGAAATTTATGCCAGGGGCTTTGTATAGCACAGCAAGAGTCCCCATACACTTTCTTCTGTTCTCTGTAATTATCCACTGAATTCTGAGATTCATGAAAACAACCAAATTAATTCTCTCAAATTTTAAGATGGCAGAAAATGGTAAGAGAGTTTAGAGAATATCTTTCTTTTTGACTAAAATGTGAGTTGGGTATGAACTTAAAGCAACTGTTCTCTTTATTGGTTAGCCTCGAGGTTGAAAGCTACCATTCATGTTCAGAGAGGAAGTATCTCACACAGCTGGAAAAAACTGCATTAGCCCGCCTTCCATAATGCTTTCTTCCCTCACACACTCTGTCTTCTTGGTGACTCTAGCTCTTCCTTAAATATTGCCTAAGACTCAGAATTACTAACATACTCTATTTCAAGAAAGTTCCTTCTTCTACTGAAACTTGACACCCCCTGGCTACAAGACGAGAACACTCATATCCTTGGGAATTTCCTCTTTCCAGAACTCAATATGAAAATGTTACTTTCATGAAGTGTGG
The DNA here is from genome assembly GCA_033318265.1 of Phyllotis vaccarum. Lineage (NCBI taxonomy): Eukaryota > Metazoa > Chordata > Mammalia > Rodentia > Cricetidae > Phyllotis > Phyllotis vaccarum. The sequence continues at coordinate 47,654,307 of JARWLC010000012.1, read as the reverse complement.
GTTTCATTTCCTTTACTACTGTAAACTGTAGTAGTTTCCAGATTTAGCTTGGACAAGATACAATTTCTCTAAGCATGCCATCCAAGTTCACACTATTGATGCAACGAATTTCTCAATCAATTAAATTGCTGGGCTCAAAGGAAATGCTGTTACCTAAAGCCCCATATCTTGCCATTAGACAGAAAATTTCTCTCAGTCCATCCTGTCTGCATTACACACGTTTCCCACTATACACTGCATTAGTTTAACCCTTCATTTTCATCCAGAGAGTTAACAAAACATTCAGGAAAGCCACAGCTCCACTGAGACGTGTGTCCCACTAACTTCAAATATTTATCTAAACAATATCTGGGGACAAAGAGAAGTTTAAAACGGGGAATGGAGTGGGGGGGGATGTACATGCAGTGCTCATGTATAAAGTTCTCCCTCCAAAATAAATTAATTGAAAAATGAAGCAGGTAGTATTAGATGATATTAATAGAAGAGCTTCTCTTTTTGTTTGTCTATCTTGTATTTTCCCACCTGAAAGTTTATTTTGCATTGAAAAGAGTAAAAGTATCCTGGTCTGTTACACTCCCATTTCAACCCTAATCTGGAGAAACGTGTGACATTTATGACTGAGAAGAGAAGGTAGATGTAATTATTTACAAAGATTATTTACAAAGAGAGAGGGTGGCGTCGCAAGATAATTTGCAACAATAATGAAGATATTTGGTCCCTAAATGGCAAAAGAAACATGACATTTCGTAAATGTCAAAATTTTCCCAAAATTGGATTTTTTTTTTTATTTTATAGAACTCAGATGAATTGTTGCCAGAGTCTAATTAAAACTCTAAATTTATCCAGGGAAGTGTTGGTTGAGTATTTCAGTGTGACTCCCCAATTCAAGGAATACCTTTACTTTTTCAATTTTAGAAACCACAGCTCTCACCCTAGAAGATACCACATAGTTTATTCTGGAGCCAAATATGAGTGACAATGTCCTGGGAACAGAGATTTTGGTTTTTCAAAATTCTATGCTCCACTGTGCTAACAATGTTTTTATAGTAACAAAAAAGTCATAAAGCCTCCTACTTTTAAAATGCATTGGTGAGCACAACAGACAGAAATGGCACAGCAAAGGAATAAGTCTATGACACAGACCTCAGATGCTATCTATGACATTATCAGCTTCTGGATTGGTGAAGGTCAAGAGTCTGTTTATTCAATCCAAAGAATTTGCCTAAAATCACAGAATTTCAGTGAATTCACAGAGGAGGGTAATGCATAGCTGGATAAGGAATCTAAGATATTCTGACATAATTTGACTGTGAGCCCTAATAGTCCAAGTCCCCCACAATCCCTGACATTCTAATTAGTTAGTCACACTGCTTTGTAGAGTTTCGTGTAGGAACAATTCCTTACCATAATCTTTGGAGTGTGGGACAGGGATGGATCTTCAGTCAGTGGGTGGAAAAAAAAGGTTTATTAAACATTTCAGAAGAACATGAACAGACACATACATGCTATTTAACTTAACCTTCCACCTCTTTAAAAAACAAAACATGGAGGATCCTTTGTTTCCCTTCCATATGCATCTGCAAATTAAGTAAAAGTTATCAAACTACGGGGGCAAATGGCTCATTGAAGGCACTGAGCACAACTACTTATTTACAAATCTCAGATCTAGGGCTGTGGTTCCAGTTCCTCCTAGGTAGTGTAGCTGCCAGCAGGTGTTAACTAATTCCTCCCTAAACGTTATCCTGACTGACATTTTCACGGAAGAGGTGAATGCCAAGGATAAAACTACTCTGTATAAATTTTCATTTCTTACTACTCAGTTACTTGTTGGTTTTTATTTTTATTCCCAAATACAGTATTTTAGGATTTATTAGTTATTTCTTAGAGTTATTTGGAGTAATATTATTACTTGTGCTATAAAGTATCTGTTTTGTGTGTTTATTATTTCTAAAATTGCTTTTTAGAAGAGTCATGTTTAATCCATTTGGAACAGATTACGTAATACAAACCTACAAGGCACAGGGCATAGTTAAAGCTTCTAGTTTAGATGAAGATCTAAGTAAATCAGAATCCTCACCCTCATGGGACTCAGGGATTGCCATGGTAAGTGACATTTCATATCCTACAAAGGCTCTAATTCCTTTTCTCCAACAACTCAGAAGTTAAAATAGAGGTCCAGAGATAAATTATTTGACCTGGAATAACATATATGTAAAACAAATAAACAAACAAACCCACAATGTCCAGAATTCTTCAAAGCTGTGAAGGTTTCCCACAAAATCCACACTATCTGACTGTCTGGTCCAGTGCCTAGAGATGACAAAGAAGTCAGTTAGCAAAACATTAGACATCCTGTCAGATCTTCCTTGCTGGCAAAGTTCATAACACCCTTGAGAACAATACGTGCAGTTCCTGTGAGAGATCCCCAGTGCCTCTGGAAACAGTGGACAGCATAGTTTCATGCTCTATTATCGTTATTATTATTATTATTATTATTATTATTATTATTATTATTACTTTTATTATTATTGTTGTTATTATTATTATTATTATTATTATTATTATTATTATTATTATTATTTGGTGTGTGTGTATGTGTAGCACTGGCCAGAAGAGCAGTCTCCCTTCCATTGAACATACTGATTAGCTTCCATAGTACAGAAGCTAGGAGCTCGTCCAAGACTAAACTTGGCCTTTCACATTCTTGTGACCCCACCCATGAGGCTGTCTTACAGGTTCTATGAATAAAAGCAGAAATTTGTACTACTCTTAAATATTCCTTCTGGCTTCCCTTGCTATTTGCAGATAAGACTAGTAGGAAGTTTACACTCACCTGTGTCACAGGACAGACCCTCTGCATCAAAAAGACAGCCCTTCAAAGGACTCCTTCCCTAGTGCTTCTGTCTCCACAATTCTAATACCCTTCATTTTATTTATAGTATTATTGCTTTATAATATATCATAACATGTCATTGTTCTTGTTTATTATATATTTCCCTCCTGAGTAAAATGTAAGTGAAAAATGGATCTCTAAGGGGTTTGTACATTTTGAAATACCTAGGAGCTGAATTAGTTTCTGTTCTTTGACAATGCTCAATAAATATTTATTCAATATTTCTTAAATAGCTTTATAACAAAATTTTAGTTTTTCATGTAGTCACTTTTAGGCTATTATGCACTTGGACAGATACTTGTAAAATCTATATACCAATATCTCCTCAAAGGAAAATGTAGTCACATAAAATTCTCATGTCATGGGATATAAGGTTGGGCTTAGACCTAATGGCAAACATGAGGCAATTACTTTCTTCAGGAAGGAAATACAGAGATGTGCTGGGCTCACACAGGATGTGGGAATCATCCTGTGTCAGGCTGGGAACCATGACCTGGTACAAGATTGCTATAGAAGAAGCCAGTTTTCTTCAAGACAACTTAAATACAGTGTCTCTCAGCAACTTCCGAAAACTCCAGCTCAAGGGGATCTATTACCATCTTCTGGCCTCCATGGACACTTGTCCATTGAATGAACACATCCACCACCGCCACCACCACCACCACCACCACCACCACCAATAAAAATAAAATATAAAGTGAAAAGGAAGTCAGGGTGGAGATTTGATATCAGGAGGAAATTTACTTTAGAAAAATCTAAAGGAACTGAAAAGAAAGGTTGGATTAAAATTTTGTAAATAAACATACACAATTTTGTGGTAATTTCTTTTTCAAAGTCTAACATGTAAAAGTATAAAATTAAATGTTTTATGTTCAGTGTTTGCTGCCTTTGGGTCCATGTAAACTTTGCAATGTCTATAGCCATCCTCAAACGTGTACAAAACTTAATGTGACAGTCACATTTTAATTTTAATGTTTACTTATTATTATACTAGCAGTGTGTGCATATGTGCCTGCATATGTGTATGGAATGTGAATGTGTGTGTACATGTGGTTTGTGTATTCCTGAGAAAGAGAGAGAGAGCATCTGGAGGTCTGTGCATGCCATGACTCACATGTGTAGTTTAGAAAACAACTTTTGGAAGTCAATGTTTTCCTTACTCTTTGGATTCCAAGACCTCAGGTTTGCATGTAAGCACTTTTATATACTGAGCATTTTGCTCACCTGAATCCATGCATTTTTCTTGGATGTTTCTCTGTAGCCTTCATTAAATTCTAAAAAGCAATGAAGAAATTAAAAATTATCATTACACTTTGTATAAACAGTATAAACCAAAATGTATTAGAAAGATTATCTAAGATTATTTGAAAAATAGGTAATAGGTTCTGAATTACAGTCTAAGTTTTCAAATTCTCAGCCGAAGGTAGAATTGAAGGTCTTGTCACTGCCACACATGATTGCAGGGAAGCATTACTAAGTAGAAGAAAAAAGATGAAAAATAAATGAATGTGTCTATGTGGTATAGCAAATTCCTCCGTAAATAAAGCCTTCCACCTTGGTTGGAAACATCATAAGACATAGGATACAAAAGCAAAGCAAAACAATGGGATATTCTAGGAAAAATTATTTACAACGAGGTGAAACACAAGATGTTCTACCCATGAATGAAACAGCCCATCCTGTCAGGAAACTCATTAAGGCAGCAAGTAAACAACTCAAAATAGTTTTAGGAAATCCCTGAAACTGATAGGTTCAGTAGAGTCTCCTCAATTACATATAAGCAGTTAAGACTGCCAAGAGTCACTCACAGACAAGCTGAACTGCCTAAAAGAAACAGAGGCTAAAGGAACAAATATGAGGTAAATTGCTGAGAAGAGGCTCAGACAAGCTAGGCCACTGTGTTAAGAAGTTTCTGGCCTGGACTAGCCCCAAGATCTGATCCAACAGTCCCAAAACCCCAAAGAAACACACAGAAGCTTTGTTAATTTTATGGTGATTGACCTGTGGCCCAGGCATATAACTTGCTAATTTTTAAACTAACCCATGATTCTTGTCTTGTTTAGCCATGCAGCTTGGTACCTTTTATCAGGGCAGCATCTTGGTCTCATTTTTTCTGGGTCTGCTAGCATCTCTCCCGGAGTCTCCCTGGCATCTCTGCTCTAGGCTTCCTCTTCCTAGAGTTTTCTTAGTATGGTAGCCCCACCCACACTCCCTGTCTGCATTCTGGCCAATCAGCTTTTTATTAAACCAATAGGTAGGACAATTATTTACAATGTATCAGAATATACCCACTACAGGCCACTAAGAACAGACAGCTGTCAACCTAGGAAGCTGCCTGCAGGATGTACCCAGATTTCATAAATTGTCACCTATGCTAGTATAGGCTTTTGCTGAGACATTCTTATAATTTCTGCTCCTGTAATAAATCCCTCACCTATGTTCTCCTGTACATAACCACAACAAAAGCATATTAGTTCACCAGGCTGGACTCTGGTGGTATTAGTTTCTTTGGTCTGTGCCAGTTCCCTATCAGTACAGTAGATACTTGTTTCACATCTACCCAGTAATAATGTCATGCAACATATTATAAGTATAATATAACTTATAGAATCTAGATTGCTTAATTTTAGATCATTGTGTCCAATCTTCATGTTCAAAAATAACCTTAGCATTGCTAATTGATCACAGGCACAGTTAAAAGAATGAAAAATGACACAGGATAGGAAATGCTGGTTCATAGACGTTATGCAACTGCTCTCTTTGTTATTTTGTAACTGATGATTTGAACATTGTAAACTTCAAAGTAAAATCTCTACTTCAAAGTCCAAAGGAACTTCTAAAAAAAGAGTATTTAAAAACAATCTCTGTTTAATTTGTATATATGACACACACAGTAATAACCATAAGAATCCAAGCCACATTGTTGCTCAAATTGCAGGTTGTGTATCTTTTAAAAGGAAAACAATAATCCTGCAATGTCTGTGACTTCATAGCTATTAAAGCATTGTTCAAAAATGTGAATGTTTGTAGTTTTGGGTTCCTAAGTTTTATTCTCATGTTGGCTGAAGTCTCAAGCAATGTGTCTCATTATGAACCTCCTTTTTCAGTTCTCTGGAAATCTTCCCCCTGTTTCTTTATCATCAATACCACCAAACAGAATTTTGTTAAATATTAATATATATTTAATATTTTATATTTAAATTATTTTTATTATTATAAATTATAATATATAATTATAAATTATTTATATTACCAAATATATATTTATATTATATATTTTTATATATATTTGGTAATAGTAATTTTATTACCAAAGGGAACCAAATCACACATTCTTTCTACCCAAATACCATAGCGGAAAATCGGGTTTGCTCTGTAGCTGTACATTTTATGAATTTGGACAAATATAGTATTAATTATATATATTCATCTCTATACTATCATACAAAGCAGTTTCAATGCCCTAAAAATCTTATCTGCAGCTGACCTTTCCCCAAATATCATGTTATGGGACTCAAAATATGTTTAGCCTTTACAGGTTGATTTCTTTTACTTAGCCATTGCAATTACCTTTCCTCCAATTCTTTTTATGGTTTGATAGCTCATTTCTTACTACAGGCTATAATATTAATAAGCCATCATCTATGCCTCCAAAAAGGAATCTTGAATCTTGACAGTTTCCATGTCCTGAAAATTGAGAAAAAAAGATGCTATATGTTTCTGTGCATAGTTGCTTATATGGGTGTTAAGTTTCCAACTTATAAAGTTATCCAGTCAGTCAACTGCAGAATGATAAGCTACAATAAGTTTAATTGTATAAAAACTTAGCCTGTCTTCCCAAGAAATTGATGTTTTTATTTTCCTACCAGAAATCCCTGAGACTTAGTGAGACACTCCACACTCCTCAGCATTCACTGCTGCCTGGTTTTATTTGGGCCATTCAAACAGGTGTACAATCCTATCACCATCTCAATGTCCCTTATGAATTAAGAAGTATAAAATGTGTTTATATTTTATATATCATCTGTATATCTTACATCTTAAGATATATTTTACAATGTTGGCATACTTTTTCAAGGGGTGAGACGCCTTTTTAAAATCAAATTTTAAGAAATAGTATTTATGCATATTTGGACACTAGTCCTTATTAGATATCTCTCTCATAAATTATTTCTCTTAGTCTTAGACTGTCTTCCATTATCTTGACACTGTCTTAGAGAAAATAGGAATTTTTAATTTTTGTGGGAGGGTGCACACAACTGTACCACAGTACACACGTGAAGACAACTTTCTGAAGTCAGTTCTCTCTACCTCAACATGAGTTTGGAAGCCAAAGCCAGATTTGTGCTATAAGTAAGATCACCCACTGAGCCCTGAATTTTTAATTTTAATGAATCCCACATTGATTCTGTGGCTTGTGTCATTCATATCATATCTAAAATGTCATTACCAGTGCCAAATTTTCAAAGGTTTTTCTCTTATCTTCTTGTCTAAAAATGTTATAATTTGGCATTTTAGATTTAAGCCTGTGTTCCATGATCCATTTTTTTAAAGTGAAAGTTCTACAAAAGTCTTTTCTCCACATATTCTTGTGTTTGCCAGTTGATCAAAAATCACTTGGCTGCGTATTTCTTGGTCTATTTCTGGCTCTGTTCTATTGCTGTAACTATCTTTCATCAGCATGATACTGTCTTAATTACTGTATCATTCTGGTAAACTTTGAATTAGCTTTTACTGGCTTTCCAAACCTTGTTCTTCAATGGTGCTAACTATTCAATGTTTTATTGAATAATCATATAAACTTCAGGGTTATTATGTGGATATCCAGAAATTTTTCTGGAATTTTGACTGAAATTACACTGATTATCTATCAACGTGTGGAAACCTACTACCTTCACCCTATTGAGTCTTTTTACATATTTATTTTGAGTGTGTTTCCAAGTTTTAAATTTTCATTTTATTTTCTTCACTAGATTTTTTTTAGATCTTGCACATATCATTTTTTAAATTTAAGTTTTTCATTTTCCATTGAGCATCCTATTGTGTTTTTAATTCCAGGCTGTATATATTCATTACTTGTGAAAGTGACTGGTTTTCATCTATTTACTTGAATACAATAACCTTGTTTCACTCCCTTATTACTTCTAATCACTTTTGGTTTGGGGTTGGCCTTTCACGTTTTCTTCATACATCTTCACAGTTTCATCTGAAAGCAGGAGATCTTTACTTCTCTAGCCATCAATTCATCTTCATTTTCTTGTCTCATTGTATCACCTAAGATTTTTAGTGTCATTTTCAAAAGGATCCTTGAGTGAGAATGTCCTCTCCCCAACAAATTCATTGTTGCCTATTGGATTCTTACAAGTATTGTCTACCAAGATGAGAATAGCTGCCTGTATTCCAAGTTAACTGAGAGTTTTTATTACAAAGAAGTGTTCAGCATTGCCCAATATTGTCTATACATCTGTTGATCTAATTACATATTTTTAATCTTTTAGCTTGTTTATGGAGTTTAATTAATTGATTTTAAAATACATATATGTATTTTATAGAAAGTGCAGATATTATGGTGTTTGTATAAATTCAGAAGACATCTTGTAGGATTCTGTTCTCTCCTATCAGTTGGGTCTGAAGGACTAAACTGAGGTTGTCAGGCTTAATGGCAGGTGTCTTCACTGACTGAGGCATTTTGCTGGTACTTAACTTTTTTGAAAAGTCAACTAGTCATTTATAGCTGGAATAAATCTCATTTACTCTGCGGTGTCCACATATTTTATGCTTTGTTTTGTGAAACAATATTCTTGTACAGTGTAAAGATTTGTCACTGGTATTGGTTTAATGAAATGCTGATTGGCCAATAGTCAAGCAGGAAGTAGAGGTGGGGTGATCATACTAGGAGAATTCTGGGAAAAGGAAAGGCAGAGAAGCAGATGCCAGCCAGACACAGAGGAAGCAGGATGAGAATGCTGCACTGAGCAAAGGTACCAAGCCACATAGCTAAACATAGATATGAATTATGGGTCAATATAAGTATTAAGAGCTAAAAGGTAATATACTTGAGCTACTATCCTAGCTTAATACTACTATAGTATTAAGCCTCTGAATCAATTATTTGGGAAGTGGTTACTGGGTATTTAAGAATTTCTGGTGGAACAGAAACTTCTGAATACATTATTAAATTTGATTCTTCTAATATTTCAAAAAGGATTCTTTTTCTAATTTCGGTGGGAGGTGAGAGTCTCTATTTCTTTTCTTATAATGCCTTCTAGTCTTGGACTTAAGGTAACACACTTTTTATAGTAACAGTTAGGGAGAATACATCTACTCCTGCAATATGAAAGTGATTGTATAGAGTTGTTGTTAACTTTTCCTGGGCCTCCTTGAGCAGTTGTACTCACATGAATACACTCATAAAGAAACACACACATGAAAATACATTCATACATACCCACACACACATATTCACACACAGTTACATACATATCCACATATACACAGATATACACACATGCACATACACAGAGAAGCAGACACATGCATACATACATAAAGAAACACATATATGCACATATTTTAAAAATGATATTTTATAATTTAATAAGTGTCCCTAATTATCACCTATAAAAAAAATCTTAAAAAGGATTTTTGTCCAGTAAGTAAAATTTTCCAACTTAGTGTTTCTTCAAGATGGAAGGATGAGTGGACTCTTTAGCAGATACACCTGATGTTTAGGGCACAGGGGAGGCTTGCAAGGAAATAGAACAGAAGGGCTGGTCCAGTCACTTGAGTAAGACAGGAGGAACAGCAAAGAACCCTCTACACAGGTGATCCATGTTGAAGGATCTGAAAGAGAAGAGGTGAAGACTCTGGTTAAATAAAGTTCAGTACCCTAGACTCAGGACACAGACACCTGCAGGTTAATGAGCACACACAGCTGAGCTTACGGAACATAGCATTACCTAAATCAAATCCATGCAAATCCATGCCCAGATACATATTGTATTGAAAATAAGTATGGGGGGGAAGTAAAATAAATATGAGACTTTATTCTTATTTGCATCTCTTAAAATCATTTCAAGAAATTCTAGTCCATCAGGCAATCAGAAATCCTTAACAAATGTCTGATCCTTAACTCCAGTCATTATAACTCTTGGCTATTTGTCATCCTTCCTTCCCAGAGAAATTGAGTGCAACCTACTACCTGGTTACCTCTCATTTCTGAACCACAACTTCCCTCAATATTTCTTCCCCAGATTGCCCAAAATTAGGGGGTATTTTTAGCAAGAGAACACTCCCAGTTTTATCTGTCCCTTCCCTCCCCAATGCCAATTGTTGATGGGGGACGGGAGCTATTGTGAATTTCCAAATCATAAGACACACTTTCCCCTCCACCAATTTCAGGCAAGATTATAATTAGATTGTAAGAAAAAAAGTATTTTATTTCTTTTTAAAATTCCCTTTCGGCCAAGGTCAGCTAATGACTGATGACCTAAAGTATCTATCATGTGTGATGAATCAAGATATCTTCTGTGTAATACACAGGACCTCCTCTACTCAGCTTCCCAGAATGAATCATTAAAACTGTAAAATCCTTCTCTGTACAACTTATTTCTCCACTGAACCTGTTGAGAAAGGCTGCTTTAGAAAGCATGGTGAGGTTCCACCTAATTTCTCTCTGTGACTATATATTTTCTGTAGTCCTAAATTACTGGTGCATTGCAATCCAAAGCATTCAGTAAGGACTGGTTAAGTTCATGAATAAGTGGCTTAGGACTGCTTGCTCTGTTTAGAAAAATGTACATCCCCCAGACACAACAACATAAAGAAAACAGACAGCAGAGAACACCCGAACAGGATTCACTTGTACATCTGCTTGTGCCCAGAAATGTTTCACTGTGCTGGTATTCCACAGTGACCATGTGATACTCCATTGTTACCTCTGTTCTGGGAAAAGCAAGAGACAGCCAAAAGTTAAGACTCTGTTTTAGAAAGGTAACTATGCCAGGTTTTCTCTGAAACCAAAGACACAAGGGAGTAGGCAGGGTCAGAGCTTTTGTTTATGACATTTGCAGGTCTCTGTTTACATTTAACCATAGCCAACTGCAACTTCCAGCAAAACTTCCTGTTGTTTTATTTTTCAGATTCAATCTGATAAGAGCAAGGTGGGAAGTCTCAAAGAGCCATGTCCTGTTTCTCATCTCTGATAAATGGAGGTCTATCTTCATTCAGGATGCACTGCTACATAAACAAATTCCAATAACCATCAGAGGTGTGCTGCAGACTTTTAATTTTCTGTGGTTGGCCAAGTTCACTTACCATGTTTTCAAGTCAATGGACATTCCTCATCTTCCCTTCTCTGCTGTTCCTAACTGTTTGCAGATTCTTCACCCTTCAGTATGACATGGACCAGAGAGATAAAACACACCTGGGCTCTTGACAGGTCCAACTGCGTCAACAGTTGCAGAAATCAAGTGTGAAGTTGAAGGACAAGTCATAAACAATGGTGTCCTGGAAAGCATCCAGATCTTCAGTCAGTGTTTACTATAGATAGCATAATGTGACTAAAGCCAGGTGTGAACCAAAGGCCTAAGTTGTTCATCATGATTGTTTATCAGCTGCTATGCTGTATGTTCAAATAAGATGATGTGTTCAGACTTTCTGGAAAGATCCATTTCTGCTCGGCAGAAAGAAAGTAGAGCAGACAAGAACAGAACAAATGGCTTCCAGCTGTTTAAAATTATACTGCTAAAAAAATAAATAAATAAGTCCTTGTAAAAGTACTCTCCATGTTCTGGGACTGTTGCATTTTAATTAAGTTTAAACCTAAATGTTGTGCTCATTTTAAGTACTGTCTTTCCAAATTGAAGGTTGCGGTGGTGCAGCAAGAGTAGACATACTGGTGACAATAATGCTGTCTCCACAACTTTAATGGCTCCCTTTACACAGTTTGTAAATTGTGCTATTAAAAAAGGAAAAAGGAAGCACTCAGCTTACCACCCAGAAGACTCTGACCACACAAAAACCATGTGACTCGTGGGAAAGCAAGACAGAGTGAGCTGGGAGAATTCAGCATCAGGATGCAGGAGATCTGGTAGCTATGTCACCATCTCTCAGTTACATGAACTTGGCTCTTCTCTTCAGGTCTCTTGCCTAGCTTTTATATGGAGATGTGTATTTCTTATTGTTCACTCGGATTAATTATTCTGTGATGTTTCTGGCATGAACTGTATCTTTCACATGTCTTAAAATCAAACAGGAACATATTACTTGGTCTCTTAAGTTGTGGGTTTCCCAGGATGTGCTTTGTGCTTCATCCCACACCTTCCGCATTCTTCCTTACTGAAACAAAGTGGGAAGGGTCCTTGCTGGTTTCTGTTGCTCAGTTCTCAGAGTTTGATGTTTTTATGATATTGGTACCTTCTAATTACAAAATTCACCACTCCTAAGTTTCTTCATCCTTTGACATCAATTCAGATTATGTTTAAAATACACTGGATATTAATACGATTTTTGTCAGATATTATCAAATGTTAAATAGTGAATATTAGTTCTTTGATATTCAGAATATAAAAAGTCAGAAAATATTTATAATGCCCAAACCTCTTCCTGATGAGTAAAATGACTAAGATAGATTTCTTTTTTTAAAAAAAAAATCTATTTTAAATGACATGAGGCCACACATCCTAGAGTCGGGAGACCTACAAATCACTCAGTGATGGCCTTTTGCCTTTGTTTATTGGTGTAAAAGAAAGAAAAATTCTAATATCTATGTCTTTGTTTCTTAAAATACATGCATACCTTTGCAAATAAAGAGTTGTCTGAGCTGAGTATGGTGGTCCCATGCCTTAAACCCCAGCACTTTGTAGGCAGAGTCAGGAAGATCAGTGAATTCAAGGCTAACCTGGTCTATAGAATGAGTACCAGGACAGCCAAGGCTACATAGAGAAACTATGTCTTTACCAGGAATAAGAAGATAGATAGCCTGGAGATTTATGATATAAAAGAAAATCAATAAAATGACTTTTAATAATATTCTGCTTTTCTACTATACTCATAGATCATTGCCTAGCCCACTCATCATAAGTGAGGCTTCCTTCAAGAGCTAACACAGAAATTCACAGCCAAATTTTAGGCTGAGAAAGATTTCAAATTAGAGATCTCCACTGGGTCCCTGTCCTTGGAACTGGGGGGACCACATGGGAGAGGGCAAGGAAGAACTGTAGGTGTCAGAAGAAGTTAAGGACACCAGGAGAACATGACCTGCAGGCATCACTAAAAGGGCTTACAGGAGCACAGAAGGAAGAGATAACGACCCAGTCTGCATGGATCTGAGCTAGGGCTCCTGCAAATAAGCTATGGTTGTTAGCTTGATGTTTTTGTGGGACACTTAACAGAGCGGAGGTATCTCTGACTCTTTTGCCTGTCCTTAGGATCTTTTTCCTCCTGCTGTGTTGTGTTACCAAACCCTGATATGAAGGCTTGTACCTAATCTTATTGTAACCTATATAAGTGTTTGGTTGATATCCCTGGGAGGCCTGTTCCTTTCTGAAAGGAAAGGGAGGAAAAATGAATCTGGGAGAGACAGGAGGAAAAGGAACTACAGATTGGATGTTTGTAGGAGAGGATAATAAAAAAAAAGAAAAAATATATTAGAAGAGCTATATATTCACACAGTAATTTAAATATTACACATTGTATGCATGTATTGAAACATTACACTGTATCTTATTGACATGAATTTTATGTATAGACCAATACTAAGGTTGAAAATTTTCATACAAAAAAGACAGTTACTAGATCAGAAATATTTCTCTGAAGCATGTATTTTTCTTCTCTAAAACAGTCTTTAACTTTCCTACACAATCCTCGTAAACAGACTCCCCCAACCCACTTACGGTTTTCATTCTTCTGCTGTGTAGAGCTATTGTGTGGGAAGATTGGAGAGAGCTGGAGCTAGGGACGCTTGAGTGTCTTTGACACATGAGAAGACTTGCATAATAGAGAATACACAATCCATTTCCTTAGGGATAGATCAGTTGGCATAATCGGTGTGCACTGAGTGTTTACCTTAAAGTCTACAGAGAGCTCTCTATATTTACCTTCATCCTTCAGGTTTGGCCATTCTATTCTCACTCTTTGATCCTGTGCTAATATAATATGTAATAATGTAACAACAGTCTTTTGCAGTTTCAAGACAATGTTAAATGTTTATTATCTAGTATTTTCTTTCTTGGCTAAATCAATCATTTTATATAAAATGTTACCCACATTATTTCCTAAAATGCCAGCAATATGAACTATTTACAAAATGTATTTGTAGGACAGGATTAAATGTTTTTAAATTTAACAAAAAGTTTGTAATGTTTTCTAATAGAAATGATAAAATAAAAAATTATGTATATACACAATGCTAAAAAATGTTTTCTAGACAGGGTTTCTCTGTGTAATGCCTCAAACTCAAAGAGTTCCACCTGAGCCTCCCAAGTGTTGGGAGCTGTCATACCCTGTGGAGATATATTTTGTATTTAATAAAATCAGCCTGGAATATCAGAGGACAGAATCACCCACAGTTAAGCAGTGATGGTCAGAGAGTGGTAACTCAGGCCTTTAATCCCAGTACAGGGATGACAAAGTGGGGACCTATGCCTTTAATCCCATAAGTCAGGAGACAGATCATTCTATGAGATCAAGGCCTAACTATCAAACAGTAGTAGTTCATACTTTTAATCCTAACTCTAGGATTATGATGATGCAGAGTTGAACCCAGAAGTGAAACAACTGGGCAAAGAAGATATTTAAGGCAGGCGTAGGCAGACACTGAGGGATTCTATAGAAGCTACAAGCCAGGCTAAGGATTCATGAAGATAGCCTTTGCCCTGAGAGTTGAAAATGGTGTTTCCTCTCTCTGATATTCCAGCTTTTACCCAATAGTTGGCTTTGAGTTTTCATTAAATAACAACTAGAATTTGTGTTTTAGTGACAGCTAAAATAATTCTTAGGAGAAACAAAAACAGCAGTTATTTTAAGATAAAATAGAGGATTGCCAAAAGACAAAGGGTAAGATCTATGCCACCGGGAATGTACCTCACTACCTTCTGTTACATAATTTTTTTCTACAAATAACATGCAAGCTTTCTTTAAAATACATGCTGTTTACACAACACCCGAGAAGTCTCAGTAATCTCCCAGCAAGGTTTTGAGAACAGAGTTCACATAGTCTGTTACTCTCTGCAGAATAGTTGCAAAGCACTAGGTGGGAACATTGAGAGATACAGAAAACCAGAGCTGAGTTAGACATCGTTAGAAAGAAGACTATCCCTAGTGTCATCCTGCTGATCACCTGTAGTACGAGGTTTCTGGCCCGGACCTTCGGGCCTAACCTCAAGGTTTAGGCCCACAGACCTGCAGACTCGAAGTCCCACAGTCCCACAGTCCCACAGAGACATACAGATGCTTTCAATAGTTTTAGGCTGATCGACCTAAGGCCCAGGCATATAACTTGCTAGCTCTCTACCCTTCATCTAACCCATGACTCTTGTTCAGCCATGCGGCTCGGTACCTTTTCTTAAAGCAGCATAGTTGTCCTCTGCTTCTTCCGGCTTCTCTCTGGCATTCTGCTCTGGGCTTCCTGTTCTCAGAGTTTTCTGATTCTGGTAGCCCCACCCACACTTCCTGCCTGCCTTTGGCCAATCAGCGTTTTTTATTAAACCAGTGGGTGGGACAATTATTTACAATGAAACAACACAATCCCCCTATAATCACCCTTGCAGGTTGTTCTTTTATCCTACAGGAAAGAGGACTTAAAGTCTTGTAGAGGCCAGAGATCAGTAAGGATCCATTTTGCCAAATACAACAGTAGCATGCCAAAGACTCAGAATGCATTTCCAAGGGAAAGCTATGGCAAGTCTCCAATAAATCAATCCACATGTAATTTTTTTTAGTGAAAATAAATTCCCTTTTTAAATAAAAAAGAGCTACCATACATTGATTATTCAAAATAATAGGATCAGAATAATTCAGTTGCAGACCCCAGATTGATACTCAGGCAGCCAGGCTCTAGAGTACAAAATCTATATGACCCCTGGCATCTGCTACTGTGGGATGTTTTTATGTACACTGTAAATAGGCTTTGTTATTCGTTAATAAAGGGACTGTTTTGTTCTATGGCAAGACCTCTTAGATATAGGTGGAAAATCCAAGCATAAATACAAGGAAAAGGAGTGTGAAATCAGACAGAGATGCTTCAAGCTGTCACCCAGAGAGCAAGACATAAAAGCACAAGTAAGCCACAAGCAACGTGGCAAAACACAGACTAGTAGAAATGGGTTAAGCTGAAAGAGCTAGTAGGTAATGAGCCAGAGCCATAGGCCAAACACTTTCTAATTAATATAAACCTTTGTGTGATTATTTGGGGCTAAGAGGCTGTGGGACCTTGGACCAGACAGGCCAGAAACTTCCGGCTACAATCTAGCTGAAATTTAATAATCCAAATAATCATTGTTTGATGAGCGTGGTGAGTTGAAGAGGAATGGCCCTCATTTGGCTCAAAGATTTGAATGATTGGTCACCAGAGAGTGGCACTATTAGGAGGTGTTGCCATGCTGGGGTAGGTGTGGCCTTGTTAGAGAAAGTATATCTCTGGGGGGTATACTTTAAGACTTCAAATGTATGAGTCAGGCCCAGTGTCTCTTCTTTCCTACTACCTGCAAATCCAGATGTAGGACTCTAGGCTCCTTCTCCATCTCCACATCTGCCTACACACTACTATGCTTCCCACCATGATGATAATGGACTAAACTTCTGAATCTGTAAGCCAGCCCCAATTAAATGTTTTCCTTGACAAGACTTGCCATGTTTCTGGTGTCTCTTCACAGCATTAGAAACCCTAATAAAAGTAGGTAATACTGCTAGATCCTCGGGACGTTCAGCAAAAAAGAGGCTTGGTGTAGTTATAAAATAAATATCAACAGCAATAGTTAACATGCACATAGTAAAATAGATTATACTAAATAATGTGTTTGTACACACTCATGAAAGTGCTTGATTCTCAAAATACCCTATCAGTTACAGCTTATTCTCATTGTTCTGTAAATCTAGTGACTGGAAATCAAAAGCTGACACAATCTTCTAGAGTCACAAAACTAATATACTGACATGCTCTATTTACTACTGACACATTTCTGGCCAGATTCCCAATACTTAACATAAGCCTTTTGAGTCTCAAGGTATGTGAGATACTGTGAAATCCAGAACAAGTACAAAACAGGAAATAAAGGTCACAGAGCATGCTATTTACTGGATTCAGTGGTTACTGGGCACCAAGAACATCTGAGTGCTGATACAAGTCAGCTATCAATGTGCCCCATGGTGTGAGATCAGTCTGGAACTATACTTTGGTTTCTCTATCTGTTGAGAAATCAGGGTGTCTTAAGTTGCTGATTCTGAATCATCTACTGATGATAACCTACTCTCAGAAAAATGTGCATATAAAAATAAGATAAAAATAAGTTTTCAATTTCAGAGTAGAATCATATTTATTAAAAGGATTTCCTAATGAAGAGACTTTGGTCTGCATTCTTGATTACTAAAACAGTAGCTGGCCTATCATCATGTCATAGATTCTCCAAAAGACACCCATAAAGTTTTGACATAGTTAAGACCCTCTTTTTCTCTTTGAAGTCACATCACTTTAATCCTGTCTTATGAATACCCAGATCTATTTATTTTCATGGTACTTTTTTTTGGATCTGAAAGATCTAATGTTGAGCTAGCTGCAAAGGCCAAATTCTGCTGTTATACCAATAAGCCTTGAAAAATCCATGTACACAGTGTACTGATTTACAATGAGTATGTGCATGTGTGCTATCACACAGGGTGCTAATCTTCTAGTATTAATGCAGCTTATCTTTGACAGCTGTTACTTACCTTTAGTTTACCACATGACAAAACCCAGGCAAGCAGATAAATGCACAGTATTTCCTGCATCTTGTAAATTGCCTATGAATGCGAACAGAGCCCATTTCTGTTTAAGGGACAGCTCAGTTGTATTTCTCCTCAAATTACAGGATTCAAAATTTATCAGGGCTTACATAATTCCAAATGCTTACTTAATGATGTAGCAACAAAACAGGTTAAGGTTGAATTTAACAGAAATGAGGCAGACTTCTCAAATAATTACTAAAACAAGAAAACAGTGTGCCCAACCAAAAGCAAAAGTCTTTTACAATGCATGCTAAATATAAACTTTGGCCTCATCAAGCTATAGAACAGTTATTCCATTGTGGGACTTCTGTATTTTATCACAAAACACCATGGCTAGCATTTATTCTAAATTCTAGGCATCCTATAACATCCAGTATCCATTATCCAAGCACTGCATGGTGGCTATCTTAAAACCTCAAGAGATTACTGTACAAGATCCTAGGTATTAGAGTAATGTAAATCATAAAAACAAATATAATTTTCTTTTGTAAATATTTCATTTGGTGCAGTAAAACTGCTGCAGCATGACAAAAATATACTCCACGAAATGGATTGCCTAAACCTCACCTAGTGCTTAATCATGACAATGGCAGTTTATCGTGAAGGGTGGAGAAAACAGCTCAAATTCAATGAGGTATTTCAAGAAGATCTCCACCAGACTCTGCCTGTTTTATTCTCTAAAGGTAAATTTCCAGTACGAAGGTTCTAAGTAGAAGTATTTTTAAATAATAAAACCAAAGAAGCTTCCAGTAGAAAGAATGAAGTTGAAGAGAAGTCTATCACAGGCTGACTGCCAAATGAGGGATGGGGAAAATAGTGTGTTATATAATGTTTATCCCAGATCAAAGCACTCAGAGCTACTGTCTGCTACATTCATTATAAAGTCAAATGATTTGGGGGAAGGGTAGGGAGCAAGTGATTGGTATTTTTGTGTTGTTTTATAAAGTCCAAAATTAGGGATTGGAGGAAAGAAAAGGGCAGGGGTTGCCTTGCTTTATGGTCTAGATGTTTTAAATTGGCTTCTACAATGCTAGGAAGTATTCAAAATATGAAACAAAAATATAGACTAAATAAATCTCAATACTAAACCTATTCAGATTCCTAAGTGGGGTGTGTGTGTGTGTGTGTGTGTGTGTGTGTGTGTGTGTGTGTGTGTGAGAGTGTGTGAGGAGGGGCCTAGGGGGGGTATTAAAACAGAGGAAAACTTTGTAGACAGTAATTAAAAATGAAACATATTCATTCCTCAGTTAAACTCAAAAATAATGATATTATCAAATGACACTATATAATGAGATCTGTGTAATACAAAGACCTAGGTTGTCTAAAGCAGAATTACAAACTAGTTGTTCCTTCTCCTCTTCCTTGTGGATACTTCTCTGTCATTCAGGTCAAGGGAGGCTAGCCTTAGTGTACACTAAGTAATGCTTCTTACCGACACATCATAAAATGTTTTAATAATATTGCCATGATGCAGGCATGAATGTTTACACTCTGGGAAATTTTAGGGGCAAACTAACACTTACTTCAGGGATGCAAAACAGATGCAAATCAAACACTTGCCAATAAGGAAAAATTTGAACCACAAAACCCTGGGAAGATTCATTTTTAATTTTAACTCTGTGTGTGTGTGTGTGTGTGTGTGTGTGTGTGTGTGTGTGTGTGTGTGTGTGTGCATCTGTGTGGGTTATGTTTACTTTCTCTTCCCACAAAAGTTGGTTGTATGCCACAAATCATGTCAATTCAAATCTCACATGCAGAATTTAATCATATTTATCCTGAAGAAATGCCAGTACTGAGTAGAGCTGAGATTGTAAAATCAGTAATTACCTATGGAGAAAATATATTACCACGCCAAGATTTGGAAAACCAATGATTTAGTATCTCCCTAACAACATCTATGCTGGCTTCTCTTTGTTCTCAAATAACTGAAAATTCTGGAAGGATACAGTAAAATTATTTTCTTTTTGAGGATTTAATATTAAAATGATGAATAATTAAAAAATAAGGAAAACAAAAGTAGGAAATTAGAAAAAGCAGACTCATGAAATTATGCTTTTCAAAGGTCATGTGTACAATGGGAGAGCCAGTATGAGAAAGCCTAGCAACTGCAGAGTCAAAAGCCAGCACCGGAGTCAGACCTCATGTCAGCTTATCTCCTAGAATGAAAGGAAGCAGAAGCACAGGTCAGGGTCTCTCCTCAATTAGGAGCCAGAGAATCAGCTACAAAAGAGAAAAGATACACTGCTTATAGGAACACGCTTAAAATGATGGCAACTCAGATAGAGAGATGACTGATCGATCAATTTGTACTTTAAATTAAAAAAATAGAGGTTGGCGGGAGAAAAGGAAAGAGGAAAATGATGTGGTCATATTTTAATTTAAATAGATAAGAAGTAATAAAATCAATAGAAAACTTTAATGATTAAAATTTTTAATCTCCAAAGTTATCAAAACGAGGAAAAGAGAAGAAGTCCAGAATCAGAAGGAACAGCAAGCTGCAAAATGTACCCACAGCTGGATAAAGAAATGATGTTATTGCTATCAAAAGGGAAAGGTGGAAATTTTAAAAGTATATGTCGCTCACAGCGAAGTGATAAAAACTGTCAAGAGAAAGACTGTGTCTCCAGACAATGAGACATCAGATCCCCACACCTGAACAAAGAGGCAACATAATGGGGAAAGACAGTCTTAGAGTGACTGTTGTGAAGAAACACCGTGCTCAAAAGCAACTTGAGGAAAGGGTTTATATCACTCACAGTTCCATATAACAGCCTTCAAAAGTAGTAAAGGCAGAAACTTAGGACAGGAACCTGGAGCCAGGAGCCCATGTGGAGGCCAAGTAGTAGTGTTGTTTACTGGCTTGTTCCTCATGGCTAGCTCAATCTGCTTTTCTATAAAAATCCAGGACTACTAGCTCAGGAATGATACCACCCACAATGATCTAGGTCCTCCCACATCAACCAAGGTCATCACAAGAGAACCCAGTGAAGAAATGAACCTGGGCTCATAGGAGCTCAGGACCCCTGGACCGACAGCTAGGGAGCCCTGCAAGGGACTGGCCTGGACCCTCTGCATATGAATAACAGTTGTACAGCTTGGTCTGCTTGTGAGACCCTAATAGTGAGAGCAGGGCCTGTCCCTAATGCTTTTGCTGGCCTTTGGGAACCTATTCCTTTTACTGGGTTTCCTTATCCAGCCTTAATACAAGGGGAAGAGCTTAGTGTTACCTCAGTTTGATACACCATGCATTGCTGACACTCATGGGATGCTTGGCCCTTTCTGAAGAAAAACAGAGGAGTGGATAGGATGGAGAAGAGGGGAATGAGGGAGAAGGAGAGGGAGAAAACTGTGGTCAATGTGTAAAATAAATGACTACATTTAACTAATAAAATAAAATGCCCTACAGAGTTGTCTATGGCGTGACCTTATGCCGGCTTTTTGTCAATTAAGGTTCCCACCTCTCCACTGACTTTGCCTGTGTCAATCTGACAAAAAAAAAAAAAAAAAAAAAAACCCAACTAACTAACCAGCATAGATGCCTCCATGGGAAACCTGCATTGTTCCAATTCGCAGAACCTTTAAGAGTCACAGAAGTTCCTTCGAAAGCTCCCTCCATCATCAAGTCCATCAAGAGTGCCTCAGAGTCAAAAAAAAATGAGCTGGAAGAACTAATCCTTGCAGCAGCCATGAAATTCAGAAAGTATTAAAAAATCAACGGAGGTGCATGCTGGGTATTATAATTTCAGGATCTCTCACAAGGAGACCCATCTGAGATGAGGCCCAGAGAAACATATCCTTTATTGTAGAACAAACAGCCTCTATGATACCCCATGGTGCACTTCATTTAAAGCTGCTCCTCCCAACTCCATTGTCAGAGGTATGGGTGAACCAACCGAAGTTGTGAGCAAGACAGAGCTGTCATGACTCACCTGTCATGTCCCTCCCTCCCACCAGCCCATCAACATCTGAGGCAGGTGAGAGAGCCAGACCTTAGGTCTTAAGAGCAGGAGAGTTATCTCTACCCCTCATCTGCTGCAGCACCTGAGAGAGTGGTCCCTATGCCACCCCTAGACAACACAGTAGAGCTGGCCCTGAAGGTGTGCCTGTGGGACATGAAAGCTGGAGATCTAGCCTCCCTCCTTGCTCAGAGCCCCAAGGGGTCAACTCACTGGGGTGGGGGGGGGGTGCAGGAGAGCTCACCCTGGTAGTGAGGACAAGAGAAAGCTGACAGGCTGATAAGCCCTTGAAATTATCCAGGCCCAGAACCAGGATATAGGGCAACAGCCAGATATCCAAGAGGAGTCCAGTGAGGACCCAGCAACAATAATGTAGAAACCGAAGGCTTCCATCCAGTCCAATGACTCTGCAATGGACAACTACAAGTAATATATGGACAAAAGAGTTTACTGTGTGACTCACTGAGCTTCCATGATGGATTTTTTCCCCTTTTGCTGTTCAATTTTATTGGGGGGAGGGAGTTGGCTGCAAGAGCAGAGGGATCATACCAAGGAAGAGAAAATGAAATTGAGATGCATGATCTGAAAGACACAAAGAGTAAACACAAAGAAAAAGTCTTAAAAAGACTGCTCTTGCCACTGTAGGCTGGAGCTATTTTACCTTAGGTGAGCACTAGCCTAGCTCACCTTAGGCAGGTGCTCATGTTGATCATGGTGAACACCACACATTTTCCTACATATGTTCTCTTCAGGTCAGAAGTGAGTACAAGCCAACTTTCTTGCAAGTTTGGTAAATAAGACTGTTCAGAGCATTTCCACCATGTTAAACCCAGAAATGTTCATGGGTTCACCAGCTAGCCACCTAGGATTAAAGGAGGACTGCTTTAAAACCCATTTTCTTCTATTTCTCAAGCATCTATGAATACAATCTATGCAAGTCTCAATTTGCATATAATGTTTTAATAGAAGAATGCATACTGCTTGTCTCATTTACCAGAAGAGCTTTAGCTGCATTTACTGGCTTGATTTGAATGACAGATTTTCAGAGACAGCGTTTAAAAATGATCCCCAAATAAGACCACAAACAGCAAACTTGGGCCGTCTTACATTTGTTTGGCATCTGAACTCTTAATAACATTCCTCTTCCACATTGTCTGACACTCCAGACTTTCTAATAAACTCTGCTAGAGCAGAGTGGGCTGTTCACAAGTGTTTCCCTTTGTAAAAACTGCTTTACACTATTGGCTGCTGATCAAACTCCACTAAGAGAAGTCTTGCTTTGCTGACTTACTGGAACTTGAAACTGAAAGGTCTTCTTCAAAATACAACCTTGGAAGTACCTTGACACAATTCAACACTGCTGAGCCATGTTATTTGGCCTGAGATTAAGCCACCATTTTAGGGATCAAAAATCAGTGTATGGGCATTGATGAAACAGTTCAATTGGTGCAATGCTTTTCTGCAGTTAAAGAAAAAGCCAGATATAATAGCATGTAGTTCAATGCCAGCCTAGATAGGCAGAGATGAATGGATTCCTAGAGTTCTCTGATCAGGAAGTCAATCTTCCATAGTGAAGTCTGTACCAATGAAAGACCCTGTCTCCATAAGGGTAGACAGCATCTGAAGTCCCATAGCTTATCTTCATACCTGCGCATACGCACATACATACACACATGCAAACACCCTCATTCACACATGAGGGTATGAGTACATGCACACAAATACAAATGAGGTTTTATTTTTAACTATATAGTTTTTTACTATATATTTTTCTAATAGAAGAAGCTTAACGTGTCATTTTAGTACACAGTATTCCAATTCCAATGGCAGATATATTTTATAAAATAAGACAGTTTTCCTACTTTAATGAAGTTTTTGTTTTTATGGCCATGATGGCCTACCCAGGCAATTCTATTCTAATTTAAGATGTGTTTTTTTAAAAAGAACATTTATTATGTTGTTGTTGGAGCCATGGATCATATTAATTGCTTCTGGGGAAGTCTGGAGTTATTGTTTGTGAGATAAGATTGTAAGATTCATGTTGTGTTAAAAAAAAAAAAAAAACACTGTCTAATTCATAATATACCACAGGAGTTGTTTGGCTTAGATTTCAATATTTCTCTCTTGTGATCAAACACCACACCATAACATCAAGCTACGCCCAACACCTTCTTCTTTGGAAAATAGGAGTATATCCCTTGAAAATGACAGGCTAGATTTGAGTGTCTAAGAAGTGATTTTCTGCTGACTGTCCTCTATGGGGACTGGTTAGGGTGGTGACATTGATCTTAGCTCTCAGGGCCTTGGGAAGCTTCTTTCAACAAAATACATCATCTGTTTCCTGCTTCATCCAGAAATCTCATTTTCAGCTGAGTGATCTGCTCCAGGGTTCATGGCTCTCTTATCTCTTTAACAGGGGTCTGCAGCTGCTCTCCTGGTAGTTCTGTAGCAGTAACCTAATGTCAACCTTTGCATTTCACCTACGTATTGCTCCTCTTGTTAAGCTGTAACTTCCTTCTCTTGTCACCTAATTTTTCTTTTCTTTTGTATTCTTATTGCTTTATCTCTTCTTAACCTTAAATACCAGTTGCATCTTCCGTGGGTCAACCAGACCCCTCTCTCTCATTTCAGATTCTCTCCACGTGAACTCAGTCTACCTGCCTTCTTGCGTTCTTTCTAACTTAATAATTTCATTCTTCCTTCTACACCTTCCCCTAAACTTTGGCCTTTACATCCTCACTTTCCCAGAATTCCCAATGGATTTCAGACTACTCATGCTACAGATAAGCAAAAACACAGATCCATAATGAAGTCAGTTTTTCAGACGAAATACCTGTAAATGTTGAGAAAGTATTAGCATTGAACTTGAGAATTAAACTTTTAAAGAATAGATTTCTACAAGTAAATACATTTGGCATCTTTTTTATATTAACCCAGATGTTCTAATTTACTGAAAAGGCTAAGGAGGTAGTTCAGTCGGTAAAGTGCTTGTCTTATAAGCATGAGGACCTGAGATTAGATTCCCAGCAGGCATGTATGTGGCTAAGTATGGTGATGTGCATCTGTAATCCTAGCACACAGGAGGAGACAGAAAATCACTGGGGTTTATTGACCAAACAAGCAGAGATCTTGTCTTAAACTAAGACAGAGATACAACTGAGAAAGATACCTAAGGAAGACCTGGCCTCCGCATGAACACACACACACACACACACACACACACACACACAAACACACACACACATGCCCACACACACATCCCCACACATGCATGCACGGAAGGAGAGGGGAAGGAAGGAGAGAGAGACAGAGAGGGAAGAGACAGAGAAAACATTAAGCTAGTGATACAGGTGAGCAATAAAGGACATGTCTAGAACACATGGGCCTAGCTTTGATCACCATACCTGAGAAATAGTAGTAACAATAATGAGATAAATATAAAGTTAACAAAAAAATCCAGTAAATTCAGTGGTTTTCTTAACTAACATTTTGCAGGCAGTTTAACCGGATATTAATTATTACACAAAATGATTAGCCATCAGTAGTAAGCCAGGTACTTTCCAATTTCAGTTACTATAATGCATTCTTCTGTGAACGTGATATTTCGTTGACTGCTTTACATTCTCCAGCAATATCGAGTCTGACCTGTACTTTGTTCCCAAAGCACTGATGTCAAACTCCATCCTTTTACCTACCTCCATGGTTTTCCACGAATTATCTACCAAAACACAAGGTGATTGAGGAAATGAAGCCCTTATTTTCAGAAGATAAATCACTCATAACAATTAGAAAGCACATTGCACTCAAAGCTAATTTTTAAAAGGAAATCCAACACCTTGCCACGGACTAAAGAATACACTGGACTCATTATTGATTATTATCTCTTTAAGGGACTTGGAAATATAAAAGCTAGACATTACTAACATATAAGTAGTAGAAGCCATGTGTTACATACTATCTATAAGAGATGCTCACTAGACCTCATGATAATAAAAAATAAAGGCCAATATTAAGTTGGTAAGACAAGTGTGGTTTTTTTATAGTCTTCCTAAAATCACTTCCTTCTAATCAAGGTCAATTGTTGAAGTCAGCTTTTTTTTTTTTTTTTTTTTTGTAGAGCAACAGAAAGGGCAAAGGGATTATAAGTGGGGATATATATATATATATATATATATATATATATATATATATAACCAAAATGTAAGAAAAATGTGTATAAGACTACTGAGGACAAAAATCAACCCTCATAAATATGGATTGCAATAAGTAGAAAGCTTAGTTATACCTTAGGTGGTCATGATATATTTTTTAAGTATAAGAATAAAAATATACTCTTGAACATTATACATATTATCAAGAATTTTGTGCAGCACACATGACTATACTAGTGTTCTTGGATGAATACTGATGTTTAATGTCCTCAATTCTTACTAAAATTTTAATGACTAAATAATGCCGTGGCACTTTAAACATAGCTATGTGAAAGAATACAGAAGCTGCCCAATCTAAATATTAATTTTTCAAATTGAAAAAGTAAAAACCAATCTAATGAAGCATTATTTCAGATCTCACAAGGACCATCGCTTCTCAACCCCTTTGACATATTTAAGAAAAGGAAGCAGCTATGTCTTGTGGTTTGCTTCCACAGTGTGGAGGCCACATCTGCATGTGATTTGCATGTATTCCTCTAGCCTGGAGGATTGGCTCACTTTACAGTGTTTCCAGAATGGCAAGATGCCAAGACTTTACATTTTGCTTATGAGTGTAACAGCATCTGTCATTTATTCAGCCACTGAATGTGCCAGATCTTGTGCTACACACTTGATTCACAGCTTTGCACTTTGTTTTTGCAATAACCTTGTATGGATACTGTTACCCCCATTCTGCAAAGGAAGATAACAGCATTGTCAAAATACATGTTATGTTCTAGATAATGTAAGAAGTATGTGGCAAAATGAAACATTTAAACCCAGGAAAGTTTGATGACTATGGTGCTGTGGAATAACTCTTGTATACTATGAAGATTTGCTACTCTGATTGGTTTCATAAAGGGCTAGATGGTCAGTAGTTAGTTTGATAGAGGTTAGGCAGGACTTGCAAACAAAAAAAATATATAGAGAAGAAGGAAGGTGGGGTCACCAGTCAGACATAAAAGAACAGGAGATGAAAGTGTGGAAAAAGGCATTGCCACATAGTAGATCATAGGTAAGAGTTATGGGATAATTTAAGTTGTAAGAGCTAGTTAGTAGCAAGCCTAAGCTGTTGGCTAATCATTTATAGTTAATAAGAAGTCTCCATGTGATTATTTGGGAACTGGCTGGCGGGACAGAAAACCATGCCTATACTATGGCTTTTATGTGCTTCTTTCATCATTGAATACTTATCTCATAGTTCAGGAATGAAAAACAAAAGATAGTCAAAGACTAGCCAAAGTACAAAAATAATCATGGATCATTCAAAGTGGTAACCATACATTTGCTTGGACGAAGTAATGAAAAGTCAACTTGACATCCTTCCAGGATATGCTCAGAAGTGTTGTTACCATATTGACAGTTTTGTCTAGGAGGAAAAATAGAAATATACTAATATAAAATTTTATTATATAATCTTAAGGATAATCTATAATAAGTTCTCATAATGTTGAAATCAAATCTGGATATCAATTTAGGTTATTGCCTTATTGAAATGGCATATCCTAATTTTTATATTAAATCTATTCTACTAGCATAGATTGCTTTAATTGAAATTTTATGGATATTGATATTTTGTTTCCTCATGTGTGTGTACCATGTAAATGCAGTATCCAAGTAGGCCAGAAAAGGAATCACATTCTTTGGGATTGAAGGTACAGAGGGTTGTGAGCTGCCATGTGGGTGCTTGGAATCGCTGGGCTCTTCTGAAAAAGCTCTTATGAAAGTGCTCTTCCCCATTGTGGCAACTCTCCAGCCCCTTACCAGCATTTATTTTTAAACAGCAAATTTTGAAACCCCATAAGGTTGGTAAATATTGCATGCAAATTTTGGAGAAGTCTGAAAAGCAATACGATTGAGCTTGAGAAACTCCTTTAATGTGACCAGATATCCTGAAGCTTCAAACAATGGTTTCTGTTTTTATAAATGCTGGGCTTCTACTTTTCATGCAATCTGAAATGTAATGAAGAATAGACAGGATAGGACCAAAGCAGTCATTTTGATTCGAGAGGTCTTTTTATACTATGTGCCAATACTTGTACTGAGAGAGAAAAACCTTCACCTCCTGAAGTCAACATGTTTCAAAATACACTGAACATAAACACTTATGGTCTTGTTTGTTTTTTTCTTTTGTTGGTTTCTTTGAGACAAAGTCTCACTATGTGACTCTGTCTAGCTCAGAACTTGATATGTTGACCAGGTTGGACTAGAACTCACAGAGATCCCCCCGTTTCTATTTCACAGTGCCGGAATTGATATCATACCCAGGTAACACAGGAGATCTTAATGTAACTTCTTTTAGTTTTTCATACAGGATTCTCTGTGTAGCCCTGGCTGTCCTGGAACTCACACTGTAGAGTAGGCTGGTCTTGAACTCAGAGATTTGCCTGTCTCTGCCTCCCAAGTGCAGGAATTGAAACTGCACACCACTACCACCTGGCCCTTATGGAACTCTTATTCTGTAAACAGTAGCATCCCTTGCCAGCAATGACTTTTCACTAGAGTCCTTTCCTGTGTGCTATCAGAACACCTGAAATGGCACATAGACCAAGCAAGAAATTAGAAATATCGTAGTCCCGGGCTGTCAACTGCAATGTGCTGTCATTTCTTCCCCGACAATTTATATTTTTTTGAGTAGTCATTCTATAGACTCCACCTCTGACATAACAGCACCTTCCTAGAGTGTCCATATCATTTAGTTAATCAGACCTATTAGCATGCAAATCCAGGCCATTAGTGCCTATAAAGTGAGGATAAATGAATCCCTCAGAGCCTAAAATGTGAATGTCTCATCTCTTTCTGGCACAATTTGTGCTACTTTATCAGCTCAGAAGTCTTTATTCTTTGAATGAACTCTGTTTAGGGAAGTTACTAGCATCTGGGTAACTTCCCATTCAAAGTAAGTGCATAAATGCATAAATGCAATATATGTGCATATATTACACATATATAACATATTTTACCCTGTGAGCATATTATATCATTTAATACTTTTTCCTCAACTTCAGAAACACTAAGAAAATAATTGGGAAAAGGGAGAGACAGGCAGAGAGAATTTGAAGAAGGAAAATAATAGAATATCCTTCTATATGACTGAGATGACACATGGGTAAGCCTACCTTGAGGATAAGTGAATAATGCCTGTCAATCTTAACCCTACAAAACTGAACTATATGATTGGTTTCTTAACAGGAAGTTTATATGGCAGGAGAGATGCCTCAAAGGTTAAGTGCACTTGCTATTCAGGTTCAGTTCCCAGCACCACAAGGAGACTCATAACTGTCTGGAACTCCAGTTCCTGAAGAGCCAATGCCTTCTTTTGGTCTCTACAAGAATCAAGTGCACAAGTACACAGACACACCAAAGGCAGATACTCATACATATAACTTGAATTACAGATAGTTGTCAGTTATCGTGAAAATGCTGGGCACTAAACCCAGGTCCCCCAGAATCTGAGCAGCCTCTAAACCTCTGAGCCATCTTTCCGATCCTATAAATAACTCTTTTTTATCAAGAAACATTTGAACTTATGAACATATGTGTTAATTTTCTTTTTCCCAAATGTCTTTAAAATTATGGTGTAGAAAGTAGATGGAAAAGTAGTCACTGATTGAATAGGGCAAAGGAAGTGACCACCTATATCCCAGCAAAGGAAAAACAGCAAAGACAAGGAAGGATTCATACACTTTAGACAGCTTTTGAGAAGGATGGGGATGCCACCCTCAAGGCGTCAAGATAAGCAAGAATACACAAAGACACATAAAAATATAATTCTCTAAAGTCTGCACGCTTATTGAGGATTATTTTAAGTGGGTAGTTACTAATTATACAAAAGCTAAATATTGCCTGAGAACTTGGGGCAGAGATGGTTATTATTTGCAAAAGAGTAGTCATGTTAACATGCCTACATAGTAAGAAAAACACAGGGAGGAAGAAGAGAAGGTATGTGGACATGGTGGTTGCAGGGGAATCAGGAGAACATAGGGTTTTAGTTATTACAATAAGATGCTAAAATTGCATAGCTTGTCCTACTAGAAATAAAAAAATGGATCAAATATATTCATGTATTACATGAAACTATGTACCTGAAATATAAGTGCATGAGGGAAACACTTCAAGATAGGATCCAAAACATAAGAAATAAAAGAAAAATAGAACACATTGCCATGTGGCAAAACAGGTGGAACTGTCACGCATTACATTAGATGAAATAAGTTAGAAACACAAGATCAGGACCATGTGCTTTCTCTAGTGAGTAGAAGCTTAAAAACGTCAGATTGAAAGCAGAATAGTGGTGAGTGGAGGCTGGGAAGGAGAAGAAAGTGGACAACAGAGATTTGGTTGGATTACATCAGTATATATTATATTCATATATGATAATATCATACTGAAATCCATTAATATGTGCAATTTAAACGTGAATAAATAGCAATGCAAACAAAATGACAGAAATATTATTTATAAACATTAAGGAAATAATGGGGAAACTGCAGAAGTTGATCCTCATACCTTTGGACATGAAACTGAGACTGCCCGACATAGGGAAGAAGAGACCAGGTCTTAACAGGAAGCTTTCGGACTTTCTAATTTTTAAATGTCTCACTTAATTAAAAAACAAAAGAGATCCTGAAGAGGCTCGGCTTTGTGGGTAAAGGCGCTTGCTACACAAGCCTGACACCCTGAGTTCAGATCCCCGGAACCCATAGAAAAATCCAGCATCGAAAATCCAGTCCCACCATGGCTGCCTCAGAAGACTCAGTTGAAGCTTATGGTCCAGCTAGCCTGACCCACGTGGCGGCAAGGAGACCCTGTCTCAAGTGGAGAGCTGAGAACTAACACTCAAAGTTTCTCTTCTGATCTTCATAATCATACCCACATCCATATACCAGAACCTGCATACACACCCCAACACTCAGACATCACGTCTCTCTCTCTCTCTCTCTCTCTCTCTCTCTCTCTCTCTCTCTCTCTCTCTCTCTCACACACACACACACACACACACACACACACACACACGCACGCACGCACGCACGCACGCACGCACGCACGCACGCACACACGGACGCACATATACACACACATCAACATGTCTACAAAAATAACAACAAAAATAAATATAAAATATAAGGAGAGAAATGCATGTTTTGGACTTTTGCGATAGTTGAGATATCCTGAAAGAGATTGATTTATGACTCTGCCACTAAAAATTGAAGTTTGGCCTTCTGTAGACCTCAACAAGTCACCAGTAGGTTCTTTAAAAGATATTTTTATCTTCATTCACTTCTGTAATTTCTAGAAAATAGCACAGTACTGTAGACTGAGTTTTACTTTCAAGGCGCCAGTCCAAAATTAATATTTATTAGATTATAAATTAACACTCACAATATTAGTAACAGCTTATAGTGGCACCTGAACAAGGACTGGCGTATCCAAGCGATGGACGAGCAATGGACGCAGGAAGGAAGAACGATGGATTCCGATTCTGTCTGTTGAGCAGCCAGCAGCCAGGAACCCGGAAGAGAGAGCTCCTCCAGACCCAGCAGCCACTTATCAATGGGGTTGGCCCCACCCCCTCCAGGTTGACCACACCCCCTCCAGGGTCCCGGAAGTGTCTTCTGACCTTATCGGCTGACACCTTAATCCCGCCACGCAGTACCTGGCTAACATAGATATTTTTAAAGTAACTTTTAGACAACAAATGAAGAGACAATAAATACAGACATATGATGTAGCAAAGTATTACTGGATTAATTGACATGGGTGAGGAAGATGAAAGTTCTAAGGAACACCCAATTTACAAATGGCTAACTAGAGCTGTGTCAAATATTCACATTCTTAAGGAACCAAAACCAGAGCAAAGCAATATCAAACCACTAATAAAGGAACATAGAATAAAAAATAATGGATGTGATATATGTTTTCACACACAGTATTCCTGGAGTGGAGCTTATCAATCCAGAATGTTATAGTGTTGATATTTTGATATTTTAACATATGTGAAGATGAGTGGTTGATACATAGATATGTTTGATTCTCATTATTGGTATGGATTCAGCCCAGGAAATGATATGAATCCTTGAATGTGCATGTGTATAGTTGGGGTGACACATTTATGTGTGTATATGTCTATGTTTGTGAACATCTGTATATGAAGGTTCATGTGGTGTATGTGTGACTATGAGTGTGACCATCCAGCCTTGGTGCTGGGTGTATTCTCAGTTACTCTCTTCCTCATTTTTTAAAAATAGAATTTCTCATAGAACATAGAGCTCACCGATTCAATTAGCACAGCTAGCCAGTGACTTATAAAAACCTACCTGTCTGTGCCTCCCCAGTGCTGGTTCATAGATGTGTGCCACTGAACCCAGATATTATATTTTTAAATATTTTATGTTTTTTATATTTTGCCAATGATCTGAACATTGTGAAAATCTCATAATGGAAATCATTATTTTTAATCCTAAATAAAAGATAAATTTAAGAAGTCAAAAGAGAAAATAGTATATTCAATGACTGGCTTTTTAACATGAAATATCTCCCATACACTCAGTCCCAAACTAGAAATGGGATAGAAGTGAATCTTGAGAGAGGAAGGGGTCATTGTGGTGAGAAGTTTCTTAGTGTAGCCTCACTTGTGCTCTTTCTGATTCCTAAGAGTGGGTGCAATATTACCAGCCACCTCACATTCTGGCTGCCATGTGTTCCCTACCATGACATATTCTATCTTTGCTTAAATTTCAAGACAGAACAATCCCTTCCCCTCCCCTTAAGTTGCTTTTTGTCAAGTATTTGATCCAGCAATTAGAAAAGTAATCAATATAGAAA
The DNA here is from genome assembly GCA_033318265.1 of Phyllotis vaccarum. Taxonomy (NCBI): domain Eukaryota; kingdom Metazoa; phylum Chordata; class Mammalia; order Rodentia; family Cricetidae; genus Phyllotis; species Phyllotis vaccarum. The sequence goes on along the minus strand of JARWLC010000012.1, from coordinate 47,621,461 downwards.
ACCAGGCCTAGCCATAGGACTGTTGCTATGATAAATCAGTCTGTGTGATTCCCAAGATTTTGGGGCCAGTTTGTAATATATATATATATATATTGTATATATATATACACACACACACAGGAGTTGGGAATCATGGACCAGAAGAGCCTCCAAATGCCATAAGCAGGGTTTGATAGGCTATTCTAGAGTTCTAATAGATCAGAATGCTAAGAAAAACCATAAAGGCAGTGCTTATGGTATTTCAGAGCAGGCAAGGAATCAAATAGGAACTAGTCTAGAAGCGATCTGTGTTATATTCTGGCAAAGAACATAACTATACTCTGTCCGTAGCCCAAGAAATTGAGTAAAAATGAACTCAAATCAGTGAATTAGAAAAATCTCAAGAAATCTGTTCTGTGTCACAGTTTTGTACACTGTTGTCTTCTGGGTCTGCAGTAAGAAACAGAAAAAACCCAAGTAGAAAGAAACAAAAAGTATGTAGAATATGGACAACTTTGCTACCAAACAGCTGCAATAGATCCAGAGAGCATCAGTACTCAGGAAAACCCAGGTTCTTTACTAGAATCATAGGTATGATACATGGAGGACTACATCAAAAGCTTCATCAAATATGGTTGTAAAAGACAAAGTCAAGAGAGGGGGGGGAGAACATTGTCACAGAAATTATCTGCTAGTAAATAACAAAAACCTAGGGAACCTTCACAGAAGGAGGTGTAACTATAATTCAAAGGGCTAAGCTCCATCTCCAGATGGCATTAAAATTTGGCAGCACCATAAATATGATACTGGTTTTACAGGCATGACAGTCTAGGAAAAATGGACCACAAAGAAGAGTCTTGTACAGAGATTACAAGCCTTGAAGCCTGGTAATGCATGCTAGTATCAGATATCCTACAAAGTCCCATGATATCATTAAGAGAAGCTGTGAATGTGAAGCCTAAGTTATAATGGGGACCTTCATGTTGTGCAGACATTTTATGTAGATTGAAAAACTTTGTTCTGTGGGGAAAAGGGAAACTATTAGGACTCAGGAACTAAGTAAAATTCATAAGACCAGGGAAGTTAATGAAACTCACAATTATCAGGAATCCCCTGAAACTACAAGACCTGCAGTTTCCAGAGAGGAGACTCTCCAGTCAGCCGAGCTGCAGCCTAAGACTACTATAGGGAGTTCCAAGAATGAAACTTTCCCAAGTCATCATCCCTATTGAAGAGGGAATTGTCATGCTACAACTGACTTTGAGTCATCTGCACTGTTGTGCAGCAATTTCCTCTGGGTTGGTAGAACCATTCCTTCTTTAAGGAGGCTCATATGAGACTCATGACATAAATGAAACTTAGAAGGTTCTGGAACTAAATGAAACTAAAATATCTTAGGAAGCTCCTGAAGTTTACAAGACCTGGAAAGCCTCTCCCCAAGGTTATATAGGCAGTAAAAATTGTAAAGGAAAAAATATTTTCTGATTGGCTGGGCTCAAAGTCACAAAGGGAACACCAGGAATGCATTTTTTATGATAAACTCCCATTCAAGAGTGGGATTTTGGCAATGCAGCTATCATTGAGTCATTTGGAGGGAACTGATGTTTCTGCATGTCCCCCTGGATAAAGTGCCTTAGCACAATTGATATCTGACCAGGGACTGATTGAACCAAGGATGAGTTAGGAAGAAATGACTGCATGTGGGGATATGTTTTAAGTTTAATAAAAACAGACCGAGATATCAGAGGGATCTACCCACAGTCAGTCTGGGAGGATCAGACAGTGGTAACTCACACCTTTAATCCCAGCACAGGGAATATCCAGGAGCAGTGACCTACACCCTTAATCCCATCAAATCTGAGTTTGAGGTCATCTTAGTTTATAGAAGGAGTTCCAGGCCCCCAGGCAGGCAGTGGTGGTGTCATGCCTTTAATCTTAACCTGGATGTTAAACAACTGAGCAAAGAAGGTATTTAAGGCAGGCATAGAAATACAGAGAGGCAGTAGAAGCCAGGAGGAGCGAGGCTGAGGAAGCTAGAAAACAGATGGGTGAGATTTGACTGTGGTGTTTACTCTTTGATATCTCAGCCTTTCCTAGATATCTGACTCTGTGTTTCCCTTATTCATGCAACAGCTACAAAGTTCCTTCAAAGGATGTTAGATATACAACTGAAGCTAATCTATGTGAAGGTGGAATGCCCATGGATATAATCTCAATATGGCTACCTTCTCCTATCAAATGGTTCCTTCTGAATCAAACTATTTCTTAAAGTTCCTATGAGTACAATTCTGGTTGGACCAGTGAACTGGGCATCAGACATTGCTTTTTTCATATACAATGCCCTCAGTGATGCCTATCCTTCCTCTATTGCCTGCTAGTCAACTGATTTTCATGAAACCTCCTCTGGCAATAGCCATGTGTCCCTAATGATTTATATGAATGAACACTGCAGAGGCTGATTTCTGTTTTAGTTACCTTCTTTTCACTCAAGGATTTGTGTAGATGTTCTATATTAAGGAGAAGCCAACTTAAGTCAAGAAAACCAAAAAGTGATTCCATCTGTTAGCTTACAACTTAACATAAGAACAATACTAGAAGTTTGTCTCTCTACCAAGTGTCAGAAAACATACAAAGCAATGCTGGCTTGCTTCCCAACACAGTTATGGACATATTTGGGCAGCTTTTGGAGACTAAAAAACAAAAGCTTTTGTGTCATGATTTTCAAAGTGCTGACTTTCTCCATTCTTCTCTTTTTATCTATTCCTTTCCTGTTTGTTCATAAAATTTGAGAATCATTTCAGAACATCTTAGGCTTGATTCCCAGCCACTCTGTGAGATAAATATATACAGGAAGTTTACTGATAAATGTCCTTGGACTGACCTCATTGTAAAGGAATGGAGAGGCCAGGAGATTAGCTAAATACTGTTTAGCTGAAACCTTACAATATCCCATATCTGGATGGCTTAGAAGCAAGAGTGTCTACACCAAACTCTCATTATTTATGAGTTGTGGGGAAGGGTGTAGAGGATAACACAACTATGATGTAACCATTAAAATTAACAGCCTCAGGAGAATGGGCTCTGCCATCCTGAGTGAACATAGCATTTCTTACAAAGGTGCCTACTTCCTAGAAATTTGCTATCTCACTTTCAGGTTGAGTTTTGAAAAGTAATTCTCTTGAGATACAGCATATGCCTAATCACGTGTGCACTGGAGTCATGTTCTTGACCGAATACTGACATTAAAAGAAGACACAGGTTCCTCAAGAATTGTAGAATGTGTCTATCTGCTTTATGACCTCCAGATCTGGGAAGCTGAAGTGATACCTAACTGAACATCTAAAACCCATCAAAGAAGCCAAGTGGCAGAAAGGGCCCAGATCTCTAGAGGGTGAGGACAGCAGTGGCAGAGAAAAAGAGAAGAGAGTGAAAGCTGCCTGCCCAGCCCCATGTCTTCTCTAGTTGACCCTTGCATTCCCCAAGACAGCACCATTCATTCTCCTGCTGACCTACCCAGGCATGCCCTGTAGTGCTTTATGTCAAAAGGAAAAAAATGGAACAAAGATGCAGAAATTATAGAGGTAAACAATACAATTAATAATGGAATTTTACTGAATGTTTGCCCCTGAGCAGCTAGTTTCAAGCATAATGAGTGACAAGCCACTGGATTAGCCTGTTTCCATCGTATCATCAATTTAGCTTTCCCACTGTTAAGAGTAAGGAATTTCCTCAATAAGAACGCAGTATGTGCCTATGTCCCACTGTAGTGCTTTTGTTTTGTCTGTCTGTCTGTCTGTCTGCCTGTCTGTGTGTGTATGTGTGTGTGTGTGTGTGTGTGTGTGTGTGTGTGTGTGTGTGTGTGTGTGTGTGTGTGTTAAGACAGGGTTTCTTTGTGTAGCCTGGCTGCTTTGGAATTCATTCTGTAGACCAGGCTGGCCCCAAATTCACAGATTTTCCTGCCTCTGCCTCCAAAATGCTGGCATTCAAGTAATACCTCACACCACTGCCCAACTAGAGTATAATATTTAATGCATATATGTTGTGTACTTGATCAGATATGTGTAATATGTCAGACACAGTCCTTAAATTTTTTCTCAGAAAGAGATATGAAGACTTTACAAAACTTGCCATATTCCAACCTTGCAAGTGAATGACAGTGCTATGGTTCAAACCTAACCTAATCTCAGTTTATTTCAACTATTTAACACATTCTTGGGTAGTTTATTAGGATCATATGCTGGCCAGGCATATTATCCTTGATATGAAGGCTAAGTAACTTAAAAATAGTGAAATATATTTCTCACAGCTCTGAATTAAAAAGTCCAAAGTGAAAGTGCCAACAGGTCTAGGGTATGATGAAGACGTCTCTCTGCTTCCAAGATACTCATGGCTGTGTTCTCACATAGAACAAGACAGAAAGGCAAATAGGGAGAATTGCTTTTACCAGATACATGTATAAAAACACCCAATACAATTCATGAGAACAAAGCCTTGAAAATGCAGTGAGCTCCCCAAGTTGCACCCCTTCATGGTGTGCACTGGATATGAAGCTTTTCATGCATTCAGAAAAAGGTGCCACCACTCAAGCCATAGTATTTGGTTCAAGTGTCTTGACGAATTTCTCATCCGTTTTTAGCTTATGGTGCCTGCTTCGGACAGCCCCAAATCAAAAGTTTATGTTTATACATAATATGTATGTCATATATTCTCTTAGTCCTCATAGCTGCTGCAGGCCCTGACTATGCAAGAGGTGAAGCTGTGGCCTGAAGACTCTAACTCCACAGATCTCAAGGAAGGGATTGTGAATCCAAACCCAGAGTTCTATTTCTATTTCTGACCTAGTTAAAAAAAGGAAGAGGGTGGGGTGGAAATGGATGGAAATAATTTTGCTTCTGCATGAGCTGTCTTTAATTTACCTAATTTCATGTAAAGAAGTAACTAGCATCTAGCCATGGCCCATTCTATGATTAACTTTTGTTACATTTAAGAGGTATTATCAGAAATCACAGATGTATTAAACACTGCCTAATCATACTCATGTTTATTTTAGAAATACTTACTGTAGTTGTTTGGCTATTTTTCCTTTCCTCATTACAGTATTGCTTTCACCAAATAGACATGCATGGCTTTCCAGTCTCTGAAAGGCATTTGTCCAGTTTCTGCTCTTGTACACTGACCTTTAAATGATTCATAATTAAACTACTGAGTGCTGCTCCCTTATTTTCCAGCCCTCTAAGTTAACAAGTAACTGCTAGAATAGTCTGTGACCTATAAGAAAGAATGCTAAAAAGCTCATAATCACGAGAGAACAGTGTTCTTTTCTACAAAGACACCAAACATTAAGTGTTCCATTCTAGAAGAAAGTAAATAACAGGGATACAATATAATTTTCCTGTGTATTTCTATGTAACATGAGTCTTAAATTATTTGTTCAATCAAATACCTTGTTGATTACTTAACATGTACCCACCAAGTACAAACATTTTTTCCCTTGGGACAGAGATTCATAATGAGCAAGATCCTCACAGTTGTGTGACAGAATCAGACAAATAAATATATAAACTTAAATTTATTTTGAGAATTGTAACAATAAAACAGATGCACAGAGTCTTGGAGAAAGGACTGTTTACTTCTCTGATAATCTCAAAGAAATGACCAGAAGGTTAATTTGTTTTATTACAGGTTCAAATGGTAGCATGATAGTCTTGGCCACACACAAAATCCCCTATTTATCTGTACTCACTTGATTGGTGTCTGTCTTCCCCAAAAGCATCATTCTCAAAACAGCCTTATTTTGACTCAGAGCATTCCCATTCATTTTTAAATTTTCCACACCCAACATACTATGTACAAAGACTCTCAGTAACTTTTATTATTGGATATCTATAGGAAAGTTGTTCCTATACATTGAGCTACCTGAGCTGGAACTGGAGGAAGATTAGAAAATTTCCAAAACAAGTCAATGGAAGGATATTTCAAGAAAGGAATAGAGGTGATAAATGCAAAGTATGGAAGTGTTTGTGCTCGGTGTTGGGGTGTAAAAGCAGCAGATGAGCCTGGGGTAGAGTGTGCTGAAAACAGAAAAGACTGAAACCCACGAGTGATGTCATTTTAATCAATTTAATCATTTGCTCTATCATCATGTGATAGAAAATCACAAAATCAGATTAGCTAGATGGAAAACACCACTAAAATTTTCTTCAAAACCGCACATTTTCACACTGGGATTTTTAGTTTTCAAGGAATGGAAGCTCATTCAAGATGTTTAAGAGAGTTATACTCCAACAATAAACAGAAAAAGAGTAAAGTAATGTCAACAACCAGTGAGATGACATGGAGACTAGTAGCATGACACCCATGACTTTGGAAAGAGCAGTTTCATTAATTCAATGACATAAAACTGATGGTTACTAGAAATACAATTATTTGCTGGGGGAAAAATAGATGTACTGATAATGGGTTGCATTTTCCAAAAACTAGAAAAGAAAAAGAATCATCCCCCACCAATGAGATGTCTAAGCTCTATACTTCAAAAAAAATGACTCAAATAAATAACACTCATGGGTAGAATATTAAACACATACAGGCCACATCTGAACTCGTATAAAATGGGCATCTGATATTCTTTTGTATGAGAAACAAAACAAAGAGAGAAGTGAAGAAACGTAGTTTTCAGGGCTGTGCAGTTGTGGCAAAGCATTCAGTAATTGTGAACGAGAAGGCACTAAAGACAATCCTGCCAGACTTAGGACCCAAGTTCCTTTATGCATAGCTATGGATGTGGTATGTAAAAGGAACTGGGGAACATAAGAGCTATTGACTTGCTGAACATTGCTAAGAATCCATAGCACTGTGTTCTATAATCAACCTGGACCTCACATGTTCCCAAACATTCCACAGGTGCAGTCTTCACATTGTGATTAGAAAACCTAGTCCCATCTTGGAAAAACTGAATTCCCTAGCCATGGAGAGTTAAGTTCTCTATATGGGGTTTCATTTGTCTGTGTCTGTTTATGTGCCAGTATGAAAGAGACAGAGAAACAGATGGGATGGTGAATGTAGCAAATGTGTTGAGTGTGACAAAGCCTGAAGATGATTGATATTACCAAAAAGTTAGTGAAAACATATTTTTATTAAAATATAATGGAAAATATATATGTTCAGTAAAATAACACAAACATACCAACATCATATATGATTATATACATAGAAGGTCAATAGATAGGTAATGGTAGATAGACAAGTAGATGGCAAATAGACATATAGGTACATTAGAAATATATAAACATATAAAACCTATCAAAAATTAGGGAAAAAAGGATAAAATACTTTCTACACAAAAACAGAGTGTGAGAATAAGTTAATGCCTGAAGTATAGAGCTGGTGAATTCCAGCATAACTAAACTCCTTTAAATCTTCAAAACATCACATATTTACAGCACAGTGTTTCCTGGGATTTTTAGTTTGCAAGAAACAGAAGTTCAAGAGTTATTTTAGAGAGTTATGCAGAAAGATAGGCACAAAATGAAACTGAAAGGCTCCAACATTTCAATGTTCTTGAAAGAAAAGGAGAGTGTGTGGGAATCTAATTTATTAGATAAAGCACTACTCTTATATTATCTTGAGATGTATATTATTTCTGTAGCCATATCCAAGAATCAACTGAGTACAAGATAACTTTCATCATTTAGTGTTCTTATTTAGTTAGTTTGCATACCAAAAAATTCAGAGAAAGACCTAATTAAGAAGGAAGGAATGACAAGACAGTATATTTCAGCAAAGCTAAAACATGCTACAAATGGCATCAGAAGTTCAAATGCCAATGGATTTATCCTCAAATGAACCACAATAACATTCCTGAAATCACTCCCTGGAATTTTCAATTGTTAGGAAATGGAATTTTAATTAAAGGAAGAATCTAGTCCTGTGTGCTACACTAGAATGGAAATCACAAAACTTCAATTTACTTTGGGTTTAAATGAATACCCAAAAAAGGAGCAAAGGAAACAATTCTGAGAGCTTACTATGTATCCGAGTGTGGCAGAAAGTTTTACTTTAGCATAGAGGTTAAGACTTGGAATATTCCAGTAAAGAAGGGTTATTACATAGACATATTCCAGATTTAAAGACTTTGAAGCAATGTTCCCAGTGAATGAGTTTTCTGAAAGGGTTGGTATGGATACAGAACAGTACACACTTCTAACAGCCCAATACCCCAACCATAGTAAACAATTGTAGTATCAGTCTACATGAGGCTGCAAATGCACAGTCCTATCTCAAGGTTTGTCATAACTCTAGCAGTAAACCTGATAGTTGCTCATCTTCTCATCATACATACCATTTACTCCCTTGATGACTCAGGGAGACATTATTGTCTATGACTATTCGTCTAATTTGCTACAATTCACATCACATTTTCTGCAAAGTTCAATTTAAGAGAGAAAGTATGACTTCATGTAATCTATTAAGAGGCCTGGTCAGAAAATTATGTGTGGTTCTGCATTTAGGCATTAATTACTTAACTACAAGTGAGTATATTAATACATATAGACAAGAATAATTATGCACAGGTATAACATTTTAAAGTGTTTACATAATAATTGCTATAAGGTGAGTTCATAATTTATCCTCACAACTATTTTTATTGCAAGTTTTGTGTGTATGCTGTTTTTGTTTGTGTAGGTGCACATGTGTTTATGCGTGCAAGCACATGTGTACACATGCATGTGGAAGCCATAAATCAACCTTGAATTCTTCGCTCATATGCAAGTGTGAGTCATCATATCTGGCTTTAAAAAAAGAAAAAAGGTCTGGTGATTAAATGTAAACGTAAATCTTAATGATTGCAAACAAAGCAATTGATTTTTCTCCAGTCTTTTATCACAAATTGTGATCTGATATTCTTGTCCAAACATCATAGCCATGAGGGGTAGATTCTAGAATCGCAGATTACTGGACAAACTTTAGGCGAACATAGACCCATCAGTGTTAGGCAGACTATGCATGGGATATATACCCTAGCAAAGGCTATCTGTTGTGTTACCTAACAGTGCTAGGCGCTTTTATTGTTTATTCCCTTGTATTATTTATTTATTTATTTTATATATATAGGTATATATGCCAGCTCCCACAGAAACTAGACAACCTATTGAGACAAGAGTTACAGATGTTTGTAAACTGCCATGTAGTTAGAAATTGAACCTGAATCATCTGGAAGAGCATCCAATCCTCTTAACTGCTGAGCCATCTGCCCAGGCCATCCTTGTGATTTTAGATGTTTCCTCAAAGTCAGCTGGTACCCACCAGGTCACTTCATCATCCAGCTATACATTTTTTGAAGAAACTCCAGAGTTTGCAAGTAATCTATAGCTTGAAATTTTAAATTTTGATAAACGTGACAATCTGTAATGTTTATTGAAAATCGGACCATACTGTCCTTTGTAAAAAAGCCAAAAACTTGTATGGGCCTCCTGACTCGCCAAGTTTGACACCCACTCTAAATAAATTCAAGCTTTGATGGCAAGATAAAACATTTGGAATTTTGTGATCATTTACACATAAGCAAACTTGTCTTCCTCTTCAGGAGGGTAAAACTAATATTAAGCCTCATTTGAAAATCCCCAAAGATTTTGTTCAGACACCACCTATCTTTGGGTAAAAAGCTGAAAAAAGTAAAAATAAATATATCAAAACATCTGGTTTTCATTTCCTTGAAAACGTACATTAACTTCTTCTAAGTTCAGGCAAAGGCTTTTTGAAGAGGGATAAAAGTTATATGAAGCCAAAATGTGTACCTCATGGGACTGTGATAAGAGTCTGATTCCCCCTGTGTACATCCCAGTTCCTTCCTCCACAGTCAATGCCAGAACCCTATAGCAAGACTGATGACAATCACAAAGTTTTTAGCCAATCTGCAGTTTCAGACTCAGTAGTTCCTAGTCACATACAGCTACTGAATAATTGAAATATGCTTAACACCAAGGCAATGGAGTTTTCTTTCTTTCCATTTTCATTCTCTTCAGTAGAAATGATATCACTACATAGCCACTACAGTGGACACTGTAATGATAAAGAAAATAATTAAATTCTTAATTGAGTAGACAATAAGTATTTCTTAAGAAAGTCTCTATAGTAGTAACAATCATGGCTAATTGTTAATATTTCTTGATCACTGAGTACTTAACCTGTTCACTTCTCTACCCTTTTTCATGCCCTGTGTTTGAGGAAACTGTTCTAGTGACAAGAAGCAAGAACTTGGTGATGAGCGTAAGGATGAGCACTGAACACAGGATCAGCAAGCACACAAGATGATGGAGTTGGGGATAAAAGTGCTTGATTTTTAGATGAGTGCCCACATGCAAGCAGCATGCAGCAAAGCATCATGGGGGGGTGGGGGCTGGTAAGGCTCCTAAGGACCAGAAGGCTCTTGGACAACATTGGGTTGTAGGTGACCTTGATAGACTCCTATACCTGACTCATGAGCTTGGTGGGTCTTCTGAGGTAAATCAAAGAAGAGTATAAGTTTAATAAGCAGTTTGGGTCAGGACAGGAATATTTCCAAGTGATAAGTCACTTGCCTTTGTAATCATACATGATCCTATTTTAATTCTCTCACAATCTTCATTTGACCTGTTCAACAACAGTGCTCAGCTCTACCCCAAAGGTACACTCAGCACCTAACCACCTTCCATCACCTTCACATTGATTCAAGCTACTGTCATGCTGTACTCACAGTCTGGCCATTGTTTTCTCAATGCTTCTTCTGCTTCAGTCCTTGCCACGTTGTAGTCTATTTTGACAGACTACAGAATGATTCCTTAAAAATAAGCCAGATGATCCCATGCCATTGCTTCAGTATGTTCTTCTGGCTTGAATGTCACACTCTGGGTTGAGGTGAGTAAAATTGACATGAGAGGATTTGGACTAGTTACATTGCCTTGGAAAATCTGTCTGGAAGCTTATAAGAACTCCTTAGAAGTGGCCTAGCGGAATGCCACAGATTTCCTGCATGGATACTGTGCCATGGCCAGATGAAAGTCCCACCTGGAGTGTTCCCCAGATGACCAGGTTGTTTTCCTGAAGTGAGCATGTGTATAGTCAGGTAGGTTATGTGTTCTTCTCTATCATACTGCTATTCTTACTGGTAATACTAAGATTAACATTGGAACCATCTCAGAATAACTCCAAGTTTTTTAATGTGTTTACAATATCTTTTACATTGCATCATTTAGGAAGAGTTGATTAAGATGTTAAGATACTGAGGATAATTGCTACTTTCCTGACAACCCATTGTGAGACCTTAAGATTGCATACTTGTTGTTAGTATGCACAGTCTGGAAAGATGGTTTTGTTTTGTTTTGTTTTAAAAAAAATCACAGGTAGATAGAATGGCCATTTATTTTTTATTAAATATATGGTCAGTCATTCCTTTTGAGAATATGCAGGTCATCAGTTTATTTTCAATTGACTATTTGCTTTTGATGTAATAAGTCATAAATAAAACTTTCATTGCACATAGTAGATAATGTTACACAGAACATTATGATTTGTGAGGGGGTTTTCTTTGGGTGAGACATAGAACTCACATATTTTAATATTTACTTTTCAATGAACAGTGAATGAGGGGACTGCGCTGTCAGTACTGGTCTTGTTTTTAAATAGTATAACCTCAGCACACCTTTCAATATATTTTGCTTTTTCAAGTAAGTAATGTCAATGAAGATATTTTAACCTTAAGAGATCTAGTCTTGTCTTTCAATACCTAGTAGGATATTGTTTACTAAATGTATGTTAATAAAAATCTCTTTCAGGCTCAGTCTGAAAAAAATCTACAACCAAATTAATATGGATTGGATTAATTCAAATGCTGAAATAATTCCATGTACAGTAGCTCTAGAGAATGAAGAATTTGTCTCAAATTAATTCACTATCTGACTTTTAAACGTTGGATTGTATATCCAGAGACTGTAAGCTCCTCAACGGGCAAAAGCCACATCTCTGAATTATGTGAAGGATCTAAGGGGCTTGGCAATACTCTGTAATTAGGGAGTACTCAGTACCATCTCTCTGGTGCTGCTGACTAGGCCTAAAAATAATTCCTTAAAATCTACTATTATTAAAATGTAGCAAAGACTGTTAAAAAGGGAAGAAGAGAAGGAAGAGAAACAGAAGGAGGAAGAGGAGGAGAAGATAATGATGATGATGATGATAAACAGAACTCTTTCTTCTTCCTAGCACTGTATTTTATGAGACCAAAACCAAGACAAGCAATTTGTAAAACAAGAAAAGAAGATTCATCAGAAACTGGATCTGTGGGGCTTCTTGTTCTTAGAATTCCTAATTGCCAGAACTATAAGAAACATTGTTTTTGAAGTAATTTTACTGCAGCAGCCTAGAAAAGACAGATCTTCCTTGTCTCATTGTTTGGGGCCTACATGCACAGTGCTATGGTCCCCATCACAATGGTCAGGGACTCACTCTTTGAAATTGTAAGCTCCCACTAAAGATTTTCTTCCACAAGTAACTTTGGTCATAATAGGTCATTGTGTCTTATTGCCACAATAAAAAGGTAAATAAGACACACTCATAGGTACATATATTAACATTTATATCTCTACATATTAGACCTTCTATTATTGGTTCTTAATGGCTCCCTTGGTAAAGGGGGTAAGAGGTGAGGTGTCAATGGCTCAGACACAGAAATTCAGATGAAAAAGAGGGGTAGATTTGTTTATTCAGCACTGGGAAGAGACTTATATAACCTCCTCCCAACAACCAGGTTTCATCCAGATCCAATAAGGTGTGGTCACCCCTCATTGGCTGGGCATAATCAGGAATTCTGGTCAGCACCTGTTGCTAGTCCCTCAGGCAAACTCCAGGTTGGTTTATAAGGAATTATGTGCATGCCTTAGCAATTGGCTTTCATCAATTTCCTCAACCCTATTGGTCTGACCCACTACAAGATTTATTATACAGAGTTTGTATAAGCCATTGTACAGAGTAAGAAGTCTAAAGAGCTGAAATCAATTGCTATACTTCCAGGCCTGGATCTGGACATTCAGCTGTACACTGGTCTTGCCTAGTAAGTTCTCACCTTACTTGCTCACATCAACCCATACTTGTGGCCGTCATTCTAGTCATGCAGCTCCTTTGCTGGCAGAGGCTGAAACAGGCTGTAATTTCACATCAGACATATAGCTAATAAAAGAAGTCCGCATACCAAGATTACATCACAAGGACACAAGCTCTGTTAAAGTTCAAATCAGTATGAAAGACAGAAAACATACTATGCCTATAAAACTGTTGTCTAATGAAAACCACCTACGTGAATCTCAGGACGCAGAAATTACAAAGAACAACTATAAAAAATGATCTGGGAATTCAAGGATTTTAAAGAAGATGTGAATAAAACCTCAATGAACTCAACAAAGCTAGGAATTAACTCTCGTGTATGTCTAGTAAAACACAAACAGACAGCTGAACATATGACAGGATTTTACAACTGAAACTGGTAGAGAAAGATATTGACAATAACTTAAGTTGAAATGAAGAGGGAATGAAAACCTTAATAACCCAATTAGATAACTCAAGGGAAATTCTCACTAGGAGATGGGTCAAGTAGGGAAAAAAATATATCAGGATCTGAAGATAAAGTACTGAAAGTATACCACTCAAGCAAAGAATATTTTTTAAAATAATTATCTATACCTTTTGACTTTGTGTAAATAATGCTTTACCTAAATGTGTGTCTTTGCATCATGCACATGACTGAAAACCACAGAGGTCAGAAGAAGACACCAGATACCCTGAAACACCCTAGAGAGTGTTGTAAGCTGCTATGTGAGTTCTGGGAATCAAGCCTGGATCCTCTGGAAGAATAGCAAGCACTCCTAATCACTGAGCAAACTCTCCAACCCTGAAACACACATACTATAAAGAAACATTAGAAAACCATTAAAAAGACTTTGAATCACAGGCATAGAGGGACAATGAAAATCTCATGTCAGTGGCATAGACCATGGCTACAATGGGATCATAGGAGAAAACTGTTTCAAACTAAGGAAAGACACATCTACACAAATTTGAGAGTCACATAACACTAAATAGATAAGAGCAGAAGTTTATTCTAGTCAATACACTAAGTATGCAGAATAAAGAGTATTAAAAGTTGCAGGGGTGATGGAGTATAAGTCATATAAAAGGAAAACACAGAATAATAACTGATTTCTCAGTGTAAACTTTGAAAGCCAGAAGAGCCTGCAGCCATGTACTCTAAATTCTCAAAGACCATAGATGTCAATCTATATTACTGTACTCAGCAAAAATGTCTGCCATACTTGAAAGAGAAAGAAAAAATTCCTATGATAGACACAGGCTAAAGTACTTGATGTCCACCAAACCGGCCCTGCAGAGAACAGTGGCAGCAATTCTACTAATTGAAAAGAGAAATAAGCATGGCTTAAAGACTGAAAAAAGAAAGAAATAAATGAAACTATAATTACTGAAATCCAAGACAGAATTGGGAACCCAAACAGAAAAAAAGACATTAATAAACATATAACTTCTTAATAACTTTAAATATCTATAACCTCAAATCCCCAACTGAAGATACAGGTTAGGAAGTAGATTAAGAAAAAAAGCCCAGTTCTCTGCTATCTACAAGAAATCCACCCTACTTTCAAGGATAGGTATCACTTTAATAGGAAAAGATGGGGAAAATGTATTCCAAGGAATTGGGACCAGAACTCAAGAAGCTGTCACTATCTTAATATTTATTAAAATAGATTTTCATCTTATTAGACAAAAAGAAAATGTTATGGAGTGCTAGAGAGATAGCTCAGTCAATAAAGTACTTGTCTTGCAAGAGAGAAAAAGTGAGTTTAGATTCTCAGTACCCATGAAAACCTGGTGGGGAAGTGTGCCTATAATATCAACATTGGAGAGGAGACAGGACAATCTCTGAGGCTTGCTGCCTAGCCAATCTAACCTATCAATGTATAAGCAACACTAAATAATCAGCCCTGAATGTGCAAACATAGAAGTGACACTGCACAGACAGAGCGGTTGGTATTTGGAATATGTGGGGGTGTCTGTGGGGGTGCGCATACGTATGTACATAAAAGAACCCATGAATTTGAAAGAGAGCAAGAAGGGCTTTATGAGAGAATTTGGTGGGAAGAAAGGGAAGTGAGAAATGTTATTATACCCTCAAAAGTAAAATAAAATTAAAATTAAAAGTTGAGGTAGTCATCTTTTGTAAACAGAGTTGATCCCATAAAGATGATACTTGTGTGGATTGGGATGTTGCTGAGCACCCCTACCTGAACGGAAGAAAGCTGAAGCTACACACAGAAGATAATATAATATAGTAATATACCTGGGTACATACTGTTAAACAAGGATCTTTCAAAGTTCCCAGGTAAACCTTATAGAAAATGCAAGATAGTCTCATCCAATACATGAGGTCACTAGCATGCATTTGGCTTTGAATGAGCATTTACAGCAGATAGAAAGAAACAGCAAACACAGCAAAATATCATCAAATTAATGTTTATACTGTCCCGGAAAACTCAACAGAGGAATCCCCTTCCTAAAATGACTAACCAGATGCCCCTTTCCATATTGCAGTATGTACTCCAGTATAACACAGAAAAAGATTCATCATCTTGTTGAGTTTGAAGAAAAGAATGTTTAAAAATAAAAGGAGAAATTTGTAATAAGTATCAAATATTAGGGGTTTTTTTTCCTTCCATCAGGTACTATAAAGCTTGTGTTTAGGTCAAAAAACTCAAATCTTTTTATCTCCAACACCTTGTAAGATTTTTATGTAAATGTTTTAATCCACGTTCACACACACACACACATACACACATACACACACACATGAGGAGGGAGACCTTAAGATCTCAATTGTAGTCCAGTAATTTGATGGCCTGGAGCAGTGATCCCTTCATCCTTCCTTTCCTGTGCAATTATTTAAGAGTGGCTGGTTTCAACTGGCTGTGGGATCGAACTCCAGCCAATGGGAAAAGACATTGTCAGCACCTGTGAAAAAAACTCAATAGGACTTCATGTCTCTGTGAACAGTCTTCTGAGTGTGTGTGAACATAGATGTTGTGTAAACACACAAACAATATGCATACACAAGAACGTGTACATGTACATGCATGGACACACAAAGAGAAAAAAATGAAAATTAAAAATAAAAATGATTGATTTCTCTCCTATCTTCCATGTGTGAGTACAAGCTATAGCCGTGGAAGCTGGTTCAAACCCACTAGAAATTGTCTCAGGAAATTCTTCTGAATCCTTTTTGGTTAGGAACTTAAAAATATAAATTAGATGGTTTCCAAATATCACAAAACTCTGGGTTACTTTGAAAACATTGATACCTTGTATAACCCTAACCCCATACCCTGGAAGGCAACAATCAACTTGGCTCAGTACCAACTATCACCCTTACAAGAGGCCTAGCTTTCTGCCCACTAAGTTCTCTTCATCCTTTTTTTCAGGAGCAAATGTTAGGTTTTAATTAGAATCCGATTTTATAAGCGTTTTTATTTTACTGCACTGGTCCCGTGTTGCTATCAAATGTGATAAGGATGAGAAGGGAACAGAGGTAAAGATAGAATTGAACTGAAATAAAATGAAAAGTATCCTATTTTCTAATTGAAAAATAGCCATGTGTATTTGACCATGCACATAACGTATAACTGGGTAGAAACTATTCAGATGGGTTTTCGCCCTTGAGTTTGCTCTAACCAGGAGAGTAGCTCACTTTACAGATAGTAACCGAAAGCCACTAGCTTCCTGTTTGTTCCCCCTCTGTTACTCAAAGAAATGTGTCACTAAGGCTCCTCACCCAAAGCATGCACAGATCTGAGTCTAATGCCCCCAGAGCTGGTGTTCTCCATACTTCCCCATATCGTAAATGCGCAGAAACCCGGTAAACCACGTTTGGTGAAACAGAAACGAGTGCTTCCTAGCAGATACCAGGGAACTGAAGCTCAGATGATGTGAGGTAGGGAGGGGCCTGAGTTTCCTTTAAAACAACCAGATTTGCTGCTCATACAGTTTTCAGCAGATATCTACAAGTGTAGGCACTATTAATATTTCATTTACAAATTTCATAAACCCATTGTAAACAGAGGCTTTTCTGTGTCCTGTCTCATCCCATAGCTGTTTCCAAATAACCATCCAGAGGTTTATATTAATTACAAATGTTAGGCCAGTGGCTCAGGCTTATTACTGGCTAGCTGTAACATTTAAATTAACAACTTTCTATTGACCTATGTATTGCCACGTGGTCTGTTGGCATGTTGTTTCTTGGCTGCTGACTGGTGTCTCTCTCCTCCACCTTCCTTTCTCCCTGTCTCTAATTTGACTTCCCAGCTTACCTATACTCTGCCTGGCTACAGACCAAATCAGCCAATGAGAGGAACACATATTCATAGCATACAGAATGATCATCCCACAGCAATCAAACTCAGTACAGGTGAAAAATATGTCAATGTAAAGTAAGTGTTACTACTCAATTTCTTAAATAAGAAAGTTTTTAAATTGACTATTTTGATCAGTAAGGAGAATTCGATGTTTGTATTGAAATAAAGACTGCAGATGTTTTTCAAATCCTCATCCCAATTCTAAATCTTAGTTAGCAAGAGCAAGTGTAATATTTTGGCTTTACTGTGTCTTTTTTTCCTGGGCCTCTCATGCAGGCCTGTTTCATTCATTTCAGAATGATACAGAGCTTGAAAAAATTCCAGTATAACTAGATTCCAGGTGTGCTACATTCTTTTGTTTATCTATAAAGATCCTGAGATTTATTTTTCAAGAATTACTGCAAAAACTAAAATGGGTTTCACATTTCTTACTGCTTGGAAACATCTTCCAAGACTGGATCTCACTCAACAGCAATCTGGCCAGTACATACATTTTTGCATAAATTCTAGGTCACAAACAGGAACTGAATGTGCAAACTTGATGCACATCATATTGAAGTCTGACTATTTTAGTTCCTTTAAGAATGGAGAGCTGTCCTGGTCTGGGTTTATTTCCTCAATCTCAAGTTTTCTCTATGCCAGTATTTTATTGTATTTCCCAACCTTCTTGTGAAATCTGTCATGTTCATTCCTCTGCTCTTCTTAAAACACTGTTAAAGTTTCTACTCTTACCTAGGCATGGTGGGGTGGGCCTTTAGTCCCAGAACTCAGAAGCCTTCGTGAGTTCCAGGCTACAGGGTGAGACCATGGTTAAAACATTTCCACAGGTGTCACACAGCCAGAAGTTATTTTCTTCCAGCCTCTAACTTTCCTTTACTTCTCCCTCCCTCCCTTAATTGTTAGTAGATCAGGTTCCTTCATGCTGTAGTTCTTGCTTGCCATAACATAATGGTACTAAATGTCACTAGTTTCCTAAGAGAGGCTCATGAAATTCTCATCAGCCAGATAAGCAGGTTGGCTCAGTGAGCCAAAGTAGTCATTGTACAGGATTGTAGGAGTATTGTATTGTTTCATGGTAAATAATTGTCCCACCCACTGGTTTAATAAAAGTGCTGATTGGCCAAAGGCAGGCAGGAAGTGTGGGCGGCGCTACCAGACTAAAAACTCTGAGAACAGGAAGACAGAGCAGAATGCCAGAGAGAAGCTGGAGGAAGCAGAGGACAACTATGCTGCTGTGAGAAAAGGTACCGAGCCCCATGGCTGAACAGGAAGAGTCATGGGTTAGTTTAAGGGTAAAGATTTAGCAAGTTATATGCCTGGGCCTTAGGCTGATCAGCCTAAAACTACTCAAAGTGTCTGTGGGTCTGCGGATCTGTGGGGCCTAAACCTAGAGGCAAGGCCCAAAAGTCCAGGCGAGAAACCTCGTACTACACAGGATAGCCCTGATTATCCACGTTCATTGCTCAGAACCCATGGTAGAAGGAGAGAATGGAGTTCTGAAAGTTTCCCTCTGATCATTTATCTGTGTCTGGCATGTGAGTACCCATACTCACACACTTATATCATACACACAGTAATAAATAAATAAAACGGGAAAAGAAAGCCTAATCAACCCAAAATAAACACATAAGTATCACTGTAATGTTACCTACAGTCCCCATTTGATTCAAGCAAAGATTGCCAAAACCACCATTTAAAGTACCCTTCTGTGTGACCTGAGAATCGATCTTTCACTTTGTATTTTCTCTAGCCCCATCTACAGCCGTGTTCCAGAGTGGGAAGCTTTCTTCTGGAATCTTTGCTTAGTCTTTACTTCTTTTGTGTCTGTAGCTTAGCAATCCGTGCTATTTGACTCCGATCGGTTCTGCTGTCTTTCGGTTATTTTTTTCTGCTCCTGTTTTTAAAGATCACCAGATTCTAACTGCATGGTCATGCTAAGGGCCACAGTTTATACTGCTTGTGCTTCGTGATCACTTCTTGAGTTGCTATGGAGATGACATTGGAATTTTGCTTTAAAGGATAGTTACAACTTTAAGGAAGAAAAAGTCAACATGGATAGGCTTTCATTCTTGAAAACCCTCCAGATACAGGAAGACTGCCAGGAAGAGGCATTATTTAACATCTTTAGATTCACCTTAGACCACTTTTCTGGTAGGGCTTTGTAGCCATCACTCTTATGCTCAAAGGATAACACCCGTTTGCTAATGGTTCTCTTGCTGGAGCTGAGAAACTCAAACTATTATCAAATATCTTACTATAGTTTAGTTGCATAGTCAGTCTACTGGTTAAGTCTGGAAACAAAGGGGAAGCACATTTTACTGTGCTCGTACAGATGACCGTTTTATCAGCTAAAGAAAGGGGAAAGAATCAAATACTTACTTTGGGGTTTCGAGGGTCAGTGAGAGCAAGCAACCATTTCAATATTGTTCCATTCAATGAGCGATCAAAGAGAGATTAAGATAGATGATGCTCAGCTTGGTCTTCTCTTCTTTCTCTTCATCTGCAGGTGGGTTTCTCAGACCTCATCTTCTAAGTCTCAAGTTTGAGGTTTCAGCCTCTGAGAAGCCTGACTGTGAAACTCAGACCTGACTGAGTGTCTATATTATATGCTTCCATTACATGCCACTTAGCCCTAGTTAGGCACATAACTACGTCATCATTCATTGTAACAAAAATTGGAAAGGTCTGAATTATTCAGAAGATGGCATGAGAAACGCATGCCGTAAAACGTAGTGATTAAAAGTTGAAGTGCTAATGTACACTAATGCATAAATGATCAGGTATGTGATTCAGAAGTCAAGGTCATCCTCAGCTCAGTTAAATGTTCAAGGCCAGCATAGGATATGTGAGACCTCTGTAAATATAGAAAAAGATTATACTAATAAATTCTTATAGTGAAAAAATAGATCCAAAGAACACAGGATACATAGTGTGACAACATTTTTATAAATACATACTTGTGTACTACATAATGTTTAAGAATTATATTTTTTCTAATAGATGTTATTATTTGATGTTAAGACTCTGTATTGGTTTCATAAGATAGCTTCTGTATTTATATTGAACATAAATTTCTTTTTCTCAGAGAGGAAGAACAAATGTTATTGATATTAACATTTTCTTAGAAAACTGATGAATTAACCAATACACTCTGATTCATTCCATAAAATGACACAAAGATTATAGCACTTATCTCTCTAGACTATCCATACAGTTACAAAGTTAAATTTCTCAATACGTAAACTTTTTGCTTCTGGTAGCAATGCATTCTTCTTTCTTTTTTTCTTCTGGGAAAGACTAGACTGGAAACGATTCCTATAAAAAAAACAAAACTTAAAATTAAACCCAGTGGTTCTCTGAATACTAGTTAATTCTACATTCCATTTCTAAATGCCAAGTGTAAGCACTCTGGATTCTTCTGGCATAGCGCCAATCTCTGAACGCACACCAACTTCACCTGGTTACTTCTTTAATTCCTTCAGTTTGTACTGAACAAGGTAGACGCTGGAAAACAGTTGACTCATACATTTTCTTGCTTGAGTTAATTAGATCAAATTTGTTTCTGAAAGTTTTTCTCTCCAATTAGGAAGAGTTATTTACTAATGACTTCAAAACGGAGAATGTCTCTTAATAGGTCTTGATGCTAAGAAGGCTCTGCATTTAGATTGAGTCAAAAGATAGAGAAACCACAGCTAGAAAAGGAATTAGTACTCTCATACCAGTCCACTAATTAAGAAGGAAAGGAGGGAGGGAGGAGGAAAAAGAAGAGGGAGAGGAGAGGAAGGAAAGCCATAGTGGAAAGAGAGTCTTGATGCACAGAACCGGACTGTTACTAACCCGCTCTTGATACTTGACAAATTAACCCTTAGAAAGAAACACTTCATTTGATATTTCATTTAGGGTAGAGTAAATCACAAATCCTACTTATCACGGATAAAATGATGTGATGTCTTACCAATCCCTTCATTTCCTGCATCTATTGTGTTTCTCCTGCTTCAAGGCCTGTCTTGGATGATACTTTCTTTGCCCAGGTCCAGTAGAGAGAAAAATAAGATGTAGAAATGGATGGCTGCTTCGTCTTCATATTCTCCCTTCTCATATAACTTCTACGCATTCATGCCCAGATTGAGTTTTACTTTATATTTGCCTCAACAAATAGCACCTTTTCAACAATTTATTTCTTTAGATGTATTTTGTATTCAAGTGTATGTTTGTCTGTGTGTGAGCCACCTGAGAAGGCCAGGAAAAAGTATCAGATTATCTAGGGCTGAAGTTACTGGGTGGTTTCCACCTACTCCACATAGGAATTGAACCTGAATCCTCTGTACAAGCAGCTCCTTGTCCTAACCACCTAGCCATCTCTCCAACCTCCATGGGTATTTTTTTCTCATGAAACTTTACTTATTATCTGTATATGCTCACCAGTCTTTTTGAGCAAGCCATCCAGAGTCTTACAGGACGAGTGATGGGAAATGTGAAACACAAAGAGATTGTCAGTTGGCTTTTGTCTCTACTTATCTTGGATAATCCTTATGAACTTTACAAGGCCTGTCAATCAAAGATGTGTCATTTCTCAGGTGAGTCTTCTTTCAGTAAGCAAATGGTCGTCACTGCCATTCTATTGTAATTAGATGTTTATATTTATTCCTGTGTAACATGAGTTTTATTCACTTATCATTTTTATCTTTCATCATGTATCCTCCCATAACCCTTACCCCTGCAAAAAAAAAAATGTTTCATGAAGATAGTAGTGATGTGAGAATGTCTTTCTGTATGCTGTGAATAATAATCTTTAAATAAAGGAGCTGTTTTGGCCCATGACAGGTACCATAGAAGAAGTAGGAGAAGGAATCAGAATAGGTAGGAAGAGCAGGGCAGAGTCAGAGAGAGAAGGAGCCAGAAGCCCAAAGGAGCAACATGTAAGGAGCACAGGTGAGCCATGGGCCACGTGGCACACAGATTAATGAGAATGGGTTGAGTTAAAATCTAAGAGCTAGCAATGTGCCTGAGCCATAGGCCAAACAGCATGAAGTTAATATAAGTGCCTGAGTCATTTCTGGGGGCCTAAGCAGCAGCGGGCAGCTAAGGGGTCTGGGGCTGCAGGTCTGTGGGTCTGGACCTCTGGCTGCCCGAGACCAAAGAAAACACGTTGTAACAGAGTGCCTTGCCTAACTCGTTCAAGTTGCTGAAGATGCCTTGAACTACATAGCAACTGCTGAGGACTCAATCTATGTGCCAACTTTCTTATTTGAGAACAAGAGTCACTACACTACTTGGTTAGTCTTCATCAATGTGAGTAATTGTTTCTTCTACCCAAATCTACTATTTTTTGTAGATCATAGGTTCTCTCAACTTTCCTAATGCCAAAACCCTTTAATATTGTGGTGACCCCAACCTTAAAATTATTTCACTGTTAATTCATAATTATAAATTTTGGCATTGTACATAATATCTGATATTTAAGATTCTGATATGCGACCCCCGTGAAAGGGTTCTTTTGACCCCAGAAGGGTTGTACCCACAAAATGAAAGCAGGTTAGACACGACAGATGAAACATACAACAGTATGAAATCCATAACTTTATTACACATGGACAACAGCAGACAAACTGATGAATAACATGTTCAATATTTATCTTAAATATTCCAGAAAGGGCAATATGAATTCATACATTTTTGAAATGCAATTTATTACACACTTGTGAAGTTAACAACATTGCTAAAATGTTACATTACTTCTTGATGTTTCCACTCTAGCAGATATTAGAAGACATGGAGTAAATGAAGAAAGTTTATGAATCTTGATTATTAAAACTGCACCTAAATAAACTGTGAATGTGAGTATTTAAAGAACAAAGCTTGTCTGGGTATGTATAAAACTCAACCTCTGTGCCTGAAAAATGTCACAACAAAGTCTTAAATTGTCTTTTTTATTTGGCATCAGTAATTCTGAAAGGTCATTTGATTTCCTGTAAATACAGCTCTATTATGGAGTGATCCCACTAATAAGCAACACATTCAGTAGTAGCCAGCTATTTAGTGTCGTGCTATTTCAACAAAAGCCATTACATCCTGTGTGACAGGAAAATGGGTGGAGGGCCTTGTGTACCAAACTTCCAGAAATCCTTGTTTGTAAGGCTGAGTTTTTATGTCACTATGTGGCCATCCAAATACTTTTGAGCAGGGCATGGCTTTTTTTCTAGGAATGTTATCTTCATAGAACACATTAATATTTCTTTCCTTTCACAAATATATAGCAAAGTAGTTGCTAGTTACACCAGCATGAAAAATAGTAAATAAAAAGAAATGTTTTATATCAAGGGATAAATATTTATGATATCTGTATATAGTAAGACTGTTTATAGTCATTACTCCATATGTACATATTATTCAAGTAGATCAAGAAATTGAAGTGCAACTTGTCTTAGTCACTCTTTTCTGAAGACCTCAGAAGTCTCTAAATAACAGAAATGATACCCTAATGCAGACTTAAATGATTTATTGAATATTAGTATCAACACATGCATATGTTTGGTCTTAAGTCAGGAACAACAATAAAACAAGAGCATTCTTTCCTTCACATCTCTCCCTGTCATAACAAGGCCTGGCCATCTGCCCTGCTGTAATTTGTCCCTGTCCTTGACATCTAGTTTTTTATCAGCTCACTCCAAAGAAATGTGGAGTTTTTTACCGGAGATATTTCAGAAACAAAAGTGAAGCAAAAACTGAGGAGTTCTATATGTCACTGTTCTGTGTGAGCATTTCAGAACCCCTACAGTTCAGCTACACTGAAAACTTCCCAACACTGCTTCCTCTGCGTTAATCTTAGCAGAATATGATTCGTCTATGTAGAGCAAATCTCTACCTGCCTTGGTTGGCTTGTCTCTCAAAGCAGTCAGAGCTCCCTTAATGTGCTAGAACACTCTTGGTCTTTGTACAACACCCTTACACATGCCCCAGCAATTGAGAAGGAGCTTCATAGTGTGTGATAATGAAAAGGCCATGAGAACCCCTAAAGGCAAAGGTATTCCAGATGAGATATTGTGATCCTGAATAGTTTTTGACAGATACCATAATTTTGGAGGCACTGTGATATGGTGTAGAGAATCCCCGCCACTGCCATTTCGGAGAGTTCTGATGCCTGTATGTCCTTTGTAAGTTTCTTCAAAACTTTTAAAGCATGGTTATGGTATTTTTTCTTCTCCATTTTTAAACAACTTTAAAATATTTAAAATTGTCAAAAACCAAATTCACATGTGTTTTATAATAGTAAACTATTTTCATATTCCATGTTTATATGCTGGTAAAGAAATGTACTTTTAGAGACAATTTCAGTGCTTTTGACAAGATGTTCTTTCTTAACCTGAGAACAAGAACTTTACACAAATGTAATTAAGAAAAGCTCATTTTAATGGCATATTGGAAAGGATGCATACATTTGTCAGGTCTTTATCAAGATCAGAGACTGAACTTGATTCTAAAACTCGATCATTTTCTGGGATCACTTTAATTGAAACACTGTCAGTTTTGAACAAGTGAGCTACTCAAATCAATTCTTGTCTAGCTAGTTAATTGAAACATGCTACCAATTCAATGTAGCTATCCATCTCAGGATATGGGCCAACATGGCAACCAAATCCTGGCCACGCTGAAGTTCAGTGAGGGGGCTGTGGCTCATCAGAGTTAAAGG
Organism: Phyllotis vaccarum; assembly: GCA_033318265.1. Classification (NCBI taxonomy): domain Eukaryota; kingdom Metazoa; phylum Chordata; class Mammalia; order Rodentia; family Cricetidae; genus Phyllotis; species Phyllotis vaccarum. The sequence continues at coordinate 47,596,351 of JARWLC010000012.1, read as the reverse complement.
TCATGTTAGAGGACTATATGGTGTCAGGGATGTGAATCATTGCTAGCCTGCAGAAAATCTACCTTGAAGATGACTTTGGTCTGACTGACTCATCCTGATTAATGAACCCTGGGCCACGAAGATCTGAAGTTTAGAGGGAGCTGTAAGACAGCACTCATCATTACAAGTACCACTGTCAATATTCTGAGGTGTAGACAAAGAACAGGGTCAATGGGAAGCCTTGCCCACTTTAATCGCATGGCCCCATGGGTACTTGTCCCAGTCTTGTAGGAAGAAATTCTTACAAAGGTAAACAAATATCAAAACCACAGCAGGAAAATGAAGCCCTAGTGAAAGGAATTGCTTGTCCTGTCATACTGCCATGTCCTGCAGATCCCTTCTCTGCCTTTTTCTACCCTGTTGTATGTTATGGGGAAACTAGGTCCTATGAATAGGATTATGGAGATCCCTTGCCCTCTATAAAGTTAAGAAGAGAAGAGTCACTGGTGGGGTATGGGGACTAGAAAGGGCAGAAGACAGCTATTTCTTGTGGCCTTACTGGGCCACCTTTACTGTAGGCTCCCATCCCATTCTAACACCATGGGCTGCTTGCTGGTACAGAACACCTTCAGCTGAACAGGAACACTCACCTGGGGCTTCAGCTCACACTGCTGTTATCGGATAACTAGTTAGGCATTAGCAGACCTGGAGGGCTCAGGGATGGACCTCTCCAAGGAGCTTATAAAACCAGGGACTGAAACTAAAATATACTAATCACTGCTTACAGGAATAGGGCATGAGTCCTATCTCTGGGGTCCTGGTAGGAAATAAGACATCCTAATCTTCCCAGAAGCTCACTAACTGATAGTTATCTAAATCTGGTTACAGTCACCCCAAACCTTATACCTATCTAGCTTTACATACCTCCTGTAACAGTCATTCCACATGGGCCTGCCACTCACCTAGACAGAAAAATTCTCCTTAGGAAAACTGTTCTAGAGAGTTTAGTAAAGGCCTGTCTGAAATGTAAATGGCACAAAATTCTGTCTGTTCATTGTCTATTCTCACCCTCAGAGGGTGTCTTAATTTATTCTGTAGTAAACACTTCCTGTTTTCTATACTAGGCTGTGTTTCAGATTAATTCCTTCAGCAGAGATAGCAAGGGATGGAAAGGCCCAAGGGAGACACCATGAGATCCAATTGGCATCATTATAGAGGGAATGTTCTTAGTTCTTCCAAGAGAAGCCATATGATCAAAGTGACTCTCATCTGTCCCAGTAGATGACATTAGCAGAAAAAAAAATCTGAAGGAGTACAGAGGTTCTTGGGTAAGAAGCCCTTACAGTAACTCATAAGGAGTCTCAACTGACAAGCTGAATTTGTAGCCAGATATATGGTCATAAGAACCGAGCAGGAAAGTCTATGCAAAGAGTTAAGCCACAGATAATAATACAAAACACAGTGCACTAGACTAGATTGTGAAAGGAATCCTTTGCCAGCTATTGGACAGTGTATTCAAATGGACACCAATAGATTGAATGTTGAAACTAAAGGTAATGAATACCAACAGGTTTACCTACCAACCACGAGAACTCCACACTCAAGCCCCACCAGCTCTTCCAAATTATATTCAAGGGGAACCTTACTAGTGTTACAATAGGGTTCTGGCCTGGCTAGTTCTACAGTGCAGGCCCTCTGGCTGCCGCTTATCCAGCCCATAGTCCCAATGAATCACAGCCGCTTATGTTGACTTCATGCTGTTTGGCCTATGACTCAGGCACATTGCTAGCTAGCTCCTTCATCTTAACTCAACCCATTTCTATTAATCTGTCTGCCTCATGGCCCATGGCTCACCTGTGTTCCTTACATGTTTCTTCTTTGGGCATCTGGCTCGATCTATCTGACTCTGCCCTCCTTCTCCTAACTATGTTCCTGTCTCTGGCTACAGTGTTTGCCAAGGGTCAAAACAGCTCCTTTATTTAAAGATTGATATTCACAGCATACAGAAAGACATTCCCACATCACACTGGTCTTGCTAAATATTCTTCTAGTTGTCAAATGCTGGGAAATCACTAGCTGGCTTCACCTGTCCAATTTAAGATTTTATTTCCCAAAACACTGAAGGTAAAGTATAAGGGGTTCCTATCTGGAGCTGTGAACTAACTGGGGCTAATAGCGGCCCTAAAAGCCAAGTCTCAGAATCCAAACAATCTACCCTCACATGACTACACTTCGGGGCTTCCAGAGCATACCACCAGCACAACAGGCACCAAGCCTTCTGAATCTGGCAGTGGCTGCTGTTTACTTCCCTGCCACAATGCCCACTCTCCTCAGTTAACAAGGAATAGTGGGTATGAGGCATCAGGGGCAAGACAGATGCCACTAATAGACAATGAGTAAATATGGAAGAGGGAAGCACTAACCATCTCCCGTTAGAAGATAATAAGGGGTACCAGTCAGGGAAAAGGACCATCACAGCCACCTTCCTCCCAAGCACCATTGGAGGTGTGACCCTCATTTATGACAGGTTCCTCTAGTAAGAGCAGCATGTTTTTTATTTGGCACCTTTCAATATGATGAAGACAGCAAATGCCACCCAGGTATGGAAATCTCTTTGAGACAGTCAGGTACCACAAAGAGCATGATTAACAGTTTGGTCAGTGGTTGATAACACACTTTCATGTAAGGAAGAGCAGCTTCCGCTGCCTAAACTAAAAGCCCCTGTGATAAGGCGGGAGCCTTGTTACAACCTCAAGAGGACAGACTGAAGCCAGAAGTGGAAAAGAAACATAATGCCCCTGAAGACACAGGGCAAACTGCTAAGCCTACTTTCCTCAACACTGTGGGCATTTTCACTCTGCCTCTAATGAAACCCTAGCTCCATCCCACCCATACAGCTGCTCAGACTTCACTACTGAGCAAGTCTGCCTTTCAGCCTCAGGCTCAGAAAGGGTAGCGTCTCCTAGGGTTTTTACCTTCTCCCAGCAGCTGCCCAGAACTGCAGCTTCTCTGTCCCCTTGTCCTTGAGTTTCCTTATGGGCCCATTTCTTTCTTTATTTTAATTTAAGTTTTTTAAAATTCATTTTACATACCAACCATATCTCCCCCTCTCATCCCTCCTCCACTCCTCCCCAGCTTCTCCCCACCCTGACCAACTGTCCATCCCCTCTTATGAAAATGTAAGCCTCTCCTTCCATGGGTAGTTAGCAAGGCCTCAACATTGAGTTGATGCAGGTCCAGGCCTCTCCCAGCTTCCTCAAGGCCTTGCAAGGCATCCCACCATGGGTAGTAGGTTACAAAAAGCCAGGACATGCATCGGGGATAGATCTTGACCCCACTTCTAGAGGCTCTTTAAACAGACCAAGCTATACAACTGTCACCCTTATCCAAAGGGCCTAGTCAGTCCCATGCACAAGCTGTTGGTCAAAAGTTCATGAGCTCCTACTAGCTTAGTTCAGTTGTCTCTGTGAATCTCTCTCTCTCTCTCTCTCTCTCTCTCTCTCTCTCTCTCTCTCTCTCTCTCTCTCTCTCTCTCTCTCTCACACACACACACACACACACACACACACATACACACACACACACACACACACACACACACACACACACACACACACACACACACACCCCACTCCCCCTCAAATCCCTCCTCTTTGACTGGACTCCCTGAGCTCAGTCTGGTTCTTGGCTGTGGATCTCTGCATCTGCTTCCATCAACTGATCCTGCAGTAAGAGGTTTCTGGCCCAAACTTTCAGGCCTACTCTCAAGATTTAGACCTGCAGACCCACAGACCTGCAGAGACACACAGATGCTTGCAATAGTTTTAGGCTAATCAGCCTAAGGCCCAGGCATATAACTTGCTAATTTTTTACCCTTAATCTAATCCATACTCTTATCTTGTTCAGCCATGTGGCTTGGCACCTTTCCTCAGAGCAGCATAGTTGTCCTCTGCTGGCTTCTCTCTGTCATTCTGCTCTATTCCTTCTGTTCCTAGAGTCTTCTTAGTCTGGTAGCCCCACCCACACTTCCTGTCTGCCTTTGGCCAAGCAGGGCTTTTAATTAAACCAGTGGGTGGGACAATTATTTACAATGGAACAATGTAATCCCCCTACATATCCCCTTTGTTCTCTTTTTAAAACAAAAAGAACTCCAAATCTAAAAGCATGAGACTCTTAATCCCAGGGTTGTGGGTTCGTGCCCCACGTTGGACGTCATTTGTAGTAAGAGGTTTCTGGCCCAGACTTTCAGGCCTAGCCTCAAGATTTAGACCCACAGGCCCACAGACCCACAGAGAAACACAGATGCTTACAATAGTTTTAGGCTGATTGGCCTAAGGCCCAGGCATATAACTTTCTAACTCTTTACCCTTAATCTAACCCATGACTCTTATCCTGCTCAGCCATGTGGCTCGGTACCTTTTCTCAGAGCAGCATAGTTGTCCTCTGTTTCTTCTGGCTTCTCTCTGGCATTCTGCTCTGTTCCTCCTGTTCCTAGAGTTTTCCTAGTCTGGTAGCCCCACCCACACTTCCTGTCTGCCTTTGATCAATTAGCACTTTTTATTAAACCATTGGGTGGGACAATTATTTACAATGGAACAACATAAATCCCCCTACATGATCCCATTTCTTAAGTTAGTTTATCTATGAAACTAAGAGCCTACAAAGGACCCTGTGTCAGGGCTCCTGAAGCTTAGGAATGGGAACAGGTTTTGGCCCCACAGGCCTAGCCAATTCTCCCCGCTTCTACCTCCCTCCATAAATATCTGGAATGTGCAAGCTCCCCATTGTCTGTAGCTTCTCGCATCTATCTGTAACTGCAATTCCAGGTGATCTGATGCTCTCTCTGACCTCTCTGGGTACCAGACACATACATGGTACACATATTTACATGCAGGAGAAACAATCATACACAGTAAATAGATAAGTAAGTAAGTAAATAAATAATATTTTTTTAAAAACAGGCACAATTCTAACCTAGAACAAGATCAGCCTGAGATATGTAGAAGAAAATAAAACAAACAAATGAAAATATAAAAATAAGGGGAAAGTTTTATTTTGATTAATTTACACCAAAAGATAAATTTTAATAAACTTTCTTGCAGATCAAAAGTTAGTTAGTGACCTGCCTGTAATATACTACAATTTAAAAACGTGTCTGTCTGCTTAGACTTGTGTTCAGATGGCTTCAACTGTGCTCCCTACAAGGAAGAGTAAGATGTATGACCACAATGAGGCTTCAATAATGAAAACATAAAAATCACGGAGGTTCTTTCCTGAAGTTCCTACTTAGTGCTATTGAAAAGCATATCATTTCAAAGTTTATTTTTCTAAACAAATATATCCCAAATCTGGCTTGATTGCTTAAAGGCTTTTGAGATCACCAGTTCCCACATTACCAATGAGCAATGCAAAAATCACCACGACTGCTATTGTCATTTCTCCAGGCTTTCAGCTGCCACTTTTCATCCAAAAGCTCCTAACACGTACACAATGAACAGGAAACAGATGTGTCCTAGAGATTTATTTCGATATTTTGCATGTATTTACTCTAAACAGAAAATTAAAATACCAGCTCCATGTAATGCAAATTATGTATAAAAATTCTTCTAAAAGTATTCCCAGCTTGTGGGTTCATAGACTGAAAAGCAGAACATAAAAATTCCAAATCAAATTCTAATCACAATTCCATTGGCTGATTACATGTCACTTAATTTTTTAAAGCTAAAGCAAGTTAGCAACATTTATTCCTAATGAGGAACCCATGAAACAAAAATTTTTTTTAAAAAATGATAGAACAAATTCTTATAAAATATCACACAGTAATACTACAGGATTTTTCCTATGAGGTCTTATGAAATGTTATAATTGTTCTTTAATTTAAAAATAATCTTAAGTCTTTGCCAAGTAGAAAAAGGTAAAATCACTTCAAAGTCGATGAAGAGATGACAGAAAGAGAAAGGAAGGAAGGAAGGAAGGAAGGAAGGAAGGAAAGAAAGAAAGGAAAGAGAGGGAGGGAGGGAGGGAGGGAGGGAGGGAGGGAGGGAGGGAGGGAGGGAGGGAGGGAGGGAGGGAGGGAAGAAGGAAGGTTGTATGAGTGGGCTAAAATACTGCAAATTATCACATAAAGGAATAAGTGGACATTCTCACATGATCACATCATATTCCTCCATGTACACTTTCCTGTGGATTGTGTGCTGAGGTAGGTGTGTGTGCGTGCGTGTGTGCTGAGGTAGGTGTGTGTGCGTGCGTGCGTGCTGAGGTAGGTGTGTGTGCGTGCGTGCGTGCGTGCGTGCGTGCGTGTGTGTGTGTGTGTGTGTGTGTGTGTGTGTCAGAGAGAGGGGAGGTTGTGTGTGTGTTGGTATGGTGTGTACATGTATGTGCCTGTGTGTAAGGGAGTATACATGGGCATGACAGGTGTAGCCCAGATATCAACATCCATTGCCTTCCTCCTCCCTTGCCCTCCACCCCATTTGTTTTGCTATTTTGTTGATAACTGAGACAACCCTGTAGCTCACTGATTTGTCTAGACAGGGACCTTCCTGTTGCACCTTCCCAGTGCTGGGATTATAGGTATTTTACAAAAGAGCATGGGATTGAAACTCAGACCTTTATGCTTGAGCAGCAAGCAATTCACCAATTGAGCCATCTCCCGAAGCTTTTTATATTACCTATTTATGAACATGGAGTAACAAAATACACAGTCAGTATGTGTGCATGGGACTTTTTCCATAATGTTTTTGGAGTTATCTCAAGATGAAACATATGTTAAGATGTTATTTCTCTTCGTGGTTGAATAACACTATACTATATAGATATACAATATTTTATCCAGTCATCTGCTAATAAGCACTGGGATTTTTTGCCATGTTCCATCCTTATGAATAATGCTGATATTTGGATATGTGACTTTGTATGGCAAAATATCTTCATTTCTTCTGAGTGTATACTAAGTGGAATTAGGTTGTCCTCTGAACCACAATGAGAACTTATGTACAACTTTAAGAAACTAGGACTTTTCTAAACTGGCTGTACTATTTAGGGTCTATAAGGCTAGGGGGATGGCTAAGGGATTAAGAGCACTCACTAGTTCAATTACCAGCACCCATATGTCAGGTCATACTGACTGATGTTGTCTTCTGTATGTACATGCAGATAAAGTACCCATATACATAAAATACATAACTAAATAAATCTGAAAAATAAGAATCTATGTGTGTGTTAATTTTTCTTCATCCTTGCAATTCTTCTCACAAGCATGTTTGATGGGTATGAAATGGCGGTTGTTCACAATAAAAATAATGTTACATAGTTTCATATGCTTTTTGATAATTGTTATTGTCTTCTATTATAGAAATTAATATTTGCGGTTTGATTAACATTTAAATTACGTTATTTGTTTTTTAAATTACTGAGCTATGAATTACACTAGACACCTATAGATAATTGGCTTGCAAACATTTTCTACATTAGTGTAGAAGGCATTTACTTGTTTGTTTTTCTTACATTTTGATTATCAGTTTTGAATACTTTCAAATTGTATTAAAGTCAATTTTTTATTGTTCTTTTATCACCTGTGTTATTGGCATTGTATCCAAGAAACCTTTAAACTAATCCAAAGCTGTGAAGATTTATTATGTTTCTGGTAACTATCCTAGAGTGTTGTTCTTATATTTATGTTTATGAATTGAATTTATTCATTTGAATTGATATTAGTAGATGGTCTAGGAAAAGTTCCTTCTATTCCTACAATATTTCCCCACATTCTGTTAAATAGATAGTTTATAACATACCATAGAATGTAGTTGAAAGTCCTTCCCTGATGGTCCCACAGCCATTTAGTCTCAAATAATCACACAAAGGCTTATACTAATTACAAGCTGTTTGGCCTATGGCTCGGGCTTATTTTTACTCTTAAACTAATTCATGATTCTTATCCATGTTTAGCTACATGGCTTGGTACCTTTTTTTTCCTCAACGCAATATTTTCATCTTCCTTCCTTCGCAGCTCACAGCCACTCTACTCTTCCGATTCCCAGAATTCTCTTAGTTTAGTTCCCCTACCTCTACTTCCTGTCTAGCTTCTGGCCAATCAGCACTTTATTAAATCAATATTTATAGTGACAAATATCTATAGTGTACAAGAGCATCCTCTTAAATAATACTCCTTTTTTGACTTTTTTACACACTTTTAAATATATTTTCTTCATATTTGTCCTAAAAATTATACTTAGCATTTTAATTTAAAATGACATAGTTGGGCTAGTTTTAGTAATATATCATATCTTTGCTCAAATAAAAACTCACTTTGATTTCCTTTTGCTGTTTCTCATTCCCTCTTTCATACTGTTATTTTCATAGAAATTTCTTAATTTATGCACATTGACAGCTTTATCATTATTGCCCTATATTAATTGCTTTTTATCTTTTTTTGGTCTTTGCTTTATTTGTTTTGGGAAATAGCCTCTGTAAATAGCTGAAGACTTGCTAAGTAGAGCATTCTGGTCTCCATCCTGCAATTATTTCTCTCAGTTTCACAAGTTCTGGGATTAAAACACACACCTCCACGCCTGTGGCATCCGTTGTCTTTTTAATATGATAAGACTTGTGTGGTAGTTTGAATGAAAACATCTGTTAAACTGTTAAGAGCTGTGGTCTTGTTGGAGGAGGTGTGGCTTTGTTGGAGAAAGTGTGTCACTGGGGGCGGGCTTTGAGGTTCAGATACTCAAGCCAGGCCCAATGTCTCACTCTTTTCCTGCTGCCTGACAATCTAGATGTAGAGCTCTCAACTGCTTGTCCAACATCATGTCTGCCTTCTTGCCACAATACTTCCCGCCATGACAATAATGGAATAAAGCCCTGAACTGTAAGCCAGCACCAATTAAATGCTTTCTTATATGAATTGCAGAAGTCATGGTATTTCTTTACAGCAATAATGATTCTAAGACAACTTGTACATAAAAATAGCTTTTGTTATCTTTTATAGCTAAATCTTTAGTGACAATTTTTATGTGAATTTGATTTACCACCCAACGTCATTTTAGAATGGTAAGGGAGGGGGTTCTTTAGCATTCTTTATAGAATAAAAATACTAACAAGTTCCCTCGGAATCTATAGACTTAACATTTACATTTCTCGCCCCCAGCCCTGGATAATTTTGTTGCATGTGGTTAAAAGTTGTTTTCTTTTAGCAATTTGGACATTCTGTTTACTCTTATCATGATGTCTCATGAAAAGTCACCTGTCAGTCTGAGAAACCCTATATATAGAAGAAGTGTGTTTGCCTCTTTATTTATTTGGCTTTTGGTAGTTCATTGTGAGGTAATATGTGGATCTTTTAAGTTTGCACATCGTTGGGGTTCACTGACCTTTTAACAGATGAATTTATAATTCTTTTGTCTTATTGAGAAAGTTTTCAGATATTTTCTCAAATATCCCTTTCTCGTTTTGATTTCCTCTCTTCTGTGATTCTCATCATGAATATATTGTCACTTTCTCTTCCTTCCTTCCTTTCTTCTTTCTTTTATTTATTTCTTGATTTAATTCATTTTATTCTCTCTTTTCAGTTCCACACACTGTATAACCTTGGTTGATTTATTTACAGCTGACCAGCCTTCCTGCCCATCCCATCCTGTGGTTCCTCTTGTACTTTTTGTTTTAGATATTGTGTCTTCTACCTTCTACTTTTTAAAGATTTATCTTCATTATTTTTAGTTATGTGTAGGTAAGTGTGTCTACATACATGTACAGTTGTCCCGTGAGCCAAATAGTGTCAGGTCCCTTAGAGTGTGTAGGTAAGCGTGTCTACACACATGTATAGTTGTCCTGTGAGCCAAAGATAGTGTCAGATCTTGTAGAGTTACAGAAGGCCAGGTACTGTCTGATGTCAGTGCTGAGAACAGAGTTCTTAACCACTAAGCCATCTCCTTACCCCAACCTTTCAACTTCTTAACTTCTATTGTCATATTCCTTTATTTATATTATATATTTACTGAGATATTGTTTGTCTATGTTTATTTTATTAATTGCATTTTTTCTGGTATTTTAAAACTTCAAAAAGTTTTCCTTTGTTGTGTGTGGCATATGCCTTTAACCTTAGCCCTAGGGAGATAAAGACAGGAGAATCTATGAGTTGGAGGTCAGCCCAGTCTACATAGAGAGTTCCAGATCAGTAGGGCTACATGGTGAGACTTGTCTCGAAAGAAAGAGAGAAAGAAAGGAAGGAAGGAAGGAAGGAAGGAAGGAAGGAAGGAAGGAAGGAAGGAAGGAAGAAAGAAAGAAAGAAAGAAAGAAAGAAAGAAAGAAAGAAAGAAAGAAAGAAAGAAAGAAAGAAAGAAAGAAGAAAATAAGACTATTTTGTAAATAATTTTAATTTTTTGTGAAATTTACTTGAAAGTTTTAGGGGCTTTGGAGGTCATTTTATTGACTTTTTCATTTTTTCTTATTTTAAATAATAATCCCAATATGTGTAACAAACCCAGAATGTAGGAAAGTTTCCTGATTGTTGGTCAAGAGAAGGACTTCTGAGTTGAATCTCAGGGCTAGGGTGGAGACATAACTTTCTCAATGGTCAGGAAGATTGTGAGATTACTATCTAGCTGGAGCCTTTCAGATAAAGAACAATGGCATACCATTGTCTCCTCTCCTAAGAGTTAATCCAAATGGGCCTGTCAATCATTTGGGCAGGAAAGCAGGGAAGCTATCTATCTGTTCCAAAGATTTTATAGAAAACAGTATCAGGCTTCTGGGTGTGGTGGTACACAACTTCTGTCCCCAGCCCTCAAGAGGCAGAGGCAGGAGATTTAGAAATCCAGTATTACACTGAAAGTACATTTGCTAATAATACATCTATCTAAACATATAGATCAGAACTTTAGAGTGTCTGATGCTGCCTTGTAATGAATCTTAACTATCCTCTACACTACACTCTGTAGTTTTCACTTGAATTACTTTTAAAAAGAATCACGAGGACCCAGGAACATGCAAATCAGGTGAGACCAGAGAGATCCTCATAGCATCTCAGTTTAGCTTGGGGAGAGGATAGTAAAAGTGAGCTAGAAGATTTTATGAATCGAGATTCACCTAAATATCCAGTTATTACACAAGGGCTTACACTCTAGTTTAGCTAACACCATTGTGTCTCTTCTTTCCCTTCTCTCTCTGCGTCAGCTCTTTCCTGTAACTAATTTGAAGTCTAGGTGTCGGGTTCTGGTGGCTGTTAGCACACCAAAGCACATCCTAGTTTCCAGGTGGCTCTTCTCAGCCCACCCCCAGCTCTAAATCTGCAGCTCCTGAGCTTCCCTCCTCTGTCTTCTCGTTCCCATATAACCCAGCCATTCAGGCCCTGTGCTTTCTTTGATCTTTCTTCCGTCTTTCTCTCCCTGTGTTCTCTCCTTTTCCTTCCTCTTTTGGTCCCCTCTCTCTTGGCCGTCTCTTTCTCTTCCTCCTCATTTTCCCAACCCCTTCACAGCCCTGTCCAGACTGTTAGTCATGTTCAGTTTATTACTTTCTCTCCCAACTCTGGAATCTTCCAGATGCCTCTGTCTGTACTCTCCCGGTATCTTGAATAAAGCCCTCATTCGACCATATCTTAGATTGGTCACATCCCCGATTTGTGCAAGGATAATAGCTTTGGTTGATAAACATGTTTATGAGACTGAACATACGCCTAAGAAAAAGAGCCCCATGATGAGATCCATCCCGAACAGGTCTGTCACCCCAGGAGAGGACTAACGGCACCCTAAAGCAGTGAGGATCGCTCTTTCCTGGAATTTTGCAAAACCAGTCTTGAGATAATAATCAACTAGGTCAAGCTTGACCGAGATTCCTTCACTGTAGCCTGTACATCCCTCCCAGCTAATACAAATCTCTAATTCTTTCGTCTTTGTTCCCTTCTACAGACCTCAAAGTCTTCAAATCAGGTCTGGGTAACTGAATCTCTTCCTCCCTGTGGCCATGTAGATATTTTGGTCAGTGAATCCCCACTACTTATTTCTTTAATTGACATGTTGGATGGGAGACGATAGCTAGTCTGTTGAGATCTCTAGGCTTTCACTCTTGAGATTCTAGTAGCATGATGATGCAGTCGAATGCCAAACACACATTGCTTCTAGCTTTCAGGGTTTGTTTCTCAGCACTTAAATGCCCATTTTTGCAAGATACCAAATAATCATTCCCCGGCTAGCTAAAACAATGACTCTTGGTAAATATATGATTGTTGTTTCCTCTCAGTTGCAACTTAAGGTAGAGACCTCAATAGCATTTGTTAATCATATAAAAACATACATGAGTGAAAGAAAATAATTGTTTTCCCCTCAACTCCACTAACACTCATTCACGTATTCAAGTCCTTAGGTTGCTTGAGGCAGCCTACATTATTAAACCTTGAGCTATAGACATTAGTAGTCTTGTGCATTGCTGAGGTCAAAGCTGTCCCTACATAAAAGATGATTTTCCTGAATCTTGATACAAATGATGTTTTCAGTTTATCCACATAGCAACTGGTGAATAGATAGCAGGCTGAAGAGGATTCTTTGATATTGCTATTGTTCTGGTCTTGTTCATACAGCCATTTCTAGGAGAGACAACATACTTCCTGGTATTCTAGCTCTTAAATTTGTTTCTTCCCCTATTTCTGAGATGTTACCTGAGCAATAGAAGGAGGAGCTATGATGTAGATATAGGCTTTATGGCTGGCCTCCCAATGAACTATTGATCTCTGCATTGTGCCAATTGTGGTTTTTCTATGATGGTCTCCATTTGCTCTAGAGAGGCTTCTTTGATCAAGGTGGGTAGCATATATATAAAGGTAAAATTTAGAATGCAACAAAACATTATGATGTAGGAATGAAGGAAACAGATTAGTAGGAAGGGGGCTCAGTTGGGAAGGAGGAAGGGGAGTCAATACAGAGGACCTGGGTTCAATTCCTAGTGCCCACATGGTGGCTCACAACCATCTGTAACTCCAGTTCCACAATCTTCTGGCTTCCTCCAGGACCTGGCATGCAAGTGGGCCATACATGCAGGCTAAACACCCATACACATAGAACAAAAATAAATACATCTATCTTTTTAAAAAAATGGAAAAGATAAATCAGAGAATTGGTCCTCTAAACTGGGCCCATTAATGAGATAAGGCAGATTATGTAGTTCTTGAGCTTTTGGAGTTCGCTTGGATGAAGACTATGGAAGAGTCTGAAACTTTGGGCTTTGTGTAAAGAGGGTCTAAAGGGCCATGTTTGTGTGAGTTTGGATAACAAGAATGTTGAGAGAAATGTGGTCAGCAGAAACCTGATCCAGAAGGGAAGGAGTGAGCCCTCTACAATGAAGTTGGCTGGGGTGGATTCTAATGTTATTCTGACAGAGAATGCACACACGTGTGTTCTGAAAAAAGTTGGGTGATAATGAATTTTAAAATTATGGATGAATTGATTTGTCAGAAGAAATTTCAAGACAGGATGTCATTCAGGTCATGTCACAGTTACTGCTCACTGCTGTTACGCCAGGTCTTTTGTATGAGAGAGCAAAGAATAGAACAAAAGAATTAGAAAAATGTGAAGTTCAACAAAGAGAAGTATATATTTCAAGTTTGGGACAAAGGAAGTTTAGATAGCAAAGTATCTGTAATTGTAGATTAGTGCCATTAAAGAAAAATGACTCACTCTGCACTGAGACAATAAGGGGAAAGGTGTCTTGTGGCCAAGAACTCCTTGGCCATGAAGTCTCCATCCTGTGAAAATCTGACCATCTGACAGGAGAGAACCCCAAGGGAGAATGCAAGTAAAGGGATTCCTTGCTCAGGAGGAGCAATTGTCCGGGAAAGAGTTTCACCAGGCTCAGCCTGGAAAGCACTCAGAGACCGACACACTGTGTCCCAAGAGTGGCAGGCCACATCTGGAGCTGACAGCAGAACCTGGCAGCATCATTCCGGTGATGCTAGTTTGACAGATGTGAAAGATGCAAGAATGAGGGGAGTCGCAGGGTCCTTCTCTAAAGTGATCGATGCTTTCTGTGACCTTCTGTAAAATTCTCCACAGACTTTCCCCAATTCTAAACTTCATATTTGTGTTTATTATCTTTAAGGGATCACATCTCAATCGTTCTCTTGCTTTTGCTTATCTTCTATTCTCTGGTCTGATACAATTAGAAAGCCTATTCCATGCAGATATTTTAGATAGCTTCTGAGTTTACATGATAAGGCCTAACACTTCAAGATCTCTGAGTCTCTCAGAGATGGATTCAGAAGAGGTTTCCTGACCTGTCAAGGGAACTTGATGAATGCTGGCATGAATTACAGGAGGTCAAATGCTGCAGGACAAGGGTCAGTGGTTGGCTGTCATGATATGGATTTTAGAACAGTACAGCAGATCATGATTTGTAAAACAAGCTATTTAACTGTTATATCAGGACCAAACAATAAGCTTCTCTCCCCTTGATCGATATATAATATTTTTTAAGTTAGAGACAAAAGATATTTCCCTACAAATATGTTTAATGACTCAATCCTGCTATAAGGAATACTGATGCTTAAGTTTTCTTGTTATCATAATATTTTAGCAAACAAACAAACAAGAAAACCCTGACAACTTACTTTCTAGGTTTTTAGAAACTGGTAAAAGGGAACCTGGTCAAACAATCCCAGAACTGCCTAAATGTGTAACTTAATAAAATAGCACAGACTAGTATTTCAAATAAGGGACCCAGTAGTGCAGCAGAACCGATTCTGGCCATCATTGCTTTTTCCTCTGAGTCAGAGAGTGCCACGAATGGACTATTCCTGCCAGGGTACCACCCTGGCACAGCCTCTCTGCCGTAGCATGGTATGTCACTCATGTTAAAGCCCGCCAATGAGTCAGGGGAAGTTTCATACAGTGTTAAGAGCTCAACTAACTTCATCAGGATTCTAACGTCATGTATTTTTTCTTTTGTACCAGTTGCCCAGATGCCTTTGGACAGGGTTTCTGGCACAGATGCATTCAGGAAATAGGGCGGGAGGAACACCTATTTAAGTGAAAAACCACTCCTGCGAGAATGTTACGCCGTAACAGAAAACAAATGGTTGGCTAGTGGTGAGGTCCAAGCTCCACATTGCTTGGACTTGATTTGCTCACTGAAGAAACAATCATGAACTTTCAAGGTGTAACAGCATTAATTAATCTAGGCTGCCTGACTTAATAGGCTTAAAAACGAAGCTCGCCAATAGTTGAATTGAGGGTCGGCCATTTATTTTCTGTTTCCAGTTACAAGCAAAAGAAGTTAATAGACAACAGATTTGCAGCAGAATAACAACTGTGCAGCTCATTTTCCCCTCAGAAGAAAACAGCGCTAGAAACCAGTCCCTAGCAGAACTTAATAACTGAGTCGGCTGTACCTGTATGGTTCTCCCTATCAGGGAGCATCACTACATTTGCCCTGGGGTGGTTGCTTACAGACTGAAATGCTAAAATCTAAACCTTTATGGAATCACTGTAAAAGGAAAAGACAATTCTGTCACTAAATCCTTAGAGTGAGCAATAGTGGGATGGAGGTGCATTTGGATGGTACCTTTAAAACTTGCAATTCAGGGCACTGGGGGAGGTGTTAATAGTTTTTGCTCAGTGATATAGCCATTGATAAGTTGCTATTTTTTCAGTAAATACCACGCCCCACGCCCCCCCCCCCAGGTTTCTGCAAGCTACCATAATTAAACTCCGTGTGTCACACATACAAAAACAGGTGACCGTGAGAAATGGGGGGGGGGGGCTTGCGGGTTAAGTGGTTTCAACAGGAGTGGAAGAGAAAGAGAGAATAGCAGGGGGTGAGAGGTAACCAGAACTCATGATTGACATGTGCAAGATTTTCAGAGAAAGTTTTAAAAGAAAAAAATTGTAGCACAAAGCAAAAAAAAAAAAATGTATTTGAAAGCTCAATATAAACTTATTTCTTTAAAACACACCATTTTAAATTTTTTTTCTCAGAAATGTTTTAAGGAACAAACTTTAAATTATTTATTATTGAACAAAACTTGCAATGCCTACCAGGTGGGAGCATTTCTTTACCCTGTGGCATTAGGTTTTGTTGTTTGAATCTTCCCACTTCCAATATCCTGGTGACAACTAGCTATTTTTGTTTTTAAATCCATTTGACAGCTAGCTACTTAGAAAAGCAAATTCACACCAAAGTTATAATGACGTGGTATCATAATATATACCCATTTTGGAGGCATATCTTCTGGATAATTCTATAATTTCTAGTAAATATGACAAAAGTAACTTAAGCAGTAGTTGATGGGGTTTTTTGAAGCTAAAGTACTAAAGTTCTCCTTCTGATGACCACATTACAATGTTTTTCTTCAAGGCCCATCACACAGGGAATGGTTAACTTTCCACTGTTGATCTAAAGGTAATTCTTCTACCATATTATTTAGTATCTCGTGAACACTTAATGCAATCCACACATTTCACCGAATGTTTGTAGACTGCCTCATTTAATCCTTACATCAGTCTCCAAGGAAATGAGTTATTCTCATCATTAGAAAACCTAGGCTATTTTTCAATGTCACGTGATTTCAGTACTGAGGTTCCAGAGCCTAAGTTCATGCAACCTAACTTCAGAACGTTAGTAATTTTATACTAAATATTTATTTAATATAAATGTATTTATTTAAAATTTATATACTAAATCAATTAATAAATTTATTTTAATAAATATTTATTTATTTATTAGGTATATACCAAAAATTTATCTAGTTAAAATGCATATTTAGACTAAATAATACTAGTGGATTAGACTAAGTCCAACATAAACTTTAGTATAAAATATGTGCAATTGTTTTTTAAGATCATAGACAATTTTAAGTACCAATTGTCTTGGCCATTTTTTCTGTTGTTGTGATACTATTGTGAAAGGGTTGGGGGGGGGTCTTGCAGTTTCAAAGGTTAGAGTCCGTGACACTCATTATGGGGAGCATGGCAGCAGGTGGGCAGGCATGATACTAGAGCAGTAGCTTAAAGTTTTCAATTTGATCCACAATCACAGTGCAGGGAAAGCTGACTGGAAACAGTATGAGAAGGGACTTTTGAAACCCCAAAGCCCACTATCAGTGACACACTTCATCTAACAAGGTGACACTTTCCAATCCTTCCCAAACAGTTCCACTGACTGGGGACCAAGTATTCAAAAGTTGGAGCCTATGAGGCTGTTCTTGTTCAAATCACCAAACCAACTAGTGGCCTCACTCCCAAGACTCAACTTTACAAATTCTTTATCACTTTGGTCCTCAACTTCTTACTCATTTCTAAACACCAAAAACGATCTGATTAGATCAGGACTCATTTAAAATAGTAAAGTATAGAGTTTAACATTTCCTGTCCCAGCTTCTCACAGAATTATTATTTTTTAAGACTAGGCCATTTTCCCCCAAAACCTCAGTTTACTACATGCCCTGTCTTCTTAATAGTCAGAATAAACAAAGAAAAGTACTGTGTGTGTGTGTGTGTGTGTGTGTGTGTGTGTGTGTGTGTGTGTCAGCAATTTGTATTTAAGTTTAGAGTATTTCAGAAAATGGGAAAAGATTCTAATGCAATTCCATGTCAATAGTTATTTTCGATCTCTATGTTTCGTTGATTTGACAGAAAGATCAATAAGTACAAAATAATAATCCAGGCCGCCCTAGCAGTACCTCTGGTATTGATCTTATCACCGTTAAGTTCTTAACTTCTGGAGGAGATACCAGTATTTAAATTGGAAATACAAGTTTGCACCCAGCAAAGAAATGAAACACTTTTGCTACTTACAACCTTGATCATATCATAATAATACCTTAATGTTGTGTTATAAGATACTTACAATTTTTTGTTGTGTCTAATAAAATGCATTGTCATACATATGTGTCTGTATTTACATGCTTATGTACAATATAAACACACATGCATATATACATAAACAGATTATATTTTGAAAACTAAGTATTTGGGGGGAAATATTATTGGGAAATCATTTATTATGAGTTTTAAGTGCTCAAGCATTAATCAATCCTTATTGATTATTTTGCAAAGTCCAGTGGATCATACAGAGTGGCAGAAGACAAAACAGACTAAACAGGGGACATGAAATGTACACCAGAAAGAAATTCTTTGAAAGACTTTTGAATGCAACTTAGGGAGTCCAAGTCATGATCAGCGAGAATGAACTCTGACCCTACAGAATACTATTTTTCTAGATATTTGGGTAATTTTGAAATTGTAATTGAGGCAAGACATGGAAACCAAAACTAGTAAGAATGTGATATTTAATGTTTACTACATAATCACTTGAAATATATGCTAGAAAGGGAATCCCTTGCCAATGGACTAGTGGGTCACGGAAAGGAGGTTTTTGGGAGAGAGTCTCACTCTGGGGCCCAGATAGCCTCTTGAATCCGTAATCTTCCTGCCTCAGACTTTTGAGTGGTTGGGATGACAGGCATGTGCTGCCATAGCTGACTAGTTCACCCTATTCTTAACCATTAAACTTCCTTAACATCTGTCCTTTGCCCTTGGAGCTGCCTTTTTCTCAATTTGGCATTTATACCAGTAATGCCTGTGGACTTCTCCAGGCTCCAGCAGCAGCGTGTGCTACCCCCAACCCCATGATAGCTGCCTCTTCTTCTAGACAGAGGTCCCTCCTTCTGGTGACACTTTTGCTTGGTCCTTTCTCACTAGGTAGCGATGGATGTATGTTCCAGTATTTGCTGACTTGGACTAGTTTCTGCAAAGGGCTCTAGCCACAAATCCACCCATCCATTCCTTTCTCTTCTTTGAAATTCTCAAAAGTGCTGAGGCACTTGTGAATGGCACGTTAAAGCTAATAGGAATCTTGAATGACCAGGCAAGGGAAGCTGACTAACTCCATGTCACCTCCCCTAGACCGAAGTAGCGACTTAATATGCACTCACACAAAGAAGGAAAAAAAACCAAAACTAAAACAATACCTTAAGTTCTCTATTAAGAGTCCGTCTCCAGTGTTCAAATATCCTAATTTAGCTTAGGCAAAATAGCCCACATTCCACTTCTAAGGAGACAGCCTTCCTCCCCACCGCCCATTGCCTACCCCTTCCTTGCCTGCCCGCAATCTAGTTTCTTTTTTATTTTCTCATAGTCTCATCCCACCCCCAAAACGAAACAAAACAAAAACAAACAAAAAACCCCAACAACAACAAAAGATCTACACCTTCCTTTAATCGGGAGTCTTTTTAAAAGAGTCAAACTCTCCCCAACTGAAAGCAAAACCCCCAGGGGAGCTAGTCTATGGCAAAGACGCCCCGGGGATGAGAAGGATCCAAGTCCAAGTTCGGGCGTCTGCTGACCAAAAGGGGTTTTATCCCACACCCTGGCTTTCCTGCCGTCCTGATCCCCTTCTGCGCAGTTGAACACAGGCAAGCAGCTTTTACTCCCTTCACATAGTAAAAGCCCGGGCACTTTCAAAGCGCCCTTCCTACCCGGATCCCGGAGAAGTCGGGGGTATGAAGGCGGGGTCACTAGGATAGCGGGCGACACCCTCGGAGAGCCCAGCCCCGCCCTCCCACCACCTTAGGGATTTGGTACGTGAAGCAAGATCGGCCTCTCAGAGAAAGGCAGATATCCCTTTAAGGTTTGCTTTGCCGCTGCCGGTGGACTTTAGCCTAAACACCGTCCCGCGAAGTTGGCTTTATTTGTCCATGTCTCGGATTGAGCCTGGGAAGCTGCCAGTTGAGATTTCAGAGACCCAGCGCGCGAAGGGGCGGGAGATGTGGCAATCGGTCTGGGATGTGAAAAGCGTGGAGCAGCAGGCTTAGAGGCATTCCACCAAAACACAGGAAATCACTCCTGGGCGGCTCTTGGGCTCTGCAGCCGCTGGGGCCACCACTGGACACCCGCGGAGACCGGACGGAGACCGGGTCCTGCCAGCTCCTGCCTGCTCCTGCCCAGGAACCAGCACGTCCAGGGAGCTGCAATCACTCCAGCCATGGTCCCCAGGCGCCCTGCCAGCCTAGAGGTCACAGTAGCCTGCTGTTGGCTCCTCACTGGTGAGCAACCCTGCTTTCCTGATCATCTCTGGTGGGGCTGGTTGGGACTCTGGTGAGGGGTGACATGCTTAGCAGAGCGGACCTTGGGTAGACCCTCCAGGTCAGAGGAGTGTGACCAGCCTAGCACTGAAGGAGGCAGTGTCTAGAACTTTCCAAATACAAGAGGCTTTTCAAATTAAAGTTGTTTTTACATTGTGAGCTGTGTTTCAGGTATTTGAATTTCTGAAAAGGAGGGGAAGGGGATGCTCGATTCGTGAGCAAACTTCCCGTCTTACAGTTGCTAAGAAGTGGACTTTATAGCATTTTCTTCCTATTTAATATTTAGGACCTTTTCTGCTACAGAACAAGGAAAGGCAGGCATACAAGGCAAAACTAATTCTTGGCTCAATGTGACATGTCTATTGAGACGGAACATTTTGAAATCAGAATACGCTTAGTATTCAAACATCATGATGCAGTCTTTCAAATACAAAAATGTATTTTTAAGGAGACAGTACCCCTAGAAATGCAGTGTTATATGGAAGCATTTCGGGTTTTCCAAACAGTAGGGGTAGCTAGGGAGGCGAAACTTAGCCGGTGAAGTGGTAGAAGCAGTAAGCAACAGATTATCACCTCATTAGTCCTTTAATTAGTGCTTATGTTTAACATACCATGATACTCCATTGTCTGATGCTTACACCGTTGGCATGCTTAACTAGTTAATTTCATGTTTGACTATTAACAGCAGTGCCTGTTAACCCAGCACTGGGGGGCTAAAAACTGAGAACCCTCAAGTTCACTTAAGAGTGGATTATCAGCAAGCCCATCTTTTCTCATAGTAATGTGGGGAGTTAATAATGAGCTATGGGCTTTTTCACCCACACATTTCCAACTCCTCAGGAAATTTCCAATAATCCAAACACTGGTAACTTGTGAACATTACAGGCCAAGGAGCGGTTTAACCTGCCAGCTATTGCCGGGAACCTTGATGTAAGCAAGACCTGTGGTTCCTTCCTAACCTAAACTTTCAGAGATTGTATCTGTTATTTTGAAAATTTTGAATTGTTTACTAATTACTCAAACTGTTTCTGTCTTTTCCTTTATTTTTTTTTACACTTTACCAAACATTCAGTCAGTGCAGGAATGAGGTTTGTGGATTATCTAAATGAATCACAGTTTTCAAGACGGTCGGATGACAGAGTTACAATTTCATGTATACATTGGTGTAGCATGCCTTGCTGAATCAAGAAGAAAAATTGGTAGATATTTCTAAAGTATGTTCAGTGTTTTGTGTTTAGTATTCGGAGCATTATTGATACAGGGAGGACAAGTTCCTTATGTCATTAAACCTCTCACCAGTCCATGGGACCTGCTGTTAATCTGGAGCCTTACAGACATGCCCACTTGTGAATGATATTAGAGAGCTTATGCTGTTTCCAAACCTTTATTCCTTTGTAACTATTTTAAGTAGAACACCTGTGGTAGTTCATGGTTGCCTCTCAGATAAAATCCAAAATTCTCAACTGATTGACCAAATCCAGGACCCTGTGTCCATTTCCATTACTGCGGTAACAAGTAGCCATTGATCTAGAGGCTCAAAAGGAAATATTTACTGTCTTACAGTTCTGTACGTTTTAAGTCACACTGTGATAAAATCAAGGTTCCCCTAGAGCATTTCCTGTGGAGGCCCTAGAGGAAAATGGGCTTCCTTGCTGCTTTCCACTTTATGTGGCCACCTGCACGTCATCGGAGCCAGGAGTGCAAATTTTCAGTCTTCCTCTCTGAATCTGCTTCATGGTCACATCTTCTCCAAGTCTACCCGCCCAGGGTCTCCGCATTTATTTACCTCTCTTCAGATTCCTGTTCAATTACATTCTGCCAAACCTGGCGTTTTGTTGTTATTGTTGTCTTAACCTAAGGCAACATATTCAGCATTCATGAGTTAGAGTAGGAGCATCTCGGGCCACTATTATTCAGCCTATCATAACTCTTCAACAGGGCGCCCATCCTATCTAGTCAGATTCCCTTACTTTGGTCGGAATCCTTCGCTTCTGCCACTGTGAATTTGGTCTTGCTGTTTTATATGCATCTACAAAAGAACCCCACCCTTCCTTCCCACTACCCCTTTTCTAAACAAACTCTCTCTTTGCCTTTCAAAGCTATGCATATATCATAACAAACCACCACCATTCCAGTAAACTTCCCAAGGATTTACAACTTCTTGTGTTGGCTTCTTCCAACATATATTAAACAATTTGCCAAGGAAAAATGCTCTCATTTATATCCAAATAAAGTCCTTTACATTGTTTGATACATGTCAGATTCCTAGAGTGATATATGGCACATCACAGAGGATTCAACTGCAGGAAGTTTCCTGAACAGACAGCCTGGAGGAAGCCTTAAGGGAACCAATAAAGGCAAAGCACCTGGGATAACAAAGGGTAGATAGAAGTCACAGGAAAGAGCAGGGTGGAAAGAGGTCCTGGAGAACCTGAATACTAGGAGGCTGTTATGACAAAACAGTGGTGACATGAAGGATATGAAACTGGACCAAGAGTGAGTGAAGCTTGGCCAAGACAAAATGAGGAAATATATACCTTCTCTCCCTCTCCTTGTCATTTCTTGCCCATTGCTATCATTGAAAATATTCAGATGGTTAGATTCAGCCTTCCAGATAGATGATGACAATAAGTAGCATAGTTCATACCAGAACTAACTACATAAAAGGCCCCGGGGCTAGAAACATTATTTTATCCAATCTTACAAAGTAAAAGTTTTCATACACATCTTTCATACTTTGAAGTCGAAAAACAGTAAGAAGTACTAAGCTTAATTCCACTTGCTCAAAGTCTCACAGCTAATAAGTGACAAATTACTTCAATCCCCACCCCTGACCACAGGTTTCCTGCTATGAAAAGACCTTAAATACAAGCTCATTTTTCTCTTGCTCTCAAGTATGTGAGTAAAAGGCCAACACAAACGGCTAAGGTACTTCGGTACCTTAATGAAGCAACTGCTATTTCCATGATCTTTAGGTAGATAGTGGAATTAGACGGTAGCACACTCCGCCTTCAGTAGAATCTAAACAAGAGGATGTCTGCCTCAGTTCATTAGTGACAGCATCAACAATTACCCCTGGTTGAGCTGTATATCACTCCACCCTAGAACCTGGTCTAGTAGCATGGGGTATCTTTGATCCTTCTTTTCCACAGCCTGTATTTCCTATTCAAAGTGAAGTCCAGTGAGGAGATGGCTGAACATGGGGAGGCAGTCCCTGATTCAAGTCAAATGAATGAGCTCCACTGGCAGCCATGTATTAGGAGGAGTTACTAAACGGGGGGAAATCTGTCTTACTCGTTATGATGTCTACAAATGCAATGATGAACCCAATGGGACTTGTTTATTTTTTTAGTTACAAGGCAATGAGAATAACAAATATATATCTCAAACTAGTTTGCTTTGTTCTAGGTGGTCTGGATGCTAATATTGATGGTTAATATTAAGATAAGTAAAACCTACCTCTTGACTGTCTCTGAGGGCTACATTTTCAAGAAATTGAATCATATAGGTTCTAACTTAATGGTTTAATCACCTGATGGATGTGAAATTTGAACAGATTTTTGGGAGGCGGTGGAATATGCTATGTGGTTACATTAAGGAGATCCCTAGAGTGGTGTCAGTCACTGGGGACTGTACTTTGCCCCCCAACACTATGGCTGTGGGTCTATCACGATGTGAACTGATGTTCTACTGTGACCTACTGGCTATGGACTGATACCTTTGTGACTCTGAGTCAAGATAATTCATTCAGTTGTCTCTGAATGATGCTAGTCACAGTAAACAGAAACGCAAATAATGCAGTAAATCTAGCTATGTAATGCCAGAGATCCAGAGTCATGTCTGATTTGATTGCTCTGACTTGCTACCTAAGTAGAAAGATGTTCCTCTGCCTTCTTCCCACTATCCCAACCACTAAAACTGCCTGTTGAGATTAATAACTGGCTGAATCTTCATGTGTCCCTTAGAATATTTTAATAGGATAAATTAGTTGTTGGATACATTTTCTGAGAATTGGGATCCAAACACTATCTTCATAACTGCTCTTCTGATACAGGAAACACAAAATGGTGTACTTGAGTTCAAGTTCAGCAACTGGGATGAAAAATATTTTAGAATCGGTACCACAGTGCTAAAGTCAGAATAGACTGTCTACTCAGGGCTGACTGTGACTAGAGAACTGTATGAGATGCAAATGAGACTCCTTCTTGAGGAAATACACTCCTTCCCTCAAGATGTCTGCACATCTTTCAGATTTCTTTGATGAGCTAACACTTCTGAAGTTGCCTCTGGGTCTTTACGTGATCCTTACTCCCTGGCCTACAGATCATTAACTCCCACACAAATGTGATTCCTAAGTGAGCTGGACTAGCTCTCCTTCCGCAGACACCAGCGTGTTACAGCACCTTTGTCTCTGTGATACACCACACCCTAAGACATGATAATGAAATATGCAGCGGTTTCTCTCCAGCTTGTTAAATGCATCATGAGTACTGTGTATTTTTATTATCCTTAGTAATTAAGAATAATTAACACTTTTTACTCAATAAATTATAAAATAATGGACTACAGACAAACTTATAAACTATTCAAAGATGAGCCTGTCCCTTTAAGTATATTCTTGTCCATATTTAACCATATTTATATCTGATTGAATGGGTGAGATCACTGTTAGGTCTCAAACTTGGGACCAATGGCCAACTGAAGTGCCTATTTAACATATCGAAGTGGACCTGGCTTCCAGGTCTTCCTAGCATTCCTCATTTCCTTACCTGTTACAGGGTATGGCTGAAAAAACCCGCCCTCTGCCCTAAACTTCCCCTAGCTGCCCTTCCCTACATAATCCAGCCATTTTGATTCCCTGTTCCTATGCCTACCCTCCCTCATGGCCTCTTGGTCCCCTGGTGCTGGCGGCCTCCTCTCCTCACATGGCCTTCCTTTCTCCTCCATTGCAGTCAGGGAATGTCATGTTTTCCCCCTTTTATTTTATTTCTCATTCACCCACCAACTGAAAAGGGTGCCGTTTTCAGTAGCGCTGGACAACTGGAACACTGAAAGCAATCAGCTTGTAACTTGCTGTGTTGTTAGCAGCATCCTATTAGTGAGATGTTCAAGTGGAGAAAAGAAAGTAAGACACACCTGAAGACTATAATCAACGCATAGCTATCAAATCTGTCACATTTCTTTGTCCATGTGCAAACGACATATTCTTTGGCTATGACCGTTGATGCTTTTCATTCCATCACTTAAAAGGCAGAAGCAGGTCAATTTCCAGGAACTTGAGGCCAGGCTAGTCTATATGGTGTGTTCCAAGTCATCTAGAGTTACATAGTGAGACCCTCTCTTATGACAAAACACTTCCCCCCAAACAAAAACAGCAAAGAAAAATTAAACATGAGAACTGCATTTTAAGATTTCAAAGAGGCTGATATAGCAGCCTTTCCAGGCACAGATATGGGCAGCACCCCTCTTTTTCGGTTGCTTTCTCAACGAAGCCTGTATCTGACTGAAGGCATAACTGCCCCTCTGGCATAGGCAGCTCACCATTTCCCCCAAACAGAACTTCCTGGGAACAGCCACCTTTGGGAGGAACGGGAGAAAGTGCTGAGGATCAATGGCTCCAGTGATGGTAGACTGTGAACTTACTGGCAAGCTCATGAGTCATGGTGTTGGGTGTATATAAAGGGCCTACTTGTAATCTGATCTTTTCTGTGACTTATAAGGAAACTTTAAAAAGTCAATTATGTGTTATGTAATTTTTTTCTGTCAGTAAAGTTTTAAGAGAAATAGACACATAGAGAAGTGTGCTGGCGGGGGACAGTGGGGTGAGTATTGAGTGAGCACTGGACTGTTGACATTGTAGTTAGAAGGAAATTTCAATAATGGGTAAGATGTTTCCTTAAAAGTCTTCCTCATTTCCTCTCCCCTTTCACCTATAATTAGCTGAAAGGCCTTCCCTGTCACACACTTAACTGTGCCTGTAGAGGTCACCCAGAAGTTCTTGTACAGCCTAAAATTGGCATATTTTTTTTAATGGATATTTGCCCCAGATATCCATAATCAGAGCCATCACTGCTTATATGTGCTATGAAATTACATTTCCAATCATATATAACAAATTTAACTGTCATTAATTATTTTAAAAGATTATAATAACTTGTCTTTTCTTATGCAAGTACTGATATCTTTAAAACCAAAATAAGTGTGTAGATGTTTACTGTAAATGTAATCTTAACGTAAGTTTTTAGTAATAACATCAAATGCAGAACAGTTTCTTATGTTTAAGATTTCAGTGAAGGTCAAGTTAAAATCTCTAAGTTAGAGGAGACTGGCTGCTTGCTCTTTCATGTGTGTCATGTAAATGTTCATCACTTGTGTTGGGGAATAAAGAAGGTGGTCTGTGCCCTTTGGGGCTTGTGGTCTATAAGACATAATGGACACAGAGAAGTAGTGTCGGGACACACCCAGGGGGAGGGGCTTTAAGAATGGAGGGAAAGCTCAGATTGTGGTCACAGCAAAGTAAGTCTTTGCCAGAAAATAAAACAACAAACAAGGCCCCCACCCACCACTGCAAATCCAAATGAAGAACAAGATGAAGTGCTAAACACAAAGATTCAAGCATGATATTCATCTTTCAAGAGCCCAGAATCCTTGTTGATGTCATACAAATCATTCTGGGCATATTATTTTAATAGGAACTATCCCAACTCAGTAAACAATAAAGTACACGAACCATTTCATTCCCTAGCACAGCTAGGAAATGTGCTACCGTAAGTAATTGCACACACCCTGCTTTCCTTAGATGAACTCTCTCAAGACAATTATTTCCAATACGATCCTGTTCAGAGTCATTCTTACACTTAGTTTTGGAAGATTCTGACGTCTAGCTTTGAGCTAGACATTTGGAGACTTACCAGTGCACCTTGTTTACAGAACTCTACAAATCTACCAGCTAGCGTATTTCTGTCAGAACATCAAGACTGTCAATATGAAAAGGGGGACAATCTATTTTTAATGTAAAGTGAAACAATCCAGGAATCTGTAGAGGTGTGTGAGCATGTGTAGGGGCTCAAGTGTGCCACAAAGTGGGTGTGGAGGTAAGAAGATACTTTCCATAGTCATTTCTGTCCAACCTGGGCATCCAACTCAGGCTTGGTAGCAGATACGTGTAGGGAGATTATGTTGTTCCATTGTAACAATTGTCCCCGCCTATGAGTTTAATAAAAAGCACTGATTGGCCAAAGGCAGACAGGAAGTGTGGGCAGGGCTACCAGCCAAAAAAGACTTTAAAAACAGATAAAACAGCAGAATGCCAGAGAGAAGCCAGCAGAAGCAGAGGACAACTGTGCTGCTCTAAGCAAAGGTACCGAACCACATGGCTGAACAGGATAAGAGTCATGGGTTAGATTAAGGGTAAAGAGTTAGCAAGTTATATGCCTGGGCCTTAGGCCGATCAGTCTAAAACTATTGTAAACATCTATGTGTCTCTGTGGGTCTGTGCGTCTAAACCTTGAGGCAAGGTCGGAAAGTCTGGGACAGAAACCTCTTACTATAGATCCATTAGACCCATTTCTCTCTTGTGAGTCCAATTTATACCATTTATCAGGATACAAATATTCCAGATATTCAGCCCAAAATAACTAAAATGGGTTTCAGAAAGAGTCATATTTAAAGGAGTATACAGGACTGAAAACAGATTATCATGGGTGTTAGTTTCCTTAAGCTGACACAGCACCATTTTTACAGCTGTAATCGAAGCGACTGACTTCAATTCCCTCATCTATCAAGAGAAAGGAGTTTCAAATAGACTGACTGGGCCAAAAGTCAAAACAAATGAAGGGTGAGCACTACAGTTCTCTATGACACTAACCCAGTTCTCTACTCTCGGTATCCCAGAAACAACAGACTCAACCATGTAAAGTTACAACAGTGACTTTTTTCTTCCTCTGGAAAGATTAATATGATCATGATAGATAGACAAGATATAATTATCAATATTCACATGAATATTTCTATTTCAAAAGCCAATAAATACAAATAACCATTTTAAGCAGCAAAACTAAATCATGATTTTGATTATTTGGGGAAAAAAGTAAACAGAAAACCATCTGTGACCATAGTATTTTGGATAGTCATTTTTTTTTAAAGGAGATGAACTACATTTGATGATGACAGGGGAGAGTTAAGAAATGTCTATAAAGTTAGTATGGCTGTCGCACTTTACCTCTGACTAGATTAACATTACATATGCCACTACAAGCAAAGGACTTCGGGACCATGGAAGGATACAAGAAAAAAAAAAAATCCAGAGTTCAAAAGGTCCAGATAATGCATTCAAATTAACACAGGATGTGGTTTTAGAATGAGACATTTCAGCTGCCCCTTCCCTACAGACACAAGAAACACAGGGAAATATGAAGTACTGACCACAGGATGAGTAGGTACAGTATAAGATTTCCTAGGACCTATTTGGATCAAAGGTTCTATCGGTAAAGTAAAAGGTGCCTCAAAATGAGTGTACAACATCTAAGGACAGAGGGCTTCACTTAGGCTTGATTGCAAGCACTTGTGATTTAAATTAAGAATCAGAACCTCAAATAACTTAAAATAACAGTGTCGTTATTGATTTTGAAATATACTAAAGGTAACGTAAAATAAGGGAGGGGTAATCTGATCACTCAACACTAAACTCAAGTTACAAAACAAAAACAAACAAAAAGTTCCCAGCAATTACAGCTGATGCAGGTGTTTCAAACCAAACTAACTCTTTGAGAAACATTTTAGTATGTCCGACTGTAATATGAGGTTTCTGTCCTGGACTTTAGACCTAGCCTCAAGGTTTAGACCCACAGGCCTACAAAGACACACAGATGCTTATAATAATTTTAGGCTGATTGGCCTAAGGCCCGGCATATAACTTGCTAACTCTTTTCCTTTAAAGTAACCCATGACTCTTATCCTGTTCAGCCATGGGGCTCAGTACCTTTTCTCAGAGCAGCATGGTTGTCCTCTGCTTCTTCTGGCTTCTCTCTGGCATTCTGCTCTGTTCTTCCTGTTCCCAGAGTTTTCTTAGTCTGGTAGGGATGCTTTTCTTTGTTTACAGTGTTGGTTACAAGTTGATATAGGTAATAGTGAAAAAAATTATACAAAGGATATTAGATTTGGGGGTTTTGTTTAAAAAAAAAAGAAAAGGGGATATGTAGTGGATTTATGATGCTACATTGTAAATAACTGTCCCACCTATGAGTTTAATAAAAAGCTCTGATTGGCCAAAGGCAGATAGAAGCCATGGCTCACACTGTTAGTCCCAGTACTTGAGAAGCAGAGGCAAGAGAATCTCTGTGAGTTCAAAGCCAGCCTGGTCTTCAAAGCAAGTTCCAGGACAGCTAGGACTGTTACACAGAAAACTCCATCTGGAAAAAAGAAAAAAATAACCAGGAGGTGGATCTGCCCTCTGATATCTCTAAATGTTTTTGATATGTTTGAAAATATCCCCACATCTGACCACTGAGGACACTGACATTTTAAAAGGTAGTCTGGGGCTAGGATATAATTCAGTATGCAGAATGTTTACAAAGTCCCAGGTTTGAGCCTCATAAAAGCCTGAGGATATGGTGGTGCAGGCCTCTAATCCAAGGAATCAGAAAGAAAAAGCAGAACAATGGTTAAGTACAAGGTCATCCTTTACTATATATCCAGTTAGAGGCTATTTTGGACTACATAGGACCTGGCCTATGTAGAAACCGAGAGAGAGAGAGAGAGAGAGAGAGAGAGAGAGAGAGAGAGAGAGAGAGAGAGAGAGAGAGAGAGAGAGAGAGAGAGAGAGAGAGAGAGAGAGAGAGAGAGAGATCAATTCAAAGATGTTTGCCTTGAAACTTAAAAGAATCATGAAATATGGAATAGTCGTTGTAGGTTCTCAACATATGAAATTAGAAATAAAAGTCATATATTTTTAAAAAGTAAAATATTTCTCAAAAATAACAATAATTACCTAGACTAGGTAGAAACAGAACTGTATACAAGAAGAATATAATGGTTTTAAGATGTGACAGATGCAGAGGAGGCTCAATTCATTTCAAACTGTCTGGACTGATTCAGAAGGCAGATAGCGAACTGGTAAAGGTGTCAGCTACAGGAAGTGGCGGGGGATAACAGCCCATGACTTACATTTGCAGAGATGATTATATATGGAAGACAGATGGGTGGTTGGTAGAATAGGGTGTGTAGCTGATCAGGCCTGAATCTGAATCCCACTTACATACTCTTAAACACATTTGTCAACTTCCTCAGAATTGTATTTGACCTTTCTGCAAGTTAGAAATGATTGAGAAAGTAAGAAATTTTCCAAACTTGATTGTACTCCAGTGAAAACCTTTCATTCATTAAGAGCCTATGAAGCCACTTTCTTGATCTAGTAAGACCAATGTCTTGTTTAGTGAAAGGCTGCTGTCTTTGCAGAAAGAAGGCAGTGTGAGATAGGGACTCTGTGTGATAGGAAGATGGGAAGGGAAAAATAGGAAAGAGAGAGGGGGGAGGGGGAGGGGAGGGGGGGAGGGGGAGGGGAGGGGGAGAGGGAGAGGGAGAGGGAGAGGGAGAGGGAGAGGGAGAGGGAGAGGGAGAGGGAGAGGGAGAGGGAGAGGGAGAGGGAGAGGGAGAGGGAGAGAGAGAAATTGAGAACAAAGCAAATAAAAGTTCTAATTTATACTGGAGTCTTGGAAGGGCCACCCGCGACCCCACCCCCACCCTGCAACAGACAGCCTCTAAGAAAGATGGCTGACTTCATATGTACAATCTCCCTTTAACCTTGTCTCTTCACTTAAGGCTGGAGAGCTCTGCTTTAAGATCCTGGCCCAAAATGCAATGAGAGTATGTGCACCCTTCTCTGCTTCCCACTGTCTTCAGTCTCAAGAGGCATTCCGTCGCCACTGTGAGAGGACAAAAAGGAATGTTAACAGTTTTCTTTTTCTTTACAACCAATTCTGTGGCTCTTGGGGAGGGGGCAGTCATAAATAGTAGATCAGTTCATCTTTACTTCCCATACCCTCAGCTTTTGGGCAGTCATTAACAGGGAGAATCTATTGCAGCCCAGCTCCCACACTAAGCGCCTGAGAGACTACTGTGCCAAGCAGAGCTGCCAATTTCGGATTCTGGGATTCCCAGGACATCAGGTCAAGCTGCATAGAGGTCCACCAGGGGTACATTCCACGCATAGTTTCTGCTCTCCCTGGGTTCTGTCCTTTAACATCTGGGTTAACTGGATCGTGCAAACAGGGTAACTAGGTGCAGAAAACAGCTGGGCATTTTGCTGAGCCCAGACCGAACGTGACGAGTTCTTAGAAACGGCTTCTGGAAATCTCAGTGCCAAGAAACGCGCGTCACGTCTGAGCGCCCAAAAGGAATGAGCAAGACCAGGCTGAGTTTGGACTTTGAGTAATAAGTTTTGAAGCTGGCTTCATATCACGGAAGGAGGTGCAAAATGACAAACTCAGTCTAAATACATTTGTTAGCACTCACATATTGTGCAATTCCTCGGACACAGGGATATGTGGGAAAACTGCAAACTCGAGCTCGGCTTTAATGTAAAAATAGCGGCCAGAGCGGCTTAGAACCTCCCTTGACTTTCAAAGTGCGCCTTTCCTTTTACTGCGCCTGCGTGAGCGCGCAAGCGACAAGCCCCGCCTCTCTGGTGGGGACGACAAAAGTGCGCCTGGAGACGGCTGCGCATGCGCGATCGCCGCGTCAGCCACTTGCGCGGGTCCGGTGACTTGAAAGTACCGGGTTGTCTGTGTTCGGTGTGGTGGGATCTGCCGCACAGCGTGGATCAGCGCTGAGAGACAGAGCAAAGCGCCAAGGAAATTTCTGCTCCGAGCTTCAGGAGTCAGAGGTAGTGTTTCTTTCCCGTCCCCTTCCCAGCCTCGATCCCCTCCCCGCAACCCAGCTCTCTCTCCTGGGGACCCCCCGCGCCTCCTGTTCTGAAGTGAGCCCCTGGCAAGGACATGAAGCTTGTGAGGAAGGACATCGAGAAGGACAGTGCTGGCCAGGTCACCCTCGTCCCCGAGGAGCCCGAGGACATGTGGCACACCTACAATTTAGTGCAGGTGGGCGACAGCCTGCGCGCCTCCACCATCCGCAAGGTCCAGACCGAGTCCTCCACGGGCAGCGTGGGGAGCAACCGTGTCCGCACCACCCTCACTCTTTGCGTGGAGGCCATCGACTTTGACTCCCAAGCCTGCCAGCTGCGAGTTAAGGGGACCAACATCCAAGAGAACGAGTATGTCAAGATGGGAGCTTACCACACCATCGAACTGGAGCCCAACCGCCAGTTCACCCTGGCCAAGAAGCAGTGGGACAGTGTGGTTCTGGAACGCATCGAGCAGGCTTGTGACCCAGCTTGGAGCGCTGATGTGGCAGCTGTGGTCATGCAGGAGGGCCTCGCCCACGTCTGCTTAGTCACGCCCAGTATGACCCTCACGCGTGCCAAGGTGGAGGTGAATATCCCCAGGAAACGGAAAGGCAACTGCTCCCAGCATGACCGGGCTCTGGAGAGGTTCTATGAACAGGTACTCCAGGCCATCCAGCGCCACATAAACTTTGATGTTGTAAAGTGCGTTCTGGTGGCCAGCCCAGGGTTTGTGCGTGAGCAGTTCTGTGACTACATGTTTCAGCAAGCGGTGAAGACTGATAACAAGGTGCTCCTGGAAAACCGGTCCATATTCCTTCAGGTAAAACTCTTACTCAGACATAGAATGGGGCAGAGGGATCGGTCCGAGTGGTTCCTAGTGTTTTAGAACTGGGAGGGGCTGAAGGCTTAAAACTCAATTTAGCTGGAACTATACATGAATTAGTAAAGAGAAGAGTGTAGTGTCTAGCACATTTATAAGGTAACTTTGCTAAAGTTTTTAGTAAGGCCTTATGCATGCTTTTGTCTTAAGCCATTGAGAACCGAATAATGGATACTCTAAACTACTTTTATAATTGTGATTCTAGGTACACGCCTCCTCCGGACACAAGTACTCCCTGAAAGAGGCCCTTTGCGACCCTACTGTAGCTAGCCGTCTTTCAGACACAAAAGCTGCTGGGGAAGTCAAAGCCTTGGATGACTTCTATAAAATGCTACAGCACGAACCTGACCGGGCTTTCTACGGACTCAAGCAGGTGGAGAGGGCCAACGAAGCCTTGGCGATTGACACGTTGCTCATCAGTGATGAGCTCTTCCGGCATCAGGATGTGGCTACCCGGAGCCGGTATGTCAGGCTGGTGGACAGTGTGAAAGATAACGCAGGCACGGTTCGGATATTCTCTAGTCTCCATGTGTCTGGGGAACAGCTTGGCCAGTTAACGGGAGTAGCTGCCATTCTCCGATTCCCTGTGCCAGAACTTTCTGACCAAGAGGATGATTCAAGTTCTGAAGAGGATTGAGACTGACATTTAATAGTTGCTGCTTCTCTGTTACTTTTTCTCGGCGTCCCCTGACGGGTGCGAAGGTGGCTGGGAGTGTGCTGGGATTTCTTGAGTGTTGGACACACCAGATGTTTTATGGTTAGCAGGACATGTATTCACAATAAATAAACCAGAAAGAAAGAATGCCCAAGCGTAATGTTGTCTGATTACAGTTGTTTCTTGCTTGTTTGTTTGTTTTTCTAAATACCCGAAAATAGCAATTTGTGTATCTAAGGGGGGAGGTATAGTTTGGGTTGGATCATGAAACCCTATGTATCGGTTTTAATTGGTTTTCCTTGCAAAAAGCTTTACTCTCATGAAGTTTATTTTCCTTCTGCATGGTATTTTTGCATTTCATTTAATGATCCATTTTCTCACCTCTTTCTAGTTTTTTTTCCCCCCAAGATTTGACTACAAATGGTGGCCAAACTTAAATAAAGCCAAGCCTAGAATGTTCTTTTCTCTTAGAGATTTGTTAAGCTAGTCATTTTAACAATATTGTTGTTGCCCTTGTGTTCTAATCATATTTTCTATAGACAAACAGTGATTTTTCAGGCCGCAGAGGTCTGATTTACTTCTGTGGTAGATCATAGCATAGTCTTAGGACCTTAAAAATTAGATGAAAGTGTGTGCTTTGCTTAGTGTGTAGCTGAATAGCAGATCTGGGCGTTTCTCCAATCTGGACTTGAGTTCTTTACACTGAAACACTACCACATTCTTTGGTTTGCTGTGCCTTATTTACTGTTGCTTGGCCAGTGTTACACTTTCACATGGTTCCTGTGGTGGTAGTCTGTGCTCTCACATTCTAACTGGTCCATGTTGTGGGTGAAGAAAAGCATATTCAGGAAGTTGAGTAATTTAGATGACTGCATGTAAATTGTAGCCTAGTATTCCTAACTGTAGATAAGGAATTTGTACAAATTACCAGTTAGAGTGCTATATTTTGGATGTGCATTTCTTCAATCTGGAACTTTGGAGATAGGAAATTGCAACTTGATCTTTTACAAATTCGGTTTAGCACAGGATTAGGGATGCTCATATCATATAAACTAATCTGTGGGCCTGGCCTCTTTGTGGTATAACATGTTTGGGATTATCACAAGTTTGATAAAGTTGTTAACTTGTTTAGATTTTTCCTATGATAACTGACACATTCATGATATAGCTTTACCTTCTATAAATATCTCAGATTGTCATTTCATTTTAATATTTAGCTTTAATATTAAAACTGTTTTACTAAATAGGAATACAGAGAGGAAGTCCTTACAGCTCTTAAATTTAGGGCCTGATTGGTAATGAATCCCAATCTTAGGACATAAATTAATGCTGTAATATGTCTAGCACTAAAATGAAGTCTAATAAACCTGTGAATAATACATTTTAGAGCAAAGGTTCACAAATAGTTGTAGCTTTTCTTTGGAAACTCCCAAGGACTAAGCTGAAGCCAGGAATAATTAAACAGCTTTTCACCCCTGGACTTGATAATGGTTCATTTCTACCAGTTACTGAGATAAGCTGGGCACAGTACCCTAACTTACTCTCATCGGGTGGATCTGTGAGTTCAAAGAGAGGTGGGGCTTCATAGTGAGATCCAGTCTTAAAGAAAAATTAACAAGTTGCAAGTGAGCCTCCGGGCTGAGAATTTGATTCAGAACTTGTTGTTTGCAAGTAAGCTGATGAGATCAGGAGCACCTGAGCAGACCTGTTAGAAGCTTGAATCCGTTGCTCAGTTCTGAGCTAGTATCGGGTTGTTCCAGCATCCTCCCTCAGGTAATTGCTGTGTGGAATAAAATCTGATACAAATGGTGGTGATAATCTTTCCAAGCAGAATTAGGAGATCAGGCTTCAAATCAAGATTTAAAGTCAATTGGCTATTTTAATGGGACTATTCTGACTTCTAAGTAAATGCCAGTTTTTATGTACGTGAAGTATGTAGAAAAGCCTTTAATGCTTATTTTTTTAATTTATTTATTTTTGGTCTTTAGAGACAGTTTTTCTGTGCAGCCTTGAATGACCTGGAACTCACTCTGTAGACTAGGCTGGCCTTGAACTGAAGATTCTCCTGCCTCTGCCTCCTGAGTGCTAAGATTAAAGATGTACTCACCATCACCACCCTGCAAACTCCTTTTAAAAACACAAAACACATTTCATATTGCTGTTCAAAGTATAATTCATACTATACCATGGGGACAAATACAAAAATAATGATAAAATTCAATTAAATTTAAAACTTAATTATTGTTGCCTTTTTCTAAAAATCAGAGTGAACCTTGACTCTTTGGAAATTGTAAGTTTGTCTGCTGGACAAGAAGAACAGCAGTATCTTAACAAATGAGAAGAGACTTGAGATGTGAGTCAGACAGGTGTGGGGCAGGCGTGCTCAGCGGACCTGTGTGAGGAAGAAGTCTGAAATCGATAGAATGTGAAACACGCCTGTGGATGGAAGGGAACTGTTTTTATAAATAGTTGCTGTTCAGCTACATCTGGGATGGACAGGAAGAGCCTGAGTGTAAACAGGAAGACCACTCAAAAGGGTGTGTAATGAAGGGTAAAAACAGTAACAAGGCAATGCAGCTCACAGTCGGGATGCAAGTGCTATTATGAAATACTCAGGGCTCAAAGTGACTTGAGCTCCAGAGGTAGA
This sequence comes from Phyllotis vaccarum, assembly GCA_033318265.1. Taxonomy (NCBI): domain Eukaryota; kingdom Metazoa; phylum Chordata; class Mammalia; order Rodentia; family Cricetidae; genus Phyllotis; species Phyllotis vaccarum. Next base: position 47,560,232 of record JARWLC010000012.1, on the reverse strand, counting down.
ATTGAAAAATAAATTTCGTGTTTTTTGAGTGTTAGGATGAAGCAACATTTCAAATAGGAGATAAAAGAAGCTCATTTGGAAGGAGAAATAGTTTAGATCAGTTGAAGTGTCCGGGGCACCTGGAGTGTTGTTTGAGATGGGGACCTCTGAGTGGCTGTTACTTAAAACAACAACAAAAAAAATTACTAGAAGTTGTTTTTATTCTTAGTGCAAGCATTAAGCTATGAGCAAGTGGTCTTCAACTTGTAGGTCATGATCCTTTGGGAGTTGAGTGACCCTTTCAAAGGGGTGACCTAAGATTTTCAGAAAACACAGACTGATATGTACATTACAGAGTCATAGCAGCAGCAAAATTATAGTTATTACGTAAATAGCAAAGAAAATGATTTTATGGTTGGGGTCATCACAACATGAGGAGCTGTATTAAAGGGTTGCAGCATTAGTCAGGTTGAGAACCTGTGCAATAAGCTATAATTCAGGCCAACAGATTAGCTGCTGCCAGAGGTCTCCAGCTGCCTAACCTAACAGGGCAGCTTAATCTCTCAATCTTCACAATTTTTGCACCTATCTTAGACCTGTGGGGGAGAAATTGCCAAGTTTTATTTTTATTGTAAGAGTAGAAAGTGCTTGTTTTGATATTTTATTTGAATTGGCCTACAGTTTTATTGACATAGTTGCCACCAAGTGAGTTCTCCAGCAATGAAAAACACCTAAAAATGAAGGGCTAAGAAACATGAACCGTGAATCCAGAGTGTCACATTCCTCTGTAGCATTCAGGAGGCTGAGGCAGGAGAATGATGAGTCCTGGGCTAGCCTCAGCAATATAGGTCTCACAAATAAGATTCATTTCAAATTAAATTTGAAAAGTTCTCAGCAAAATAGTTTCCTTGGTATTGACTCAGCACCTGAATTCTTGTTTTCTGAACAAGAATAAGACTCAGTCAGGACCTTAATTCTATATGCTCTGAAACTCTCCCAGACTGCTTCCTAAATCTGTTATATATTTATATATTTTATATATATAACATATATGTTATATATTACATATATATAAATTAGGTTGTAAGTCAAGCATTTACTAATAATTTTCATTTTAACATTTTTGATATATGTATAATTTAAAGATGTAAGCAATTTTACATGTTTAATTTTACATAAGGGATTATATCTTTGTGGATGAGCTGATACTACATCGTCAACAGTTTTGGAGTTGGTCAGTAGAATTTTATATATTCGGTGCTGAGATTGCCAGTTGTCAGGAATGCATAGTAGGAAATGACAGAGGTATGTTTAGGAACATTTCATAAATTCTTGGAAATTCCAGCCCTAATCTGTCAGAATCCATTTTACTTAACACCTAACACGCCACCTTGCCACCCCAGTTTGACTGAACTCTATCTGAGTTTCCTGAAATACCTCAGACACTTGTGTGTTAGGAATTGCTGTTTTCTGCTCTCATTGATACAGTGATTTTAGTTAGGAGACAAAGATCATAACCATAGCCTCATTCTTAAGCATGCAAATGTCAAATTAGCATATCTTTGAATTGTGTTAGAATCTTTAAAAATTTGTTGAGTTGACAGCTAGTTTTAGGATGCTAATTTATCGAAAGTGCCTGTTTTCTATATTGTCAGAGAATTAGAGGACTTAGGGCCTATTTTGATTTGGGTGGCATACTTGGTTTCAGAACAGCCAATAATGAGGCAGGTGCAACACTCAGCAAGCGCCAAATACAACAGAAATGTGAGCCGGAGGCCCCATGACTGCTATGCACATATTGATATCACTGCCCCATTCCAGGGATGGAGTAACTCTCTTTAAATGTTAGGTCCTGTGATGAGGACTTTTAAATGCCTTAGTTCTCCTAGAAGCTTTGAAAAATATTGTGTCATTTTCATATGAGAAAAAGTAAATTAAAAGTGAACGAACACCCTAAATCATAGCTAGTGAATGTAAAGAATGCCCTATATGGCTACTCCATGAAAGTACATAAGAATGTGATTTCATTTTCTAGTTGTCCTTTTGGTATTGGTCATGCCTGTGTCTAGAACAAAACCAACTTGATAACTGTCTGATATAATGAGCTGAAGCTTTTAAAGCAAATGTGTATGGAAGCAAGGCCCTCCAGTCTGATAGTAAGTTAGCAAGCTTGTTCCAATGTTTAAGCCTACCATCTCTCTATATACCTGTGTGTGCATATGGTGCACATGTGGGCACCTGTGCCTGTGAGCTCCAGACAACCTCTGCTGAAGTTTCTTGGGCACCAGCACTTTTTTTGGTTTGTTTGTTTGTTTTTAATTTTAGAAAAGATCTCTTTTGACCTGGAACTTGCCGAAGAGGCAAGGCTAGGCTGATCAAGGAATCCCAGGAATCTCTCTGTCCCTACCTCTCCAGTGCCTAGGTACAAGGTGTCACCATCCTAGGCTTTTATGACTTGAAATCTGGGGGGTCAAACTAAGGTCCTGCTGCTTTCAAAGCAATCATTCCATCTACTGAGCTAGCTTTCCAGCCCCTGTACTCAGCATCATAAATGTAATTACTTCACATATTAATTTGCTAAGCATCTTCATATCTGCATTTATGCTACATGTACATGAAAATTACATATAATATACGTACAATATACAACAATAACCACAGATGGCCAGCCAGGCTTACAAGGATGTCATAATAGCTGTTAGAAGTGACCACTGCAACCCACTTGAATTCTGAGACACCATGAGAAGTGAAATGCACAGGGTTATTTAGTCTTTTTCTAGGGTCTGCTGATGCTATTATAGAAAGCAGCTAGTGTTACCAGTGAGGAAAACTGACCTACATTAGCATATTCTGTTAAAGAAGTCAAGAAAATATAATGCCTTTCAAAGTGATTTGATGGTGGTGGTGATTGTAGCGCTAGGGCACAAACCCAGGGCCTACTTGTTAGGCAAGTACTCAGCCACTGAGCTATGCCCCTCCCCATTTCTCTAGCAAAGATTATTAAATGATGTCAGAAAAGAAATCCTTAACTACCAACCATGGATAAGATGATATTCTTAAATAGCTAGGGTGTTTTCAATACCACAGTAGTCTCAATAAGAAAACTCAAATGCATATTGAAAGCTGGACTGTAATTAAGAAAAACAGTTGCAGTAGATTTCTAGTTGTGAAATGTGTCCAGAGGTGGGAGGTCCTTCTGAGTTCAAGTCTCAGTTACAGAAGTTTTATGTCTGGAATTTTTTACCAGGACCTCATGTAAACACTGTCCAGAACTTTCTGTTTGACACCATTTTGAAAGATTGCTCTGTGGATATAAAACATTTTAATCTTGTGTTTCAGCTCATTTGATCTTTCCACTGTAATTTATAACTTATTTTTCCTCTCCAAGTATGTGTAAGAATGTTGTTAGGTCAAGGAGAGAAAGACTAAAATATACTTCAGAAGAATTTGTCCAGTTTTTTAAATAAAAAAACATGTTAATCCTGTAAGGACCTTTATATAGCAGGTATAATCTGAGGTCCAGCATGCTCGTCACATTTACAAAGTCACACAAACAGACATTTTTCAGAGTGTCTACATTCCTGTTTGATGTATTTCCAATTCCAATTTCAAATGTATTTTCTTGTCACCAGCACATACTGGGAGTTTACTGGATGGGGTACGGTAGCAAGACAGAATTCAGGATTTTATTGTGCCTTAAACCCCTCTTTTTACCAATTATTCTTCATCTTATGGGAGGATAATTTCTCTGTGAACGTCATCACTGACACTCAAAGACATAATTTCCATTTTATTTCCACACTCTGCCTGTCTGCCTTTTTTTTTTTTCTCCTAAGCCACTTACCAAATGCCTATTGTGTGTCAGTACACTGTTGACTTCTAAGGGTCTAAAGTAAAGAGAGACCACAGTCCCTTCCTTCTAGAGAAAAAAATGAAGACACACCAGTGGTAATATGGAGGCCCAGAGGGGCTTCTCACCCAGTCTGACTTCCTGAGGACCTGCTGCCAGACCCGAAACTCCAAAGTTATGACCCTACAACCATCTTGCATTGCTCTCTAGAGATGAGGTAAAGAGGAGTTGCGAGTGTGCTCCTTTTAAATCCCTCAGCCTTTCCTTACTAATTTGTTTAATTTATGGCCCAGCAGTCTTTAGTTCCTCTGGATATTAACTTTTTACAGTGTTGTTATCAAACTTATAGAAGAGGCAGGAAAATGGGATATCACATCAATTCCTACCCTCAGACAGAAGGGGAAATTGTTAAAGTTGGGTGAAAAATACAGCCTAGGGCTTATTCCTGAGAGGACTCTGGGCAATGCTAGAGCCTTTCCTGACATCCACGATTTTGTCAATCCTCTCCTTTACTCTTTTGTTGCTCACAGAAAAATGCTACATTAGAACAGTGGGTTTGGCTCATTTCTCTGCAGCACAGCAAAAAAGGGTTGGTGACTGTCAAGGCTGAGATACTGTTCCTGACAGTTCCTTTTGTTAGAAAAGAGCAGAAAGGGAGGGGAAGGGAAGAGAAGAGAAGAAAAGAAGGAAAGAAAAAGAAAAGACAGACATGCCAAGGGTAGAGTGGGTGAGAGCTGCCACCTTGGGCCTCTCTGAAAGCAAATTGAGAGTGGGAAATCAGGAAGGCAAACTGCCTTTGTAGATCTGGAGAAGGATCTCAGGGTGTACAAAAGGAAGACCCACTAGGTCCTTTTTATCTCTCCACTTAGCACTCGGTCCCTAGTTGTAAAATTCAGTAAAACGTCTTTAACAAACTAATGTCTGCTTGCATCACATATATCATTAAATGGTCTTGATGGGATGAGTGCAGTATAAGAAAAGGACTTTGATACAGAGGGTAGACTGTCTCAGAGGGATGAGCTGAAGGGATGCTTCTCTGGCACCTGTATTCATTCCCTGACGTAAAGAGGAGATTCCTATGAAGAATTGTGGAGGTAAGAGGGATCAAGATAAAAATTAACTGGCTGAGGCCATCACAGTATGTAGCTTTAAGCTCAGTGCTTGGGAAGTGGAGGCTAGGAGATGTCTTGAGTTTGAAGCCAACATGGTCTGCACATTGAGTTTCAGGGCAGCCAGAACTACAGAGCAATTCTATCTCATGCTGTACAAATTTTATTTGATATTATAACAAAAAAAATGGACCTACATATTGGGGAAAGGTTGGAATATCAGATAGATAGAGAAACAAACCATAAGAACTTTTCATCTCTCAACTCTTTAGGCCTCTCTTTACAAAATCTCTGCCTCTAACTTTTATCTCTCTTATTTAGCCCACCAAGGAAACACTAAAATAGCTAACAAACTTCTCTCCCTTCAGGAGCTCTCTTAGCTTCCTCCTTCAGCGTTCCTAAAGCTAAGATTAAAGGTGTAGATCGTCACTTCCTGACTTTCATGGCTTGGCTCTGTGGTTGACTCTCCTGATATTCTAGACCAATTTTATTAGATATATATTATCACAACCTCAAACGAGAGGAAAAGAAGGAGGAAAACTGGCTGTCTCATCATCAAAAGTAGATATATGTTTTCATAAAAAATAAAATATGCATAGTTCCCTCCCAGCCTCATTCCCTTCCTACAACTTAATAGAAGTTAGTGGGTGTATTATTTTCCCTATATTTCTGACAGTTTTCTCCTTTATATATGTCCCTATGTCACAGAAAATATAGTAGGAAATAGGATGAGCAGGAAAAGAACATCTTCTTTTGTTTGTATATTTAAATTGCTTAGATTTGCATCTTATAGTCTCAAGTTCACATATTTTTATAGGTGAATTAGAAACTACAAAGTAAGGAAACTCAGTTTGAGGCTCTGGAAAGGATGTTGCCAACCAAAAGTTACCAAATAGTACTATTTGCTACAGTTACCAAAGATGGGTATTAGCATTTGGGACAACATTGCGTTTATGAATAAGCCAGCTGAAATAAGACTGCCATCCATGCCATTTTCAGAGGATGTTTGAGAAAAGATCTGTGAATGTAAGATAAGAAGGTGCCCGGGTCCAGGTTTAGGTTCTGATTTCAGGAAGTCATTTCTCTGTGGTTTGTTTTGCTCTCTTCAGCTACAGAATGAGTAAGAGGCTGGGGTTTGGAGAGATGATGGTTCAGCAGTTAAAAGGCTTGATGCTCTTACAGCGGACTAAAGTTATATTCTGAACACCTACATCAGGCAGCTTACAACTACCTATAACACCAGCTTCAGGAGAATTGACTCCCTCTTCTGGTGTCTAGAGACACTTGGATGCATGCAAATGAACACACACACACACACACACACACACACACACACACACACACACACACACACACACACACACAAAGTAAAACTTTAACAAATGAATAGGGAGTAGCAAGATGGCAGCTGTAGTGACCTCCTGCTAGTTGGTGGTTATCCCCAGGGCTGAGCGTGTTTTTAGGGTACAAATATCACAGAACAGGGAGAAGATCATACACTCTAGCCAGGTTTATGATTAAAGACTGTAGGAAGAAGTGGGTTGTAGGTCATTAGAAAGAGGTGAATGAGAGCTTTACCACAGATTTAATAGCAACGTAGCCTGTGGAACGTTGAATTATAGCCTGTGACCAAGATGATGTTCCCTCTGCTGCTCCAGGGTTGTATATAAGCCTAGACAAGAAACAAAAATGGGAACATTTGATACCATGGTGTCAGTTCAAGAAGAACCATTACTAGTGTGGGCTAAACTCTGGTCCTCTGACACCTGAACATCGCCAACTTAGGTGTGCTTCTGTGGGGTCACTGGTCTGTATTATGCAAATCCTATTATAATAAAAACCCAGAGCTTGATATTGAGGAAAAGCTGCAAGATCAGAAAGAGGAACAAGCCAAAGCCACTTCTTACCTAGCCAGCTCCTCAGGCCTGTCCCCAGGAGCTGACTGCCTCTGAGTCCTCAGCAGAAAGGGAAGGGAGCTACAGGCAAAAGACTAAACTCCTGACTCCTCCAGCCTTATCTTTCCCCTCCCAGCTATCTCACTTCCTGGTTCAACTTCCCTAGTGCTTTGATTAAAGGTATGTGTGTTTCCCTTGCAAGCGAGGCACTGGATCCCAAGTGCTGGTGCCACCACCATCTGGCTCTGTTTGGCCTTGAACTCATTGCCTCTGCCTCTGCCTCCCAAATGCTAGGATTAAAGGTGTGGGTCACCACTGCCTGACCTTCACAGATAATTCTATGACTTACTGACTCTGAATTGCAGGCAACCGTTATTAGACATGCAATATATCACCACAGGTCTATGACTGGTCTCCATCATTATGGGTAAAAGATGTTGCTACCATAAGGTGTGGCTGGGCTGAAGACAGAGAAGAGACTTTTGGTTTCAGAGCCTTGTAGGCTTCACTGACTCTGCTTCGAGCAGTAACAGTAATTACTGGTTATTTTTACAAGCTGTGTAAAATAAAATTTTACTTACTTAGGCTTTAAAAACAATCTGTTTTGTTCCATATTTCAAAAGCTGCCAAACTTTGGGTTTGGCTGACTGCTAAAGAGCAGCAAATTCCAGGGCTGGGAGGGGGGAAGGGTCAATGACTTGGAATGTTTGTCAAATACTCCCGAATTTCCAAACTTGTTAGGGGCATTTGAATTTGAGTATTCTGATGAAAGTTCTTTAAACCAGTTTTTAGTAGACATGCTAAAATCTTGTAGTTTACAGCTATTTTTTTTTTTTTAATAGTTTGCCATATTCCAATGACTTGCCAAGTGTCAGGGCACTGCCACTGCTCATTGCTCTCCTTGTTATTTCTCTCTGTCATCCCCCCTCAAAGAAATAGGCAGTGGGGAAACACATGTCTTTATTTTGATTGCAATGTTCTTTGTGGTAGGCCAGTGATTTCTCAAAATGGATGGAACAGAGAGTTTTCACATAATAATGATGGTTAAACCTTACTCTCAAATAAAGCAGAGTATCTGGAGAAAGGACCCCAGGTATCTACACATTTGGAAAGCTTTTCTGCAATTGCTTCTTATCTGTGACCAAGGCAAACCCGTGATGCATCTTTACCTAGTAGGTCATTAGGCTTTAATATATTGTGTGTGGCCACAGTGTGAATTAGCTTTCTGGCTAAAGAAGCTGTGTGGTTTGATTCTGGGGACATAAATACTGTAGAAGAAGCAGCTTTAAATAGGCAGAGAGAGGAGAGTACTTTAGTACCCTTTAGAGGATTTGACTGTTTCTGTATATTATTGAACTTTCTATAGTGTTTTGACAAGAGAAATACTGATATGTATATGTGAGTTACAGTAGGGGGATGTGAAAAAACACAAACAGCCTCAACAGAAACAGAGAAACAAGCTTCTATTCCTCAAAAGAGAGAACTTCTAATATTTGAGGATGCAATAGTTCTGTCACATAGAAGAAGAATATAATACTCTTTCATAGTATAGAATGGTTACCAGTATTGTTGGGAACAGGGTGATATCAGAACTGGTTGGAATCAAGTGAAAAGATGGTTATTGTCATTGTCACAGGTCCTGCTTTTGAATATTTCTCTACTAATCTGCTATGGTGAGAACATTGGCTGTGTACTCTGTAAATGTTTGATGAGTCCTGTTACCATCACAATCCTCAAGTTCAGTGTCATGAGCTTTGATTTATAAAGGGAGAAACAATAAAAGTTTCTTGATTTGTAAGGAATATATAAACATATTCATTAAAAAAATAACTGGATACTTATTCCAGAGCTCGATTAACTTAGTTCTGTTTCTTCTGCTGCCTTTTAAGAATCACATATATTACCTAAGATATCCCAGCAGCCATGGGACTGTGACATACGAACTTCATCAGCCCTCTTCTGTCATGCATCCTTACTGAAGTCCCCATCAAAGGTGGTGATGAGAGCAGGAGCATAGAGGGCCTCCGTGAGAGTTACCCCTAGATGGAGACGTTCCATACACCTAGCTCTCAGTCTCCATGATTTCATACCTTGTGTGAGTCAGAATCAAACCACAATTTTTTCCTCCCATTTCCAGTTATGTGTAGGAATCTACTGTGGTAATGTAAATATTAAAGGAATATTTGGAGGAAGAGGATGCAATAGGAAAAAGGAGAAGTAAACATAGAACTCTGCTACTGACGTCATTTGTGCGGGAATCGGCACCTTGAGACACCCATTACCTGTCTATTGAGCTTAGAACTAGACTAGAACCTCTGAGAGCAATCTCCAGTAGTTGCAAACATCAGACTGGCCTTCCCAGTGATAAGTGTCATCACCTAGTAGCTCATTTGGCTGTAATGTGTTCTGTGTGGTCACAGTGTGAATTAGCTTTCTGCCAAGAAAGGAAACATAAACACTGCAGAAAAAAACAGCTTTAAACATCTGGAGAGAGGAAAGTACTTTAAGACTCTTTATAGGATTTGGCCTCCTCTGTGTATTACTGAGTTTGCTCTGGTATCTTCACAAATGTCCTGTGCTGGGGCATTCACCATACTACTGATATCAGAACCCTGGTCAGATCAGCATACTCAGATCCAGCTCAGGCACCTGCTAGAGAGAGTAGTAGAGTTAGGAGCTGAAGCCAGTCTGAACTCGGCTTTCATGTCTGCTTAGAAAACAGAAGTTATTCAACCATGTAAATTAATCAAATTGTTAACGAAATTAATTTTCTTTAATATGAATTTTCTGAACAGGTGCATGAAAACTGATGCCTCACAAGATGCATGTTAAAAGAAGTGTCTAGTCCACCAACCTTAGCTGTTCCTATTGGTAGATTTTAAGTGATGGCTCATTCAAATCCTCAGAGTCTATTGCTCTCTTAGGCTTTTGGCATGGGGACTTCTGGGCAAGGAATTTGACATTAGTCTGAAGTATCAGGAAGGAAGTTCAGGAAGCTCAGGAAATGCCTTGCTCCACAGTCTCAACTCTTCTTGGGGTCAGCCCAGGCCATGTGAACCCCGTAAGCAGAGCTTTTGTCCAGCTGACTTCTGGGCCCAAAGGAAAATGAAGCCAGAGAAGAGAAATGTAGTTTGGAGCCTCCCTACTCCCAACACACACACACACACACACACACACACACACACACACACACAAAATTTGGAGAAGAATCAACCAGCAAACATGTCCACATTTCTTGTTGGATATAAAATGTTAATCAGAGTAGTACACAAATATTTATCCTGAAAGAACAGGTCTACTGTAGTTTTTACTCTCCTAAAATAAACTATAAAATTAGAGAGCCAGCAGGATAGCTCTGAGAATAAAACACAGGTGTTTGTCACCAAGCCTGACCAAGTTTGATTCTTGGATCACACGTTTGAAGGAAGAACTGATTCCCAAAAACTAACCTAACACCCATATTTTAGCTGTGATGAGTAATCATGTACACACACACACACACACACACACACACACACACACACACACACACAAACTAAATTTTAAATCATTGGAGATGAATCCAACTTAATGTAGCAAATGTTTTTCTTCCACCTTCCTATAACTTCCAGATTTAAGGCCAACATTGGAAAAACAGTGAATAAGACATATAATTACATATTATAATTATATATATTTGTTTATCTGAAATTAAAATCTTCTTGGATAAATTTTTACCCTGATACACACCTACATTTACATATCTCTCTCCTGACTCAGTTGGCCACTACTGGCATGGGCAGAAGAGACTTTTGCTTAGGAAGATGTTAGGAAAAAAAATGCTAAGTATATTCCTGAATTACACTTGGCTCTAGTTTCAGAGGCTTTGTTGAAAGTAAAGAGATGAGATTCTCTTCCCCCATGGTTGGAAAACAGAGGTAAGCCTTCAATAATAGATTTGAATATAAATGACTGCCTAGTTAGTAACTACCTAGTGTTATTCAAAGGATATCCCAGCTATTAAGAGGTAGAGTCAGGCAGATCTCTTAGTTTGAACCCAGCCTGGTCTATAGAATAAGTTCCAGGCCAGTCAGAGATACATAACGATGCATAATGAGACCTTGTCTTAAGAAAAAAATAAAAAGATACACCAAGGAGGTGCCTATCTTTAATACCTCTCTGCTCCCATTATCTGTGTTTATGTTACTACTGAATAATAAAGGCTTTCTTATATAATAAAATTAGTAACTCCAAGTGGTGTATGATTTTGACAAATTGAAGATGCTTAATTAAAAATATACCATTAACAAAACCCAAATTGCTCCAAACTTCTTAAGTTGGAGGACAAAATATGGAAAGATAATGGCTAAGAGTAAAGGCTCTGGAATGGGAGTATCTGGGCTCGATGCCTCTCACATTCTTTGGTGGGTAACCTCAATTTCTTCATCTAGATTTTAATGCCACTGATCTCTGTGTTAATGCTGTTCCTGCTGTTGTTAATTTTCATGGTTCGTTGACTCTAGTTAAGAGCTGGTCCAGAGTAAATGTTCAAAGTACTTTACCTATTAGGTCTAAAATCTCCCTGGGTCTCAAAAATCTTAAAGGCTGAGTACATTTTTCAACTCTCAGATGAAACTATCCTGCCCCCAAAAATTAAGTCCATATCTATGTTTTCAAAAAGAGACAGTGTTTTCTTTGAAAGGATGATAATTAAAAATATCTTAAAGTAAATTATATCTAACTTTGCTCCACCCATGAAGTTCGTGTTTATTTTTTTAACCAAAAGGAATCATTCCATGCCATAGCACACATGTTTTCATGATGCCTTCTTGTGACTAGGTAGATTAACCAGAAACTTATATTCTTCTGGAGAGAGGAGGGTGCTATGGTGGTTTGAATGTAACTGGTCCCCATAATGTCATAGAGAGTGGAGGTGTAACTTTATTAGAGTAGGTATGGCCTTGTTGGAGGAAGGATGTCACTTTGGGAGTAGGCTTTAAGGTTTCATATATGCCTAAGCCACACCCAGTGTCTTAGTCCACTTCCTGTTGCCTTCTGATCAAGATGTAGCCAGCACCATGTCTGTCTGCACACTGCCATGTTTGACGCCATGATAACAATGCACTGAACCTCTGAAACTTTAAGCCACCACTCAATAAAATTTCATTTATAAGACTTACCATGGTCATATCTCTTCAAAGCAATAGAAACCCTAACTAAGACAGGTGGTGACTTAAACTTACTGCTTGCCACTCAGCTGAAAGCTCATACCTGGGAAAAGCTGTCACTGAAGCTCATCACCATCCACCATGGCCTCTGTTAGCCATTATAATCTCTGTTAGAGATTTACATCCTGAGGACCACCCTTATAAGGTCCAAATGCCCACATCCTGAGGGCAGAGCAACTCCCTAAGTTCATAGTTTTTCAAGTTTCCTCCAAAGTTCCTTGGGTGTTTTTGCCCAGGGCATATAGCAAAGTTCTTTTTCAGGGAGTTTCTGGAAAGCAGTGTGCTCATTCCCTCCACATTATATTAAGACCGGTTTTCTTTGCACTGAGATTTTCAAGTGGTGTCACCCAACAGCTGAGTTCCTTCACACTGTCGGAATCAGCATCCTAATATAAAGAAAGACAGTGACACTTGGGCAGTGATAAACTTGCATCAATTTGGGCACAGTGTGAGCTATTTTAAGCCTCCTGTGGTTGATAGATTCAAAAGCTTCAATGCTATACACCAAGAAATCATATCTGAGGAATTTTATTTTTCTAAACATTTAGTCTATAGTTTAAACCTACTAAGATGTTAATCTTCCCAGAGCTCATTATCCCAGTTATGGTTTCCTTGCTTTTCACAAAGGACACTGGGAGTTTAGTTTTACCAAAATGGTTGAATGCAAGGAAAGAGTGAGGGAGAAACCACCCTAGGCTCGGTTTCCAGAAAGCCAACTCCAAACCTGGATTTGAAAGAGTAACATCACCTGGAAATGTGGGGAAGATTTAATTTTATAGATTTCTTATGTAAGCATCAGTTGTACATGTTATGTGTTCAATAAGGGCTTCATCTCTTGCCATAGAGATGAATGGTCACAGTTTTGCAAGGATTCCTTGTTTAAAGAGAGGTAAAATTCCAGTTACTGCTGCTGGCCCACACCCTTAATCCATGCACAAAGGAGGCAGAGACAGGTGGATCTCTGAGTTTGAGGACAGCCTGATCTATAGAGCAAATTCCAGGACAGCCAGAGGGAAGAAAAACTAAAACAAACAAACAAAAAAAACCCAACCCTGTCTTGAAGAAAGATAATGAGTATTACTTTTGAAAGTTTGCATTTTGGCCGAAGAGAGATTATTACCCTCCTTCCACAGAAACTAAAATGGCTTTGAAATAGCAAAGAATTATACAACTCTGCAAATTTATATAACTGTTTTGCCAGTTCTAAAGATGAACAAAAACTTATGATCAGCAAAAGATCATTTATATAGTGGTTTACTGAGTTAAAAATAAAAATCAGAATTCCCTAAATATGCTCCACTGAGATGTGAGGATGGAACTGACACTGTGAAATGGATTGCACTTCAGCAGGACTTTTCCTAATATAGATCCATGTTTAGTCGCACCAACAGGTTGTGCGCATGTGTGCACATGCATGCACACGTCTCTCTCACACACACACACAATAAAGCAATTCTGAAATTTGACGTAGGTTCATTATAAGAAGATGAAGAACAGGATTTCCTTCTGATGTCCAAGAATACTTTACAGGCTTTCTGGGAAGTACACTTACACATGGTTTGACTATCAGCTCCAGAGCCACTGTGCTGTAAAAAATTTCCTGCAAGAACCAAACCTGTGGGCCATTTGCTCTTATTACTATTTTCTTCATTCACTTCACACAATGCTCTTGAAGAACATTTTTCTTTGACTCTTTTCTGTAGGAAGAGATAAGAACAATGAATCCTAGATCCCGAGAGAGGTGTGAGAACAAGAGGCTGACACACAGCCTTCTGCTTTAGTCATAAGAGTCTCAAGTCTCAATTCACTCTTTACCACCTTTACAAAGCATCCAGTACTAACACATACATTACAGGAATTTCTAATCTCTTAAGAGTTTAATATTTGATGTTGTAAAACTTTATATTATTCAATTTTGTGAGTATCTAAAAGCCAGACACCTATCCCAACATTAACAACATGCTCAAGCTGTTAGTTACCTCAAAAGACCCCAGAATGTGGCTTAACACAGAAGGGCACTTATTTTTCTCATTCCAGTGTGGGTTGGATGATTTCAGTCTGTTTGCTGTACCATTCCATACATACAACCCCAAGGTCAGAGGCAAAGGAAGAAAAAGGTGAAAAGACTTCCAAGTGTTCAGCCCCAGGTGGAGAATGTGCAGTCTAAGCTCTGTTCATCATCTACTGAGGCAAAGTAGCTCACTTAGCCCCACCTAACTGCAAGGAAGGCTGGGAAATATGGGGAAACACATACTGTTAAGGGATAGTTTCTAAGCAGTGAAAGAGGAAAATATTGAAAGCATTTGCCTATTATATTAATGATGGATCTAAATATCAATCAAATACAAGTAAAATTACATAATATTGCCATTATCTAGTTTTTACTGACTTGGCTTTGTTGAGAACATACAATGGTAGAATATCTGATGTTTTCTTTTATAATTTTAATATGGTCTATTTTGTTTAAAACGTTCTACTCCTTAGTGAGAAGATGAAACTGGTCTAACTATATAATTCTTAGGATTTATGTCAGTAAATTGATATGCCATACATTCTGTTGAATTGATATGCCACTATGTATATGTGGTGTGTATTTTTTCCATTTGAACTAAACGGAAATAATTATGTATCCTGTCAACAGCTAGCCCTGCTTTATACATTTAACACATGTTGGCTGATAATGACAAGTTTATATACAATAGCAAATATTCAGGCTTAGATACTAAACTCAAGTAATATTCAATAGCAGGGAAAGAAAGTGTGACCGCCTGTAGTTTGCATTTTTGGACTGCCTAGGGATTTTAGTTGGGATCAGTGTTTTTCATAATATGTCAAATGGACTAAATTTGGAACTCTGCTCTGATTCCACAAACTTGTATTTATCAAAATGTTAATGATTTTCGGTTCCCCATGTACCATTGTACATAAAAAATGGTCCTACTAAAATAGAATCTCCTCTAGTTCATATACCTATAGGTGAATTGAGTCACTCATAACTGGTAAGTGGGAAAAGGTTGTCAGTTTAATACATGTGTTACCGGTGCCAAGGAAAATGATTGATAGGCACAAACACAGACTAACATAGTATTGCACAATGCTCATTTTCCTTGTGCTATGCTTGGCTTATTTTACTATGTGTATGGTTTATTGGAAAAGCTCGTTATATTATTGGCTCTTCACTTGGTTCATTCTGCTACTGTCCTCATAACTCTGCAGCATAGATATGTGCTTATCTCTCTCCTATGCTTAGTACAGAGTTTATTTGACCGGGACAGTATGCCTTTGAAATAAGACTAGTCTTTTTTATTTGAGTTGTTACTTGCCATTATTTGTTCCTTGGATATAAAGTTATATAGTTGAGTTGGATGTCTTGGATCTACTTTTATCACAAATTCTGTTATTTTTATATGTGACTTTCTAGAAAAGGTAAGGTTGCTGTTGGGGACAAGCTTGTCAAACTGTAGTAGGAATGCCTGTGTTCTTGTAACTTGAACTGTTTGAACTTTGTGTACTAGAAGAATGTCAGCAATAAACTGACACTGGGCCTACTTGAGCAGTTGACATACAGATAAAGTTCTCTTTTTGCCCTCTATATGTTAGACAAAGCATCCTTGTTTGTTAGAATCCTCAAGTGTTGTTCACAGGTAGCATCCCATTGAAGGTACCAACAGTAGAGAAATCATTGTTAGTATTTCTACTTACAAGGCTTGGAAATCAAGGCTTGGTGGACAAACATTTCCTAAGGTACATTGGTGACAAATTTCTGGCTACAACTACTTATTCTCTCTTCAAAATTTGAACAGCTCTTTATTGAAGCTACTGGAATACAGAAATAACTAAGATGAAACTCTTCCAGCCATTGCCTCTTCTCTCCCTCTCATTGATATGGGACTCCTTTCCTGCCTGGAGACAAGCAGAGCTAGCTCATCTTAAACACAGAGCTCTAGCCTTGTGACTTCCTAGAACAGGCAGAGACAGAACATCCTGACAGCTCACTGTCACTGGGCCATGAATCTTTTAGATGGCTCCAGGCTAAGTAACCTAGCCTGATATTGACTTAAATCTGTCACTTGTCTCTACTTCCTCTCTACTCCTCATTTTGGTCTCTGTCTGTTACAACATCTTGCCGAGCAGAGAAACGGCTGAACAGTAGATTACCTAGCTCTGTCAATTTTTCTGTCTTTCATGAGCTGCATTTGCATGCCAGGACGTATTGTGAAGAGGGCTCATTATTGTTCCCCAAGCTTCTTTATGTAGGAGAATGGACAAAGAGCAAAGATAAGGAAACATGATTCTTTTCTTGGATGACCAATAAATTAGCCATGCACATTATTCACATCAGCACAATGGCTTAGACCTTTTGTGTTTCCCACTGTTTGAGGGTACTATCTAGATAGCTTAATAAGGATATCTCTGAGCTCCTTCATGAACACACTTGAGTTAGTTTAACAGGTACTTATAGAATGATTCTGAAAAGCCAGCCTCACCAAGTTCACTTATAAGTGAGGTCTCTCAATGAGGCCTGACTATCCTAAAATCTTTTCTAAGCTTAGGCAAGTTTTGGAGGTAAAAAAAAAAAAAATGTCCAAGATGGGACACTAGGTCTGGATGAATTATTTAGATGTTCTACTAAAAGGTGATTAAAAAGGAAATCTATAGTCTGAAGTTTCTGGCCCAGCCTAGCCCCAAGGTCTGGACTCGCACACAGCTGCCTAGTCCCAAATAATCATACAAAGGCATATATTAATTACGAATTATTTGGCCTATGGCTCAAGCTCATTACCAACCAGATCTTACAACTTACCTCAACCCATTCTTATTACTCTATATATTGCCACTTGGCTCCATGGCTTTATCTGTAGCATCTTGCTCTTTGAAAAGCCATCTACAGCATCTCCCTCTGATTCTGTCCTTTGGATGCAGATGTTTCTGGCCTATCTGGCTCAAGGTTTGGACCTGCAATCCTGTAGCTGATTAGTCCCAAATAATCACACAAAGGCTTATATCAATTACAAACTGTTTGGCTTTACTTGGGCTCATTATCGATTCAATCCATTTTTATTAACCTATGTTTTGTCGCATAGCTCATGGCTATACCTGTGCTTCTACATTTTGCTCTCCAGAGCAGACTGTAGCATCTACCCTCCTTCCTTTTATCTGTGCTTGGATCTCCTGCCTGCCTATAAGCTGCTTTGCCATAGGCCAAAACAGTTTCTTTATTGTCCAATAGTAATTCACAGCATACAGAAAGACATCCCATATCAACTCTTATTTTTTATTAATGCTTGGATTTCTAACCTGATACAAAGCTAACTTACCATAGGCCAAAACACTCTCTTTATTAACAAATGGTAACAAAGTATATTTTCAGAATATGGAAAGACATTCCACATCTGAAATCACAGAGATGCTTCAGATGTAGAGCCAGCCATAAAGAAAATAACTATTATTTGAGACTAATTCAAATTTTCATTGATATTTGAGAAGACAAGTTCCTTCAATTGTCTCATGAAAGTCCGTGTAATACTTATCTTAAAATTGTGCCATGCTATGACTGAGTATAGATACTTAAATCACAATCATTTAAGAGTACACACAGTATATAGCACTACTTCCTGACATACGAGCCTTCTGCTCCTTTGGAAAGTGGGGGATGATGACCCTTGAGACTTCTGGTAGTTCAAGAATCTTGGTGAAGGCAAATCCCATAAACAATAAAATGTTTTTCCTTGGTCATCGTTTAGCCTGTGGTTGGAATTTCAACTATCCCAGAAGAGAGAGAAGGAATGCTGAAATAGAAGCTGATGAAAAGCAGTCATTGGAAACTAAGGGACTGCAGAAAGAAAATGGAGACATGCCTTTAGAAGTGCCTTTTAATTCTTTTCCTACCTGCCGACAAAGTAGATGAGGATTTTTTTCCTAATAATATACATATTATCACACTTGCTGGCTTATTTCATAAGGACAAAAAGTATCACTAGTATGTTCTGTATGAGATGGTTGGTATATCAGCTATGTCCAGAACTGTAGCTTGAATAAAATACACCCTGACTTAAAAGAGCTTTGTTTCTTCCGTTCTCAGACTTAACGATCTATGAACTAATTGCTTTGAGCCCTGACTGTGCTTAGTTACATGGGTTGGAAACAAATAGTGACCAAACGTGTATGTGGTAATCATTCAACCACGTGATTATTATGACAAATGAATTAAATGTGGAAAATGCATTTGCATATGTACACAAATCATGCAAATTTTAATTTCCATTCTTATCTGCATTTTCTCCCTCTGTCCCTATTAATGATCACTCCCTCTTAGTGGGCTAATGAGTAACCATGTACAGCATACTGTATTTTTTCACAGTGTGCGGGGCAGGAAGTCCAAGTTACAGAATACCCAGTTACACAGTTTTATATTAGCCACCAAGTGGAAAGAATTCTATACTCATAGTACTTTGAGGATATATATGTATATAAAAGATTCTTGAAAAGAAAATGGAGTAAATATCTAAACAGAGAATTTTCAACAGAGGAATCTCAAATGGCAGAATGACATTTAAGGAATTCATCAATATCCTTGGCTATAAGAAAAATGCAATTCAAAACAACTCTAAGATATCATCTTATACCTGACAGAACAGCTAAGATAAAAACACTGATGACAGCTTATATTGGAGAAGATGTGGAGTAAAGAGAACATTCTTCTACTGCTGGTGGGAGTATAAACTTGTACAATCTCTCTGGAAATCAGTTTGGTGATTTCTTAGAAAACTGAGAATTAATCTACCTCAAGACCCAGAAACATCACTCTTGGGTATGTACCCAAGGGATGCTCAATCACACCACAAGGACACTTGCTCAATCATGTTTGTAGCAGCATTATTCATAATAGCAAGGAAATTTGCAGGCAAATGGATGGAAGCAGAAAAAAAAAATCATCCTGCATGAGATAATCTAGACCCAGAAAGACAAACACAGTATGTACTCACTCATAAGTGGATATTAGACACAAAGCAAATAAATGAATGAATGAATGAATGAATGAATGAATGAATGAATGAATAAATAAATAAATAAATAAATAAATAAATAAATAAATAAATAAATAAATAAATAAATAAATAAATAAATAAATTACCAGACTAAAATTCACAAGCCCAGAGAATCTAGGTAAAAAGTAGGACCATAAGACGGACGGGCATGGAGTTCACCAGGAAAGGGAAATAGTTAGGATGTCCTGGGTAAACTAGAAAGAGAATTAGAAGGGAGGAGAGAGGGGATGGGAATATGAGGGATCAGGATGGCTGAGTTGGGAGAGGGACAGAGAGGGAGAGCAATGGAAGAGATATCTTGATAGAGGGAGACATCATGGAGTTAGGGAGAAACCTGGTGCTAGGGAAGTTCTGAGAAATCCACAAGGATGACCCTCGCTAAGACACCTAGCAATAGTGGAGGGGGGGCTTTACTGGCCTTCCCCTGTAATCAGATTAGTGAACCCTAACTGTCATCATAGAGCCTACATCCAGTAATTAATGGAAGCAGATGCAGAGATCCAAAGCTAAGCACTGAACTGAGCTCCTGCAGTGCAGTTAATGAGAGGGAGGAGGGATCATATGAGCAAGGGTGTTCAAGTTCATTATGGAGAAACCACAGAAACAGCTGACCGTAGCTAGTAAAAGCTCACTGACTCTGGACTGATAGCTGGGAAGCCAGCATGGAACTACACTAGGCCCTCTAAATGTAGGTGACAGTTGTGTGGCTTGATCTGTTTGAGGAGTTCCTGGCAAGGGGACCAGGACTTAGCCCAGGTAAATGTCCTGGCTTTTTAGAACCCATTCCCTATGATAGGATTCCATACTCAGACTTGATGTGGTGGGGCGGGACTTGACCCTGCCTTAACTTGGTATGCCAGATTTTGTTGACTCCCCCCAAGGGAGGCCTTGCCTCTGAGTGTATGGGGGTCTAGAGGTGGAGGAGGTGGGGGGGGGAGTGGGAGAAGGAAAGGGAGAGAAAACTGCAGTTGGTATGTAAAATGGAAAAAAAAATGTTTTAATAAAATAAGAAAAAAAGAAATTGCAGAGGATGTAAAGACCCAGCTACCACTTGTCACAACTGCGTATGAATTTATATTACCTAAAATAAAAACAAATTTAATTTTAAATAAAACATATTTTGCATACGTTGGGAGGCGAATTGCGGATATCTTTTCTATGGTATAATATTCATAAAATGTATCATTTAAACAGTGACAACTCAGTAGCATTGTTTAATGTTGTGCCCTGCCATGAAACGCCTCATTAACCTAAGCAGAAACCTCACACCCCTTAAGCACTCACCCCCCACTTCCACTTCTCTTCATCACCTGGTACCCACAAATCTGCTTCCTGTTCCTATGCACAGACCAACTCGGGATATCTTGTCAAACTAGCTGCTTGTATTGCATTGACATTTGCTTCTAGCTTCTGACTGTAGTATTGACAAAGTTCATCCATTGTGTAGTATTGTCAAGGCTTCATTCTTTGTATACCTGAACAACATTACATTCTGACATCTTACTTTAAAGAAAGATAGCACATTTTATTATCCACTCATCATCAGATAGACATCTACATTTCTTCACTTCTTGGCTATTGGGGAAAGTGTCGTTATGAACAACCACGACCCAGTTTTTCTGTAAGCATATTTACAATTCTTCGGCATAATATGCCTAGAAATAGAATGGTTTGATTGTGTATTATTTCTGTGCTTAACTTTTTGAGGAATGACCAGATTGATTTCCAAGGCATGGGAACCATTTTATATTTCTGCCAACCATAGATGAGGTTTCTAATTATCTCACATATTTTCAAAACTTTATTTTTTTGTACATTTTTTCTTACTTTTTGAATCCACCTGAGGGTGAAGTGACATCTCATTGTGGTTCTGATGTACTTTACTCTGATGACTAGAAATAGGAGGCATTCTTTTCGTGTGCTTTTGTCTACTTGTGTTAACTTAGGAGAAATACCTCTTAAAATCCCTTATGGGGTTTCAAATTAAGTTGTTTGCCTCTTGGTTTTTTTCAACCACTACTCTAGTTGGAAATGGATCCAAGAGGCTTTCAAATGTTCTTTTTGTAGGTCTTAGGGCAAGGATGTCTTCATTTTGTGATATCTGTGTCTTTATGTAGAGCTCTAGGGTTACTGTATCAAGTCACCAAAATCACATATCTAACCAATTTTTAGGGGTGACCCAGTTATAGTACGACCAAGAGTTCAACATTTGTTTTTTAACTGGTGAGTGCATTCCATATGTTTCAATTGCTTCTTTTACTCTCCATAATTCCAGCATTTGTACTGGAGCCCACCTAGCTTCTGTATCATTTTTATGACTCTTCATTTTTTAAAGGTTACTGGGTATATTAATGTTGCCTGTTTTTGTCTAATTTTAGATGACCTTGCTGAAATTGGTTCTTCATATTCCTTTGAATTTGAACATCTTTGTGTTCTCTCTTGACAGGCTTTTTAAAGATCTTTTTCTTTAGATTTATATTAACAGCCTTTTTAAGTGATAAGATAGAAATCAAACAAAAAATATTCATAATAAACAGTATGCTAGACATTATGATAGTCCCATCTACCTTATTTATGTTTTCCTTCACTGGTTTTAATACAAAAATCATCTAGCAAAATATCACAGAAGAAATTTACTCTGTCTTGACACTGGGAACCAGAAATCCACACTCAAGCTGTAGTGAGAACTCCTTGCTTTGAAAGCTCTAAAGGACATGCCACTGCCCTTTGCATTTTGTGCTGGCTTCTGTAATTCCATCATGCATTAAGGCTTGTAGATACACCACATTAATCTTGACCTTTAGCTTCCCCGAATTTCTCCACTGTGTTCTTGTATCTACATGCTTCAAATCTTCTTCTTCTTTCTCCTATGAAGAGGCCAGTCACTGAATGTGAGGTTTAAGATATTTTTCTCTGAGAGACCAACTAACTTCTTTACACATTCAAAGGTCCTATTTCCAAAGAGAGCCAAATTTACAAATACCAGAGGTGAGAAGTTGAAAATATTTGAGAGACAACAAAAAATTCAATATAATATACTTTATATGAATTTGTCTTCTTAAAAATAAAGATTAAAAAAATATAGTGAAAAATATTTTTGGAAAAAATTATGTATCTTCAAGTCAAAGTATCAATGGGTCAGAGCCCCATAAAAGAGCAGAAATCTAATTGGTATTTGAAAGATGTTTTTTGCTAATTATGGTTCTAAAAAATTTAAGCTTATCGGGGGGTGGGGCTGTGTTCAAGCCTGTCCTGGATCTCATTCTGTAGACCACGATAGCCTGATCTTCCTGCTTCTGCCTCCTGAGTGCTGGGATTAAAGTCATGTGGCATCACTGCCCGGCAAACAAGATTATCAATGAGTATCTATCTGTGTGTTATCTTTTATACTTGAGAGAAGTGAAGGAGAATAGTTTCATACTCACATATATGGTTAAGAAATTGTTTTGATACTGTTAAATGCAAGTGACTCTGTTTAAACATCTCAAGGATATATGGATATGTCAAATTTCTCTTTATACTATTATCATCCTTGTTCTGAGTTTTCTGTGTTTGTTCCTACATCTTCAGTAATATTGAGAATTGAGCATTTTGACATCTGTAAGCCATGGTTTGGTCTTGTTGTCAACTGACTAGGGATTCTTAAACAGAATATTGTACTTAACACTTTCCCCAGCATGTTTAATAGGACAGGCAGCTTCAATCCAATCCTGTTAGGGTCTCATTTCATATAATTAAGTTCATATGTAGGTGAGTTAATCCTTCCTCTCTAAGTACTAGGAGTCAATATATTAGTATTGAGTCACTAAGATGTACAATGTATGGAAAACTATGAAAATCAGTTCAATATGCAAAACACTAAAATTCAAGAACATGTCCAATGGCTCACTCACAAAACTGAAACCGTGGAAGCCCTCTTACTGTACCTTAGAGCTATTGTGGTATCTTTTTTGTCTTGTTAAGAAATAGAAGACAAAATTTGCCTCAACATATTCTCAGACTGTAAAGGAGGTCAAAGATAATCTTTAGGAGCTTTCTTAAATGTCAGTGTATTAGAGTTTTGAGAAAGTCTGAATAATTTCACCAGGGAGCATGAATCAATCAATCAATCTCTCTCTCTCCCTCCTTCCCTTCCTTCCTTCTCCCTCTCTCTTTCTCTCTCTCTCTGTCTCTCCCTCCTTCCCTCACTTCCCTTCTCCTCCTTCTTCTCCCTCCACCCCCTCTCTCTTTTGCCCATCTCTATCCCCCCCCTCTCTCTAAGGCCCTGCTTTGCCTGACAGGTAACTTTAAAGCTAACATATTTTTTTCTAATTCAATCAGAATCCATCCAGAATTGGATTGCTTGTTTGTAAATGGTAAAAAGTTAAGGGAGTTCAAACTTTTCAGTTTTCACAAAGCCCCTTTTATATATCACTAAAGTAGCAAAGAGTCAAGTATTTACAAAGTGTCCATCAAAGTTGTGTTGCTGATCTTTGATCATAATAGCGAATAGTGGTGAGACTTGAGATAAGAGGGTAGTATGCTACAGGGTCTGTCTATGAAATAACCAACATAAGCTGGATCACTCATTGGGGTGCCTTTCTTTCTAAACACCAAGCAGGGCTGTTTGTGTGGATGGATTAATGGGTGCCTCACTTAGCTGTATCTTAATAAGAAAACTCATTCTAAGCCAAAATTTTTCTTTAATAACGTCACCTCTTGCTCACTTGTGTTCATTTAAATAAATTATTATTATGTACACATGGAAGAATTTAGTGTTACTCTAACCTAGCCATGAAAGCCAGCTTGTTTCTCTCATTTTTGTTCTGCTTTGATTTTTCTGTCTAGCATTTTTCTTTAAAAAGAAAAAAAAAAAAAAAAACCAAAGACATAATATTCTCAATTTGTAGACTGAAAGGTAAAGTTCACTGGGAAATTACTTCCCAGATTTTTTTTTATAGTACAGAGAATAACCCCAATAAGTCTCCAGATCTTGTGCGTTCCCAATTCTGCGTTAGGTAGCACAGAAATTTTAATGATTAAAAACAAAAACAACAAAAAATAAGTCAGAAATGGCTGGACTCAAACTACATGGCAGTGGGCACATTACAGCAATTATGTGACCTCTGCATTTTATTCTGTTGTTTTCAACCTTGTCTTTCATCTTGAAGTGACTACAAATTCTCTGGGGGAAGGACTGGTGTGTGTCAGCCTTTTGCTCTTTGCATCTCTTTCCATGGTGGAAGTTTTTAATGCTTGATAAATGTTTGCAACATATTTTATTATAGCCCCAGATATTTATTTGCAAGTTTTTTTATTTATTTAGAGAGCAGATCCAGTCTCTCTTTTTCCCTATTAATTTTTAAGTAGTTCTTGTGGAGGAAAGGAGTTTTAATTGTTGTTATTTGTTTGTTTGTTTAGATTCTATTGAGACAAGCTGTAGTTTTCCATTTTCCTGGCCTATTCACCCTATTTTTCCTCGCCAGCCTTCTCTCAACCAAAGGAAAAGGACAATACCATCTGGATACCTAGCCTTGGGCTAAGCCAGCCCTCAGTTCTGAACTGTGTTAGATTGAAAGATGAACGCTATGCTATCACTAACCCTGAACATGACAGGCAATGATGGCAGATATGCTAGTCTGAGAAGAACCTTTTATTCCAACAGAAACAGCGTAAGTCAGGTATATTTGTTTCTGATATTATTTTTTTTAAAGATTAATATAGTTCTATCTTTTTCTTGTTTTGGCAATTGCATTGTTGGCTTATTCAGGTAAGCTATAATTGCATAAGTACAATATCATAAGACAACCAAGGTTATCTTTGAAAGGATGGTAGATGGCTTTTACTAGGGTGAGCTACTGTGTGAAATCCTCACTATTGTGTTATAGATGCCTAATGTCACTTAATTGTCTATACAATTTTCAAGGCATGTTCTCTATATCTTCACAGGTTTAGAAAAGGCTTCTCATAATATCATGTGATGTATTATGGGTTCCATAAAGCATATGGCAGTATATTTTTCTGCATAGCATCTCTAGCCAATGTCCTCATCCTATATGCTTTACCTTTCTCATGAGTTTTCCCACCTGATTTTACTATCCTAATTTTCCTAAAGAGTTTTCTAAAAGTTTATTTGATATTGGCTAATATCACTTGTTCTGGACCAATCCATAGACTGAAAATTTAACTTTCCATTGTGCTAAAATAAAGTTCTGAGCAAGCCAGTTTGGTGCATGTCTATTTATGTGTAAAACTTGAAGTTGTCCCGTGATTTTTTTTAATAAGTGTATCTAAACTAAAATATAACTTAAATCACTGATTGACTACCTGAAAAGGAGGTATTTTTAACTTAATTTAGTTTAATTGTGCTAATAAATACAAAAAGGATGAAAGACAGACAGACAAACTGACAGACAGAAAGAGAGAGAGAAAAAAGGAAAGAAACTTACCTGAGGGAGAGAATTGATAGATATAAACACCGTTTTTTGATTGTTCCTTTCAGATCTTGTCTCTGTCCCTCCTTTGCGTTATTTATTGTTTTGTTTTGTTTTTTTCCTGGTGACTTTCTTCTCTCATTCTCGGTGTTTTTCTTCCAACTCTATATTCTTTCTTAACATCTCCTCCCTGTTTCCTTCTAAGTCTATCTTGGTGATTCCTTCTGACTCATTTAAACTCTATCATTACTGCATTCCTTATAGCTTGCATACCCAGCAAAATCTTATAGGCAATATAGAAATTACAATGTGGTCACATTCTGTTTCTCAAATGAGTGATTACAATGAATACAAGTTAAAAACAGCATGTTTTCCATCTCCCGCACATAATCAAACATTTTACATATTACAGGTGAAAAACAAAGTATCTCAAGAACCCACGTACATTCGTAGTCACGTGACTTGTAGATTAACAGTGTAGGCAAGTAAGGTATTTTTCTTTTTCTTTCAGGCTGCATTTTTCAGTTACAAAGAAAAAGCCAATCACTTTATTGCATATCATGAATGGTAATCTTATAAGGAATCTTAAAGGAACCACAAATTTAAACCTTAATATACATATGCATATGCATATACATACACACATAAATATATATATATATGTATATGTGTGTGTATATATATATATATATATATATATATATATATATATAAAGAATCAACAGCTCTACTTTACATCTTTAGAGTACATTCTCATCAGTAGTTTTTATATCAGAAGACTGAGGGCAGAAATGGGTATAAGGGATTAATCATCACCTTTCATCATCAATCAATCCTAACAAGAAAGGATGTCAGCTAATGATAATTGGTCTGTTTTAGTTTTGTTCTTTTATCTTAAAGAGTTTCCCACTCAACTATGTGCCTTTCTAAAACGTTAGATTGTCTTCTTGGGTTTTTTTTTTTTTTTTTTTTATCTTAAAGCTATTTGAAAAATATCTTAGTCTAACTTTAAATTATTTCTCTTTTTAAAAATTTTATTTACAAGGTTTTTTTTTTTCATTTTACATAAACCACAATTCCTCCTGCCTCCCCTCCTACCACTTACCCCCAGCTTCCCTCCTCCTCACCCCTCCATCCACTCCTCAGAGGTTAAACAAAGTTTGGAATATCAAGTTGAGGCAAGACTAAGCCTCTCCCCCTGTATGAAAGCTGAGCAAGGTTGTTTCCCTCTTTATGGAATGGGCTCCAAAAAAAAAAACCAGTTCATACACTAAGGATAAATCCTGGTCTCACTACCAGAGGTCCCACAAACTGCCCAAAGCTAGGACTGTCATGCCCCATTCAGAGCGCCTAGTTTGTTTCCATGCATGTTCCCCATCTGTGTGTCCAGAATCAGTGAGCTTGGGTCAGTTGTCTCTGTGGGTTTCCCCATCATGATCTTGACTCCTTTGCTCATATAATTCCTCCCCCCTCTCTTTCACTAGACTGGGAGCTTGACCAGTGCCTAGCTGTGGCTTTCTATACTTGCTTCCATAAGCTGCTGGATAAAGGTTCTATGTGACAATTAGAATGGTCATCGATATGATTACAGGGGAAGGCCAGCACATGTACCTTCTTGTTTATTGCTTGGATGTTAGTGGGGTCATCCTTGTGGATTCCTGGGAATTTCCATAGCACCAGGTTTCTCCCTAACTCCCAAATCTATTACTACCTGTTTCTTTGCTCTCCTCCCTCTCTGCCCCTCCCCCAACTTAACCATCCCATTCCCTTGTATTCTCTTCCTACCTCCCCTTAACATCTCCCAATTTACAAAAGAGATCTTAATTAGTTTCCCTTGCCAGAGTGATCCAGAGATATCTCTCTTAGGCTCCTCCTTGTTGCCTAGCTTCTCTGGGATTTGGATTGTAGCCTGGTTATCCTTTGATTTCCATCTAATATTCACTTATAAGTGAGCACATCCCATGTTTGTCTCTCTGGGTATAGGTTTACCTCACTCAGGATTTTTTCTTCTAGTTTCATCTATTTCCTTGCAAATATCAAGATGTCAATTTTTTTTTACTATGTATAGTACTCCATTGTATAAATGTAGTGCATGATTTTTTGTCTATTCTTTGGTTGAGGGGCACTGAGGTTGTTTCCAGGTTCTAGCTATTACAAATAATGCTGCTATGAACATAGCTGAACAAATGTCCTTATGGTATGAATGTGCATCCTTTGGGCATATGCCCAAGAGTAGTATTGCTAGATCATGAGGTAGATTGATTTCCAGTTTTCTGAGGAACTGCCATATTGCTTTCCAAAGTGTCTGTACAAGTTTACATTCCCACTAGCAATAAAGTAGTGTTCCCCATGCTCCACATCCCATCTACTATAGGCTGTCATCAGTGTTTTTGATCTTAGCCTTTCTGACAAGTGTGAAATGGCATCTCAAAGACTTTTTAATTTGCATTTCCCTAAAGGCCAAGGATGTTGAGCAATTCCTTAAGAGCCTTTCAGCCATTTGAGATTTTCCCATTGAGAATTATTTGTTTAAACCTGTATTCCATTTTTTCTTGAATTCTTTATATATTTTAGAGGTCAGCACTCTGTCAGATGTAGGATTGGTGAAGATCTTTTCCCATTCTGTATGCTGCTTTCTGTGTAGTTTGTGTTGTTGCTGAACTTCAACTTTAGGCCTTGGTACCCTGATAGGATACAAGGGATTATTCCAAATTTTTGTATCTATTAAT
This sequence comes from Phyllotis vaccarum, assembly GCA_033318265.1. NCBI lineage: Eukaryota > Metazoa > Chordata > Mammalia > Rodentia > Cricetidae > Phyllotis > Phyllotis vaccarum. Next base: position 47,532,001 of record JARWLC010000012.1, on the reverse strand, counting down.
ACTTGCTTTATGATCCTGAATGTGGTCAAGTTTAGAGAAAGTTTCATGGAGTGCTGGAAGAAGGTATATTTTTTGTGATTGGATGGAATGTTCTGTATATATCTATTAAATCTATTTAAATAATAGCATCTGCTAGAGCCCTTATTTCTCTGTAAAGTTTCTGACTGACATATCTGTCCATTGGTGAGTGTGGGGTGTTGAAGTCTCCCATTGTTAGTGTGTGAGGTTTGATGTGCAATTTAAGTTTTAGTAATATTTCTTTTATATACTTGGATGCCCCTGTATTTGGATGTTCAGGACTGAGATTTCACCTTATTGAAATTTCACTGTGGTGAATATGTAATATCTTTCCCAATCTCTTTTCATTGATTTTAATTTGAATGCTATTGTTAGATATTAGGATAACTATACCAGCTTGTATCTTAAGTCTATTAATTGGAAAGTCTTTCCTCAAACCTTTACTATGAAGTAGTGTCTGTCTTTGAAGTTGTGTTGTATGTCTTACATGCAACAGAAGGATAGATTCTGTGCTCATATTCTTCCTGTTAGCCTGTGTTGTTATTGATGAGTTGAGTTCATTGATATTAGGAGATATTAATTGATTGTTAATTCCTGCTAATTTTTGGTGTGTCTATTTCCCTTCCTTAGGATTATTTTTTGTGGGATTATCTATTGCATGTGGTTTTTGTGGGTACATTTAACTTTCTTAGGTTGGAATTTTCCTTCTAGTGCTTTCTGTAGGGCTGGGTTTGTGAGTAGATATTGCTTAAGCTGGTTTTGTCATGGAGTATCTTGTTTGTTCTGTCTGTGGTGATTGAGAATTTAGTTGGCATCCATGGTCTCTTAGTGTCTGCATAATGTCTGTTCAAGACTTTCTGACCTTCATAGTCTCCATCGAGAAGTCAGGTGTTATTCTGATGGGTGTGCCTTTATAAGTTACTTGGCCTTTTTCCTTTGCAGCTCTTAATATTTCTTTATTCTGTATGTTTAGTGATTTGATTATTATGTGGCAAGTGGATTTTTGGAGGGAGAGGCCTAGTTTAGTTCTGTTAAGCTTCTTATATCTTCATGGGCATTTTCATCTTTGGCTTAGGAACATTTTCTTCTGTGATTTTGCTGAACATATTTTCTGTGCCTTTGAGCTGGCAGTCTTCCTCAGTTCCCTAGGTTTGGTCTTTTCAGGTTGTCTCAGATTTTTGTGTTAATGACTTTTTTTGAGATTTAGTGTTTTCTTTGACTGACAAATCTTGTATTTTCCATGCTAGAGATTCTCTCTTTCATCTCTTGAATTCTGCTGCTTATGCTCCATCTGTGGTTCTGATTGTCTACTCAGAGTTTTTATTTTCAGCATTTCATTCCCTCAGTTCGTTCCTTCCTTATTGCTTGTATTTCAACTTTCAAGTAGTGAATTGTTTCTTTCACCTGTCTGGTGAAAGATTTTCTTGATTTTCTTGGTGTCCTTTAAGGGATTTCTTCTAGTTTTTTAATTTGTTTTTTTCTTGATTTTTCTTTATGGAGATTTTTTTCCTCTTTAAAGGTCTCTGTATCTCTATAAAGTTTTTTAAAATGTTGTTTTCTTTTCTTCTTCTACATTGTGATGTTCAGGTCTTCCTGTTGTAGAACCACTAGGTTCTGGTGGTGCCATATTGCTCTTTATGTTGTTGTAGGTATTCCTGTGCCGGTATCTACTCATCTCTTCCTCTAATTGATGCAGATGGTATCTGTATCTCAGGGAAATAAATGCTCTTAACCCAATCTGCTCTGCTGTGTCTGTGTCTCACAGAGCCACACTTGGTCCAGTTGGCACTCTTTTTCTACAAAACACCTTTTTAAAAAATGTTATTCTTGTCTTGTTTTTATTCATTCTATAATAGGTTTTAAGTGAACAGTTACTATGTACCAATAGATCTATTAAGTTTTCCTAAAATGAAAAACTATTATTTTAATAACTTTTAAACAATGTAGCATAATGAAGAAGGAAATGTAACATGAAAGAAGGGCACAGGAAGATTATAGTGTCTTGTTTGTCATTGTCCCACTATCCAATGCATCACTCCCATTGATGTTTACCTCTAGTCCTATATTAACAATTGTTGCTGCTATTAATCTTGTTCAGGCTGCCATAGTGGGTTATAACAGACCAGATATATTACACGGCAGCAATGTATTTCTAACTGTCTGGAAAGCTGCAAATCCCATATGAAAGTGTCCTTAAGTTGGGTGATTTCTTTGGAGACTTCTCTTTATAGATTGAATCTGTCTATCATATTCTATTTTCTTCTATGTGCACAGGAAAGAGGGAGAGAATGGAGAAGAATGAGCAATAGCTCAAACTCTTGTCTCTCTCTCCCCTTAGAGGGACACCACTCCAGTTGGATTAGAGATGTACCCTGTGAGTTTCTCCTGAGCCTTAATTACCTCCATAAGGGCTTTGTTTACTGATTGGTCACACTGGAAATTAGTGCTTCAATTTCATTCCAGTGGGATATAGTAGAGTCCAAAACAACTCTGCTTACTATGGAGAAGCTCACAGTTGAGGAAGGAGGAGATTGGAAGGATAAAAAAGAAGGTTGGAGGACAAAAATAGGCAAGTTTATCAATGGAAGAAGCTTCTAAAAATTTTTCATACATCCCTACATTTTATTAGGCTGTATAGAGTAGAGCTATACTTATATACTTTGCTGACACATGAGTATTTATTAGTAACAAAAATAAAAATGGATATTAGAAGTTAGTAAATGATTTGCCCAGAATTTAGTGTAACAATAAGTACTTTATAATAGAAAAATTAAATTGTGTACATAATCTAATTATTTTCAACTTAAAATGATACTTCTGGAATAAATTTGTAAGAGCTTTGTGGGAACATAGAGAAAGAATATCCATGGAGAGCATGGAGAAGCGTGACTTTGAGATGACCTTTGAAAGCTGCATGAGGTTAATAAAGAAATAAATTAAGAAAGATGGGAGAACTTTTGAAAACAGGGATTCAAAAATTTTCAGCAAATTTTAAGTACTAAAGGCTGAGTCTGGAGAGAATGAGATTGGCAGCATAGGATGAAGTGTCATTTACATATGTATAAAGTGCTGATATTAGAGTAAGAAGGCATGAGGTAGAGTCTGAAAGAGCACTTACAGAATAAGGTAGTGTGATAGCCAAATGACACATTTCTGCAAAGTATCCCTCCTGGTGACAGAAAGAAGATATGATGATGATTCATTGATAACACGTATGTGTATATGTGTGTGCGTGTGTGGGTGTGTGAGCATTTGCATGGGCATGTGTTTTAACAAACACCCCTTTGAAGGAAGACTTTAAGTTTCCAGTGATGTCACGAAGGGTGGTTGTTATTATTGATTCACTATTCTAGTTCCTGCCCTTTTAAAGATACAAATAATAAATTAACATAAGAGAGTTTAAAAAATCTACATAGAAATGATCAAACTCAGTCCAAAAGCTTAGGAAAATTTGTATTTTGAAAACACATTAACATTTTTCTCCATTAATCTTGTTATAAGCTGATGATTCTTGCTCATAATTGTAGAAACTCCTTGGTATTTCTTCCCACCATTTTTGATGAAATTTTGGAATTCAAGCCACTTCCAACATGATGGGAAGTCCTAAGTTGAGTGATGATATACTTCATTTTCATAGCTTCTGTGTGTTTAGCATTCATAAAATAAAACTGCCCAGAGAGTGTCAGGAAGCATCTGCAAATGTCGACTTACTTCCTGATAGTTCCTGAACTTCCAGAGTAAGGAGTTAGAAATCCAAATTTCTTTCTTAATGCAGCCCACATTCCAGATCTGAAGAAACAGCATTCCTTCTAGACTAAATAGCACAAAACTAAGGTGTGAAATAAGAAACTAGAATATGTACAGTAGTTGATGGAAACTTCATGTAGTCATTATCCTTTGGGGAAGGTGCTTTTCTTTATAGGAATAGTGAACATTAGCTAGTAGTAGTGTCAATTTCATTCCTCAAATCTTGCTTTGTTCACCTTGTGGGTTGACCCTGAGTGATGCATACAAATGTGATATGACAGCCTAATTCAAACCCACTCTTGTCCAGACTCCCAGCAAGTCACTGTCCACTTTCCATGCCTCTGAAGTAACCACATGATGTCCTTCTCCTGGTCATGTGTCTTTATGTTTCTGTTGGCCCTTTGTCTTGTTCTCAATGTAGCTAAAAGTATTAAGGCAATATAGAATAGGTTATGCATAAAATAATAGAGAGCAGACATTCAGTATAATTTATTTTTATATCTTCATACAAAGAGCAATGGGTCTATGACCTGGCTTTGCAAGGCATGAACATTTTTTTCATAATTTTTTTCAATAAAACATAATTAGGATTTTTGAGAAGACCAATAATGAGAATATATCTTCCTCCTATATGGTCCAAACCGAGTGAAGTTTCTACTGAACTGAAGACTAAGATGTTCTGATCTTGTAGCACAAGTCGAGATGCTAACTCAGTGGAGCATAGAAAACTATACTCTTTCTTGCAGACCAGCTCACTGAGGAGGGAGGAGAGAGAATGAGAAGGCTAAACTAAACACGTAGTTTCTCCTTCCAGACTTTTCCAATCAAGTATGAAAGGAGAGTAGGTGTAGAAATAAACCACTGTGAAGTTAGTGAAACACTCTATATGGATAGACATATCAGAAATGGGAACAAACTTATATCCCTAAAATATGTGTGTGTGTGTGTGTATGTGTGTGTGTGTGTGTGTGTGTGTGTGTGTGTGTGTGTGTAGTACTGAGGTGTGAACACACATAGCAGGAAAAGATTGATACCACTGAGTCATGCCCTCAGTTCTGATATACAAATTTAAAGCTACATTTTTATCTTTTATACAATAATATTCCCCTCCTCTTTCCCCAGTTCAGAGGTAAGCCCTACGTTGACTTAAGCTTCTTGTAAATAACAAGAACTTAAAACATCTGTGACGATCCAAACATCCAAATGCTTCCATTTATGGGAAATATCGGCTGTAGTTCTTGGGAATATTGGATACAACATCTGCATTCACTTGCATTTCAAGATCCTCAAATGAGCTCGTGGAAAGAATGTAAAAGATGATGTGACTAGATAGGAATAGAGTTTGGATACAAGGATGTTCCTGCTCAACTAATGTTAGAAATGCTAAGATATCTTGGTAGTCTTAGCAACAGTTAGAGCTTAACAAAATATATTTAGAGCTGCCTCAAAAGAAACAGCAAGAACCAAAAGGTTATCTCTTTCTTCTGAAGAGAAAACAAGTATTCTGTTGACCCTTGCCACCTGACTCAGAATCCCCAACCACTGAAATATTCCAGAATTTCAGCCTTTAGAGACTTGTCTTCATTTCCCACAAACCCCTATGTCCTTTTACAGTTTCTGATTTATTTTCTAAATGGTCACAGATGCCTAACAGATTATACTCAATAGGCTCACACTATTTCCCTTTCATAGTCTGGATTTGTTTGAAGTTGAGTGGAGACACCAAGAAGCTTTTCAATGAGTAGAATATTTGGTGGTAAATGATATCATGGAAAGAGTAGTTCAGAAAGAGAAGTATACAGTAATGTTAGTTTAAGTGTCAGTGGGTGATTAAGAGCAGTAGTAGACATCCAGGAAAACAAATAGCCTGTTCCATGGTTCAGGAAAATCCGTAATGGCAGCTCTTACATGGAGAGTATGAACTTGTTGGCACTACTACTAGAGAATGCTAGGATGGGCAGTCATTCCTCTACAGGTATTGCTTTTGGCGTGAGTGTGCTATCAGAGTTTGCAAAATATCTCAATTTTTAAGTCTTATGGAAGTACTCACAAAGGTTAATGAGTGTCCCTGTATGTTAAAGCAGAAAGTGTATAAACTGTATTCCATCAAAAAAACATGACATTATAAACCTATATTCTTGGCCTCCTGCTTCTAATATGGCAAATTAACAAAAACTTGGAGGTAAGAGAGGTCAGCATACTAATCCTGTGCAAAATTTAACATCCCTTTGGGGGCCAAGGAATGACAGAATGCAGGTAGGCCTCTCTTGGTGTCTTGGTTGTTACCTTAAATCTCTGCATACAACTTAAAACTTATTTCTGTCTGTGGTTTATTTAAGATAGCACCTTCCTTTACAGACCCTGCATGCCTGAAACTCAATGTAGCTCATACTGGCCTTGAATTTGTGATCCTCCTGCCTCAGCCTTCAAGCACTGAGATTTTAGGTGTGGGCCACTGAGCCTACCTCTAAATAAAATATTCTTTTAAGTATAGGCTTATTCCTGATTTCAAGACCGTGTACCTACCTCAGGAAGTCTGTAATTTCTTTCTCATCTAAATGATCACAAAGTAGTTTGGCAGGGTTTCCAGATGTTAGATTTTTTTTTTTCCTAAAGAACAAACCGTTATATGTAAAAGCGATATGATACAGCAACAGAAATAATCACACTGAAAAACACGTGGCCTTCAGTCCTCAGATTTTAACAACTAAAGAAATGGTTTAAAATGTTACATATTTTAAAATGCCATAACTGTTCTTTTCTAGTCTTTTGTGTTTCATTTTTTCCTGTTATGCCCAAATGGTTTTGCTTCATTAATTCCAATCTTGAAATTGTGTATTAGGGAAAGAAAAATCCACTTCTGAACCTTGTTATGCCACATCAGGAGACAAAATAATCTCCCCAACCCACATTTGAGGAATGTCTCTACTCTTTAGTTTTGATTCGGGCTGAGTCTTACACACCTACTGTGTGCATTCTGTCAACTGGCATACCTAGGGAAAGACACTTATAGAAAATACTAAGAGGTTCTTTGAGATGGATTTTATTAGTCCACACAGGATTCTTTCTCAAAGAGATATATAAGCCAGAAGCATAATTTCAGTCTTAAGTTAATTTTGATTAACATGCTCAAGTAGTTTCATGGATGAGGAAGTCATGGATGATCATATGCAAATGGTGTTTCAAGTTTAAACATGCTACTGAATTTATTAAATATAGAAACAAAAACCAACTGTATCAAGCCCTATATTTCAGACCTCAAAAACACTAATTAATAGATTAGGAAAATCAGTAATGACATTTCTTAATGTCTGAAATTTTAAGTTGTCAAGTAAATCTTTTAGGTAAGTTGAAGGAGTTGTTCACCATACATACAGCCATTTGCTTTTCTGACTCTCAGGTAGCTGTTGGGCACATCACCAACAATAACCTGAAGGCCTGGAAAGATGGCTGAGTTAGGATTCAAACACCCAGTATAAAAAGGTGGGGGGCTTGTAACCTCAGCACAGAGGGGGCAATTGGTGGCAGAGACAAGATCATGTGACTTATGGGCCCAAAATACTGAGCTCCAGGTTCAATGAGAAAGCTCTATCAAAGAAATCAGGCAGAGAAAGGTATGTAGGACATTCTGTATACTGTGGTGTATACACAAGTGTGCAGTGGAACACACATCTTCATACACATGTACACACATGCATACACCACACTCAGAGAGAGGCAGGGCAGGGTGGGGCATGGTCAGGGGGGCGTTGGGGGAGGCTCGTATTAATAAAAATCAGTTGAAAAGATTCTACCAACCAAGATAAAACTGTTTTTCAGTGTTTTGTATCCAAAGATTGTACATCTTATATTTCTGCATAATACTTGGCCACACTGATTTGCTTTGAAGTGCAGTGTGCCTTTCCATATGCGTGCTCAGCTGAGCCATCACAGACATAATGAGTTCAGCACTCAGAACGCCCGGGCAGCTGGAGAACAGCCCTAAGCTCATGTTGCTTGCACAAACACACAAGTTGTGTTCCCACAGTGGGATCCAGGACTCCTAAGGTCCTGCAGCTTTTTTATCCTGTAAAACACATGATGCTGACAGGGGAAGTGGGTTGGCTTCTGAGAGTAAGAATTTCTGAGACCAGAGTAGACACAGTCTGAAAGGAGCAATTCTTTGTGGTGGGAGGGATATGGACAATGAGCAGATGTCTGTAGATATTACAAAGGAAAATAAACATTACCGAAGAGCAGACTTAACGTAGGAAAACTTTAAAGGGGGATTTTTAACAGTGATGTTTGGGAAATACCCTGGTGGAGTTGAGTAGCTCCAAAAAGGAACAAGTTCTTGAAGTCACGATGACTTCTCTGTTCAAAATCCTTATTTTTTTTCTACTTATCCCGTCATTTTTAAGAACATGTAGGAAACACCTCATATGTATTAAATAATAGACTTCCTTACATCCTTCCCCCCCCCAGAGAGAGAAAGAGAGAGAGAGAGAGAGAGAGAGAGAGAGAGAGAGAGAGAGAGAGAGAGAGAGAGAAAGAGAGAGAACGTTGGAGATCAAATGCCGTTTGTTAACAACTAGAGGTCATGGACTTTAGAAGCAAAGACAAAACAATTCACTTACTGAAGCCATCTGAACTCACAAAGTAGCCTCCCAGAGTGAAGCTGGAAACTGCTTGTTTGGGCTGGCTTTTCTGGCCAGGCTGATGCAGGGAGACATCTTGCTGACATATTCCATCATTTCTGATGAAAGGACCTGGAATGATATTGTCTGTTTCCTTTATATCATTATGTGGGGACATTTTTCTTGTTTCAAAGAACATGAGTTAGACATATTTCTTTTTATGGCAAATATGGGTTTTCTGCTGTTTGAAGTTAGGATATCATATCCATATCCTTTCATTCTGTCCGTATTCTCTGATCAGGCTCTATTACGGTCATGCTTTCATTATAGATTCCCCATATCTTTGCTAGTGGAGGTTTTTGGATCATTTTCATAACCAAAAAGCTACAAAAATAATCTTTTCAACTTTCATGTATCAACTAGAAAGATGTTATCCTATAGTTGTTTTGGCCAGATCTTGTTCTACTTTCATTCAGATTTTTATTCTTTTTGGCAATCATCTACCTCAAAATTGAGATCCAACTATTTAATCCACAAGGAATAAATTAATTAAAACTTCAGAGACAAATCATTGATATTTTCAAGTTTGTTATATATGACAAGACAGAAAGGAACTTATTCTGGAAATCAATTTACTGTACACTTTGACTATGATTATCTTTCATTTTATCTGTCACTATTTTAATCTTTAGATTGAAATTATTGTTCTCATGTTGCTAGATAGAATGAGAAGTTATTAAAGGAAAGTAATTACATTATAAAACATCTTCTTTGCCACCACTTACTTGATGCTCACTTGCCTTGGGCTTAGAATTTGCAAGGTAGAAAATTCCATTAGCTATTACGTATTCCCATCTGAGTATAAAATCAGTGCTGTTGGGCCAGATGGTCAGGTTCAGAGTTTCTACTAAGAAGTAAGCACAAAGGCTGCAGTAACTCTTCTTGAACCAGGGATATGAGGGTGAGAGATTGTGGCCTCCACCATACTCCACAGTCTCTGAAGAAGCTCAGCTTTTTCTACCTTCAGCTTTTTTTCCCCCCAGTTCACCCCTCAAATACTTCAAAACTATACAGGATTAGGAACTTGCATATAAGAGTTGAGTATTATTCTTAGGTGGCTTAATTTTCACCTTTATGAATCTGACCAATTAATCTAAGCATTCTGGAAATGAAGACAGTCTAGAGTTTGTTACAGAAAGTCCATGATTGAACTTGAGGAAAACCATGTTGGTATCCTCTGTCTGATGCTAATACATTCAGTTTAGACATGTCTTTCAACCTTTATGAGAGTTGCTTTCCAAATATACCAAAATAAAGTGATAAATACTACCCTATCTAGTTTAACATATTATTTCTATGTAAAAAAGTATTCTGGAGCAAATAAACATAGAAGTTATGTATCTCTCTCTCTCTCTCTCTCTCTCTCTCTCTCTCTCTCTCTCTCTCTCTTGGCTTGGACATTAAATTTCATCCTTAAGAGGAAAAATGAAGAAAAAAATGTTTTAATTTATAAAATATAGCCTTCAACATCAACAACCTCATCTTTCTCATCTGCTTTGCACTACTGCACACATAACACATGGCCATAGTTGGAAAGGAGCAGACGCCTTCATTTCTTTTTCTGTATAAACATATGTTTCCATGATGTCCTTCAAGAAGCAGGGTCTGAGCTCTGTTGCCATGACTACTTTCCCATACCAACCTCCTCAACATCCTTCTCAGCCAATTGTCACCAAAGAACAGTTTCCTCCTCAAACTGCCCTCTGAGGACATAGACCTACACAGACTAACTCTTGTTCATGAGAAGGCACCTTCTTCTAGAGCTGGCCCTGAGTTAATTGTCACTAGGATTTTTCTGGATTTAGGGAGAAGAACAGAATCAATGTAGATGGTGATTGGTGCTTTATTATGGAATCCCATGGAAGTCTGTGGAATATTCTTGGCTATCAAAGCTCTCTCTCTCACGTGATGCTGATGAGAAAGGTATTGACTGTTGATAGGTTTAGTAGAATGAAAAAGAAGAAACACTAGGTGTCTGGTATAGTTATTATTAGAGAAAGACTTCTCAGGGTACCTTTGAGATCAGTGCTTCCTTTAGATGTCTGACTCTAGACTGTGCTCATTCTTAGTTACTTTCAATATCTTCCTTATCTAGACTCGCATGCTGTTCAGACTGGTATATTTTGTTTTATGATTTTTGTTTGTCTGGATTTTTTTCCCATTTCATTGAGATAAGTGCCATTTTGTCTTCTAGAACATAAAGTTCCAAGAAAATCTAATAAAATAAACATTGAAGTAAAAGTTATGAGACATTGCTTTTACTGTTTACTTACTCCTTTAAATCAAAAGGACAAGCTGTAAACTACGTTTTTTAAAAAATGTCATCTCCTGTGCTACAGGCTCCTTGGTGCCTCAGCAAACATAAAAGGGACAGATTTACAATTACTTTGAGCAAATTGCCTGAGGAATTCTAAGGGCAGGAAATGAAAAAAAAATGCAGCATCCACCCTCAGGCATTCCATGCAACATGTACAATAGACCGGCCCAAGAGTAACAAATACTCAAGTGGTTTTTTTAGGTGAAGATTTTCAAAATAATAATAATATGCTGAATAAAGAAATATTTCAAACAACTGAAATTGACTCTGACCCCTCCAAAAAAACATGTCTAAAGGAGAGTCCTTGGGATGCCTGTGTAAAAGTAGTGAAAAGAAGCATTGTGTCACACAGTTATAGTTCTTAAACCTTAAGAGGAATACAACTCCATGGAGATTTGATTCTTAAAATCTGGGTGAAACCTGAGATTCACAAGCCCCTGGATAATGCTCTTTTGCCTTGGGTTTACTCATCCACTCATCTCCTAGCCACAGCTGGTGTATAGTTGTTGGTGGTAGTTTTCTTGTCCTCAAGACTCTTGAACAGCTGTTTCCAGTTATGGATAATCTTGACTCCATAAGCTAGTGGCAGTATCTAGACATAATGTTGATTGTCAAAACTCACAGAATACACTAGTATCATGTGCGTTGGGGTCATAGTTATTGCTAAGCACCTTTCAGTTCAGCCTAGCTCCTATGACAAAATTGCCTGTAGTGCCATGGTTGGTAAACTACACTGTGAAGGAAAACTTTTCAAAATATAAAACCTTAGAAGAGAGGTTAAGCACATGTACTAGAAGCTAGGAGCAGAGGGTAAGCACTGTTTGAAATGACCTCCCCAAATCTATATATAGAGGATGGCAGCCAGCTGTGCTCCATCGCCCTTGAGAAATGAAGAGGAAATGTACATAAAAGGACCTGTCCTGGCTGTCTACTCTTTGTACTTCCTCCATGCCAAGCAAGAAGACTGCTTCGTGATCTCACAACCATATTTGTCCTGTGTGTCTTACCGTGCTCAGAGACCCTCCCAAATCCTGGGTAGAAATTTTCTTCTCACTGCCAATTCCCTTCTCCCCTCTTACCTTCGAACATTAAAAACGTCTTCCTTTGCCAGGATGGAATGGCTGCCAGTGCCTCTCCAGCCACAGCTGGCACCCTTCCCTCCTCAGCATGTTATCTCTCAGACTATAAACATGTTACTGCTCATCTGTGTATGAGGAATTGTGCCAGATGTTTATAATGGATAAAAAGATGAGTAAGAAATTTTTAAGACTTTCTTTGTCTAGGGGAAAAATTTCCAGTAGATAATAATATAAATTGTATCTAATAATTATCTTGGTAAGAAATTTCTTCAAAAATCAAAGAAGAGGTATTCAGAATTAGAAGGCCAAGAAAGACTATGTAGATAGATCTACAAAGGGAAAAAAAATGGTTGTTTTCCTCTGAAACTATTTTCTCTAAATTAAATTAGAATTCTGTGCATCAAATAAACATTTATTATTGTTAATGTAATTTGAAAGTTAAAGTTAGAGTAACCTGGATTTAGAGCATATTTATGGGAAAAGTTTTGAGTGAGTAAGAGCCAAGAGATTATCTATGTTAAATGTCCTCAATCTATAGGAATAGAACAGAGACATTTCCAGAATCTGTGACTGAATCTAGTTTTGAGACTTGAGTTTAATCACCTCTGACTATGCCTTATAATGTACCATTATTTTAGAAGCTGGAGGTCTTTGAGAAGGATGTTGATTACATCCATAATGGAGATATGGAAACTTGTAAGTCTATTTTTCCAAACTAGGACCAAAGGAGTAATTTGGTACCCTTCATCTGAACTTGTGATTTCAGAACCTCTATACATGATCACCTTTTTGTAAAGCTTTTCTTTTACCTGGATCACAGAGAAATCAAAGAGATAAGCTCTCATTGTATTTATTAAAGCAAGAAAACTATGGGTGATTGAAAAAAGGATTATTTATTAACGTTCCTTATACAGAACGAGGCAAACCTAGTCACAGAGTCCCTGAAGGCTGAGGGCCAATCAGTGCTGCTTCACACAACCTGACTTAGTCTTCTTCAATATCCAGAGTGTAAGAGGGAAGGCCACGCCCTACAGGCTGGTACCCAAAGACCGTAGGTGGAAGGAACACCCAAGACAATATATAATGTGCATCAGGCATGGACTAATGGATTAATAAGAATATTATCTAATTTAATCCAAAAAGTTTTTTTAGTTTATCAAAATTAACACTGTTATAAGGAAGCTTTTTTTTTTTTTTTTTTTTTTTTATTGGTACAAACTTTGACCAACTGCTTGTTTCTGCAGAGAAACAGAACGTATCTCAGGCCTGCCTAGGAAGCCATCCCTGAGTGGAAACACTCCTCTAGAGACTATCCAAAGTCTAGGAATTCTTTGAATGCAAGGGAAAGGCAGGTTCCTTTCAGAACCAGAATGGAGAAAGCTCTTGCTCGGGAGGTTTAAATGCAACTGCCTGCATCTTCAGAACTCACAGCAGGGAAAGGATGCTGTTGAAAATCACTACGGGTCACATTTTACTGTAGAAATCACTTCTGGGAAAGTATCTGCAAATTCATTAGTCATTTTAAAATTTCTGTGGCTCCCACTCAATCCTGAAATTTTACTTCTGGGAATGGTACAGATATTTATTCCCAAATATTTTAAAGAGCAATACTGTAGGTGTTCAATGAGTAACATCCTATCAGACCCTCCCTGGAGTTCTCGCTCTCTTGGGTTTCAGTTATTCTTTTCTATAAGAGCACAATCTTCATTGGTAAACCTGAGGATGCCTTACATAACCCTAAACACAATGTGTTCTCCATTAACCTTGTGTAACTGGACTTTTTTTTCCCTCTCAAAGTTATTCTAGGCTTCTGCGTATCCTTCAACGTTGATGTGAAAAATTCAATGAGTTTCAGTGGCCCAGTGGAGGACATGTTTGGATACACTGTTCAACAATATGAAAATGAAGAAGGAAAATGGTAAGCCACCGGGCTCTGTTGTTGTCCAGTTCCTTTATACAGAAAAAATAAATGGAAAATATTTTCTGCTGGTTTTATGAATAGGCCATTAACTGAATGACTTATTTGTACTAGATAATGTGTTCTAATGGATGGTCATGGAAGCTGAAGTAAAGTTAAAGAAACACAATTCCTTGGAGATTTAGAGGAAATGATTTGGGTTTCTGCTGTTTCATTGCTGGATTGACCTCAAGGAAGTTTCTTTTGTAATTATTCTAAATTTTATTTAAAATTTTTTTTCCATTTACATACTAACCACAGTTCCCCTCACTCCCCTGCTTCCACTCACCCCCACTCTCCCTCCATCTCACCTTCCATATACTCTTCAGAGTCAACAAAATCTGGCATACCACATTAAGGTAGGACCAAGCCCCTGTCCATTGTATGGAGGCTGAGCAAGGTATCTGTTCTTAGGGAATGGGCTCCAAAAAGCCAGGTCATGCCCTAAGAATAGAACCTGGACCCACTGCCTGGTTCTCCACAAGCTTCCCAAGCTACACAACTGTCGCCCACATGTAGAGGGCCTAGGCAGGTCCCATACAAACTCCCTAGCTGTTGGTCTGATGTCCTTGAGCTCCCACAAGCGTGAGTCAGCTATATTTGTGAATTTTCCTACCATAATCTTGACCTCTTTGCTTATATAATTGCTCCTCCATCCTTTTGACTGGACTCCAGGTGCTTAGCTTGGATCTCTGCATCTGCTTCAATCAGTTGCTAAATTAAGGTTCTATGATGACAATTAGGGTGGTCATCATTTGATTACAGGGGAAGGCCAGTTCAAGACTCTCTCCACTATTGCTTGTAGTATTAGCTGGGTTCATCCTTATTGGTTCTTGGGAATTTCCATAGCACCCGGCTTCTCCCTGATCCCATAACGTTCTTCTATCAAGATATCTCTTTCCTTGCTCTCCTCTCTGTCCCTTCTCCATCAACTCTACAGTCCCTTGTGTTATCTTGCCACATCCTTTTACTTAATTCTTACCTATTACCCCTTCCCAGGGAGATCCTTGGATGTCTCTCTTGGGGCCATCCTTATTACTTAGCTTCTCTGGGGTTATTAATTGTAGCCTGGTTATTCTTTGCTTTATTTCTAATATCCACTTATGAGTGAGTATATACTCTGTTTTTCTGGGTCTGGGTTACCTCATTTGGGATGTTTGTTTTTCTAGTTACATCCATTTGCCTGCAAATTTCATGATGTCATTGTTTTTTATAGCCGAGTAATACTTCATTGTTTAAATGTACCACATTTTCTTCATCCATTCTTTGGTGAAGGGGTATCTAGGTTTTTCCAGGTTCTGCCTATTACAAATAACGCTGCTGTGAACATAGTTCAACAAATGTCCTTATGGTATGAATGTGTATCCTTTGGGTATATGCCTAAGAGTAGTATTGCTGGATCATGAGGTAGATTGATTTCCAGTTTTCTGAAGAACTAACATACTGCTTTCCAAAGTGGCTGTTCAAGTTTACATTCCCACCAGCAATGGGGTAGTGTTTCCCTTACTCCACATTTCCTCCAGCATAGGATGTCATCAGTGTTTTTGATCTTAGCCATTCTGACAGATGGAAGATATCTCAAAGTCATTTGATTTGCATTTCCCTAAAGGCTAAGGATGTTGAGCAATTGTCTAATTGTCTTTCAGCCATTTGAGATTTTTTCTGTTGAGAATTCTCTGTTTAGATCAATATCTCATTTTGAAGGTAGAGCTTCAAAGACAAATATTGAATTTTAGAACCGAAACAGGACATGGAGAAACCGTGAGAGGTTATTTAAGTAGATTTAATTTGGGAAATTAATGTAGGTCTGACAAGATTGCCTACAAATAAAGGAATCTTTTAGCAAGAACCCAATTTGGTACTTAAATACATAGGAAGTTCAAGGCCCACCTGAACTATTTGCAACACAGTTTCAAAACAAAGAAATAAAATAAATAAAACAAACCAAAAAGAGAGACAAGGCCCCAGGATACTCTAGGGGTGACTGGAATCAAATAAATGTATACCCAAGAACAACTTTAGATGGATTTTACATTTTGACAGAGCTTTAGAAATGGAAAATGAAGGGAATAAAGAGATAGATATATTCCAAAATTTCTGTATCTGAATATTGGGAAATGGAAAGTCATTGTTAGAAACATGCTTATATACACAAACAGGTGAAATCAATCTTAGGAAGTTGATGAGTTTATTTTTAAACAGCTTGAGTTCAAAGTGGTGTCCAAGTAGTTAGAAACTTCAAAATTGTGTACCAATAAATGGAGACACTAACAGTAGAAAAACTCTCCATGAGCAATGATTGGCTTTAGTGCCCACCCTTTACCCTATACCCTGCTCTGTACTGACATGTGGTCATAAGTATAACAAGCATTCAGTGACTATGTATTGACTAAATATCTCAATCTTGTACCACATTCTTATCATCTGTGAAGTGCAACTACATCAAAATAAATGAAGAGGGTCCCCCAGAGAAATGGAGCTGCTTCAAGCACTTCTAGAAATGTACCTCAAGATTCTGTGCCTTCTCCTTTAAAAAGTCAGTTATGACGATTGCTGTTTTTGTTAGTAGTACCAGATTTTATGTATCAGTATATATGTGAAAGCTTATGCACATTTTAGGTGTATATGAATATCAACTATATATTTATATTTTAACACCCCATATTTACAAAGTTTTTTTAAGGCAAAGTGGAAAAAATACAAGCAAAAAGTATGAATAACTAAATTTACAAGTAAGAAAACTTCCACCCCAGAATTCCCGAGCTATCACAGGTGGCATAGTAGCCATCTGTGGCTCTAAAGAGACCCAGGCACTGGTGATGTAGAAAGATGTTTGGATATTTTGCAAGTGTTTATAAAGTCAGAGAGAACACGACTTACTCTTGGAAATATGCTACGGGATAACTGACATACTTTGGGGAACATGAATTCTGTTGTCTTAATTTTCTTCAGCGGTGAACATCTTCATAAGTATTTACTGCCCATATTTTAGAAACGTGTCCAATTTAGGTTAAAAAAAACCAAACCCATTTTGACGCATCTTACCTCTCGGCTGCACCAATGACTAAAGAAGGAATAAGTTCTTGTTTGGTTGCTATACATGTGTCCTCCGTGTTTGGAAAACATTTCTTAAATTCTTTGGAAATATCAAAACAATAGTAAAGTAGCTTTATGCCCCCTTTACCTCCCTGGAGTTACTGTCAAGTATAAATGTACTTTATGACCTTTGCCCAGAAACCACGTGTCTTCTCAGTAACAGAATGCATCATACCTCTGATTAAGATCGGTGTTGCTCATTGTGGCTAGCATGAGTTGCAGCATCCAAGCGATTGCAAAGCTCTTCAGAAGAACCCAGAAGAGCATAATAGGCCTAATAGCTTCAATTTGAAGGAAAGCAATTGAACAACATATGGCCCAGCACCAGCTGTTGGGAAAATGTATGATGTGGTTTGGGGCTTTCCACGGCCCTCTCTTGGTCCTTCATTTCTTCTGCACTTGACTTTTTAATGACTGTCCAGGCCACCTTGGAGGCTCCCATGACTTAACTGGACATGTTCCTCTCCAGTGAGGTTGTAGGTAGATAGAGCCCCCCAAACCCAATCCTCAGCTCAATTTGTATCAAAACTCTGCTGTCCTTAATCCCGCCTCCTCCCCACACACACTGCAGAGCAGAGGACTCTAGATGGTGCTAGCAAATAAAACCACAGCTTGAGAAACTTGTGTTTTGCATCCAGTATGTGATTCTAACATAAAACCTGTTCAAGCTCAAAGGGAGAAGGCTTCCTGAGGTTCTTTCTTATAGTCAGTTTTTATTTTTTGGCTCATGCCATTTGTAGCCTTCTGTCTTTTTTTTTTTTTTCTTATCAAAATCAGTATAATTAGGGTATACAAGTTTCTTTTTTGAGATCACTAAATAGTTACTCCATTCATAAAAGAAAAAAAGCAAAGCCAGCTGACGGGAGTTAGGACCGTCTGAGACTGGCTTTGGTTGGCTCTAGTAGACATCAGTAAAGAGGTGGGTTAAGAAGGGTGTTAGGGAATAACGTAAATATGGAAACACACTCTCCATGAATTTTTCTTGTAGGATGACGTCAGAGGTCCCCCACTCTTCAAAGAATTATAGCCATGGTCACAATAACAAAGGTGACAAATATGAATAGCACATTTTATCTCAGCTCACTAAGCTTTTCATTGTGACTGGAACTACTATATGAAGAAAAGATATTTTTTCCTAGCTTTAATGGTTTTTGAGTTCACTGGGTGTTTCTCTAGAGATTAGTAATGATATCCAAATATTTTTTTTCTTCACCTACAGACAAGATATTTCAAAATGTTGCATATAAAACTGATATTTAAGCTGAACATGGTAGTGCACTCCTTAATCCCAGCATCCAGGAAGCAGAGGGTAGATGATCTTTGTGAACTTGAGGCCAGCATGGTCTACATAGCAAGTTCTAGAATAGCCAGAGCTTCAGAATGAGAATGTGCATCAAATCAAAGAGAAAAATGACAATTGAATAAATAGAAATTTAAGTGTGATAAGTCAACTTGACTCATATTTTCAATGGTAAAGAGCACAGTTCGTGAGGCACCGTGTCACTGACCCCTGAGTTTGGCCAGGTGTTTCTGTGATCACTGACAGTCACTGATAGGAAACTGAGACAGAGTGAACAGCCTCAGGGTTTACCTAATAAGCATGTGACTAAGCAAGGAAGTGAAGCAACATCCTGGGATGTTCAGCCAGTTTTCTCCTTCTAAGAAGGATTTTTCTAGAAACTTAAGCTGGTGGAATGTCTTCTGTGACCCAAGGTCCTGTACGAACACTTTAGAAGCAAAATACCCTCTAAAATGGAAAACAGGACAGAAACAATTTCATAATCCAAGAATCTCAATTGTTCATAAAATATGAAATCAAATCTCACTTATTTCATTTATTATTCTCACTTAAATTTGCTTTTAATAACTTTTCAATTAATTAATTTCCCCCAGCCCAGTCACAATTTCTCCTCCTCCACCTTCCCCCCTCCAGTCTCTTTCCCATCTTCCCCTTTCCCTCCCTCTCCATCCATTCCTGCTCCTTTCTCTTCAGGAAAGTACAGGCTTCCCATGTATACCAACCAGCCATGGCATGCCAAGTCACAGGAAGACTAGACACCCTCTTTCCTTGTCCAGTGGACAAGACAGCCCAGTAGGAGAAAAGGGCCCCAGAAACAGGTAAAAGAGTCATCAGGAGTCCTGTAAGAAGACAAGGGACACAGCTCCAACATAATGTCCAGAAGGCCTAAGTCTGTCCCATGCAAGTTCTCTGGTTAGTGGTTCAGTCTCTGCGAGTCACTATCAGCTCAGGTTAGTTGATTCTGTGGAGGTTTTTGTGGTGTCCTTGGCCCCTCAAGTTTCTATAATCATCCCCCAGGTCTACCTAATGTTTGGCTGCCGGTTTATGCATATTTCAATCAGTAGTTGGAGGGGCCTCTCTGATGACAATTGGGCTAGGCAACAATCTATGGGGAGAGCAGTAAATTCCCCCTTTAAAATGTATCTAAAATTGTCATCTGCATTAAGGATATATAAGTGAACAAAATTGCCGATACCAGGGAGCTGAGGTTCTACCAGAGAGGGAGGCACACAAAACAAATTATCAATTTTAAAAAGAGGTCAGTTATACTTTATGACAGAATGTGGTCAGTACTGAGACAAAAAAGAGAATGGAACTGAGACATGGGATTCCTGGACTTCCACAGACCCTCTGCTGATACTTTTCTTAGATCATTTTATTTGTATGTATCATGGGAAAAATGAGACTTAACTTAGCTTTAGAGTCGTAAGATATGTTTGATTCAAGAGAGCATACTGGCTGCCAGAAGAAACAGCTCCCAGGAAAGTAAATAATCATTTTACGTGCTATATCCTGCTGGTGCATTCTCTACTATTGGTCATAAACCCCAAACTTCCTGTCTCGATCTTGTGCTACTGGGTTTCACCACTTCCTGTATTCACACAACTTGATCTTCATTTTTCCCAGAATTCATAGTATGCCTTGGCTATAATTGTTACATCGGTTCAGATTCCAGTTTCTTCTAATTGCTATGGACTCTTTATTGTGTTAAAGGTCAAACATCATCTTAGCCCACATGCTCCAGTGCACACTGGAAGCTTTATTGTTGCACGAACCCTAATAAGTACTATAATAAAACCTCAGAGCCAGATATTGGGGTAAATGTTGAAAGATGAGAAAGAGGAGAAAACCACAGCCACTTTTCACCTTGCCAACTCCTCAGCATAAAGGGTCTCCAGGAATCCTCAAACTGAGTGCTCTGAGTCCTCGACCAAAAGAGAAGGGCTAACTCTTGTATCCTCCTGCCCTATAGTCTTTGCTCTGTCCAGCCATATCACTTCCTGTTCCAACCTCCCTTCTGTTGGGATTTAAGGTGTGTGTACTTCACAAGTACTGGGAGCAGAGGCTTGGGACCCCAAGTGCTGGGATTAAAGGCGAGTACCACCACTGCCTGACTCTGTTTCTCTTTTAAACTGGATTAATCTCCTGTAGACCAGAGTGGCCTTGAGCTCTCAGAGATCGAGACGAATGTCTGCCTCTTCCTCCTGAGTACTAGGATTAAAAGTGTGTGACTCTGTGTCTGCCTTCTATGGCTCAGTCTGGCCGGCTCTGTCCTCTGATCTTCAGGAAATATTTATTTGTTAGGTTACACACAATATAAAACAAACTTTATCCTGCTGTGTTCTAACCATTTATATCTCCCATCATTTATCCTTCTGTCTTCAATTGCCTGCCCCTGTGAATTCCCTGGGCTGTCCACAATCTCCATTTCACTTTATCTTGTCAGTCAGAATGTCTTTATTAATAACACCCTACTCAGGAATCCATTTTATTCATTATACCAGATTTCTCCAACTATCTGGCTCTCCTATATGCACTATATTAATTCCATTGAAAACATGGAATTTGGGAGTTAGAAGGGACTTTGGAGTTGTATTGCTCATTCACAATAGAAATGTACTTGAAAACATGCCTGGTCAGCTACAGCTGAGTGGGTACTGTCACTTTAAGTCACTCTATCAAAGTCCCCTGCTCTGCTGCCTCTCCCTTAATTACTCCAAATGAGTATAGCTATTTTGCAAAGGAGGGAGAGAGAGAGAGAGAGAGAGAGAGAGAGAGAGAGAGAGAGAGAGAGAGAGAGAGAGAGAAGATATGAGGCCTAAATTCATGTTCTATCCCATTTTATTGTATCTATAATTTTTGAAGATGATAATATAACTACAATATTTCTTTGCTTCTTTTTCCTCCCTTCTATCCTTCTCATGAATCAGCTACACATTGGTTTCTTTCAAATTCATACCTTCTTTTTTTGTCTTTTTTGCTATTGTTTAAGATAGACTCTTCCTATGTGGCTCTGGCTGTCCTAAAGCTCACTATATAGACCAGGCTTCCTCAAACTCACAGTGATCCTTCTGCCTCTTCCTCAGTGCTGGCGAAGGTGTGCACTACTACACCTGCTTCATTACCTTCTCTGAACATATGCAAATATATAAATACAACTTTCTCATTCCATATAAGCCACACATTATTATATAGTAAACACACACACACACACAATGCTTCTCTCTATCTAGGCTGACTATTTAGTATTAGATAAGCATTACATAAGCATGTAGAGTACTCTCCTCTGGTGAAGACCGTTTCCCCAGTTCTCAGTGTTCCTTAATTGCCTGAAGTTATTTTTGTGGGGTTGGACCTCATGAGCTTTCCCCTTCCACATGAAATGCCTCTTGTTGTCCTTGTTCAAGGTCATGGTTAGGTAGCCATGTTGGTAAGACTTCATAGATGTATCTCCTTGGACATTTCTAGGAGACATAATCACACACCAAATTTCCTGTTCCTCTGGGCTCTTACCCACAGTTGTAGTTCTCAGGTTGTATCAAGGAAACTTCTCTTTGCAGCAGAGACAATTACAGAAAACCCACAAGTGTTCCCAATGCTACGATCAGAAACCCAGTGTCAGCTGATACACATCTGCAATGCAACTCCTGTACTCAAGGAGCAGAAGCAGAGAGCATTCAGGAAGAGGAGAATGAAAGATTGTAAAAGCCAAAGGAACCAGAAACTTCCTTCCTGCTTTCATTTATTGTTGGTGCATAACCAATCACCCCACACTTAACTGATTTAAAGAATCATTGACTGCGTAATTCCTCAAGATTTTGAGGATTATGCTGTTCTTCTGTCCCTTGGGTTCATCATTTGACTTCAGTATTTTAGCACCTCAACCTAATCCAGATGGTCCAACAAGCCTTATCTCCTATATCAGTCATGCCAGTGAACAGTGACATTAATCCAGCAGTGTCACAGTCACCAGAGAAGGGAACGGTCCAGAGCGTCAGGTAAGAATACAGGCTCTGAGCTTGTGGCCACTGTATTTTTAGTAGCTTGGTTAAAATTCCAGGAGATGAGGCTTTCTTCCTATGACTTTGCTGAATTTTCACCAAGTTTGGATCCACTCACTGCTGTAATATGCACAGTTGTCTTCATGCTTCAGTTTTCAGACACTTGAGATACGGGGTTTTATCCCTTTTCGCCCCTCATCTAACGGTCCAGTTTAAATGTGAGAGCCTATTTTATTTGCTGTTGTGTCTCAAGGAGGTTTCAAACTCACCATGTACCTGGAAATGGGCTTGAACTTGTAATATTCTATTCTTCCTACCTCCCAACCACCAGGCCACACATCCCCATGCATGGTTTTTCTTTTACTTATGTGCATGAGTGTATGTCAGTGTGTGTGCATGTACACATACATGTGTGTGCTGGTGCTGGCAGAGGACAGAATAGAGAGTCTCTAGCAATTGGGAACCATCGATGTGCATTCTGGGAACTCTAACCTTCTGGAATGAGAGCCAGTGCTCTTACCCACTGAATCATCTCTCCAGCCCCATTTTTAATAAGCATTAACTTATTTAGCCTCATGCTAAATAGCTTCAATAAGAGTATACTAATTTTTCTAAATCATTTTTAGCTATAAGTTTCTGCAGCCATATTGCATAAAACAAAGTACTGTCAAAAATATCTAAACTTAATCTCTTTGATTATAATGCATTGTGTTTTTATATGCCTTATCTTAAATCAGTGTATTACATCAATCTTAATTGTTATTAATCTGAAATAAAGACACAGCAACAGAAAGAGCTAACATTTGTGGAGCTCATAATATGGTCTCCATGCTTTGCTAAAGCCTTTTGCATATCTTAATTGTGTTACCTTTGCAATGATGATTGTGTGAGACAGGGATCTATCTTCATTTGGCAAGGAAGAAATTAAGACACAGACAGGCTAACAGATTTATCTTAAACCAGGCAGCTAGGAAACACCAAAGCCACAGTTTAAATTCACAAAGCTTATCACTAAGGTTGATGCTATCTTCTACAGAGAATTTAATTTTTTAGTATATGGAAGGCACTTAGGACGGTGTCTGGCACATGGCATGTCTGCTGGGTGTTATCCATGCTACTAGAATGAGTTTAACAATTTGGTTTCATCTCCTTTAAATTAAACCAGTTTTTCACTTAAATGAGCTAGGCTTTCTCTTTGAATTAGGTCACAGATAAATTTTTATCCTATCGTATATGCTCATTAACTTCCGATTTATATGTAACACAAGGTTTTACAGAATGCACATACAATAATCAATTACGTTTGCTGTCACCCTTATTTATTAATTTTCCCTTAGCATTGCTTTTATGTATTAATCTCTTTTCCTTTCTTTTAGACCATTTTTAATGATGACTTTCTAGAAGTAAGAATTGTATCCTAAAGGATTGAAATATTCTTATGGTTCTTTGTGTACATCAGAAAATGCTCAGCCAGTGTCCCACGCATACTATATGTTAGGTTTATATATATATACAAGCTCTTACAAAGAATTTATATGAACATAAATCTCGTCCTTTGTCAGCATGATAAACTTAAAAGTATTTAAAATTGTTTAAGGGCTTGTTTCAGCCATTTGTACTCTCTATAACCTTTTGGTCCTTCTTCGGGCATTTTCCTCCTTACTAAATGTCCCCTTTTTTTTCTAGAACTTCTCTTCCCTGACAAAACTGCCTGGCCCTTAACCAAGTCACAGTCTCCTAAATGCATTCCATTGTGTGTATGTTCCACTTAATGTGAGGATTCCAGACATGAGCAGGGAAGAGCAGAGAGGGGCTATCGCTGTCCTTGACCAGAGCATCTATTTCCAGCATTGCAGCCTAAGGTCACATTAGCATATTTGGCACTAAAATACACTGTTGGCTCTGGCTTTTGCACTGTCAATCAACTTCCCATGGCTTTTTCACATGAACTCCCACTAGATGAGACTTCCCACATCCTGTACTAACATAGACAGGAATGTGCAGGCTGGTAAAGTTACTTACATAAGCTTCTATTAAATTTTATTTAACCTGAATTTATTTTAGAATATTGAGACATATTTACATTCCCAACTGTAAGTATATATGGGTTTAAAATACTCTAATGGGTTTTGTATCTTTTCTGACTCATAAGAGCATAATCTCAGGCAATCTTGAAGTTCAAAGTTTTTATAGTATGTGATAGAGTCCTAGAGACTGAATATGGATTTTAACCTTCAACACATCATCAGTTGGAGATCCACTCAAGGGCCTTAAAAACCATGCATACTGAAGTTATTTTTTCATGAAGATATTCTAGGAGACTATTGAAGTATTGGCACATATTTGAATGCTTTCTGAAGTAGAAAGAAGCTGAAACATAAGTCTGTGTTCTTCACCAGTGATGAAGTATTTCATTATGTTGAAAAAAGACACAAAATTTTCTCCTGGATCTCAGAACCATCCTGGTTTCCTAAGACTTATAATCTCAGACATTCTCATACTAAATCCCAAGATGACCTCATGTTTGTTTCCTGCTTTCTCTGAAACTGGCAACCTCTCATGGGGGAAAAACTCATTTATACTTGTTTGTTTTCATAACGCAACATGACATCAGGATTACTGGTGATTAATATGGTAGTGATAGATAAAATAATAAAGCAAAATCAATGACAGCTCTTATGTATCTTTTAAATTATTTAAATTACTTTGTTAATGTAGAAAATAATTCATGATACAGTTTATACACATGTGTCATCTAATGTCACTCACGAGTCCCTGCAGCTCCTATGTCATGTGTATGTCCTTTAACTCTAGACACTTTGTATTAGAGGAACATGGTGTTCATCTGTCTCCCCATTGCCTTCCTGCTTTTTAAAAATGTTCCCTACCCCTACATGAGTCCCACTCTGTTTTCATGTCATATGTCTATATCTATATAAAGACAGCTTAGTCTAGTTTCTATATACAAGAAAAAATATAAAACTCCTATCTTCCTGAATGACTTATTTTGATTCACACTATGATAATCTTGTTCCATTTTCTAGCAAACGGCATAAATTCATTCTCCTTTGCAGTTGAAGAAGACTCCATTATATATGCATGTGTGTGTGCTTGTGTATTACATCTTTTTGATCTGTTCATCTATCTAATGGTGAACCTCAAGGCCGGTGCCAAACCTTGGCCATTGAAGAGAGTGGAACAGTAAACATGGATGTGTAAATATTTCTGTACATGCTGGCTTAAAATCCTTCAACTATATATCTATCCCAGCTGGATAAGATCGTAATGAACATTTATTTTTAATATGTACTTTTATGTTTAAAGTGTTCATTTTGATTTTGTGTCTATAGGTGTTTTATCTATGTATTTGTATAACATGTGAATATAGTACTCAAGACTCCAGAAGAGGGCGTCAGATTCCCTGGAACTGAAGTTAGATATATTTGGGAGTCACTGTGTGGGTATTGGAAGTCAAACTGAGGTCTTCTGCAAGAGCAGCAAGTACTATTAACCACTAAGCCATCCCTCCAGCCCCGCTGGAGAACATTTACTGATCCGTAATGGCTGTACTCAATGCAGTCTATGCAGATTTCATTTTCTCTGCACTTTCTTCCTAGCATTTTCTGACTGTTTTCTTAATGATAATCAGACTGACTGCTAAGAATTATAGCAACATTAGAAATCTGAAATTTGCTGATGCTCCTCTGCTTGTTTTAGATGACATTAAATTACAGGCAGGGTCACGATTTTGTGATGTTTATGGGAACAACTATCAAGTGTCTTAGAACTTACCATACAATAATTAAAACAAATTTCTACTTTATATTTTATATTCTCATTATGTTTAAGATATTTAACTGTTTTATTTAACTTCCAGGGTTCTTATAGGTTCTCCTTTGGTTGGGCAACCCAAAGCCAGAACGGGAGATGTCTATAAGTGCCCAGTTGGGAGAGAAAGATCAATGCCTTGCGTGAAGTTGGATTTACCAGGTGTGTAAAATCAAATAGTCCATTTGAACTCATATTGCCCATGCTTTCATTGAAGAAAACTATCAAATAACTCAAAATATTATTTTAATATTATAATATTATAAAATATGATATTAAATATTAGAAGTGCTAAATGACCATTCTATCGTTGATATCTAGAATTCACATAGAATAACATCATGGGTCCCTCACCCCTACTTTGCTTCTCGCACTCATCGGGAAACAGCCGTAGAATCTGAGTAGCTTACTCCTATGGTAACTTTGCCACTTTACATTGTTCAGGATACTTTGAAAAATAAGTTCTTTGCCAAATTCTATCACGTTCCTTGCACAAATGCAACTTATCACCCTAATCTTTCAGAAAATAAAAGAGAAAAAATTCATTAATTCAATTTATTAGTAGATTTTTTAAAAAATGAGATACATTTATATGAAAATAGTTATTTTTGATAGAAATATCACTGTGGTAGTGTGGCTAGTACATTGCTCCTAAAGCTAGAGAGGATTTGATTCTTCCAGTATCCGTACAATATTAAAAAAACAATTAGATTATCTATATCCCTACAAGTTCACTGTAACTAATGTGTTTTTTTTCACATCTCTGGTTTTCAATTTCTAATTTCTCTGTTAATTGTAAATATTTTTTCTTTACATTCATGGACACAGCTACGATAGATTCTTGAATACCCTTCACTGACAAGTTCAGCATCAAGGAGGTCTTGAGTGTCACTTTCTAGTTTGCTACAGTTTCTTGTCATTGTGTTACACTTTTTAGCTTATCCTCATTCATTTTTTGAAGGACAAGTTGAACTACATTTTTATTTATAAGTATAGTAATTCTAGTCTTTTATGTTACATTGAGTGGCACTGATGTTTTTGTCTTAACAAGGAATATATTTGGCAGAACACATTTCCAAATTTTGATTTTTGATTTTTTTCCCAGATATAAGTCCTTAGAGTTCCATTCGGTTCTTTTTATTTCTACTAAGCTGTGTGGACTCTACAGTTTACACTGCCTAGTCAGGCAATCCAGATACATAGACAGAACAGATAAACATACAATTGTCCTTTTATGACTCTTTTACTAAAATACTTTCTGTTCCATTTTGTAGCTGCTGATATTGACCCTAAATTTCTATCCTCATTTTCTCTAAGCCTGGGACTCCTGTTTGAGTTTTATTAACCAGGAAAGTCTTTCTTTAAGGAGAAAAGAAAAAAAAAAACAAAATGAAATACAAATCAGGGAGCACACTGTCAGCCTCTTGTTTTCCATGTACAGAAGGAAGCTTCTCTAGCACTTCCCAAGGCCTTACCCCTTTCCCATTTTTCTAGGATTATTCCTTAGTTTGTGAAAACTAAAATAGTTTTTAAACTAGCCTAGACATTTAATGGCAAGAAACGTGTCAATAGCCTCTAGTTGTCTCAACAGTGCTGATCCTAGACAGCCCTTATTTAAAGTCTCAAATGCAGCCTTTTCAATACCAAAGTACATAGTAGCCCAATTCAAGATGCTCTCATTTGGGGGCCCTTTGGCTCATCATGCTTTGTCGGGGGGGGGGTTGTTTTGTTTTGTTTTGTTTTTTAACATTCCAGGTCCTTTGTGTGTACGCTTTTTCGGGTTTTCCATGAGTGTGAACACGTGCGTCTGTGTTTCTCCTTCTTTTCCTTTGGCTCTTTGTTCCCTGTTTGTTTTCTTCTGTTTTATTTTGTTTTAATCTCATTTTATTGTCATTCTTTAGATTCCTATTTTCTAATGAGCGGAAGAAAAGGTGTGGATGGGAGAGGAGGCAGGAAAAATCTGGGAGGCGCAGGGCTGAGGTGAAACTGTAATCAGAATATTTCGTATGAAAAAAAATCTATTTTCAGTAGAAATCAAAATAGAAAGGGAAAAAAATGATGCTTTCAAAGAAAGATAGTCCAAGTCCTTGAACAAAACCCAGTTCTCAGGTTAGGGAGTGAGATGGACCGTCCAGGAGCCTGTTTCCCTGTTAACTGTAAGCCTGTGGGTGGGAATATATGCAGACTAAGAGTCTTTCTTGAACTTGAATTATACCACTTTGAAATATTCATGCACTCCCCTCCAAACAGCATTTAAGACTTCACCTTTCTTGTCCAGCCTTTTTATTTTTTTAACTTAAATTGTTACTCCAAGCTTCTTGCCAGTTTTGTCAGGTTGGAATGCCAGGGGCCCAATATTCCTATCTGGAACGTCGAATGCTGCCCCTTCCCTGTATTCTCTTTAGACAAACTTCCTGGACACTTCTCTAATTGTTATCCAGCTTTCTCTGCGGCTCTCATGATGTTCCTATGATTTAGAAAGTCATGATAAAAACATTATGTTTGACTTTTCTGTACTACGTGTAGTCAGTTTTCCTTCCAGAAGCTGATTTTTTGTCACCAGTTGTTTATAAATTATCTCTATACTCTTATGAAACTAAATGTCACATTTGTTTCAATTAGCAAAAACGTGTGAAAACCAATCCCACGTTCTCATTGCCCTGCTAGCTCTGCATTCTTTCGAAGTCCAGCCAAACTATTTGAAACAGTGATACAGACACAGACTCTGGGACAGCAGCCAGTTATTCAGCCTTAACTTGTTCATTACATTCACCAGTGCCGGGAAGTCTATTTAGACGAACCAGAACAAGAATGTGCTATGAGATGAGCAAAGCAAATAGAATGTTTTAATGAGGAGACACTTCAGTTCTTATTATGAAACATATTTTCACACTCCTTGAAATTTTGCTCTGTTTTGTAGTGAACACATCGATTCCCAATGTCACAGAAATAAAAGAAAATATGACATTTGGATCAACTTTAGTCACCAACCCAAATGGAGGATTTCTGGTGAGAAAAAAAGGAGGAATATATTTTATAAGAATAGGAATGTGGGGGTTTTTATGTCTTTTAAGCCTGCTATGTGATGATCATTTTTTATGTTTTAAAGGCATGTGGGCCTTTGTATGCCTACCGATGTGGACATCTGCATTATACAACTGGGATCTGTTCTGATGTCAGCCCTACATTTCAAGTTGTAAACTCCTTTGCCCCTGTACAAGGTACACATTTTATGCAATGTTTGTGTGCTTGAAAGCATAAGGGATGAGTGAGACACATGTATACACAAGAGTATACCAAAAGGCTTCTCTGATTTGTCTACTAGCATTACCAACTTGAGCAAATATTTGCTTCACCAGTATATAACCACAACTTGTTCCTATTTTTGGAATTGATATTAGTGTAAGTAACCTTGAGAATCGTGCTTAAACCTTGTGGCTAATGCTATCATGCTAAGTGCATTTAAAGAGAGAATCTTTCTGCAGAGGAGAACTTCTTTTGAGATGTACAGAACAAAAGCAGCATCAAACCCATGATGAGACAGTTCTCAAATGTAGCATGTATGTCATTTTTAAAGTTAAATTAGAAGGCTGGGCATGGTGGCACATACTTTTAATCCCAGTACCTGGGAGGCAGAGACAGTCAGATCTCTGAGTTCCAGGCAAACTTGTTCTACAGAGAAAGTTCCAGGATAGCCAGAGCAACAAAGAGAAACCAGTCTCAGAAGGGGGTTGGGTGGGGGTGGTGTTTCTGGGCACAAAGTCGGAACTGATTATATCCAATACAGTGTTTCAAACAATGGTTTCACTTTGAAGAACATCAGTGTATCTATTAAAATGAGTTCCCCTCAGCCAGGAAGATACTTCACTTACTCCCAAGAAGGTTGATTTCAAGCCTCCTCTTTTGGTTACAGAATGCGGCACTCAGCTGGACATAGTCATTGTCCTGGATGGCTCCAACAGCATCTACCCCTGGGAAAGCGTCATTGCTTTTTTAAATGACCTTCTTCAAAGGATGGATATTGGTCCCAGACAGACACAGGTATGTGACCCTGCATTTTCATTTCTGTTTCCTTAAGACTCCGATGCACAGTTCTGGAGTGGGCGAGAGTTGGGGTAGCTTCTTTAAACTAGATGTGTGGTGTTTTTATTTGTGATTTAAACTAAATTAAAGTAATTTTGACTGGGTGTGTTGGCATATGCCTTTAATTACAGCACTTGAGAGCTAAGAGCTGGTTTATCTCTATGAGTTCAAGGCCAGCCTAGTCTTCATTGCCAATTCCAGGCAAGCCA
Organism: Phyllotis vaccarum; assembly: GCA_033318265.1. Lineage (NCBI taxonomy): Eukaryota > Metazoa > Chordata > Mammalia > Rodentia > Cricetidae > Phyllotis > Phyllotis vaccarum. The sequence goes on along the minus strand of JARWLC010000012.1, from coordinate 47,501,690 downwards.
GAGTTACACAGAAGACCTAGTCTAAAAAAAATAGAGAGTTTTATTTTTTTTTTTTAAAAAGACAAGAATGTTCATACTTTTAATAAAACACGATATTCTGAAAATGAACTAATAAAAACAATTAAAGATAGTTAAATTTTAGACCATATTTACCAAACCAGAAAATGTAAACACTCTACTTCATGTATAATTCATCCCCTGTGGATCTATACAAACTGACCATTTAACTTCTCAGCTATCAGTCACCCATGGTGAGATCAGAGCAAGGTTTCAGAGTTTGAAAAAATAAAATGAAATTTCAGAGGACTCTCATGATATAGTGGCCTTTCTTATAACAAAGGAGGCAAGTTATTAATTGACCACTGGATCCTCCTTGGAGTCTCTTTTTCATGTTTTCGTTATTTCTATCTCTAAAGACAAGGAAATGTACCTGGCTCTAGCCACAGGAAAAACAAAATAGCTCAAAACTCGTGTCTCTATAGCCTTACATGTCAGAATATGGGATGGTCAGTGATAGTTCCAAGTCACCTGGCAGATCAGAATAGGCAGCTCTCAAAACGCAATCCTACAATCAGCCCCTGGAGATCCATCAGGAAAGGAGCTAGGCCCTCCAAGCGGAGGCAACTGTCGACTGACATGAGCAGTATGTGAAGGCTCAAGGGGTGGGATCAGACTGTGTTCCTGTGTGTAGGCTGGCACCTTGGAGCCCATTCCCTACACAGGAACACCTAATCCAGTGTTGACTTTGAGATGAGGAAATCGAACTTGCCTGGAGTGGATGTGCCACACTGAGCTCACCCACCTTGGGACTTCTGTTGGCCCTTTTGGGGAGGGGTTGGGAGGAAGGTGTGGGGTGAAGCTGAAGGCTGACTGGGAGAGACTGGGAGGAGGAAAGGGGGCAGGAGTGGGGAATAAATAAATAAAAATGGCATTTAAAAAATATATCCATATCCTTCAGTTCTAGGAAAGAGTGAAAACAGGTGCCATCAGAGTCGATGCATCTTGCCACCCTGACTCTTCCTGTCCTTTCTACATCTATTTGACAGGGTCACCCGGTGCTCCCTGGTGACCCCTTCCCTTCCCTTCACCATCATGGCTGACATAGAAGTCCTTGCTTACAGGACTGTACCCCTCACACACTTTTCCTGCGGTATTTCCACCCCCACCTATTTTATTCATCCACTTTTATTGTCTCAATCAGTCTTTTCTTTCCAAGCCTCATGAACATTCTTCAGAGATTTTCTTTTTTAATATTGCCTAGGCATCTTAATGTTTCATTTTATCTTTAAATCCAATGGTTTGTTTTACTATACCACTAAAGATATTTGTAGCTGTTTGTAAAAGCCAGTGCGGCTGTTTTAGAATAATCATCACCACCTCCATGAAAATTTCTGCCAAGGACTTGGATTTGGAAATAGGTAGCAATCATATACCTACAGGTTCAATGTAATCTGTTATAACTTTAATGTTTTTCACTGTTAGAACTACAATTCATTTGTCTTTGCATCACCAGAGGAACTAATCTGTTCATATGACAGGGAAAATTAAGGGTAGGTTTCCTGGAGCTCTGAGTCTTTCTTGAAGGAACAATGGCACTATTTTGAGGATTGGAGGCCAGCCTTTGAGAGTAGATGCTCCAAGTTAATGGAGAGACATGAACTCACTGGAAAGCAAAGGATGGAGTGAAACTCACTTACTTCCATTCTACAGATCTACAGTGTTATCCCTAGTGTCATTTGGAGTATCTTCCAGCCCTACCCAAGGCACCCTATTTTTTAAAAAGTGACACTGAGCAAGATATCACAGTATGTACCTGATGTCCACATTTGCCTTCCATGTGTGTATGTGTGAATGCACACATGCATGAGCACCCTCTGTACCATGTGCACATAACCTCATATATATTAACCTATACCGCATCAAATACCCCAAATAAAATAATATGAAAAGGATGGAGTTTATGAATCTGTAAAGATTACTCTGTACATATTCACCTGAGCCCTACAGTGGTCTTGACACATGTTTCTACTAAGTTCTACAGTAGTTGTGATGGCTTTTGTAGAACTGGAGCACACAATGAACTAACCCTGAGATACCTGTAGCACCAATAATTGTGCTTCTCTACTGGTAGTCAAGTGAAAGCAGACATGGCCATACTGATCTTTGCTCTTCTTGCATGAGTTTGTTAGAGTGAAGAATGTATGTGTTTCTCATGCATTGATGTGAGCCACTCATCAAGATCTACTATGAAGGCATGTTAGATACTCTCTAAGAAGCCTCTAGAAGTGGATACAGGCATCTGCTAAGTAAAGCAGAAGGCATTTATAATTAGTATGAACTTAAGTCAGGAAATGCAGATAACTCAATGTGAGGATATAGTGAAACATCTCTGTAAAGTGAATTTTCCATGAGACCCACAGAAAAATAGTTTACAGCTTATCCTAGGACAGTATCAGTCAAGTGGGAGTTTATCTTCCCAACTCTGTGTCTGGAAAGGTCAGAAATGATGGTTAACAACTTAAGTAAAACAAGGGGAGAGGTCAGTAAAGGAATATCATGCCATGGCCCTTCTTCAGCTCCAGGCTCTGACCTCCATCAGTAGAGGGAAGAGAAAGAGAATTTATGAACCAGCTTTGGTGTTTTGTCTTGACTTTGAGTTTTTAATCCAGATAGATAGAACCATGTAAAATAGTTGCCACTTGATTTTCTTCCCCTTTGAACCTGCAAATACAGTGATTTCATGCAAAATATAAATTAAAATATAGTGCCTTAAAAAATCACTGGAAGCTGATTTTAAGTAATAAAAAGTAATAATTAGAAAAGACCCGGGACATCTCCTTGTTCACCCAGCAACAGCAGAAGCACTTCACCCCAATACCCGAATGGTAGTTTGAAGGCTGTGAGGTTTTGTTTTCTGTAGCAACTACAATTTCATTTGGTTCCACGAAGAGATTAGTGATGCTCCGTTTCTGCACTTACAGATTCATCATTTAATAATTTCAACCAATGACAGTCTCAAGCTATGAAACATTCCTCAAAATCACACTTATTACAAAAAGACAAAGAGGGTTGGGAGAGAGAAAGGAATACCAGACGAGGCTTATGGAAATATTGTCATATGACAATTTGTGTACATTAGATAAATGCATCAAAATAATGAGGATATCTCTTTAATTAGGTACTCAAAATTCCCTCCATGCTTCTGTGTGGCCCCATTAAGATGTTGCAAACACAGTCAAGGGATTTTTGCCAACCAATCTTTTACCTGAGGCAGAGTAAAGGCCATAAAATTGCCTTTTCAAAAACCACTCATAAAAACAAACCTGAACTACTTGGAACTTCTCATAAAAGATATGATAGTATAAACATTATGAAGGTCTTATTGATCCTCAATACCTAAGCATAACATTGTTTTGAATAATAAATGGGAAGGATGTAAATATGTCAAAGGCAAGTGCATTACCCTAAATAAAACCTGTAAATTGTGAGGCTTGATATAAAAGTGAAATATACTAATGGAACAATGTCTGGATTGTTCCCATCAGGAGTGCAGCACGGTGCTAAAATAGGCAAAATGAAAGAGAGTGATTAATTAAATTTTAGGAACATTATTTATCTTTCTTTTACTGCACATTTTATGGCCATTTCCCTAGAAGCCTTAAATGTGACACCTGATTCATTGGTTTTATGTCCAAAATGAAGCCAAGTGAGTCCTGAAGTCATTGCCTTGCCAGTCGGTGGAATTTCTGAATGTGGTATACAGCAGAAGATGGACCTTCACCCTGGCTCATTCTCTGGTCTCAATTCTTCCCCATTTCTGTCCAACATGTACCTGAACAATCATCCCAAAGTAAAATTTAGATATATTCCTCACATAACACTCTACCTTATTTACCTTTTAAATAATGTACAAGCTCCCTGGGGCACTTACAGGCACCTGACAAGCTGGCCACTGTCATTTCCAGTGTATCCTCTAGTGATGCTTTGCAGACTCTCCTAGTCCTTCTCTGCCCTACAGCTAGTGTGTGAGACTCTTCACACTCCCTCTGTCTTGAACACCCTTTGTCATCCCAGCCACGTGTGCTAGGTGGACTTAGATATCTTCCAGTGTCACTTTTGTATAATTTCCTGGGATGATTTAACCTGCAGGATCGCTTGTTTTTGTTCCCATTCTCCTTCCCTCAGCCACTGTTCTCATTCCTTCATAGCATTTCTATTTGTTCTATGAGGTCTACGTCTCCTGGCTGTCTGAGAATGCCTTGATGACAGGACTGTGTCTTTGTTCTTTCATTTCTGGGATGCTTCATGAAGTCAGACTGAACCCTGGACCAGGAGGCACTTGTATGAGAAATTCCAGTGAGCTTCCAGTGTTTCAGTCTTGCTTAGCTGATGTTCACTCACCTCAACACAATTTTCCTTGCTGGGATTTGTCCCATAGACTTTGCCCCTTGACTACAGATACAATACTTGTTGTCATAACTTTGGATTGACTTCATTGAAGCCTCTTTCATCAAGCAACACGATAGTTAAAGATGCCCTTTTGTTGGGATCTCTGTTTTTATCAGTCAATGAAATGAGACTAAGGATTCGTTTCCTTAGAAATGAGCATCGTTGAACCAGTCATATTTATGTTTATAGTGACAAAAGCCTAAACCTGGCTTTAGCTAATAGTTCCAGAGAGGTTCATGCTGACAGCTAGCTCCAGCTGCAGTCCATATTATCATCACATTTGTAGTCTAACGCAATCATGCAAGAAACCTATGTAGGGCAGGGCATTGGTGGTTCATTTGATAAAAGAAAGCACATATTGGTCAGATAACAAACCATATTATTGTAGTATTAGGCAGTTATGCATGTCACTGAAGCAAGGAAAATCTGATAGCTTATATTATATTATATATTATGATTCCTTCCCTAAAGAAGCTGCTGATTTGACATGAATTGCTGAAAAATGACAATTTGTAAACATAGTTCACAGGAAGCATTAACATTTAGGCATTAGTGTTGCAAGTAACCCAACAACAGGAGGGCATAATATACTTCTGAGTGAGTGAATACTTCCTTTAACTTCAGGCTAGAGGGATGATTCAATGGTTAAGAGCATGTATTGCTCTTCTTGAGGGACACAGTTTTGATTCACAGCATCCATGGAGGCTCACAACCACCTCTAACAGTTCAAGGGAACTGGTAACTCTGTTCGCCACAGACACTCCACTCACACACACACACTCACACACACACACACACACACACAAATATGATTTATTAAAAAAGAAAATTCTATTAGAAGTACATCAACTTGACATATTTAATAACCATTTTCAGATGCTTTCCTTTCCTCAATTCCCTTTTTATTTTGGAAACACAATAGAATTTTATATGAGACTTTGTTTCATGACAGAATAGCCAGAATCACCCTTTTATCTGTTGCTTTAATAGTGCCCCTTTTATATGCTTTACATTCTCTTGTCTCATTTCCTCTAGCTGCAAAAGAAATAAAACTTTTCAGAAATTCATTGATTATAAAAGTATCTAGATGATCAAATATTACACTAGGTGCCATGATCACAAAAGATTCCAAAATTATGTTTCTGCCCTAAAACAAACACACAAAACAACCATTGACTTAGCAATGAGAGAAACCATGTTTGTACAGCTACGTGGCTAAAGCTGCTTCACAAACACAGTAGCAGTGAGACTATCTTAAAGGGTAGATAACTGCAAGTATTGTACAGTAATGTTTTCCAGACTATGTCTTATAGTGTATTGGGTATGTCCCTCATGAAATTATTCCATTAATTAAGATTAAAATAAATCGCTTCTTTCAATCTGTGATTGGGAAATTTTCATATCAAGCACAAAGAGATTAGTTTCAAAACAATCTGCTTGTGAATTTGAGGACAACTAAGAACAAAATTAAAGGTCTCCTTTGTTCTCCTCCTCCCCCTCCCTTTCTCTCCCTTCTCCTCTTCTCCTGTCTCTGTCTGTCTGTCTGTCTGTCTGTCTGTCTGTCTCTCTATCTCTCTCTATATATAGTTATATTATATTATACTATACTATACTATACTATATTATATTATATTATATTATATTATATTATATTATATTATATTATATTTTGTTCAAACAAGCTTTTCTCTTTTGTACAATTTAAATTCTTGTATGAATAAGAGAGAAGCAGGGAAGGTGGATCCTTCTGTAAAGACATAATATTTATCTTTTTCTCTTTTTTCCAAGATTATTTTTGACCATTAATTTTTTTAAAAATCTTACCTATTAAGATAGACTAGGATACTATAACTTCCTGGAAGAAAATGTAAAAGGATATTGTACATCTTGTATTCTGGTAGAAAATTAAAGCAAATGTCACAGGGAAGAAACACCCATGACCAATGGTGGTTCTTTTCTATGTAGTAGACTTAGCTCACTCACAGGTCCCTGGTTTTAGACTGTTTTGTTATTATTTTGTTTGATTTGCTTGTTTTCAGTTTTTTCTTATTGTTGTGTGTTTGTTTCTTTTGGAGGACGGGTTAATGTAGGCCAGTCTGGCCTTGAACTCGCTTGAACATTTCACCACTATTATGTTTATGAAGTAGTATTAACCATGTAAATATACAAACATGTATTTTTTTCTTTTTAAGTTGATGATTGTTTTTGCTTATTTGTTTTAGGGCAGAAATATTGTTTTGGAGTCTTTTCTTTAGTGATCATGGCACCTAATGTAATATTTGATCAGCTAGGTACTAGATAGCTGAGAGTGACCTTGAACTCGTGGTCTTTGCTTCTCCCTCTCTTGAGTATTGAGATTGCACTTCTGCACTGCTGTCAAGCTTTGGTTTGAGGCTGTCATTTCATCTCTGTATCTTTTGTCTGCTAATCAGTAGGGTCACAGACATCTCCCCAGTGTTAAACTCTTGCAACCATCTCAATAAAACTGTCCCTGGTGACTGTTTATCAGTCCTCTCTAGAACCAGAGTCCAGTGTTATTATTTTCATCCACTCTTGCTGATACCGTGTTCTCTTGCCATTCACCTTCACAGAGTGTCGGAATGAACTCACCCCTTTCAGCTATCATCCTTCCTTACTCTCCCCAACTTAACAAAAATATCTAGAACATTCCTATATGAAGTATATATCACAAGTAATCTTTTCCACATCCTTCTGCTACACTCTCCAGTTTATATATATCGTAATGAATGTTGACAACTTTAGGTTAATAATAGTCATGGTTGTTTCTTCTTTCCTTCAGTTTCCTGAATGGCTCAGATTCCTTTTCTTATGCTTCTGACTTGTGCTCCTGAATCAAGGCCATGTTGTTACTTTCCATGGCATTTTCTAATGTGCCTTATATTCTATACCTGGATGTGTCTTCATCCACAAAGTTCTTCATTGTAAATTCGTGAATACAAATGCTTCTTTCTCATATATAAAATGTTTGTATGGATTTCGTTTCATCTACCCTAAATTAGAAATGAATCTTGATCTGAAATCATCTATATTGAATTGGTTCTTACCAGCACTCAGTATAATAGTATGTGCATGTATTATTATTTGACTCTTAGAATAAAAATTACTGAATGGTCTCCTTTCCAGTGAAGCCCCACAGTAGGCTTTATTGTCTAGTTTGTAAGAAAATATGCACCCAACCTTGGCCATCAGTCAGCACTGAGACTCACCTCCCCCAGCATCTGAGTTTCTCCTACTTTCTCTCTCTTTTCCCACAGTCTGTGTATCGCTCTTTGTCTGCCTATCCCTATGTCTTTGCTATCTCTGGTTTCCACTTGTAACTCTGCATGTTACAGTCATCTATTAGGAATGTATGAGGGTCAACTATGAGCAAAACAAAGTGGCAGAAAAGGATAAAGGGAACATGAGAAGCTGTGCCATAGTCCATGCTCTTTACCCTGCAAGCCCCTGGGAACTTCAACACACTTGTAATGATAAGATGTACACACAGCACAACTGAGGAGAATGCAGTGTAGACAAGTTCTGCCCTGAGTTCTCAGAAGGAGAAGGTCAGCGTTGCCAGCTTGATAAGAAATGTTTTGCAAGGAAGGTAGTGTTGAATCTTACAGAATGAATGGAATGACAAAGTGGTAGGGAGTTCTAGGGGGGGCAGAAATATGTGTATGTGGTATTTATTCTGATTTTAATTTTTCTTCTTTTCTTTCTTTTTTTTTTTAAATTTAACTCACCACTACATAGCTTTAACTTCTTTTTAAAGGACTCTGTCATTTCAATAAATGACATTTCATTTTATCTCTTTTAAAAGTGAGAGTAAAAATACTATATAAACCTATCTTTTTCAGAATCACTCATGTTGGCAGTGGAAAACAATTGGAGATTTTGAATGGGGAATTTATGTGGTGGCTGCATTGTTTCAGTTAATATCCCAGTGTTCTATAGCAAGACTTGAGTGTGGGAAAGGTGAGGGTGAAAGCAACCCCTCCTGTGGCTGAGGTTGAAGGCCCTGATGTCTGGTCTGGGCTCAGATAGGAATGGAAAGCAAACACAGCACCTGAGGTTCCCAAGAGCAGACTGTGGGAAGAGGTCTCAGGTGGCTTTAAGAAAGCACTACCTGTAGAAAATAAGCAAGGATCCAGGGAAGCAAAATAGAGCAGTGACCAAGGATAAGCACAGATGTGGCTTCAGGTGGAGTCCAGGCCTCAGACCCACCTGAAAGGAACAAGGAACATGTAGCTTGAGTCTAGGCACTAGGCTGCTGTTCTTTGCACTCAGGTCCTGCCTAAGAAAGTGATGGGCTGGGAGAAAGAAAAGTTTCTGGAGGTGCTTGCTCTTTAAACTTTCAAAGCAAAATAGTTTAAGATCCTAAAGACAGTCAGTTGAAAGTCCCAAGTAGAGTAGTTAGAAAGCAGGCACCCAGAAAAGGTGAGAGAACTGGCCACTGTTAACTCACTTGTATTTCAACATTTACAAAGAATAAGCTTCCAGAAGTGAGATGTATGAGGAGACAGATGCTAGATAAGTAGATGATGAAAGTTGATACATGGATACATAGATGGTAGGTAGATGGACAAACGGATGGTAGATAGATAGATAGATAGATAGATAGATAGATAGATAGATAGATAGATAGATGGATGGATGGATGGATGGATGGATGGATGGATGGATGGATGGATGGATGGATGGGTGGGTGGGTGGGTGGGTGGGTGGGTGGGTTTATGGATGGATGGATGGATGGATGGATGGCAAAGATAAATAAATAGATGGATAGATAAATAGATGATAGACAAATAGGTGGTAGACAGATTAGACAGATGAGAAATAAGTAGATAGATGGTAGAAACATTGATAACAGAAAGGCAGAAGATGGATGGATGGATGGATAGATAGACAGATAAAAATAAAATATAAAGCACTTGTCTCTGACTTACCAAGTGTATTATTTTTCTATTGTTTGTGATAAAACACTACAAACAAGGCAGCTTATAGAAAGAAGTGTTTATTTGGTATAAGATTCCAGGAGATAAGCCCAAGCATGACACATGACAGCAAGCAGCAGGTGTAGCAACTGGAACAGAAGTTCAACCACAAGTATGAAGCACAGAAAATGAACTAGAAATGGTGTGAGTCTTCAACTCTCAAAGCCCACCCCAGTGTCGTTTCCTCCAGCAGGGCCACAACTCCTAAATCTCCCCCTGTAGTAGGAGGTTTCTGGCCTGAACTTTCGGGCCTAACCTCAAGGTTTAGGACCCACAGACCCACAGACTCCCAGACTTGCAGGCTCACAGAGACAGAGACACACAGATGTTTACAATAGTTTTTGGCTGATCATCCTCAGGCCCAGGCATATAACTTGCTAACTCTCTACCCTTCATCTAACCCATGATTCTTCCTGTTCAGCCATGCGGCTCGGTATCTTTTCTTAGAGCAGCATAGTTGTTCTCTGCTTCTTCCAGCTTCTATCTGGCATTCTGCTCTGTGCTTCCTGTTCTCAGAATTTTCTTAGTCTGGTAGCCCCGCCCACACTTCCTGCCTGCCTTTGGCCAAACAGCACTTTTTATTAAACCAGTGGGTGGGATAATTATTTACAATGAAATAACACAATACCCCTATATCCCCCAACAGTGCCTCCAGTGGGGACTAGGTATTCAAACATTTTAGCCCAGGAAGACATTTTTGTTCAAACCACCACACAAAGGGCTTGAGTTTTCAGTGTATAAAGACAATTGTTTATACAATCCAACATTCAGAGCAGATTCTTTGAAACATATAAGGTGTGCTATAAAAATAAAGCATGAACACTTACCTGGCATCCAGCAGCCTTAATGGTTAGTATAACTTCTGCCTCCTTCGTGTGAGTTATTTTTAAGCACAGTTGAGATAAATAATTTTTTTTCTGTGAGCCTTAACAGACAAAAATCTGATTTGATGAGAGCAAAGTGCATTCATAAATAGCAAGTTGTATGACTGTTGAGTGGGGCTTAAATGTGAGGCTCCATTTGAGATTCATAGATATAACTTTAGCAGGAGCCCAATATACAAGCTGGGTGACATCTGAATGGCAACATTCATCACTGCAGAATTACACATGGAGATAGCTGAATTTAGCTAGAGTTGGAAGTTAGTCAGGTAAGTTAGTGAAGGGAAAAGGGGGTTAAATGAGTTATATTTTTGCAAATAGATGATTACAGTAATTGTACCATGGAAGCTAATCCTAAATTTTAGGTGACTAAAGGTATTGGCAGTATAAGGTCTTTGATAGGGTCAAGTGATTTATAGCCTATATGGAATAGACAAATGAGCTGATGTTAATGGCCAGAGAGAACACTTAGAATTGAGACTGTTGCTCTTGCAAATGATGGAATCAAAGAGAGGAAATCCTTGAGGAGAGATGTCATCCATGAAGCAGAGGAATGATTCTCAAAGTTCATGAGGTTAAAGGCATGAGAGAAGAAGATAATCCATACTATTAAAATAATGACAGGGGTGAGAGTAAAAATTTCAAATTATTTAGACTCCCCATTAATTAACTTAAAATGTGAAAATAAAAATAAATCAAGCTCAGTGAACTGTCTTAAATCATGAACCATTGACTTTCATGGAGATCTTTATGAAGTTTGGTACATAAAATTAGGTGTAATGAATATCTTAGTAATAAAAGTATTTTATTTAAATCTATATTGCATATTTATAATAGAAAAAATCAAAACATTTATGGGTCTCTCTTTTTGGAGTCAATATCCCTCAGGACTGATAATCTAAATCTGTATTGTCATTAGAGACAATAATTTTAAATCTAAAAAAGGGTAATAAAACCATTTAAATATAATTCAAGAAAATAACCTGAACTGGAGTCATGGGTTTGCCCTCATTTATTTTTAATATTTTTGTATCTAATTGGCTATGTAATAACCCTTATTTTCATAATGAATAAAATCTCAGTTGAATAACCCATAGTCCTATGGTGTATAGTTAAAGAAATTGGGTGAAAAAATGTGTTTATGGAGGAACAAGATTACCCTAGACATAAAATAAGCAGAGTTCCTGTTCATTCAGTTTATAAGGTATGTCTCATCTTACAAGTGCAGATACTCCCCAGTTCCTCTATTTAACCCCATGACCTACTAAACAACCGTAAGGGAAAATTAACAAATTATATTTCTTTTTCAAATATTGTCAGTTTGTTTGACTATTTACTCTTGTGGAGCTCAGGTGTCTTCTTTGGATTGCTAGAAGCTAGCAACTCATGTTAACTTTAAGAGGGGGATGCCAGGAAGGCCCCAGTTTGACATTTCTGAGACTAGACCCCTTTCTTCCTCTTCACTGTGGAGCTTGAGTTTGTTTCCTTCCCTGCTGGGAACTGAACCCAGGGCCTCATGTACAAGAAACAAATCCTTTACCACTCAGTTATACCCCCAGCCAGGAGATTAGTTTTTGAGACTCTCTTACCTCATTTATTAAATGTGACAATTTGTTTCTATAATATGAATCACTCATATAAGCAAATAAGTCAAAAGAATGTTAACATATAGCAGAGTGTGCTCTGAGAGCCTACTAAAATCAGTCTCTAAAATTTTTTGATTGGATAGAAAGAAACAGCAGTTTTATTGTTTGTCTTTGGACTGTTCACATTCACAAAGTGGTTATGATTATTGCTATCAAGGTAGAAGGCTTTATGTAGTAATTAATTCTGACATTCATCCAAAAAGCTAAAAGGTATTCCATTGCCCCTATATGTTTAAACTCAAGAAAAATGAGAAGGAAATTTTGCTAGTATGACTCAATACTGGCTTGGTATTTCAGGTTGGAATTGTACAGTATGGAGAAAATGTAACCCATGAGTTCAACCTCAATAAGTATTCATCCACAGAAGAGGTACTTGTTGCAGCAAACAAAATAGGCCGGAGAGGTGGCCTCCAGACGATGACAGCCCTTGGAATCGACACAGCCAGGTATGGATTAAAAAGTCATGTTGGTGTGACTTTATGGGTGTAGCCTCTGATACTCCTAGGAGACAAAATCTCACAGGAAAGTTCCTAATCTTTTGTCTTCCTGTTCTCTCTTCTGCAATGTTCCTTGAGCTGTAGGCACAGGAGTTGTCTTGTAAATGTATTTCTTGGTCAGCCCTGAAAACATACATAGAAGTAACATTATACATACTGAGTAGTAGATATATATATATATATATATATATATATATATATATATATATATATATATATATAATGATATATATATGATAATGATAAGTAATGATATATATATAATGTGGAATACACACACACATGATTGTGTGTACATGTAACAACAATTAATGAAAAGAGGGGTCATGAATTTCAAAGAGAACAGGGAGGGGTTATGGAGAAGGATTTGCAGAGGGGGAAATGGAATAGAGAAATGATGACATTATAATCTCAAAAATAAAAGCAAAAATAAAAAGTGAAAAAGACCATACAATACTACTAGCTCTTTTTGCTTTTGGAATCTGACTCCATGTTTACTTTGACAATATTCAGTGCCATAGTTTTTAACACTCCATTTAAAGATTTGCTATTAGACAATCAAGTGGATAGTAATATAGTCTCATGAGCCTGCTTATGTTTTCTTTAATTTCCAGGGACTAACTGATGGTGAGTCAATTAAAAACTTAACAATAGTTGATTGCATTCTGTTGCTGTGAACTGATACTTAATATTAATTTTTGTGTGGGGCTCCCCCTTTGTTGTGGCATCCATCAGTTCATGAGGACAAAGGGGAAGAGGAAATGACAGATATTCTTGAATGGCATGTGAACATGATGGAGACAGCCCTCAAGGAGACACTTCAGTGAACCTTTTTTTTTTTTTTTCTTTTTTTTTACTCCAGAGTATAGTGAATATAAAGGATTGTGGAGTCTGGGGACAACCATAATTTGCATTAAGTGGCATGCTCCTATCATAAGGCTTTTTATGTGGCAGCGGGGTACTATAGTAGAGGTCCTAGTACAGTTTTAATTACCATATTGCAGCAGGGGAGGCTTCTAGCTGTGATCTGTGCCAAAGTCACCCTAGAGATAAATCAGGCATCCAGGCTTAGAGACAGCTTTCAGATAATGTCAATTTTCCAGGCCTAGGGACATTCTCCAGATAAGAGCAGGTAAAGAACAGGAAGTTTCACTGGTGGGAAGCAAGGGAGCTGCCAGACCATGATAGACTGTAACCTCTGACCAGCCTGCAAGGCCTTCCAACATTCTTGTAACCATTTGATTTTTATTTTTACCTTCTGGGCATATCAATGAATGCATTATGTCATATAATAATTTATATCTACTCAACTTATATATTCTAATATGTTCTTGTATCTCTAACACTTAATACGGGAATTTTGCAACTTTGTCTGTGTGTGTATTGAAAATAAGGTAATTACAAATTGAAATAAGGTAATTACAAATTCAAGTGAAAATAAATCAGTTTTTATTTACTCTTCTGCAGAAAGGAATACTGGCGCACAAGCAAGGCAAACATGGCCAGCATGCTGATTTGGAACAAGTTATTCAGTTTTAAAATCTTCTACCTCTCCCAAAATTTCTATTCTCTATTCCCATAGGCTGGAACTATACCCCTCTCAAACTCCATGTCTAATTGACCTAGCACACAAAGCCTTATACAATAAACAATTTGGGGTTTGAGGCTACCCTACCTCCACCCCATTTTTCTGATCCTGAGGTCAGTCATGTATGTGACCACCTGTCCCTTAGCTTTTAATGAGTTGTGACACATGTAGATGCCAGACACAAATGTGGGAGAGACAGGCCTAGTACCTCATGCAACTCTGATAATCTCACCTGAGTTACAGTGTGTGTGAGTGTGCACCTCATTTTGAGAGTAGACCGTGGGAATAGATGTGATACTCTGGTAACGCCTGTGTGTGTACAACCTCAGGTGTCTTTCTTTACAGGCTATTAAAATCTTTTGAGACAGGCTCTTTCCCCTTGTATACCACTCACCAAGGAGGACAGGGTAACTGACCAGGGAGCTGCAGGGATCTCAACTCTGTGCTATAGTGTTGAGATTACAAGTGCATGCCACTACACAGCTGAGCTTTCTTTATTTTTTTTTTTTTTAATGGGTTCTAAAGACCCATCTTGGTTCCCATGTTTACAAAGCCAAAACTTTGGTGACTGGGCTATTCCCTCAGTCCTCATAGAAGTTTTAAGAAGCCAAATTAACTTACCTTATCAAGAGTAACCTCATCAAAACATTTTTTAAAAAAAAAAATAAAATGTCCCCATCATCTGCAGTGCCTTACTTGCTTCATTATTTTATTAATCTTCTCTGCCTTCCATCTCATCTCTCTATGGTTAAATTTTGTCTCACAAAGATCTTCAAACTGTGCTCATTCACAAATGCAGAACACTGTATTTCCTCCAGTCTTATTCAGTTATTCGGAGGCTCTTCCCTCTCTCATTATTTCCAAATCTAGCAAACTTCTAAGCAAAACTTAATTCACAAAATGCTTCACAGGTGGTTTGATTTGTATTAAGAACACTTTTGTTAAGTAGATTCAATGCCTGAACTCTTAGCTGATTTTTAGAAGGTAATTCACATTGGTCACACTCTACCTGCCTATAAGAGATGATGTCATAAGAAAGCTAATAGCATTCATAAATGCTACAGAAGCATGCACACGCACACACACACACACACACACACACACACACACACTTACAGACACACACAAAACTCCAAGACAGCTGTGCTAATTACACATTTATCCGCTTATAGGATTATATATTTGCATGCCCAAAAAGTACATATGTGTAGGTATTCTGAAAGTGCCCTCAGTAGCTGATTAAATGTGAATATGCATTCAAAATAAGTCAGAGCTTGCTTTGAAAGCTCTCTCTGAACCTGAAAAGAGTTGTTCATTTTCCAAAGGCAGAAGCTTAAGAATGAATATTTATCTGTGTAACTAATGGAAGAATCACTGTAGCTGTTTCCACTCCCCTATAAATGCTACTTAAAATACCATGGCCTTATATGGAATCTGCCCACATTTCTCACATGGTCTATCTGTAGACAGAATTTATTAAGTTTGGAGTTACACAAAGAGTCTATAACGATGCTGAAGCACTATTTCTCTTACACATTAATTTTTCATGTGTGAGCACAGTTTTGATTGTGTTTTATCCCTTTTTAGGGGAGCCCATTACAAAAAAAAAATATTTGGAATATTTTGGAATCTGTTATCTTCATTTCCAGTGAATTTGTTCACTTTCAGTTCATAATAGTGTTGGATGGTCTTTTTATGCTTATCCCTGTAACTAGGCTTACATTATTTAATTACTCATACGCTCTCAATTCTTCTATCCCAAAGTAAGTGGCTTTCCTGGAATACTTAAAATTTTAAAGGCCAATGGAGAAGATGGTGCTTCGTTCTGCAAAGGGACATTTGATGTTGGTGTTTTAGCCATGGTAACTCTCTAAGGCATGTACTTGAGATGGGAAGGGTAGACTCTGCAGTTCTGCAGTTGAAAGCCCTTATGTTACATAAAGTCAGCTCTGGTTTCAGAGCAACCAGAATTTCTCTAAGAAAGGACTTCTAATAGTCTTTTTTGCCTGACATTCATTAAGTTCAACTATGATTTTTCTCTTTCAGAGAATTAAAACTTCTGGGTGATCCACTATGGAAATAGAATTGCAAAGTGGACTAAATTTTATACAATATTCGTGTCCAAACTTCTTTTAAGACTTAGCTTTTGACATCTGTCTTCACCTTTGTCTAAGCATTTAAAGAAATAAAAAAAATCTGTGTTACGAGCTGATGATACTAAAGAAAAAATATTTATAAGGTTTTTAAAAGATGGGTGCTACTGCAATGGGTGACATTTGGCTCAGCTTTTAATACTAGGATGCGGGGTGGGGGTCATTTGATGAAAACTTACTAAGAGAAATCATGAAAGTTGGAGAATTATGCTAGACTGACTGGACCTGGGTCTGACTGAAGGTAAGTAAATAATAGGAAAAATTCATCTTTCTGTGGCCTCTACAGTCCAAGCTTCACTTCTGACAGTAGATATAGTATGATATGATAGTAGTAGTGAAGAATACTCAATATTCTTCACTACAGTGACATCAGTCACAATATTCCTTTAAAACTTCCAAAGAATGAAATGAACCTGTGCCTTAAATGGGCATATGTGGCAAGTGATAACTCGGGGAGTTCCCATCATGTGCAATATCTGTGAAACTATTGAAGATGGGATCACAGTGCCCCTTGACTCGGACAGTGGAGTCTGAGTCATCTTGGACAGAAGGACTAGGCTACACAAAGATGCTATATTTTTGTAGGGCTTTTCATTTTGTCTGACTTTGGGCTGAGTTTGATCAGCCTCTCTTGGTCTGTGTTCTCTCTAGGAAAGAGGCATTCACTGAAGCTCGGGGTGCCAGAAGGGGAGTTAAAAAAGTCATGGTCATAGTGACTGATGGAGAATCACATGATAACTATCGACTGAAACAGGTCATCCAAGACTGTGAGAATGAAAGCATCCAGCGATTTTCCATAGCCGTAAGTATTTTGCTAGCAAAGGGTTTGTAAACTCTCAGTGTCTGTTGTGAGGCAGACATCATATACTAGTCATTAAAGATTGCTTCTTAGTTAATAATTTTCCTGAAATTTGAGAAGCCAAAATCAGATGAGTTTTATATATATATAAAATCATGCAGGAACCAGCCAATCAGGATATCTCTGTAGCCCCGTTTACCTGTTTGCTAATGCTTCCCAAGTTGTCACATTTCCCAGGTGTAAGAAATAGAAAAGAATGGAAGACTGGGTGTGGGAAAGGACAGAGAACTAGGTTTCAGAGCCTGAAACACCTTTGTACAAACTTTTTTCTGCATATCATCTCTGGGACAAGTGAGCCAATTCTTAATATTCTGAACTTCAGTATTTTCTTGTCAGAGGATTATGCTGTTTCCGTCAGTCTATCAGTGACAACAGTGGCCAGCGAGACACACAATAAACAGTCTTTCTCTCTGATCCTCTCAAGAAATTCACAACCATGAACTCATAAGAGCCTAGTGTTTACGAGATAAAAGAGATCTCCTTGCTCAGAAACCTTCATGGAATTCCCCAGAGACCACATCTGGCCTCCCTTCCAGCTTCCACTTCCCAGACCTTTATGTGCCTTCAGTCTAGGGGTATGCTTCTTTTATCTGAAATCAATTATTCTTTAATTTACTAACATTGATTTAATTGATTGATTTTTTTTTTTTAAGCCAGGAGAAAGGATTCCAAATCTCAAGAGTTTAGCCTGGACTTTTTACAAATCAAATACTAGCTGCATTAGTTTCCAACATCCAGTCAATGCCTATACCTTTTTTCAAAATCACAAATGATGTAAGATGTGGGGTTTATACACAGAAAAAAGTTCCAGGACATGATTCACAGCTTCCCAGGGCCAAGTCATTTATTTTATAAACAAGATTATTTGGTTATAAAGTGATAATATCTGACCGAAACAATTTCTTATTTTATTTAGGATATAAAATTTACAAAAAAAATCCACCAAACATCTGTTTCTCTCATTCTCCCTATTGCTATTTTTATAAATTTTCATTGGCCAATTACTTTCAAGTCCTTTATTATCCCTTCTGCTTCAGAAATGTAACTGTTTTGATTTCATGATTGAGAATAGTTTCAAATGGTTTTGCCTGCCTTCACTCAGGAAAATATCTAAATAACAAGTGACATTAAGACTATGGCTGGTTTCTTTCTTCAGTGTATAAAGCCAGAGCTTGCTCACTTGTTCCAGACGTCTAAGTATCAGAGATGACCTCATTTTTTTCTGCTTCCCCATGAGGACTAGTTGGCATTCAAAGTACCATGGAAGCAGGCCACAAACAGTATTAGCCATCATCAGAATTATCAGTATTGATGCTGAGGATGTAGTTCAGCCTTAGATTGCTTGCCTCTCTCATGGGAGCACTTAATACTCAACACACACACACACACACACACACACACACACACACACACACACACACACAAAACCACAAAACCCGCATTATGGGGCCTTTTCTGGAGAGACAAAGACAGTGCACAACTTTTTAAGTGAATCTTGTATTTTATATGTCTGATGACAATCGTCAATTTTTTTCTTATCTTAAACTCTTTGCCTATTTGGAATCCCATTTGATCATCATATATTGCCTTTAATCTAGTCAAAAGGAGATTTCAAAATCCCATTCATCTTCATGGAAAACTATATATTAATATATTTTCCATTTTAGTCATTGTGTTATTACTAAAGTGCTCTTGAAATCTGTAAAAGGAATAAGAAAATGTCACTTAAAAATATTATTTTTTACTTTTCCTACATTGTTTCTCTTTCCTATCATACCAAATTTATTTTAAAAGATATGATTTAGGAGAAAACTGGAAAGCAAGACACATATTACTTTTTCTTATTTGTGCAGTAACACAAAGATTTTAGGAAGCTCACAGGGTCTAATTATGCTACAATTATTCACACAATTTTAAGCTGTATCTCAATTATTGCCTGGAATATTCTGCTATCTCAGTAATTGTCTGGACTGTTTCTTCTATTCCATCCATTTTTTTTCTCTGCTGTTTGATGCTGAACAACATAGAAATGTGTTTTGACAGGAAACAGCTCCCCAAGAGAATTAAACATTGGTCATATAAGTTTCCTGCTTCAAAACTTCAAATATTTCCTGTTAAAATTTTATATTTTGAGATGCCATAAGTTGGCTTTTTAGTCCTCTATTTCTGTCAATGGAGAATATCTATCAGACTGGTCCATCAGGCCTCATTAGATATTCAGATTCTACTCTTAGGTCATAATGACTGAGAGGTCTGAATTCTTACTATGATCAAATGGAAATGAGACAACAGTAAGGATCTTAGCATTCCATTTATGCTTTCAAATAAAAGACATGATGATACACATAAATGCATCATATACTTTACTTTGACGTATCTGCTTCAAGGAGATTTACATTCTGGCTACATTTTTCATGTAAAGATTAGCATAATTCAAACACTGAGGTTCAACAGATTTGAGATGTATTTTTTAAAAAAATAGGTGTGTTATTTAACTTTTTGTTTATTTTCATAGAAAACATTTTTACAAGCTGCCAAACCCTTGAGTAAATATCCTGATAGGTTTCTATCGGTGTTTTTATCTGTGATATAAGATGGTTCAAGCCTCTCTAGGAGTCACAGAAACTCCTGAAACTCTGAGTATATTCCCCAACCTTGTGCCTATTAACTTCGTTCTTTTTCTTTAAATACGTCATGTGGGTGCGTTTCCTACTTTGTTAAATCTACTTATTTCCCGACTATCACATTTACCACTAAATTTCTGACAGCATTACTTCGCAACTAACAACTTCAATCACACATGCCCTAAAACTCAGACATTCAGCTTGTATTATGTATATTTTGAATTTCATCAATTTTAAATGAAATTGGAGTTAACATGTCAAACCAATAGTTAACCTCAAACATTCCACATAAGAATCAAAGAGGGGCAATGATGAATTATCATCCCGGGATGTCACAAGTTCTATAGGATAAGTTAAGTAAGTCAGTGAGGCGCACAGGGGAATCCATATAATTGAGAATTTGAATAAATCTAAAAGAAACACACAGGTTACCAAACTGACAAAAGAGGAAAAGTAGCCAGTGAGTTTTCCTACTATAAAAACAGTGTCTTATTAACTCTTTCTTAAATAAGATAGGGTATTTGCTCAATGATGTGAGAGCATGACCTTTGGTTTTGCTTTTCTATCTAACATCGCTCTGCTGCCTTCTCCACCAATTCTTCACACATAGCTAATGTGCAAGACAGTCCCAGTGGTCTCTGATCAGAAGCTAACCACTTACTGTGTTTGGGCCTGGCTTGTCATCACAATAGCCAGGAATTTAGTTGTTCTCTTGAATAATTTGTCAATCTCTGCCTAGACCATTCTACTCAAAGTCCAGGTATCGTAGTAGGAAGAGTGAGTTCTAAAATCAAAACCAAACAGAAAGATTAGCCTGTCAGCAGCTCTAGGTTTCCATAGACATGCTTCCCCAAAGACCAGTCTTTCCCAGATGTGTTATTTATTGTAAGCACATTTAAGGTGTGAAATTTCTGGGGTCTTAAGAGTGAAGAGGAGGGAGCTGGCTTGATATCCTGAAGTGTGGAAATGTGACATTTCCTCTGTGCTGGTCACTGGTGTTCCCCAGGGAAAGGGGCAAGTACATCTCGCAAAGCCTCCATGAGCCTGCTGACTGGAGCCAATATGACTCAGATTCTCACATTAACAGTGTGCATCAGAGCGATTCATTTGTTGTTCTCAGCATCCACCACATGGAACAAATAAGTCTGCCACAGAAGCAGAACTGGGTAATAGTAACTTGAGGTTTTTCTCATTTTATAAGTAGGTATCTACATAACTTCATATAAATCTCATTCTGCAGTCCACGATCTTAAATCTCACTCTATGCATTGTGTAAGCCTCATCATTTATAGGCCTTTACACTGTTCTCCATTTAGGATAGTATAATGAAGGAGACATGAATATTCAAAGGTTAAAAAATAGCAATCTTCAAGTGTTTTTTGTAATGAAATAAAAGTTAAACATGTTTTATTACAAGAGTGACATTTTCATTATAAAAGAAAAAGTCTTGAAATATATGTGCACAAATCAAAGATAGAAATATACAATATTAAAACCAAAATAAAAATTAAAAAATAATATACTGTTTGAATCTTTTTCCTATTACTCTCATATAGGTAGGTCATACCTTTGTATTGGGAATTTTTAGTCTCAAATTGACATAATATCATAAACGTGAATATTTTCATACTAAAACTAAACAGGTAAAATTGTACATATCTTAAAGAAGGAACATGATTAGTATCATTTCATGAAAATTTAAAACATCTTATAGAAAAATGAAACATTAAAAGATTTCATGCCAGAATATATACAGAACTTTCATAAGTCTGTAAGAAGAAAATGAATGTGTGAACATGTGTGCATGCACATGTGTATAATATATACATATATGCACAAACATAGGACATTTCCATGAATCCTTCACTGGGTGCTCTGCCAGAAGGTGGCCATGTCCTTAGCCACAACCGTATCACAGTCATATGGAAAATGGAGCATCTCTTTTGAACTGTCAGATTTCAAAGCTATATCTGGTATATAGAGACATGGTAGTGCAGAAGAAGAAAGATCTTTGTTTTCCTACTTCAACCATGGTTTTAAGAATCAGCATATAGGGATGGTGAAATACTCAGTAGTTAATATCATGTACCGCTTTTGTAGGGAACCCAAGTCTGCTTCTCAGAACCTACATTAGGCAGCTCACAACTGCCAGTAACTTCAGTTCCAGGAAGACTTCATCCCTTGGTCCCCCAAAAAACCTACACTCAGGTGCATACACCCATAAGACATAGACACACTCACACACCCACATAGACACACATAATGCAAAATAAAATAAATATTCATACTGGTACTTAGGAACCGTGTACTTAGAAAGCTCCTCCTCCACAAATATTCTCATAAGTACGTAACATTATCACATAATAAGATATCCTGGATGTTTTTGCTTTCTGAGTATATGCTTGAGATACTTATTTAAAATATAGAAGTTAAAATGTGTTCTTGCCATTTTTGTCGTGCCCTAGATCCTTGGCCATTACAATCGAGGGAACTTAAGCACTGAAAAGTTTGTGGAGGAAATAAAATCAATCGCAAGTGAGCCCACCGAAAAGCACTTCTTCAACGTCTCAGATGAGCTGGCCCTGGTCACTATTGTAAAAGCTCTGGGAGAAAGGATATTTGCCTTGGAAGGTATGACTATCTTTCCTAACATTTCCCATTCCTCCTAAAATCCAAATGAAATGTAATGGCCTTGGAGTGTTATTCTCAGCACATTACTAACTCATTTTCACTATATGCATTAGCCATCAGTAAACAAATTTCTGTTAACAAATCTGTCACGAATCTACCATACAGAGAGACGTGTGTCTGCTATAAACTATCTTTGTTAGGTTGTGATGATCATTGGGAAAGCTGGTGAACACACAGCGGTCAGCATAGACATAGTCAAGAACACAAGACATATGCTTTATTCCTTTGCTGTCATACGGGTTTAGAATGAAGAGCCACCAGCTCATCATTTTGGTTTTGGACTGTGTCTTTGTTTCCTTAGGGCTGCTAGGAGAGTGTTCTGATGCAATCATTTCTGTGTTCATTTCCTCTGTAATTTGCTCTCTGAATATTTTTAAAGATCTTCATGGAGATTTGCCTCAAGTCTTTGGCTACAAAACTTCATTTACTATGGTTGTCTAATCATGCCACCTCTTTGAAGATTTTTCTATGACTTTTTCAGTGGTAACTCTCTGTTGAGGCTACTGAGCTGTGCTAGTCCCTTAGGTGGGAGGTGTCCAGTAACAAGCTACTTTGGAACTAATGTCCTTCGAATGGTGAGATCTGCTTTGAATTTTTGAAGGTCTGGAGACTCAGAACTCAGATCCTAGATCCCCACAGCAACCACAGAGAATTCTTTTGCCCTCCTGGGGCATTACAACCCCAATGACTGTCTTTAAGGGGGTACTATGAAAATGACACTTGAATAATTGTTAAAAATTTAAAGCTCTATATTGCTATCCCTGACAGAACCTGTTAATCATAAATAAAAGAAAATATAAGGATGAGGCATGACTTTAAAAAGGCTAGACATCTTGGGGCAAAATAGTGTGTGTGTGTGTGTGTGTGTGTGTGTGTGTGTGTGTGTGTGTGTGTGTGTGTGCACTGAAGACTTAACCTAGGGCCTTACATATGCCATTCAACTACTCTACAGTGCCACTATATCTATAGTTCAAAAAATGATACAAAGCAATGGTTTTCAATATTTCTTGAGAAACCCCTGTAAAAAAAGGTTTTGCTTTGCATCCCAGTATACACATATTCGTGCATATAAAAATAAAGCCAATTGAAATATGACTCAGTATAGTGCTGTTTGTAAAGTGTACTAAAGTGTAAAGTGTACCACCCTTGTCCTTTCTGCTCCCATGATACCCTCTTTCAATGACAATGAAATGGCTTTGCTCACCCTGTCACTTTTGATCTGCATCTCAGTCAGCGCTTAGGAGCTTGGTTCACCCTGAGGATGATGAGGACTGGCATTTCAGGTTAAAGGAATTTCTCTGGCTCCCTCATCCTCCAGAGACAGAACACTTGAGTCCTTAACCTTCTAAAGTCATAGCTATTTCTGAATGGCTCCTCGGACCTGTGTCCTGAGTCCATGTCACTATTACAGGACCTCAGTCTTTCAATAGCCATTGAGATATTATTTAGCAATAAGCCAGGCCCTGCTTGCCTAGATTTAATATGAATGATCTCCTCAGTTAAAATTCCTCACTAGAATGTCTAAATGCTTCAAGAAATCTTTATATTTAAATATGAAATCATGCTATCAAACTCTCCAAAGATTAAGATATTTTTCTGTCTTAATGCTATCTAGGCTAGAGTCATGTGGGTTTTCTGTTTTGGTTCTGGTTCTGTTTTTGTTCTGGTTCTGTTTTTGTTTTCAAGGCAGACTTTCCCTAGCCTTGATCCCTCGCTCCAGCTTCCCAGGCACTGCCATTATACAGCGCTTCCAAAATATCAGCTCTCACTACTTCCATAATGAGATCAGGAAAGCCTTGTCCCCTGTTGTCTGGGAAATCTCCATTTCCTATCAATATTTATCTTAGATGGTAAATAGCTACAATTATGAAAGTCTCATTTGCCAAGGACAATGCCACCTAGTGACTCAAGCATGCTCAAAAGCTGACTAAACAGATCATGAGAAAGTACAAATCTCCCTTGCTTACCAACTAATGTAGTGTGCAGAACGCCATGTAGCTACTTTCTCTGTTCTCAGCAGAAAACACAACACCAGCAGAGGAGGGTCGATGCTGGTGTCTACTACTATGCCCTTGATGCTAGTCCTGAAAAAATAGGCATGGACATAGCTTAAATCACTGTGTATCAAAAACACATTTTAATTTGAGGTGAAATGCATCTTAGTCATTTAAAGAGAAATTTGTGTAAGGTATAAAAATGATACATTCAGTTTTTTGACTGCTTGTCACATTTAATATAGCCCTAAAAAATGCAATGACAGATGCATTTTTCACGGTTTTATGCCCCCAAATAAATAGTAAACATGTTTAATTTCACAAATTTAACGAGTCTCATGATTCAATTGACAGACAGGTTGACTTGGCTAAAATTATGTTATTTTTAAACTTATTTTAAGACCAAGTAAACCAGTAACTCTCTGGAAGCAAGTAGATCAACATCCCTTCAGCCCCCCCCCCCCCCCCGGAAACTGTGGTTTCTGGTCTGTAAATATTTTGAGAAAAGTGCAACTTCATACAATGCTCTAACTTTTCTGGACTTCAGCAGTGAGCCTTAAAATTGATGTTTTAAAAATAGACAGTTCTTTTAAAAATATGGATATATGTAGAACACAAATGAAAGCTATGTGAAAAAGTCACCTCCTAGTATGAATGATCCTCACATTCAGCATTAAGACCAGCATGCACATGATGGATCCTTCAACTCCATCAACAGTGGCTCCTAGAAATTGTATGGCTTGAAGTGCATGTGGGACTGGTGAGTTGGAAATCTCTTTAAATACACAAGTCAAGTTTTTTTTTTCAGCCTCATAGGGCATCACATTTAGTTCTGACAGAGTTCCCAGATCAAGTAAACAGGACAGTTGACTCCTATTGTAGCAATTCATCACTCCAAAGCACCAAGGAATCACAGTCAGCTACAGTATAGAACTGACTGTCAGGCTGACTTGGCTAAAGTATATTATTTTTAACTTATGCTAAAGATCAAATACACTCCCTGAAAGCAAGTAGTTCAGCATTCACTCATCAAGGATGGAAAGCCAATGTGTAAGAATGGGAGAGGAGTCTTTTTACTAACCCCTGTCTAATGCTTATTCCTGTCTAAGAGTTTTGGTTGAGAAGTCCATGGCTGATCTATGTGCTCTAATATCTTCCATTGTTCTGCTTGGGAGGTTCCCCGATTTCAGCAGTTCTATGTCTAGCAATCAACATCAGCCTAAAAAAACACTAGTCACTTATACTGTGTTATCTTTCCCACATTACAGCAACAGCTGACCAGTCGGCAGCTTCATTTGAGATGGAAATGTCTCAGACCGGCTTCAGTGCTCATTATTCGCAGGTATGTTGATCATATCCAGGAAAAAAAATATATTTCCTGCAAATGTTTCTCCATGGAAGCAATGCCCAGCCATTAATTGTAGAAGATGGCTTTGGATTTATGTTGAGAGAGGCTCTGCTGGCTGTAATTGTGGTCCCTAATCCAAATAGGGGAAATGGCATCTCATCAGCTTCTTATCAGGAGGCTACATCACACAGCTTCTGTATTTTAACAATTAATAGTTGTGAACCAGACAGTCTGAACTCTGCTGAATGTCATCATGCATCTAATACAATGATGTACTTAAGACATTTGCTTAAAATGTGGAATTTTTTTCTCGGCGTTAAGGTTTTCATTGGCCAGGCTAATGTTCCTTAGAAGACTAAAATGTAGGTGTGTGTGTGTGTGTGTGTGTGTGTGTGTGTGTGTGTGTGTGTGTGTGTGTGTGTGTGTCCAGAGCAATAGAGGAAGGTAAGAAAGATATCATTGTCATTATATAGAGATCCTGACATTTCAATATGGAAGTTACATAGTGTGCCTCAGCTTCCTTTTTAATTAAAATTTGGATTTTTTTTTTTTTTGCTTGTTTGCTTTCTTGCTTGCTTTTGAGACAGGGTTTCTCTGTATAGTCTTGGCTGCCCTGAAACTCTTCTGTAAACCTCACTGGCCTTAAACTCAGGGATTCCCCTGCCTCTCCCTACAGAGTGCTTGGATACAAGGTGTGGACCACCACTACCACCTGTCTTAAAATAGGGATTATAATATTGGAATCTTGAAAGAAAAGGTATTTTGAGGACTGTATGAATTAATTTATATAAAGCACTTTGAGCTATTCCCATCATATTGTTAATGCTGCATAAGTGTTTGCCATACCCATTTTATTGTTTTCTGTGCTCACACATTAGGACTGGGTCATGCTTGGAGCAGTGGGAGCCTACGACTGGAATGGAACAGTTGTCATGCAGAAGGCTAACCAGATTGTCATCCCGCAGAACACCACCTTTCAAACTGAGCCCACAAAAATGAACGAACCTCTTGCTTCTTATTTGGGTAAGACTTGAATGAAATTGCTAGGAGCTTCTTCAAAAAAAAAAAAAAAAAGTTCACATTTTTTTTTCTTTAATGTTTCTCCTGTGTCTGTAGCTACAAACCATGTACTAAGATTGCTTTAAAGAGAAGGGTGTTTGGTTTCAAGCTGGAGAGTCAGGCACAGAAGCTGGAGGTTATTATCTCAGGGCCTACTGAGGTGTGCTCAGTGAAAGGAATGGTGTTAGGCAGAAAATGAGGCTAGAAGAACCTGGACATGGCCCACATAATATTTATCCTTAATTTCTTTTTATAAGTTCTCATTGTGAAAGAAAATTTTCAATTCTTAACCATATAGCTTCTTCTTCGATTCTGTTCTGTTTTGTATCTGTAGGTTTTTCTGTCCACATTGAGTAAAATGCTGTACTTGAGTACAGCAGTGTGTTGTAGTCTATCTAAACACGACCCAGGGAAAAAAAAGGACTGGATCTGCATCAGCTTATTCAGGCTCAGAAACAACCTGGGGGGAGAAGGGGCCCTCTTATCACTGTGAGGTACAGTAAAAACGTGAGGGGCCCAAACGAAAATGGAACGGACTCTTCTGATGCTGCTTCCCTCTCCTCACTAAACACACTTGTTCTTAGGTGTTTCCTTGGCGTGCCGTTATTCTCAGCATTGGGGTACACTGAGAAAGCAAACACCTTGATCATGAAAGCACCCCCATTTTATGATCTTTCAAGGAACTTTCTATCCTGGAAGCAAGTCTTTTTCTTTCTAAAACCTAGTTTCTTTCTATTTTATGAGGAAAATACCGAGCTCTGGGGTACCTCCACCTCTCTTCTTACTCAGAGCATGTGTGAAAGCTTCAGACGTGGCAGAGCTTCAGAGTTGGGGTCCCTGTTGACTAAATGCTTAAGCATAAGCAGCAGAGGTAGACATGAGCTGCATGAAGACCCATCCTTTACCTCACAGATATAATCACATTCCCCGCCTACCAGAAAACAAATAGGATTGAACAACTCAAAGCCCAAATGGCAAAGATGATTTAGAATAAAAAATGATTTAAGGAAGATGGACACGGAAAGCTCCTCCTCCCTATATCATGGCTGAGCAAGGTGGCCCTCTATAGGGAATGGGCCCCCAAACAGCCAGTTCATGCACTAGGGATAAATCCGGGGCCTGCTGCCAGAGTTTCCATCAACTGCCCAAGCCACTCAGAGGGCCTAGTCCTGTCCCACGCAGGTTCCCCAGCTGTAAGTCCAGAGTCAGTGAGCTTTCAGTTGCATGGCGGCAGCTGTCTTGGTGGGTTTCCCCGTCATGATCTTGGTTTCTGTTCAGCCTGCCTTCTTTCTTTTTCTCTTATTTTACATTTCTTTTATTTAAAAGTTTTTGTTATTGTTTAAAATGCCCACTATTATTCTCCTTCCCTCCCTTTTTTCTCAGTCATCCCGCCGTCATTCTCCCACCACCACCCCACTCCTGTCTCCCTGTCTGTTCCTCAGAAAGGGTAAGGACTTCCAGGGTGAGTCTGGCATATCCAGTTAAGGTAGAACCAAGTCCCTCCTCCAGTATCAAGGCTGAGCAAAGTATTCCTCTGTCGGGAATGGGCTCCAAGGATTCAGTTTGTGCACAAGGAGAAAGTTCTGGTCCCACTGCAAGAGGCTCCATAAACTGTTCAAGACAATTATCATCCACATTCAGAGGGTCTAGCTCAGTCCCATGGAGGTTCCTCAGCTATTAGTCCAGAGTCTGAGTTTCCAACAGCTTGGGTCAGCTGTCTCTGTGGGTCTCCTCATCATGATCTTGACCCTTGACCCCTTTGCTCATATAATCTCCTCCCTAGCTTTGGCTGGACTGGGATCTTGGCCCAGTGCTTAGCTGTGGCTCTCTGTGTCTGCTTCTATAAGTTGCTGGATGAAGGTTCTATAAATGATAACTAGGATGGTCATCAACTTGATTATAGGGGAATGTCAGTCTAAGCACCCTCACTGCATCTTCTTGGAGTATTAGCTGGGGTCATCTTGTGGGTTCTCAGGTATTTCTTTCTCTAGCACCAGGTTTCTTTCTAACCCCACAATGGCTTTCTCTACCAAGGTTTCTCTTTCTTTGTTCATCCTCTCTGACCATCCTTCAACTCAACCATCTCATTCCCTCATCTTCCCTCCCCACCTCCAATTACCTCCCTCCTCCCATCATCCCAATTTACTCAGGAGATCTTCTCTATTTTCCCTTCCCAGAGGGGTCCATGGATGGCTCACTTAGGTTCCTCCTTGTTCCCTAGCTGCTCAGTGGTTGTGGATGTGCATCCTTTAGGTATATGCCCAAGAGTGGTATTGCTGGATCAGTGGGGAGATCGATTCCCAGTTTTCTGAGGAACTGCCTGATTTCCAAAGTAGCTGTACAAGTTTACATTCCCACCAGCAATGGCAGACTGTTCCCCTTACTTCACATCCCCTCCAGTATAGGCTGTTTGTTATCTGTGTTTTTGATCTTAGCCATTTTGATAGGTATAATATGGTAAGTTGGAATTGTTTTGATTTGCATTTCCCTGATAGCTAAGAATGTTGAGCAGTTCTTTAAGTGTCTTTTAGCCATTTGAGATCCTTCTGTTGAGAATTTTCTATTTAGCTCTGTACCCCATTTTGTAATTGAGTTATTTGGTTTTTCAATCTCTAGTTTCTTGAGTTCTTTATATATTTTAGAGATAACTCCTCAGTCTGATGCAGAGTTAGTGAGGATCTTTTCCCACTCTGTAAACTGTCCTTTTTTGTCTTGTTGACAATGTCCTTGCTTTACAAAAGCATCTCAATTTCAGGAGGTCCCATTTATTAATTGTTGCTCTCAGTGTCTGTGCTACTGGGGTCATATTTAGAAAGTCATATCCTGTGCCAATGCTTTCTTTTCTGCCAGGTTCAGTGTAACTGGATTCATGTTGAAGTCTTTGATCCTTCGGACTTGAGTTTAGTGCAGGGCAATAGATATGGATCTATTTACATTTTTCTACAAGCTACCATCTAGTTATGCCAGCACCACTTGCTGAAAATGCTTTCCTTTTTTCATTATGTATTTTTTGCATCTTTGTCAAAAGTCAGGTGTTCATAAGTGTGTGGATTAATGTCAGACTCTTCAATTCACTGATCTACATGTCCGTTTTTATTTCAATACCAAGTTATTTCTAATACTGGAACTTTGAAGTAGAGCTTGAAGTCAGGGATGATGATGCCTCCAGAAACTCTTTACTGAACAGGATTCTTTTGTCAATCCATGGATTTTTTTACTCCATATGAAGTTGAGTATTGTTTTTTGAGGTCTGTGAAGAATTGTGTTGGGATTTTGATGGGGATTGCATTGAATCTGATTGCTTTTGGTAAGATTGCCATTTTTACTAAGTTGATCTTACCTATTCAAGAACATGGGAGATCTTTCCATTTTCTGATAACTCTTTTTTCAATGACTTAAAGCTCTTGTAATACAGTTCTTTCACTTTGGTTAGCGCTACCTCAAGATACTTAATGTTATTTTCAGCTATTTAAAGAGTGATATCCCCCTGATTTTTTCAGCCCATTTATCATTGGCATATAGGAGGAGTATTATTTTTTTTTAGTTAATCTTATACCCTGCTACATTGCTGAAGGTGTTTATCAGCTGTAGGAGTGTCCTGGTAGAATTTTGGGGGTCACATATCATATCATATCATCTGCAAATAGTGAAAACTTGACTTCTTCCCTTCCAATTTTAATCCCCTCAATCTCCTTTTGTTTTCATTGCTTTAGCTAAAATTTCAAGTGCTATATTGGATAGATATGGGGAGAGTGAAAAGCCTTTTCTTGTTCCTGATTTTAGTGGGATCACCTTGAGTTTCTCTCCATTTAGTTTGATGTTGGCTGTTAACTTTCTGTATATCGCCTTTATTATGTTTAGGTATTTTCCCTATCTTCCTGATCTCTCCAAGACTTTTATCATGAACGTGCATTACATTTTGTCAAAGGCTTTTCAGTATCTAATGAGATGATCATGATGATACTTTCTTCCAGTTTACTTATACTGTGGATAACATTGAGAGATTTCCATGTGTTGAACCATCCCTGCATCTCTGAGAGGAAACCTACTTGACCATGGTGAATTATATCTTTTATGTTTTTGGATTCCATTTGCCAGTATTTTACTGAGTATTTTTGTATCAGTGTTCATGAGGGAGATGAGTCTATAATTTTCTTTATTTGTTTTATCTTTGTATGGTTTCGGCACAGGGTGACTGTAGCCCCATAAAAAGAGTTTGGCAGTTTTCTTCTGTTTCTATTGTGTAGAATAATTTGAGTATTAGTATTGGTTCTTTAAAATTCTGGTAGAATTCCATGCTGAAACCATCTGACTCTGAGCTTTCATTGCTTGGGAGACTTTTAATAATTTCATCCATTTCCTTGGGGTTTATAGGTCTATTTAATTCATTTATCTGATTTGATTTTGTTAAATGACACCTATCTAGAAAGCTGTCCATTTCTTTTGAGTTTTCCAATTTTGTGAAGTACGTGTTTTTGAAGTATGACCTAATGATTCTCTTGATTTCCTCTGTATCTTGTTATAATGGCCCCCTTTCCATTTATGATTATGTTAACTTGAATATTCTCTCTTTGCCTTTTTGCTAGTTTAGATAAGGGTTTGTCTATCCTGCTTATTTTCTGGGAAAAAAAAAAAAAACCTCTTTGTTTCATTGATTCATTGATTTTATTGATTTCAGCCCTGAGTTTCGTTATGTCCTGCCTTCTACTCTTTCTGGGGTGAGATTACTTATTTTTGTTCTAGAGATTTCAGGTGAGCTGTTAAGTCACTAATGTGAGACTTTTCCAAATTCTCTGTGTAGGCACTTAGTGCTGTGGACTTTCCTCTTAGCACTGCTTTCATTATGTCCCATAAGTTTAGGTGTGTTGTGGATTCTGTTTCATTGAATTCTAGGAAGTCTTTAATTTCTTTCTTTACTTCTTCCTGACGCAGAGGTGGTTCATTTGAGAGATGTTCAGTTTCCATGAGTCTGTAGGCTTTCTGTTCTTTGTGTTGTTGTTGAACTCTAACTTTAGACCCATGGTGATCTGAAAGGATACAAAGGTTATTCCATATTTTTGTACCTATTCATGTTTCATTTATGACTGGGTATGTGGTCAGTTTTAGACAAGGTTCCATCCACAGGGTGCTGAGAAGAAGGTATATTTCTTTGTGTTTGGGTGGAAAGTTCTGTGTTTATCTATTACATCCATTTGAGTCATAACATCTGTTAAGTTCCTAAATTCTCTGTTAAGTTTTTGTCTGGTAGACATAACATTGGTGAGAGTGGAGCATTGAGGTCTGAGGTCTTATACTATTAGTGTGTGGGGTTTGTCATGTGATTTAACCATTAATAATATTTCTTTTACATATGTGGGTGCTTTGTATTTGGGGCATAAATGTTCATGATTGAGATTTCAGCTTCGTGGATTTTTCCTGAGATAAATACGTAATGACCTTCCAGATCTCTTTTGACTGATTTCAGTTTGAAGTCTATTTTTTTATTAGAATAGGTACACCAGCTTGTTTCTTAAGACCATTTGATTGGAAAGTCTTTTCCCATCCCTTTACTCTGAGGTAATATCTGTCTTAGTAGTTCAGGTGTGTTTCTTGTATGCAGTAGAAAGGTGGACCGTTTTGTATCCATTCTGTTAGCCTGTGTCTTTATATAGGGGAATTGAGATCCTTGATATTAAGGGATATTAAGACCAGTGATTGTTAAATCCTGTTGGTGTTTTTTGTTTGTTTGTTTGTTTGTTTTTTGGTGGTAGTGTGTGTGGGAAGGTTGCTGCTGTGTGTTTATCTATTGCTTATGTTTTCATGGGTACATCTAACTTCCCTAGGATGAAGTTTTTCTTCTAGTGCTTTCTGTAGGACTGAATTTGTATATAGGTATTGTTTAAATCTTATTTTGTCATGGAATATATTGCTTACTCCATCCATGGAGATTGAGAGTTTTGATGGGAATAGCAGTCTGGGCTGGTATCTGTTGTCTTTTAGTGTCTGTATAACATCTAACCAGGGCCTTCTAGCCTTCATAGTTTCCATTGAGATGCTGGGTGTTATTCTAATGAGTCTGCCTTTATAAGTTACTTGGCCTTTTTCCTTTGCTGCTCTTAAAATTCTTTCTTTATTCTGTATGTTTAGCGTTTTGATTATTATATGGTGAATGGACTTTTTTGATGAGTCTAGTCTATTTGGTGTTCTGTAAGCTTCTTGTATTATCATAAGCATTTCCTTTTTTAGGTTGGAAAAGTGTTCTTCTCTGATTTTGTTGAAAACGTTTTCTGTACCTTTGAGCTGGTATTCTTCTCCTTCTTCTGTTTTTATGATTGTTACATTTGCTCTTTTCACATTGTCCCAGATTTCCTGGAAGTTTCATGTTATGATTTTTTTTTAACATTTATGTTTTTCTGATTGACAAATCTCTTTTCTCTATTGTGTCTTCCACACCAAACATTCTCTCTTCCATCTCTTGCATTCTGTTAGTTATGCTTGCGTCTGTAATTCCTGTTTGTTTATTCAGATTTTCCATTACCAGCATCCCCATGGTTTATGTCTTTTTTTTTAATTGCTTCTATTTCAGTTTTTACGTCTTGAGCTATTTCCTTCACCTGTTTGGTTGCCTTTTCTTTTCTTTCTTTAAGGGATTTATTGATTTCTTCCAAGTTTTTGTTTATCTTTTCCCCTATTTCCCTAGGGTTTGTTCTTTAATTTTTTTCTTTAAAGCCTTTTTATCATCTTTATAAAGTTATTTTAAGGTTATCCACCTCTGCTTCTTCTATTCTGTAACATTCAGGTCTTGCTGTTGAAGAACCAGTGGTACCACACTGTTCTGTATGTTGAATGTATTTTTGTACCAATAATTATCCATGTCTTCCTCTGATTAGTGCAAGTGTTATATGTGTTTCATGGAGCTGGATTTGGTTCAATAGATGTTCTTGGTGCAGTGGAGCTTTTGGAGAAATGAGAGCCAGTGGAATCTGTGTCTCGGGGAGCAGTTGAGATCTGCAGCTGAAGCTCTTATGATGGAGCTCTCTAGAGTTTGTGTCTCAGGAAGCCACTGCTATTGGGAGAATGGATGGTTTCAGGGGACTCATAGGCTGAAGAGTATGACTAGGGGTGGTAACAGGGTGTTAGTCAGGCTTGCATGCAGGAGTCCTGCTGCTTACTAGCAGCTGGAACTGTGATAGATTTGGGGGACATGGTTTGTGTCTTGTTGCCAGACCTAGAGGCTGTTTTAGCTGGTCTGGCTGGCCAGTTGACAACAGGGTAACTCATCACTTTTCTCAGCCTGCTTTCTTAATAAACCCAGGACCAGCCGCCTAGGAAAGGTAATACCCATCATGGGCTGGGCCCTCCCCCACTGAACACTAATTGAGAAAATGCCTTCCAGCTGGATCTCATGGAGATATTTCCTTAATTGAGGCTCCTTCCTCTCTGATGAGTCTAGCTTGTGTCAAGTTGACACATAAAACCAGCCAGTACATATTGCCCGTACAGTATAAGAAAGTGATAAAAATCAGAAAAATCTTTCCTGGATGTTTAAAGTGAGATAGAATTGTAGGAGGTGTTCAGAGAGATACAGTATTGCTGGAAATGAAGGAGGAGGAGGTGGGAACATATGTGACCTCTAAGTTACAAAGGACAAAGAAGTGTGCCCCCCCTCCCCCCTGTCTCCAGAAAGGATCATAGCCCCACCCGCTTCTCACTATCATCCAGGGATGTAGGACTTATATAATTGCAAAATAAAGCATTTGAAATGTATATTGTAAGCCATCAAGCTTATAGTAATTTGTTATAGGTCAGTTTCTAGCATTGATCCTGTTACTACTAAGTATTTAGATAATAAGACTGAATGAAGAACACAGATGTGTTTGACATGGTCACTACTCTTCCCATAATCACTTATTCTAATTATTAATTTGACAGTGCTATATTTTGGTATTCTGGGTTAAGATTCTATGATCAAATTCTTTAAATCAAACAAAGTTCTAAATCTGTTATTTTCCTAAAGTTTGAGTTAATCGTTATTAAGACATGCTTAAATGATTTAAAATTTAAAGATTGCACTATACATAAGAAAACATTAAATAGCCTTACTTCTTTATGTGGCCCCTTTTATCATTTACAATTCAATGAAACTGTAAAATTTACTAGGTGACAATGTATACACTCAAATATATGTAAATAAATGTGCATATTTATGGTTCACCTATGCATAGGAAAGAATAAATTTGCATATGTTATCTTCGGCAAACTAATATATTTTCTGTTCATTTCATTACCTTAGTCAAAAGTTAAAATATAGGACATTTACCAACAGGTATCTAATAGGTGTAAGATGTTTTTCATGTGCTTCCCGAACCCAACCCCGAATATTTTTTTTTTTAAACTGAAATCTGACTTTCAAATACTTTGTTGTGGGTATTGTAACATTATGGAAAGACTGAGTTCACTGCTTTGAAATCTGGGTGAAAGGAAACTTATTAGGTCATGTGAAATCTAATGAGGGGGCAAAGGGAGAGGCCAGCCCTCCAGCCCTCTATGAAAATATATGTGCTCATCAATGAAAAATGGCAGCATGAAATGAAGCACCTCTCCCAGGACAGAGTCAGCCACCCACCTTCTTAGGACCCCATAACCTGCCATATTGCATTTGAGTTTGGCGTTGAGAATGTAGGTGAGTCAGTACTTCCTGTGCCCCTCATCCATACTTTCTTCTAATGATGCATGACAGACTCTAAAGGAATAAGAACTGAGGTAAAGGCACAAAATGAAGTTAAGTCATATGTTTCTGATTCCATCACCAAAGCTCTTGCTTCTTCCAAGAAGGTATGAAACTAGATAATATTCATTCCTCATAAAGGAAGATGAAAGTATGAAAACATAAAAATAATCACAAAGGATAATATGTTTGAAAGATTTTGTTCCCTTATATAAACATACTATTTTACAAAAGGAGAATTATTAACTTAGAGTAAAATACTACTTAGAAATGTGATCCCTCTCACAGTTAGAAGTGGTTCTCTGGAGTTCTGAATTATGCTTGTCTTCTACTTCTAACTATTAGAGTATTGCTCCCTTCTGCAGAGCTCAAGCCTATGTGTAGTGAGAGTTACCCATTGATTTAGCTCCATTCTCTACAGATACAAAGTGAAAAATCTATTCTTCCTTCAAAAATAATAATATTCCATAAGGCTACAATTCAACCTCTTTCCCTACCTGGCCAGGTATGATCTCTTGAGATGGTTTACTATGCATTTGAGGCAGAACTCTCCTCAAAATCATGTATTTCAAGATATTCAAAACATCATGTTAATTTTACCAACATCTGAGAAACTTCCCGGTCCATCAAGGTTATGAATATCTGAAAAGCCACATGTATCTGAATGGTCATTTTTACCATTTCACTGTGGGTCCTTCCATCTCTGCACTGATGGACTTATAGGTGTGTCTAAGGCCCCAAAGAGAATGTGAATGCCCATAAGGGAGCAGAAATTTTGCTGTACATGTATAAAAATATTATAAGATAGTGCCAAACATGGTAGTTATCCATGCATTCCTGGGTTTCTGAGCTAAATCAACAGAGGCACCTGTGATGAGTGCTTGGCCATGCACAGAATGCATGAAAGCACAGAGCCTATGACCAGATTGACCTATGCATGAGCTAGCTCTGTCATAACAAGATAATTCTGACTGAAATAGAACAAGGTTTTCTTCAACTTTAAGTGGAGGTGGCATGAAAGAAAAAGTAAGATTATCATTTCAGAACCATGTAGTTGTGGTAGAAACAGGCAGCATATTAAAGACTTCTCACCAATACAAAATGCAAGAAAATATAAAAGTGATTAGCCAAACCATCTAAAGTTATTCACAATATGTTACACAGGATTTTATGGGTCCAAGTACACATGTGAGATCTCTCTTTGGTTAGGTTACACAGTGAACTCTGCCACTGTCCCTGGAGATGTGCTCTATATTGCTGGACAGCCTCGGTACAATCATACAGGCCAGGTCGTCATCTACAAGATGGAGAATGGCGACATCAAAATTCTCCAGACACTCAGTGGAGAGCAGGTAAACTTGAAACCAATTGTTCTGTATCATCTGTATGTATTCTGTAACTTTGGACATAAATTTTAAAAACCCAATTATTCAAAATCTATGTAAAGAAAGCCTTCTATTTGATTCTTTGGAGAGGTGTGATGTAGCCATAACTTTGATGTCATAAGCACATCAGTTGGAATGGGGTAGAGGTAGATATGTACAGTTAATAGATGTTGCAAGCAGTTTTATTCAATATATTCAAGAAATACTAAGAACCAAAACATCAAGAATTATAAAATGGCAGTTGCATTGATGCATTCACTAGGTAGAAAGGTGGCTTTAAGTTATGACTAGTACAGGGAACTCATAAGAGATATACTTTGTGCTGACTCTAAAAGGAAGGACGGAATATAGTTAAGAAGAGGTGAAAAATTTAAAACTGTGTAAATTTTAAATGGCCAATTCAATGCATTGGTCATGCTGTAGGTGATGGGAAATTGTATGCAATGTGTAAAATTAGAAAATTCCTTTAAATTCTTTAAAACATCATTGAATATTAAAGGTTGCTCCAGAAACTATACATATGGTAGGCAAATGTCAATAGTTTTAGTGTTTTAGAATGAAAAATATATACTATATACTATACTATACTATATATATACTATGATATATATATATATATATATATATATATATATATATATATATATATACTATTCAGGGGTTATTTTTGAATAGTAATTTGAATAACTTTTGTCTCTTTTTTTAAATCATGGTTTTATGGGTTTTCCAAGCATCCCACAGTGACAGTTCATTGACGTCATCCTGTCATTTGCAAGGATACTATGTTCAGACTTTGGTAGGCAGGGCTGGAAGCCACCTTCCTCCTCTGTCCTGCCTACAGCCATCAAAACCCACAGTCAGGTATCAGAGGTCACACTGAGTATGTCTAGGAGTGGCCCTAGTGTTAAAGCCATGAGCCCTAGAGGAGCAGTGTCCTTTATGATAACACAGACATAGCTTACAGGGGCTCTACAAAAAGCCACCACAGTGAAGCCACATAATACACAGCATTCCCTTCCAATCTCCCCACCCTAAATGCAGCATCCCAAGAAAAGTTATTTTCATCCACATCAGCACGGCTCAGTACAGGGAGAATATACTCAACAGATTCTGGAGGGATCTCAACATTCATCAGTTATAATTTCTCACATTCAGGCGAAATGCTTGTATTTATTTAGCCATATTTGCATTCAGAAGCATATCAACAATGAAACAAACTATTATTATTGTAGCTCAAAGGTGATATACAAACAGCCTAAAATGGTTTATCAACATTATGAAATTGAAAGGAAAGATATTAAATAGGTAGAAGTTGAAGAATAGGAAAGTACTATTTGTAGTCATTGTTGTTGAGAGCTTAAGTCTATTACCATTCTGAAGTTGCCTGCAAGTATAAGGAAATATATAAAAAATAAATAAATAAAACAGACACTCTTCTGCAAGTAAAGGGGAATGTCATGGATGATTTTTAAATAGTAATAATTTCTGTTCTAAGCCTGAGGTTCTATTAAGAAGCTGGCTTCATGATTATGAGGTCAACCATTCTTAAAGTTGGGGTAACTCAAGAACATTATTACACTTAGACACGTTTCCTTTGACAACACAAATTCTAATGACCAAAGCTTCTGAGAATACGATGGAGGAATCAGGAAACTGTGGGCCTGGGCAGCTCATGAGCTCACTCTCAGCTGCAGAGGACTACTAACCATAGGAATGAATATCCAAAGGTACAAGAACTTGCAGGCTTTGGAGGGCAGGGGCGTTAGATTTATAGTTAGTTCAAATGTTTAAAATTTATACGCCTTTCAAATCCCTGTGAAGTTAGTTGTACCTTAAAGGATTATTTGAAAGGACATTCAAAAATGCACCCTCACATTCTTATCTATCTAGCAATTTCCAGGAACGGCCTGGCTTCTGGAGAAGAGAGATGATCAGTGTGCAGTTGCAAAGTGGTGAAAGTATTGGGAACCATCTTCACATAGTCACAGAGAACCCTAAGGAAATGCCAGGCCTGACCTGTAGAGCAGACAGTTTAGGACAGTAGAAGGGATGCTTCTGCAAGGATGAGGAACAATTGTTGCTTCTCGTGAGCATGGTAGCCTATACCTGCAATCTGAGTACTCTAGAGGCCGAGACAGGAGAATTTCCACAAGTTCAAGAACAGTATGGGCTACAGTGAGTGTATAGGCCCCAATGATGCCTGGGCTACAAAAGAAGAGACAAAAGGCTGTGTGTCAGTTCCACACATTATACAAAAAAAACAAAAAACAAAAAAAAAACAAAAACAAACAAAAAAGCATATATATAATAGAGAATCAAAATTATGGGAGCAAAAATAAAAAAATAAGTCTACACAGGAAAACCCACTAAAATGGATCCTTTTCTTTAAAATGCTGTTCAAGAGAAGAGCTCTGCAATCTTTTCCTATTTTTATACTCCTTCTAACTGTTGGACCACAGCTTAGAAGCTATCAAGTAAGCAATCATCAGAGACCAAGACACAACATAGTCAGCACTACTGCAGGACCACTCATGCATTTGTTACATATTTCCATAGCATCATATTTACACACCGGTGAAGCCAGAAAACCTCTCTCAATCTCATTTATTTTCTTTTTCCTTAAGAAATGCACTGTGGTTATCCTGATCTGATCCAGATAAGCAAGGACAGTCAGAATAGAAAAGGAAGCCGCCATGTCTCTTAACTCCTAGACAGAAATTGGTCATCCTCTAAGTCAGGATCATGTTATGCTTCAGTTTACAGAAGATTTGGAAAGCAGAATTTTCAGTATTTTGTTTCTTTTAACACCAGCTCTCATTTCCTCTTAAGAAGCAGGACAATTAGTAGAATGGCCGTCTTGGGCTTCCTGGAGTGCTTCTGAGATTCATCCCTACTTGCTCTGTCTTGTGTCCTAGATCGGTTCCTACTTTGGTAGCGTCTTGACAACAGTTGACATTGACAAAGATTCTTACACTGATCTGCTTCTTGTCGGGGCGCCCATGTACATGGGCACAGAGAAAGAGGAACAGGGCAAAGTGTACGTGTACGCTGTGAACCAGGTAACGGCATCCAAGTTCCATGAATCCAGCAAAGTCCCTTCCCTTCAGTTCCCACTGTGCAGCCAGAATATTTCTCACTTGCTTGGGGGAAAAAAATGATCCACGAAGTTTGCAAGGCCCATTGAATTTCACAGTTCCAAAGGAACATTTAGAATCGAAGTAAACTACTTTCAGTCCTTAACTATGTTTGGCTTGAATATATGAAAATGTATTTTGCTTGCTTTGTTGTTATCAGGTTTGTATTGCACGAATTATATTTAGTATTATAATAAAAACCCAGAGCCAGATATTGGGGAAAAGCTGGAATATAATAGATAGGTGCCAAACCACAGCCAATTCTCACCCAATTAACTCAGGGTGTACAGGGTAGGTCCTATCTCCACAAGCCCTCAGACTGACTGGGCAGCAGGCAAAAGGCTAAACTTCTGCCTTCTCTTCCTCATATTTCTTTCCCCGCCCAGCTATTTACTTCTTTGTTCAAGATTCCTAGAGCTAGGATTAAAAGTGTGTGCCATCTCCACCTGGCTCTGTTAAGCCTTGAACTCACAGAGATCCAGAGAGACCTTTGTCTTCGAAGTGCTGGGATTAAAGACCTGAGTCACCACTCCCTCACCTTCATGGCTTGGCTCTTTCCTCTGATATTATCAGACTATTTTTTATTAAATATATATCACCACAGGTTTGGTTTTATTCTTTTAAAAAAATGAAAATATACAGGATGAATAAGGCAAATGCAAATGTCACTCACCTGGTAAATCATCTTACTAATAACCTATTCAAGAGTTCTAGCCTGGATAAGTTGGGGCTATCCATAGTAACCATGACGATAGACAGATGCAACTTAATAGCAGTGGCACCAAGCCCTCCCCGGAAGACAGTGTTAGTTTTGGAATGCTTTGCCAGGTGAGGGGAAATTCTGATTTCAATCCTAATTTTAGACACCATTTGTTGTGACAAGTAATTTTACCTTCTTTATTAAAAGGGTATTTGCTACTTACAGGCATGTTAGTGGCTTGTTTTGTTATTTTTTTAATTTTTATTTTTTTCTAATACTAATTATTTTAAATCATAAATTGATTACCTTTCTTCCTATCTATTTCTAAGCTTTCACCTGTGTGTTTAAAGGAAAGAACCTATGTGTTCTCTCTCTCTCCCTTCTTTCTTTTCTAAGAAAGTGTGGTTTTTGTTAGCATTGACTATTTCCCTCCACTTCAGGCAGCTTTAAAAGGTTTGCTTTTGAGCAGAGAAAATTTTGTCCTTGCCTTCAATGGAGAATGGAGAGAGTCTTGGCCAAGAAGCACACTGTCAAGGAAGCAGGGCTAGGGGCCATGATGGAGGATTTCATTTTCAGTTCTTTAATAAGTCAAAAACATGCTGCTAATTCCATCCTTAGCTTCATTAAGAAGATCCTGTTGAGATTCTCAGCATGCCTACTTCCTAGGGCTCCTCTGGCATGCCTGCTTTTTCTTATATTTTACAGGTTTGCCACTGGTATGCTAATGGTTATTTCATAAAGTTGGTTTAGCATGCTCTTAAAAACAAACCTACTCCTGAAGCCTTGTTGGGAACTCTTAAGCACTCTGTTTGTCTTCCCTCCAGACAAGGTTTGAATATCAAATGAGCCTGGAACCAATTAAGCAGATGTGTTGTTCATCTCTGAAGGATAATTCATGCACAAAAGAAAACAAGAATGAGCCCTGTGGGGCCCGTTTTGGAACAGCAATTGCTGCTGTAAAAGATCTCAATGTGGATGGATTTAATGACATTGTGATCGGAGCTCCACTGGAGGATGACCATGCAGGGGCTGTGTACATTTATCATGGCAGTGACAAGACCATAAGGAAGGAGTATGCACAAGTAAGACCCCCCTCAGGCTCACACCCTTCCACGCCCAGTGGTCTCATCTGTCTTTACTCCATAACTCATAATGTACTCTGCTTCTTTATTCTGACTCCTTTTGGAAACTACATATGATTGTGTGCTCTCTCAGAAGAATTAGCTAGCATTTAATACTGTTACCTGGTTTCTTTTCTGTAATTTTTGTCTGCCTTCTTGTACCTGTTCATTTAAATGATAAAGTAATAGCAAACAAGGCTACCTGGTAATAATGTGACTTGACAATTACATTTAAATCTAAAGAGCAAGAAGAAAAAATAATGTTAGTCAATAAAAAAGATGAGATTGTGTTTTTATTTATTCAACATCCATATTGTTATTAAACAAAATTAAGTTAAATTTATAATCATGAATTAATATATATTTTCATCAAATTAATATGGGTTTCTGATGTTTACAGTTTTCTCAAGTAATTTTTCTTGGAAAAAATGTGTATAATTGATTTTGACCTACAGGGGATTTCTGTTGCTCTTATTTAAATTATTGACAGTTAGCAGTTCTATAATTATTAACCTAATTTATAAATTTAATTCTTACTACATGAGAGTAATATTTATTCACATAAATTTTTAATACATCATAAACACAAGAGAGTTTAGAGAAGTAATTTAATGAGCAGTTTCTATATAATCATGGTCAATTAAGAAATGAGCTATAATGAATAAATATCTTGTAATTCAGCACTTACATCAACACTCTCTAGCATCTAATCCATGAAGAGAATCCAGACATTAGTCATTTCTTTGATCTAAAAACCTACTTATTTAATATTTTGTTAACTTTTTATTAAATTATAATGACATTAATAGTAAGCAAAATAAAAGGTTCATATAGGTAACAACACTCCTGTCCATTTGACAAATGATTTCTTTCTGTTAAAAATCTTTGTGGGTTATACACTTAATTAGTAGCAGGCACTGGAGCATTAACCATTGGAGCATTAAAGAACCAGGAAATACACATAAAAATGTTTTTTATATTTTGTTGCTTAGTTCTTTCATTATGAATCCTGCAGCTTTAATGAATAGCGTTTGAAGCAAAGAAAGATTTTTAATTGTTTAATGAAATAATGTCATATGTAATGCATTTTTAAAGTAGTGGTAAATCAAGATCCAGCTTTAAACAAAATTAACGAACCAGTATTGGAGTTTGGTTGATTTCTTAGTGGAAAGTGATTTCCCAGGGAACAAATGAGGGTATCCTAAGCCATTTCCAGATATGCAAAATGATCCAGAATCAAGCAGTATCAGCTCCTTTATGCCTAATGAGGCACATACCTTCTGATTTGTTTGCTGGAAAATTATAGTAATAATTGTAATGGGTACATATAGTACTTCCACATCAGCCTTTCCTACTTGATTTTTTTTCCTTTTTGCTACTTAAAAGGAATCAAGAAAGTTTAGGAAGGGTTGATTAGTCCTGCTCCCATGCCAACAGGTTCTATTAAAATAGTATCTGCTTAGACAAACACTAAGCTACGAGTAGAACAATCACTTTGCAAGTAAGGTGAAGGCCTCAGTTGCATAGATGAGCCTTCAAGAACCCCAGATTTACAGTGCCCTCCTTACATTGGGGTGGATGTGAGTATAGATGGATGCTTTCGGGCAATTTTTTTAAATTGTCCAATGGAATTGTCCGTTCTTTCTCTTGCGTATATGATGTGTTTTCAAAGTTTTTAGTACCTTTGAACATACATGTTTATTAGAATTAAAAAATAAGTATAGAGCCTGTTTCTCAGATTCATCTTGAGCATTAGACAAATTGACATTATATATCAATTTCCCGTCTTTCTGAGTCACTAACCCTGCCATGATAGTTTTACTATAGGAAGAATGATTTCCTTTGGCAATGTCTCAATATTTCCTCTTGTTTCCACTCAGAGCCCTCTCAGTCCCCAAAAGATCCTTACTTTTAACTTTATTCCCTAATCCAAATTCTCAGATTTATTTAAAATGATTTTAAATGGCCTCTTCCCACATCAACCTATCTGTTGGGATTTTCACAGCGTATTCCATCAGGTGGGGATGGCAAGACACTGAAATTTTTTGGACAGTCTATCCATGGAGAGATGGATTTAAATGGTGATGGTCTGACTGATGTGACCATTGGAGGCCTTGGCGGCGCTGCCCTCTTCTGGTATGTATGCTATAACATCTGCTTATACATTTGGAAGTATTTTCCATATGAGTCCAGATCACATAGTATAATGAAAACTCTTGCCGTATCATGTTGTATTACCTCTCGTGCTGGACTGTTATCCAATGGATTGATGCATAAGTGAGTCTTAAGAACAAAGAAGATGAATAGGAATGGGTAGAATGAACTCTAATTTGGTTCTCAATTATGTACTTGACATTAAAGCAAATGTTTTCTTTTGGGAGAAGTTACATGGCTTGTGTTTTTAGAAGATAAAGATATATGTATGTAAGAAAATTCCTCACTCCGAATTATGTTCAAGTTTTTAGAGATACTTGACTTTGTTAGTTTACCTGAA
The DNA here is from genome assembly GCA_033318265.1 of Phyllotis vaccarum. NCBI lineage: Eukaryota > Metazoa > Chordata > Mammalia > Rodentia > Cricetidae > Phyllotis > Phyllotis vaccarum. The sequence continues at coordinate 47,457,363 of JARWLC010000012.1, read as the reverse complement.
TCACAGAAATGGATGAAGAGCCTTTCAAGGCCCAGGCTTCATTGACAGGGGAACAAAGTAGTCTCAATAGTGGGTCACAAGGACCAAGATTTTATGATGCTAGAGGTAGGCCTGTAACAGGATATAGAAGGCAGGTGGTTGAGCAGATAGCGAGAACTCAGCTATGTGGATCAGAGATCACACTTCCATAAAGACAGAGGAGCGAAAGCCATGATGAGTGGGGTAGACATTAGTCAAGGCACGCTCCTGTTTGGAGAATTCATATCACCCCAAACTAGACATGCCCACTCATTGCTAGCAAGGAGTAAGCTAGCTAAAACTCACCAATAAGAATTGTCAATAAGCATTTTAAAGTCTTAATATAGATTTGCTTTAAAGGAATTTGCTTCCTAAAACTAAAGATATAATGTAGAAATAAGTATTCCTTAAAATGTGTGATATCTAGAGCCACTAGAAATGCAATAACCATTTTCTAATATAAGATGGGCTAGGGAGATGGCTCCTTCAGCAAAGCTTACCACACAAGCATGAGAGCCTGAGTTTGGCTTCTCACCACTGTCACTGAATGAAACAGCTCTCACACTGCAGGAATGAATGATATGATTTATTCTTAAACAAGTATGAATGACCATATCCTGTCTTGGGAACATATATCCAAGTCATTGAAGTCTCCCCTAACATAATATTCCTATGAGGAAGAAGTTTTGTGTCATTTTACAGTAGCAGAACAAAGAAATGCACAAACATAGGCAATTTTAAAATGCTTTGGTGGCTCCATCAGAGCAAGTGACAGCAAATTGGGGAATTTTTTTTTCTTTTCTATAGGCCTCAGATGCTAGCTGATGCTATTCTTAGTCTTTGTATCAGCTAGAAGCTTGTGGTCTGCTAAGTTAATAGATCCCCAAAGGGTTTTATCTGTTAGTTAGAGGGTGTGAGTTCTCACACAGAGTTGGACGAGGAATCCAGGCCCTAACACCAGGCAAAGATAAGGTCATTGGGCTGTGGGCCTGTGGCATCACAACATTTCCACACCATGGCAGTTCTAATCAGTCTTTATAGACACAGCTTCCTTCCAGGATTCTCATTCACACCACCTACATAAAAAGGCAAGACAAGCTATGGAACCCTGGTCCAGGAGAAAGGGTCTAACAAGGATGCCCCCAGTCTAGCAAGCAGCCTAGCTGTATCAGTAAGCTCTCTGGAGAAAGACTGTTTTAAAACAAAGAAAGATTGGGGTTGATAGAGGAAGAAACCAATATGAACCTTTGTCCTTCAACACGCACATTTAGGCACACAAGGGAAAAAATACAGAATACATAAAAATCTAATGAAAGACAAGTAAATACAACGTGATATACACATTTGCTGGTATACAGACTGCAGGTAAAATGTAAAGGTGCAAACTCTAGAAAGTGGATGGTTCACAGCCCAGGCAGACAATAGGAAAACTACAGATTTTATCACGCAACTTGGAACAGTGCATAATTTAAAACATGACTCCTGGAGTTTTCTGTTTAATATTTTTGTAGCCAGGCTACCTATCCATGAATAACTGAAACTGTGGGAAGCTAAGCCATGGGTAAGGACTGGGAACTACAGTGTTTCTGATGATTAAAGCTAACTTAAGTGTTACATGAAACGGTATATACTCACATAGTTTTCTTTCCAAGAAACAAAAGCAAGGCTACATCTCCAAGAACAGAGAAGTCTTAGAGTTTTGATGAAAGCTCAAGAAGACCAGCTAGTTTCCTAGGTGCCTTTGAACCATTTCCAAATTGGGAACAAACTTAGAGATCCCCAAATATCATTTTGACTCTGAGCTTGCACCTGGCCGGTTGGTTCCATTTTAAGGCTTCCGTCTTTGAACCAAATCTCTAAAATGGCTCTAAACAACAAAGGTCTGCTAGGACATGAGGTACAATCTTTTATGTATCAAATAATCATTAAATAACAATAGTTCTGAAAGCACACACAGTACCCGAAGGAGAGTGTCCTTTGAGGCACTCGCATTATTCTACCCAGTTAAATGCAACAATGTGTGAGTAATCCCACTGTTTATGTGTTTGCAGGGCCAGAGATGTGGCTGTAGTTAAAGTGACCATGAATTTTGAACCCAATAAAGTGAATATTCAAAAGAAAAACTGCCGTGTAGAGGGCAAAGCAACAGTATGCATAAATGCTACAATATGTTTTTATGTGAAATTAAAGTCTAAAGAAGACTCAGTTTATGAAGCTGGTAAGCATAATGATTGTAGCAAGTACTTTGGGGCAGAATAAAATGTATTGGCTCCAGGATGATGACCTCTCCCAAGCATAATAAACTGCTCAAAACATTTGCCCAGCGAGCCTGTTGACTCCTGAAACCACTGCTGCCCTAGAAGGAACAATTATAGTACCTAGTAAAATCCGCAGCAGAAATTACATGTTTGAATGCAATGACCTTAAAATTCCATATTTTTCTTGTGCCTCCCCATATATTTATATTATTTAAACTCTCACAGGGGGCATTTAAATAGGTCGGTAAATGAAATTTTTCAAAAAAGAATCCTCTCCCTTCTCCTGCCCCCTCCTGGTGAAAGCTGGTATTGCAGACGATCTGACTCCACACACACACACACCCCTTCCCGGCTCTTTTCTTTGAGATGAATCTAATCTAATGAAAGACAAGTAAATACAGCATGATATACACACTTGTGTATATCTAATATACACAAATTGAGTATTTTCTCATTGCGATGAAGTTCATGTCTTCAGCCAGACATTATATTCTGTGGCCCTCAAGTGTGTGGTGTCAGTCTGTGTGCCTGCTCTCTGAACTTCCTAAGGCAGTCTTCAATAATGCTGACATATGTTGGGGTTAAAATTCCGAGGGCTTATTTTGTGGAATTTCATATTTTGGACATAATCTAAGTTGGCATGTCTCTGTAAAAAGTTTTTTGTTTTTAAAATGGTCCTTGTTTATTTTTGTCTCCATTGAAATTAAGTTGAAATCAATCAGTATATCATGCTGCTTGCCAATATTTTTAAACTATAAAAAATTATTTTGAACAAAAAATAGTAAATTCAGACTTGGTTAATAAATCATAGCTCACGTGTATGTCTATGTGAGTGTGTACATAAGTACATTACACACAATTATAACTTAAGCATTAAGGGAAGGGTCAAGGCTATTCTATAGAATTATGTCAGTGGCTGCCTTTACCTCTGTTTTGTAGCAATACAGATATTCTCAGTGTGAGATTCTACCAAGTCATTTGCTCAAGAGCTCTTTCTGTAATGCTAATTGGAGTAGGATCATATGTGAGTTGTCCCCGAATAAACATGTCTGTCAACTCTTCCTTCACATTTGTAGATATGCAGTACCGCGTCACCCTTGATTCACTGAGGCAGATATCACGGAGTTTTTTCTCTGGAACTCAGGAAAGAAAGATTCAAAGAAACATCACCGTTCGAGAATCAGACTGTACTAGGCACTCCTTCTACATGTTGGCAAGTAAATCGTGCATTGCAGCTGCCTTACTCCAAATTGAGAGAGTAGTGTGCATGTGTGTGGAGTTGTTAGAACTTGTTTTCAAACTCATGGGCACCAGACAGATCTGGCTCCAGCTTGCAGGCACTGCAGCCCTCTGTACAAGGTCAACATATGAGCTTTATCTAAGGACCAATGTTAAAAGGAACAAACTAGTTTCAAACATTACAAAATCCCTTTGGATTATGTTAGCTACTTCCTCTGGAGCTGAATGAGGTATGGTATATATCCCAGTTGTCCTGTGTTCTGAATGACACTGGGCAAGTCATTTAGTCTCAGAAGCTCTGTATAAAATAAGAGCCATCATAGTTACCCACCTCAGAGGGCTACTGAGAGCTTCACAGTAATGCGCATAAAGATGGTTGTTTCTGACACCAAAAATAATTCTTACTGAAATGAAAAACATTAATCATGTTCACATCATTTCCATGTCAGTATGTATTGCAAAAATCTATAGGTTCAGATGTATATGAGGGAAATGAGCTACACTGAAGAGTCTGCCTTCTTGAAGTGAAAGAGACACTTTCTCAGAAGTAATTATTGGCATGGGTCGCAAAAGAAACAACATTTTTATTGTGTAGCTCAATGTAGTCAGTCTACTGAGGTGTGTGTGGAGGGGTGTTACTGAGGGAAGTCAGCACGTCTCTCTCTGGGAGACTTCCCTGTCATTCTGATGCTGTCACTTCCCAGTTACAACCATTGTCAAAACAGAAAAGCTATACCACTTCAATGAAGCAAAGGCCTCTGAGGTGTGATGTCACAGCAAGAATGTTCCAGAAAACCACAGGGGCAGAAGGATGCCACAATAGACATGCCATCCAGCACATATGACACCAGTGACAGATATTCTGTTTTCACTTGTAGGATAAGCATGACTTTCAGGACTCCGTGAGAGTAACTTTGGATTTTAATCTCACTGATCCAGAAAATGGGCCTGTGCTTGATGATGCCCTGCCAAACTCCGTCCACGAACATGTAAGACTAATTTACATTGTCTGTTTGTGAATGGATTTGAAAACACATAGATACATAATGTCAATCAATTGTGTGTGTCTGTGTGTGTGTGTGTGTGTGTGTGTGTGTGTGTGTGTGTGTGTGTGTGACAGAGAGAAGGAGGAAGAGGGAAAGGAGGAAAGACACAGAGAGAGAATTGAGCAATTCTAGACTTTTTCCAGGCTCCCTAACTTCCTCTTGCTGGGGTTTAAGGGAATTGTAAACGAACAATTGAAAAGTCATTTGTCCTGATAAGCACTAAGTTGTGAGACACAGTTTAGGGATAATGATACACTCCTACTGGACCACAGCTAACCATCAGTCACAGTGTACACTCATCTCTGGCCTTCCTGATAGAGGCCAGTGTTGTAAATGCTTGTGTCTTAATTATTGTTCTATTTCTCTGAAGTGACACCACCAGGACACCTCTTGGAAAAAGAAGCATTTAACTGGGCAGGGGACTTGCCTACAGTGTTAGAGGGTTAGCTCATGATCATGCTGAGAAACAGGCAGACATGGTGCCAGAGCACTTTTCATCCTGAGCTGCAGGAAACAGGGAGAGAGAAAGGAAGAGGAAAGAGAGAGAGAGAGGCATAGAGACAGAAAGAGACAGAGACACGAGAGAGACAGACACAGACAGATCCAGAGAGCCAGAGAAAGAGACAAAAACAGAGACTGAGCTTAGCTTGGGCTTTTGAAACCTCAAAGCCCACATTCAATGACAACCCCCTCCACCAAAGCCACATCTACCCCAACACCTAATCTATCTCAAACAGTTCCACCAACTGGAGACCAAACATTCAATATGGGAGTCCACGGAAGCCATTGCCACTCAGATCACCACAGCTTGCAACATAAAGGAGCAGAGCAGCAGATGTGCTTCCTGTGGGCACAATGTTGTCCCAGGAACAGAAGAGATGGGAACAGACTAAACTGGGTTCCTTCTGTTCTGTTCCCAAAGTTGACTGGTGCACCTGGAAGTGACTGAGGGGACAGAGGGGGAAACTCGGGAACAGACACACTGGAGAAAAGCTGGAGAGACAGAAAATTCATTTTCCTCATTCCAATTTCCCCATCCAACTTTCCAGATGCATCTCTCATCTTATATGCACAAAACATGGAGCTTAGTCTCAAATAGAAATTGGGTCGTCAGCAGTAATTACATATGCTATGAAGAATTTCAGATTTCGCAACAATCCCTCGGGAGAGTCAGAGAAAGTCCCCATGTCAGTGTGGCTTTTAAGACATACCCTGAAACAGGGTTGATTTTCCACTCTGCTTGCGGTAGGGGTGGATGACAGTGTGTGTGAAGATGCTGAGCCAGTGAGGGGCTTAAGATACTCCCCCAGATGTAGTTGGAAGCAAAGCACACTATATGGCCAGAGTGAGATCTTCGGGGTTTGGGGCCACTACCCGGACTATAGACACTTTAAAGGACAGGGCAGTGCTGTTGACTGTTTTAGTAGTGGACAGGCTGCTTTAACACGGGGAGCCGGAGAAGTGACGGGGACTTGGAAGATATGAAAAGGAAGCTACAAGCGACATGTGTGATGATAAGTTGGATAAGGGGAAGGTGAGACTTAAAATGAAGAATCAAGCCAGGTTTCCAAATGCATAGCTGGACCATTTTTGTGCCTCTTGACAGCCTTCCTCAAAAATCTCAGTTTTCAAGGAACACAGTCTGATCCTACCCCACAAGGTTCCACATACTGCCCATGCCAGTCTACCATTGCCTACCCTTGGAGGGCCTAGATTCTTTTCCAGATGCCAGATGGTTCCCCAGTGGCTGTTCTTGATTCAGTGAGCTCTCCACAACTTCAGCCAGTGGGAGCAACTGTGGGAATTTTCCTCATAATCCCTATGGGAGATACATGAATAAAAAAAGACCTTTTTATATATAAAAACATAATAAAATGAAGAAAAAAATCTCAGTACTTTTAGTAGAAAATCAGATAAAATTGTATAGATTTCGATCTTAGAGTTATTGATTTGAGGTTTGAAGACTGTCCTTCATTGTGAAACAGATACTAGTCTACTTCCTTTAAAGGACTGGAGAGTTAAGACTATATGCTGACATTTATTCTTTCTCCCATAAATCAGCAGTAAATGTAAAATCCCCCAAAATCTCAGCAATGCAGCCAGTTCCCTTGTAGAGCTCGCTCTTACTTGGGTGCCCTGCCATTTCTGTTACACAAATTAATAGGTGCTTTCCAGTGATGTTTAACTACATTAGGAAAAACATGTTTCTGTGACTATTCCAGATTCCCTTTGCCAAAGACTGTGGAAATAAGGAAAAATGCATCTCAGACCTCACCCTGGACGTGTCCAGCACAGAAAAGAGCCTGCTGATTGTCAGGTCCCAGAATGACAAGTTCAACCTCAGTCTCACAGTGAGAAACAAGAGAGACAGTGCCTACAACACCAGGACGATAGTTCAGTACTCTCCAAATCTGATTTTCTCAGGAATTGAGGTAAACTTTCTATTTCTCATTCATTCTCCCCATGATTATTTATCGAACCTATTTTTAGCAAATTAATTTCATAATATTGATTTGAGAAGAGTAGAAGGCATTTTTGTTAAGTATTAGAGTACATTAATGGTCTCAGTTGCGAAGTTTTTAAGGTATTTAAGACCTTTGGTTGTTTTATTTTATGCATATGAGTATTTTGCCTATACGTGTGTCTGTGCACCTTATGTGTGCCTGTTTCCTGGTACCACAGAGGCCAAAAGAGGACACTGGATCCAGGAACTAGAGTTACAGACCATTGTGAGATGTGCAATGGGGGCTTGAAATTGAACTTGAATCTTCTAGACAAACAACCCAGGGCAGCCAGTGCTCCTAACCACTGAGCCATCTCTCTCCATCCTTCAGCCCCACCAAGCCTTTGTTTTTCTGCTTTGGAGAGGCATGTCTCTTCTTGTATTTATTATTTTAAGTATTTAATAAAGATAGCTGATAATTCAAAATTTCTGGGTTTCACAGACTCATCAAGCCACTGGAATTGAGATTCAGCTAAGTAAAATCTAATCAAAGCTAACCCACTTAACAACGATCCAGAAAGGAGTGTTCATGTGTTGAACGAAGTTTCCACTGAGAAAAATCAAGATACTGTTCCTTGTTATAAAAAATTGAGCCAAAGATTTCTTACTTTAACCAAAGATTTCTATTAGATGACAAGTCTTTTTATATTTTTTTTATATTTTTTTATATTTTTATATTAAAGGGTTCATCTTGGCAGTAACATATCTGTGTATCAGAAATTTTATTAATTTGACAATAACCCCCTGCATATAATACTGAATCATTTGTCATCATTTCAAAATTTTAACTTAGCTTTGGCTCTGATTCTCAAATGTATCCAAATTTTAAAACCTGTATTATATTCCTATATATAAATATGAATAAATTTAAAGTATTTTGATCACATTAAAATAATGATAATGTAAAATTTTTATATATATTAAAAACCAATGCCTTAAGGTCTAGAAGTATAGTTAAATAATGGAGAACATGCTTAGTATGCATGAGAACCTGGATTAAATTGCCAGCCCTATAATAAATACACACACATTAATGCAGAGTATTAGAACTTAAATTGGCACTGTTATTTCACTCCATTTGTTCAGGTATCACTTGAGAATATGGTAACTAAGATAAGTACATAGTATGAATTATTTGTTACTATAACATTTTGTTTTCAAAATATTAATTATGAATATAAAATAGTTATAGAAATGTAACACATAAGTATAATATGGAGGAAAATGTGTTGTCACCGGAGTGTGTCTGGAAAGAGATCTATGTTAAAAGTCATTGCCTGTATCTTCTCCAGCTGGTTTTCTGGCCATGATAGGCAGGAATACCCATAGTGCACAGCTCTGGCCATGGCAAAGAGAAAGGAAGAATATCCATTGTGCACCGCTGTTAGTTTAAGGAAATTCTTGACCTTGTATGAAGGCCACTCTTCTTTAGTTGTATTATGTTGTATTATGTTTCTGGCCTGGACTTTCCAGCCTAGTCTCAAGGTTCTGACCTGCAGATCCGCAGTCCCATAGTCCCACAGAAACACATAGATGCTTTCAGTAATCGTACACTGATTGACCTGCGGCCCAGGCATATAACTTGCTAGCTCTTTACCCTTAAGCTAACCCATGATTCTTATCCTGTTCAACCATTTGGCTCAGTACCTTTTCTCAGAGCAGCATAGTTGTCCTCTGCATCTTCTGGTTTCTCTGGCAACTCTGTGGCATCTCTGCTCTGTTCTTCTTGTTACCACAGTTTTCCCAGTCTGGTAGTTCCACCCACACTTCCTATCTGCCTTCAGTCAATCAGCATTTTTATTAAAGGAGTAGGTGGGACAATTATCAATGTAACATAATTCTACTACATATCCCCTTTTCTCTTTTTAAAACAAGAACCCCAAATCTAATATCCTTTTTTCCCCATTACTTATAATGACTTATAACCAGCACTGTACACAAACATCCATAATCCATTTTGAGGGAATGTGGGCATCATTCTCTAGGCTACTTCCTGCTGAATGGAGGCATTGGAAATCCCATGGGGACCCAAAGAAAAATTTAGGATTATGGACAAGTCCTTGGTGAAATAGTCTGTAAGGCTGGGTTAGCTCAGCCACTCTCCTTGATTTAGAACTCCAGAGGAAATTTCAGCAGAGATGCTCTGAAATGTTGAATAATTTGGGTCATCTGTTTCCATTGGAGACTTTACAGGGGTCTTTCTCTATCAAACTGTATTTTCTGTAAACAGGAATAAATCCACAGAGTCTTGTTTTCTGTGAAAATAAAAAGAAAACCTCTGCTCCAAAGTAGCATATCTTTTGATTTCACTTTTAAAGTCAACTCATTTATAAAATATATAGGTTGGGTTAATCCAACAGCATTTATAATCAAATGTCTTTTAGCACCTTTTATTACTTCATTTTCATAAAGACAAGACAATAGCATACAGTATCCAGACACTCCTTTTAATTTCCATCTTTTCGTGGCTTATTTTTTATTCTATTTCTTTTTTAAGGACTTTCTCTATCTTTTTTTTCTCTCTCTCTTAAGCCTACATATATTTTCAACAAACTCTAAATCATTTAGAGTTTATGAATCTGTCTTTACTGTATATCTCTTATTTCTTATCTTATTCTGTTTCTGACCACACCTTTGCTTGGCTAGGGTAACTGAATCAACCCAGCTTCCTCTATTTCTTTCTGTTTCTGTCCATACCTTTAATATGCTAAGGTCTGGCTAAGGACTAAAGGCTTCCCTAGGGTGGCTGACTAGCTCCATCTGGCTCCTAGTCTAGCTTCATAGGATTTATCATTTTAACAGAGGTACTGGTAGAACCCACAATTCCCACTCTGAGGAAGTTTAGGATTCATATAATCATCAAGTAAAGCACTGCCATCTGCTGCTCATGAACTCCTTTTAAGTATTTGGCAGCAGGGCCTCATAAAAGACCCACAAATGTTTTTCCTCTAAGGCTGAATCAGGAAGGCTCTCTTTAAAAAGCTGAGCCTCTGCTTGCCTCCAACGAACAGATTTCCCAAGAATATGCTGCTGCTACTAAGAAATCATCTTTGACTCTGTTCCCTTTTTGTCCTTATTAACAGAAACCTTAAATCCACCACATACAGCTCCCTGTTTACATTGAGGCTCAGGAACTGGCTTTGTTTAGCTTAAGTTGCATGCAGCAAACACACCATTTTGTAATTTAAATCAATAGGCCACTTGGTCTCTTCCACTGCCCATTTGAGAGACACTAATCGACTATATATCACCCACGTTGGACTGGCATTTGTTGTATGAGGTTTCTGGCCTAGCCTCGAGGTTCTGACGGTAGACCTGCAATCCCATAGTCACAGAAACACACAGATGCTTTCAGTAATTGTACACTGATTGACCTGGGGCCCAGGCATATAACTAGCTAGCTCTTTACCCTTAAGCTAACCCATGATTCTTATCCTGTTCAGCCATTTGGCTCAGTACCTTTTCTCAGAGCAGCATAGTTGTCCTCTGTATCTTCTGGCTTGTCTGGTAACTCTGTGGCATCTCTGCTCTGTTCTTCTTGTTCCCACAGTTTTCCCAATCTGGTAGCCCCGCCCACACTTCCTGGCCTTCAGCCAATCAGCATTTTTATTAAACTTGGAGGCGGGACAATTATTCACAAAGTAACATAATCCCCCTACAGTATTATGTGCTGGGTGGAGGTGAGGTGAGTCCTGAAAGTTAGAGCCTTATTCTTGTTCAGGATTCCAAACTCCTGCACCCATGTGATGCTCTGACAGTGCAAACTGTGCACCCAGAACTGCAGTTTACTGTCCATTGGTGCTATTGGTACTCAATTACCTCTGACGACTCCTGCCAGACAAAGGTGTGCTTTGTCCCTCTGGAGCCCTCTAATGATGCTTTCAGATTTCTGTGAACTATGGAACAGGCTGTCCTCTGATGCTGTGATTCACCCAGCTAAACCAAGAGACAAATCTTTGCAAGGCAGCTGCTAAAGTATAACTGGAAACAATCTAAAATGATTAAGTATTTCACTTGTATTTCTTCTCTAATTCTGTTTATATTCTACGTTAGGGGATCCAAAAAGATAGTTGTGAATCCAATCGAAATATCACATGCCGAGTTGGATATCCTTTCCTGAAGACAGGAGAAATGGTAAGGAAGCTATGGGAAACATAAGTGGCCATGGCCAAGGAGAAGTGATATCCTCAAAGACAAATGTGTAAATCCTTCTAATGGGCAATTTGTGATGCTATAGGATAGAAGCATTGAGTGCAGAATGTTTGCAGCCTGATATCTGCTAGCATATGTTTTTCATGTCTCTGTAAAATCTGTACACTGCAATTTAATCTCATTAGGAAATTGTTCTTAGTCAAAAGCATTAGGAAGTGATGCTTCTGGACTGTGGCTTCAAAACGAGAATCAAGAGACTTATTTGTCTATCACAGGACACACAGCATCTCCAAAATGGGCCACCATTGCACTTCTGTCTTTCCTACTCCAGAGCTATGAGCAGGAAACCCCCAGTGTTTATGAATTACATAAATTAAAAGTCTAAGCTATGTCATTATAGAAGCTCAGAATATAAGACACTATCAAAAGCTTAAGTGTTTCACAAGTCACCTTCAAACACAAAAGCTGAATCTATAGCAGAAAACTAGACACACCATTTTACATTCCTTCCAGTGGTGACTGAGAGCTCTAATTTTCCCCATGCCATACTAATTATTATTGTTGTTATTATTATCATTCTGGTGGGTCTGAAGCAATGCTTTACTGTAATTTGAATTTGCATTTCCCTTGTAGCAAGTAAAGTCATTTTGAATAACTTTTCATTACACACACACATACACACAACACACACCACACCACATCGAATCACATCACACATGCACACACCCACTGTCTTTGGAGATAGACATTCGCTATGATAGATTTTGTTGTTGTTGTTAAATTGAGACAGGGCCTCACTTTGAAGGCCAGACTATCCCTAGCCCAGGATGTCACAAACATCCTCCTGGCTCTGCTCCTAAGTGCTAGGATTCCAGGCATAAGGCACATGTCCTGTTCTGTACTTGCTTTTAAATTAGGCTGTATTTTGTACTATTAAATTGTAGGAGTTTTTCAAATAGACTATATTTAAGTCTCTCACCAGATACATAGTTAGGAACTTTTAGTTTTTTCCATGGATTTTATGGTTTTTGTTTAGACTTAGGTCTATGATCCATGTGAAAGAATTCCTATCCTAGTGTATTAAGAGAGCCCAACTTTCGCATTTTGCATCACCCTGCACTATTTGAGGAAGACATTGAACTTAAGTATTTCTTTCTCCAATCGACAGTTCCTTGTGCTTGTGATAAAAGCTTAAATCAAAATATCTCTTAGATTATACAAAGGGTAATGGGAGGGAAGTTGCAAGCAATTTCAACTAAGGTTTCAACTTAGAATAGTCTTGGGTTTAAGATGGAGACTTTTATTTTAAACATTTCAGGTTCATGTGAATTTACAGAAAGAATCTTCCTTGGGCTGCTTTGATGCCAGCTCTCCCTGTTAGATACACAGGCCATGGAGAATACCAAGACTCAAATGCCCAGGATAGTTATGGAGAGATAGGAAGGAGCCATCCAGTAAAGGACCCTTTACTAGAATGGAGATCAGTACTCCAAGGCAAGAGAAAAGTCATCTTTCTTAAAAGAACTTGTTTTATTCTTTTAAAATGTAAAGTAAGATTATATATGAAAGGGAAGAAAATTCCCTACATAGTATGACACCACACTCATCTACTGCCACCACCCCATCTGTGAATGGTGCCAATTTTTTACAAGCTACAAATGACACTACTTTCTCATTTAATATTTATCATAAAAATATGATTTTAGGTGGCTTCCATTAATTAGGTATTTCTGGCCCAAACTTTTAATACTTCACTTAGCACCAAATGAGACTGAGATATGTAATTTACAAACACTATGATGAGATCATTAGGCAAGAATAGACAGGTGATCTTTGTTTTAAAAATAGTTTACATTTTAATGTGACTTTTGCTATTTATATTCAGCCCCTCTGTACAGGCAGAGATTCTCAAAATTAAGCTGTCTCTATATGATATTTGGACAGCAAAACATTTTCTATTTTTTTTCTTCAGTATTATTTGAAGTATGCAAACTCTTGCAGAACTAAACAATGTTTTATGTCATAATAATTTATGCTAAGAGCTTAACCACTTTGTATTTTCTTGAGTTACTCTACAGTGATCCAAAAACATGTATACTATGAAATTAATGAATCAGGTATATTTTCCATGTTTTATAATGGTGGCTAGCATGTGTATTAAAGAGACTTTAATTATTAACATGCCACAATTATATCCATTACTGTTATCTGGCCAGTTATGGTAATAAAATAAGTAGAATGATTCTTCTTGATCTGTGGTTTGCATAAATGCTTTGTGTTACTATGACATGAATAAGGTATTCAGTGTTACCGTGTATCTTAGAGCATTCAGACTGCTATAAGAAAACCCAGCAGGAATAGAGTAGCACACAATGAGAAATCTATTTCTCATAGATATGGAAGCTGAAAAATGTAAGATCAAGACAATATCAGGCCCCATTGTCCAAAGAGGACTTTTTGGCTCAAAGATGTCTCTTCCCTGTGTTCTCGGGAAGTAAGAAAAAAAGGCAGCAGCTTTCTGGTACCTCTTTTATGTGGTATCAATCCCACTCATGTGGATGCTCATGGCCCAAAAGGACCCACTGCTTAGTATCATAACATTGATAACTAAGCTTGAACATATAAACTTTAAATGGAACAAAGCATTCAGATTATATCAATATGCAAAGCATATTACATATTCACACTTAGAATATATATGTATGTATGTATCTTAGTGTATGTATTTATGCAGAGGCTATATTTTGTAAGACAATATTTCTTAAATGAATTTATAATTTCTGTGTAGGTAGTAAATATATGAACTATATTTTTCAAAGTTGATGTTTTCCTCCCCTGTTATTTAAAATGTCTATTTTAATTTCATAGGTAACCTTCAAAATAATATTCCAGTTTAACACATCACAGCTCACAGAAAATGCAAACATTCATTTAAGTGCAACAAGGTTGGTTTGTGTATGTGTGGGGATATATGTATGTGTGCATGTTATTACTTTATGTAATTTGATTACTTTGCAGATTCACTCATTGGCAGCTTCTCAAAGCTTATATAAGATAAGCTGAAGCAAGAATCCATGAACTACTGTGCATCACAAAAAAAACCTTCGTAGAAATTAGCAAAAGTAGAAGAATTTATACTCAAAACAAATAAATTAATCTATTGCATTAAATCATTGGTAATATTGACTGTAGACTACCTTGTAATATTCTACCAAATTGAATTTACAATCAGCAGGTTTTTCTAATTTTAAAACACTAGCTGTCTATAAAGGTCAACTGAGTCATCACATGAACTTAAAATTTAATGATACCCTTTTATACTTTAGTAAATTTTATGCAAATTATTCAAAGCTTATGAATATTATCATAGAAAATATGCAAAAAAAAAACCCAGGAAGGTCCTCTAAATCAACATGAGCAAAGCTCAAATGAACTTAAAGAGAGTGAGTCGCCATGCACAGGGCCTGCACGGGTCTGCACCTGGTCCTCGGTGTGTTTATTATGGCTTCCAGTTTAGTGATTTTTATGGGATTTCTGAAGGTGCAAATAAGTGAATCTGTGGTTCTTATACTGTTTTTCGGGCTTTTCCTTCTGCTTGTCTTGTCCAACTGAGATGTGTTAATTTTTATTTTATCTTTTATTTTAATATTATGCCTTAGAAAACTTTGTTTTATGAGAGACAGAAAGGTATTGGTTCCAGACATGAAGGGAGGCAAGAAAACTACTAGGAGGAGTACAGGGAAAAGAACCCATAATCCGTGCATATTATGTGAAAAATGTATTTTCAATAAGAGGAAAAACATAAACTTCAAAAAGAAAAGTATGTGTCACCTTAATAAAGAATTTATGAGGGTTTTTTTTTTGCTAAGATTAATTCATCCTGGTTAAAGAGAGAATATACTATTTGTATTTTCTTTAAATAAAAAAGCAGTGAAAAATTAATACAGAACTTGAAGTAGGTTTTAACTTTCTACTGAGTATAGTTTTCCTCAACTATAAGTCTTAAGAGGCCAAGTGGCCTTGATTGTACTAACCAGTATGGCCCCTGCATAATAAAATCATTATTCCATACAGTGATGGAAAAATGAGTTAACAAATAATAAAACAAATTAATGGATAAGTTAACTCATTCAATTCAGTTTAGCTCGGCATCTGTTTATTTGACATCAGCCTTAGAAAATTTAATGACAAGGCAGAGAGAGATTAAATAATGATTTAAGGTCACCAGTGTTCAAGAACAACCTCATTCCCTTTATCTGGAAATAAAATTATATCTCTTTTTGTTTATGAGTATGATATATATTTGTACATAATGTGTATGTGTATAAAAATATAATTAAAATTTCAAATATTATGAAAATTATACCACAGATCAAGGAAATACATAAAAATTTAAATAACAAGCATACCAGATACTCTGGAAAGACTATGAAAAACAAAATCAGAAGATTTTTGGTTCATAATTAGCTGTATGAGACTGTGTACATCTTTTTACACAGTCCTTGTATGTGATACATATAATCTAAGGTGATCTGTGTTCAAATCTTTATGCCACACAAGTCCAGCAATCTCAATATTTTAATGACTAGGCCTGTGGATTCTAATTATTCCGCACAATTTTGGATAAACATGGGTCTGAATCAGTGTGGTTATCATCTCCTCTAAGAGCAGTATTTAACAGTAGAATCATCTTGGGAGCATTTACAATTCCTATCTCCACTCTTCCTCCTCCTCTCAATAAAAACAAATGAGGAATTTCATGGTTTTGTATTTTATTAACTTTCCTATATAATCTTTTATTCAAAATATTTAGAGATGGTCTTTGAATTTAATGCGTAGTGTGAATGTGCTGTATTTTCTAGTGACAGCGAGGAACCGCCAGAATCTCTTTATGATAATGAAGTCAATATTTCCATCCCAGTAAAATATGAAGTCGGACTACAGTTTCACAGGTAGGGACGAAGTCACTGTTATTCATTGACAGCTTTATTATCACCTAATGGTTTCCTAGTGTTCTCCCTGGCTGATAGCATCACCATTCAGCAACTTAAAGTAGCAGGTACTCCAGTGGCGCTCCAGACCTCCCAAGCCCAGAGATTCTGGTGTGGGGCCTGGCATCCATATTAAATGTCTTCCATATAAACATTTGAGAACCTGTGTGCACCAAATATCAACGTAAAATTTGCTAATGGCAGGAAGTCTTTGCTCCTAAATGTAAGCCACAGTCCTTGACAAACCGCAGTGTTTTCTGACAGATCCACAATATATCTCTGGGTCACTGGGACAAGATATACCTGCTTTTTCTATCACACAGGTGGAAGCATTTCTCATTGGTCAGCTGTTTATTCCATCCACTATTCAGAAACCATTTTTTTCTTCCGTTCAGACCTTATTTTCTTTTCAAGTGCCAATCATGTTAGTAAACTTCTACTCTACAGAGGCCCTTGCTTATGAATTCTCTTACTGAAGCAGAATTCCAGGATTTTAAAAAATAAATATGTGCAGCGCATATAAAAATATGAGACCCAGTGTCAAGGCCAGATAAGTCTAACAGCTTATTGCTTTGTGTGTTTCATGTGGCAGCTTCTCTCTGCTAAAGAGAGATCAAAAAGCATGGGTCATAGGTGATGCACATAGACTTGCTTATCTTTCTTAGTTTCTGAAGTTTGTTATCCTTTGTCAGATTTGCTGTGTCTGCTTTAGACAGAACAAAGATTTTCCCAACATCTTTCCACTTAATTCAAATCAATTGCTGGCACACATTTTTATATGCCTTTTATTTGTCTTCTCTTGGCTGAAATACTGCTTTGAGAGGTGGTCTTAAGTTCTAAAAGGGTCATCCAAAGTCCTTCATAGAGAGATTGAGCATTTTCCCCTAGAAGTAACAGGACTTTTAAATTATATAAATGTAAACATTTTTTAAAAACTAGTTTCTTCACTGTAAGCACAACTAAATATATTAAATTATAGTCTGATTTTTCTCTAAGTTAAAATATAATAGGTTCATAGAAAATTGTCACTTTTTATCTATGAAATTGGATTTTTGAAAGTTACCAATAATTTAACATATTGGAGTCAAGTAATCAACAATGCCTATTGAATTAAGTGATTGTTACCATCCTCAAATGTTTAATTGAGATTTGGCAGTAAAAGAATCTGTCTATTTTTTAACTTTGTAAATGTATGGAATCATGTGATATAGGGAAAAAAGAATAAAGTTTATTAGTTTAATAAAGTTTAATTCATTTTATTTTTATTTTTCAATTAATTCTTTTAAGTTCTGCAAGTGAACACCACATCTCAGTTGCAGCCAATGAGACTATTCCTGAACTTATTAATTCCACTGGTGACATTGGAAATGAAATTAATGTCTTCTACATGGTAAGGAATGATCTCCGACTCAATGTTCTACTAAATAAGTCATTTCTATGAAGAAAACAAGGAAATGACAATTTCTTCCTTTACATTACTTTTTTCATTTTAAATTCTTTGTTGCAAACTTTGCATGAGCTCTAAAGAGGTCTATCATGGAGCTTTAGCCTGGGTACCACTTACAGCCTCAGTATTATTCAAGGAGAAAAGAGCATCCAATTCAAATGAATGATTTATGTGCATATGCTATCAAGTGATAAAACTCTATAAAAGAAGCCAGTCTTAACCTTTTGGGGAGTTATTAGCAATGAAGAATGAAGTTTTATTATAAAATGAGAATAAATTTGCCATGTTGTAAGAGAAACAGATTCCTTCGGAGAGGAATTTGTATTCTTTGCTAAAACTATAATGATAAACTATATTCTGGAAATTGGTATGGATGCAATCTCCTGCCCAATTCTGGGATATGATTTTGTAATTCACATTGTTAGGCTTCTGCAGCATAACAAATAAAAAAAAGGAAAGAAAAAACTTGAACATTGAGATCTTCATACTTTGTAACTTACTAGACTGCAGGTTTGAGATAGGAGCTTGCTATTATAAGTAATATTAACATAGATAATAACATTGTGTATCTCTGGTTACTTTGCTCCTTTGTGTTCTAGAATAATGGGATAAAAGCAAATCAGTATATTTAGGTGAGATCTAGTTACTTACTACTGGTAACTTTCCCTAAGACATTATTAATGATTAAAAATTTCAGCAGCACTCTTACAAAAGGCTTAAATTTTTAACTCTTAACACTAAATTGCTCCAATGAATTGTCATTCCTTTGGTGAAGACAATGTTATATCTTCTGTGTGAAGATTACGTTATAATATTTTGGCTACAATTGCTACTTATCAGTCTTCCATGATTGTAACATTTTTTTATTGTTTTCACATTTCTGCTAATGGATAAAACAGAAATAAGAGGACCTTGGTCCTAGGGTCAAGAGTTAAGGCAATTCTGCAAACCAGAAGATTAGCATAACAAGTTTCACACAAGTAACAAGTGGTATAGATAATACTCTGCTTCTTGTTTAGATATTAGTATACATATTCTCATATAACATGTTTAGGGAAACATAGCATAACAGATTTAATAAAAGTTTTGTTTTTGTGTATGAGAGATATAAATTTTATGACATAATACAGGTAAATAATAAAATACAAAGTAATTTTATCCAGCAAAATAGTACTAAGGTGGCTTGGTTATAGGAGACTTTTGTTTTCTACTTATTTTTAGTATTTTTCCAATGTTTTTAGAAAAAGTGCCTCTTAATAAGAAAAAAAACTAATATCAGAATATATGATTCCTGACTGAATATTAGAAGCAGATAGCATTGAACTGAAGGGCTGTGATAGGCAAGCCCCAGGCATGTTATCCTAGGATGGTTGTGGCCATGTTTATATATGAGGCCTGGCATCGCCTCAGGAATCCCCATAGTTTCAAAGTTGATGAACATTCAGCAGCCCTGGGGAATCATTGCAGATCTAAGCAGCTCTCAATATAGGCTTCTTTAGTACCTAGGATGTCCTGGCATCTCTTGGTAATGATTAAAGAGTTCCTATACATAGCTAAATAATTGAGCCAGAGAAACCACTAAGAATGTGTAAGACCCAGAGATGACATTCAAATAGTAGCCAGGGGCACGTTGTATCTGGTGGTCCCAATTTGGGGACATTAAGTAGGGATTCTGAGTTAATAGGTCAAAACACATAGAAACAAAATGAAAGCCAACTTGTTTCTCAGATGGGATTATCAACAACCAGTGATACAGTATCCTAGCTTGTGATACTGTTCCGGAAAGAAGCCGGTGATGTCTGGATTATGTAGTAGTAGTGATGGCAGGTCCCATCTAGCTGAGGTTAGAAATGACTTAAGGCTTGAGGGCATTGCATCTAACTAGGTTAAAGCGATCAAAAACATGGTTACGTTTTATTATCTCCACCTCCTAATACCTTGGATAGAGCTTAGGAGATTCCTTGGTGGATAAAAATGCTTGCTCTTTAAGCATGGGGACTTGATTTCAGATCTCCAGTAATTAAATAAATAATAAAAAAAAAATCTAGACATAGCTGTTATCTGTTATTGTGTGTGCCTGTTACCTTAGCCTTGCGGAGCAGAGACATGTGGATACTAAGAGCTTGCTGGCTAGCCAGCCAAGCCTAAATGGTGAACTTCTGGATCAACAAGAGAGAGACCATGTCTCAAAAAAAATAGGCAGAGAGTGCTAGAGGATGACACCTGAGCTCCCCTGACCTGCACTTGCATGCACATGGACAAGCAGATTCACACATTCATGTGTATCACACACACACACACACACACACACACACACACACACACACAAAGGATAGTGGAAATGGCTAGAGATAATAATAAAGATTATTTTCAATATGGATTTCACACTAATATTGTCACTGGACAGCTCAGTCTGAGTTGCTAATATACTCTGAAGTCACTTAACACTTAAGACTGCTATACTACTGTGTACTCAGTCTGTTTAACATGTCTATAAGATAAAAATGTAATAGCCAACCTTACATGCCTTGGATTTCCTATATAAACAACCAGTGTATCATAATGTTAAGTTATATATTCTTTATGCTCCTGACTCAACATAATGTATGCTTGTATATGTGTTATGATGACCATTTGCTGGAAACTGTAAATAGGCTGAAAGTGGCTTATAAAATGAATCAAGCAGCATTCAAATATTGCATGATAGTGTTTGTTTGTTATCTAGGTCATTTGGGGTCAGTTGGAGACAGTAGCTTGTAAAACTTTGTTGAAGATGTCAGTAAAGTGTCCTTCATTGATTCCCTACATGGTGCTTTTTGCAATGATGTTCAATAAAAGAGAGAATAAAGATTTTATTAGGGACAGATATGTAGGAGCACAGACATAGAGCAGACAAGACAGTGTCAGAACAGCATAGATCCAGACTTACCCAACAAACACGCGGGGACAGTGGAAGGCACAGGGAGAATGAAGTAGGGAGTAACTCTTCTCAGTTAGATGATGCAAAGGGGACACCTTTGATTTATTTTCTTAGTTTAAACCAACACATTGCTACTGATGTGTCCAAACAGACGGCAACTAACTTTAGTAGAGTATTATTAATCCTATTATCCCAGAGTAAAGGATGAATAAACAATATAATAATGGCAGCTGCATATGACCTTTGATGGGTTTAATTAAAGGTTGAAGAGCTATGGAGGAAATCTCCTGATACCAACCTCAAGCCACCATATATTCAGTCACACAAGCATTGACTATACATTCATGTATGCACGTGCTCTCATGCATATGAACATGGATACACAAATGCACATATACTACATGCACATATGTACAAAAGAGGAAAAAAAGAACCAGAGTTCTATGTAACATGGAAAGAATGCTTTTGAAAGAACCAAAAATGATTACATGTCTCTTTTTCCACCTGTAGATTAAAAAAAGGGGCCATTTCCCAATGCCAGAACTTCAGCTGTCAATTTCATTCCCCAACTTGACATCGGATGGTTATCCTGTACTATACCCAACTGGATGGTCGTCTTCTGATGTAAGTCATGTATGCTTTTCAACGGTGTCACTAATGTTATCTTTTGCAAAAATCGCATTTACTTATTTCTTTTGTATGGGGGCATGCACATGCACCATAGTTCACAGGGGAGGTCAGAGGATCACCTGCAGCAGTTAGTTCTCTCCTATGATACGGGTCCCGCACAATGATGACTTGGGGCATCAGGCTTGGCAGCAAGTGCCTTTCACCAGAGGCCATGGGACAGATCTAAAGTCACAGGCTAGCAGTGAGTACTTTTGACCTGCTAAGACATCTCTCCTGCCCACTCTGACTTTCCTAGCCTGATGTGTAAGCCTCGTGCTTTATATGACACTTGTGATCAGTAAAGTCAGTTTTTTAAAAATGGGGCATTTAAAAATTAATAATCCAATCAACTACTTAGAATGTGTAAATTCAATAGCTAGGGATCCTGAAACAAACTTCAGGAAATGAGTAATTGAACAGGATAGTTAATTGCCCGCAGTCCAGTATTAAGGTGCTGGTAATGGAGATTCCCTAAGAACCACGCTTCCCTCCCAGTGTTTACTGATAACTCAGTGTATTCCTTGCCTCCATTCCTCCTGTGATTCTGTGGTCATTTCTGCCTCAATGTTTTTCTGTTCACTCTCCACTGGATCTGAAACTTTCCTGAAATACAAGATGTTCTTAGCCGCAAAACCTCAATTTAATTACATTTGTGAAGACTCAGTTTGCAAAGAGACTCATGTTTACAGGTTCAAAATGTGAGGACTCAGCAATGCCCTTTTGGAATTATGGTATAATTCAGAAGATCTTACATCATTAATTGCTGATTGATTTATGAAATTTTTGCTGCACTTTAATTTATTTGTGGGAGTCAACTCAATAAGGAAGCCTTATTTTTTACTCTAAACATACATAGCTGTCCAAAAAAGAGTAGATTACTGTTCACTTTCCCCAAACAACACCAAAATTGCAGCTCCATTGTACTTCTTAGCACTGAATAGACTATGTGCTGTTTTATTGCTATTAGGTAACATTTATTATTATTATCTATTTAGCGTCTAAAACACAGAAAGCCATAGTAATTGTTAAGGTAGTGTATGATGAATTTATCATTTAACATTATGCCTTCTTTTCAGGGAGGTTTTAAACCCTAAACCTCCTCGGAATTCAAAACAAAACAAAACATGGTGACTGTAGTATTTTCCTTACAATCAATTAAATATTTTACTAAGGGCGAGGGGGAAAAATCTCTGGAATTCCCCTCTAGTCCAACAATTGAGCCTATAGCAACATGCTAATACTTTCTTTTCCTCAATAGTATGTGTGTGTGTGTGTGTGTGTGTGTGTGTGTGTGTATGTAGTTTAATATGTATTAAGAAAGTACACACACACACACACACACACACACACACACACACACACACACACTGGAAATTTATCAGCTGTTCTTCATGGAATAGAGAACTCTACTAACATTCTTTCTTCTCTGTTGCAATTGCACGGGTCATGGAAACAGTGATGGCTACCCAGAGTGGGAACACATCATGGATGCCTTTCAGCCTCTCTATCCTGCACACTCACGAATGAACCTTCAATATATATCAATGGCGGTCATTCACAGTTCCTCACATTATTGCACCAACTTACCTTTTCCCTTTGCATTTGCTACTTTCTAACGAGGAAATATTTTTGTTCCTTAGAATGCAAACTGCCAACCCCGGAGCCTTGAGGATCCTTTTGGTATCAACTCTGGGAAGAAAATGGTAATATCAAAGTCTGAAGATCTCAAAAGAGGCACAATCCAGGTAAACTAAATTCTGATTTTTACTTTATGCTTTCTAAGTGCAACACATTTAGTGTCAACTTAAAAAAAAAATAACTATCAGAAGCATTTAAATAGGGAAAGTGTGATCAGATTGCAAGCACCCTAATACGCATCTCTGATGATCAAACAGGACTGCAGTACCTGTAAGTCTGCCACCATCACGTGCAATCTTATGCCTTCTGATGTGAGCCAAGTAAACGTTTCACTCATCTTATGGAAACCAACTTTCATAAAAGTAAGTGGTCTCATTGCTCTAGGCATTTATTGAATCAAATCAACCAGCATTAGTTCACTATTTAGTATGTTTGTAGAGATGATAACATTGCTGTGGAAAGAGCATGAGGCTAGGAGTCTCTGAGAATGTGACCTAACACACCAGCTCTCCTTCACTAGCTACGGGGACTCATCTTCCCCATCTGTCCATGACAGAGTTATCACCAAAGTCCCCTGTCAAATGCAATGCTCTGGAACTCTTTATTCCTCAATCTTTGCACTACAAGAGAGAACTACTTCTCTGGAACTGAAGTGTATGCTTATGTTAATAGTTTGAGACCTTGTTAGGGTTCAAAAAATAAGAGTGACATTCTTTGATATCATTACTAACAAGGTAGAGAACTTGAATACATTATTAATAGTGATTTATTTTTTTGGAATTTCTGTGCAAGTATTTTCTTTATCCCTCACAAAGCCATATCCAACTATCTGCATGCAGACTGTTTTAAAATACTATTTATTGCATGTTATATCTTTTTTGTTTTTCTTTAAAGAAATATTTAGTTGATCATGTGAGACTGAGAATTTTAGGTTTCATCCTGTTAAGGTGGTATTTTGATAAGTCAGGATGTTTTAGTATCGTCAGTTTCATGGGCACGATAAGTGCCTATGTAGTTTTCAGTATTAGAATGTAGCCATCCCATTTGATGTGTGAGAATCAAGCAAAATCTTGAAGTTTATTTTTCTAGGAAAATCCGACTAGAAATTTAGTTTTTATTCTCATTTTGTGAGAAGGATCTAGGGGATAGTTTGGTGGAGGTGGGGGGGAAGGAAGGAGGGAGCTGACCGAGTCACCACTGTATTAACCTTATTGAACAATCTCAGGGTTTTTTCTATTTTTTTTTTTTTTTTGTCGAAAGTATACAATGTATGTTGATCATATCCATACCTTACCTCACCCCCTTTCCAGTTCCTTCCAGAACCACTCCTAATGTCATATCTTCCTTCTGTAACCTTTTGGGGTTTTTAACCCACCAAATCTAGTTAGTGCTATCCATATGCATGAGGGTGGGGTCATCCACTGGGACACCAGGAACCCCCCAGTAGCCACACTGTAGCAGCACTAAATAGATCCAGCAGACAGTGTTTTGTATTTACTCATGTGTAACAATAATTAAAGAATATGAGATAATGGCTTGAAAGGAAGTAGAGGCTTTTGGGAGGGACTGGAGGAAAGGAGGAAAGAGGGAGATGATACAACTATATTTTTATTTTAATATATAAATATATGTTTTAAAAGAAAAGTGACCACACCCCCACCCCCTAAAGCTCCTCAGCTAGATGGGACCTTAGGAGCTTCTTTTCCAGCCCATATCGGATCTTTAGCTGGCTGGATCTTGCCGGATCTTGCATGGGTGGCTGCAACAGGTGTAATAATTATACTGCTCACAAATGACCATCTCTCATCTTGATTAGAACGGTACATCAGTAACGAGTCCTACCTGCCTTTCAGACACATTTTTCCAGCTTAAATCTTACTATAAGGGGAGAGCTTCAGAGTAAAAACACAACGCTGATTTTAAGTAGCAGCAACCAGAAACGAGAGGTAAGTGAGGGTGCACTTCTGAAAACTGTCTGTTTCACTCCAAACTGTTCGTGGTGTACTGGCAACTAGAAATGAGGGATAGGTGCAGCTGCACGTCTGAAACATAATGTGCATTTCCTTCCAAACTTGACCGGGTCATCTCATGTTAGTAGACAGGGCAGCGATTGATTCGGCGCGTCTGTCACTCTGATTTCCTTTCCATTGGCTTCTAATAGGATTTCAGGCTTGTTCTACTCCTCAGAAGCTAGAAAACCATGATGTTTACATCTCACTGGCTGCGCTTTACTTTATTGCTTTTAACTATGACATAACTATAAACAACTGGATTCCGACTTTCGCTTTAGTGACCAAGGGGATGCTTATGAGTTTCCTCCTTAGGATCTAACATTGTATGATGCAGATGGCCTTAGATCTATTTACAGAGAATGTTGTATATTGTATACATGTATATGTGAATGTGTATCTATAAATGTGTGTGTGTGTGTGTGTGTGTGTGTGTGTGTGTGTGTGTGTGTGTGTGTGTGTGTGTGTAAGGTTTTAAAACCCCTTCACTTAGTCATTGAAAAATCCCAAACAGAAGTGAGGACTTCCAAGCTGAGACCTTGATAAAAATACAAGTATTTTATTCTTGACTTTATAAAGCCACAGGACTTGTTTTAGACTTGGCATGATTTTTTTCGTCTTGTCCTTGGAAAATTTAGATATCCCATCTGGGTGAGCCGGACTGTGTACGTTGTAAAATTCTGTTTTGGAGGGCTCCACCTTTTATTGATAATAAATTTGATATTATTGGTCATTTTGAGCAAACAAAAGGCATTTTCAGATTAAACCCCATGGAGAGTTTTATGTACAGTCATGAGATACACTGTTTGGTAGAAAAATGTGTTTCATATTGGGTGTTTAATCAGTATTGACAACCTGCTTTAATCATTTTCAGCTGGCTATTCAAGTATCCAAAGACGGACTCCCAGGCAGAGTGCCTCTCTGGGTTATCCTCCTGAGCGCCTTCGCTGGTCTGTTGCTGTTAATGATGCTCATATTAGCACTGTGGAAGGTAAGCGCCACCCTTCTCTCACTCCTTGTTCTGGACACCAGGAGAAAAATAGCAAAATAAATTATGAGTTATCAATGCTTTGGAACATAAAATAGTATACAAACTTTCACATGATAAGTAACAATTTTTAATGCAATATTTTATACGCTGAGTACTACACATCTCACTTTCACAAAGGAAAAACTATGACTCAGTTGTATATATATATATATATATATATACATATATATATGTATGTATGTATATATGTATGTATGTATGTATCTTAACTCCTAAGGGACCTTTTTACAGGTGGTGATTATTGAGGAATATTTAACAATAAACTGAAATTTTAGTAAGGATATTTATTACTTTTATAAGCAAAAAAAAAAAAAAAAAATTGGCCCATGGTGGTAGCACAGCATTCAGGAAGCAGCGGAAGTCAGATCTCTGTGAGTTCCAGGCCAGCCTGGTCTACAGAGCGAGTTTTAGGACAGCTAGGACTGTTATACATGGTGAAACCCCATCTCAAGAAAAGAAAATAAAAGAAAAGAAAAGAAAGAGGGAGAGAGAGAGAAGAGAAGAGAAGAAAAACAAGAAACATAAACTTTCTACGACAAAAGTAAAAATTGAATCCCTATGTTGACGAAGGACATCGAGGACTATTTGTGATTAAGACAAACCTTGTTTTAGGTATACACTACTCTGTGTCTTAAAGATAAAATTCTTCTTTTGAGTATAAACATAAAAACAGCATTTTCTGAATTAATTGTGTGGCTATATAAGGAGCACATAATGTAACAGTTAGCTGGTGTAATGAAGAGCATAAACTTGAGAGACCCCCATGTAAAATCCTTTTGGAACTCCAAGCAGCGATTTATTTTCTCTCAAGTTAATCCAGATATTTACTGAGATGGTTTAAGGTGAGAAATGTAAGAATATATTTCAAAAAATCTGTGATGATAGTTTTTAAGATGACTTGGCCAGAAAATAAAATTCCATAGAAACATTGAATTCAATATTTTTTTCAATTAAATATGGAATTAACATTCTCCCTGGCATTAGCATGTTCCTAAATTTCACCTTCTGTTTTGTTAAATAAAATGATGCAAAAATAGCAATGTGACTACATGTATGAACAATAAAATTATTTAACCAAATCGTTTACATAGCAAGTTTCCCTCCTGCTGATGACATCTGTCACCGTCCTTTCTGGCTTTTCTGTGATGACAAACTTCCTGTTTAGAGCGTTGCCCCCAAGAAGAACATACAGAAGTAGCCAAGCATCCCATAAATAGAATCTATGATTCTTTCCTAGCAAAGTCCCAAGAAAAATCACATTCAGCATCCTTTCTTCCCCTCAAGTCCCAAGATGCCCATGTTCTCTGCAATACCTAGCTTTGCCACACTGTGGTACCCAAGGCCTGGTTTATAGCTTGTGCTGACACA